>OX104112.1:67998350-69287490 GCA_944474755.1 Limnoperna fortunei
AGCACACACTTTTCCCTTGTCCATCCTCCATTTGAATCGCAAGTTTTTTTTAAAAAAGGCTCCAGCGAGATTTGAACTCGCGACCTCCAGTTTACTAGACTGGCGCTCTAACCAACTGAGCTATGGAGCCTTGCGTGCAAAATACAGCTTATAATGGGTATTTGTTTCTCATACAAGACCTTCCTATGCACAGACATTTCAGCCGAGTTAATGCTGAGCATGATCATTTTGCATGTAATTTATATTGCTATGACACCATTCTTTCTAGGTAAACTTATTGAGTCTTACCAGAGTGAGAAAAAGAAAGTTCTGAATGCATGGTTACCTAATGCGCGACTATTCCCGACAAACCCAACATTGAGCGTATCAATCGTAATGTACAATGGAAATGAAAATGAAATGTCAACTCTAGTTAACGTTTCTATTTGAATGGCACAAAAAGTAACAAACACGCATGTTTGGAGAAAAAGGCTCCGGCGAGATTCGAACTCGCGACCTCCAGTTTACTAGACTGGCGCTCTAACCAACTGAGCTACGGAGCCGTGATGGCAAAGTGTTCAAAATTTATATTCTTATGTGTAGACTACATGCGATCTATACAGCTGGTATCAGCAAATGTAAAAGTGATGTTTTTTACCACTAGATTTTTTGCACGATTGGTGAGTCAGCTTTGTGCAATATATTCACTCGTATTTGAACACGAATACCTCATTTGTATAGTTTTCATCATTTATTGATTTGTCTCAGTACTAGTACAGCACACACTTTTCCCTTGTCCATCCTCCATTTGAATCGCAAGTTTTTTTTAAAAAAGGCTCCAGCGAGATTTGAACTCGCGACCTCCAGTTTACTAGACTGGCGCTCTAACCAACTGAGCTATGGAGCCTTGCGTGCAAAATACAGCTTATAATGGGTATTTGTTTCTCATACAAGACCTTCCTATGCACAGACATTTCAGCCGAGTTAATGCTGAGCATGATCATTTTGCATGTAATTTATATTGCTATGACACCATTCTTTCTAGGTAAACTTATTGAGTCTTACCAGAGTGAGAAAAAGAAAGTTCTGAATGCATGGCTACCTAATGCGCGACTATTCCCGACAAACCCAACATTGAGCGTATCAATCGTAATGTACAATGGAAATGAAAATGAAATGTCAACTCTAGTTAACGTTTCTATTTGAATGGCACAAAAAGTAACAAACACGCATGTTTGGAGAAAAAGGCTCCGGCGAGATTCGAACTCGCGACCTCCAGTTTACTAGACTGGCGCTCTAACCAACTGAGCTACGGAGCCGTGATGGCAAAGGGTTCAAAATTTATATTCTTATGTGTAGACTACATGCGATCTATACAGTTGGTATCAGCAAATGTAAAAGTGATGTTTTTTACCACTAGATTTTTTGCACGATTGGTGAGTCAGCTTTGTGCAATATATTCACTCGTATTTGAACACGAATACCTCATTTGTATAGTTTTCATCATTTATTGATTTGTCTCAGTACTAGTACAGCACACACTTTTCCCTTGTCCATCCTCCATTTGAATCGCAAGTTTTTTTTAAAAAAGGCTCCAGCGAGATTTGAACTCGCGACCTCCAGTTTACTAGACTGGCGCTCTAACCAACTGAGCTATGGAGCCTTGCGTGCAAAATACAGCTTATAATGGGTATTTGTTTCTCATACAAGACCTTCCTATGCACAGACATTTCAGCCGAGTTAATGCTGAGCATGATCATTTTGCATGTAATTTATATTGCTATGACACCATTCTTTCTAGGTAAACTTATTGAGTCTTACCAGAGTGAGAAAAAGAAAGTTCTGAATGCATGGCTACCTAATGCGCGACTATTCCCGACAAACCCAACATTGAGCGTATCAATCGTAATGTACAATGGAAATGAAAATGAAATGTCAACTCTAGTTAACGTTTCTATTTGAATGGCACAAAAAGTAACAAACACGCATGTTTGGAGAAAAAGGCTCCGGCGAGATTCGAACTCGCGACCTCCAGTTTACTAGACTGGCGCTCTAACCAACTGAGCTACGGAGCCGTGATGGCAAAGGGTTCAAAATTTATATTCTTATGTGTAGACTACATGCGATCTATACAGTTGGTATCAGCAAATGTAAAAGTGATGTTTTTTACCACTAGATTTTTTGCACGATTGGTGAGTCAGCTTTGTGCAATATATTCACTCGTATTTGAACACGAATACCTCATTTGTATAGTTTTCATCATTTATTGATTTGTCTCAGTACTAGTACAGCACACACTTTTCCCTTGTCCATCCTCCATTTGAATCGCAAGTTTTTTTTAAAAAAGGCTCCAGCGAGATTTGAACTCGCGACCTCCAGTTTACTAGACTGGCGCTCTAACCAACTGAGCTATGGAGCCTTGCGTGCAAAATACAGCTTATAATGGGTATTTGTTTCTCATACAAGACCTTCCTATGCACAGACATTTCAGCCGAGTTAATGCTGAGCATGATCATTTTGCATGTAATTTATATTGCTATGACACCATTCTTTCTAGGTAAACTTATTGAGTCTTACCAGAGTGAGAAAAAGAAAGTTCTGAATGCATGGCTACCTAATGCGCGACTATTCCCGACAAACCCACATTGAGCGTATCAATCGTAATGTACAATGGAAATGAAAATGAAATGTCAACTCTAGTTAACGTTTCTATTTGAATGGCACAAAAAGTAACAAAAACGCATGTTTGGAGAAAAAGGCTCCGGCGAGATTCGAACTCGCGACCTCCAGTTTACTAGACTGGCGCTCTAACCAACTGAGCTACGGAGCCGTGATGGCAAAGTGTTCAAAATTTATATTCTTATGTGTAGACTACATGCGATCTATACAGTTGGTATCAGCAAATGTAAAAGTGATGTTTTTTACCACTAGATTTTTTGCACGATTGGTGAGTCAGCTTTGTGCAATATATTCACTCGTATTTGAACACGAATACCTCATTTGTATAGTTTTCATCATTTATTGATTTGTCTCAGTACTAGTACAGCACACACTTTTTTCCTTGTCCATCCTCCATTTGAATCGCAAGTTTTTTTAAAAAAAGGCTCCAGCGAGATTTGAACTCGCGACCTCCAGTTTACTAGACTGGCGCTCTAACCAACTGAGCTATGGAGCCTTGCGTGCAAAATACAGCTTATAATGGGTATTTGTTTCTCATACAAGACCTTCCTATGCACAGACATTTCAGCCGAGTTAATGCTGAGCATGATCATTTTGCATGTAATTTATATTGCTATGACACCATTCTTTCTAGGTAAACTTATTGAGTCTTACCAGAGTGAGAAAAAGAAAGTTCTGAATGCATGGCTACCTAATGCGCGACTATTCCCGACAAACCCAACATTGAGCGTATCAATCGTAATGTACAATGGAAATGAAAATGAAATGTCAACTCTAGTTAACGTTTCTATTTGAATGGCACAAAAAGTAACAAACACGCATGTTTGGAGAAAAAGGCTCCGGCGAGATTCGAACTCGCGACCTCCAGTTTACTAGACTGGCGCTCTAACCAACTGAGCTACGGAGCCGTGATGGCAAAGTGTTCAAAATTTATATTCTTATGTGTAGACTACATGCGATCTATACAGCTGGTATCAGCAAATGTAAAAGTGATGTTTTTTACCACTAGATTTTTTGCACGATTGGTGAGTCAGCTTTGTGCAATATATTCACTCGTATTTGAACACGAATACCTCATTTGTATAGTTTTCATCATTTATTGATTTGTCTCAGTACTAGTACAGCACACACTTTTCCCTTGTCCATCCTCCATTTGAATCGCAAGTTTTTTTTAAAAAAGGCTCCAGCGAGATTTGAACTCGCGACCTCCAGTTTACTAGACTGGCGCTCTAACCAACTGAGCTATGGAGCCTTGCGTGCAAAATACAGCTTATAATGGGTATTTGTTTCTCATACAAGACCTTCCTATGCACAGACATTTCAGCCGAGTTAATGCTGAGCATGATCATTTTGCATGTAATTTATATTGCTATGACACCATTCTTTCTAGGTAAACTTATTGAGTCTTACCAGAGTGAGAAAAAGAAAGTTCTGAATGCATGGTTACCTAATGCGCGACTATTCCCGACAAACCCAACATTGAGCGTATCAATCGTAATGTACAATGGAAATGAAAATGAAATGTCAACTCTAGTTAACGTTTCTATTTGAATGGCACAAAAAGTAACAAACACGCATGTTTGGAGAAAAAGGCTCCGGCGAGATTCGAACTCGCGACCTCCAGTTTACTAGACTGGCGCTCTAACCAACTGAGCTACGGAGCCGTGATGGCAAAGTGTTCAAAATTTATATTCTTATGTGTAGACTACATGCGATCTATACAGCTGGTATCAGCAAATGTAAAAGTGATGTTTTTTACCACTAGATTTTTTGCACGATTGGTGAGTCAGCTTTGTGCAATATATTCACTCGTATTTGAACACGAATACCTCATTTGTATAGTTTTCATCATTTATTGATTTGTCTCAGTACTAGTACAGCACACACTTTTCCCTTGTCCATCCTCCATTTGAATCGCAAGTTTTTTTTAAAAAAGGCTCCAGCGAGATTTGAACTCGCGACCTCCAGTTTACTAGACTGGCGCTCTAACCAACTGAGCTATGGAGCCTTGCGTGCAAAATACAGCTTATAATGGGTATTTGTTTCTCATACAAGACCTTCCTATGCACAGACATTTCAGCCGAGTTAATGCTGAGCATGATCATTTTGCATGTAATTTATATTGCTATGACACCATTCTTTCTAGGTAAACTTATTGAGTCTTACCAGAGTGAGAAAAAGAAAGTTCTGAATGCATGGCTACCTAATGCGCGACTATTCCCGACAAACCCACATTGAGCGTATCAATCGTAATGTACAATGGAAATGAAAATGAAATGTCAACTCTAGTTAACGTTTCTATTTGAATGGCACAAAAAGTAACAAACACGCATGTTTGGAGAAAAAGGCTCCGGCGAGATTCGAACTCGCGACCTCCAGTTTACTAGACTGGCGCTCTAACCAACTGAGCTACGGAGCCGTGATGGCAAAGGGTTCAAAATTTATATTCTTATGTGTAGACTACATGCGATCTATACAGTTGGTATCAGCAAATGTAAAAGTGATGTTTTTTACCACTAGATTTTTTGCACGATTGGTGAGTCAGCTTTGTGCAATATATTCACTCGTATTTGAACACGAATACCTCATTTGTATAGTTTTCATCATTTATTGATTTGTCTCAGTACTAGTACAGCACACACTTTTCCCTTGTCCATCCTCCATTTGAATCGCAAGTTATTTATAAAAAAGGCTCCAGCGAGATTTGAACTCGCGACCTCCAGTTTACTAGACTGGCGCTCTAACCAACTGAGCTATGGAGCCTTGCGTGCAAAATACAGCTTATAATGGGTATTTGTTTCTCATACAAGACCTTCCTATGCACAGACATTTCAGCCGAGTTAATGCTGAGCATGATCATTTTGCATGTAATTTATATTGCTATGACACCATTCTTTCTAGGTAAACTTATTGAGTCTTACCAGAGTGAGAAAAAGAAAGTTCTGAATGCATGGCTACCTAATGCGCGACTATTCCCGACAAACCCAACATTGAGCGTATCAATCGTAATGTACAATGGAAATGAAAATGAAATGTCAACTCTAGTTAACGTTTCTATTTGAATGGCACAAAAAGTAACAAACACGCATGTTTGGAGAAAAAGGCTCCGGCGAGATTCGAACTCGCGACCTCCAGTTTACTAGACTGGCGCTCTAACCAACTGAGCTACGGAGCCGTGATGGCAAAGTGTTCAAAATTTATATTCTTATGTGTAGACTACATACGATCTATACAGCTGGTATCAGCAAATGTAAAAGTGATGTTTTTTACCACTAGATTTTTTGCACGATTGGTGAGTCAGCTTTGTGCAATATATTCACTCGTATTTGAACACGAATACCTCATTTGTATAGTTTTCATCATTTATTGATTTGTCTCAGTACTAGTACAGCACACACTTTTCCCTTGTCCATCCTCCATTTGAATCGCAAGTTTTTTTTAAAAAAGGCTCCAGCGAGATTTGAACTCGCGACCTCCAGTTTACTAGACTGGCGCTCTAACCAACTGAGCTATGGAGCCTTGCGTGCAAAATACAGCTTATAATGGGTATTTGTTTCTCATACAAGACCTTCCTATGCACAGACATTTCAGCCGAGTTAATGCTGAGCATGATCATTTTGCATGTAATTTATATTGCTATGACACCATTCTTTCTAGGTAAACTTATTGAGTCTTACCAGAGTGAGAAAAAGAAAGTTCTGAATGCATGGCTACCTAATGCGCGACTATTCCCGACAAACCCAACATTGAGCGTATCAATCGTAATGTACAATGGAAATGAAAATGAAATGTCAACTCTAGTTAACGTTTCTATTTGAATGGCACAAAAAGTAACAAACACGCATGTTTGGAGAAAAAGGCTCCGGCGAGATTCGAACTCGCGACCTCCAGTTTACTAGACTGGCGCTCTAACCAACTGAGCTACGGAGCCGTGATGGCAAAGGGTTCAAAATTTATATTCTTATGTGTAGACTACATGCGATCTATACAGTTGGTATCAGCAAATGTAAAAGTGATGTTTTTTACCACTAGATTTTTTGCACGATTGGTGAGTCAGCTTTGTGCAATATATTCACTCGTATTTGAACACGAATACCTCATTTGTATAGTTTTCATCATTTATTGATTTGTCTCAGTACTAGTACAGCACACACTTTTCCCTTGTCCATCCTCCATTTGAATCGCAAGTTTTTTTTAAAAAAGGCTCCAGCGAGATTTGAACTCGCGACCTCCAGTTTACTAGACTGGCGCTCTAACCAACTGAGCTATGGAGCCTTGCGTGCAAAATACAGCTTATATTGGGTATTTGTTTCTCATACAAGACCTTCCTATGCACAGACATTTCAGCCGAGTTAATGCTGAGCATGATCATTTTGCATGTAATTTATATTGCTATGACACCATTCTTTCTAGGTAAACTTATTGAGTCTTACCAGAGTGAGAAAAAGAAAGTTCTGAATGCATGGTTACCTAATGCGCGACTATTCCCGACAAACCCAACATTGAGCGTATCAATCGTAATGTACAATGGAAATGAAAATGAAATGTCAACTCTAGTTAACGTTTCTATTTGAATGGCACAAAAAGTAACAAACACGCATGTTTGGAGAAAAAGGCTCCGGCGAGATTCGAACTCGCGACCTCCAGTTTACTAGACTGGCGCTCTAACCAACTGAGCTACGGAGCCGTGATGGCAAAGTGTTCAAAATTTATATACTTATGTGTAGACTACATGCGATCTATACAGCTGGTATCAGCAAATGTAAAAGTGATGTTTTTTACCACTTTGCACGATTGGTGAGTCAGCTTTGTGCAATATATTCACTCGTATTTGAACACGAATACCTCATTTGTATAGTTTTCATCATTTATTGATTTGTCTCAGTACTAGTACAGCACACACTTTTCCCTTGTCCATCCTCCATTTGAATCGCAAGTTTTTTTAAAAAAAGGCTCCAGCGAGATTTGAACTCGCGACCTCCAGTTTACTAGACTGGCGTTCTATCCAACTGAGCTATGGAGCCTTGCGTGCAAAATACAGCTTATAATGGGTATTTTTTTCTCATACAAGACCTTCCTATGCACAGACATTTCAGCCGAGTTAATGCTGAGCATGATCATTTTGCATGTAATTTATATTGCTATGACACCATTCTTTCTAGGTAAACTTATTGAGTCTTACCAGAGTGAGAAAAAGAAAGTTCTGAATGCATGGCTACCTAATGCGCGACTATTCCCGACAAACCCAACATTGAGCGTATCAATCGTAATGTACAATGGAAATGAAATGTCAACTCTAGTTAACGTTTCTATTTGAATGGCACAAAAAGTAACAAACACGCATGTTTGGAGAAAAAGGCTCCGGCGAGATTCGAACTCGCGACCTCCAGTTTACTAGACTGGCGCTCTAACCAACTGAGCTACGGAGCCGTGATGGCAAAGGGTTCAAAATTTATATTCTTATGTGTAGACTACATGCGATCTATACAGCTGGTATCAGCAAATGTAAAAGTGATGTTTTTTACCACTAGATTTTTTGCACGATTGGTGAGTCAGCTTTGTGCAATATATTCACTCGTATTTGAACACGAATACCTCATTTGTATAGTTTTCATCATTTATTGATTTGTCTCAGTACTAGTACAGCACACACTTTTCCCTTGTCCATCCTCCATTTGAATCGCAAGTTTTTTTTAAAAAAGGCTCCAGCGAGATTTGAACTCGCGACCTCCAGTTTACTAGACTGGCGCTCTAACCAACTGAGCTATGGAGCCTTGCGTGCAGAATACAGCTTATAATGGGTATTTGTTTCTCATACAAGACCTTCCTATGCACAGACATTTCAGCCGAGTTAATGCTGAGCATGATCATTTTGCATGTAATTTATATTGCTATGACACCATTCTTTCTAGGTAAACTTATTGAGTCTTACCAGAGTGAGAAAAAGAAAGTTCTGAATGCATGGCTACCTAATGCGCGACTATTCCCGACAAACCCAACATTGAGCGTATCAATCGTAATGTACAATGGAAATGAAAATGAAATGTCAACTCTAGTTAACGTTTCTATTTGAATGGCACAAAAAGTAACAAACACGCATGTTTGGAGAAAAAGGCTCCGGCGAGATTCGAACTCGCGACCTCCAGTTTACTAGACTGGCGCTCTAACCAACTGAGCTACGGAGCCGTGATGGCAAAGGGTTCAAAATTTATATTCTTATGTGTAGACTACATGCGATCTATACAGCTGGTATCAGCAAATGTAAAAGTGATGTTTTTTACCACTAGATTTTTTGCACGATTGGTGAGTCAGCTTTGTGCAATATATTCACTCGTATTTGAACACGAATACCTCATTTGTATAGTTTTCATCATTTATTGATTTGTCTCAGTACTAGTACAGCACACACTTTTCCCTTGTCCATCCTCCATTTGAATCGCAAGTTTTTTTTAAAAAAGGCTCCAGCGAGATTTGAACTCGCGACCTCCAGTTTACTAGACTGGCGCTCTAACCAACTGAGCTATGGAGCCTTGCGTGCAGAATACAGCTTATAATGGGTATTTGTTTCTCATACAAGACCTTCCTATGCACAGACATTTCAGCCGAGTTAATGCTGAGCATGATCATTTTGCATGTAATTTATAGTGCTATGACACCATTCTTTCTAGGTAAACTTATTGAGTCTTACCAGAGTGAGAAAAAGAAAGTTCTGAATGCATGGCTACCTAATGCGCGACTATTCCCGACAAACCCAACATTGAGCGTATCAATCGTAATGTACAATGGAAATGAAAATGAAATGTCAACTCTAGTTAACGTTTCTATTTGAATGGCACAAAAAGTAACAAACACGCATGTTTGGAGAAAAAGGCTCCGGCGAGATTCGAACTCGCGACCTCCAGTTTACTAGACTGGCGCTCTAACCAACTGAGCTACGGAGCCGTGATGGCAAAGGGTTCAAAATTTATATTCTTATGTGTAGACTACATGCGATCTATACAGTTGGTATCAGCAAATGTAAAAGTGATGTTTTTTACCACTAGATTTTTTGCACGATTGGTGAGTCAGCTTTGTGCAATATATTCACTCGTATTTGAACACGAATACCTCATTTGTATAGTTTTCATCATTTATTGATTTGTCTCAGTACTAGTACAGCACACACTTTTCCCTTGTCCATCCTCCATTTGAATCGCAAGTTTTTTTTTAAAAAAGGCTCCAGCGAGATTTGAACTCGCGACCTCCAGTTTACTAGACTGGCGCTCTAACCAACTGAGCTATGGAGCCTTGCGTGCAAAATACAGCTTATAATGGGTATTTGTTTCTCATACAAGACCTTCCTATGCACAGACATTTCAGCCGAGTTAATGCTGAGCATGATCATTTTGCATGTAATTTATATTGCTATGACACCATTCTTTCTAGGTAAACTTATTGAGTCTTACCAGAGTGAGAAAAAGAAAGTTCTGAATGCATGGCTACCTAATGCGCGACTATTCCCGACAAACCCACATTGAGCGTATCAATCGTAATGTACAATGGAAATGAAAATGAAATGTCAACTCTAGTTAACGTTTCTATTTGAATGGCACAAAAAGTAACAAAAACGCATGTTTGGAGAAAAAGGCTCCGGCGAGATTCGAACTCGCGACCTCCAGTTTACTAGACTGGCGCTCTAACCAACTGAGCTACGGAGCCGTGATGGCAAAGGGTTCAAAATTTATATTCTTATGTGTAGACTACATGCGATCTATACAGTTGGTATCAGCAAATGTAAAAGTGATGTTTTTTACCACTAGATTTTTTGCACGATTGGTGAGTCAGCTTTGTGCAATATATTCACTCGTATTTGAACACGAATACCTCATTTGTATAGTTTTCATCATTTATTGATTTGTCTCAGTACTAGTACAGCACACACTTTTCCCTTGTCCATCCTCCATTTGAATCGCAAGTTTTTTTTAAAAAAGGCTCCAGCGAGATTTGAACTCGCGACCTCCAGTTTACTAGACTGGCGCTCTAACCAACTGAGCTATGGAGCCTTGCGTGCAAAATACAGCTTATAATGGGTATTTGTTTCTCATACAAGACCTTCCTATGCACAGACATTTCAGCCGAGTTAATGCTGAGCATGATCATTTTGCATGTAATTTATATTGCTATGACACCATTCTTTCTAGGTAAACTTATTGAGTCTTACCAGAGTGAGAAAAAGAAAGTTCTGAATGCATGGCTACCTAATGCGCGACTATTCCCGACAAACCCAACATTGAGCGTATCAATCGTAATGTACAATGGAAATGAAAATGAAATGTCAACTCTAGTTAACGTTTCTATTTGAATGGCACAAAAAGTAACAAACACGCATGTTTGGAGAAAAAGGCTCCGGCGAGATTCGAACTCGCGACCTCCAGTTTACTAGACTGGCGCTCTAACCAACTGAGCTACGGAGCCGTGATGGCAAAGTGTTCAAAATTTATATTCTTATGTGTAGACTACATGCGATCTATACAGTTGGTATCAGCAAATGTAAAAGTGATGTTTTTTACCACTAGATTTTTTGCACGATTGGTGAGTCAGCTTTGTGCAATATATTCACTCGTATTTGAACACGAATACCTCATTTGTATAGTTTTCATCATTTATTGATTTGTCTCAGTACTAGTACAGCACACACTTTTCCCTTGTCCATCCTCCATTTGAATCGCAAGTTTTTTTAAAAAAAGGCTCCAGCGAGATTTGAACTCGCGACCTCCAGTTTACTAGACTGGCGCTCTAACCAACTGAGCTATGGAGCCTTGCGTGCAAAATACACAGCTTATAATGGGTATTTGTTTCTCATACAAGACCTTCCTATGCACAGACATTTCAGCCGAGTTAATGCTGAGCATGATCATTTTGCATGTAATTTATATTGCTATGACACCATTCTTTCTAGGTAAACTTATTGAGTCTTACCAGAGTGAGAAAAAGAAAGTTCTGAATGCATGGCTACCTAATGCGCGACTATTCCCGACAAACCCAACATTGAGCGTATCAATCGTAATGTACAATGGAAATGAAAATGAAATGTCAACTCTAGTTAACGTTTCTATTTGAATGGCACAAAAAGTAACAAACACGCATGTTTGGAGAAAAAGGCTCCGGCGAGATTCGAACTCGCGACCTCCAGTTTACTAGACTGGCGCTCTAACCAACTGAGCTACGGAGCCGTGATGGCAAAGGGTTCAAAATTTATATTCTTATGTGTAGACTACATGCGATCTATACAGTTGGTATCAGCAAATGTAAAAGTGATGTTTTTTACCACTAGATTTTTTGCACGATTGGTGAGTCAGCTTTGTGCAATATATTCACTCGTATTTGAACACGAATACCTCATTTGTATAGTTTTCATCATTTATTGATTTGTCTCAGTACTAGTACAGCACACACTTTTCCCTTGTCCATCCTCCATTTGAATCGCAAGTTTTTTTAAAAAAAGGCTCCAGCGAGATTTGAACTCGCGACCTCCAGTTTACTAGACTGGCGCTCTAACCAACTGAGCTATGGAGCCTTGCGTGCAAAATACAGCTTATAATGGGTATTTGTTTCTCATACAAGACCTTCCTATGCACAGACATTTCAGCCGAGTTAATGCTGAGCATGATCATTTTGCATGTAATTTATATTGCTATGACACCATTCTTTCTAGGTAAACTTATTGAGTCTTACCAGAGTGAGAAAAAGAAAGTTCTGAATGCATGGCTACCTAATGCGCGACTATTCCCGACAAACCCACATTGAGCGTATCAATCGTAATGTACAATGGAAATGAAAATGAAATGTCAACTCTAGTTAACGTTTCTATTTGAATGGCACAAAAAGTAACAAAAACGCATGTTTGGAGAAAAAGGCTCCGGCGAGATTCGAACTCGCGACCTCCAGTTTACTAGACTGGCGCTCTAACCAACTGAGCTACGGAGCCGTGATGGCAAAGGGTTCAAAATTTATATTCTTATGTGTAGACTACATGCGATCTATACAGTTGGTATCAGCAAATGTAAAAGTGATGTTTTTTACCACTAGATTTTTTGCACGATTGGTGAGTCAGCTTTGTGCAATATATTCACTCGTATTTGAACACGAATACCTCATTTGTATAGTTTTCATCATTTATTGATTTGTCTCAGTACTAGTACAGCACACACTTTTCCCTTGTCCATCCTCCATTTGAATCGCAAGTTTTTTTAAAAAAAGGCTCCAGCGAGATTTGAACTCGCGACCTCCAGTTTACTAGACTGGCGCTCTAACCAACTGAGCTATGGAGCCTTGCGTGCAAAATACAGCTTATAATGGGTATTTGTTTCTCATACAAGACCTTCCTATGCACAGACATTTCAGCCGAGTTAATGCTGAGCATGATCATTTTGCATGTAATTTATATTGCTATGACACCATTCTTTCTAGGTAAACTTATTGAGTCTTACCAGAGTGAGAAAAAGAAAGTTCTGAATGCATGGCTACCTAATGCGCGACTATTCCCGACAAACCCACATTGAGCGTATCAATCGTAATGTACAATGGAAATGAAAATGAAATGTCAACTCTAGTTAACGTTTCTATTTGAATGGCACAAAAAGTAACAAAAACGCATGTTTGGAGAAAAAGGCTCCGGCGAGATTCGAACTCGCGACCTCCAGTTTACTAGACTGGCGCTCTAACCAACTGAGCTACGGAGCCGTGATGGCAAAGGGTTCAAAATTTATATTCTTATGTGTAGACTACATGCGATCTATACAGTTGGTATCAGCAAATGTAAAAGTGATGTTTTTTACCACTAGATTTTTTGCACGATTGGTGAGTCAGCTTTGTGCAATATATTCACTCGTATTTGAACACGAATACCTCATTTGTATAGTTTTCATCATTTATTGATTTGTCTCAGTACTAGTACAGCACACACTTTTCCCTTGTCCATCCTCCATTTGAATCGCAAGTTTTTTTTAAAAAAGGCTCCAGCGAGATTTGAACTCGCGACCTCCAGTTTACTAGACTGGCGCTCTAACCAACTGAGCTATGGAGCCTTGCGTGCAAAATACAGCTTATAATGGGTATTTGTTTCTCATACAAGACCTTCCTATGCACAGACATTTCAGCCGAGTTAATGCTGAGCATGATCATTTTGCATGTAATTTATATTGCTATGACACCATTCTTTCTAGGTAAACTTATTGAGTCTTACCAGAGTGAGAAAAAGAAAGTTCTGAATGCATGGCTACCTAATGCGCGACTATTCCCGACAAACCCACATTGAGCGTATCAATCGTAATGTACAATGGAAATGAAAATGAAATGTCAACTCTAGTTAACGTTTCTATTTGAATGGCACAAAAAGTAACAAACACGCATGTTTGGAGAAAAAGGCTCCGGCGAGATTCGAACTCGCGACCTCCAGTTTACTAGACTGGCGCTCTAACCAAATGAGCTACGGAGCCGTGATGGCAAAGTGTTCAAAATTTATATTCTTATGTGTAGACTACATGCGATCTATACAGCTGGTATCAGCAAATGTAAAAGTGATGTTTTTTACCACTAGATTTTTTGCACGATTGGTGAGTCAGCTTTGTGCAATATATTCACTCGTATTTGAACACGAATACCTCATTTGTATAGTTTTCATCATTTATTGATTTGTCTCAGTACTAGTACAGCACACACTTTTCCCTTGTCCATCCTCCATTTGAATCGCAAGTTTTTTTAAAAAAAGGCTCCAGCGAGATTTGAACTCGCGACCTCCAGTTTACTAGACTGGCGCTCTAACCAACTGAGCTATGGAGCCTTGCGTGCAAAATACAGCTTATAATGGGTATTTGTTTCTCATACAAGACCTTCCTATGCACAGACATTTCAGCCGAGTTAATGCTGAGCATGATCATTTTGCATGTAATTTATATTGCTATGACACCATTCTTTCTAGGTAAACTTATTGAGTCTTACCAGAGTGAGAAAAAGAAAGTTCTGAATGCATGGCTACCTAATGCGCGACTATTCCCGACAAACCCAACATTGAGCGTATCAATCGTAATGTACAATGGAAATGAAAATGAAATGTCAACTCTAGTTAACGTTTCTATTTGAATGGCACAAAAAGTAACAAACACGCATGTTTGGAGAAAAAGGCTCCGGCGAGATTCGAACTCGCGACCTCCAGTTTACTAGACTGGCGCTCTAACCAACTGAGCTACGGAGCCGTGATGGCAAAGTGTTCAAAATTTATATTCTTATGTGTAGACTACATGCGATCTATACAGTTGGTATCAGCAAATGTAAAAGTGATGTTTTTTACCACTAGATTTTTTGCACGATTGGTGAGTCAGCTTTGTGCAATATATTCACTCGTATTTGAACACGAATACCTCATTTGTATAGTTTTCATCATTTATTGATTTGTCTCAGTACTAGTACATCACACACTTTTCCCTTGTCCATCCTCCATTTGAATCGCAAGTTTTTTTAAAAAAAGGCTCCAGCGAGATTTGAACTCGCGACCTCCAGTTTACTAGACTGGCGCTCTAACCAACTGAGCTATGGAGCCTTGCGTGCAAAATACAGCTTATAATGGGTATTTGTTTCTCATACAAGACCTTCCTATGCACAGACATTTCAGCCGAGTTAATGCTGAGCATGATCATTTTGCATGTAATTTATATTGCTATGACACCATTCTTTCTAGGTAAACTTATTGAGTCTTACCAGAGTGAGAAAAAGAAAGTTCTGAATGCATGGCTACCTAATGCGCGACTATTCCCGACAAACCCAACATTGAGCGTATCAATCGTAATGTACAGTGGAAATGAAAATGAAATGTCAACTCTAGTTAACGTTTCTATTTGAATGGCACAAAAAGTAACAAACACGCATGTTTGGAGAAAAAGGCTCCGGCGAGATTCGAACTCGCGACCTCCAGTTTACTAGACTGGCGCTCTAACCAACTGAGCTACGGAGCCGTGATGGCAAAGGGTTCAAAATTTATATTCTTATGTGTAGACTACATGCGATCTATACAGTTGGTATCAGCAAATGTAAAAGTGATGTTTTTTACCACTAGATTTTTTGCACGATTGGTGAGTCAGCTTTGTGCAATATATTCACTCGTATTTGAACACGAATACCTCATTTGTATAGTTTTCATCATTTATTGATTTGTCTCAGTACTAGTACAGCACACACTTTTCCCTTGTCCATCCTCCATTTGAATCGCAAGTTTTTTTTAAAAAAGGCTCCAGCGAGATTTGAACTCGCGACCTCCAGTTTACTAGACTGGCGCTCTAACCAACTGAGCTATGGAGCCTTGCGTGCAAAATACAGCTTATAATGGGTATTTGTTTCTCATACAAGACCTTCCTATGCACAGACATTTCAGCCGAGTTAATGCTGAGCATGATCATTTTGCATGTAATTTATATTGCTATGACACCATTCTTTCTAGGTAAACTTATTGAGTCTTACCAGAGTGAGAAAAAGAAAGTTCTGAATGCATGGCTACCTAATGCGCGACTATTCCCGACAAACCCAACATTGAGCGTATCAATCGTAATGTACAATGGAAATGAAAATGAAATGTCAACTCTAGTTAACGTTTCTATTTGAATGGCACAAAAAGTAACAAACACGCATGTTTGGAGAAAAAGGCTCCGGCGAGATTCGAACTCGCGACCTCCAGTTTACTAGACTGGCGCTCTAACCAACTGAGCTACGGAGCCGTGATGGCAAAGGGTTCAAAATTTATATTCTTATGTGTAGACTACATGCGATCTATACAGTTGGTATCAGCAAATGTAAAAGTGATGTTTTTTACCACTAGATTTTTTGCACGATTGGTGAGTCAGCTTTGTGCAATATATTCACTCGTATTTGAACACGAATACCTCATTTGTATAGTTTTCATCATTTATTGATTTGTCTCAGTACTAGTACAGCACACACTTTTCCCTTGTCCATCCTCCATTTGAATCGCAAGTTTTTTTTAAAAAAGGCTCCAGCGAGATTTGAACTCGCGACCTCCAGTTAACTAGACTGGCGCTCTAACCAACTGAGCTATGGAGCCTTGCGTGCAAAATACAGCTTATAATGGGTATTTGTTTCTCATACAAGACCTTCCTATGCACAGACATTTCAGCCGAGTTAATGCTGAGCATGATCATTTTGCATGTAATTTATATTGCTATGACACCATTCTTTCTAGGTAAACTTATTGAGTCTTACCAGAGTGAGAAAAAGAAAGTTCTGAATGCATGGCTACCTAATGCGCGACTATTCCCGACAAACCCAACATTGAGCGTATCAATCGTAATGTACAATGGAAATGAAAATGAAATGTCAACTCTAGTTAACGTTTCTATTTGAATGGCACAAAAAGTAACAAACACGCATGTTTGGAGAAAAAGGCTCCGGCGAGATTCGAACTCGCGACCTCCAGTTTACTAGACTGGCGCTCTAACCAACTGAGCTACGGAGCCGTGATGGCAAAGGGTTCAAAATTTATATTCTTATGTGTAGACTACATGCGATCTATACAGTTGGTATCAGCAAATGTAAAAGTGATGTTTTTTACCACTAGATTTTTTGCACGATTGGTGAGTCAGCTTTGTGCAATATATTCACTCGTATTTGAACACGAATACCTCATTTGTATAGTTTTCATCATTTATTGATTTGTCTCAGTACTAGTACAGCACACACTTTTCCCTTGTCCATCCTCCATTTGAATCGCAAGTTTTTTTAAAAAAAGGCTCCAGCGAGATTTGAACTCGCGACCTCCAGTTTACTAGACTGGCGCTCTAACCAACTGAGCTATGGAGCCTTGCGTGCAAAATACAGCTTATAATGGGTATTTGTTTCTCATACAAGACCTTCCTATGCACAGACATTTCAGCCGAGTTAATGCTGAGCATGATCATTTTGCATGTAATTTATATTGCTATGACACCATTCTTTCTAGGTAAACTTATTGAGTCTTACCAGAGTGAGAAAAAGAAAGTTCTGAATGCATGGCTACCTAATGCGCGACTATTCCCGACAAACCCAACATTGAGCGTATCAATCGTAATGTACAATGGAAATGAAAATGAAATGTCAACTCTAGTTAACGTTTCTATTTGAATGGCACAAAAAGTAACAAACACGCATGTTTGGAGAAAAAGGCTCCGGCGAGATTCGAACTCGCGACCTCCAGTTTACTAGACTGGCGCTCTAACCAACTGAGCTACGGAGCCGTGATGGCAAAGGGTTCAAAATTTATATTCTTATGTGTAGACTACATGCGATCTATACAGTTGGTATCAGCAAATGTAAAAGTGATGTTTTTTACCACTAGATTTTTTGCACGATTGGTGAGTCAGCTTTGTGCAATATATTCACTCGTATTTGAACACGAATACCTCATTTGTATAGTTTTCATCATTTATTGATTTGTCTCAGTACTAGTACAGCACACACTTTTCCCTTGTCCATCCTCCATTTGAATCGCAAGTTTTTTTTTAAAAAGGCTCCAGCGAGATTTGAACTCGCGACCTCCAGTTTACTAGACTGGCGCTCTAACCAACTGAGCTATGGAGCCTTGCGTGCAAAATACAGCTTATAATGGGTATTTGTTTCTCATACAAGACCTTCCTATGCACAGACATTTCAGCCGAGTTAATGCTGAGCATGATCATTTTGCATGTAATTTATATTGCTATGACACCATTCTTTCTAGGTAAACTTATTGAGTCTTACCAGAGTGAGAAAAAGAAAGTTCTGAATGCATGGCTACCTAATGCGCGACTATTCCCGACAAACCCAACATTGAGCGTATCAATCGTAATGTACAATGGAAATGAAAATGAAATGTCAACTCTAGTTAACGTTTCTATTTGAATGGCACAAAAAGTAACAAACACGCATGTTTGGAGAAAAAGGCTCCGGCGAGATTCGAACTCGCGACCTCCAGTTTACTAGACTGGCGCTCTAACCAACTGAGCTACGGAGCCGTGATGGCAAAGGGTTCAAAATTTATATTCTTATGTGTAGACTACATGCGATCTATACAGTTGGTATCAGCAAATGTAAAAGTGATGTTTTTTACCACTAGATTTTTTGCACGATTGGTGAGTCAGCTTTGTGCAATATATTCACTCGTATTTGAACACGAATACCTCATTTGTATAGTTTTCATCATTTATTGATTTGTCTCAGTACTAGTACAGCACACACTTTTCCCTTGTCCATCCTCCATTTGAATCGCAAGTTTTTTTTTAAAAAGGCTCCAGCGAGATTTGAACTCGCGACCTCCAGTTTACTATACTGGCGCTCTAACCAACTGAGCTATGGAGCCTTGCGTGCAAAATACAGCTTATAATGGGTATTTGTTTCTCATACAAGACCTTCCTATGCACAGACATTTCAGCCGAGTTAATGCTGAGCATGATCATTTTGCATGTAATTTATATTGCTATGACACCATTCTTTCTAGGTAAACTTATTGAGTCTTACCAGAGTGAGAAAAAGAAAGTTCTGAATGCATGGCTACCTAATGCGCGACTATTCCCGACAAACCCACATTGAGCGTATCAATCGTAATGTACAATGGAAATGAAAATGAAATGTCAACTCTAGTTAACGTTTCTATTTGAATGGCACAAAAAGTAACAAACACGCATGTTTGGAGAAAAAGGCTCCGGCGAGATTCGAACTCGCGACCTCCAGTTTACTAGACTGGCGCTCTAACCAACTGAGCTACGGAGCCGTGATGGCAAAGGGTTCAAAATTTATATTCTTATGTGTAGACTACATGCGATCTATACAGTTGGTATCAGCAAATGTAAAAGTGATGTTTTTTACCACTAGATTTTTTGCACGATTGGTGAGTCAGCTTTGTGCAATATATTCACTCGTATTTGAACACGAATACCTCATTTGTATAGTTTTCATCATTTATTGATTTGTCTCAGTACTAGTACAGCACACACTATTCCCTTGTCCATCCTCCATTTGAATCGCAAGTTTTTTTTAAAAAAGGCTCCAGCGAGATTTGAACTCGCGACCTCCAGTTTACTAGACTGGCGCTCTAACCAACTGAGCTATGGAGCCTTGCGTGCAAAATACAGCTTATAATGGGTATTTGTTTCTCATACAAGACCTTCCTATGCACAGACATTTCAGCCGAGTTAATGCTGAGCATGATCATTTTGCATGTAATTTATATTGCTATGACACCATTCTTTCTAGGTAAACTTATTGAGTCTTACCAGAGTGAGAAAAGGAAAGTTCTGAATGCATGGCTACCTAATGCGCGACTATTCCCGACAAACCCAACATTGAGCGTATCAATCGTAATGTACAATGGAAATGAAAATGAAATGTCAACTCTAGTTAACGTTTCTATTTGAATGGCACAAAAAGTAACAAACACGCATGTTTGGAGAAAAAGGCTCCGGCGAGATTCGAACTCGCGACCTCCAGTTTACTAGACTGGCGCTCTAACCAACTGAGCTACGGAGCCGTGATGGCAAAGTGTTCAAAATTTATATTCTTATGTGTAGACTACATGCGATCTATACAGCTGGTATCAGCAAATGTAAAAGTGATGTTTTTTACCACTAGATTTTTTGCACGATTGGTGAGTCAGCTTTGTGCAATATATTCACTCGTATTTGAACACGAATACCTCATTTGTATAGTTTTCATCATTTATTGATTTGTCTCAGTACTAGTACAGCACACACTTTTCCCTTGTCCATCCTCCATTTGAATCGCAAGTTTTTTTAAAAAAAGGCTCCAGCGAGATTTGAACTCGCGACCTCCAGTTTACTAGACTGGCGCTCTAACCAACTGAGCTATGGAGCCTTGCGTGCAAAATACAGCTTATAATGGGTATTTGTTTCTCATACAAGACCTTCCTATGCACAGACATTTCAGCCGAGTTAATGCTGAGCATGATCATTTTGCATGTAATTTATATTGCTATGACACCATTCTTTCTAGGTAAACTTATTGAGTCTTACCAGAGTGAGAAAAAGAAAGTTCTGAATGCATGGCTACCTAATGCGCGACTATTCCCGACAAACCCAACATTGAGCGTATCAATCGTAATGTACAATGGAAATGAAAATGAAATGTCAACTCTAGTTAACGTTTCTATTTGAATGGCACAAAAAGTAACAAACACGCATGTTTGGAGAAAAAGGCTCCGGCGAGATTCGAACTCGCGACCTCCAGTTTACTAGACTGGCGCTCTAACCAACTGAGCTACGGAGCCGTGATGGCAAAGGGTTCAAAATTTATATTCTTATGTGTAGACTACATGCGATCTATACAGTTGGTATCAGCAAATGTAAAAGTGATGTTTTTTACCACTAGATTTTTTGCACGATTGGTGAGTCAGCTTTGTGCAATATATTCACTCGTATTTGAACACGAATACCTCATTTGTATAGTTTTCATCATTTATTGATTTGTCTCAGTACTAGTACAGCACACACTTTTCCCTTGTCCATCCTCCATTTGAATCGCAAGTTTTTTTAAAAAAAGGCTCCAGCGAGATTTGAACTCGCGACCTCCAGTTTACTAGACTGGCGCTCTAACCAACTGAGCTATGGAGCCTTGCGTGCAAAATACAGCTTATAATGGGTATTTGTTTCTCATACAAGACCTTCCTATGCACAGACATTTCAGCCGAGTTAATGCTGAGCATGATCATTTTGCATGTAATTTATATTGCTATGACACCATTCTTTCTAGGTAAACTTATTGAGTCTTACCAGAGTGAGAAAAAGAAAGTTCTGAATGCATGGCTACCTAATGCGCGACTATTCCCGACAAACCCAACATTGAGCGTATCAATCGTAATGTACAATGGAAATGAAAATGAAATGTCAACTCTAGTTAACGTTTCTATTTGAATGGCACAAAAAGTAACAAACACGCATGTTTGGAGAAAAAGGCTCCGGCGAGATTCGAACTCGCGACCTCCAGTTTACTAGACTGGCGCTCTAACCAACTGAGCTACGGAGCCGTGATGGCAAAGGGTTCAAAATTTATATTCTTATGTGTAGACTACATGCGATCTATACAGTTGGTATCAGCAAATGTAAAAGTGATGTTTTTTACCACTAGATTTTTTGCACGATTGGTGAGTCAGCTTTGTGCAATATATTCACTCGTATTTGAACACGAATACCTCATTTGTATAGTTTTCATCATTTATTGATTTGTCTCAGTACTAGTACAGCACACACTTTTCCCTTGTCCATCCTCCATTTGAATCGCAAGTTTTTTTAAAAAAAGGCTCCAGCGAGATTTGAACTCGCGACCTCCAGTTTACTAGACTGGCGCTCTAACCAACTGAGCTATGGAGCCTTGCGTGCAAAATACAGCTTATAATGGGTATTTGTTTCTCATACAAGACCTTCCTATGCACAGACATTTCAGCCGAGTTAATGCTGAGCATGATCATTTTGCATGTAATTTATATTGCTATGACACCATTCTTTCTAGGTAAACTTATTGAGTCTTACCAGAGTGAGAAAAAGAAAGTTCTGAATGCATGGCTAACTAATGCGCGACTATTCCCGACAAACCCAACATTGAGCGTATCAATCGTAATGTACAATGGAAATGAAAATGAAATGTCAACTCTAGTTAACGTTTCTATTTGAATGGCACAAAAAGTAACAAACACGCATGTTTGGAGAAAAAGGCTCCGGCGAGATTCGAACTCGCGACCTCCAGTTTACTAGACTGGCGCTCTAACCAACTGAGCTACGGAGCCGTGATGGCAAAAGGTTCAAAATTTATATTCTTATGTGTAGACTACATGCGATCTATACAGTTGGTATCAGCAAATGTAAAAGTGATGTTTTTTACCACTAGATTTTTTGCACGATTGGTGAGTCAGCTTTGTGCAATATATTCACTCGTATTTGAACACGAATACCTCATTTGTATAGTTTTCATCATTTATTGATTTGTCTCAGTACTAGTACAGCACACACTTTTCCCTTGTCCATCCTCCATTTGAATCGCAAGTTTTTTTTAAAAAAGGCTCCAGCGAGATTTGAACTCGCGACCTCCAGTTTACTAGACTGGCGCTCTAACCAACTGAGCTATGGAGCCTTGCGTGCAAAATACAGCTTATAATGGGTATTTGTTTCTCATACAAGACCTTCCTATGCACAGACATTTCAGCCGAGTTAATGCTGTGCATGATCATTTTGCATGTAATTTATATTGCTATGACACCATTCTTTCTAGGTAAACTTATTGAGTCTTACCAGAGTGAGAAAAAGAAAGTTCTGAATGCATGGCTACCTAATGCGCGACTATTCCCGACAAAACCAACATTGAGCGTATTAATCGTAATGTACAATGGAAATGAAAATGAAATGTCAACTCTAGTTAACGTTTCTATTTGAATGGCACAAAAAGTAACAAACACGCATGTTTGGAGAAAAAGGCTCCGGCGAGATTCGAACTCGCGACCTCCAGTTTACTAGACTGGCGCTCTAACCAACTGAGCTACGGAGCCGTGATGGCAAAGGGTTCAAAATTTATATTCTTATGTGTAGACTACATGCGATCTATACAGTTGGTATCAGCAAATGTAAAAGTGATGTTTTTTACCACTAGATTTTTTGCACGATTGGTGAGTCAGCTTTGTGCAATATATTCACTCGTATTTGAACACGAATACCTCATTTGTATAGTTTTCATCATTTATTGATTTGTCTCAGTACTAGTACAGCACACACTTTTCCCTTGTCCATCCTCCATTTGAATCGCAAGTTTTTTTTAAAAAAGGCTCCAGCGAGATTTGAACTCGCGACCTCCAGTTTACTAGACTGGCGCTCTAACCAACTGAGCTATGGAGCCTTGCGTGCAAAATACAGCTTATAATGGGTATTTGTTTCTCATACAAGACCTTCCTATGCACAGACATTTCAGCCGAGTTAATGCTGAGCATGATCATTTTGCATGTACAGTCGAACCTCGTTGTCTCGAACTTGGTTGACTCGATACCTCGGTTATGTCGATATAATTTTTAAGTCCCGGCATTTTTCCCATATCAACAATGCATTTCTTCCTCGGATGTGTCGATCTCGGTTGTTTCGATATTTCGCTTAACTCGATGGATTTTTGCAGTCCGGACAATATCAATTAGTGTAATTTTAACCTCGTTGTCTCGAAGTTAATTTTGCTCTCGATGTCGATGTCAAAACTAACAATTTCATTTGTATTTGTTGTATTGTTACTTAATACGCGTCTGTTTATTTTAAACACCTGTCATAGAGCAAACACGATTTTTGATTGGCAATTACAATTTGAATAGGCAATTTAATAAAACGAACTGGTAATCCAAGCGCAGGACATGCATTATTAAGGTTAATTGATGATCCGCTAATTACTGTCCGAATTATTTTGTCATGTTTAATTAAAAATGATAGTTATTGAAAATTGCTTTTGATCTGATCAATGATGTATGTGGTCGAGTTTCGTTTCAATAAAGACATTCTGTTATTTTTGTTGACTTGTGTGTTGTCAATTACGTAAAAAACAATTTGTATTTTTTCATTAGTTCTATCGAACTGTAAGTTGATAAGTGTTTTCTTGGTATGTATTTCCATAATTTCGTAATAAAGTTTATAAAATATGATTACAATATTTATTAATTATTGTCGATTTATGTTAATGGCTAAAATACTTCATATATCGCACGCTACAAATACCGTGACAAAGCAAGCGATGCCGAAGTTCAAACCAATGTACATGAAATAACTACCGTTAGATTTTTTTAAAATCACATAATGAAAATGACGTCACACCCTAAACTCGGTTGACTCGAACTTCGGATAACTCGATATATTTTTACGGTCCCGCAAACTTCGACTTATCGAGGTTTGACTGTAATTTATATTGCTATGACACCATTCTTTCTAGGTAAACTTATTGAGTCTTACCAGAGTGAGAAAAAGAAAGTTCTGAATGCATGGCTACCTAATGCGCGACTATTCCCGACAAACCCAACATTGAGCGTATCAATCGTAATGTACAATGGAAATGAAAATGAAATGTCAACTCTAGTTAACGTTTCTATTTGAATGGCACAAAAAGTAACAAACACGCATGTTTGGCGAAAAAGGCTCCGGCGAGATTCGAACTCGCGACCTCCAGTTTACTAGACTGGCGCTCTAACCAACTGAGCTACGGAGCCGTGATGGCAAAGGGTTCAAAATTTATATTCTTATGTGTAGACTACATGCGATCTATACAGTTGGTATCAGCAAATGTAAAAGTGATGTTTTTTACCACTAGATTTTTTGCACGATTGGTGAGTCAGCTTTGTGCAATATATTCACTCGTATTTGAACACGAATACCTCATTTGTATAGTTTTCATCATTTATTGATTTGTCTCAGTACTAGTACAGCACACACTTTTCCCTTGTCCATCCTCCATTTGAATCGCAAGTTTTTTTTTAAAAAGGCTCCAGCGAGATTTGAACTCGCGACCTCCAGTTTACTAGACTGGCGCTCTAACCAACTGAGCTATGGAGCCTTGCGTGCAAAATACAGCTTATAATGGGTATTTGTTTCTCATACAAGACCTTCCTATGCACAGACATTTCAGCCGAGTTAATGCTGAGCATGATCATTTTGCATGTAATTTATATTGCTATGACACCATTCTTTCTAGGTAAACTTATTGAGTCTTACCAGAGTGAGAAAAAGAAAGTTCTGAATGCATGGCTACCTAATGCGCGACTATTCCCGACAAACCCAACATTGAGCGTATCAATCGTAATGTACAATGGAAATGAAAATGAAATGTCAACTCTAGTTAACGTTTCTATTTGAATGGCACAAAAAGTAACAAACACGCATGTTTGGAGAAAAAGGCTCAGGCGAGATTCGAACTCGCGACCTCCAGTTTACTAGACTGGCGCTCTAACCAACTGAGCTACGGAGCCGTGATGGCAAAGGGTTCAAAATTTATATTCTTATGTGTAGACTACATGCGATCTATACAGTTGGTATCAGCAAATGTAAAAGTGATGTTTTTTACCACTAGATTTTTTGCACGATTGGTGAGTCAGCTTTGTGCAATATATTCACTCGTATTTGAACACGAATACCTCATTTGTATAGTTTTCATCATTTATTGATTTGTCTCAGTACTAGTACAGCACACACTTTTCCCTTGTCCATCCTCCATTTGAATCGCAAGTTTTTTTTTAAAAAGGCTCCAGCGAGATTTGAACTCGCGACCTCCAGTTTACTAGACTGGCGCTCTAACCAACTGAGCTATGGAGCCTTGCGTGCAAAATACAGCTTATAATGGGTATTTGTTTCTCATACAAGACCTTCCTATGCACAGACATTTCAGCCGAGTTAATGCTGAGCATGATCATTTTGCATGTAATTTATATTGCTATGACACCATTCTTTCTAGGTAAACTTATTGAGTCTTACCAGAGTGAGAAAAAGAAAGTTCTGAATGCATGGCTACCTAATGCGCGACTATTCCCGACAAACCCAACATTGAGCGTATCAATCGTAATGTACAATGGAAATGAAAATGAAATGTCAACTCTAGTTAACGTTTCTATTTGAATGGCACAAAAAGTAACAAACACGCATGTTTGGAGAAAAAGGCTCAGGCGAGATTCGAACTCGCGACCTCCAGTTTACTAGACTGGCGCTCTAACCAACTGAGCTACGGAGCCGTGATGGCAAAGGGTTCAAAATTTATATTCTTATGTGTAGACTACATGCGATCTATACAGTTGGTATCAGCAAATGTAAAAGTGATGTTTTTTACCACTAGATTTTTTGCACGATTGGTGAGTCAGCTTTGTGCAATATATTCACTCGTATTTGAACACGAATACCTCATTTGTATAGTTTTCATCATTTATTGATTTGTCTCAGTACTAGTACAGCACACACTTTTCCCTTGTCCATCCTCCATTTGAATCGCAAGTTTTTTTTTAAAAAGGCTCCAGCGAGATTTGAACTCGCGACCTCCAGTTTACTAGACTGGCGCTCTAACCAACTGAGCTATGGAGCCTTGCGTGCAAAATACAGCTTATAATGGGTATTTGTTTCTCATACAAGACCTTCCTATGCACAGACATTTCAGCCGAGTTAATGCTGAGCATGATCATTTTGCATGTAATTTATATTGCTATGACACCATTCTTTCTAGGTAAACTTATTGAGTCTTACCAGAGTGAGAAAAAGAAAGTTCTGAATGCATGGCTACCTAATGCGCGACTATTCCCGACAAACCCAACATTGAGCGTATCAATCGTAATGTACAATGGAAATGAAAATGAAATGTCAACTCTAGTTAACGTTTCTATTTGAATGGCACAAAAAGTAACAAACACGCATGTTTGGAGAAAAAGGCTCCGGCGAGATTCGAACTCGCGACCTCCAGTTTACTAGACTGGCTCTCTAACCAACTGAGCTACGGAGCCGTGATGGCAAAGGGTTCAAAATTTATATTCTTATGTGTAGACTACATGC
This sequence comes from Limnoperna fortunei, assembly GCA_944474755.1. Classification (NCBI taxonomy): domain Eukaryota; kingdom Metazoa; phylum Mollusca; class Bivalvia; order Mytilida; family Modiolidae; genus Limnoperna; species Limnoperna fortunei. Next base: position 68,025,557 of record OX104112.1, read on the forward strand.
GATCTATACAGTTGGTATCAGCAAATGTAAAAGTGATGTTTTTTACCACTAGATTTTTTGCACGATTGGTGAGTCAGCTTTGTGCAATATATTCACTCGTATTTGAACACGAATACCTCATTTGTATAGTTTTCATCATTTATTGATTTGTCTCAGTACTAGTACAGCACACACTTTTCCCTTGTCCATCCTCCATTTGAATCGCAAGTTTTTTTAAAAAAAGGCTCCAGCGAGATTTGAACTCGCGACCTCCAGTTTACTAGACTGGCGCTCTAACCAACTGAGCTATGGAGCCTTGCGTGCAAAATACAGCTTATAATGGGTATTTGTTTCTCATACAAGACCTTCCTATGCACAGACATTTCAGCCGAGTTAATGCTGAGCATGATCATTTTGCATGTAATTTATATTGCTATGACACCATTCTTTCTAGGTAAACTTATTGAGTCTTACCAGAGTGAGAAAAAGAAAGTTCTGAATGCATGGCTACCTAATGCGCGACTATTCCCGACAAACCCAACATTGAGCGTATCAATCGTAATGTACAATGGAAATGAAAATGAAATGTCAACTCTAGTTAACGTTTCTATTTGAATGGCACAAAAAGTAACAAACACGCATGTTTGGAGAAAAAGGCTCCGGCGAGATTCGAACTCGCGACCTCCAGTTTACTAGACTGGCGCTCTAACCAACTGAGCTACGGAGCCGTGATGGCAAAGGGTTCAAAATTTATATTCTTATGTGTAGACTACATGCGATCTATACAGTTGGTATCAGCAAATGTAAAAGTGATGTTTTTTACCACTAGATTTTTTGCACGATTGGTGAGTCAGCTTTGTGCAATATATTCACTCGTATTTGAACACGAATACCTCATTTGTATAGTTTTCATCATTTATTGATTTGTCTCAGTACTAGTACAGCACACACTTTTCCCTTGTCCATCCTCCATTTGAATCGCAAGTTTTTTTTTAAAAAAGGCTCCAGCGAGATTTGAACTCGCGACCTCCAGTTTACTAGACTGGCGCTCTAACCAACTGAGCTATGGAACCTTGCGTGCAAAATACAGCTTATAATGGGTATTTGTTTCTCATACAAGACCTTCCTATGCACAGACATTTCAGCCGAGTTAATGCTGAGCATGATCATTTTGCATGTAATTTATATTGCTATGACACCATTCTTTCTAGGTAAACTTATTGAGTCTTACCAGAGTGAGAAAAAGAAAGTTCTGAATGCATGGCTACCTAATGCGCGACTATTCCCGACAAACCCAACATTGAGCGTATCAATCGTAATGTACAATGGAAATGAAAATGAAATGTCAACTCTAGTTAACGTTTCTATTTGAATGGCACAAAAAGTAACAAACACGCATGTTTGGAGAAAAAGGCTCCGGCGAGATTCGAACTCGCGACCTCCAGTTTACTAGACTGGCGCTCTAACCAACTGAGCTACGGAGCCGTGATGGCAAAGGGTTCAAAATTTATATTCTTATGTGTAGACTACATGCGATCTATACAGTTGGTATCAGCAAATGTAAAAGTGATGTTTTTTACCACTAGATTTTTTGCACGATTGGTGAGTCAGCTTTGTGCAATATATTCACTCGTATTTGAACACGAATACCTCATTTGTATAGTTTTCATCATTTATTGATTTGTCTCAGTACTAGTACAGCACACACTTTTCCCTTGTCCATCCTCCATTTGAATCGCAAGTTTTTTTTTAAAAAGGCTCCAGCGAGATTTGAACTCGCGACCTCCAGTTTACTAGACTGGCGCTCTAACCAACTGAGCTATGGAGCCTTGCGTGCAAATACAGCTTATAATGGGTATTTGTTTCTCATACAAGACCTTCCTATGCACAGACATTTCAGCCGAGTTAATGCTGAGCATGATCATTTTGCATGTAATTTATATTGCTATGACACCATTCTTTCTAGGTAAACTTATTGAGTCTTACCAGAGTGAGAAAAAGAAAGTTCTGAATGCATGGCTACCTAATGCGCGACTATTGCCGACAAACCCAACATTGAGCGTATCAATCGTAATGTACAATGGAAATGAAAATGAAATGTCAACTCTAGTTAACGTTTCTATTTGAATGGCACAAAAAGTAACAAACACGCATGTTTGGAGAAAAAGGCTCCGGCGAGATTCGAACTCGCGACCTCCAGTTTACTAGACTGGCGCTCTAACCAACTGAGCTACGGAGCCGTGATGGCAAAAGGTTCAAAATTTATATTCTTATGTGTAGACTACATGCGATCTATACAGTTGGTATCAGCAAATGTAAAAGTGATGTTTTTTACCACTAGATTTTTTGCACGATTGGTGAGTCAGCTTTGTGCAATATATTCACTCGTATTTGAACACGAATACCTCATTTGTATAGTTTTCATCATTTATTGATTTGTCTCAGTACTAGTACAGCACACACTTTTCCCTTGTCCATCCTCCATTTGAATCGCAAGTTTTTTTTAAAAAAGGCTCCAGCGAGATTTGAACTCGCGACCTCCAGTTTACTAGACTGGCGCTCTAACCAACTGAGCTATGGAGCCTTGCGTGCAAAATACAGCTTATAATGGGTATTTGTTTCTCATACAAGACCTTCCTATGCACAGACATTTCAGCCGAGTTAATGCTGTGCATGATCATTTTGCATGTAATTTATATTGCTATGACACCATTCTTTCTAGGTAAACTTATTGAGTCTTACCAGAGTGAGAAAAAGAAAGTTCTGAATGCATGGCTACCTAATGCGCGACTATTCCCGACAAACCCAACATTGAGCGTATCAATCGTAATGTACAATGGAAATGAAAATGAAATGTCAACTCTAGTTAACGTTTCTATTTGAATGGCACAAAAAGTAACAAACACGCATGTTTGGAGAAAAAGGCTCCGGCGAGATTCGAACTCGCGACCTCCAGTTTACTAGACTGGCGCTCTAACCAACTGAGCTACGGAGCCGTGATGGCAAAGTGTTCAAAATTTATATTCTTATGTGTAGACTACATACGATCTATACAGTTGGTATCAGCAAATGTAAAAGTGATGTTTTTTACCACTAGATTTTTTGCACGATTGGTGAGTCAGCTTTGTGCAATATATTCACTCGTATTTGAACACGAATACCTCATTTGTATAGTTTTCATCATTTATTGATTTGTCTCAGTACTAGTACAGCACACACTTTTCCCTTGTCCATCCTCCATTTGAATCGCAAGTTTTTTTAAAAAAAGGCTCCAGCGAGATTTGAACTCGCGACCTCCAGTTTACTAGACTGGCGCTCTAACCAACTGAGCTATGGAGCCTTGCGTGCAAATACAGCTTATAATGGGTATTTGTTTCTCATACAAGACCTTCCTATGCACAGACATTTCAGCCGAGTTAATGCTGAGCATGATCATTTTGCATGTAATTTATATTGCTATGACACCATTCTTTCTAGGTAAACTTATTGAGTCTTACCAGAGTGAGAAAAAGAAAGTTCTGAATGCATGGCTACCTAATGCGCGACTATTCCCGACAAACCCAACATTGAGCGTATCAATCGTAATGTACAATGGAAATGAAAATGAAATGTCAACTCTAGTTAACGTTTCTATTTGAATGGCACAAAAAGTAACAAACACGCATGTTTGGAGAAAAAGGCTCCGGCGAGATTCGAACTCGCGACCTCCAGTTTACTAGACTGGCGCTCTAACCAACTGAGCTACGGAGCCGTGATGGCAAAAGGTTCAAAATTTATATTCTTATGTGTAGACTACATGCGATCTATACAGTTGGTATCAGCAAATGTAAAAGTGATGTTTTTTACCACTAGATTTTTTGCACGATTGGTGAGTCAGCTTTGTGCAATATATTCACTCGTATTTGAACACGAATACCTCATTTGTATAGTTTTCATCATTTATTGATTTGTCTCAGTACTAGTACAGCACACACTTTTCCCTTGTCCATCCTCCATTTGAATCGCAAGTTTTTTTTAAAAAAGGCTCCAGCGAGATTTGAACTCGCGACCTCCAGTTTACTAGACTGGCGCTCTAACCAACTGAGCTATGGAGCCTTGCGTGCAAAATACAGCTTATAATGGGTATTTGTTTCTCATACAAGACCTTCCTATGCACAGACATTTCAGCCGAGTTAATGCTGTGCATGATCATTTTGCATGTAATTTATATTGCTATGACACCATTCTTTCTAGGTAAACTTATTGAGTCTTACCAGAGTGAGAAAAAGAAAGTTCTGAATGCATGGCTACCTAATGCGCGACTATTCCCGACAAACCCAACATTGAGCGTATCAATCGTAATGTACAATGGAAATGAAAATGAAATGTCAACTCTAGTTAACGTTTCTATTTGAATGGCACAAAAAGTAACAAACACGCATGTTTGGAGAAAAAGGCTCCGGCGAGATTCGAACTCGCGACCTCCAGTTTACTAGACTGGCGCTCTAACCAACTGAGCTACGGAGCCGTGATGGCAAAGGGTTCAAAATTTATATTCTTATGTGTAGACTACATGCGATCTATACAGTTGGTATCAGCAAATGTAAAAGTGATGTTTTTTACCACTAGATTTTTTGCACGATTGGTGAGTCAGCTTTGTGCAATATATTCACTCGTATTTGAACACGAATACCTCATTTGTATAGTTTTCATCATTTATTGATTTGTCTCAGTACTAGTACAGCACACACTTTTCCCTTGTCCATCCTCCATTTGAATCGCAAGTTTTTTTTAAAAAAGGCTCCAGCGAGATTTGAACTCGCGACCTCCAGTTTACTAGACTGGCGCTCTAACCAACTGAGCTATGGAGCCTTGCGTGCAAAATACAGCTTATAATGGGTATTTGTTTCTCATACAAGACCTTCCTATGCACAGACATTTCAGCCGAGTTAATGCTGAGCATGATCATTTTGCATGTAATTTATATTGCTATGACACCATTCTTTCTAGGTAAACTTATTGAGTCTTACCAGAGTGAGAAAAAGAAAGTTCTGAATGCATGGCTACCTAATGCGCGACTATTCCCGACAAACCCAACATTGAGCGTATCAATCGTAATGTACAATGGAAATGAAAATGAAATGTCAACTCTAGTTAACGTTTCTATTTGAATGGCACAAAAAGTAACAAACACGCATGTTTGGAGAAAAAGGCTCCGGCGAGATTCGAACTCGCGACCTCCAGTTTACTAGACTGGCGCTCTAACCAACTGAGCTACGGAGCCGTGATGGCAAAGGGTTCAAAATTTATATTCTTATGTGTAGACTACATGCGATCTATACAGTTGGTATCAGCAAATGTAAAAGTGATGTTTTTTACCACTAGATTTTTTGCACGATTGGTGAGTCAGCTTTGTGCAATATATTCACTCGTATTTGAACACGAATACCTCATTTGTATAGTTTTCATCATTTATTGATTTGTCTCAGTACTAGTACAGCACACACTTTTCCCTTGTCCATCCTCCATTTGAATCGCAAGTTTTTTTTTAAAAAGGCTCCAGCGAGATTTGAACTCGCGACCTCCAGTTTACTAGACTGGCGCTCTAACCAACTGAGCTATGGAGCCTTGCGTGCAAAATACAGCTTATAATGGGTATTTGTTTCTCATACAAGACCTTCCTATGCACAGACATTTCAGCCGAGTTAATGCTGAGCATGATCATTTTGCATGTAATTTATATTGCTATGACACCATTCTTTCTAGGTAAACTTATTGAGTCTTACCAGAGTGAGAAAAAGAAAGTTCTGAATGCATGGCTACCTAATGCGCGACTATTCCCGACAAACCCAACATTGAGCGTATCAATCGTAATGTACAATGGAAATGAAAATGAAATGTCAACTCTAGTTAACGTTTCTATTTGAATGGCACAAAAAGTAACAAACACGCATGTTTGGAGAAAAAGGCTCCGGCGAGATTCGAACTCGCGACCTCCAGTTTACTAGACTGGCGCTCTAACCAACTGAGCTACGGAGTCGTGATGGCAAAGTGTTCAAAATTTATATTCTTATGTGTAGACTACATACGATCTATACAGCTGGTATCAGCAAATGTAAAAGTGATGTTTTTTACCACTAGATTTTTTGCACGATTGGTGAGTCAGCTTTGTGCAATATATTCACTCGTATTTGAACACGAATACCTCATTTGTATAGTTTTCATCATTTATTGATTTGTCTCAGTACTAGTACAGCACACACTTTTCCCTTGTCCATCCTCCATTTGAATCGCAAGTTTTTTTTAAAAAAGGCTCCAGCGAGATTTGAACTCGCGACCTCCAGTTTACTAGACTGGCGCTCTAACCAACTGAGCTATGGAGCCTTGCGTGCAAAATACAGCTTATAATGGGTATTTGTTTCTCATACAAGACCTTCCTATGCACAGACATTTCAGCCGAGTTAATGCTGTGCATGATCATTTTGCATGTAATTTATATTGCTATGACACCATTCTTTCTAGGTAAACTTATTGAGTCTTACCAGAGTGAGAAAAAGAAAGTTCTGAATGCATGGCTACCTAATGCGCGACTATTCCCGACAAACCCAACATTGAGCGTATCAATCGTAATGTACAATGGAAATGAAAATGAAATGTCAACTCTAGTTAACGTTTCTATTTGAATGGCACAAAAAGTAACAAACACGCATGTTTGGAGAAAAAGGCTCCGGCGAGATTCGAACTCGCGACCTCCAGTTTACTAGACTGGCGCTCTAACCAACTGAGCTACGGAGCCGTGATGGCAAAGGGTTCAAAATTTATATTCTTATGTGTAGACTACATGCGATCTATACAGTTGGTATCAGCAAATGTAAAAGTGATGTTTTTTACCACTAGATTTTTTGCACGATTGGTGAGTCAGCTTTGTGCAATATATTCACTCGTATTTGAACACGAATACCTCATTTGTATAGTTTTCATCATTTATTGATTTGTCTCAGTACTAGTACAGCACACACTTTTCCCTTGTCCATCCTCCATTTGAATCGCAAGTTTTTTTTTAAAAAGGCTCCAGCGAGATTTGAACTCGCGACCTCCAGTTTACTAGACTGGCGCTCTAACCAACTGAGCTATGGAGCCTTGCGTGCAAAATACAGCTTATAATGGGTATTTGTTTCTCATACAAGACCTTCCTATGCACAGACATTTCAGCCGAGTTAATGCTGAGCATGATCATTTTGCATGTAATTTATATTGCTATGACACCATTCTTTCTAGGTAAACTTATTGAGTCTTACCAGAGTGAGAAAAAGAAAGTTCTGAATGCATGGCTACCTAATGCGCGACTATTCCCGACAAACCCAACATTGAGCGTATCAATCGTAATGTACAATGGAAATGAAAATGAAATGTCAACTCTAGTTAACGTTTCTATTTGAATGGCACAAAAAGTAACAAACACGCATGTTTGGAGAAAAAGGCTCCGGCGAGATTCGAACTCGCGACCTCCAGTTTACTAGACTGGCGCTCTAACCAACTGAGCTACGGAGTCGTGATGGCAAAGTGTTCAAAATTTATATTCTGATGTGTAGACTACATACGATCTATACAGCTGGTATCAGCAAATGTAAAAGTGATGTTTTTTACCACTAGATTTTTTGCACGATTGGTGAGTCAGCTTTGTGCAATATATTCACTCGTATTTGAACACGAATACCTCATTTGTATAGTTTTCATCATTTATTGATTTGTCTCAGTACTAGTACAGCACACACTTTTCCCTTGTCCATCCTCCATTTGAATCGCAAGTTTTTTAAAAAAAAGGCTCCAGCGAGATTTGAACTCGCGACCTCCAGTTTACTAGACTGGCGCTCTAACCAACTGAGCTATGGAGCCTTGCGTGCAAAATACAGCTTATAATGGGTATTTGTTTCTCATACAAGACCTTCCTATGCACAGACATTTCAGCCGAGTTAATGCTGAGCATGATCATTTTGCATGTAATTTATATTGCTATGACACCATTCTTTCTAGGTAAACTTATTGAGTCTTACCAGAGTGAGAAAAAGAAAGTTCTGAATGCATGGTTACCTAATGCGCGACTATTCCCGACAAACCCACATTGAGCGTATCAATCGTAATGTACAATGGAAATGAAAATGAAATGTCAACTCTAGTTAACGTTTCTATTTGAATGGCACAAAAAGTAACAAACACGCATGTTTGGAGAAAAAGGCTCCGGCGAGATTCGAACTCGCGACCTCCAGTTTACTAGACTGGCGCTCTAACCAACTGAGCTACGGAGCCGTGATGGCAAAGGGTTCAAAATTTATATTCTCATGTGTAGACTACATGCGATCTATACAGTTGGTATCAGCAAATGTAAAAGTGATGTTTTTTACCACTAGATTTTTTGCACGATTGGTGAGTCAGCTTTGTGCAATATATTCACTCGTATTTGAACACGAATACCTCATTTGTATAGTTTTCATCATTTATTGATTTGTCTCAGTACTAGTACAGCACACACTTTTCCCTTGTCCATCCTCCATTTGAATCGCAAGTTATTTATAAAAAAGGCTCCAGCGAGATTTGAACTCGCGACCTCCAGTTTACTAGACTGGCGCTCTAACCAACTGAGCTATGGAGCCTTGCGTGCAAAATACAGCTTATAATGGGTATTTGTTTCTCATACAAGACCTTCCTATGCATAGACATTTCAGCCGAGTTAATGCTGAGCATGATCATTTTGCATGTAATTTATATTGCTATGACACCATTCTTTCTAGGTAAACTTATTGAGTCTTACCAGAGTGAGAAAAAGAAAGTTCTGAATGCATGGCTATTTATGCGCGACTATTCCCGACAAACCCAACATTGAGCGTATCAATCGTAATGTACAATGGAAATGAAAATGAAATGTCAACTCTAGTTAACGTTTCTATTTGAATGGCACAAAAAGTAACAAACACGCATGTTTGGAGAAAAAGGCTCCGGCGAGATTCGAACTCGCGACCTCCAGTTTACTAGACTGGCGCTCTAACCAACTGAGCTACGGAGCCGTGATGGCAAAGTGTTCAAAATTTATATTCTTATGTGTAGACTACATACGATCTATACAGTTGGTATCAGCAAATGTAAAAGTGATGTTTTTTACCACTAGATTTTTTGCACGATTGGTGAGTCAGCTTTGTGCAATATATTCACTCGTATTTGAACACGAATACCTCATTTGTATAGTTTTCATCATTTATTGATTTGTCTCAGTACTAGTACAGCACACACTTTTCCCTTGTCCATCCTCCATTTGAATCGCAAGTTTTTTTTAAAAAAGGCTCCAGCGAGATTTGAACTCGCGACCTCCAGTTTACTAGACTGGCGCTCTAACCAACTGAGCTATGGAGCCTTGCGTGCAAAATACAGCTTATAATGGGTATTTGTTTCTCATACAAGACCTTCCTATGCACAGACATTTCAGCCGAGTTAATGCTGAGCATGATCATTTTGCATGTAATTTATATTGCTATGACACCATTCTTTCTAGGTAAACTTATTGAGTCTTACCAGAGTGAGAAAAAGAAAGTTCTGAATGCATGGCTACCTAATGCGCGACTATTCCCGACAAACCCAACATTGAGCGTATCAATCGTAATGTACAATGGAAATGAAAATGAAATGTCAACTCTAGTTAACGTTTCTATTTGAATGGCACAAAAAGTAACAAACACGCATGTTTGGAGAAAAAGGCTCCGGCGAGATTCGAACTCGCGACCTCCAGTTTACTAGACTGGCGCTCTAACCAACTGAGCTACGGAGCCGTGATGGCAAAGGGTTCAAAATTTATATTCTTATGTGTAGACTACATGCGATCTATACAGTTGGTATCAGCAAATGTAAAAGTGATGTTTTTTACCACTAGATTTTTTGCACGATTGGTGAGTCAGCTTTGTGCAATATATTCACTCGTATTTGAACACGAATACCTCATTTGTATAGTTTTCATCATTTATTGATTTGTCTCAGTACTAGTACAGCACACACTTTTCCCTTGTCCATCCTCCATTTGAATCGCAAGTCTTTTTTAAAAAAGGCTCCAGCGAGATTTGAACTCGCGACCTCCAGTTTACTAGACTGGCGCTCTAACCAACTGAGCTATGGAGCCTTGCGTGCAAAATACAGCTTATAATGGGTATTTGTTTCTCATACAAGACCTTCCTATGCACAGACATTTCAGCCGAGTTAATGCTGAGCATGATCATTTTGCATGTAATTTATATTGCTATGACACCATTCTTTCTAGGTAAACTTATTGAGTCTTACCAGAGTGAGAAAAAGAAAGTTCTGAATGCATGGCTACCTAATGCGCGACTATTCCCGACAAACCCACATTGAGCGTATCAATCGTAATGTACAATGGAAATGAAAATGAAATGTCAACTCTAGTTAACGTTTCTATTTGAATGGCACAAAAAGTAACAAACACGCATGTTTGGAGAAAAAGGCTCCGGCGAGATTCGAACTCGCGACCTCCAGTTTACTAGACTGGCGCTCTAACCAACTGAGCTACGGAGCCGTGATGGCAAAAGGTTCAAAATTTATATTCTTATGTGTAGACTACATGCGATCTATACAGTTGGTATCAGCAAATGTAAAAGTGATGTTTTTTACCACTAGATTTTTTGCACGATTGGTGAGTCAGCTTTGTGCAATATATTCACTCGTATTTGAACACGAATACCTCATTTGTATAGTTTTCATCATTTATTGATTTGTCTCAGTACTAGTACAGCACACACTTTTCCCTTGTCCATCCTCCATTTGAATCGCAAGTTATTTATAAAAAAGGCTCCAGCGAGATTTGAACTCGCGACCTCCAGTTTACTAGACTGGCGCTCTAACCAACTGAGCTATGGAGCCTTGCGTGCAAAATACAGCTTATAATGGGTATTTGTTTCTCATACAAGACCTTCCTATGCACAGACATTTCAGCCGAGTTAATGCTGAGCATGATCATTTTGCATGTAATTTATATTGCTATGACACCATTCTTTCTAGGTAAACTTATTGAGTCTTACCAGAGTGAGAAAAAGAAAGTTCTGAATGCATGGCTACCTAATGCGCGACTATTCCCGACAAACCCAACATTGAGCGTATCAATCGTAATGTACAATGGAAATGAAAATGAAATGTCAACTCTAGTTAACGTTTCTATTTGAATGGCACAAAAAGTAACAAACACGCATGTTTGGAGAAAAAGGCTCCGGCGAGATTCGAACTCGCGACCTCCAGTTTACTAGACTGGCGCTCTAACCAACTGAGCTACGGAGCCGTGATGGCAAAGTGTTCAAAATTTATATTCTTATGTGTAGACTACATACGATCTATACAGCTGGTATCAGCAAATGTAAAAGTGATGTTTTTTACCACTAGATTTTTTGTACGATTGGTGAGTCAGCTTTGTGCAATATATTCACTCGTATTTGAACACGAATACCTCATTTGTATAGTTTTCATCATTTATTGATTTGTCTCAGTACTAGTACAGCACACACTTTTCCCTTGTCCATCCTCCATTTGAATCGCAAGTTTTTTTTTAAAAAGGCTCCAGCGAGATTTGAACTCGCGACCTCCAGTTTACTAGACTGGCGCTCTAACCAACTGAGCTATGGAGCCTTGCGTGCAAAATACAGCTTATAATGGGTATTTGTTTCTCATACAAGACCTTCCTATGCACAGACATTTCAGCCGAGTTAATGCTGAGCATGATCATTTTGCATGTAATTTATATTGCTATGACACCATTCTTTCTAGGTAAACTTATTGAGTCGTATCAGAGTGAGAAAAAGAAAGTTCTGAATGCATGGCTACCTAATGCGCGACTATTCCCGACAAACCCAACGTTGAGCGTATCAATCGTAATGTACAATGGAAATGAAAATGAAATGTCAACTCTAGTTAACGTTTCTATTTGAATGGCACAAAAAGTAACAAACACGCATGTTTGGAGAAAAAGGCTCCGGCGAGATTCGAACTCGCGACCTCCAGTTTACTAGACTGGCGCTCTAACCAACTGAGCTACGGAGCCGTGATGGCAAAGGGTTCAAAATTTATATTCTTATGTGTAGACTACATGCGATCTATACAGTTGGTATCAGCAAATGTAAAAGTGATGTTTTTTACCACTAGATTTTTTGCACGATTGGTGAGTCAGCTTTGTGCAATATATTCACTCGTATTTGAACACGAATACCTCATTTGTATAGTTTTCATCATTTATTGATTTGTCTCAGTACTAGTACAGCACACACTTTTCCCTTGTCCATCCTCCATTTGAATCGCAAGTTTTTTTTAAAAAAGGCTCCAGCGAGATTTGAACTCGCGACCTCCAGTTTACTAGACTGGCGCTCTAACCAACTGAGCTATGGAGCCTTGCGTGCAAAATACAGCTTATAATGGGTATTTGTTTCTCATACAAGACCTTCCTATGCACAGACATTTCAGCCGAGTTAATGCTGAGCATGATCATTTTGCATGTAATTTATATTGCTATGACACCATTCTTTCTAGGTAAACTTATTGAGTCTTACCAGAGTGAGAAAAAGAAAGTTCTGAATGCATGGTTACCTAATGCGCGACTATTCCCGACAAACCCAACATTGAGCGTATCAATCGTAATGTACAATGGAAATGAAAATGAAATGTCAACTCTAGTTAACGTTTCTATTTGAATGGCACAAAAAGTAACAAACACGCATGTTTGGAGAAAAAGGCTCCGGCGAGATTCTAACTCGCGACCTCCAGTTTACTAGACTGGCGCTCTAACCAACTGAGCTACGGAGCCGTGATGGCAAAGGGTTCAAAATTTATATTCTTATGTGTAGACTACATGCGATCTATACAGTTGGTATCAGCAAATGTAAAAGTGATGTTTTTTACCACTAGATTTTTTGCACGATTGGTGAGTCAGCTTTGTGCAATATATTCACTCGTATTTGAACACGAATACCTCATTTGTATAGTTTTCATCATTTATTGATTTGTCTCAGTACTAGTACAGCACACACTTTTCCCTTGTCCATCCTCCATTTGAATCGCAAGTTATTTATAAAAAAAGGCTCCAGCGAGATTTGAACTCGCGACCTCCAGTTTACTAGACTGGCGCTCTAACCAACTGAGCTATGGAGCCTTGCGTGCAAAATACAGCTTATAATGGGTATTTGTTTCTCATACAAGACCTTCCTATGCACAGACATTTCAGCCGAGTTAATGCTGAGCATGATCATTTTGCATGTAATTTATATTGCTATGACACCATTCTTTCTAGGTAAACTTATTGAGTCTTACCAGAGTGAGAAAAAGAAAGTTCTGAATGCATGGCTACCTAATGCGCGACTATTCCCGACAAACCCAACATTGAGCGTATCAATCGTAATGTACAATGGAAATGAAAATGAAATGTCAACTCTAGTTAACGTTTCTATTTGAATGGCACAAAAAGTAACAAACACGCATGTTTGGAGAAAAAGGCTCCGGCGAGATTCGAACTCGCGACCTCCAGTTTACTAGACTGGCGCTCTAACCAACTGAGCTACGGAGCCGTGATGGCAAAGTGTTCAAAATTTATATTCTTATGTGTAGACTACATACGATCTATACAGCTGGTATCAGCAAATGTAAAAGTGATGTTTTTTACCACTAGATTTTTTGCACGATTGGTGAGTCAGCTTTGTGCAATATATTCACTCGTATTTGAACACGAATACCTCATTTGTATAGTTTTCATCATTTATTGATTTGTCTCAGTACTAGTACAGCACACACTTTTCCCTTGTCCATCCTCCATTTGAATCGCAAGTTTTTTTTAAAAAAGGCTCCAGCGAGATTTGAACTCGCGACCTCCAGTTTACTAGACTGGCGCTCTAACCAACTGAGCTATGGAGCCTTGCGTGCAAAATACAGCTTATAATGGGTATTTGTTTCTCATACAAGACCTTCCTATGCACAGACATTTCAGCCGAGTTAATGCTGAGCATGATCATTTTGCATGTAATTTATATTGCTATGACACCATTCTTTCTAGGTAAACTTATTGAGTCTTACCAGAGTGAGAAAAAGAAAGTTCTGAATGCATGGCTACCTAATGCGCGACTATTCCCGACAAACCCAACATTGAGCGTATCAATCGTAATGTACAATGGAAATGAAAATGAAATGTCAACTCTAGTTAACGTTTCTATTTGAATGGCACAAAAAGTAACAAACACGCATGTTTGGAGAAAAAGGCTCCGGCGAGATTCGAACTCGCGACCTCCAGTTTACTAGACTGGCGCTCTAACCAACTGAGCTACGGAGCCGTGATGGCAAAGTGTTCAAAATTTATATTCTTATGTGTAGACTACATGCGATCTATACAGTTGGTATCAGCAAATGTAAAAGTGATGTTTTTTACCACTAGATTTTTTGCACGATTGGTGAGTCAGCTTTGTGCAATATATTCACTCGTATTTGAACACGAATACCTCATTTGTATAGTTTTCATCATTTATTGATTTGTCTCAGTACTAGTACAGCACACACTTTTCCCTTGTCCATCCTCCATTTGAATCGCAAGTTTTTTTTTAAAAAAGGCTCCAGCGAGATTTGAACTCGCGACCTCCAGTTTACTAGACTGGCGCTCTAACCAACTGAGCTATGGAGCCTTGCGTGCAAAATACAGCTTATAATGGGTATTTGTTTCTCATACAAGACCTTCCTATGCACAGACATTTCAGCCGAGTTAATGCTGAGCATGATCATTTTGCATGTAATTTATATTGCTATGACACCATTCTTTCTAGGTAAACTTATTGAGTCTTACCAGAGTGAGAAAAAGAAAGTTCTGAATGCATGGTTACCTAATGCGCGACTATTCCCGACAAACCCAACATTGAGCGTATCAATCGTAATGTACAATGGAAATGAAAATGAAATGTCAACTCTAGTTAACGTTTCTATTTGAATGGCACAAAAAGTAACAAACACGCATGTTTGGAGAAAAAGGCTCCGGCGAGATTCGAACTCGCGACCTCCAGTTTACTAGACTGGCGCTCTAACCAACTGAGCTACGGAGCCGTGATGGCAAAGGGTTCAAAATTTATATTCTTATGTGTAGACTACATGCGATCTATACAGTTGGTATCAGCAAATGTAAAAGTGATGTTTTTTACCACTAGATTTTTTGCACGATTGGTGAGTCAGCTTTGTGCAATATATTCACTCGTATTTGAACACGAATACCTCATTTGTATAGTTTTCATCATTTATTGATTTGTCTCAGTACTAGTACAGCACACACTTTTCCCTTGTCCATCCTCCATTTGAATCGCAAGTTATTTATAAAAAAGGCTCCAGCGAGATTTGAACTCGCGACCTCCAGTTTACTAGACTGGCGCTCTAACCAACTGAGCTATGGAGCCTTGCGTGCAAAATACAGCTTATAATGGGTATTTGTTTCTCATACAAGACCTTCCTATGCACAGACATTTCAGCCGAGTTAATGCTGAGCATGATCATTTTGCATGTAATTTATATTGCTATGACACCATTCTTTCTAGGTAAACTTATTGAGTCTTACCAGAGTGAGAAAAAGAAAGTTCTGAATGCATGGCTACCTAATGCGCGACTATTCCCGACAAACCCAACATTGAGCGTATCAATCGTAATGTACAATGGAAATGAAAATGAAATGTCAACTCTAGTTAACGTTTCTATTTGAATGGCACAAAAAGTAACAAACACGCATGTTTGGAGAAAAAGGCTCCGGCGAGATTCGAACTCGCGACCTCCAGTTTACTAGACTGGCGCTCTAACCAACTGAGCTACGGAGCCGTGATGGCAAAGGGTTCAAAATTTATATTCTTATGTGTAGACTACATGCGATCTATACAGTTGGTATCAGCAAATGTAAAAGTGATGTTTTTTACCACTAGATTTTTTGCACGATTGGTGAGTCAGCTTTGTGCAATATATTCACTCGTATTTGAACACGAATACCTCATTTGTATAGTTTTCATCATTTATTGATTTGTCTCAGTACTAGTACAGCACACACTTTTCCCTTGTCCATCCTCCATTTGAATCGCAAGTTTTTTTTTAAAAAGGCTCCAGCGAGATTTGAACTCGCGACCTCCAGTTTATTAGACTGGCGCTCTAACCAACTGAGCTATGGAGCCTTGCGTGCAAAATACAGCTTATAATGGGTATTTGTTTCTCATACAAGACCTTCCTATGCACAGACATTTCAGCCGAGTTAATGCTGAGCATGATCATTTTGCATGTAATTTATATTGCTATGACACCATTCTTTCTAGGTAAACTTATTGAGTCTTACCAGAGTGAGAAAAAGAAAGTTCTGAATTCATGGTTACCCAATGCGCGACTATTCCCGACAAACCCAACATTGAGCGTAATAATCGTAATGTACAATGGAAATGAAAATGAAATGTCAACTCTAGTTAACGTTTCTATTTGAATGGCACAAAAAGTAACAAACACGCATGTTTGGAGAAAAAGGCTCCGGCGAGATTCGAACTCGCGACCTCCAGTTTACTAGACTGGCGCTCTAACCAACTGAGCTACGGAGCCGTGATGGCAAAGTGTTCAAAATTTATATTCTTATGTGTAGACTACATGCGATCTATACAGCTGGTATCAGCAAATGTAAAAGTGATGTTTTTTACCACTAGATTTTTTGCACGATTGGTGAGTCAGCTTTGTGCAATATATTCACTCGTATTTGAACACGAATACCTCATTTGTATAGTTTTCATCATTTATTGATTTGTCTCAGTACTAGTACAGCACACACTTTTCCCTTGTCCATCCTCCATTTGAATCGCAAGTTTTTTTAAAAAAAGGCTCCAGCGAGATTTGAACTCGCGACCTCCAGTTTACTAGACTGGCGCTCTAACCAACTGAGCTATGGAGCCTTGCGTGCAAAATACAGCTTATAATGGGTATTTGTTTCTCATACAAGACCTTCCTATGCACAGACATTTCAGCCGAGTTAATGCTGAGCATGATCATTTTGCATGTAATTTATATTGCTATGACACCATTCTTTCTAGGTAAACTTATTGAGTCTTACCAGAGTGAGAAAAAGAAAGTTCTGAATGCATGGTTACCTAATGCGCGACTATTCCCGACAAACCCAACATTGAGCGTATCAATCGTAATGTACAATGGAAATGAAAATGAAATGTCAACTCTAGTTAACGTTTCTATTTGAATGGCACAAAAAGTAACAAACACGCATGTTTGGAGAAAAAGGCTCCGGCGAGATTCGAACTCGCGACCTCCAGTTTACTAGACTGGCGCTCTAACCAACTGAGCTACGGAGCCGTGATGGCAAAGTGTTCAAAATTTATATTCTTATGTGTAGACTACATGCGATCTATACAGCTGGTATCAGCAAATGTAAAAGTGATGTTTTTTACCACTAGATTTGTTGCACGATTGGTGAGTCAGCTTTGTGCAATATATTCACTCGTATTTGAACACGAATACCTCATTTGTATAGTTTTCATCATTTATTGATTTGTCTCAGTACTAGTACAGCACACACTTTTCCCTTGTCCATCCTCCATTTGAATCGCAAGTTTTTTTTAAAAAAGGCTCCAGCGAGATTTGAACTCGCGACCTCCAGTTTACTAGACTGGCGCTCTAACCAACTGAGCTATGGAGCCTTGCGTGCAAAATACAGCTTATAATGGGTATTTGTTTCTCATACAAGACCTTCCTATGCACAGACATTTCAGCCGAGTTAATGCTGAGCATGATCATTTTGCATGTAATTTATATTGCTATGACACCATTCTTTCTAGGTAAACTTATTGAGTCTTACCAGAGTGAGAAAAAGAAAGTTCTGAATGCATGGCTACCTAATGCGCGACTATTCCCGACAAACCCACATTGAGCGTATCAATCGTAATGTACAATGGAAATGAAAATGAAATGTCAACTCTAGTTAACGTTTCTATTTGAATGGCACAAAAAGTAACAAACACGCATGTTTGGAGAAAAAGGCTCCGGCGAGATTCGAACTCGCGACCTCCAGTTTACTAGACTGGCGCTCTAACCAACTGAGCTACGGAGCCGTGATGGCAAAGGGTTCAAAATTTATATTCTTATGTGTAGACTACATGCGATCTATACAGTTGGTATCAGCAAATGTAAAAGTGATGTTTTTTACCACTAGATTTTTTGCACGATTGGTGAGTCAGCTTTGTGCAATATATTCACTCGTATTTGAACACGAATACCTCATTTGTATAGTTTTCATCATTTATTGATTTGTCTCAGTACTAGTACAGCACACACTTTTCCCTTGTCCATCCTCCATTTGAATCGCAAGTTATTTATAAAAAAGGCTCCAGCGAGATTTGAACTCGCGACCTCCAGTTTACTAGACTGGCGCTCTAACCAACTGAGCTATGGAGCCTTGCGTGCAAAATACAGCTTATAATGGGTATTTGTTTCTCATACAAGACCTTCCTATGCACAGACATTTCAGCCGAGTTAATGCTGAGCATGATCATTTTGCATGTAATTTATATTGCTATGACACCATTCTTTCTAGGTAAACTTATTGAGTCTTACCAGAGTGAGAAAAAGAAAGTTCTGAATGCATGGCTACCTAATGCGCGACTATTCCCGACAAACCCAACATTGAGCGTATCAATCGTAATGTACAATGGAAATGAAAATGAAATGTCAACTCTAGTTAACGTTTCTATTTGAATGGCACAAAAAGTAACAAACACGCATGTTTGGAGAAAAAGGCTCCGGCGAGATTCGAACTCGCGACCTCCAGTTTACTAGACTGGCGCTCTAACCAACTGAGCTACGGAGCCGTGATGGCAAAGTGTTCAAAATTTATATTCTTATGTGTAGACTACATGCGATCTATACAGCTGGTATCAGCAAATGTAAAAGTGATGTTTTTTACCACTAGATTTTTTGCACGATTGGTGAGTCAGCTTTGTGCAATATATTCACTCGTATTTGAACACGAATACCTCATTTGTATAGTTTTCATCATTTATTGATTTGTCTCAGTACTAGTACAGCACACACTTTTCCCTTGTCCATCCTCCATTTGAATCGCAAGTTTTTTTTAAAAAAGGCTCCAGCGAGATTTGAACTCGCGACCTCCAGTTTACTAGACTGGCGCTCTAACCAACTGAGCTATGGAGCCTTGCGTGCAAAATACAGCTTATAATGGGTATTTGTTTCTCATACAAGACCTTCCTATGCACAGACATTTCAGCCGAGTTAATGCTGAGCATGATCATTTTGCATGTAATTTATATTGCTATGACACCATTCTTTCTAGGTAAACTTATTGAGTCTTACCAGAGTGAGAAAAAGAAAGTTCTGAATGCATGGCTACCTAATGCGCGACTATTCCCGACAAACCCAACATTGAGCGTATCAATCGTAATGTACAATGGAAATGAAAATGAAATGTCAACTCTAGTTAACGTTTCTATTTGAATGGCACAAAAAGTAACAAACACGCATGTTTGGAGAAAAAGGCTCCGGCGAGATTCGAACTCGCGACCTCCAGTTTACTAGACTGGCGCTCTAACCAACTGAGCTACGGAGCCGTGATGGCAAAGGGTTCAAAATTTATATTCTTATGTGTAGACTACATGCGATCTATACAGTTGGTATCAGCAAATGTAAAAGTGATGTTTTTTACCACTAGATTTTTTGCACGATTGGTGAGTCAGCTTTGTGCAATATATTCACTCGTATTTGAACACGAATACCTCATTTGTATAGTTTTCATCATTTATTGATTTGTCTCAGTACTAGTACAGCACACACTTTTCCCTTGTCCATCCTCCATTTGAATCGCAAGTTTTTTTTAAAAAAGGCTCCAGCGAGATTTGAACTCGCGACCTCCAGTTTACTAGACTGGCGCTCTAACCAACTGAGCTATGGAGCCTTGCGTGCAAAATACAGCTTATAATGGGTATTTGTTTCTCATACAAGACCTTCCTATGCACAGACATTTCAGCCGAGTTAATGCTGAGCATGATCATTTTGCATGTAATTTATATTGCTATGACACCATTCTTTCTAGGTAAACTTATTGAGTCTTACCAGAGTGAGAAAAAGAAAGTTCTGAATGCATGGTTACCTAATGCGCGACTATTCCCGACAAACCCACATTGAGCGTATCAATCGTAATGTACAATGGAAATGAAAATGAAATGTCAACTCTAGTTAACGTTTCTATTTGAATGGCACAAAAAGTAACAAACAGGCATGTTTGGAGAAAAAGGCTCCGGCGAGATTCGAACTCGCGACCTCCAGTTTACTAGACTGGCGCTCTAACCAACTGAGCTACGGAGCCGTGATGGCAAAGGGTTCAAAATTTATATTCTTATGTGTAGACTACATGCGATCTATACAGTTGGTATCAGCAAATGTAAAAGTGATGTTTTTTACCACTAGATTTTTTGCACGATTGGTGAGTCAGCTTTGTGCAATATATTCACTCGTATTTGAACACGAATACCTCATTTGTATAGTTTTCATCATTTATTGATTTGTCTCAGTACTAGTACAGCACACACTTTTCCCTTGTCCATCCTCCATTTGAATCGCAAGTTATTTATAAAAAAGGCTCCAGCGAGATTTGAACTCGCGACCTCCAGTTTACTAGACTGGCGCTCTAACCAACTGAGCTATGGAGCCTTGCGTGCAAAATACAGCTTATAATGGGTATTTGTTTCTCATACAAGACCTTCCTATGCACAGACATTTCAGCCGAGTTAATGCTGAGCATGATCATTTTGCATGTAATTTATATTGCTATGACACCATTCTTTCTAGGTAAACTTATTGAGTCTTACCAGAGTGAGAAAAAGAAAGTTCTGAATGCATGGCTACCTAATGCGCGACTATTCCCGACAAACCCAACATTGAGCGTATCAATCGTAATGTACAATGGAAATGAAAATGAAATGTCAACTCTAGTTAACGTTTCTATTTGAATGGCACAAAAAGTAACAAACACGCATGTTTGGAGAAAAAGGCTCCGGCGAGATTCGAACTCGCGACCTCCAGTTTACTAGACTGGCGCTCTAACCAACTGAGCTATGGAGCCGTGATGGCAAAGTGTTCAAAATTTATATTCTTATGTGTAGACTACATGCGATCTATACAGCTGGTATCAGCAAATGTAAAAGTGATGTTTTTTACCACTTTGCACGATTGGTGAGTCAGCTTTGTGCAATATATTCACTCGTATTTGAACACGAATACCTCATTTGTATAGTTTTCATCATTTATTGATTTGTCTCAGTACTAGTACAGCACACACTTTTCCCTTGTCCATCCTCCATTTGAATCGCAAGTTTTTTTTAAAAAAGGCTCCAGCGAGATTTGAACTCGCGACCTCCAGTTTACTAGACTGGCGCTCTAACCAACTGAGCTATGGAGCCTTGCGTGCAAAATACAGCTTATAATGGGTATTTGTTTCTCATACAAGACCTTCCTATGCACAGACATTTCAGCCGAGTTAATGCTGAGCATGATCATTTTGCATGTAATTTATATTGCTATGACACCATTCTTTCTAGGTAAACTTATTGAGTCTTACCAGAGTGAGAAAAAGAAAGTTCTGAATGCATGGCTACCTAATGCGCGACTATTCCCGACAAACCCAACATTGAGCGTATCAATCGTAATGTACAATGGAAATGAAAATGAAATGTCAACTCTAGTTAACGTTTCTATTTGAATGGCACAAAAAGTAACAAACACGCATGTTTGGAGAAAAAGGCTCCGGCGAGATTCGAACTCGCGACCTCCAGTTTACTAGACTGGCGCTCTAACCAACTGAGCTACGGAGCCGTGATGGCAAAGGGTTCAAAATTTATATTCTTATGTGTAGACTACATGCGATCTATACAGTTGGTATCAGCAAATGTAAAAGTGATGTTTTTTACCACTAGATTTTTTGCACGATTGGTGAGTCAGCTTTGTGCAATATATTCACTCGTATTTGAACACGAATACCTCATTTGTATAGTTTTCATCATTTATTGATTTGTCTCAGTACTAGTACAGCACACACTTTTCCCTTGTCCATCCTCCATTTGAATCGCAAGTTTTTTTTAAAAAAGGCTCCAGCGAGATTTGAACTCGCGACCTCCAGTTTACTAGACTGGCGCTCTAACCAACTGAGCTATGGAGCCTTGCGTGCAAAATACAGCTTATAATGGGTATTTTTTTCTCATACAAGACCTTCCTATGCACAGACATTTCAGCCGAGTTAATGCTGAGCATGATCATTTTGCATGTAATTTATATTGCTATGACACCATTCTTTCTAGGTAAACTTATTGAGTCTTACCAGAGTGAGAAAAAGAAAGTTCTGAATGCATGGCTACCTAATGCGCGACTATTCCCGACAAACCCAACATTGAGCGTATCAATCGTAATGTACAATGGAAATGAAATGTCAACTCTAGTTAACGTTTCTATTTGAATGGCACAAAAAGTAACAAACACGCATGTTTGGAGAAAAAGGCTCCGGCGAGATTCGAACTCGCGACCTCCAGTTTACTAGACTGGCGCTCTAACCAACTGAGCTACGGAGCCGTGATGGCAAAGTGTTCAAAATTTATATTCTTATGTGTAGACTACATGCGATCTATACAGCTGGTATCAGCAAATGTAAAAGTGATGTTTTTTACCACTAGATTTTTTGCACGATTGGTGAGTCAGCTTTGTGCAATATATTCACTCGTATTTGAACACGAATACCTCATTTGTATAGTTTTCATCATTTATTGATTTGTCTCAGTACTAGTACAGCACACACTTTTCCCTTGTCCATCCTCCATTTGAATCGCAAGTTTTTTTTAAAAAAGGCTCCAGCGAGATTTGAACTCGCGACCTCCAGTTTACTAGACTGGCGCTCTAACCAACTGAGCTATGGAGCCTTGCGTGCAAAATACAGCTTATAATGGGTATTTGTTTCTCATACAAGACCTTCCTATGCACAGACATTTCAGCCGAGTTAATGCTGAGCATGATCATTTTGCATGTAATTTATATTGCTATGACACCATTCTTTCTAGGTAAACTTATTGAGTCTTACCAGAGTGAGAAAAAGAAAGTTCTGAATGCATGGCTACCTAATGCGCGACTATTCCCGACAAACCCACATTGAGCGTATCAATCGTAATGTACAATGGAAATGAAAATGAAATGTCAACTCTAGTTAACGTTTCTATTTGAATGGCACAAAAAGTAACAAACACGCATGTTTGGAGAAAAAGGCTCCGGCGAGATTCGAACTCGCGACCTCCAGTTTACTAGACTGGCGCTCTAACCAACTGAGCTACGGAGCCGTGATGGCAAAGGGTTCAAAATTTATATTCTTATGTGTAGACTACATGCGATCTATACAGTTGGTATCAGCAAATGTAAAAGTGATGTTTTTTACCACTAGATTTTTTGCACGATTGGTGAGTCAGCTTTGTGCAATATATTCACTCGTATTTGAACACGAATACCTCATTTGTATAGTTTTCATCATTTATTGATTTGTCTCAGTACTAGTACAGCACACACTTTTCCCTTGTCCATCCTCCATTTGAATCGCAAGTTATTTATAAAAAAGGCTCCAGCGAGATTTGAACTCGCGACCTCCAGTTTACTAGACTGGCGCTCTAACCAACTGAGCTATGGAGCCTTGCGTGCAAAATACAGCTTATAATGGGTATTTGTTTCTCATACAAGACCTTCCTATGCACAGACATTTCAGCCGAGTTAATGCTGAGCATGATCATTTTGCATGTAATTTATATTGCTATGACACCATTCTTTCTAGGTAAACTTATTGAGTCTTACCAGAGTGAGAAAAAGAAAGTTCTGAATGCATGGCTACCTAATGCGCGACTATTCCCGACAAACCCAACATTGAGCGTATCAATCGTAATGTACAATGGAAATGAAAATGAAATGTCAACTCTAGTTAACGTTTCTATTTGAATGGCACAAAAAGTAACAAACACGCATGTTTGGAGAAAAAGGCTCCGGCGAGATTCGAACTCGCGACCTCCAGTTTACTAGACTGGCGCTCTAACCAACTGAGCTACGGAGCCGTGATGGCAAAGTGTTCAAAATTTATATTCTTATGTGTAGACTACATGCGATCTATACAGCTGGTATCAGCAAATGTAAAAGTGATGTTTTTTACCACTAGATTTTTTGCACGATTGGTGAGTCAGCTTTGTGCAATATATTCACTCGTATTTGAACACGAATACCTCATTTGTATAGTTTTCATCATTTATTGATTTGTCTCAGTACTAGTACAGCACACACTTTTCCCTTGTCCATCCTCCATTTGAATCGCAAGTTTTTTTTAAAAAAGGCTCCAGCGAGATTTGAACTCGCGACCTCCAGTTTACTAGACTGGCGCTCTAACCAACTGAGCTATGGAGCCTTGCGTGCAAAATACAGCTTATAATGGGTATTTGTTTCTCATACAAGACCTTCCTATGCACAGACATTTCAGCCGAGTTAATGCTGAGCATGATCATTTTGCATGTAATTTATATTGCTATGACACCATTCTTTCTAGGTAAACTTATTGAGTCTTACCAGAGTGAGAAAAAGAAAGTTCTGAATGCATGGCTACCTAATGCGCGACTATTCCCGACAAACCCAACATTGAGCGTATCAATCGTAATGTACAATGGAAATGAAAATGAAATGTCAACTCTAGTTAACGTTTCTATTTGAATGGCACAAAAAGTAACAAACACGCATGTTTGGAGAAAAAGGCTCCGGCGAGATTCGAACTCGCGACCTCCAGTTTACTAGACTGGCGCTCTAACCAACTGAGCTACGGAGCCGTGATGGCAAAGGGTTCAAAATTTATATTCTTATGTGTAGACTACATGCGATCTATACAGTTGGTATCAGCAAATGTAAAAGTGATGTTTTTTACCACTAGATTTTTTGCACGATTGGTGAGTCAGCTTTGTGCAATATATTCACTCGTATTTGAACACGAATACCTCATTTGTATAGTTTTCATCATTTATTGATTTGTCTCAGTACTAGTACAGCACACACTTTTCCCTTGTCCATCCTCCATTTGAATCGCAAGTTTTTTTTAAAAAAGGCTCCAGCGAGATTTGAACTCGCGACCTCCAGTTTACTAGACTGGCGCTCTAACCAACTGAGCTATGGAGCCTTGCGTGCAAAATACAGCTTATAATGGGTATTTGTTTCTCATACAAGACCTTCCTATGCACAGACATTTCAGCCGAGTTAATGCTGAGCATGATCATTTTGCATGTAATTTATATTGCTATGACACCATTCTTTCTAGGTAAACTTATTGAGTCTTACCAGAGTGAGAAAAAGAAAGTTCTGAATGCATGGTTACCTAATGCGCGACTATTCCCGACAAACCCACATTGAGCGTATCAATCGTAATGTACAATGGAAATGAAAATGAAATGTCAACTCTAGTTAACGTTTCTATTTGAATGGCACAAAAAGTAACAAACAGGCATGTTTGGAGAAAAAGGCTCCGGCGAGATTCGAACTCGCGACCTCCAGTTTACTAGACTGGCGCTCTAACCAACTGAGCTACGGAGCCGTGATGGCAAAGGGTTCAAAATTTATATTCTTATGTGTAGACTACATGCGATCTATACAGTTGGTATCAGCAAATGTAAAAGTGATGTTTTTTACCACTAGATTTTTTGCACGATTGGTGAGTCAGCTTTGTGCAATATATTCACTCGTATTTGAACACGAATACCTCATTTGTATAGTTTTCATCATTTATTGATTTGTCTCAGTACTAGTACAGCACACACTTTTCCCTTGTCCATCCTCCATTTGAATCGCAAGTTATTTATAAAAAAGGCTCCAGCGAGATTTGAACTCGCGACCTCCAGTTTACTAGACTGGCGCTCTAACCAACTGAGCTATGGAGCCTTGCGTGCAAAATACAGCTTATAATGGGTATTTGTTTCTCATACAAGACCTTCCTATGCACAGACATTTCAGCCGAGTTAATGCTGAGCATGATCATTTTGCATGTAATTTATATTGCTATGACACCATTCTTTCTAGGTAAACTTATTGAGTCTTACCAGAGTGAGAAAAAGAAAGTTCTGAATGCATGGCTACCTAATGCGCGACTATTCCCGACAAACCCAACATTGAGCGTATCAATCGTAATGTACAATGGAAATGAAAATGAAATGTCAACTCTAGTTAACGTTTCTATTTGAATGGCACAAAAAGTAACAAACACGCATGTTTGGAGAAAAAGGCTCCGGCGAGATTCGAACTCGCGACCTCCAGTTTACTAGACTGGCGCTCTAACCAACTGAGCTATGGAGCCGTGATGGCAAAGTGTTCAAAATTTATATTCTTATGTGTAGACTACATGCGATCTATACAGCTGGTATCAGCAAATGTAAAAGTGATGTTTTTTACCACTTTGCACGATTGGTGAGTCAGCTTTGTGCAATATATTCACTCGTATTTGAACACGAATACCTCATTTGTATAGTTTTCATCATTTATTGATTTGTCTCAGTACTAGTACAGCACACACTTTTCCCTTGTCCATCCTCCATTTGAATCGCAAGTTTTTTTAAAAAAAGGCTCCAGCGAGATTTGAACTCGCGACCTCCAGTTTACTAGACTGGCGCTCTAACCAACTGAGCTATGGAGCCTTGCGTGCAAAATACAGCTTATAATGGGTATTTGTTTCTCATACAAGACCTTCCTATGCACAGACATTTCAGCCGAGTTAATGCTGAGCATGATCATTTTGCATGTAATTTATATTGCTATGACACCATTCTTTCTAGGTAAACTTATTGAGTCTTACCAGAGTGAGAAAAAGAAAGTTCTGAATGCATGGCTACCTAATGCGCGACTATTCCCGACAAACCCAACATTGAGCGTATCAATCGTAATGTACAATGGAAATGAAAATGAAATGTCAACTCTAGTTAACGTTTCTATTTGAATGGCACAAAAAGTAACAAACACGCATGTTTGGAGAAAAAGGCTCCGGCGAGATTCGAACTCGCGACCTCCAGTTTACTAGACTGGCGCTCTAACCAACTGAGCTACGGAGCCGTGATGGCAAAGGGTTCAAAATTTATATTCTTATGTGTAGACTACATGCGATCTATACAGTTGGTATCAGCAAATGTAAAAGTGATGTTTTTTACCACTAGATTTTTTGCACGATTGGTGAGTCAGCTTTGTGCAATATATTCACTCGTATTTGAACACGAATACCTCATTTGTATAGTTTTCATCATTTATTGATTTGTCTCAGTACTAGTACAGCACACACTTTTCCCTTGTCCATCCTCCATTTGAATCGCAAGTTATTTATAAAAAAGGCTCCAGCGAGATTTGAACTCGCGACCTCCAGTTTACTAGACTGGCGCTCTAACCAACTGAGCTATGGAGCCTTGCGTGCAAAATACAGCTTATAATGGGTATTTGTTTCTCATACAAGACCTTCCTATGCACAGACATTTCAGCCGAGTTAATGCTGAGCATGATCATTTTGCATGTAATTTATATTGCTATGACACCATTCTTTCTAGGTAAACTTATTGAGTCTTACCAGAGTGAGAAAAAGAAAGTTCTGAATGCATGGCTACCTAATGCGCGACTATTCCCGACAAACCCAACATTGAGCGTATCAATCGTAATGTACAATGGAAATGAAAATGAAATGTCAACTCTAGTTAACGTTTCTATTTGAATGGCACAAAAAGTAACAAACACGCATGTTTGGAGAAAAAGGCTCCGGCGAGATTCGAACTCGCGACCTCCAGTTTACTAGACTGGCGCTCTAACCAACTGAGCTATGGAGCCGTGATGGCAAAGTGTTCAAAATTTATATTCTTATGTGTAGACTACATGCGATCTATACAGCTGGTATCAGCAAATGTAAAAGTGATGTTTTTTACCACTTTGCACGATTGGTGAGTCAGCTTTGTGCAATATATTCACTCGTATTTGAACACGAATACCTCATTTGTATAGTTTTCATCATTTATTGATTTGTCTCAGTACTAGTACAGCACACACTTTTCCCTTGTCCATCCTCCATTTGAATCGCAAGTTTTTTTAAAAAAAGGCTCCAGCGAGATTTGAACTCGCGACCTCCAGTTTACTAGACTGGCGCTCTAACCAACTGAGCTATGGAGCCTTGCGTGCAAAATACAGCTTATAATGGGTATTTGTTTCTCATACAAGACCTTCCTATGCACAGACATTTCAGCCGAGTTAATGCTGAGCATGATCATTTTGCATGTAATTTATATTGCTATGACACCATTCTTTCTAGGTAAACTTATTGAGTCTTACCAGAGTGAGAAAAAGAAAGTTCTGAATGCATGGCTACCTAATGCGCGACTATTCCCGACAAACCCAACATTGAGCGTATCAATCGTAATGTACAATGGAAATGAAAATGAAATGTCAACTCTAGTTAACGTTTCTATTTGAATGGCACAAAAAGTAACAAACACGCATGTTTGGAGAAAAAGGCTCCGGCGAGATTCGAACTCGCGACCTCCAGTTTACTAGACTGGCGCTCTAACCAACTGAGCTACGGAGCCGTGATGGCAAAGGGTTCAAAATTTATATTCTTATGTGTAGACTACATGCGATCTATACAGTTGGTATCAGCAAATGTAAAAGTGATGTTTTTTACCACTAGATTTTTTGCACGATTGGTGAGTCAGCTTTGTGCAATATATTCACTCGTATTTGAACACGAATACCTCATTTGTATAGTTTTCATCATTTATTGATTTGTCTCAGTACTAGTACAGCACACACTTTTCCCTTGTCCATCCTCCATTTGAATCGCAAGTTTTTTTTAAAAAAGGCTCCAGCGAGATTTGAACTCGCGACCTCCAGTTTACTAGACTGGCGCTCTAACCAACTGAGCTATGGAGCCTTGCGTGCAAAATACAGCTTATAATGGGTATTTGTTTCTCATACAAGACCTTCCTATGCACAGACATTTCAGCCGAGTTAATGCTGAGCATGATCATTTTGCATGTAATTTATATTGCTATGACACCATTCTTTCTAGGTAAACTTATTGAGTCTTACCAGAGTGAGAAAAAGAAAGTTCTGAATGCATGGCTACCTAATGCGCGACTATTCCCGACAAACCCAACATTGAGCGTATCAATCGTAATGTACAATGGAAATGAAATGTCAACTCTAGTTAACGTTTCTATTTGAATGGCACAAAAAGTAACAAACACGCATGTTTGGAGAAAAAGGCTCCGGCGAGATTCGAACTCGCGACCTCCAGTTTACTAGACTGGCGCTCTAACCAACTGAGCTACGGAGCCGTGATGGCAAAGTGTTCAAAATTTATATTCTTATGTGTAGACTACATGCGATCTATACAGTTGGTATCAGCAAATGTAAAAGTGATGTTTTTTACCACTAGATTTTTTGCACGATTGGTGAGTCAGCTTTGTGCAATATATTCACTCGTATTTGAACACGAATACCTCATTTGTATAGTTTTCATCATTTATTGATTTGTCTCAGTACTAGTACAGCACACACTTTTCCCTTGTCCATCCTCCATTTGAATCGCAAGTTTTTTTTAAAAAAGGCTCCAGCGAGATTTGAACTCGCGACCTCCAGTTTACTAGACTGGCGCTCTAACCAACTGAGCTATGGAGCCTTGCGTGCAAAATACAGCTTATAATGGGTATTTGTTTCTCATACAAGACCTTCCTATGCACAGACATTTCAGCCGAGTTAATGCTGAGCATGATCATTTTGCATGTAATTTATATTGCTATGACACCATTCTTTCTAGGTAAACTTATTGAGTCTTACCAGAGTGAGAAAAAGAAAGTTCTGAATGCATGGCTACCTAATGCGCGACTATTCCCGACAAACCCAACATTGAGCGTATCAATCGTAATGTACAATGGAAATGAAAATGAAATGTCAACTCTAGTTAACGTTTCTATTTGAATGGCACAAAAAGTAACAAACACGCATGTTTGGAGAAAAAGGCTCCGGCGAGATTCGAACTCGCGACCTCCAGTTTACTAGACTGGCGCTCTAACCAACTGAGCTACGGAGCCGTGATGGCAAAGGGTTCAAAATTTATATTCTTATGTGTAGACTACATGCGATCTATACAGTTGGTATCAGCAAATGTAAAAGTGATGTTTTTTACCACTAGATTTTTTGCACGATTGGTGAGTCAGCTTTGTGCAATATATTCACTCGTATTTGAACACGAATACCTCATTTGTATAGTTTTCATCATTTATTGATTTGTCTCAGTACTAGTACAGCACACACTTTTCCCTTGTCCATCCTCCATTTGAATCGCAAGTTTTTTTTAAAAAAGGCTCCAGCGAGATTTGAACTCGCGACCTCCAGTTTACTAGACTGGCGCTCTAACCAACTGAGCTATGGAGCCTTGCGTGCAAAATACAGCTTATAATGGGTATTTGTTTCTCATACAAGACCTTCCTATGCACAGACATTTCAGCCGAGTTAATGCTGAGCATGATCATTTTGCATGTAATTTATATTGCTATGACACCATTCTTTCTAGGTAAACTTATTGAGTCTTACCAGAGTGAGAAAAAGAAAGTTCTGAATGCATGGTTACCTAATGCGCGACTATTCCCGACAAACCCAACATTGAGCGTATCAATCGTAATGTACAATGGAAATGAAAATGAAATGTCAACTCTAGTTAACGTTTCTATTTGAATGGCACAAAAAGTAACAAACACGCATGTTTGGAGAAAAAGGCTCCGGCGAGATTCGAACTCGCGACCTCCAGTTTACTAGACTGGCGCTCTAACCAACTGAGCTACGGAGCCGTGATGGCAAAGTGTTCAAAATTTATATTCTTATGTGTAGACTACATGCGATCTATACAGCTGGTATCAGCAAATGTAAAAGTGATGTTTTTTACCACTAGATTTTTTGCACGATTGGTGAGTCAGCTTTGTGCAATATATTCACTCGTATTTGAACACGAATACCTCATTTGTATAGTTTTCATCATTTATTGATTTGTCTCAGTACTAGTACAGCACACACTTTTCCCTTGTCCATCCTCCATTTGAATCGCAAGTTTTTTTTAAAAAAGGCTCCAGCGAGATTTGAACTCGCGACCTCCAGTTTACTAGACTGGCGCTCTAACCAACTGAGCTATGGAGCCTTGCGTGCAAAATACAGCTTATAATGGGTATTTGTTTCTCATACAAGACCTTCCTATGCACAGACATTTCAGCCGAGTTAATGCTGAGCATGATCATTTTGCATGTAATTTATATTGCTATGACACCATTCTTTCTAGGTAAACTTATTGAGTCTTACCAGAGTGAGAAAAAGAAAGTTCTGAATGCATGGCTACCTAATGCGCGACTATTCCCGACAAACCCACATTGAGCGTATCAATCGTAATGTACAATGGAAATGAAAATGAAATGTCAACTCTAGTTAACGTTTCTATTTGAATGGCACAAAAAGTAACAAACACGCATGTTTGGAGAAAAAGGCTCCGGCGAGATTCGAACTCGCGACCTCCAGTTTACTAGACTGGCGCTCTAACCAACTGAGCTACGGAGCCGTGATGGCAAAGGGTTCAAAATTTATATTCTTATGTGTAGACTACATGCGATCTATACAGTTGGTATCAGCAAATGTAAAAGTGATGTTTTTTACCACTAGATTTTTTGCACGATTGGTGAGTCAGCTTTGTGCAATATATTCACTCGTATTTGAACACGAATACCTCATTTGTATAGTTTTCATCATTTATTGATTTGTCTCAGTACTAGTACAGCACACACTTTTCCCTTGTCCATCCTCCATTTGAATCGCAAGTTATTTATAAAAAAGGCTCCAGCGAGATTTGAACTCGCGACCTCCAGTTTACTAGACTGGCGCTCTAACCAACTGAGCTATGGAGCCTTGCGTGCAAAATACAGCTTATAATGGGTATTTGTTTCTCATACAAGACCTTCCTATGCACAGACATTTCAGCCGAGTTAATGCTGAGCATGATCATTTTGCATGTAATTTATATTGCTATGACACCATTCTTTCTAGGTAAACTTATTGAGTCTTACCAGAGTGAGAAAAAGAAAGTTCTGAATGCATGGCTACCTAATGCGCGACTATTCCCGACAAACCCAACATTGAGCGTATCAATCGTAATGTACAATGGAAATGAAAATGAAATGTCAACTCTAGTTAACGTTTCTATTTGAATGGCACAAAAAGTAACAAACACGCATGTTTGGAGAAAAAGGCTCCGGCGAGATTCGAACTCGCGACCTCCAGTTTACTAGACTGGCGCTCTAACCAACTGAGCTACGGAGCCGTGATGGCAAAGTGTTCAAAATTTATATTCTTATGTGTAGACTACATACGATCTATACAGCTGGTATCAGCAAATGTAAAAGTGATGTTTTTTACCACTAGATTTTTTGCACGATTGGTGAGTCAGCTTTGTGCAATATATTCACTCGTATTTGAACACGAATACCTCATTTGTATAGTTTTCATCATTTATTGATTTGTCTCAGTACTAGTACAGCACACACTTTTCCCTTGTCCATCCTCCATTTGAATCGCAAGTTTTTTTTAAAAAAGGCTCCAGCGAGATTTGAACTCGCGACCTCCAGTTTACTAGACTGGCGCTCTAACCAACTGAGCTATGGAGCCTTGCGTGCAAAATACAGCTTATAATGGGTATTTGTTTCTCATACAAGACCTTCCTATGCACAGACATTTCAGCCGAGTTAATGCTGAGCATGATCATTTTGCATGTAATTTATATTGCTATGACACCATTCTTTCTAGGTAAACTTATTGAGTCTTACCAGAGTGAGAAAAAGAAAGTTCTGAATGCATGGCTACCTAATGCGCGACTATTCCCGACAAACCCAACATTGAGCGTATCAATCGTAATGTACAATGGAAATGAAAATGAAATGTCAACTCTAGTTAACGTTTCTATTTGAATGGCACAAAAAGTAACAAACACGCATGTTTGGAGAAAAAGGCTCCGGCGAGATTCGAACTCGCGACCTCCAGTTTACTAGACTGGCGCTCTAACCAACTGAGCTACGGAGCCGTGATGGCAAAGGGTTCAAAATTTATATTCTTATGTGTAGACTACATGCGATCTATACAGTTGGTATCAGCAAATGTAAAAGTGATGTTTTTTACCACTAGATTTTTTGCACGATTGGTGAGTCAGCTTTGTGCAATATATTCACTCGTATTTGAACACGAATACCTCATTTGTATAGTTTTCATCATTTATTGATTTGTCTCAGTACTAGTACAGCACACACTTTTCCCTTGTCCATCCTCCATTTGAATCGCAAGTTTTTTTTTAAAAAGGCTCCAGCGAGATTTGAACTCGCGACCTCCAGTTTACTAGACTGGCGCTCTAACCAACTGAGCTATGGAGCCTTGCGTGCAAAATACAGCTTATAATGGGTATTTGTTTCTCATACAAGACCTTCCTATGCACAGACATTTCAGCCGAGTTAATGCTGAGCATGATCATTTTGCATGTAATTTATATTGCTATGACACCATTCTTTCTAGGTAAACTTATTGAGTCTTACCAGAGTGAGAAAAAGAAAGTTCTGAATGCATGGTTACCTAATGCGCGACTATTCCCGACAAACCCAACATTGAGCGTATCAATCGTAATGTACAATGGAAATGAAAATGAAATGTCAACTCTAGTTAACGTTTCTATTTGAATGGCACAAAAAGTAACAAACACGCATGTTTGGAGAAAAAGGCTCCGGCGAGATTCGAACTCGCGACCTCCAGTTTACTAGACTGGCGCTCTAACCAACTGAGCTACGGAGCCGTGATGGCAAAGTGTTCAAAATTTATATTCTTATGTGTAGACTACATGCGATCTATACAGCTGGTATCAGCAAATGTAAAAGTGATGTTTTTTACCACTAGATTTTTTGCACGATTGGTGAGTCAGCTTTGTGCAATATATTCACTCGTATTTGAACACGAATACCTCATTTGTATAGTTTTCATCATTTATTGATTTGTCTCAGTACTAGTACAGCACACACTTTTCCCTTGTCCATCCTCCATTTGAATCGCAAGTTTTTTTTAAAAAAGGCTCCAGCGAGATTTGAACTCGCGACCTCCAGTTTACTAGACTGGCGCTCTAACCAACTGAGCTATGGAGCCTTGCGTGCAAAATACAGCTTATAATGGGTATTTGTTTCTCATACAAGACCTTCCTATGCACAGACATTTCAGCCGAGTTAATGCTGAGCATGATCATTTTGCATGTAATTTATATTGCTATGACACCATTCTTTCTAGGTAAACTTATTGAGTCTTACCAGAGTGAGAAAAAGAAAGTTCTGAATGCATGGCTACCTAATGCGCGACTATTCCCGACAAACCCAACATTGAGCGTATCAATCGTAATGTACAATGGAAATGAAAATGAAATGTCAACTCTAGTTAACGTTTCTATTTGAATGGCACAAAAAGTAACAAACACGCATGTTTGGAGAAAAAGGCTCCGGCGAGATTCGAACTCGCGACCTCCAGTTTACTAGACTGGCGCTCTAACCAACTGAGCTACGGAGCCGTGATGGCAAAGTGTTCAAAATTTATATTCTTATGTGTAGACTACATGCGATCTATACAGCTGGTATCAGCAAATGTAAAAGTGATGTTTTTTACCACTAGATTTTTTGCACGATTGGTGAGTCAGCTTTGTGCAATATATTCACTCGTATTTGAACACGAATACCTCATTTGTATAGTTTTCATCATTTATTGATTTGTCTCAGTACTAGTACAGCACACACTTTTCCCTTGTCCATCCTCCATTTGAATCGCAAGTTATTTATAAAAAAGGCTCCAGCGAGATTTGAACTCGCGACCTCCAGTTTACTAGACTGGCGCTCTAACCAACTGAGCTATGGAGCCGTGATGGCAAAGTGTTCAAAATTTATATTCTTATGTGTAGACTACATGCGATCTATACAGCTGGTATCAGCAAATGTAAAAGTGATGTTTTTTACCACTTTGCACGATTGGTGAGTCAGCTTTGTGCAATATATTCACTCGTATTTGAACACGAATACCTCATTTGTATAGTTTTCATCATTTATTGATTTGTCTCAGTACTAGTACAGCACACACTTTTCCCTTGTCCATCCTCCATTTGAATCGCAAGTTTTTTTTAAAAAAGGCTCCAGCGAGATTTGAACTCGCGACCTCCAGTTTACTAGACTGGCGCTCTAACCAACTGAGCTATGGAGCCTTGCGTGCAAAATACAGCTTATAATGGGTATTTGTTTCTCATACAAGACCTTCCTATGCACAGACATTTCAGCCGAGTTAATGCTGAGCATGATCATTTTGCATGTAATTTATATTGCAATGACACCATTCTTTCTAGGTAAACTTATTGAGTCTTACCAGAGTGAGAAAAAGAAAGTTCTGAATGCATGGCTACCTAATGCGCGACTATTCCCGACAAACCCAACATTGAGCGTATCAATCGTAATGTACAATGGAAATGAAAATGAAATGTCAACTCTAGTTAACGTTTCTATTTGAATGGCACAAAAAGTAACAAACACGCATGTTTGGAGAAAAAGGCTCCGGCGAGATTCGAACTCGCGACCTCCAGTTTACTAGACTGGCGCTCTAACCAACTGAGCTACGGAGCCGTGATGGCAAAGGGTTCAAAATTTATATTCTTATGTGTAGACTACATGCGATCTATACAGTTGGTATCAGCAAATGTAAAAGTGATGTTTTTTACCACTAGATTTTTTGCACGATTGGTGAGTCAGCTTTGTGCAATATATTCACTCGTATTTGAACACGAATACCTCATTTGTATAGTTTTCATCATTTATTGATTTGTCTCAGTACTAGTACAGCACACACTTTTCCCTTGTCCATCCTCCATTTGAATCGCAAGTTTTTTTAAAAAAAGGCTCCAGCGAGATTTGAACTCGCGACCTCCAGTTTACTAGACTGGCGCTCTAACCAACTGAGCTATGGAGCCTTGCGTGCAAAATACAGCTTATAATGGGTATTTGTTTCTCATACAAGACCTTCCTATGCACAGACATTTCAGCCGAGTTAATGCTGAGCATGATCATTTTGCATGTAATTTATATTGCTATGACACCATTCTTTCTAGGTAAACTTATTGAGTCTTACCAGAGTGAGAAAAAGAAAGTTCTGAATGCATGGCTACCTAATGCGCGACTATTCCCGACAAACCCAACATTGAGCGTATCAATCGTAATGTACAATGGAAATGAAATGTCAACTCTAGTTAACGTTTCTATTTGAATGGCACAAAAAGTAACAAACACGCATGTTTGGAGAAAAAGGCTCCGGCGAGATTCGAACTCGCGACCTCCAGTTTACTAGACTGGCGCTCTAACCAACTGAGCTACGGAGCCGTGATGGCAAAGGGTTCAAAATTTATATTCTTATGTGTAGACTACATGCGATCTATACAGCTGGTATCAGCAAATGTAAAAGTGATGTTTTTTACCACTAGATTTTTTGCACGATTGGTGAGTCAGCTTTGTGCAATATATTCACTCGTATTTGAACACGAATACCTCATTTGTATAGTTTTCATCATTTATTGATTTGTCTCAGTACTAGTACAGCACACACTTTTCCCTTGTCCATCCTCCATTTGAATCGCAAGTTTTTTTTAAAAAAGGCTCCAGCGAGATTTGAACTCGCGACCTCCAGTTTACTAGACTGGCGCTCTAACCAACTGAGCTATGGAGCCTTGCGTGCAAAATACAGCTTATAATGGGTATTTGTTTCTCATACAAGACCTTCCTATGCACAGACATTTCAGCCGAGTTAATGCTGAGCATGATCATTTTGCATGTAATTTATATTGCTATGACACCATTCTTTCTAGGTAAACTTATTGAGTCTTACCAGAGTGAGAAAAAGAAAGTTCTGAATGCATGGCTACCTAATGCGCGACTATTCCCGACAAACCCAACATTGAGCGTATCAATCGTAATGTACAATGGAAATGAAAATGAAATGTCAACTCTAGTTAACGTTTCTATTTGAATGGCACAAAAAGTAACAAACACGCATGTTTGGAGAAAAAGGCTCCGGCGAGATTCGAACTCGCGACCTCCAGTTTACTAGACTGGCGCTCTAACCAACTGAGCTACGGAGCCGTGATGGCAAAGTGTTCAAAATTTATATTCTTATGTGTAGACTACATGCGATCTATACAGTTGGTATCGGCAAATGTAAAAGTGATGTTTTTTACCACTAGATTTTTTGCACGATTGGTGAGTCAGCTTTGTGCAATATATTCACTCGTATTTGAACACGAATACCTCATTTGTATAGTTTTCATCATTTATTGATTTGTCTCAGTACTAGTACAGCACACACTTTTCCCTTGTCCATCCTCCATTTGAATCGCAAGTTTTTTTTAAAAAAGGCTCCAGCGAGATTTGAACTCGCGACCTCCAGTTTACTAGACTGGCGCTCTAACCAACTGAGCTATGGAGCCTTGCGTGCAAAATACAGCTTATAATGGGTATTTGTTTCTCATACAAGACCTTCCTATGCACAGACATTTCAGCCGAGTTAATGCTGAGCATGATCATTTTGCATGTAATTTATATTGCTATGACACCATTCTTTCTAGGTAAACTTATTGAGTCTTACCAGAGTGAGAAAAAGAAAGTTCTGAATGCATGGCTACCTAATGCGCGACTATTCCCGACAAACCCACATTGAGCGTATCAATCGTAATGTACAATGGAAATGAAAATGAAATGTCAACTCTAGTTAACGTTTCTATTTGAATGGCACAAAAAGTAACAAACACGCATGTTTGGAGAAAAAGGCTCCGGCGAGATTCGAACTCGCGACCTCCAGTTTACTAGACTGGCGCTCTAACCAACTGAGCTACGGAGCCGTGATGGCAAAGTGTTCAAAATTTATATTCTTATGTGTAGACTACATGCGATCTATACAGCTGGTATCAGCAAATGTAAAAGTGATGTTTTTTACCACTAGATTTTTTGCACGATTGGTGAGTCAGCTTTGTGCAATATATTCACTCGTATTTGAACACGAATACCTCATTTGTATAGTTTTCATCATTTATTGATTTGTCTCAGTACTAGTACAGCACACACTTTTCCCTTGTCCATCCTCCATTTGAATCGCAAGTTTTTTTTAAAAAAGGCTCCAGCGAGATTTGAACTCGCGACCTCCAGTTTACTAGACTGGCGCTCTAACCAACTGAGCTATGGAGCCTTGCGTGCAAAATACAGCTTATAATGGGTATTTGTTTCTCATACAAGACCTTCCTATGCACAGACATTTCAGCCGAGTTAATGCTGTGCATGATCATTTTGCATGTAATTTATATTGCTATGACACCATTCTTTCTAGGTAAACTTATTGAGTCTTACCAGAGTGAGAAAAAGAAAGTTCTGAATGCATGGCTACCTAATGCGCGACTATTCCCGACAAACCCACATTGAGCGTATCAATCGTAATGTACAATGGAAATGAAAATGAAATGTCAACTCTAGTTAACGTTTCTATTTGAATGGCACAAAAAGTAACAAACACGCATGTTTGGAGAAAAAGGCTCCGGCGAGATTCGAACTCGCGACCTCCAGTTTACTAGACTGGCGCTCTAACCAACTGAGCTACGGAGCCGTGATGGCAAAGGGTTCAAAATTTATATTCTTATGTGTAGACTACATGCGATCTATACAGTTGGTATCAGCAAATGTAAAAGTGATGTTTTTTACCACTAGATTTTTTGCACGATTGGTGAGTCAGCTTTGTGCAATATATTCACTCGTATTTGAACACGAATACCTCATTTGTATAGTTTTCATCATTTATTGATTTGTCTCAGTACTAGTACAGCACACACTTTTCCCTTGTCCATCCTCCATTTGAATCGCAAGTTATTTATAAAAAAGGCTCCAGCGAGATTTGAACTCGCGACCTCCAGTTTACTAGACTGGCGCTCTAACCAACTGAGCTATGGAGCCTTGCGTGCAAAATACAGCTTATAATGGGTATTTGTTTCTCATACAAGACCTTCCTATGCACAGACATTTCAGCCGAGTTAATGCTGAGCATGATCATTTTGCATGTAATTTATATTGCTATGACACCATTCTTTCTAGGTAAACTTATTGAGTCTTACCAGAGTGAGAAAAAGAAAGTTCTGAATGCATGGCTACCTAATGCGCGACTATTCCCGACAAACCCAACATTGAGCGTATCAATCGTAATGTACAATGGAAATGAAAATGAAATGTCAACTCTAGTTAACGTTTCTATTTGAATGGCACAAAAAGTAACAAACACGCATGTTTGGAGAAAAAGGCTCCGGCGAGATTCGAACTCGCGACCTCCAGTTTACTAGACTGGCGCTCTAACCAACTGAGCTACGGAGCCGTGATGGCAAAGTGTTCAAAATTTATATTCTTATGTGTAGACTACATACGATCTATACAGCTGGTATCAGCAAATGTAAAAGTGATGTTTTTTACCACTTTGCACGATTGGTGAGTCAGCTTTGTGCAATATATTCACTCGTATTTGAACACGAATACCTCATTTGTATAGTTTTCATCATTTATTGATTTGTCTCAGTACTAGTACAGCACACACTTTTCCCTTGTCCATCCTCCATTTGAATCGCAAGTTTTTTTTAAAAAAGGCTCCAGCGAGATTTGAACTCGCGACCTCCAGTTTACTAGACTGGCGCTCTAACCAACTGAGCTATGGAGCCTTGCGTGCAAAATACAGCTTATAATGGGTATTTGTTTCTCATACAAGACCTTCCTATGCACAGACATTTCAGCCGAGTTAATGCTGAGCATGATCATTTTGCATGTAATTTATATTGCTATGACACCATTCTTTCTAGGTAAACTTATTGAGTCTTACCAGAGTGAGAAAAAGAAAGTTCTGAATGCATGGCTACCTAATGCGCGACTATTCCCGACAAACCCAACATTGAGCGTATCAATCGTAATGTACAATGGAAATGAAAATGAAATGTCAACTCTAGTTAACGTTTCTATTTGAATGGCACAAAAAGTAACAAACACGCATGTTTGGAGAAAAAGGCTCCGGCGAGATTCGAACTCGCGACCTCCAGTTTACTAGACTGGCGCTCTAACCAACTGAGCTACGGAGCCGTGATGGCAAAGGGTTCAAAATTTATATTCTTATGTGTAGACTACATGCGATCTATACAGTTGGTATCAGCAAATGTAAAAGTGATGTTTTTTACCACTAGATTTTTTGCACGATTGGTGAGTCAGCTTTGTGCAATATATTCACTCGTATTTGAACACGAATACCTCATTTGTATAGTTTTCATCATTTATTGATTTGTCTCAGTACTAGTACAGCACACACTTTTCCCTTGTCCATCCTCCATTTGAATCGCAAGTTTTTTTTAAAAAAGGCTCCAGCGAGATTTGAACTCGCGACCTCCAGTTTACTAGACTGGCGCTCTAACCAACTGAGCTATGGAGCCTTGCGTGCAAAATACAGCTTATAATGGGTATTTGTTTCTCATACAAGACCTTCCTATGCACAGACATTTCAGCCGAGTTAATGCTGAGCATGATCATTTTGCATGTAATTTATATTGCTATGACACCATTCTTTCTAGGTAAACTTATTGAGTCTTACCAGAGTGAGAAAAAGAAAGTTCTGAATGCATGGCTACCTAATGCGCGACTATTCCCGACAAACCCAACATTGAGCGTATCAATCGTAATGTACAATGGAAATGAAAATGAAATGTCAACTCTAGTTAACGTTTCTATTTGAATGGCACAAAAAGTAACAAACACGCATGTTTGGAGAAAAAGGCTCCGGCGAGATTCGAACTCGCGACCTCCAGTTTACTAGACTGGCGCTCTAACCAACAGAGCTACGGAGCCGTGATGGCAAAGTGTTCAAAATTTATATTCTTATGTGTAGACTACATGCGATCTATACAGCTGGTATCAGCAAATGTAAAAGTGATGTTTTTTACCACTTTGCACGATTGGTGAGTCAGCTTTGTGCAATATATTCACTCGTATTTGAACACGAATACCTCATTTGTATAGTTTTCATCATTTATTGATTTGTCTCAGTACTAGTACAGCACACACTTTTCCCTTGTCCATCCTCCATTTGAATCGCAAGTTTTTTTTAAAAAAGGCTCCAGCGAGATTTGAACTCGCGACCTCCAGTTTACTAGACTGGCGCTCTAACCAA
This sequence comes from Limnoperna fortunei, assembly GCA_944474755.1. Taxonomy (NCBI): domain Eukaryota; kingdom Metazoa; phylum Mollusca; class Bivalvia; order Mytilida; family Modiolidae; genus Limnoperna; species Limnoperna fortunei. Next base: position 68,066,936 of record OX104112.1, read on the forward strand.
CTGAGCTATGGAGCCTTGCGTGCAAAATACAGCTTATAATGGGTATTTGTTTCTCATACAAGACCTTCCTATGCACAGACATTTCAGCCGAGTTAATGCTGAGCATGATCATTTTGCATGTAATTTATATTGCTATGACACCATTCTTTCTAGGTAAACTTATTGAGTCTTACCAGAGTGAGAAAAAGAAAGTTCTGAATGCATGGCTACCTAATGCGCGACTATTCCCGACAAACCCAACATTGAGCGTATCAATCGTAATGTACAATGGAAATGAAATGTCAACTCTAGTTAACGTTTCTATTTGAATGGCACAAAAAGTAACAAACACGCATGTTTGGAGAAAAAGGCTCCGGCGAGATTCGAACTCGCGACCTCCAGTTTACTAGACTGGCGCTCTAACCAACTGAGCTACGGAGCCGTGATGGCAAAGGGTTCAAAATTTATATTCTTATGTGTAGACTACATGCGATCTATACAGCTGGTATCAGCAAATGTAAAAGTGATGTTTTTTACCACTAGATTTTTTGCACGATTGGTGAGTCAGCTTTGTGCAATATATTCACTCGTATTTGAACACGAATACCTCATTTGTATAGTTTTCATCATTTATTGATTTGTCTCAGTACTAGTACAGCACACACTTTTCCCTTGTCCATCCTCCATTTGAATCGCAAGTTATTTATAAAAAAGGCTCCAGCGAGATTTGAACTCGCGACCTCCAGTTTACTAGACTGGCGCTCTAACCAACTGAGCTATGGAGCCGTGATGGCAAAGTGTTCAAAATTTATATTCTTATGTGTAGACTACATGCGATCTATACAGCTGGTATCAGCAAATGTAAAAGTGATGTTTTTTACCACTTTGCACGATTGGTGAGTCAGCTTTGTGCAATATATTCACTCGTATTTGAACACGAATACCTCATTTGTATAGTTTTCATCATTTATTGATTTGTCTCAGTACTAGTACAGCACACACTTTTCCCTTGTCCATCCTCCATTTGAATCGCAAGTTTTTTTAAAAAAAGGCTCCAGCGAGATTTGAACTCGCGACCTCCAGTTTACTAGACTGGCGCTCTAACCAACTGAGCTATGGAGCCTTGCGTGCAAAATACAGCTTATAATGGGTATTTGTTTCTCATACAAGACCTTCCTATGCACAGACATTTCAGCCGAGTTAATGCTGAGCATGATCATTTTGCATGTAATTTATATTGCTATGACACCATTCTTTCTAGGTAAACTTATTGAGTCTTACCAGAGTGAGAAAAAGAAAGTTCTGAATGCATGGCTACCTAATGCGCGACTATTCCCGACAAACCCAACATTGAGCGTATCAATCGTAATGTACAATGGAAATGAAAATGAAATGTCAACTCTAGTTAACGTTTCTATTTGAATGGCACAAAAAGTAACAAACACGCATGTTTGGAGAAAAAGGCTCCGGCGAGATTCGAACTCGCGACCTCCAGTTTACTAGACTGGCGCTCTAACCAACTGAGCTACGGAGCCGTGATGGCAAAGGGTTCAAAATTTATATTCTTATGTGTAGACTACATGCGATCTATACAGTTGGTATCAGCAAATGTAAAAGTGATGTTTTTTACCACTAGATTTTTTGCACGATTGGTGAGTCAGCTTTGTGCAATATATTCACTCGTATTTGAACACGAATACCTCATTTGTATAGTTTTCATCATTTATTGATTTGTCTCAGTACTAGTACAGCACACACTTTTCCCTTGTCCATCCTCCATTTGAATCGCAAGTTTTTTTAAAAAAAGGCTCCAGCGAGATTTGAACTCGCGACCTCCAGTTTACTAGACTGGCGCTCTAACCAACTGAGCTATGGAGCCTTGCGTGCAAAATACAGCTTATAATGGGTATTTTTTTCTCATACAAGACCTTCCTATGCACAGACATTTCAGCCGAGTTAATGCTGAGCATGATCATTTTGCATGTAATTTATATTGCTATGACACCATTCTTTCTAGGTAAACTTATTGAGTCTTACCAGAGTGAGAAAAAGAAAGTTCTGAATGCATGGCTACCTAATGCGCGACTATTCCCGACAAACCCAACATTGAGCGTATCAATCGTAATGTACAATGGAAATGAAATGTCAACTCTAGTTAACGTTTCTATTTGAATGGCACAAAAAGTAACAAACACGCATGTTTGGAGAAAAAGGCTCCGGCGAGATTCGAACTCGCGACCTCCAGTTTACTAGACTGGCGCTCTAACCAACTGAGCTACGGAGCCGTGATGGCAAAGGGTTCAAAATTTATATTCTTATGTGTAGACTACATGCGATCTATACAGTTGGTATCAGCAAATGTAAAAGTGATGTTTTTTACCACTAGATTTTTTGCACGATTGGTGAGTCAGCTTTGGGCAATATATTCACTCGTATTTGAACACGAATACCTCATTTGTATAGTTTTCATCATTTATTGATTTGTCTCAGTACTAGTACAGCACACACTTTTCCCTTGTCCATCCTCCATTTGAATCGCAAGTTTTTTTTTAAAAAAGGCTCCAGCGAGATTTGAACTCGCGACCTCCAGTTTACTAGACTGGCGCTCTAACCAACTGAGCTATGGATCCTTGCGTGCAAAATACAGCTTATAATGGGTATTTGTTTCTCATACAAGACCTTCCTATGCACAGACATTTCAGCCGAGTTAATGCTGAGCATGATCATTTTGCATGTAATTTATATTGCTATGACACCATTCTTTCTAGGTAAACTTATTGAGTCTTACCAGAGTGAGAAAAAGAAAGTTCTGAATGCATGGCTACCTAATGCGCGACTATTCCCGACAAACCCAACATTGAGCGTATCAATCGTAATGTACAATGGAAATGAAAATGAAATGTCAACTCTAGTTAACGTTTCTATTTGAATGGCACAAAAGTAACAAACACGCATGTTTGGAGAAAAAGGCTCCGGCGAGATTCGAACTCGCGACCTCCAGTTTACTAGACTGGCGCTCTAACCAACTGAGCTACGGAGCCGTGATGGCAAAGGGTTCAAAATTTATATTCTTATGTGTAGACTACATGCGATCTATACAGTTGGTATCAGCAAATGTAAAAGTGATGTTTTTTACCACTAGATTTTTTGCACGATTGGTGAGTCAGCTTTGTGCAATATATTCACTCGTATTTGAACACGAATACCTCATTTGTATAGTTTTCATCATTTATTGATTTGTCTCAGTACTAGTACAGCACACACTTTTCCCTTGTCCATCCTCCATTTGAATCGCAAGTTTTTTTTAAAAAAGGCTCCAGCGAGATTTGAACTCGCGACCTCCAGTTTACTAGACTGGCGCTCTAACCAACTGAGCTATGGAGCCTTGCGTGCAAAATACAGCTTATAATGGGTATTTGTTTCTCATACAAGACCTTCCTATGCACAGACATTTCAGCCGAGTTAATGCTGAGCATGATCATTTTGCATGTAATTTATATTGCTATGACACCATTCTTTCTAGGTAAACTTATTGAGTCTTACCAGAGTGAGAAAAAGAAAGTTCTGAATGCATGGCTACCTAATGCGCGACTATTCCCGACAAACCCAACATTGAGCGTATCAATCGTAATGTACAATGGAAATGAAAATGAAATGTCAACTCTAGTTAACGTTTCTATTTGAATGGCACAAAAAGTAACAAAAACGCATGTTTGGAGAAAAAGGCTCCGGCGAGATTCGAACTCGCGACCTCCAGTTTACTAGACTGGCGCTCTAACCAACTGAGCTACGGAGCCGTGATGGCAAAGGGTTCAAAATTTCTATTCTTATGTGTAGACTACATGCGATCTATACAGTTGGTATCAGCAAATGTAAAAGTGATGTTTTTTACCACTAGATTTTTTGCACGATTGGTGAGTCAGCTTTGTGCAATATATTCACTCGTATTTGAACACGAATACCTCATTTGTATAGTTTTCATCATTTATTGATTTGTCTCAGTACTAGTACAGCACACACTTTTCCCTTGTCCATCCTCCATTTGAATCGCAAGTTTTTTTTAAAAAAGGTTCCAGCGAGATTTGAACTCGCGACCTCCAGTTTACTAGACTGGCGCTCTAACCAACTGAGCTATGGAGCCTTGCGTGCAAAATACAGCTTATAATGGGTATTTGTTTCTCATACAAGACCTTCCTATGCACAGACATTTCAGCCGAGTTAATGCTGAGCATGATCATTTTGCATGTAATTTATATTGCTATGACACCATTCTTTCTAGGTAAACTTATTGAGTCTTACCAGAGTGAGAAAAAGAAAGTTCTGAATGCATGGCTACCTAATGCGCGACTATTCCCGACAAACCCAACATTGAGCGTATCAATCGTAATGTACAATGGAAATGAAAATGAAATGTCAACTCTAGTTAACGTTTCTATTTGAATGGCACAAAAAGTAACAAACACGCATGTTTGGAGAAAAAGGCTCCGGCGAGATTCGAACTCGCGACCTCCAGTTTACTAGACTGGCGCTCTAACCAACTGAGCTACGGAGCCGTGATGGCAAAGGGTTCAAAATTTATATTCTTATGTGTAGACTACATGCGATCTATACAGTTGGTATCAGCAAATGTAAAAGTGATGTTTTTTACCACTAGATTTTTTGCACGATTGGTGAGTCAGCTTTGTGCAATATATTCACTCGTATTTGAACACGAATACCTCATTTGTATAGTTTTCATCATTTATTGATTTGTCTCAGTACTAGTACAGCACACACTTTTCCCTTGTCCATCCTCCATTTGAATCGCAAGTTTTTTTAAAAAAAGGCTCCAGCGAGATTTGAACTCGCGACCTCCAGTTTACTAGACTGGCGCTCTAACCAACTGAGCTATGGAGCCTTGCGTGCAAAATACAGCTTATAATGGGTATTTGTTTCTCATACAAGACCTTCCTATGCACAGACATTTCAGCCGAGTTAATGCTGAGCATGATCATTTTGCATGTAATTTATATTGCTATGACACCATTCTTTCTAGGTAAACTTATTGAGTCTTACCAGAGTGAGAAAAAGAAAGTTCTGAATGCATGGCTACCTAATGCGCGACTATTCCCGACAAACCCAACATTGAGCGTATCAATCGTAATGTACAATGGAAATGAAAATGAAATGTCAACTCTAGTTAACGTTTCTATTTGAATGGCACAAAAAGTAACAAACACGCATGTTTGGAGAAAAAGGCTCCGGCGAGATTCGAACTCGCGACCTCCAGTTTACTAGACTGGCGCTCTAACCAACTGAGCTACGGAGCCGTGATGGCAAAGTGTTCAAAATTTATATTCTTATGTGTAGACTACATGCGATCTATACAGCTGGTATCAGCAAATGTAAAAGTGATGTTTTTTACCACTAGATTTTTTGCACGATTGGTGAGTCAGCTTTGTGCAATATATTCACTCGTATTTGAACACGAATACCTCATTTGTATAGTTTTCATCATTTATTGATTTGTCTCAGTACTAGTACAGCACACACTTTTCCCTTGTCCATCCTCCATTTGAATCGCAAGTTTTTTTTTAAAAAGGCTCCAGCGAGATTTGAACTCGCGACCTCCAGTTTACTAGACTGGCGCTCTAACCAACTGAGCTATGGAGCCTTGCGTGCAAAATACATCTTATAATGGGTATTTGTTTCTCATACAAGACCTTCCTATGCACAGACATTTCAGCCGAGTTAATGCTGAGCATGATCATTTTGCATGTAATTTATATTGCTATGACACCATTCTTTCTAGGTAAACTTATTGAGTCTTACCAGAGTGAGAAAAAGAAAGTTCTGAATGCATGGCTACCTAATGCGCGACTATTCCCGACAAACCCAACATTGAGCGTATCAATCGTAATGTACAATGGAAATGAAAATGAAATGTCAACTCTAGTTAACGTTTCTATTTGAATGGCACAAAAAGTAACAAACACGCATGTTTGGAGAAAAAGGCTCCGGCGAGATTCGAACTCGCGACCTCCAGTTTACTAGACTGGCGCTCTAACCAACTGAGCTACGGAGCCGTGATGGCAAAGGGTTCAAAATTTATATTCTTATGTGTAGACTACATGCGATCTATACAGTTGGTATCAGCAAATGTAAAAGTGATGTTTTTTACCACTAGATTTTTTGCACGATTGGTGAGTCAGCTTTGTGCAATATATTCACTCGTATTTGAACACGAATACCTCATTTGTATAGTTTTCATCATTTATTGATTTGTCTCAGTACTAGTACAGCACACACTTTTCCCTTGTCCATCCTCCATTTGAATCGCAAGTTTTTTTTTAAAAAGGCTCCAGCGAGATTTGAACTCGCGACCTCCAGTTTACTAGACTGGCGCTCTAACCAACTGAGCTATGGAGCCTTGCGTGCAAAATACAGCTTATAATGGGTATTTGTTTCTCATACAAGACCTTCCTATGCACAGACATTTCAGCCGAGTTAATGCTGAGCATGATCATTTTGCATGTAATTTATATTGCTATGACACCATTCTTTCTAGGTAAACTTATTGAGTCTTACCAGAGTGAGAAAAAGAAAGTTCTGAATGCATGGCTACCTAATGCGCGACTATTCCCGACAAACCCAACATTGAGCGTATCAATCGTAATGTACAATGGAAATGAAAATGAAATGTCAACTCTAGTTAACGTTTCTATTTGAATGGCACAAAAAGTAACAAAAACGCATGTTTGGAGAAAAAGGCTCCGGCGAGATTCGAACTCGCGACCTCCAGTTTACTAGACTGGCGCTCTAACCAACTGAGCTACGGAGCCGTGATGGCAAAGGGTTCAAAATTTATATTCTTATGTGTAGACTACATGCGATCTATACAGTTGGTATCAGCAAATGTAAAAGTGATGTTTTTTACCACTAGATTTTTTGCACGATTGGTGAGTCAGCTTTGTGCAATATATTCACTCGTATTTGAACACGAATACCTCATTTGTATAGTTTTCATCATTTATTGATTTGTCTCAGTACTAGTACAGCACACACTTTTCCCTTGTCCATCCTCCATTTGAATCGCAAGTTTTTTTTAAAAAAGGCTCCAGCGAGATTTGAACTCGCGACCTCCAGTTTACTAGACTGGCGCTCTAACCAACTGAGCTATGGAGCCTTGCGTGCAAAATACAGCTTATAATGGGTATTTGTTTCTCATACAAGACCTTCCTATGCACAGACATTTCAGCCGAGTTAATGCTGAGCATGATCATTTTGCATGTAATTTATATTGCTATGACACCATTCTTTCTAGGTAAACTTATTGAGTCTTACCAGAGTGAGAAAAAGAAAGTTCTGAATGCATGGCTACCTAATGCGCGACTATTCCCGACACACCCAACATTGAGCGTATCAATCGTAATGTACAATGGAAATGAAAATGAAATGTCAACTCTAGTTAACGTTTCTATTTGAATGGCACAAAAAGTAACAAACACGCATGTTTGGAGAAAAAGGCTCCGGCGAGATTCGAACTCGCGACCTCCAGTTTACTAGACTGGCGCTCTAACCAACTGAGCTACGGAGCCGTGATGGCAAAGTGTTCAAAATTTATATTCTTATGTGTAGACTACATGCGATCTATACAGCTGGTATCAGCAAATGTAAAAGTGATGTTTTTTACCACTAGATTTTTTGCACGATTGGTGAGTCAGCTTTGTGCAATATATTCACTCGTATTTGAACACGAATACCTCATTTGTAAAGTTTTCATCATTTATTGATTTGTCTCAGTACTAGTACAGCACACACTTTTCCCTTGTCCATCCTCCATTTGAATCGCAAGTTTTTTTAAAAAAAGGCTCCAGCGAGATTTGAACTCGCGACCTCCAGTTTACTAGACTGGCGCTCTAACCAACTGAGCTATGGAGCCTTGCGTGCAAAATACAGCTTATAATGGGTATTTGTTTCTCATACAAGACCTTCCTATGCACAGACATTTCAGCCGAGTTAATGCTGAGCATGATCATTTTGCATGTAATTTATATTGCTATGACACCATTCTTTCTAGGTAAACTTATTGAGTCTTACCAGAGTGAGAAAAAGAAAGTTCTGAATGCATGGCTACCTAATGCGCGACTATTCCCGACAAACCCAACATTGAGCGTATCAATCGTAATGTACAATGGAAATGAAAATGAAATGTCAACTCTAGTTAACGTTTCTATTTGAATGGCACAAAAAGTAACAAACACGCATGTTTGGAGAAAAAGGCTCCGGCGAGATTCGAACTCGCGACCTCCAGTTTACTAGACTGGCGCTCTAACCAACTGAGCTACGGAGCCGTGATGGCAAAGTGTTCAAAATTTATATTCTTATGTGTAGACTACATGCGATCTATACAGTTGGTATCAGCAAATGTAAAAGTGATGTTTTTTACCACTAGATTTTTTGCACGATTGGTGAGTCAGCTTTGTGCAATATATTCACTCGTATTTGAACACGAATACCTCATTTGTATAGTTTTCATCATTTATTGATTTGTCTCAGTACTAGTACAGCACACACTTTTCCCTTGTCCATCCTCCATTTGAATCGCAAGTTTTTTTTTAAAAAGGCTCCAGCGAGATTTGAACTCGCGACCTCCAGTTTACTAGACTGGCGCTCTAACCAACTGAGCTATGGAGCCTTGCGTGCAAAATACAGCTTATAATGGGTATTTGTTTCTCATACAAGACCTTCCTATGCACAGACATTTCAGCCGAGTTAATGCTGAGCATGATCATTTTGCATGTAATTTATATTGCTATGACACCATTCTTTCTAGGTAAACTTATTGAGTCTTACCAGAGTGAGAAAAAGAAAGTTCTGAATGCATGGCTACCTAATGCGCGACTATTCCCGACAAACCCAACATTGAGCGTATCAATCGTAATGTACAATGGAAATGAAAATGAAATGTCAACTCTAGTTAACGTTTCTATTTGAATGGCACAAAAAGTAACAAACACGCATGTTTGGAGAAAAAGGCTCCGGCGAGATTCGAACTCGCGACCTCCAGTTTACTAGACTGGCGCTCTAACCAACTGAGCTACGGAGCCGTGATGGCAAAGTGTTCAAAATTTATATTCTTATGTGTAGACTACATGCGATCTATACAGTTGGTATCAGCAAATGTAAAAGTGATGTTTTTTACCACTAGATTTTTTGCACGATTGGTGAGTCAGCTTTGTGCAATATATTCACTCGTATTTGAACACGAATACCTCATTTGTATAGTTTTCATCATTTATTGATTTGTCTCAGTACTAGTACAGCACACACTTTTCCCTTGTCCATCCTCCATTTGAATCGCAAGTTTTTTTTAAAAAAGGCTCCAGCGAGATTTGAACTCGCGACCTCCAGTTTACTAGACTGGCGCTCTAACCAACTGAGCTATGGAGCCTTGCGTGCAAAATACAGCTTATAATGGGTATTTGTTTCTCATACAAGACCTTCCTATGCACAGACATTTCAGCAGAGTTAATGCTGTGCATGATCATTTTGCATGTAATTTATATTGCTATGACACCATTCTTTCTAGGTAAACTTATTGAGTCTTACCAGAGTGAGAAAAAGAAAGTTCTGAATGCATGGCTACCTAATGCGCGACTATTCCCGACAAACCCAACATTGAGCGTATCAATCGTAATGTACAATGGAAATGAAAATGAAATGTCAACTTTAGTTAACGTTTCTATTTGAATGGCACAAAAAGTAACAAACACGCATGTTTGGAGAAAAAGGCTCCGGCGAGATTCGAACTCGCGACCTCCAGTTTACTAGACTGGCGCTCTAACCAACTGAGCTACGGAGCCGTGATGGCAAAAGGTTCAAAATTTATATTCTTATGTGTAGACTACATGCGATCTATACAGTTGGTATCAGCAAATGTAAAAGTGATGTTTTTTACCACTAGATTTTTTGCACGATTGGTGAGTCAGCTTTGTGCAATATATTCACTCGTATTTGAACACGAATACCTCATTTGTATAGTTTTCATCATTTATTGATTTGTCTCAGTACTAGTACAGCACACACTTTTCCCTTGTCCATCCTCCATTTGAATCGCAAGTTTTTTTTAAAAAAAGGCTCCAGCGAGATTTGAACTCGCGACCTCCAGTTTACTAGACTGGCGCTCTAACCAACTGAGCTATGGAGCCTTGCGTGCAAAATACAGCTTATAATGGGTATTTGTTTCTCATACAAGACCTTCCTATGCACAGACATTTCAGCCGAGTTAATGCTGAGCATGATCATTTTGCATGTAATTTATATTGCTATGACACCATTCTTTCTAGGTAAACTTATTGAGTCTTACCAGAGTGAGAAAAAGAAAGTTCTGAATGCATGGCTACCTAATGCGCGACTATTCCCGACAAACCCAACATTGAGCGTATCAATCGTAATGTACAATGGAAATGAAAATGAAATGTCAACTCTAGTTAACGTTTCTATTTGAATGGCACAAAAAGTAACAAACACGCATGTTTGGAGAAAAAGGCTCCGGCGAGATTCGAACTCGCGACCTCCAGTTTACTAGACTGGCGCTCTAACCAACTGAGCTACGGAGCCGTGATGGCAAAGGGTTCAAAATTTATATTCTTATGTGTAGACTACATGCGATCTATACAGTTGGTATCAGCAAATGTAAAAGTGATGTTTTTTACCACTAGATTTTTTGCACGATTGGTGAGTCAGCTTTGTGCAATATATTCACTCGTATTTGAACACGAATACCTCATTTGTATAGTTTTCATCATTTATTGATTTGTCTCAGTACTAGTACAGCACACACTTTTCCCTTGTCCATCCTCCATTTGAATCGCAAGTTTTTTTTTAAAAAGGCTCCAGCGAGATTTGAACTCGCGACCTCCAGTTTACTAGACTGGCGCTCTAACCAACTGAGCTATGGAGCCTTGCGTGCAAAATACAGCTTATAATGGGTATTTGTTTCTCATACAAGACCTTCCTATGCACAGACATTTCAGCCGAGTTAATGCTGAGCATGATCATTTTGCATGTAATTTATATTGCTATGACACCATTCTTTCTAGGTAAACTTATTGAGTCTTACCAGAGTGAGAAAAAGAAAGTTCTGAATGCATGGCTACCTAATGCGCGACTATTCCCGACAAACCCAACATTGAGCGTATCAATCGTAATGTACAATGGAAATGAAAATGAAATGTCAACTCTAGTTAACGTTTCTATTTGAATGGCACAAAAAGTAACAAACACGCATGTTTGGAGAAAAAGGCTCCGGCGAGATTCGAACTCGCGACCTCCAGTTTACTAGACTGGCGCTCTAACCAACTGAGCTACGGAGCCGTGATGGCAAAGGGTTCAAAATTTATATTCTTATGTGTAGACTACATGCGATCTATACAGTTGGTATCAGCAAATGTAAAAGTGATGTTTTTTACCACTAGATTTTTTGCACGATTGGTGAGTCAGCTTTGTGCAATATATTCACTCGTATTTGAACACGAATACCTCATTTGTATAGTTTTCATCATTTATTGATTTGTCTCAGTACTAGTACAGCACACACTTTTCCCTTGTCCATCCTCCATTTGAATCGCAAGTTTTTTTTTAAAAAGGCTCCAGCGAGATTTGAACTCGCGACCTCCAGTTTACTAGACTGGCGCTCTAACCAACTGAGCTATGGAGCCTTGCGTGCAAAATACAGCTTATAATGGGTATTTGTTTCTCATACAAGACCTTCCTATGCACAGACATTTCAGCCGAGTTAATGCTGAGCATGATCATTTTGCATGTAATTTATATTGCTATGACACCATTCTTTCTAGGTAAACTTATTGAGTCTTACCAGAGTGAGAAAAAGAAAGTTCTGAATGCATGGCTACCTAATGCGCGACTATTCCCGACAAACCCAACATTGAGCGTATCAATCGTAATGTACAATGGAAATGAAAATGAAATGTCAACTCTAGTTAACGTTTCTATTTGAATGGCACAAAAAGTAACAAACACGCATGTTTGGAGAAAAAGGCTCCGGCGAGATTCGAACTCGCGACCTCCAGTTTACTAGACTGGCGCTCTAACCAACTGAGCTACGGAGCCGTGATGGCAAAGGGTTCAAAATTTATATTCTTATGTGTAGACTACATGCGATCTATACAGTTGGTATCAGCAAATGTAAAAGTGATGTTTTTTACCACTAGATTTTTTGCACGATTGGTGAGTCAGCTTTGTGCAATATATTCACTCGTATTTGAACACGAATACCTCATTTGTATAGTTTTCATCATTTATTGATTTGTCTCAGTACTAGTACAGCACACACTTTTCCCTTGTCCATCCTCCATTTGAATCGCAAGTTTTTTTTAAAAAAGGCTCCAGCGAGATTTGAACTCGCGACCTCCAGTTTACTAGACTGGCGCTCTAACCAACTGAGCTATGGAGCCTTGCGTGCAAAATACAGCTTATAATGGGTATTTGTTTCTCATACAAGACCTTCCTATGCACAGACATTTCAGCCGAGTTAATGCTGAGCATGATCATTTTGCATGTAATTTATATTGCTATGACACCATTCTTTCTAGGTAAACTTATTGAGTCTTACCAGAGTGAGAAAAAGAAAGTTCTGAATGCATGGCTACCTAATGCGCGACTATTCCCGACAAACCCAACATTGAGCGTATCAATCGTAATGTACAATGGAAATGAAAATGAAATGTCAACTCTAGTTAACGTTTCTATTTGAATGGCACAAAAAGTAACAAACACTCATGTTTGGAGAAAAAGGCTCCGGCGAGATTCGAACTCGCGACCTCCAGTTTACTAGACTGGCGCTCTAACCAACTGAGCTACGGAGCCGTGATGGCAAAGGGTTCAAAATTTATATTCTTATGTGTAGACTACATGCGATCTATACAGTTGGTATCAGCAAATGTAAAAGTGATGTTTTTTACCACTAGATTTTTTGCACGATTGGTGAGTCAGCTTTGTGCAATATATTCACTCGTATTTGAACACGAATACCTCATTTGTATAGTTTTCATCATTTATTGATTTGTCTCAGTACTAGTACAGCACACACTTTTCCCTTGTCCATCCTCCATTTGAATCGCAAGTTTTTTTTAAAAAAGGCTCCAGCGAGATTTGAACTCGCGACCTCCAGTTTACTAGACTGGCGCTCTAACCAACTGAGCTATGGAGCCTTGCGTGCAAAATACAGCTTATAATGGGTATTTGTTTCTCATACAAGACCTTCCTATGCACAGACATTTCAGCCGAGTTAATGCTGAGCATGATCATTTTGCATGTAATTTATATTGCTATGACACCATTCTTTCTAGGTAAACTTATTGAGTCTTACCAGAGTGAGAAAAAGAAAGTTCTGAATGCATGGCTACCTAATGCGCGACTATTCCCGACAAACCCACATTGAGCGTATCAATCGTAATGTACAATGGAAATGAAAATGAAATGTCAACTCTAGTTAACGTTTCTATTTGAATGGCACAAAAAGTAACAAAAACGCATGTTTGGATAAAAAGGCTCCGGCGAGATTCGAACTCGCGACCTCCAGTTTACTAGACTGGCGCTCTAACCAACTGAGCTACGGAGCCGTGATGGCAAAGGGTTCAAAATTTATATTCTTATGTGTAGACTACATGCGATCTATACAGTTGGTATCAGCAAATGTAAAAGTGATGTTTTTTACCACTAGATTTTTTGCACGATTGGTGAGTCAGCTTTGTGCAATATATTCACTCGTATTTGAACACGAATACCTCATTTGTATAGTTTTCATCATTTATTGATTTGTCTCAGTACTAGTACAGCACACACTTTTCCCTTGTCCATCCTCCATTTGAATCGCAAGTTTTTTTTAAAAAAGGCTCCAGCGAGATTTGAACTCGCGACCTCCAGTTTACTAGACTGGCGCTCTAACCAACTGAGCTATGGAGCCTTGCGTGCAAAATACAGCTTATAATGGGTATTTGTTTCTCATACAAGACCTTCCTATGCACAGACATTTCAGCCGAGTTAATGCTGAGCATGATCATTTTGCATGTAATTTATATTGCTATGACACCATTCTTTCTAGGTAAACTTATTGAGTCTTACCAGAGTGAGAAAAAGAAAGTTCTGAATGCATGGCTACCTAATGCGCGACTATTCCCGACAAACCCACATTGAGCGTATCAATCGTAATGTACAATGGAAATGAAAATGAAATGTCAACTCTAGTTAACGTTTCTATTTGAATGGCACAAAAAGTAACAAAAACGCATGTTTGGAGAAAAAGGCTCCGGCGAGATTCGAACTCGCGACCTCCAGTTTACTAGACTGGCGCTCTAACCAACTGAGCTACGGAGCCGTGATGGCAAAGGGTTCAAAATTTATATTCTTATGTGTAGACTACATGCGATCTATACAGTTGGTATCAGCAAATGTAAAAGTGATGTTTTTTACCACTAGATTTTTTGCACGATTGGTGAGTCAGCTTTGTGCAATATATTCACTCGTATTTGAACACGAATACCTCATTTGTATAGTTTTCATCATTTATTGATTTGTCTCAGTACTAGTACAGCACACACTTTTCCCTTGTCCATCCTCCATTTGAATCGCAAGTTTTTTTTAAAAAAGGCTCCAGCGAGATTTGAACTCGCGACCTCCAGTTTACTAGACTGGCGCTCTAACCAACTGAGCTATGGAGCCTTGCGTGCAAAATACAGCTTATAATGGGTATTTGTTTCTCATACAAGACCTTCCTATGCACAGACATTTCAGCCGAGTTAATGCTGAGCATGATCATTTTGCATGTAATTTATATTGCTATGACACCATTCTTTCTAGGTAAACTTATTGAGTCTTACCAGAGTGAGAAAAAGAAAGTTCTGAATGCATGGCTACCTAATGCGCGACTATTCCCGACAAACCCAACATTGAGCGTATCAATCGTAATGTACAATGGAAATGAAAATGAAATGTCAACTCTAGTTAACGTTTCTATTTGAATGGCACAAAAAGTAACAAACACGCATGTTTGGAGAAAAAGGCTCCGGCGAGATTCGAACTCGCGACCTCCAGTTTACTAGACTGGCGCTCTAACCAACTGAGCTACGGAGCCGTGATGGCAAAGTGTTCAAAATTTATATTCTTACGTGTAGACTACATGCGATCTATACAGTTGGTATCAGCAAATGTAAAAGTGATGTTTTTTACCACTAGATTTTTTGCACGATTGGTGAGTCAGCTTTGTGCAATATATTCACTCGTATTTGAACACGAATACCTCATTTGTATAGTTTTCATCATTTATTGATTTGTCTCAGTACTAGTACAGCACACACTTTTCCCTTGTCCATCCTCCATTTGAATCGCAAGTTTTTTTAAAAAAAGGCTCCAGCGAGATTTGAACTCGCGACCTCCAGTTTACTAGACTGGCGCTCTAACCAACTGAGCTATGGAGCCTTGCGTGCAAAATACAGCTTATAATGGGTATTTGTTTCTCATACAAGACCTTCCTATGCACAGACATTTCAGCCGAGTTAATGCTGAGCATGATCATTTTGCATGTAATTTATATTGCTATGACACCATTCTTTCTAGGTAAACTTATTGAGTCTTACCAGAGTGAGAAAAAGAAAGTTCTGAATGCATGGCTACCTAATGCGCGACTATTCCCGACAAACCCAACATTGAGCGTATCAATCGTAATGTACAATGGAAATGAAAATGAAATGTCAACTCTAGTTAACGTTTCTATTTGAATGGCACAAAAAGTAACAAACACGCATGTTTGGAGAAAAAGGCTCCGGCGAGATTCGAACTCGCGACCTCCAGTTTACTAGACTGGCGCTCTAACCAACTGAGCTACGGAGCCGTGATGGCAAAGGGTTCAAAATTTATATTCTTATGTGTAGACTACATGCGATCTATACAGTTGGTATCAGCAAATGTAAAAGTGATGTTTTTTTACCACTAGATTTTTTGCACGATTGGTGAGTCAGCTTTGTGCAATATATTCACTCGTATTTGAACACGAATACCTCATTTGTATAGTTTTCATCATTTATTGATTTGTCTCAGTACTAGTACAGCACACACTTTTCCCTTGTCCATCCTCCATTTGAATCGCAAGTTTTTTTTAAAAAAGGCTCCAGCGAGATTTGAACTCGCGACCTCCAGTTTACTAGACTGGCGCTCTAACCAACTGAGCTATGGAGCCTTGCGTGCAAAATACAGCTTATAATGGGTATTTGTTTCTCATACAAGACCTTCCTATGCACAGACATTTCAGCCGAGTTAATGCTGAGCATGATCATTTTGCATGTAATTTATATTGCTATGACACCATTCTTTCTAGGTAAACTTATTGAGTCTTACCAGAGTGAGAAAAAGAAAGTTCTGAATGCATGGCTACCTAATGCGCGACTATTCCCGACAAACCCAACATTGAGCGTATCAATCGTAATGTACAATGGAAATGAAAATGAAATGTCAACTCTAGTTAACGTTTCTATTTGAATGGCACAAAAAGTAACAAACACGCATGTTTGGAGAAAAAGGCTCCGGCGAGATTCAAACTCGCGACCTCCAGTTTACTAGACTGGCGCTCTAACCAACTGAGCTACGGAGCCGTGATGGCAAAAGGTTCAAAATTTATATTCTTATGTGTAGACTACATGCGATCTATACAGTTGGTATCAGCAAATGTAAAAGTGATGTTTTTTACCACTAGATTTTTTGCACGATTGGTGAGTCAGCTTTGTGCAATATATTCACTCGTATTTGAACACGAATACCTCATTTGTATAGTTTTCATCATTTATTGATTTGTCTCAGTACTAGTACAGCACACACTTTTCCCTTGTCCATCCTCCATTTGAATCGCAAGTTTTTTTTAAAAAAGGCTCCAGCGAGATTTGAACTCGCGACCTCCAGTTTACTAGACTGGCGCTCTAACCAACTGAGCTATGGAGCCTTGCGTGCAAAATACAGCTTATAATGGGTATTTGTTTCTCATACAAGACCTTCCTATGCACAGACATTTCAGCCGAGTTAATGCTGAGCATGATCATTTTGCATGTAATTTATATTGCTATGACACCATTCTTTCTAGGTAAACTTATTGAGTCTTACCAGAGTGAGAAAAAGAAAGTTCTGAATGCATGGCTACCTAATGCGCGACTATTCCCGACAAACCCAACATTGAGCGTATCAATCGTAATGTACAATGGAAATGAAAATGAAATGTCAACTCTAGTTAACGTTTCTATTTGAATGGCACAAAAAGTAACAAACACGCATGTTTGGAGAAAAAGGCTCCGGCGAGATTCGAACTCGCGACCTCCAGTTTACTAGACTGGCGCTCTAACCAACTGAGCTACGGAGCCGTGATGGCAAAGGGTTCAAAATTTATATTCTTATGTGTAGACTACATGCGATCTATACAGTTGGTATCAGCAAATGTAAAAGTGATGTTTTTTACCACTAGATTTTTTGCACGATTGGTGAGTCAGCTTTGTGCAATATATTCACTCGTATTTGAACACGAATACCTCATTTGTATAGTTTTCATCATTTATTGATTTGTCTCAGTACTAGTACAGCACACACTTTTCCCTTGTCCATCCTCCATTTGAATCGCAAGTTTTTTTAAAAAAAGGCTCCAGCGAGATTTGAACTCGCGACCTCCAGTTTACTAGACTGGCGCTCTAACCAACTGAGCTATGGAGCCTTGCGTGCAAAATACAGCTTATAATGGGTATTTGTTTCTCATACAAGACCTTCCTATGCACAGACATTTCAGCCGAGTTAATGCTGAGCATGATCATTTTGCATGTAATTTATATTGCTATGACACCATTCTTTCTAGGTAAACTTATTGAGTCTTACCAGAGTGAGAAAAAGAAAGTTCTGAATGCATGGCTACCTAATGCGCGACTATTCCCGACAAACCCAACATTGAGCGTATCAATCGTAATGTACAATGGAAATGAAAATGAAATGTCAACTCTAGTTAACGTTTCTATTTGAATGGCACAAAAAGTAACAAACACGCATGTTTGGAGAAAAAGGCTCCGGCGAGATTCGAACTCGCGACCTCCAGTTTACTAGACTGGCGCTCTAACCAACTGAGCTACGGAGCCGTGATGGCAAAGGGTTCAAAATTTATATTCTTATGTGTAGACTACATGCGATCTATACAGTTGGTATCAGCAAATGTAAAAGTGATGTTTTTTACCACTAGATTTTTTGCACGATTGGTGAGTCAGCTTTGTGCAATATATTCACTCGTATTTGAACACGAATACCTCATTTGTATAGTTTTCATCATTTATTGATTTGTCTCAGTACTAGTACAGCACACACTTTTCCCTTGTCCATCCTCCATTTGAATCGCAAGTTTTTTTTAAAAAAGGCTCCAGCGAGATTTGAACTCGCGACCTCCAGTTTACTAGACTGGCGCTCTAACCAACTGAGCTATGGAGCCTTGCGTGCAAAATACAGCTTATAATGGGTATTTGTTTCTCATACAAGACCTTCCTATGCACAGACATTTCAGCCGAGTTAATGCTGAGCATGATCATTTTGCATGTAATTTATATTGCTATGACACCATTCTTTCTAGGTAAACTTATTGAGTCTTACCAGAGTGAGAAAAAGAAAGTTCTGAATGCATGGCTACCTAATGCGCGACTATTCCCGACAAACCCAATATTGAGCGTATCAATCGTAATGTACAATGGAAATGAAAATGAAATGTCAACTCTAGTTAACGTTTCTATTTGAATGGCACAAAAAGTAACAAACACGCATGTTTGGAGAAAAAGGCTCCGGCGAGATTCGAACTCGCGACCTCCAGTTTACTAGACTGGCGCTCTAACCAACTGAGCTACGGAGCCGTGATGGCAAAGGGTTCAAAATTTATATTCTTATGTGTAGACTACATGCGATCTATACAGTTGGTATCAGCAAATGTAAAAGTGATGTTTTTTACCACTAGATTTTTTGCACGATTGGTGAGTCAGCTTTGTGCAATATATTCACTCGTATTTGAACACGAATACCTCATTTGTATAGTTTTCATCATTTATTGATTTGTCTCAGTACTAGTACAGCACACACTTTTCCCTTGTCCATCCTCCATTTGAATCGCAAGTTTTTTTTAAAAAAGGCTCCAGCGAGATTTGAACTCGCGACCTCCAGTTTACTAGACTGGCGCTCTAACCAACTGAGCTATGGAGCCTTGCGTGCAAAATACAGCTTATAATGGGTATTTGTTTCTCATACAAGACCTTCCTATGCACAGACATTTCAGCCGAGTTAATGCTGAGCATGATCATTTTGCATGTAATTTATATTGCTATGACACCATTCTTTCTAGGTAAACTTATTGAGTCTTACCAGAGTGAGAAAAAGAAAGTTCTGAATGCATGGCTACCTAATGCGCGACTATTCCCGACAAACCCAACATTGAGCGTATCAATCGTAATGTACAATGGAAATGAAAATGAAATGTCAACTCTAGTTAACGTTTCTATTTGAATGGCACAAAAAGTAACAAACACGCATGTTTGGAGAAAAAGGCTCCGGCGAGATTCGAACTCGCGACCTCCAGTTTACTAGACTGGCGCTCTAACCAACTGAGCTACGGAGCCGTGATGGCAAAGGGTTCAAAATTTATATTCTTATGTGTAGACTACATGCGATCTATACAGTTGGTATCAGCAAATGTAAAAGTGATGTTTTTTACCACTAGATTTTTTGCACGATTGGTGAGTCAGCTTTGTGCAATATATTCACTCGTATTTGAACACGAATACCTCATTTGTATAGTTTTCATCATTTATTGATTTGTCTCAGTACTAGTACAGCACACACTTTTCCCTTGTCCATCCTCCATTTGAATCGCAAGTTTTTTTTAAAAAAGGCTCCAGCGAGATTTGAACTCGCGACCTCCAGTTTACTAGACTGGCGCTCTAACCAACTGAGCTATGGAGCCTTGCGTGCAAAATACAGCTTATAATGGGTATTTGTTTCTCATACAAGACCTTCCTATGCACAGACATTTCAGCCGAGTTAATGCTGAGCATGATCATTTTGCATGTAATTTATATTGCTATGACACCATTCTTTCTAGGTAAACTTATTGAGTCTTACCAGAGTGAGAAAAAGAAAGTTCTGAATGCATGGCTACCTAATGCGCGACTATTCCCGACAAACCCAACATTGAGCGTATCAATCGTAATGTACAATGGAAATGAAAATGAAATGTCAACTCTAGTTAACGTTTCTATTTGAATGGCACAAAAAGTAACAAACACGCATGTTTGGAGAAAAAGGCTCCGGCGAGATTCGAACTCGCGACCTCCAGTTTACTAGACTGGCGCTCTAACCAACTGAGCTACGGAGCCGTGATGGCAAAAGGTTCAAAATTTATATTCTTATGTGTAGACTACATGCGATCTATACAGTTGGTATCAGCAAATGTAAAAGTGATGTTTTTTACCACTAGATTTTTTGCACGATTGGTGAGTCAGCTTTGTGCAATATATTCACTCGTATTTGAACACGAATACCTCATTTGTATAGTTTTCATCATTTATTGATTTGTCTCAGTACTAGTACAGCACACACTTTTCCCTTGTCCATCCTCCATTTGAATCGCAAGTTTTTTTTAAAAAAGGCTCCAGCGAGATTTGAACTCGCGACCTCCAGTTTACTAGACTGGCGCTCTAACCAACTGAGCTATGGAGCATTGCGTGCAAAATACAGCTTATAATGGGTATTTGTTTCTCATACAAGACCTTCCTATGCACAGACATTTCAGCCGAGTTAATGCTGTGCATGATCATTTTGCATGTTATTTATATTGCTATGACACCATTCTTTCTAGGTAAACTTATTGAGTCTTACCAGAGTGAGAAAAAGAAAGTTCTGAATGCATGGCTACCTAATGCGCGACTATTCCCGACAAACCCAACATTGAGCGTATCAATCGTAATGTACAATGGAAATGAAAATGAAATGTCAACTCTAGTTAACGTTTCTATTTGAATGGCACAAAAAGTAACAAACACGCATGTTTGGAGAAAAAGGATCCGGCGAGATTCGAACTCGCGACCTCCAGTTTACTAGACTGGCGCTCTAACCAACTGAGCTACGGAGCCGTGATGGCAAAGGGTTCAAAATTTATATTCTTATGTGTAGACTACATGCGATCTATACAGTTGGTATCAGCAAATGTAAAAGTGATGTTTTTTACCACTAGATTTTTTGCACGATTGGTGAGTCAGCTTTGTGCAATATATTCACTCGTATTTGAACACGAATACCTCATTTGTATAGTTTTCATCATTTATTGATTTGTCTCAGTACTAGTACAGCACACACTTTTCCCTTGTCCATCCTCCATTTGAATCGCAAGTTTTTTTAAAAAAAGGCTCCAGCGAGATTTGAACTCGCGACCTCCAGTTTACTAGACTGGCGCTCTAACCAACTGAGCTATGGAGCCTTGCGTGCAAAATACAGCTTATAATGGGTATTTGTTTCTCATACAAGACCTTCCTATGCACAGACATTTCAGCCGAGTTAATGCTGAGCATGATCATTTTGCATGTAATTTATATTGCTATGACACCATTCTTTCTAGGTAAACTTATTGAGTCTTACCAGAGTGAGAAAAAGAAAGTTCTGAATGCATGGCTACCTAATGCGCGACTATTCCCGACAAACCCAACATTGAGCGTATCAATCGTAATGTACAATGGAAATGAAAATGAAATGTCAACTCTAGTTAACGTTTCTATTTGAATTGCACAAAAAGTAACAAACACGCATGTTTGGAGAAAAAGGCTCCGGCGAGATTCGAACTCGCGACCTCCAGTTTACTAGACTGGCGCTCTAACCAACTGAGCTACGGAGCCGTGATGGCAAAGGGTTCAAAATTTATATTCTTATGTGTAGACTACATGCGATCTATACAGTTGGTATCAGCAAATGTAAAAGTGATGTTTTTTACCACTAGATTTTTTGCACGATTGGTGAGTCAGCTTTGTGCAATATATTCACTCGTATTTGAACACGAATACCTCATTTGTATAGTTTTCATCATTTATTGATTTGTCTCAGTACTAGTACAGCACACACTTTTCCCTTGTCCATCCTCCATTTGAATCGCAAGTTTTTTTTAAAAAAGGCTCCAGCGAGATTTGAACTCGCGACCTCCAGTTTACTAGACTGGCGCTCTAACCAACTGAGCTATGGAGCCTTGCGTGCAAAATACAGCTTATAATGGGTATTTGTTTCTCATACAAGACCTTCCTATGCACAGACATTTCAGCCGAGTTAATGCTGAGCATGATCATTTTGCATGTAATTTATATTGCTATGACACCATTCTTTCTAGGTAAACTTATTGAGTCTTACCAGAGTGAGAAAAAGAAAGTTCTGAATGCATGGCTACCTAATGCGCGACTATTCCCGACAAACCCAACATTGAGCGTATCAATCGTAATGTACAATGGAAATGAAAATGAAATGTCAACTCTAGTTAACGTTTCTATTTGAATGGCACAAAAAGTAACAAACACGCATGTTTGGAGAAAAAGGCTCCGGCGAGATTCGAACTCGCGACCTCCAGTTTACTAGACTGGCGCTCTAACCAACTGAGCTACGGAGCCGTGATGGCAAAAGGTTCAAAATTTATATTCTTATGTGTAGACTACATGCGATCTATACAGTTGGTATCAGCAAATGTAAAAGTGATGTTTTTTACCACTAGATTTTTTGCACGATTGGTGAGTCAGCTTTGTGCAATATATTCACTCGTATTTGAACACGAATACCTCATTTGTATAGTTTTCATCATTTATTGATTTGTCTCAGTACTAGTACAGCACACACTTTTCCCTTGTCCATCCTCCATTTGAATCGCAAGTTTTTTTTAAAAAAGGCTCCAGCGAGATTTGAACTCGCGACCTCCAGTTTACTAGACTGGCGCTCTAACCAACTGAGCTATGGAGCCTTGCGTGCAAAATACAGCTTATAATGGGTATTTGTTTCTCATACAAAACCTTCCTATGCACAGACATTTCAGCCGAGTTAATGCTGTGCATGATCATTTTGCATGTAATTTATATTGCTATGACACCATTCTTTCTAGGTAAACTTATTGAGTCTTACCAGAGTGAGAAAAAGAAAGTTCTGAATGCATGGCTACCTAATGCGCGACTATTCCCGACAAACCCAACATTGAGCGTATCAATCGTAATGTACAATGGAAATGAAAATGAAATGTCAACTCTAGTTAACGTTTCTATTTGAATGGCACAAAAAGTAACAAACACGCATGTTTGGAGAAAAAGGCTCCGGCGAGATTCGAACTCGCGACCTCCAGTTTACTAGACTGGCGCTCTAACCAACTGAGCTACGGAGCCGTGATGGCAAAGGTTTCAAAATTTATATTCTTATGTGTAGACTACATGCGATCTATACAGTTGGTATCAGCAAATGTAAAAGTGATGTTTTTTACCACTAGATTTTTTGCACGATTGGTGAGTCAGCTTTGTGCAATATATTCACTCGTATTTGAACACGAATACCTCATTTGTATAGTTTTCATCATTTATTGATTTGTCTCAGTACTAGTACAGCACACACTTTTCCCTTGTCCATCCTCCATTTGAATCGCAAGTTTTTTTTAAAAAAGGCTCCAGCGAGATTTGAACTCGCGACCTCCAGTTTACTAGACTGGCGCTCTAACCAACTGAGCTATGGAGCCTTGCGTGCAAAATACAGCTTATAATGGGTATTTGTTTCTCATACAAGACCTTCCTATGCACAGACATTTCAGCCGAGTTAATGCTGAGCATGATCATTTTGCATGTAATTTATATTGCTATGACACCATTCTTTCTAGGTAAACTTATTGAGTCTTACCAGAGTGAGAAAAAGAAAGTTCTGAATGCATGGCTACCTAATGCGCGACTATTCCCGACAAACCCAACATTGAGCGTATCAATCGTAATGTACAATGGAAATGAAAATGAAATGTCAACTCTAGTTAACGTTTCTATTTGAATGGCACAAAAAGTAACAAACACGCATGTTTGGAGAAAAAGGCTCCGGCGAGATTCGAACTCGCGACCTCCAGTTTACTAGACTGGCGCTCTAACCAACTGAGCTACGGAGCCGTGATGGCAAAGGGTTCAAAATTTATATTCTTATGTGTAGACTACATGCGATCTATACAGTTGGTATCAGCAAATGTAAAAGTGATGTTTTTTACCACTAGATTTTTTGCACGATTGGTGAGTCAGCTTTGTGCAATATATTCACTCGTATTTGAACACGAATACCTCATTTGTATAGTTTTCATCATTTATTGATTTGTCTCAGTACTAGTACAGCACACACTTTTCCCTTGTCCATCCTCCATTTGAATCGCAAGTTTTTTTTAAAAAAGGCTCCAGCGAGATTTGAACTCGCGACCTCCAGTTTACTAGACTGGCGCTCTAACCAACTGAGCTATGGAGCCTTGCGTGCAAAATACAGCTTATAATGGGTATTTGTTTCTCATACAAGACCTTCCTATGCACAGACATTTCAGCCGAGTTAATGCTGAGCATGATCATTTTGCATGTAATTTATATTGCTATGACACCATTCTTTCTAGGTAAACTTATTGAGTCTTACCAGAGTGAGAAAAAGAAAGTTCTGAATGCATGGCTACCTAATGCGCGACTATTCCCGACAAACCCAACATTGAGCGTATCAATCGTAATGTACAATGGAAATGAAAATGAAATGTCAACTCTAGTTAACGTTTCTATTTGAATGGCACAAAAAGTAACAAACACGCATGTTTGGAGAAAAAGGCTCCGGCGAGATTCGAACTCGCGACCTCCAGTTTACTAGACTGGCGCTCTAACCAACTGAGCTACGGAGCCGTGATGGCAAAGGGTTCAAAATTTATATTCTTATGTGTAGACTACATGCGATCTATACAGTTGGTATCAGCAAATGTAAAAGTGATGTTTTTTACCACTAGATTTTTTGCACGATTGGTGAGTCAGCTTTGTGCAATATATTCACTCGTATTTGAACACGAATACCTCATTTGTATAGTTTTCATCATTTATTGATTTGTCTCAGTACTAGTACAGCACACACTTTTCCCTTGTCCATCCTCCATTTGAATCGCAAGTTTTTTTTAAAAAAGGCTCCAGCGAGATTTGAACTCGCGACCTCCAGTTTACTAGACTGGCGCTCTAACCAACTGAGCTATGGAGCCTTGCGTGCAAAATACAGCTTATAATGGGTATTTGTTTCTCATACAAGACCTTCCTATGCACAGACATTTCAGCCGAGTTAATGCTGAGCATGATCATTTTGCATGTAATTTATATTGCTATGACACCATTCTTTCTAGGTAAACTTATTGAGTCTTACCAGAGTGAGAAAAAGAAAGTTCTGAATGCATGGCTACCTAATGCGCGACTATTCCCGACAAACCCAACATTGAGCGTATCAATCGTAATGTACAATGGAAATGAAAATGAAATGTCAACTCTAGTTAACGTTTCTATTTGAATGGCACAAAAAGTAACAAACACGCATGTTTGGAGAAAAAGGCTCCGGCGAGATTCGAACTCGCGACCTCCAGTTTACTAGACTGGCGCTCTAACCAACTGAGCTACGGAGCCGTGATGGCAAAAGGTTCAAAATTTATATTCTTATGTGTAGACTACATGCGATCTATACAGTTGGTATCAGCAAATGTAAAAGTGATGTTTTTTACCACTAGATTTTTTGCACGATTGGTGAGTCAGCTTTGTGCAATATATTCACTCGTATTTGAACACGAATACCTCATTTGTATAGTTTTCATCATTTATTGATTTGTCTCAGTACTAGTACAGCACACACTTTTCCCTTGTCCATCCTCCATTTGAATCGCAAGTTTTTTTTAAAAAAGGCTCCAGCGAGATTTGAACTCGCGACCTCCAGTTTACTAGACTGGCGCTCTAACCAACTGAGTTATGGAGCCTTGCGTGCAAAATACAGCTTATAATGGGTATTTGTTTCTCATACAAGACCTTCCTATGCACAGACATTTCAGCCGAGTTAATGCTGTGCATGATCATTTTGCATGTAATTTATATTGCTATGACACCATTCTTTCTAGGTAAACTTATTGAGTCTTACCAGAGTGAGAAAAAGAAAGTTCTGAATGCATGGCTACCTAATGCGCGACTATTCCCGACAAACCCAACATTGAGCGTATCAATCGTAATGTACAATGGAAATGAAAATGAAATGTCAACTCTAGTTAACGTTTCTATTTGAATGGCACAAAAAGTAACAAACACGCATGTTTGGAGAAAAAGGCTCCGGCGAGATTCGAACTCGCGACCTCCAGTTTACTAGACTGGCGCTCTAACCAACTGAGCTACGGAGCCGTGATGGCAAAGTGTTCAAAATTTATATTCTTATGTGTAGACTACATGCGATCTATACAGTTGGTATCAGCAAATGTAAAAGTGATGTTTTTTACCACTAGATTTTTTGCACGATTGGTGAGTCAGCTTTGTGCAATATATTCACTCGTATTTGAACACGAATACCTCATTTGTATAGTTTTCATCATTTATTGATTTGTCTCAGTACTAGTACAGCACACACTTTTCCCTTGTCCATCCTCCATTTGAATCGCAAGTTTTTTTTAAAAAAGGCTCCAGCGAGATTTGAACTCGCGACCTCCAGTTTACTAGACTGGCGCTCTAACCAACTGAGCTATGGAGCCTTGCGTGCAAAATACAGCTTATAATGGGTATTTGTTTCTCATACAAGACCTTCCTATGCACAGACATTTCAGCCGAGTTAATGCTGAGCATGATCATTTTGCATGTAATTTATATTGCTATGACACCATTCTTTCTAGGTAAACTTATTGAGTCTTACCAGAGTGAGAAAAAGAAAGTTCTGAATGCATGGCTACCTAATGCGCGACTATTCCCGACAAACCCAACATTGAGCGTATCAATCGTAATGTACAATGGAAATGAAAATGAAATGTCAACTCTAGTTAACGTTTCTATTTGAATGGCACAAAAAGTAACAAACACGCATGTTTGGAGAAAAAGGCTCCGGCGAGATTCGAACTCGCGACCTCCAGTTTACTAGACTGGCGCTCTAACCAACTGAGCTACGGAGCCGTGATGGCAAAGGGTTCAAAATTTATATTCTTATGTGTAGACTACATGCGATCTATACAGTTGGTATCAGCAAATGTAAAAGTGATGTTTTTTACCACTAGATTTTTTGCACGATTGGTGAGTCAGCTTTGTGCAATATATTCACTCGTATTTGAACACGAATACCTCATTTGTATAGTTTTCATCATTTATTGATTTGTCTCAGTACTAGTACAGCACACACTTTTCCCTTGTCCATCCTCCATTTGAATCGCAAGTTTTTTTTAAAAAAGGCTCCAGCGAGATTTGAACTCGCGACCTCCAGTTTACTAGACTGGCGCTCTAACCAACTGAGCTATGGAGCCTTGCGTGCAAAATACAGCTTATAATGGGTATTTGTTTCTCATACAAGACCTTCCTATGCACAGACATTTCAGCCGAGTTAATGCTGAGCATGATCATTTTGCATGTAATTTATATTGCTATGACACCATTCTTTCTAGGTAAACTTATTGAGTCTTACCAGAGTGAGAAAAAGAAAGTTCTGAATGCATGGCTACCTAATGCGCGACTATTCCCGACAAACCCAACATTGAGCGTATCAATCGTAATGTACAATGGAAATGAAAATGAAATGTCAACTCTAGTTAACGTTTCTATTTGAATGGCACAAAAAGTAACAAACACGCATGTTTGGAGAAAAAGGCTCCGGCGAGATTCGAACTCGCGACCTCCAGTTTACTAGACTGGCGCTCTAACCAACTGAGCTACGGAGCCGTGATGGCAAAGGGTTCAAAATTTATATTCTTATGTGTAGACTACATGCGATCTATACAGTTGGTATCAGCAAATGTAAAAGTGATGTTTTTTACCACTAGATTTTTTGCACGATTGGTGAGTCAGCTTTGTGCAATATATTCACTCGTATTTGAACACGAATACCTCATTTGTATAGTTTTCATCATTTATTGATTTGTCTCAGTACTAGTACAGCACACACTTTTCCCTTGTCCATCCTCCATTTGAATCGCAAGTTTTTTTAAAAAAAGGCTCCAGCGAGATTTGAACTCGCGACCTCCAGTTTACTAGACTGGCGCTCTAACCAACTGAGCTATGGAGCCTTGCGTGCAAAATACAGCTTATAATGGGTATTTGTTTCTCATACAAGACCTTCCTATGCACAGACATTTCAGCCGAGTTAATGCTGAGCATGATCATTTTGCATGTAATTTATATTGCTATGACACCATTCTTTCTAGGTAAACTTATTGAGTCTTACCAGAGTGAGAAAAAGAAAGTTCTGAATGCATGGCTACCTAATGCGCGACTATTCCCGACAAACCCAACATTGAGCGTATCAATCGTAATGTACAATGGAAATGAAAATGAAATGTCAACTCTAGTTAACGTTTCTATTTGAATGGCACAAAAAGTAACAAACACGCATGTTTGGAGAAAAAGGCTCCGGCGAGATTCGAACTCGCGACCTCCAGTTTACTAGACTGGCGCTCTAACCAACTGAGCTACGGAGCCGTGATGGCAAAGGGTTCAAAATTTATATTCTTATGTGTATGTAGTATTGTGGAAATAGTTCTGGTTCGATGAAAACACCAAACTAAATAAAGTTCAACAGTTTTATTTTTCACAATCAAATACGTGGGTTAAAATTCCATCTGGACTACTTGGTTCAGTTAACAAATGATATTAATTATAACCCTGAAAAAGAATAACAATTTTGAGTCCAGTGGCAATTCAATATAACAATAACACAATATCTTAAAATAAATATTATCTACCAATATACGTTAGCAGAGTTTGTTTACAAACATCTGCACACCATGTAGTTAAAAATAATAGAGTATATTTAATGCAATTTTCTAGCAATTTCAGCAAAATGATTTCTAAACATTTTGCAACCATGTAGCAATACTTCGTGTTATATTCCGTATTTCTAGAGCAAATACATAAATGCGCTAGGTAATTACATTATGTCAGTTACGAAATTAACTGCGCATGTCACAATTACAAGACAATATGGAAAATAGATAAAATTACCAAAAAGTACATAAATGTATAATAAAATACAAATAAACATAAATACACAACCTTACCTTACAAGTATTTGCAAAGGCTAAATCCTTGTATAACCAAGTATACGTGTACAATATTCAACTGCTATTAATCAGTGTACATCATCTACCTACAGTACAAATATTAAAATCATAACTACCGTGTAGTTCAAAAATAGTGCTACATAAAATACTTTAACTATTAAAACTTTGGTATTTGAAATAGTTTAAGTTCCTAACAATTTACCGATGAATTATCAATAATCACACAGTTGTTTTAAATTTTATAGTTATTTATAAAATTTAACCTTTTCAGCAATAACTTGCTATATTTAATGAAATAAATTACTTTTAGAATCTTTTTACCAACTAACTCTCAACGCATTCTCACTCCAATCACCCGAATACACAAAGTCATTTATTCCTGCACTTTCACCGTGAACGGGAATTTTAGAATTGGACAATTAGAACGTTAGTAAAGAAGAAATAATACCAACCTCAAAATACTAAATAATACACAGGAAAACCAAAAAGTCTAGTAAACGATGGAGACAATAAATTTACGTCTAACCATAATGACCATATCTCTGAAGTCTAATTCCCGCCGAAAACCTAACCCTTGACTTCAAACCAATAGAAAATCAATAACCCGAAACACCTGAGTAAAATTCACACCCGAGTTAATGTGAGACTACTCCGAGTGTTAAAATACTGTAAATAAATAAAATAAATTACTGGAACAGTAATGTCACTTCAACTGAAAAACAAGTTGAATAAATCATATTAGTTATACACATGCCAATATTACGTATAACATAAATACTTATACATAAATCATATAGAGTACATACCTACCTATATACAAACCTAAAATTTCACCCTATCACACATTCCCCCCAGGTGCAAAATGACGTCCCGTCATAGGTCACCTCTAATGTGGATGGACGATTTCTAGAATGGTCATGGCTGCCTGTTTATCCAAACCAGTTCCAGTAAACAGTGCGGTCTGAGCTAAAGTTAATAGGAACTCTGCTTTCTGTTTCCATTCTGGTACACTAGACTGGACTGCTGCCATGCTAGTCTCGTACTGTCCGGACTGAAGCCAAGCTGGTTGTCTCCGCTCTCTTCCGGACCGTCTGAGAGGCACTGGTGATGGCTGTTCTGGTTCCTGAGAAGAATCACTTCGGACTGTCTCGTCAGCAATATCCTCAGGCTCTACGGAAGCGCTTCTCTCTGGTTCCTCAAACTGGGCGTCCCCAGCCGAGTTAGCAATGTCAACTGCTACATCTTCTGCGTCAACAGGAATGTCGTCAGCAAGGGTAGACTCGCTGGTTACTGTCCACGCAGACCCAACATCGGACTCCTCAGTTACTGTTGATGCAGTATCATCATCACATGATTTGTCCTCTGTTGTCTGGATCACCGTTGCAGCTTTCCGTCTAGTTCTAGGTCGTGGTACTGGTTTTGGTGTCTCACTAATTGGTTCCTGATCTCTGATGTAACCAACTGGTAGTAACAGGTTACGATGAAACTTCTTGATGTTTCCTGTTCCATCTTCAAAGATGACAGTAAAAACAGGTACATCTGGGTTGGGTTGGTCTAAGACCACGTACGGTGTATCTTCCCACTTGTCTGCAATCTTGTGACGTCCCTCGAAGTGAAGAATCTTCACAAGTACTCGGTCACCCTTCTGAATGGCAGCCCCTCTGACACGAAGGTCGTATCCCTCTTTCTGGTTGGCCTGTGCATTCTTGGATGACTCCGCTGCCAGTTGGTACGCTCGGGACAACCTGTCACGTAGGTTCTGGACATACTTTGTGGCTGGCATCTTCTTGTCCTTGTGAAGACCAAAAGCGAGATCTAGTGGAAGTCTTGGGTAGCGTCCAAACATCAAGAAATATGGTGCAGCTCCTGTTGACTCGTGACGAGTGCTGTTGTAGGCGTGAACCATGGGTGCAACATATTCCTTCCAATTGGACTTCTTTTGTGGTTCTAGAGTTCCCAACATATTCATCAATGTGCGATTGAACCGCTCCGGCATTCCATTACCCATTGGGTGGTAAGGTGTAGTTCTGGATTTCTTCATCCCAAGCAAGGTGCAGAGTTCCTTGATGACGTCACTCTCAAAGTTGCGTCCTTGATCAGAATGAAGTTTCCTGGGGATGCCGTAGTGGACGATGAAGTTGTCAAAGAGAGTCTTAGCAGTAGTTCTTGCAGTTTCGTTTCTTGTTGGAATAGCCTGTGCGTATCTGGTGAAGTGGTCCGTAATAATTAACACACTCTCGTAGCCACCTTTGGAACGCTCTAACTTCAGGAAGTCCATGCAGACTAATTCCAAGGGAAAACTGGTAGATATGCTTACTAATGGTGCTCTTTGACAATCTGCTGGTGTCTTTCGCTTGATGCAACGACCACATTGCTGAATCCAGTCTTCTACATCCTTGTCCATGCCTGGCCAGTAGAACCTGTCTCTTAGCAAGGAAAGTGTCCTATCTTTGCCTGGATGGCCCATGTCATCATGCAGGGACTGAAGAACGGTTTCAACATGTGTAGATGGTAACACCAGTTGGGTCTTCCTGTCATCGCTGATTGTAACCTGGCGGTACAGTACACCATCTTTCAGAATCAGATGTTGGAATTGCCTCAGGAGTGGTGTTGGTCCAACTTCAGCTGTTGTAGGCTTTTTTCCATCTCTGACGTACTGCACAAATAGTCGTATTTCTGGATCCATGGCTTGTGCTTGCGACCAATCAATGATGTCTTGTTCTGGGTATTCATCATCATTGTCGTCCTCAACTACATCGGGGTTGACTGCCAAACTTTCAACAAGTGATCTAGGTAGGGTTGAGTTGCAGACAGCTTGCACGGACTCCATGGAGATAGTCTGAATGTCATCTCTGTCAGTGTTGGTAACATCTACTTCTGGAAGTCGGCTAAGTCCATCCGCATCTCCATTCTTTTTACCAGGTCGATACACTATGTTGAAGTTGAAAGCGGCAAGGGCAGCGAGCCATCTGTGCCCCGTTGCGTCGAGCTTGGCGCTGGTTAGCACGTACGTCATGGGGTTGTTGTCTGTCAACACTCTGAAGTTACTGCCATACAGGTACTCTTTAAATTTGTCACAGACCGCCCACTTCAAGGCAAGAAATTCCAGTTTGTGTGGAGGGTACCTCTTCTCTGACTTGGATAGGCTTCTACTTGCATAACTGATGACTCTCTTTAGTCCTTTCTGTTCCTGGTACAGCACAGCTCCTAGTCCAGTTCCTGAGGCATCTGTGTGTACTTCATATGGCAAGTCACTGGAAGCATATCCAAGGATCGGTGCTGACACTAGCAGTTCCTTCAGTTGTTGAAAAGCGTTGTCTTGGTCTGGACCCCATTGCCATGGTTTCTGTTGGTGTTTCTTTGTCTTCTTGGTTGTAGGTGCTGGCATCAAGTCGGTAAGTGGCCTGCAGATGTTACTGAAGTTCTTTATAAACCGCCTGTAGTAGCCTACAAATCCAAGAAAGCGTCTAATATCTTCTGGGCTGGTTGGTACTGGCCAATTCACCACTTTGTCTGTCTTCTCTGGATCAATCTCAACTCCATCTTCAGAGACAACATGTCCTACATACTTTACTTTCCTCTTGAAGAAGGAACACTTGTCAGGTGCAAGCTTCATCCCATGTTGCTGAATCCGAGTGAATACTTGGTGTAAATTGTCCAGATGTTCTTCATAGGTCTTGCCAAAGATGATGACATCATCAATAAAGATGCAGCATATCTTAAGATGAAGGTCAGATAGGCAGTTTTCCATCATCCTTTGGTAAGTCGCTGGTGAATTGGTCAGTCCAAATGGCATCTTGTTGTATTCAAAGAATCCAAGTGGTCCGACAGTGAAAGCTGTTCTTTCCTTATGCTCCTCTAACACTTCCACTTGGTGATATCCACTCTTCATATCTATAGTGGAGAAGAAGGTGCTGCCGGCCAGGGATTCGAACAGTTCCTCTACTCTAGGAAGAGCATAGCTGTCTTTCTTAGTATTACGGTTCAGCAGTCTATAGTCCACACAGAGTCGAAGCTTTCCATTCTTTTTCCTAACTAGTACGACTGGAGAAGCCCAAGGACTATGTGAAGGTCTGATGGTGTTGGATGCCAGTAGTTGTCGAAGATGTTGCTTGACTTCCTCATACATGGCTGGTGGAATTCGCCTGTATCTCTGCTTGAATGGCTTCTCATCTATAAGGTCGATTCTGTGTTTCACTTCAGTGTTACCAATGTCAATGTCATCCTTGGCAAAGATGTTCTCGAATGACTGGATCAACTGTATACCTCTGTTGAGTTGTTCTGGTGTTAAATCGCTCTTGTTGATCTCTACCTGGTCAAGTACCGATGTTTTGGGTGCTGAAGATGGTGTGGACTCTTGATGTTCAATAGTGACTGGTTGAATTTCACACAAGACAGCTTTAGGGTTGATAGTGATGGTTCTTGTTGTCACATTGGCTAATTGTACCTCTACTGTTCCCGTTTCTCTGTATCGGTATTCAATAAGGCTAGGTTCTATCTCTAAGTCTTTGTTATTGGGTTGTAGTTTTGAAGCAAGTAAGATGGCTGGAGTGGTGCTGTATGGTATACCCTTGTCGATGTAACCTGGAATTCTGATGGTGGTATTGGGTCCTATGGTGACTGGTGTATTAAGAGCATTCTTAATGACTGCCAGGGTGTTGTTGTGGCGTACAAGTTCTTTCTCTTGTAGAGCAATACTACGGAATGTCAAGTACCATGGTGTTGTGATGTTGGACAGCTGCAAATATCTGTCTCCATGATGGTATTGGAGTGTGGCCATTATGTGTTGTAGGATGTTGGTTCCTAGAAGCAAAGGTACTTGGCTGTTGTAATTACTGTCAGGAACTACAAGCAGAATACAAGGATGGCTCTCTGACTGGTGTGGTACCTGTAATTCTGATTCAATATAGCCCTCATATGGTAGTTGTTGTCCATCTGCACATTCAATGTCAATCAGGGTGTTAAGCTTCTGCAGAGGAATATCTGTCATGTTGTTGCTGTAGTAAGTATGGCTGATTGTAGATACAGTTGAACCAGTGTCGAGTAAGCTCTTGACTTCTTTACCATTCAGCATAACTTCAGTCTCGGTCGGCTTGCCAAACATACCAGGTGGTGAATGTGTAGGACCTCTAACTGTTGTTTCCTCACATAAGCCTACCGACGGTCCTGCTCCATAGGCTTCTTCTCGTTTAAACGTGGCTCTTCATCTAAAATAGCAGTGCATCCCTTTCTTATGTGACCATACTTCTTACATCTGTAACACATGGTCTCTTTCCTTCTAGGTTTGCTTCCTTGTTGTTCAGGTGGTGGTTGTCGTGCTTGCTGAGGTTGTTCCTGGTAACTCTGTCTAGGCTGTTGATACTGCTGTTGCCCTCGTCCTCTTTTATTGTAGTTGGGTCTGTAACCTCTACCTCTACTACTAAATTCTGTCTCCCATCTGTCCATCCTGGTGGTAAGTTGATGGATCAGGCCTCTAAACTCATCCATCTGAGATTGTTGTATGGGTTCTGGTGTTGCAGCTGCTTTAGCGGTGTGTGGCTTGATGGTTCTTCGTTCCTCGTGGTCTTTCTCGATGTGGCGTAAAGCTATCCTCAACTCATCAAAGTCCTTTATGGAATCGAACTTGTGGCCAGATATGTCCTTCAACTCAGTCCTTAAACCAGTCCACAGCATGGTATGTAGCATTGAGTTCCTGTCTGTTGGTTTTACAATGCCCTTCTCGACTGCTCGACCCATGATGGATTCAAGTCTGCAGCTCCATTTAGTGATGGACTCATCTTCTCCTTGTCTGGCACGGTAGAACTGTGCAAGTAGGTCTTCCTTTTTCTCAACATCACCATAAATGCTGTCTAGCTTGTGGATGATATCTGCAACAGTAGCATGGGCACCAAGATGCATGGCAATGACTCCTGCGTCTCCCTTCAATGACCTTCTTACTGCGTAGTTGATGTTCTCTTTGTCGTACAGTTGGTCTGCTAGAAGTCCAGTAACCTCATAACGCCATAGTTCGTAGCTGGTTTCTCCCTTTGCGTTGCTACCAGAGAAGTTAGTAATCCTGGGTGGTTCCCGAATCTTTGAGGTCTTAGGTTTAATCTGTTTTGACTCCACATCTTTCTCTACATCTGGTTCTTTCTTGACTTCTGACTTCGGCTCAAGTTCACCACTAGCAACTAAGTAATCTTTCATCCATTGCTTCAATGCAGTCGGATTATCTCCCTTTGGTACATCCTTCATTTCTTTTTTCAATAGCTGTAGTAGGGCAAAGTCCTCAGCTGAAATTGTGGGTTGATCCACATCCATGACGACTATGTCGATGTATAATCAGTCGTGAATAACTAAAACTAGTACTAATCCTTTGACAGTTTAAATAGAGTTATACTAAAGTTCAAAGCTTACCTGAAGGTTTCACTAAAAAATGATAAAGTAAATTAACAACACCAAAACAGAAGAAAAATCAATTAAATTTCACTTAATTCTATACACAAGCCTGAAAATACCAAAAGTGAAAGAAAAAAAAAATATATATATATATACTAATCAATTCAGTCAAACTTATCTAAATATAAAATAGAGACTGAAAATGAAAATAAATGTTAAATATATATATATAAATCACAAGTCAATAGCAAGTAATCAAAATAAACAATGACTCACCTGCTGGAATCTAAACCTAAACTTGGAAATGGGCAGAAAAGCTTCTACGTTTACTGCCACATATCAAAAGAAGAAGTTAAATCTAAACATATATCAGTGACAAATACTAATTGCTGAAATATTAAGGGCAAATTAATCAATAATATGACAGGAGTAGCTCAGGTTCTACCTAAAATGTTCGGCAACACCAACTAACTCAAATAACAAACCTCAACTGACCTATCTACTGATACCTTAACTCTAACCAAAACCCAAATTACCTCCCCTGACCTACGGTATACCCAGCCAAAGGTAAAGTCTATGTGTTAATCAAGGTATATGTGAATGGGTAGGATGGTTAGGAAAGTTAGTGCAAATATTAGGATCGAGAAGTGTTAAATGTGTAGCCCTATCTCACACGTCACTACTAATCCAATTTTAACCTAGCTTTAATCAATTTAAATTAAATTTAATTTATCAGAAATATGTTTATCTCTTTTCAAGTTTGTTTAACTTTTTTTAATTAAAATTTATGCAGCACTGTACACTAATTTCACATATAAATATATACATATAAACATACAGTTATACAGTGAATACACAGATACAGACAAAACATATGTTCAAACTAATATATACAGGTAGAGTGACAAATATAAAACATGAAAACATACACAAACATTTATCACATAAATGTGTCACAATGCCAGGTCTATTTAGGACAAAGTGTGTGCAAATTTTATCTGTATTCAGCTAGCTCAGTACAAAAAAAAATTTACTAGTTTGTATTAGTCTTACACTTTATAAACAATACACTAATACTATTCGCAATAACTAATATAAATTATGTTTAAAGTGTATGCTACTGTATCGGCTTACAAATAAACTAAGTCCTACAAAGGCATAAATAAAAAAAAAATTTAAATAAATGCCTAAGTGTATGCGTGTATGTGTAAACAACACAAAAAAAAAAAATTCTATTTACAAATGTCCTTTGTATTGCCAATGTAAACAATCAAGGTTCAATATCTAGAACTTCAATTCACTTCCGGTTGACCTTGACCTCAGTGGCAACACTCCCTGAAGGGGGGGGAAATCACTGAAGTATAGTTTATAAAAAAAAACAAAACACAAAAGCAAACATCAACAATGGACAACCAACGTGTTCCTAATCATACAATTACTCGTATTTGTAAGTCCTTGCTGACAGTAAATCAACAATACACTAGATGTACAATCGTCAGCTAAATTACAAATGTTTCTGCACGTTAAATCAAAATTCTGTATTAAATATGTTAAATCTCAATGAAAAATTTCCAACACTTTTTCAATAGAAAAAAAAAATGCTTCAATTTTCACATAAGTTAACAAACGACACATGTAAACATATAACATATACGATAATACAGATATACAGAAATATGAAAATATTTACCGTCAAATCGGTACAATCACATCAGAAAATATCCACGTGGATCTATCCAAAGTTGTTGTTGTTGACACCGGAAGTAAGAGAAGTGCACTATACTCCGTGACGTCACACGCAAAGATCAAAAGTTAGTGTACACAAATAAACATCAGCTGATCGATGGAAATTCCACGTTGGGCGCCATCTGTAGTATTGTGGAAATAGTTCTGGTTCGATGAAAACACCAAACTAAATAAAGTTCAACAGTTTTATTTTTCACAATCAAATACGTGGGTTAAAATTCCATCTGGACTACTTGGTTCAGTTAACAAATGATATTAATTATAACCCTGAAAAAGAATAACAATTTTGAGTCCAGTGGCAATTCAATATAACAATAACACAATATCTTAAAATAAATATTATCTACCAATATACGTTAGCAGAGTTTGTTTACAAACATCTGCACACCATGTAGTTAAAAATAATAGAGTATATTTAATGCAATTTTCTAGCAATTTCAGCAAAATGATTTCTAAACATTTTGCAACCATGTAGCAATACTTCGTGTTATATTCCGTATTTCTAGAGCAAATACATAAATGCGCTAGGTAATTACATTATGTCAGTTACGAAATTAACTGCGCATGTCACAATTACAAGACAATATGGAAAATAGATAAAATTACCAAAAAGTACATAAATGTATAATAAAATACAAATAAACATAAATACACAACCTTACCTTACAAGTATTTGCAAAGGCTAAATCCTTGTATAACCAAGTATACGTGTACAATATTCAACTGCTATTAATCAGTGTACATCATCTACCTTCAGTACAAATATTAAAATCATAACTACCGTGTAGTTCAAAAATAGTGCTACATAAAATACTTTAACTATTAAAACTTTGGTATTTGAAATAGTTTAAGTTCCTAACAATTTACCGATGAATTATCAATAATCACACAGTTGTTTTAAATTTTATAGTTATTTATAAAATTTAACCTTTTCAGCAATAACTTGCTATATTTAATGAAATAAATTACTTTTAGAATCTTTTTACCAACTAACTCTCAACGCATTCTCACTCCAATCACCCGAATACACAAAGTCATTTATTCCTGCACTTTCACCGTGAACGGGAATTTTAGAATTGGACAATTAGAACGTTAGTAAAGAAGAAATAATACCAACCTCAAAATACTAAATAATACACAGGAAAACCAAAAAGTCTAGTAAACGATGGAGACAATAAATTTACGTCTAACCATAATGACCATATCTCTGAAGTCTAATTCCCGCCGAAAACCATACCCTTGACTTCAAACCAATAGAAAATCAATAACCCGAAACACCTGAGTAAAATTCACACCCGAGTTAATGTGAGACTACTCCGAGTGTTAAAATACTGTAAATAAATAAAATAAATTACTGGAACAGTAATGTCACTTCAACTGAAAAACAAGTTGAATAAATCATATTAGTTATACACATGCCAATATTACGTATAACATAAATACTTATACATAAATCATATAGAGTACATACCTACCTATATACAAACCTAAAATTTCACCCTATCACATGTAGACTACATGCGATCTATACAGTTGGTATCAGCAAATGTAAAAGTGATGTTTTTTACCACTAGATTTTTTGCACGATTGGTGAGTCAGCTTTGTGCAATATATTCACTCGTATTTGAACACGAATACCTCATTTGTATAGTTTTCATCATTTATTGATTTGTCTCAGTACTAGTACAGCACACACTTTTCCCTTGTCCATCCTCCATTTGAATCGCAAGTTTTTTTAAAAAAAGGCTCCAGCGAGATTTGAACTCGCGACCTCCAGTTTACTAGACTGGCGCTCTAACCAACTGAGCTATGGAGCCTTGCGTGCAAAATACAGCTTATAATGGGTATTTGTTTCTCATACAAGACCTTCCTATGCACAGACATTTCAGCCGAGTTAATGCTGAGCATGATCATTTTGCATGTAATTTATATTGCTATGACACCATTCTTTCTAGGTAAACTTATTGAGTCTTACCAGAGTGAGAAAAAGAAAGTTCTGAATGCATGGCTACCTAATGCGCGACTATTCCCGACAAACCCAACATTGAGCGTATCAATCGTAATGTACAATGGAAATGAAAATGAAATGTCAACTCTAGTTAACGTTTCTATTTGAATGGCACAAAAAGTAACAAACACGCATGTTTGGAGAAAAAGGCTCCGGCGAGATTCGAACTCGCGACCTCCAGTTTACTAGACTGGCGCTCTAACCAACTGAGCTACGGAGCCGTGATGGCAAAGGGTTCAAAATTTATATTCTTATGTGTAGACTACATGCGATCTATACAGTTGGTATCAGCAAATGTAAAAGTGATGTTTTTTACCACTAGATTTTTTGCACGATTGGTGAGTCAGCTTTGTGCAATATATTCACTCGTATTTGAACACGAATACCTCATTTGTATAGTTTTCATCATTTATTGATTTGTCTCAGTACTAGTACAGCACACACTTTTCCCTTGTCCATCCTCCATTTGAATCGCAAGTTTTTTTTAAAAAAGGCTCCAGCGAGATTTGAACTCGCGACCTCCAGTTTACTAGACTGGCGCTCTAACCAACTGAGCTATGGAGCCTTGCGTGCAAAATACAGCTTATAATGGGTATTTGTTTCTCATACAAGACCTTCCTATGCACAGACATTTCAGCCGAGTTAATGCTGAGCATGATCATTTTGCATGTAATTTATATTGCTATGACACCATTCTTTCTAGGTAAACTTATTGAGTCTTACCAGAGTTTGAAAAAGAAAGTTCTGAATGCATGACTACCTAATGCGCGACTATTCCCGACAAACCCAACATTGAGCGTATCAATCGTAATGTACAATGGAAATGAAAATGAAATGTCAACTCTAGTTAACGTTTCTATTTGAATGGCACAAAAAGTAACAAACACGCATGTTTGGAGAAAAAGGCTCCGGCGAGATTCGAACTCGCGACCTCCAGTTTACTAGACTGGCGCTCTAACCAACTGAGCTACGGAGCCGTGATGGCAAAAGGTTCAAAATTTATATTCTTATGTGTAGACTACATGCGATCTATACAGTTGGTATCAGCAAATGTAAAAGTGATGTTTTTTACCACTAGATTTTTTGCACGATTGGTGAGTCAGCTTTGTGCAATATATTCACTCGTATTTGAACACGAATACCTCATTTGTATAGCTTTCATCATTTATTGATTTGTCTCAGTACTAGTACAGCACACACTTTTCCCTTGTCCATCCTCCATTTGAATCGCAAGTTTTTTTTTAAAAAGGCTCCAGCGAGATTTGAACTCGCGACCTCCAGTTTACTAGACTGGCGCTCTAACCAACTGAGCTATGGAGCCTTGCGTGCAAAATACAGCTTATAATGGGTATTTGTTTCTCATACAAGACCTTCCTATGCACAGACATTTCAGCCGAGTTAATGCTGAGCATGATCATTTTGCATGTAATTTATATTGCTATGACACCATTCTTTCTAGGTAAACTTATTGAGTCTTACCAGAGTGAGAAAAAGAAAGTTCTGAATGCATGGCTACCTAATGCGCGACTATTCCCGACAAACCCAACATTGAGCGTATCAATCGTAATGTACAATGGAAATGAAAATGAAATGTCAACTCTAGTTAACGTTTCTATTTGAATGGCACAAAAAGTAACAAACACGCATGTTTGGAGAAAAAGGCTCCGGCGAGATTCGAACTCGCGACCTCCAGTTTACTAGACTGGCGCTCTAACCAACTGAGCTACGGAGCCGTGATGGCAAAAGGTTCAAAATTTATATTCTTATGTGTAGACTACATGCGATCTATACAGTTGGTATCAGCAAATGTAAAAGTGATGTTTTTTACCACTAGATTTTTTGCACGATTGGTGAGTCAGCTTTGTGCAATATATTCACTCGTATTTGAACACGAATACCTCATTTGTATAGTTTTCATCATTTATTGATTTGTCTCAGTACTAGTACAGCACACACTTTTCCCTTGTCCATCCTCCATTTGAATCGCAAGTTTTTTTTAAAAAAGGCTCCAGCGAGATTTGAACTCGCGACCTCCAGTTTACTAGACTGGCGCTCTAACCAACTGAGCTATGGAGCCTTGCGTGCAAAATACAGCTTATAATGGGTATTTGTTTCTCATACAAGACCTTCCTATGCACAGACATTTCAGCCGAGTTAATGCTGTGCATGATCATTTTGCATGTAATTTATATTGCTATGACACCATTCTTTCTAGGTAAACTTATTGAGTCTTACCAGAGTGAGAAAAAGAAAGTTCTGAATGCATGGCTACCTAATGCGCGACTATTCCCGACAAACCCAACATTGAGCGTATCAATCGTAATGTACAATGGAAATGAAAATGAAATGTCAACTCTAGTTAACGTTTCTATTTGAATGGCACAAAAAGTAACAAACACGCATGTTTGGAGAAAAAGGCTCCGGCGAGATTCGAACTCGCGACCTCCAGTTTACTAGACTGGCGCTCTAACCAACTGAGCTACGGAGCCGTGATGGCAAAGGGTTCAAAATTTATATTCTTATGTGTAGACTACATGCGATCTATACAGTTGGTATCAGCAAATGTAAAAGTGATGTTTTTAACCACTAGATTTTTTGCACGATTGGTGAGTCAGCTTTGTGCAATATATTCACTCGTATTTGAACACGAATACCTCATTTGTATAGTTTTCATCATTTATTGATTTGTCTCAGTACTAGTACAGCACACACTTTTCCCTTGTCCATCCTCCATTTGAATCGCAAGTTTTTTTAAAAAAAGGCTCCAGCGAGATTTGAACTCGCGACCTCCAGTTTACTAGACTGGCGCTCTAACCAACTGAGCTATGGAGCCTTGCGTGCAAAATACAGCTTATAATGGGTATTTGTTTCTCATACAAGACCTTCCTATGCACAGACATTTCAGCCGAGTTAATGCTGAGCATGATCATTTTGCATGTAATTTATATTGCTATGACACCATTCTTTCTAGGTAAACTTATTGAGTCTTACCAGAGTGAGAAAAAGAAAGTTCTGAATGCATGGCTACCTAATGCGCGACTATTCCCGACAAACCCAACATTGAGCGTATCAATCGTAATGTACAATGGAAATGAAAATGAAATGTCAACTCTAGTTAACGTTTCTATTTGAATGGCACAAAAAGTAACAAACACGCATGTTTGGAGAAAAAGGCTCCGGCGAGATTCGAACTCGCGACCTCCAGTTTACTAGACTGGCGCTCTAACCAACTGAGCTACGGAGCCGTGATGGCAAAGGGTTCAAAATTTATATTCTTATGTGTAGACTACATGCGATCTATACAGTTGGTATCAGCAAATGTAAAAGTGATGTTTTTTATCACTAGATTTTTTGCACGATTGGTGAGTCAGCTTTGTGCAATATATTCACTCGTATTTGAACACGAATACCTCATTTGTATAGTTTTCATCATTTATTGATTTGTCTCAGTACTAGTACAGCACACACTTTTCCCTTGTCCATCCTCCATTTGAATCGCAAGTTTTTTTTAAAAAAGGCTCCAGCGAGATTTGAACTCGCGACCTCCAGTTTACTAGACTGGCGCTCTAACCAACTGAGCTATGGAGCCTTGCGTGCAAAATACAGCTTATAATGGGTATTTGTTTCTCATACAAGACCTTCCTATGCACAGACATTTCAGCCGAGTTAATGCTGAGCATGATCATTTTGCATGTAATTTATATTGCTATGACACCATTCTTTCTAGGTAAACTTATTGAGTCTTACCAGAGTGAGAAAAAGAAAGTTCTGAATGCATGGCTACCTAATGCGCGACTATTCCCGACAAACCCAACATTGAGCGTATCAATCGTAATGTACAATGGAAATGAAAATGAAATGTCAACTCTAGTTAACGTTTCTATTTGAATGGCACAAAAAGTAACAAACACGCATGTTTGGAGAAAAAGGCTCCGGCGAGATTCGAACTCGCGACCTCCAGTTTACTAGACTGGCGCTCTAACCAACTGAGCTACGGAGCCGTGATGGCAAAAGGTTCAAAATTTATATTCTTATGTGTAGACTACATGCGATCTATACAGTTGGTATCAGCAAATGTAAAAGTGATGTTTTTTACCACTAGATTTTTTGCA
Organism: Limnoperna fortunei; assembly: GCA_944474755.1. Lineage (NCBI taxonomy): Eukaryota > Metazoa > Mollusca > Bivalvia > Mytilida > Modiolidae > Limnoperna > Limnoperna fortunei. The sequence goes on from OX104112.1 coordinate 68,110,485, forward strand.
CGATTGGTGAGTCAGCTTTGTGCAATATATTCACTCGTATTTGAACACGAATACCTCATTTGTATAGTTTTCATCATTTATTGATTTGTCTCAGTACTAGTACAGCACACACTTTTCCCTTGTCCATCCTCCATTTGAATCGCAAGTTTTTTTTAAAAAAGGCTCCAGCGAGATTTGAACTCGCGACCTCCAGTTTACTAGACTGGCGCTCTAACCAACTGAGCTATGGAGCCTTGCGTGCAAAATACAGCTTATAATGGGTATTTGTTTCTCATACAAGACCTTCCTATGCACAGACATTTCAGCCGAGTTAATGCTGTGCATGATCATTTTGCATGTAATTTATATTGCTATGACACCATTCTTTATAGGTAAACTTATTGAGTCTTACCAGAGTGAGAAAAAGAAAGTTCTGAATGCATGGCTACCTAATGCGCGACTATTCCCGACAAACCCAACATTGAGCGTATCAATCGTAATGTACAATGGAAATGAAAATGAAATGTCAACTCTAGTTAACGTTTCTATTTGAATGGCACAAAAAGTAACAAACACGCATGTTTGGAGAAAAAGGCTCCGGCGAGATTCGAACTCGCGACCTCCAGTTTACTAGACTGGCGCTCTTTTTTTTTTTTATCTTTATTAAAATAAGTCACAAATATAACAAATTAAAATACATAAAATATATCACAGTGTCATATATTTATATTGATAAATTACCTACATTGTTCTATTGTGTATTATTATTACAGTCTGAAAAGGAGTTCACCGTTTGTTTCTTCTAATAATGGATTGTTTCGTAAAAACTTCTTGTGAAATATAACATTCATTTGATTTCTCTTGCAAAAATATACATAAAAATACGTTAAGTAATGTTTTAGTGTATACTTAAACAATTTTACTAAATCGATATTTTTTTCCCCATTCGCAACCAAATTTCTTCTTCTAAAAATACAGTATCGGGCTGTAGAGAGAATGAAATTCAAAAAGATATCATTGACACCTTTCATTTTTCCATTAAAACCCAACATTAACAAAACTTCATTTCTGACTGACGAAATTCTATTGGAGTCACAATTTTCGAATAATATCTGCAGTAATCCTGACAAATAGTGATGGAATTCAGTTAACTCATCACAATTTAAAAAAATGTGTAATATGTCTTCCTTTTCTAAACCACATACATCACAATGCTCATGATCTGATAACCCAAATTTTGCTAATTTACAGTTTGTGAAAATACAATTATGAGCTATTTTGTAATCGAGCTCTATCATTTGCGAGGGTTTCCAGAACATATTTAAGTGTGTCCAGATTTGATTAAATTCAGTATCATCTATGTTGAACAATTCTTTCCACATCAAAATGCCACTGGGTTCTACAGTAATCTTATCTAATAAACACTTGTATAAATTTTTTACGCTACATAATTTGAGATCACATAGTACATCATTTATTATAACAGAAATTTCTATTGTTCTAAAAGTGTTCCTATTGTGCACCTTTGTTTCCACAGTCTTCTTCCATTGATCAGGTAACACACATTTTAAACAATTATATCGTTCAGTTATATACTTTACATCGACATTGTCACATACATTTTGAATTATTTCTACTATAGCACTGTCTGGCAAAAATCCAGGTTTCACTTCATAACATATATCTTTTAACGAAATAATGCCAGCAGTGATAAAATCATACCAGAGTACAGTTTTATCCCTCACCAAAATTTCTGTATTTTTAAACAAAGGTTGGTCATAAATATTCTCTATAGTTAAATTAAAAACACACTTATCTTTAATAATGTACAGTGATTCTAACATTTCCTGATATACAAGAGGAATACATTTAAGTTCACATTTTGGTACCTGAATGAACAGAATATCTAATCCAAGTTTCATATTATAAATCTTTGATACAAAATATTTAAATGTATATTTCCACAATACTTTATACTCTTCATCTATCAATCTACCTAAAAATTTCAATCTAAAGGCATTAATTTTACATGTCATATCAGCTACCTGCAAACCACCTTTGATCTTTGAATCAATAATAGAATTATACTTTACAAGATGTGATCTATTATTCCATATAAAATTCACACATAATTTCTGTATTTCATGTTTAGCCCATTCTGGTATAGAAGATACAAAAAGTACATACCAAAATCTAGACATCATTAATGAATTTACAACATTTACTCTACCCTGTATAGTAAGTTGTCTTTGTAACCATATATTCAAAAGTGACCTTAGTTTGCTTATTTTATTTTTCCAGTTTAAATCATCACACATTTTAGTATCTTTACCTACATAAACACCTAGTAATTTGATATTTTTATCACATATTTGTAATCCAAAACTAGCAATTTCTTCTGGAGATAATTCTGCTTTACCAACACACAATATTTCGGATTTTTGTTTATTAATTTTAGCTCCAGTGGCTTTACCATATAATTCAAATTCTTGAAAAACTTCTGATATTGAATCTTTGTTACATACTGACAGAGTTGTATCATCAGCATGTTGAAAAATTAACCCTTGTTTGTCACAGTTTGGTATGGTAATACCTTTTATTTTTTCATTTTTCACAATTTTGCAACGTAATGGTTCAGCAGCAAGTACATATAATAAAGCACTAATTGGACATCCTTGTCTAATACCATTTTTGATTGGAAAATAATTCGTAAGAAAACCATTACATTTAACCGCACTGATAATACTTTTATAAAAAATTTGTATCCAATTTATAAATTTTCTGCCAAAGCCAAACTTTTGCAATACTTCTAATAAATAAACATGACTAACCCTATCAAAAGCCTTCTCTTGATCTATTTTTATTATGTATCCCTCAAGGTCATCCCTCTCAACAAGTTCTATAATATCTCTTACATTTGCAATATTATTTGATATATCCCTTCCAACAATACAACAAGTTTGATCTTCTGATATAATTTTTGGCAACACTGTTTTAAATCGATTCGCCAATACTCTTGCGAGGATTTTGTAATCGACTTGTAAAAGTGATATGGGTCTATAATTTTTCAGTGACCTTCTATCCCCGTTCTTTTTATACACAACACTAATGACACCACACCTCATTGATCTACTCAAATTTCCTTCTTTTTCAATAATATTAAATAATTTTAATAAAATAACACCAAGTTCAGAATAAAATTTAGAATAAAACTCCACAGTCAGCCCATCTGAACCTGGACTCTTATTCTTACACATTTGGCTTATTGCATTTGCAATTTCCTCCTGAGTAATATCTGAATCACATAGATCATAATCATCTTCATTAACTTTAACTTCTACAGATTCTAAAAATTCATTCATTTTCTCAGAATTAATTTCTACACAAGAGTACAAATGTTTATAAAAATCATATTGTAGTTTTAAAATACCTTCCGTATCAGTAACGGATTCACCTTTTTCTGTCAACAATTCTTTTACACAATTACTTTCTTGTTTGTATTTTTCCAAATTTAGAAAATATTTCGTATTTTTGTCCGATTCTACTGCCCAAACTGCTTTAGATCTTAAAACAGCACCTCTACATTTTTCTTGTTCATAGTTGGACAATTCTAGTCTCAATCTTTCTAATTTAACGATATCTATATCAATGTTATTGGCAGCCTGTTCACACATAGCATTTATTTGATTCTGTAATCTATAATAATTCCTTCTATTTTCTTTAGCAACGGATGAGGAGAAAATCTGAGAAAATCTTTTTATTTTATATTTTAGGTTATCCCACCAAATTAAAATATCTCTTTCATATAATTCACTTTCTTTTTCTGTTAAAATTATCTCTTTTACTCTGTTTATATATTGTTCATTATACAAAAGAGTATTATTGAGAATCCACAAACCAGGACCTCTTTCAATTTTATCACAATTCAGACTAATAATAACAAAAGCATGATCACTTAAACTAGTTACATTGTAATAAACATTCTGTATATAAGGGGACAAAGTTCTACTAACTAAAAAATAGTCTATTCTACTTTGTTGCAATTCATTATTGGTTACACGCTTCCAAGAAAATACCCTGGACTGAGTATTTCTACAACGCCATATATCGTAAATATTATTACCTTCTATTATCTCATTTAATTTTCTATATGGTTCATCTATTATATGCTTTGATTTACTACCCCTGTCTAAATAAGATAGAGTAGTATTGAAGTCACCTCCAATAATAATATTATCTAATTTGTCTATATACAATTTTACAAAATCAAAAAATATTACTCTATCGGCTACAACATTTGGAGCATACAGTGAGATTATATTGTACAAAGTTCCACCTTCTTCAAATGTCACGTGGATAAATCTACCATTTTCATCTTTAAAAATCAATTTTGACTTTTCTTTACAATAGTTATTTACTAAAATGGCTACACCTTGTCTACCATTCTGACCATTACTAAAATGAATCTGACCTTCATATAAATGTTTTACACCATTTACATAATTATCATCCCAGAACGTTTCTTGTAATAAAACTATTCCAAATTTCCGATCATCTACTATACTTAAAAAGTTTTCAAAATTGTTTACACATTTTAAACCGTTACAATTGAATGAACATATAAGCACCATTGCAAAAAGGAAATACAGTTCATATATAAATCTCTCCATTTTTACATTTTAGTACTATCAACTATACATCTTACATTTTTTCTATCTAAATTAGGAGAAACTTTTAACTTGTTTCTCCTTTCAATTTTTCTCTCTTTTTTCTTAATTTTCCTTGCCTCTTTGGCATTTATAAATTTACCCCCATCGAGTTCAACCTTTTCACCTTCATTTTCAATTTCTAAATTTTTAGCATTAAAAATTACCTCATCATCAGAACAGACAGAGAAAGTTTTACTCTCTTTCGCACCTCCCGTGGAGATTATTTCATCTCCAACTGAGGTGCATTCATTCTCATTAACGAAAGCACTCTCCTGAATTTCTATATTTTCAATATGTTCACTCCCCTTAGTGCTAATATTGTCACCAAATGGAGTGCTGTCGTTATTCCTTTTGATCTTTTTTCCTTCTGAAAATTCTCTGTCTGTTCCGAGTTTTTTGCTTTCACTCTCCACCTGATTTAACTCATTAGCTGCCATATCATCATCTGTCCTGTCATCACTGCTTTCGTCGGTATTGTCCATTTTCCTCTTTCTACTCTCTTCTTGTGTTCCACATTGTTCATTATGAATATCAACTGTAACAATAATCTGACTCGCAACGCCATTGTCTATTTCCTCAATAGTTTCAACTTCTTTGACAAAAGTTTCTGACTTTTCGTCCTCTTCCAATTCATCTTCAGGTCTCTTCATTACAACAGTTTCCTCCTTATCGTCAGATTCTATGCACATACAGTCATTGTATGGCTGTAGGCAATTGTCACACTGGCATTCACATGGATATTTCTTACAGTCCTGACACGGACATACACATGGGTCACTTCTGCAAAAAGAACATTTACACTCACAAGGTTCCTTTTCGCATACGTAGCAAACGCATGTGCATTTCGCGTTTCCGCAAATATTACATTTGCACATACAAAAATATTTTCCACAGTCTTTACAGTCTTTGGAATTTTTTGACGACTTTGATTGGCCCCTATCATTAATTGGACCACAGACACATTTTAAAGGAAGCTTTTGACAATGTGGACATTTCAGAGCATTGCATTGTTTCATCGAGTGACCCCGCTCACCACATCCGTGACATTCAAAATATGGACAGTCTCTACGCATATGTTCTGGCGACATACATTCAGAGCACACCTTGGCCTGGTTGTTGTGAACCAGTCGGAAATATTTCACGGTTGAATCAATTTTAAACGGTATAGTCCATGGTAGAGCCACTAGTCCAGGGGGAAATCTACATCTCATGAAACGCGTTCCGTCTGCAACCTGTGTACCTGGTATAGCACGCCTATATACAGGCGAAACAACTTCAACGCCTTTACTTCTAAGTTTGCCAACAATTTCCTTATCTTCAATAAATGACGGAAGTTTCATAATAGAAACGACTGTAATGTCAGAAAAAAGCATACTACATTGAAACTCTTTATTAGCAATATCTACGCCACGCATTAATTTGAAAGCATTTTCTTTACAATCTAGGGTTACGTCATAGGATGATGCATCATTTTGAACAACGGCTAATACAGTGTTCAATCCAGTAATTTCTTCGACATCTTCGATCACAATTCTTTCTCCAATAGCATTTGTTGGAATTTTTTCAATTCTCACAGTACAATCCCTAGCATACCTTTTGTCCCCGACAACGTAATTTTGCTTTTGTCCTGAAAAATTCCTCATTCCAGGTCTTCTACTAAAAAAGCCCGAATTGTTATTACGTTTCTCCATTTTGAGGCTTCCGGTTTCTACCAAACAGGCTCAGCCCAAACAATAAACAAATATACCAGTCGAACGCACCCAAATTCGACCCCCCTTCTCCACACGATGCAAATCGCGAGAGTAGGGGTTCGAAACGTAGAAATTAAGAGTTTGAAGTGTCTAATGGGTTATCGAGTGTCAGAAGAACATCTATGTTACCTTTTCCAAACGAATAGAACACAATGAATTGTTGAAATCGTCAAAACTCCGCCGGAGAAATTTTCACACTTCCATCGTGGGCTGTGCTTGGTTGCTCCTCAAATGGCACAAAAAGTAACAAACACGCATGTTTGGAGAAAAAGGCTCCGGCGAGATTCGAACTCGCGACCTCCAGTTTACTAGACTGGCGCTCTAACCAACTGAGCTACGGAGCCGTGATGGCAAAGGGTTCAAAATTTATATTCTTATGTGTAGACTACATGCGATCTATACAGTTGGTATCAGCAAATGTAAAAGTGATGTTTTTTACCACTAGATTTTTTGCACGATTGGTGAGTCAGCTTTGTGCAATATATTCACTCGTATTTGAACACGAATACCTCATTTGTATAGTTTTCATCATTTATTGATTTGTCTCAGTACTAGTACAGCACACACTTTTCCCTTGTCCATCCTCCATTTGAATCGCAAGTTTTTTTTTAAAAAAGGCTCCAGCGAGATTTGAACTCGCGACCTCCAGTTTACTAGACTGGCGCTCTAACCAACTGAGCTATGGAGCCTTGCGTGCAAAATACAGCTTATAATGGGTATTTGTTTCTCATACAAGACCTTCCTATGCACAGACATTTCAGCCGAGTTAATGCTGAGCATGATCATTTTGCATGTAATTTATATTGCTATGACACCATTCTTTCTAGGTAAACTTATTGAGTCTTACCAGAGTGAGAAAAAGAAAGTTCTGAATGCATGGCTACCTAATGCGCGACTATTCCCGACAAACCCAACATTGAGCGTATCAATCGTAATGTACAATGGAAATGAAAATGAAATGTCAACTCTAGTTAACGTTTCTATTTGAATGGCACAAAAAGTAACAAACACGCATGTTTGGAGAAAAAGGCTCCGGCGAGATTCGAACTCGCGACCTCCAGTTTACTAGACTGGCGCTCTAACCAACTGAGCTACGGAGCCGTGATGGCAAAGGGTTCAAAATTTATATTCTTATGTGTAGACTACATGCGATCTATACAGTTGGTATCAGCAAATGTAAAAGTGATGTTTTTTACCACTAGATTTTTTGCACGATTGGTGAGTCAGCTTTGTGCAATATATTCACTCGTATTTGAACACGAATACCTCATTTGTATAGTTTTCATCATTTATTGATTTGTCTCAGTACTAGTACAGCACACACTTTTCCCTTGTCCATCCTCCATTTGAATCGCAAGTTTTTTTTAAAAAAGGCTCCAGCGAGATTTGAACTCGCGACCTCCAGTTTACTAGACTGGCGCTCTAACCAACTGAGCTATGGAGCCTTGCGTGCAAAATACAGCTTATAATGGGTATTTGTTTCTCATACAAGACCTTCCTATGCACAGACATTTCAGCCGAGTTAATGCTGTGCATGATCATTTTGCATGTAATTTATATTGCTATGACACCATTCTTTCTAGGTAAACTTATTGAGTCTTACCAGAGTGAGAAAAAGAAAGTTCTGAATGCATGGCTACCTAATGCGCGACTATTCCCGACAAACCCAACATTGAGCGTATCAATCGTAATGTACAATGGAAATGAAAATGAAATGTCAACTCTAGTTAACGTTTCTATTTGAATGGCACAAAAAGTAACAAACACGCATGTTTGGAGAAAAAGGCTCCGGCGAGATTCGAACTCGCGACCTCCAGTTTACTAGACTGGCGCTCTAACCAACTGAGCTACGGAGCCGTGATGGCAAAGGGTTCAAAATTTATATTCTTATGTGTAGACTACATGCGATCTATACAGTTGGTATCAGCAAATGTAAAAGTGATGTTTTTTACCACTAGATTTTTTGCACGATTGGTGAGTCAGCTTTGTGCAATATATTCACTCGTATTTGAACACGAATACCTCATTTGTATAGTTTTCATCATTTATTGATTTGTCTCAGTACTAGTACAGCACACACTTTTCCCTTGTCCATCCTCCATTTGAATCGCAAGTTTTTTTTAAAAAAGGCTCCAGCGAGATTTGAACTCGCGACCTCCAGTTTACTAGACTGGCGCTCTAACCAACTGAGCTATGGAGCCTTGCGTGCAAAATACAGCTTATAATGGGTATTTGTTTCTCATACAAGACCTTCCTATGCACAGACATTTCAGCCGAGTTAATGCTGTGCATGATCATTTTGCATGTAATTTATATTGCTATGACACCATTCTTTCTAGGTAAACTTATTGAGTCTTACCAGAGTGAGAAAAAGAAAGTTCTGAATGCATGGCTACCTAATGCGCGACTATTCCCGACAAACCCAACATTGAGCGTATCAATCGTAATGTACAATGGAAATGAAAATGAAATGTCAACTCTAGTTAACGTTTCTATTTGAATGGCACAAAAAGTAACAAACACGCATGTTTGGAGAAAAAGGCTCCGGCGAGATTCGAACTCGCGACCTCCAGTTTACTAGACTGGCGCTCTAACCAACTGAGCTACGGAGCCGTGATGGCAAAGGGTTCAAAATTTATATTCTTATGTGTAGACTACATGCGATCTATACAGTTGGTATCAGCAAATGTAAAAGTGATGTTTTTTACCACTAGATTTTTTGCACGATTGGTGAGTCAGCTTTGTGCAATATATTCACTCGTATTTGAACACGAATACCTCATTTGTATAGTTTTCATCATTTATTGATTTGTCTCAGTACTAGTACAGCACACACTTTTCCCTTGTCCATCCTCCATTTGAATCGCAAGTTTTTTTAAAAAAAGGCTCCAGCGAGATTTGAACTCGCGACCTCCAGTTTACTAGACTGGCGCTCTAACCAACTGAGCTATGGAGCCTTGCGTGCAAAATACAGCTTATAATGGGTATTTGTTTCTCATACAAGACCTTCCTATGCACAGACATTTCAGCCGAGTTAATGCTGAGCATGATCATTTTGCATGTAATTTATATTGCTATGACACCATTCTTTCTAGGTAAACTTATTGAGTCTTACCAGAGTGAGAAAAAGAAAGTTCTGAATGCATGGCTACCTAATGCGCGACTATTCCCGACAAACCCAACATTGAGCGTATCAATCGTAATGTACAATGGAAATGAAAATGAAATGTCAACTCTAGTTAACGTTTCTATTTGAATGGCACAAAAAGTAACAAACACGCATGTTTGGAGAAAAAGGCTCCGGTGAGATTCGAACTCGCGACCTCCAGTTTACTAGACTGGCGCTCTAACCAACTGAGCTACGGAGCCGTGATGGCAAAGGTTTCAAAATTTATATTCTTATGTGTAGACTACATGCGATCTATACAGTTGGTATCAGCAAATGTAAAAGTGATGTTTTTTACCACTAGATTTTTTGCACGATTGGTGAGTCAGCTTTGTGCAATATATTCACTCGTATTTGAACACGAATACCTCATTTGTATAGTTTTCATCATTTATTGATTTGTCTCAGTACTAGTACAGCACACACTTTTCCCTTGTCCATCCTCCATTTGAATCGCAAGTTTTTTTAAAAAAAGGCTCCAGCGAGATTTGAACTCGCGACCTCCAGTTTACTAGACTGGCGCTCTAACCAACTGAGCTATGGAGCCTTGCGTGCAAAATACAGCTTATAATGGGTATTTGTTTCTCATACAAGACCTTCCTATGCACAGACATTTCAGCCGAGTTAATGCTGAGCATGATCATTTTGCATGTAATTTATATTGCTATGACACCATTCTTTCTAGGTAAACTTATTGAGTCTTACCAGAGTGAGAAAAAGAAAGTTCTGAATGCATGGCTACCTAATGCGCGACTATTCCCGACAAACCCAACATTGAGCGTATCAATCGTAATGTACAATGGAAATGAAAATGAAATGTCAACTCTAGTTAACGTTTCTATTTGAATGGCACAAAAAGTAACAAACACGCATGTTTGGAGAAAAAGGCTCCGGCGAGATTCGAACTCGCGACCTCCAGTTTACTAGACTGGCGCTCTAACCAACTGAGCTACGGAGCCGTGATGGCAAAGGGTTCAAAATTTATATTCTTATGTGTAGACTACATGCGATCTATACAGTTGGTATCAGCAAATGTAAAAGTGATGTTTTTTACCACTAGATTTTTTGCACGATTGGTGAGTCAGCTTTGTGCAATATATTCACTCGTATTTGAACACGAATACCTCATTTGTATAGTTTTCATCATTTATTGATTTGTCTCAGTACTAGTACAGCACACACTTTTCCCTTGTCCATCCTCCATTTGAATCGCAAGTTTTTTTTAAAAAAGGCTCCAGCGAGATTTGAACTCGCGACCTCCAGTTTACTAGACTGGCGCTCTAACCAACTGAGCTATGGAGCCTTGCGTGCAAAATACAGCTTATAATGGGTATTTGTTTCTCATACAAGACCTTCCTATGCACAGACATTTCAGCCGAGTTAATGCTGAGCATGATCATTTTGCATGTAATTTATATTGCTATGACACCATTCTTTCTAGGTAAACTTATTGAGTCTTACCAGAGTGAGAAAAAGAAAGTTCTGAATGCATGGCTACCTAATGCGCGACTATTCCCGACAAACCCAACATTGAGCGTATCAATCGTAATGTACAATGGAAATCAAAATGAAATGTCAACTCTAGTTAACGTTTCTATTTGAATGGCACAAAAAGTAACAAACACGCATGTTTGGAGAAAAAGGCTCCGGCGAGATTCGAACTCGCGACCTCCAGTTTACTAGACTGGCGCTCTAACCAACTGAGCTACGGAGCCGTGATGGCAAAGGGTTCAAAATTTATATTCTTATGTGTAGACTACATGCGATCTATACAGTTGGTATCAGCAAATGTAAAAGTGATGTTTTTTACCACTAGATTTTTTGCACGATTGGTGAGTCAGCTTTGTGCAATATATTCACTCGTATTTGAACACGAATACCTCATTTGTATAGTTTTCATCATTTATTGATTTGTCTCAGTACTAGTACAGCACACACTTTTCCCTTGTCCATCCTCCATTTGAATCGCAAGTTTTTTTAAAAAAAGGCTCCAGCGAGATTTGAACTCGCGACCTCCAGTTTACTAGACTGGCGCTCTAACCAACTGAGCTATGGAGCCTTGCGTGCAAAATACAGCTTATAATGGGTATTTGTTTCTCATACAAGACCTTCCTATGCACAGACATTTCAGCCGAGTTAATGCTGAGCATGATCATTTTGCATGTAATTTATATTGCTATGACACCATTCTTTCTAGGTAAACTTATTGAGTCTTACCAGAGTGAGAAAAAGAAAGTTCTGAATGCATGGCTACCTAATGCGCGACTATTCCCGACAAACCCAACATTGAGCGTATCAATCGTAATGTACAATGGAAATGAAAATGAAATGTCAACTCTAGTTAACGTTTCTATTTGAATGGCACAAAAAGTAACAAACACGCATGTTTGGAGAAAAAGGCTCCGGCGAGATTCGAACTCGCGACCTCCAGTTTACTAGACTGGCGCTCTAACCAACTGAGCTACGGAGCCGTGATGGCAAAGGGTTCAAAATTTATATTCTTATGTGTAGACTACATGCGATCTATACAGTTGGTATCAGCAAATGTAAAAGTGATGTTTTTTACCACTAGATTTTTTGCACGATTGGTGAGTCAGCTTTGTGCAATATATTCACTCGTATTTGAACACGAATACCTCATTTGTATAGTTTTCATCATTTATTGATTTGTCTCAGTACTAGTACAGCACACACTTTTCCCTTGTCCATCCTCCATTTGAATCGCAAGTTTTTTTTAAAAAAGGCTCCAGCGAGATTTGAACTCGCGACCTCCAGTTTACTAGACTGGCGCTCTAACCAACTGAGCTATGGAGCCTTGCGTGCAAAATACAGCTTATAATGGGTATTTGTTTCTCATACAAGACCTTCCTATGCACAGACATTTCAGCCGAGTTAATGCTGAGCATGATCATTTTGCATGTAATTTATATTGCTATGACACCATTCTTTCTAGGTAAACTTATTGAGTCTTACCAGAGTGAGAAAAAGAAAGTTCTGAATGCATGGCTACCTAATGCGCGACTATTCCCGACAAACCCAACATTGAGCGTATCAATCGTAATGTACAATGGAAATGAAAATGAAATGTCAACTCTAGTTAACGTTTCTATTTGAATGGCACAAAAAGTAACAAACACGCATGTTTGGAGAAAAAGGCTCCGGCGAGATTCGAACTCGCGACCTCCAGTTTACTAGACTGGCGCTCTAACCAACTGAGCTACGGAGCCGTGATGGCAAAAGGTTCAAAATTTATATTCTTATGTGTAGACTACATGCGATCTATACAGTTGGTATCAGCAAATGTAAAAGTGATGTTTTTTACCACTAGATTTTTTGCACGATTGGTGAGTCAGCTTTGTGCAATATATTCACTCGTATTTGAACACGAATACCTCATTTGTATAGTTTTCATCATTTATTGATTTGTCTCAGTACTAGTACAGCACACACTTTTCCCTTGTCCATCCTCCATTTGAATCGCAAGTTTTTTTTTTAAAAGGCTCCAGCGAGATTTGAACTCGCGACCTCCAGTTTACTAGACTGGCGCTCTAACCAACTGAGCTATGGAGCCTTGCGTGCAAAATACAGCTTATAATGGGTATTTGTTTCTCATACAAGACCTTCCTATGCACAGACATTTCAGCCGAGTTAATGCTGAGCATGATCATTTTGCATGTAATTTATATTGCTATGACACCATTCTTTCTAGGTAAACTTATTGGTCTTACCAGAGTGAGAAAAAGAAAGTTCTGAATGCATGGCTACCTAATGCGCGACTATTCCCGACAAACCCAACATTGAGCGTATCAATCGTAATGTACAATGAAAATGAAAATGAAATGTCAACTCTAGTTAACGTTTCTATTTGAATGGCACAAAAAGTAACAAACACGCATGTTTGGAGAAAAAGGCTCCGGCGAGATTCGAACTCGCGACCTCCAGTTTACTAGACTGGCGCTCTAACCAACTGAGCTACGGAGCCGTGATGGCAAAGGGTTCAAAATTTATATTCTTATGTGTAGACTACATGCGATCTATACAGTTGGTATCAGCAAATGTAAAAGTGATGTTTTTTACCACTAGATTTTTTGCACGATTGGTGAGTCAGCTTTGTGCAATATATTCACTCGTATTTGAACACGAATACCTCATTTGTATAGTTTTCATCATTTATTGATTTGTCTCAGTACTAGTACAGCACACACTTTTCCCTTGTCCATCCTCCATTTGAATCGCAAGTTTTTTTTAAAAAAGGCTCCAGCGAGATTTGAACTCGCGACCTCCAGTTTACTAGACTGGCGCTCTAACCAACTGAGCTATGGAGCCTTGCGTGCAAAATACAGCTTATAATGGGTATTTGTTTCTCATACAAGACCTTCCTATGCACAGACATTTCAGCCGAGTTAATGCTGTGCATGATCATTTTGCATGTAATTTATATTGCTATGACACCATTCTTTCTAGGTAAACTTATTGAGTCTTACCAGAGTGAGAAAAAGAAAGTTCTGAATGCATGGCTACCTAATGCGCGACTATTCCCGACAAACCCAACATTGAGCGTATCAATCGTAATGTACAATGGAAATGAAAATGAAATGTCAACTCTAGTTAACGTTTCTATTTGAATGGCACAAAAAGTAACAAACACGCATGTTTGGAGAAAAAGGCTCCGGTGAGATTCGAACTCGCGACCTCCAGTTTACTAGACTGGCGCTCTAACCAACTGAGCTACGGAGCCGTGATGGCAAAGGTTTCAAAATTTATATTCTTATGTGTAGACTACATGCATCTATACAGTTGGTATCAGCAAATGTAAAAGTGATGTTTTTTACCACTAGATTTTTTGCACGATTGGTGAGTCAGCTTTGTGCAATATATTCACTCGTATTTGAACACGAATACCTCATTTGTATAGTTTTCATCATTTATTGATTTGTCTCAGTACTAGTACAGCACACACTTTTCCCTTGTCCATCCTCCATTTGAATCGCAAGTTTTTTTTAAAAAAGGCTCCAGCGAGATTTGAACTCGCGACCTCCAGTTTACTAGACTGGCGCTCTAACCAACTGAGCTATGGAGCCTTGCGTGCAAAATACAGCTTATAATGGGTATTTGTTTCTCATACAAGACCTTCCTATGCACAGACATTTCAGCCGAGTTAATGCTGAGCATGATCATTTTGCATGTAATTTATATTGCTATGACACCATTCTTTCTAGGTAAACTTATTGAGTCTTACCAGAGTGAGAAAAAGAAAGTTCTGAATGCATGGCTACCTAATGCGCGACTATTCCCGACAAACCCAACATTGAGCGTATCAATCGTAATGTACAATGGAAATGAAAATGAAATGTCAACTCTAGTTAACGTTTCTATTTGAATGGCACAAAAAGTAACAAACACGCATGTTTGGAGAAAAAGGCTCCGGCGAGATTCGAACTCGCGACCTCCAGTTTACTAGACTGGCGCTCTAACCAACTGAGCTACGGAGCCGTGATGGCAAAAGGTTCAAAATTTATATTCTTATGTGTAGACTACATGCGATCTATACAGTTGGTATCAGCAAATGTAAAAGTGATGTTTTTTACCACTAGATTTTTTGCACGATTGGTGAGTCAGCTTTGTGCAATATATTCACTTGTATTTGAACACGAATACCTCATTTGTATAGTTTTCATCATTTATTGATTTGTCTCAGTACTAGTACAGCACACACTTTTCCCTTGTCCATCCTCCATTTGAATCGCAAGTTTTTTTAAAAAAAGGCTCCAGCGAGATTTGAACTCGCGACCTCCAGTTTACTAGACTGGCGCTCTAACCAACTGAGCTATGGAGCCTTGCGTGCAAAATACAGCTTATAATGGGTATTTGTTTCTCATACAAGACCTTCCTATGCACAGACATTTCAGCCGAGTTAATGCTGAGCATGATCATTTTGCATGTAATTTATATTGCTATGACACCATTCTTTCTAGGTAAACTTATTGAGTCTTACCAGAGTGAGAAAAAGAAAGTTCTGAATGCATGGCTACCTAATGCGCGACTATTCCCGACAAACCCAACATTGAGCGTATCAATCGTAATGTACAATGGAAATGAAAATGAAATGTCAACTCCAGTTAACGTTTCTATTTGAATGGCACAAAAAGTAACAAACACGCATGTTTGGAGAAAAAGGCTCCGGCGAGATTCGAACTCGCGACCTCCAGTTTACTAGACTGGCGCTCTAACCAACTGAGCTACGGAGCCGTGATGGCAAAGGGTTCAAAATTTATATTCTTATGTGTAGACTACATGCGATCTATACAGTTGGTATCAGCAAATGTAAAAGTGATGTTTTTTACCACTAGATTTTTTGCACGATTGGAGAGGCAGCTTTGTGCAATATATTCACTCGTATTTGAACACGAATACCTCATTTGTATAGTTTTCATCATTTATTGATTTGTCTCAGTACTAGTACAGCACACACTTTTCCCTTGTCCATCCTCCATTTGAATCGCAAGTTTTTTTTAAAAAAGGCTCCAGCGAGATTTGAACTCGCGACCTCCAGTTTACTAGACTGGCGCTCTAACCAACTGAGCTATGGAGCCTTGCGTGCAAAATACAGCTTATAATGGGTATTTGTTTCTCATACAAGACCTTCCTATGCACAGACATTTCAGCCGAGTTAATGCTGAGCATGATCATTTTGCATGTAATTTATATTGCTATGACACCATTCTTTCTAGGTAAACTTATTGAGTCTTACCAGAGTGAGAAAAAGAAAGTTCTGAATGCATGGCTACCTAATGCGCGACTATTCCCGACAAACCCAACATTGAGCGTATCAATCGTAATGTACAATGGAAATGAAAATGAAATGTCAACTCTAGTTAACGTTTCTATTTGAATGGCACAAAAAGTAACAAACACGCATGTTTGGAGAAAAAGGCTCCGGCGAGATTCGAACTCGCGACCTCCAGTTTACTAGACTGGCGCTCTAACCAACTGAGCTACGGAGCCGTGATGGCAAAGGGTTCAAAATTTATATTCTTATGTGTAGACTACATGCGATCTATACAGTTGGTATCAGCAAATGTAAAAGTGATGTTTTTTACCACTAGATTTTTTGCACGATTGGTGAGTCAGCTTTGTGCAATATATTCACTCGTATTTGAACACGAATACCTCATTTGTATAGTTTTCATCATTTATTGATTTGTCTCAGTACTAGTACAGCACACACTTTTCCCTTGTCCATCCTCCATTTGAATCGCAAGTTTTTTTTAAAAAAGGCTCCAGCGAGATTTGAACTTGCGACCTCCAGTTTACTAGACTGGCGCTCTAACCAACTGAGCTATGGAGCCTTGCGTGCAAAATACAGCTTATAATGGGTATTTGTTTCTCATACAAGACCTTCCTATGCACAGACATTTCAGCCGAGTTAATGCTGAGCATGATCATTTTGCATGTAATTTATATTGCTATGACACCATTCTTTCTAGGTAAACTTATTGAGTCTTACCAGAGTGAGAAAAAGAAAGTTCTGAATGCATGGCTACCTAATGCGCGACTATTCCCGACAAACCCAACATTGAGCGTATCAATCGTAATGTACAATGGAAATGAAAATGAAATGTCAACTCTAGTTAACGTTTCTATTTGAATGGCACAAAAAGTAACAAACACGCATGTTTGGAGAAAAAGGCTCCGGCGAGATTCGAACTCGCGACCTCCAGTTTACTAGACTGGCGCTCTAACCAACTGAGCTACGGAGCCGTGATGGCAAAAGGTTCAAAATTTATATTCTTATGTGTAGACTACATGCGATCTATACAGTTGGTATCAGCAAATGTAAAAGTGATGTTTTTTACCACTAGATTTTTTGCACGATTGGTGAGTCAGCTTTGTGCAATATATTCACTCGTATTTGAACACGAATACCTCATTTGTATAGTTTTCATCATTTATTGATTTGTCTCAGTACTAGTACAGCACACACTTTTCCCTTGTCCATCCTCCATTTGAATCGCAAGTTTTTTTAAAAAAAGGCTCCAGCGAGATTTGAACTCGCGACCTCCAGTTTACTAGACTGGCGCTCTAACCAACTGAGCTATGGAGCCTTGCGTGCAAAATACAGCTTATAATGGGTATTTGTTTCTCATACAAGACCTTCCTATGCACAGACATTTCAGCCGAGTTAATGCTGTGCATGATCATTTTGCATGTAATTTATATTGCTATGACACCATTCTTTCTAGGTAAACTTATTGAGTCTTACCAGAGTGAGAAAAAGAAAGTTCTGAATGCATGGCTACCTAATGCGCGACTATTCCCGACAAACCCAACATTGAGCGTATCAATCGTAATGTACAATGGAAATGAAAATGAAATGTCAACTCTAGTTAACGTTTCTATTTGAATGGCACAAAAAGTAACAAACACGCATGTTTGGAGAAAAAGGCTCCGGCGAGATTCGAACTCGCGACCTCCAGTTTACTAGACTGGCGCTCTAACCAACTGAGCTACGGAGCCGTGATGGCAAAGGTTTCAAAATTTATATTCTTATGTGTAGACTACATGCGATCTATACAGTTGGTATCAGCAAATGTAAAAGTGATGTTTTTTACCACTAGATTTTTTGCACGATTGGTGAGTCAGCTTTGTGCAATATATTCACTTGTATTTGAACACGAATACCTCATTTGTATAGTTTTCATCATTTATTGATTTGTCTCAGTACTAGTACAGCACACACTTTTCCCTTGTCCATCCTCCATTTGAATCGCAAGTTTTTTTAAAAAAAGGCTCCAGCGAGATTTGAACTCGCGACCTCCAGTTTACTAGACTGGCGCTCTAACCAACTGAGCTATGGAGCCTTGCGTGCAAAATACAGCTTATAATGGGTATTTGTTTCTCATACAAGACCTTCCTATGCACAGACATTTCAGCCGAGTTAATGCTGAGCATGATCATTTTGCATGTAATTTATATTGCTATGACACCATTCTTTCTAGGTAAACTTATTGAGTCTTACCAGAGTGAGAAAAAGAAAGTTCTGAATGCATGGCTACCTAATGCGCGACTATTCCCGACAAACCCAACATTGAGCGTATCAATCGTAATGTACAATGGAAATGAAAATGAAATGTCAACTCCAGTTAACGTTTCTATTTGAATGGCACAAAAAGTAACAAACACGCATGTTTGGAGAAAAAGGCTCCGGCGAGATTCGAACTCGCGACCTCCAGTTTACTAGACTGGCGCTCTAACCAACTGAGCTACGGAGCCGTGATGGCAAAGGGTTCAAAATTTATATTCTTATGTGTAGACTACATGCGATCTATACAGTTGGTATCAGCAAATGTAAAAGTGATGTTTTTTACCACTAGATTTTTTGCACGATTGGAGAGGCAGCTTTGTGCAATATATTCACTCGTATTTGAACACGAATACCTCATTTGTATAGTTTTCATCATTTATTGATTTGTCTCAGTACTAGTACAGCACACACTTTTCCCTTGTCCATCCTCCATTTGAATCGCAAGTTTTTTTTAAAAAAGGCTCCAGCGAGATTTGAACTCGCGACCTCCAGTTTACTAGACTGGCGCTCTAACCAACTGAGCTATGGAGCCTTGCGTGCAAAATACAGCTTATAATGGGTATTTGTTTCTCATACAAGACCTTCCTATGCACAGACATTTCAGCCGAGTTAATGCTGAGCATGATCATTTTGCATGTAATTTATATTGCTATGACACCATTCTTTCTAGGTAAACTTATTGAGTCTTACCAGAGTGAGAAAAAGAAAGTTCTGAATGCATGGCTACCTAATGCGCGACTATTCCCGACAAACCCAACATTGAGCGTATCAATCGTAATGTACAATGGAAATGAAAATGAAATGTCAACTCTAGTTAACGTTTCTATTTGAATGGCACAAAAAGTAACAAACACGCATGTTTGGAGAAAAAGGCTCCGGCGAGATTCGAACTCGCGACCTCCAGTTTACTAGACTGGCGCTCTAACCAACTGAGCTACGGAGCCGTGATGGCAAAGGGTTCAAAATTTATATTCTTATGTGTAGACTACATGCGATCTATACAGTTGGTATCAGCAAATGTAAAAGTGATGTTTTTTACCACTAGATTTTTTGCACGATTGGTGAGTCAGCTTTGTGCAATATATTCACTCGTATTTGAACACGAATACCTCATTTGTATAGTTTTCATCATTTATTGATTTGTCTCAGTACTAGTACAGCACACACTTTTCCCTTGTCCATCCTCCATTTGAATCGCAAGTTTTTTTAAAAAAAGGCTCCAGCGAGATTTGAACTCGCGACCTCCAGTTTACTAGACTGGCGCTCTAACCAACTGAGCTATGGAGCCTTGCGTGCAAAATACAGCTTATAATGGGTATTTGTTTCTCATACAAGACCTTCCTATGCACAGACATTTCAGCCGAGTTAATGCTGAGCATGATCATTTTGCATGTAATTTATATTGCTATGACACCATTCTTTCTAGGTAAACTTATTGAGTCTTACCAGAGTGAGAAAAAGAAAGTTCTGAATGCATGGCTACCTAATGCGCGACTATTCCCGACAAACCCAACATTGAGCGTATCAATCGTAATGTACAATGGAAATGAAAATGAAATGTCAACTCCAGTTAACGTTTCTATTTGAATGGCACAAAAAGTAACAAACACGCATGTTTGGAGAAAAAGGCTCCGGCGAGATTCGAACTCGCGACCTCCAGTTTACTAGACTGGCGCTCTAACCAACTGAGCTACGGAGCCGTGATGGCAAAGGGTTCAAAATTTATATTCTTATGTGTAGACTACATGCGATCTATACAGTTGGTATCAGCAAATGTAAAAGTGATGTTTTTTACCACTAGATTTTTTGCACGATTGGAGAGGCAGCTTTGTGCAATATATTCACTCGTATTTGAACACGAATACCTCATTTGTATAGTTTTCATCATTTATTGATTTGTCTCAGTACTAGTACAGCACACACTTTTCCCTTGTCCATCCTCCATTTGAATCGCAAGTTTTTTTTAAAAAAGGCTCCAGCGAGATTTGAACTCGCGACCTCCAGTTTACTAGACTGGCGCTCTAACCAACTGAGCTATGGAGCCTTGCGTGCAAAATACAGCTTATAATGGGTATTTGTTTCTCATACAAGACCTTCCTATGCACAGACATTTCAGCCGAGTTAATGCTGAGCATGATCATTTTGCATGTAATTTATATTGCTATGACACCATTCTTTCTAGGTAAACTTATTGAGTCTTACCAGAGTGAGAAAAAGAAAGTTCTGAATGCATGGCTACCTAATGCGCGACTATTCCCGACAAACCCAACATTGAGCGTATCAATCGTAATGTACAATGGAAATGAAAATGAAATGTCAACTCTAGTTAACGTTTCTATTTGAATGGCACAAAAAGTAACAAACACGCATGTTTGGAGAAAAAGGCTCCGGCGAGATTCGAACTCGCGACCTCCAGTTTACTAGACTGGCGCTCTAACCAACTGAGCTACGGAGCCGTGATGGCAAAGGGTTCAAAATTTATATTCTTATGTGTAGACTACATGCGATCTATACAGTTGGTATCAGCAAATGTAAAAGTGATGTTTTTTACCACTAGATTTTTTGCACGATTGGTGAGTCAGCTTTGTGCAATATATTCACTCGTATTTGAACACGAATACCTCATTTGTATAGTTTTCATCATTTATTGATTTGTCTCAGTACTAGTACAGCACACACTTTTCCCTTGTCCATCCTCCATTTGAATCGCAAGTTTTTTTTAAAAAAGGCTCCAGCGAGATTTGAACTTGCGACCTCCAGTTTACTAGACTGGCGCTCTAACCAACTGAGCTATGGAGCCTTGCGTGCAAAATACAGCTTATAATGGGTATTTGTTTCTCATACAAGACCTTCCTATGCACAGACATTTCAGCCGAGTTAATGCTGAGCATGATCATTTTGCATGTAATTTATATTGCTATGACACCATTCTTTCTAGGTAAACTTATTGAGTCTTACCAGAGTGAGAAAAAGAAAGTTCTGAATGCATGGCTACCTAATGCGCGACTATTCCCGACAAACCCAACATTGAGCGTATCAATCGTAATGTACAATGGAAATGAAAATGAAATGTCAACTCTAGTTAACGTTTCTATTTGAATGGCACAAAAAGTAACAAACACGCATGTTTGGAGAAAAAGGCTCCGGCGAGATTCGAACTCGCGACCTCCAGTTTACTAGACTGGCGCTCTAACCAACTGAGCTACGGAGCCGTGATGGCAAAAGGTTCAAAATTTATATTCTTATGTGTAGACTACATGCGATCTATACAGTTGGTATCAGCAAATGTAAAAGTGATGTTTTTTACCACTAGATTTTTTGCACGATTGGTGAGTCAGCTTTGTGCAATATATTCACTCGTATTTGAACACGAATACCTCATTTGTATAGTTTTCATCATTTATTGATTTGTCTCAGTACTAGTACAGCACACACTTTTCCCTTGTCCATCCTCCATTTGAATCGCAAGTTTTTTTAAAAAAAGGCTCCAGCGAGATTTGAACTCGCGACCTCCAGTTTACTAGACTGGCGCTCTAACCAACTGAGCTATGGAGCCTTGCGTGCAAAATACAGCTTATAATGGGTATTTGTTTCTCATACAAGACCTTCCTATGCACAGACATTTCAGCCGAGTTAATGCTGTGCATGATCATTTTGCATGTAATTTATATTGCTATGACACCATTCTTTCTAGGTAAACTTATTGAGTCTTACCAGAGTGAGAAAAAGAAAGTTCTGAATGCATGGCTACCTAATGCGCGACTATTCCCGACAAACCCAACATTGAGCGTATCAATCGTAATGTACAATGGAAATGAAAATGAAATGTCAACTCTAGTTAACGTTTCTATTTGAATGGCACAAAAAGTAACAAACACGCATGTTTGGAGAAAAAGGCTCCGGCGAGATTCGAACTCGCGACCTCCAGTTTACTAGACTGGCGCTCTAACCAACTGAGCTACGGAGCCGTGATGGCAAAGGTTTCAAAATTTATATTCTTATGTGTAGACTACATGCGATCTATACAGTTGGTATCAGCAAATGTAAAAGTGATGTTTTTTACCACTAGATTTTTTGCACGATTGGTGAGTCAGCTTTGTGCAATATATTCACTCGTATTTGAACACGAATACCTCATTTGTATAGTTTTCATCATTTATTGATTTGTCTCAGTACTAGTACAGCACACACTTTTCCCTTGTCCATCCTCCATTTGAATCGCAAGTTTTTTTAAAAAAAGGCTCCAGCGAGATTTGAACTCGCGACCTCCAGTTTACTAGACTGGCGCTCTAACCAACTGAGCTATGGAGCCTTGCGTGCAAAATACAGCTTATAATGGGTATTTGTTTCTCATACAAGACCTTCCTATGCACAGACATTTCAGCCGAGTTAATGCTGAGCATGATCATTTTGCATGTAATTTATATTGCTATGACACCATTCTTTCTAGGTAAACTTATTGAGTCTTACCAGAGTGAGAAAAAGAAAGTTCTGAATGCATGGCTACCTAATGCGCGACTATTCCCGACAAACCCAACATTGAGCGTATCAATCGTAATGTACAATGGAAATGAAAATGAAATGTCAACTCTAGTTAACGTTTCTATTTGAATGGCACAAAAAGTAACAAACACGCATGTTTGGAGAAAAAGGCTCCGGCGAGATTCGAACTCGCGACCTCCAGTTTACTAGACTGGCGCTCTAACCAACTGAGCTACGGAGCCGTGATGGCAAAGGGTTCAAAATTTATATTCTTATGTGTAGACTACATGCGATCTATACAGTTGGTATCAGCAAATGTAAAAGTGATGTTTTTTACCACTAGATTTTTTGCACGATTGGTGAGTCAGCTTTGTGCAATATATTCACTCGTATTTGAACACGAATACCTCATTTGTATAGTTTTCATCATTTATTGATTTGTCTCAGTACTAGTACAGCACACACTTTTCCCTTGTCCATCCTCCATTTGAATCGCAAGTTTTTTTTAAAAAAGGCTCCAGCGAGATTTGAACTCGCGACCTCCAGTTTACTAGACTGGCGCTCTAACCAACTGAGCTATGGAGCCTTGCGTGCAAAATACAGCTTATAATGGGTATTTGTTTCTCATACAAGACCTTCCTATGCACAGACATTTCAGCCGAGTTAATGCTGTGCATGATCATTTTGCATGTAATTTATATTGCTATGACACCATTCTTTCTAGGTAAACTTATTGAGTCTTACCAGAGTGAGAAAAAGAAAGTTCTGAATGCATGGCTACCTAATGCGCGACTATTCCCGACAAACCCAACATTGAGCGTATCAATCGTAATGTACAATGGAAATGAAAATGAAATGTCAACTCTAGTTAACGTTTCTATTTGAATGGCACAAAAAGTAACAAACACGCATGTTTGGAGAAAAAGGCTCCGGCGAGATTCGAACTCGCGACCTCCAGTTTACTAGACTGGCGCTCTAACCAACTGAGCTACGGAGCCGTGATGGCAAAGGGTTCAAAATTTATATTCTTATGTGTAGACTACATGCGATCTATACAGTTGGTATCAGCAAATGTAAAAGTGATGTTTTTTACCACTAGATTTTTTGCACGATTGGTGAGTCAGCTTTGTGCAATATATTCACTCGTATTTGAACACGAATACCTCATTTGTATAGTTTTCATCATTTATTGATTTGTCTCAGTACTAGTACAGCACACACTTTTCCCTTGTCCATCCTCCATTTGAATCGCAAGTTTTTTTTAAAAAAGGCTCCAGCGAGATTTGAACTTGCGACCTCCAGTTTACTAGACTGGCGCTCTAACCAACTGAGCTATGGAGCCTTGCGTGCAAAATACAGCTTATAATGGGTATTTGTTTCTCATACAAGACCTTCCTATGCACAGACATTTCAGCCGAGTTAATGCTGAGCATGATCATTTTGCATGTAATTTATATTGCTATGACACCATTCTTTCTAGGTAAACTTATTGAGTCTTACCAGAGTGAGAAAAAGAAAGTTCTGAATGCATGGCTACCTAATGCGCGACTATTCCCGACAAACCCAACATTGAGCGTATCAATCGTAATGTACAATGGAAATGAAAATGAAATGTCAACTCTAGTTAACGTTTCTATTTGAATGGCACAAAAAGTAACAAACACGCATGTTTGGAGAAAAAGGCTCCGGCGAGATTCGAACTCGCGACCTCCAGTTTACTAGACTGGCGCTCTAACCAACTGAGCTACGGAGCCGTGATGGCAAAAGGTTCAAAATTTATATTCTTATGTGTAGACTACATGCGATCTATACAGTTGGTATCAGCAAATGTAAAAGTGATGTTTTTTACCACTAGATTTTTTGCACGATTGGTGAGTCAGCTTTGTGCAATATATTCACTCGTATTTGAACACGAATACCTCATTTGTATAGTTTTCATCATTTATTGATTTGTCTCAGTACTAGTACAGCACACACTTTTCCCTTGTCCATCCTCCATTTGAATCGCAAGTTTTTTTAAAAAAAGGCTCCAGCGAGATTTGAACTCGCGACCTCCAGTTTACTAGACTGGCGCTCTAACCAACTGAGCTATGGAGCCTTGCGTGCAAAATACAGCTTATAATGGGTATTTGTTTCTCATACAAGACCTTCCTATGCACAGACATTTCAGCCGAGTTAATGCTGTGCATGATCATTTTGCATGTAATTTATATTGCTATGACACCATTCTTTCTAGGTAAACTTATTGAGTCTTACCAGAGTGAGAAAAAGAAAGTTCTGAATGCATGGCTACCTAATGCGCGACTATTCCCGACAAACCCAACATTGAGCGTATCAATCGTAATGTACAATGGAAATGAAAATGAAATGTCAACTCTAGTTAACGTTTCTATTTGAATGGCACAAAAAGTAACAAACACGCATGTTTGGAGAAAAAGGCTCCGGCGAGATTCGAACTCGCGACCTCCAGTTTACTAGACTGGCGCTCTAACCAACTGAGCTAC
The DNA here is from genome assembly GCA_944474755.1 of Limnoperna fortunei. Classification (NCBI taxonomy): domain Eukaryota; kingdom Metazoa; phylum Mollusca; class Bivalvia; order Mytilida; family Modiolidae; genus Limnoperna; species Limnoperna fortunei. The sequence continues at coordinate 68,136,161 of OX104112.1, forward strand.
GGAGCCGTGATGGCAAAGGTTTCAAAATTTATATTCTTATGTGTAGACTACATGCGATCTATACAGTTGGTATCAGCAAATGTAAAAGTGATGTTTTTTACCACTAGATTTTTTGCACGATTGGTGAGTCAGCTTTGTGCAATATATTCACTCGTATTTGAACACGAATACCTCATTTGTATAGTTTTCATCATTTATTGATTTGTCTCAGTACTAGTACAGCACACACTTTTCCCTTGTCCATCCTCCATTTGAATCGCAAGTTTTTTTAAAAAAAGGCTCCAGCGAGATTTGAACTCGCGACCTCCAGTTTACTAGACTGGCGCTCTAACCAACTGAGCTATGGAGCCTTGCGTGCAAAATACAGCTTATAATGGGTATTTGTTTCTCATACAAGACCTTCCTATGCACAGACATTTCAGCCGAGTTAATGCTGAGCATGATCATTTTGCATGTAATTTATATTGCTATGACACCATTCTTTCTAGGTAAACTTATTGAGTCTTACCAGAGTGAGAAAAAGAAAGTTCTGAATGCATGGCTACCTAATGCGCGACTATTCCCGACAAACCCAACATTGAGCGTATCAATCGTAATGTACAATGGAAATGAAAATGAAATGTCAACTCTAGTTAACGTTTCTATTTGAATGGCACAAAAAGTAACAAACACGCATGTTTGGAGAAAAAGGCTCCGGCGAGATTCGAACTCGCGACCTCCAGTTTACTAGACTGGCGCTCTAACCAACTGAGCTACGGAGCCGTGATGGCAAAGGGTTCAAAATTTATATTCTTATGTGTAGACTACATGCGATCTATACAGTTGGTATCAGCAAATGTAAAAGTGATGTTTTTTACCACTAGATTTTTTGCACGATTGGTGAGTCAGCTTTGTGCAATATATTCACTCGTATTTGAACACGAATACCTCATTTGTATAGTTTTCATCATTTATTGATTTGTCTCAGTACTAGTACAGCACACACTTTTCCCTTGTCCATCCTCCATTTGAATCGCAAGTTTTTTTTAAAAAAGGCTCCAGCGAGATTTGAACTCGCGACCTCCAGTTTACTAGACTGGCGCTCTAACCAACTGAGCTATGGAGCCTTGCGTGCAAAATACAGCTTATAATGGGTATTTGTTTCTCATACAAGACCTTCCTATGCACAGACATTTCAGCCGAGTTAATGCTGTGCATGATCATTTTGCATGTAATTTATATTGCTATGACACCATTCTTTCTAGGTAAACTTATTGAGTCTTACCAGAGTGAGAAAAAGAAAGTTCTGAATGCATGGCTACCTAATGCGCGACTATTCCCGACAAACCCAACATTGAGCGTATCAATCGTAATGTACAATGGAAATGAAAATGAAATGTCAACTCTAGTTAACGTTTCTATTTGAATGGCACAAAAAGTAACAAACACGCATGTTTGGAGAAAAAGGCTCCGGCGAGATTCGAACTCGCGACCTCCAGTTTACTAGACTGGCGCTCTAACCAACTGAGCTACGGAGCCGTGATGGCAAAGGGTTCAAAATTTATATTCTTATGTGTAGACTACATGCGATCTATACAGTTGGTATCAGCAAATGTAAAAGTGATGTTTTTTACCACTAGATTTTTTGCACGATTGGTGAGTCAGCTTTGTGCAATATATTCACTCGTATTTGAACACGAATACCTCATTTGTATAGTTTTCATCATTTATTGATTTGTCTCAGTACTAGTACAGCACACACTTTTCCCTTGTCCATCCTCCATTTGAATCGCAAGTTTTTTAAAAAAAAGGCTCCAGCGAGATTTGAACTCGCGACCTCCAGTTTACTAGACTGGCGCTCTAACCAACTGAGCTATGGAGCCTTGCGTGCAAAATACAGCTTATAATGGGTATTTGTTTCTCATACAAGACCTTCCTATGCACAGACATTTCAGCCGAGTTAATGCTGAGCATGATCATTTTGCATGTAATTTATATTGCTATGACACCATTCTTTCTAGGTAAACTTATTGAGTCTTACCAGAGTGAGAAAAAGAAAGTTCTGAATGCATGGCTACCTAATGCGCGACTATTCCCGACAAACCCAACATTGAGCGTATCAATCGTAATGTACAATGGAAATGAAAATGAAATGTCAACTCTAGTTAACGTTTCTATTTGAATGGCACAAAAAGTAACAAACACGCATGTTTGGAGAAAAAGGCTCCGGCGAGATTCGAACTCGCGACCTCCAGTTTACTAGACTGGCGCTCTAACCAACTGAGCTACGGAGCCGTGATGGCAAAGGTTTCAAAATTTATATTCTTATGTGTAGACTACATGCGATCTATACAGTTGGTATCAGCAAATGTAAAAGTGATGTTTTTTACCACTAGATTTTTTGCACGATTGGTGAGTCAGCTTTGTGCAATATATTCACTCGTATTTGAACACGAATACCTCATTTGTATAGTTTTCATCATTTATTGATTTGTCTCAGTACTAGTACAGCACACACTTTTCCCTTGTCCATCCTCCATTTGAATCGCAAGTTTTTTTAAAAAAAGGCTCCAGCGAGATTTGAACTCGCGACCTCCAGTTTACTAGACTGGCGCTCTAACCAACTGAGCTATGGAGCCTTGCGTGCAAAATACAGCTTATAATGGGTATTTGTTTCTCATACAAGACCTTCCTATGCACAGACATTTCAGCCGAGTTAATGCTGAGCATGATCATTTTGCATGTAATTTATATTGCTATGACACCATTCTTTCTAGGTAAACTTATTGAGTCTTACCAGAGTGAGAAAAAGAAAGTTCTGAATGCATGGCTACCTAATGCGCGACTATTCCCGACAAACCCAACATTGAGCGTATCAATCGTAATGTACAATGGAAATGAAAATGAAATGTCAACTCTAGTTAACGTTTCTATTTGAATGGCACAAAAAGTAACAAACACGCATGTTTGGAGAAAAAGGCTCCGGCGAGATTCGAACTCGCGACCTCCAGTTTACTAGACTGGCGCTCTAACCAACTGAGCTACGGAGCCGTGATGGCAAAGGGTTCAAAATTTATATTCTTATGTGTAGACTACATGCGATCTATACAGTTGGTATCAGCAAATGTAAAAGTGATGTTTTTTACCACTAGATTTTTTGCACGATTGGTGAGTCAGCTTTGTGCAATATATTCACTCGTATTTGAACACGAATACCTCATTTGTATAGTTTTCATCATTTATTGATTTGTCTCAGTACTAGTACAGCACACACTTTTCCCTTGTCCATCCTCCATTTGAATCGCAAGTTTTTTTTAAAAAAGGCTCCAGCGAGATTTGAACTCGCGACCTCCAGTTTACTAGACTGGCGCTCTAACCAACTGAGCTATGGAGCCTTGCGTGCAAAATACAGCTTATAATGGGTATTTGTTTCTCATACAAGACCTTCCTATGCACAGACATTTCAGCCGAGTTAATGCTGTGCATGATCATTTTGCATGTAATTTATATTGCTATGACACCATTCTTTCTAGGTAAACTTATTGAGTCTTACCAGAGTGAGAAAAAGAAAGTTCTGAATGCATGGCTACCTAATGCGCGACTATTCCCGACAAACCCAACATTGAGCGTATCAATCGTAATGTACAATGGAAATGAAAATGAAATGTCAACTCTAGTTAACGTTTCTATTTGAATGGCACAAAAAGTAACAAACACGCATGTTTGGAGAAAAAGGCTCCGGCGAGATTCGAACTCGCGACCTCCAGTTTACTAGACTGGCGCTCTAACCAACTGAGCTACGGAGCCGTGATGGCAAAGGGTTCAAAATTTATATTCTTATGTGTAGACTACATGCGATCTATACAGTTGGTATCAGCAAATGTAAAAGTGATGTTTTTTACCACTAGATTTTTTGCACGATTGGTGAGTCAGCTTTGTGCAATATATTCACTCGTATTTGAACACGAATACCTCATTTGTATAGTTTTCATCATTTATTGATTTGTCTCAGTACTAGTACAGCACACACTTTTCCCTTGTCCATCCTCCATTTGAATCGCAAGTTTTTTAAAAAAAAGGCTCCAGCGAGATTTGAACTCGCGACCTCCAGTTTACTAGACTGGCGCTCTAACCAACTGAGCTATGGAGCCTTGCGTGCAAAATACAGCTTATAATGGGTATTTGTTTCTCATACAAGACCTTCCTATGCACAGACATTTCAGCCGAGTTAATGCTGAGCATGATCATTTTGCATGTAATTTATATTGCTATGACACCATTCTTTCTAGGTAAACTTATTGAGTCTTACCAGAGTGAGAAAAAGAAAGTTCTGAATGCATGGCTACCTAATGCGCGACTATTCCCGACAAACCCAACATTGAGCGTATCAATCGTAATGTACAATGGAAATGAAAATGAAATGTCAACTCTAGTTAACGTTTCTATTTGAATGGCACAAAAAGTAACAAACACGCATGTTTGGAGAAAAAGGCTCCGGCGAGATTCGAACTCGCGACCTCCAGTTTACTAGACTGGCGCTCTAACCAACTGAGCTACGGAGCCGTGATGGCAAAAGGTTCAAAATTTATATTCTTATGTGTAGACTACATGCGATCTATACAGTTGGTATCAGCAAATGTAAAAGTGATGTTTTTTACCACTAGATTTTTTGCACGATTGGTGAGTCAGCTTTGTGCAATATATTCACTCGTATTTGAACACGAATACCTCATTTGTATAGTTTTCATCATTTATTGATTTGTCTCAGTACTAGTACAGCACACACTTTTCCCTTGTCCATCCTCCATTTGAATCGCAAGTTTTTTTTAAAAAAGGCTCCAGCGAGATTTGAACTCGCGACCTCCAGTTTACTAGACTGGCGCTCTAACCAACTGAGCTATGGAGCCTTGCGTGCAAAATACAGCTTATAATGGGTATTTGTTTCTCATACAAGACCTTCCTATGCACAGACATTTCAGCCGAGTTAATGCTGAGCATGATCATTTTGCATGTAATTTATATTGCTATGACACCATTCTTTCTAGGTAAACTTATTGGTCTTACCAGAGTGAGAAAAAGAAAGTTCTGAATGCATGGCTACCTAATGCGCGACTATTCCCGACAAACCCAACATTGAGCGTATCAATCGTAATGTACAATGAAAATGAAAATGAAATGTCAACTCTAGTTAACGTTTCTATTTGAATGGCACAAAAAGTAACAAACACGCATGTTTGGAGAAAAAGGCTCCGGCGAGATTCGAACTCGCGACCTCCAGTTTACTAGACTGGCGCTCTAACCAACTGAGCTACGGAGCCGTGATGGCAAAAGGTTCAAAATTTATATTCTTATGTGTAGACTACATGCGATCTATACAGTTGGTATCAGCAAATGTAAAAGTGATGTTTTTTACCACTAGATTTTTTGCACGATTGGTGAGTCAGCTTTGTGCAATATATTTCAAATGCTAAGCCTTATGATTAAAGACAAACTTATTGAAAATCAAAATATTCACTTTTGTGACAATAGTAACATGAGCTATAAAGGTAAACCAATACCCAAATTTTTAGACACCAAAGACAACTATCATCTCTCTAATAGTGGAATTAGAATGCTAGCTGCAAACATTCGTGATTGTATTGATGAAACTCTCGGATTCCCCCATCGTCCTACCAACGACCGTAATAACAACTATCAGAATACAACAAATCGAAGAGAGAATGACAATTTTGCAAATTATTCAACTACACAATATAGAGACAATTACCGATATGAAAACTATCGAGGTAGAGGACAACAGAGAGGATATAGTGGCCGTGGTCAGACCTTTCGTCGCTACAAGCGTTATTGATACTTTCATTCGTTAAATATATAACATCTCAGATAATAATAACAGTTTATTGATTTATTACATTCCTGTGAAGTACACATTATTATTTTTACTATTCTTTTTTTTTTTATTTAATAGCATTTGTATTTTTTCCGTTTGTTTGTTATCCAAATTATTGGGCCTTGATATAATAGTACCACATTAATAAGTACAATGCCTAAGAGAAATGGTTTTAATTTTGCTAATATATCATTTTGTATATGGAATATAGGAGGTTTAATATCCAAAACATATAATAAATTTCAAGACAAAGATTTTATTAAAGAGATAATTAATTATGATATTATTCTTTTAACTGAAACACATCTTGGATATAAAAACTTTGTGGAGCTTGAGGGTTTTAAATATTTCTCTGTTTGTAGACCGCAATCCACAAATTATAGATTTTATGGCGGACTTGGAATTTTTATTAATAATAACATTCGTCAAGGTGTTAAAATTTTACAAAACACCAGTAAGGAATACCAATGGTTGAAATTAGAGAAACAATTTTTCAATTTAACAAATGATATTTATCTTTGTTTGGCTTATATCATACCAAGCACCTCCAGTTATTTTCAACAATCAGAAGATGATGTTTTGGATATGATTGAAAAAGATATCAGTAATAAATATAAATCTAAGGGTGACATTATATTATGTGGTGATATGAATGCACGGTCCGGTTCAGAGCCAGATTTCTTACCCAATGATATATATGATAAACATGTACCTTTATATGATAATTATGATTATGATAATGTTCAGGATTCTAGATGTAGCTATGACCAAAAGATAGATGCAAGAGGTAAACAATTAGTCGATTTATGTATAACTGCAAATATGAGAATTTTAAATGGAAGAGTTATAGGGGACTTATTTGGTAAATACACATGTCATAAACCCACAGGATCAAGTGTTGTTGACTATGTCCTGGTGTCCGAAGAATTGTTATCAAAAATTTTATATTTTAAAGTTTCTGACTTTTTGCCTAATTTTTCTGATTGCCATTGCAAACTGTCTTTTAGCATTTTGGCAACATATTCAATTGTTCAGACAAATAGTACTTTTCAAATGGCAAAACATCCAGGTAAATATATATGGACAAAAACATCCACAAGTAATTTTCAGGATGCCCTTTGTCATCCAACTTGTAAAACTCTAATGAAAGACTTTATAACTGAAATTGAACATAAAGAAGTAGAAAACTCAGTCACTGACTTTGTTGATATATTAAAAGTGGCAGCTTCTAAAGGTAAAATTTTACACAATGGCTCTAAGAATAAGAAAAAAGTTTCATCTTGTAAGTATTTTGATACAGATCTATCTATTAAAAGGAAACAACTATTTAGTAAAGGCCATTTATTATCTAAATTTCCATTTGATCCTTTTATAAGAGGATCTTTCTATAAATGTTACAGAGAATACAACAAACTTCGTAAATACAAAAAGAGACATTTTAAACAAACTATATTAGACAGTTTAGACACCTTGCGTGATAATGATCCAAAACAATATTGGAAATTGATCAATACATTGAAAGAACAATCAGATGACAAAGTACATTGTGTAGAACCAGAGGCATGGCATAATCACTTTTCTGATTTGAATAAAATACCTATAGTTAATATTCCTAGGCTTAATGAAATTGACAAGGAGGTTATGAACATGGAAAATATCAAAAGCTTTTGTGAGCTTGATTATACCATTTCGACGAAAGAAATTTATGACTCCATCTCAAAATTAAAGGGAGGAAAGGCGACAGGTTTAGATGGAATTCCTTCTGAAATGCTTAAAGCTGGAACCTCCACACTTATCCCACTTTTACAAAAACTATTTAATAAAGTCTTTTCTTCAGGCATATATCCCTCACAATGGTCAGCTGCTTATCTTACACCAATTTTTAAAAATGGTGATCCCAGTAAACCAGAAAACTACAGAGGTATTGCAATAAACTCCTGTCTGGGTTAATTGTTTAACTCTATTTTAAATAATAGACTTCATAAATTTTTAGAAGACCAAAATATAATTAACAAATGTCAAATTGGATGTCGTAAGAAATCTAGAACTTCTGATCATTTATTTGTACTGAAAACCTTAATTGATAAATATACCAACAAGAAGGGTGGTAAGTTATTTGCCTGTTTTGTTGATTTAAAAAAGGCATATGACACAGTTATACATTCTGGAATTAAATATAAATTATTACAAAATAATATCAGTGGAAAGTTTTATACAATCATTAAAAATATGTACAGTAAAAATAGATTATGTGTTAGAATAAAAGATGATATAACTCCACTATTTGATTCACACATAGGAGTTAGACAGGGTGATGTTTTAAGTCCCAACATTTTTAATATATTTTTAAATGATCTTCCTGACATGATGTCCTCTTGTAATAACTTTGTTAATGTAAATAATAGTAGAATTGATTGTTTAATGTATGCTGATGATATTGTTCTCTTATCTGATACAAAAGAAGGATTACAAAATCGAATAAATGTATTACAAACATTTTGTAATAAATGGTGTCTAAATATTAATTTGAAAAAGACAAACATTTTAATTTTTAACAAACCAGGAAAATTTTTAAATGAAATTTTTGAGTTAAATGGAGACCATATTGAATGTGTTAAAAGTTGCAAATATCTAGGAATTACTTTTTCTTCTAGTGGTAAATTTTCACAATGTAAAGAGGAATTATTTAAAAAATCAATGAAAGCATGTTTCAAATTGCAACAATGTTTATCTTCCTCTAATCCTAGTGTCTCTACATTATTACATCTATATGATCATACAATAAAACCAATTCTTCTATATGGCAGTGAAATTTGGGGTATATTTTCACCTTCTTCATCAGCTTGTAAGAAAAACAACAACTATATCTTAGAAAAAGTTTTTACAAATGATATATCAGAAAAATCACATACAAAATTTATGAAATATGTACTTGGTGTAAACAAAAAATCTAGTAACTTAGCAGTGATGTCTGAATTGGGAAGATATCCTATATATTTTTCTATTATTTTATCCATGTTAAAATTTTGTCATAGATTGGAAAACTGTACAGATGGATTATTATATGATGCATATGTTTGCAATAAAGATCTTCATCTTAATAATATTGTATCATGGTATTCTAGCATTGACTTTATATTAAAAGAATTCGATTTACGTAATTTGAATATGAGCTTGACATCTCTCTGCAACCTAACTAAAGATAAACTGTGTAAAAGTTTTCAAAAATTTTGGTATGACTTCAGACAAGACACTTTAGAATCAGAACATGGTAAACTAATAACTTATTTTTCTTTTAAACACTCATTTGGCAGAGAGAAATATCTAGATTTAAAAGAATTTAAATTAAGGCAAGCATTATGCAAAATCAGAATAAGTGCCCATCCTCTTCAAGTGGAAACAGACAGATATTCAAAAAATATATAGAAAAAGCTAAAAGAATTTGTAAACACTGTAACTTAGATAAAGTTGAAGATGAAGAACACTTCATATTAGAATGTCCAAAATATAACTCAGAAAGGTTACAATTTTTTAATACAATATCATCTTTCTTTGATAATTTTATAAATTTGAACATATCCACAAAATTTAATTGGCTATTTATTCAGGAAGACGTTAAATTACTAAAAGTTTTTGCAACATATTTGAATAACTGTCTCGATATAAGAAGAAACTAATAATACACTATTGCAAATATATGTATCTGGTATTATGATAATTTATTTATTGACTGGCTCTGAACCTGGTAATTAACTGATTAATATTTCATTCATTAATTATCATACTATAGTATATTCTTTTGTATACTTATTGATGCTAAAATCATTGTATGTAATTGTTTGCTCTTTATGGGCCCTTTAATTGGATTAATAAAGTATTTCTATTTCTATTTCTATTTCTATTCACTCGTATTTGAACACGAATACCTCATTTGTATAGTTTTCATCATTTATTGATTTGTCTCAGTACTAGTACAGCACACACTTTTCCCTTGTCCATCCTCCATTTGAATCGCAAGTTTTTTTTAAAAAAGGCTCCAGCGAGATTTGAACTCGCGACCTCCAGTTTACTAGACTGGCGCTCTAACCAACTGAGCTATGGAGCCTTGCGTGCAAAATACAGCTTATAATGGGTATTTGTTTCTCATACAAGACCTTCCTATGCACAGACATTTCAGCCGAGTTAATGCTGAGCATGATCATTTTGCATGTAATTTATATTGCTATGACACCATTCTTTCTAGGTAAACTTATTGAGTCTTACCAGAGTGAGAAAAAGAAAGTTCTGAATGCATGGCTACCTAATGCGCGACTATTCCCGACAAACCCAACATTGAGCGTATCAATCGTAATGTACAATGGAAATGAAAATGAAATGTCAACTCTAGTTAACGTTTCTATTTGAATGGCACAAAAAGTAACAAACACGCATGTTTGGAGAAAAAGGCTCCGGCGAGATTCGAACTCGCGACCTCCAGTTTACTAGACTGGCGCTCTAACCAACTGAGCTACGGAGCCGTGATGGCAAAGTGTTCAAAATTTATATTCTTATGTGTAGACTACATGCGATCTATACAGTTGGTATCAGCAAATGTAAAAGTGATGTTTTTTACCACTAGATTTTTTGCACGATTGGTGAGTCAGCTTTGTGCAATATATTCACTCGTATTTGAACACGAATACCTCATTTGTATAGTTTTCATCATTTATTGATTTGTCTCAGTACTAGTACAGCACACACTTTTCCCTTGTCCATCCTCCATTTGAATCGCAAGTTTTTTTTAAAAAAGGCTCCAGCGAGATTTGAACTCGCGACCTCCAGTTTACTAGACTGGCGCTCTAACCAACTGAGCTATGGAGCCTTGCGTGCAAAATACAGCTTATAATGGGTATTTGTTTCTCATACAAGACCTTCCTATGCACAGACATTTCAGCCGAGTTAATGCTGAGCATGATCATTTTGCATGTAATTTATATTGCTATGACACCATTCTTTCTAGGTAAACTTATTGAGTCTTACCAGAGTGAGAAAAAGAAAGTTCTGAATGCATGGCTACCTAATGCGCGACTATTCCCGACAAACCCAACATTGAGCGTATCAATCGTAATGTACAATGGAAATGAAAATGAAATGTCAACTCTAGTTAACGTTTCTATTTGAATGGCACAAAAAGTAACAAACACGCATGTTTGGAGAAAAAGGCTCCGGCGAGATTCGAACTCGCGACCTCCAGTTTACTAGACTGGCGCTCTAACCAACTGAGCTACGGAGCCGTGATGGCAAAGGGTTCAAAATTTATATTCTTATGTGTAGACTACATGCGATCTATACAGTTGGTATCAGCAAATGTAAAAGTGATGTTTTTTACCACTAGATTTTTTGCACGATTGGTGAGTCAGCTTTGTGCAATATATTCACTCGTATTTGAACACGAATACCTCATTTGTATAGTTTTCATCATTTATTGATTTGTCTCAGTACTAGTACAGCACACACTTTTCCCTTGTCCATCCTCCATTTGAATCGCAAGTTTTTTTAAAAAAAGGCTCCAGCGAGATTTGAACTCGCGACCTCCAGTTTACTAGACTGGCGCTCTAACCAACTGAGCTATGGAGCCTTGCGTGCAAAATACAGCTTATAATGGGTATTTGTTTCTCATACAAGACCTTCCTATGCACAGACATTTCAGCCGAGTTAATGCTGAGCATGATCATTTTGCATGTAATTTATATTGCTATGACACCATTCTTTCTAGGTAAACTTATTGAGTCTTACCAGAGTGAGAAAAAGAAAGTTCTGAATGCATGGCTACCTAATGCGCGACTATTCCCGACAAACCCAACATTGAGCGTATCAATCGTAATGTACAATGGAAATGAAAATGAAATGTCAACTCTAGTTAACGTTTCTATTTGAATGGCACAAAAAGTAACAAACACGCATGTTTGGAGAAAAAGGCTCCGGCGAGATTCGAACTCGCGACCTCCAGTTTACTAGACTGGCGCTCTAACCAACTGAGCTACGGAGCCGTGATGGCAAAGGGTTCAAAATTTATATTCTTATGTGTAGACTACATGCGATCTATACAGCTGGTATCAGCAAATGTAAAAGTGATGTTTTTTACCACTAGATTTTTTGCACGATTGGTGAGTCAGCTTTGTGCAATATATTCACTCGTATTTGAACACGAATACCTCATTTGTATAGTTTTCATCATTTATTGATTTGTCTCAGTACTAGTACAGCACACACTTTTCCCTTGTCCATCCTCCATTTGAATCGCAAGTTTTTTTAAAAAAAGGCTCCAGCGAGATTTGAACTCGCGACCTACAGTTTACTAGACTGGCGCTCTAACCAACTGAGCTATGGAGCCTTGCGTGCAAAATACAGCTTATAATGGGTATTTGTTTCTCATACAAGACCTTCCTATGCACAGACATTTCAGCCGAGTTAATGCTGAGCATGATCATTTTGCATGTAATTTATATTGCTATGACACCATTCTTTCTAGGTAAACTTATTGAGTCTTACCAGAGTGAGAAAAAGAAAGTTCTGAATGCATGGCTACCTAATGCGCGACTATTCCCGACAAACCCAACATTGAGCGTATCAATCGTAATGTACAATGGAAATGAAAATGAAATGTCAACTCTAGTTAACGTTTCTATTTGAATGGCACAAAAAGTAACAAACACGCATGTTTGGAGAAAAAGGCTCCGGCGAGATTCGAACTCGCGACCTCCAGTTTACTAGACTGGCGCTCTAACCAACTGAGCTACGGAGCCGTGATGGCAAAAGGTTCAAAATTTATATTCTTATGTGTAGACTACATGCGATCTATACAGTTGGTATCAGCAAATGTAAAAGTGATGTTTTTTACCACTAGATTTTTTGCACGATTGGTGAGTCAGCTTTGTGCAATATATTCACTCGTATTTGAACACGAATACCTCATTTGTATAGTTTTCATCATTTATTGATTTGTCTCAGTACTAGTACAGCACACACTTTTCCCTTGTCCATCCTCCATTTGAATCGCAAGTTTTTTTAAAAAAAGGCTCCAGCGAGATTTGAACTCGCGACCTCCAGTTTACTAGACTGGCGCTCTAACCAACTGAGCTATGGAGCCTTGCGTGCAAAATACAGCTTATAATGGGTATTTGTTTCTCATACAAGACCTTCCTATGCACAGACATTTCAGCCGAGTTAATGCTGAGCATGATCATTTTGCATGTAATTTATATTGCTATGACACCATTCTTTCTAGGTAAACTTATTGAGTCTTACCAGAGTGAGAAAAAGAAAGTTCTGAATGCATGGCTACCTAATGCGCGACTATTCCCGACAAACCCAACATTGAGCGTATCAATCGTAATGTACAATGGAAATGAAAATGAAATGTCAACTCCAGTTAACGTTTCTATTTGAATGGCACAAAAAGTAACAAACACGCATGTTTGGAGAAAAAGGCTCCGGCGAGATTCGAACTCGCGACCTCCAGTTTACTAGACTGGCGCTCTAACCAACTGAGCTACGGAGCCGTGATGGCAAAAGGTTCAAAATTTATATTCTTATGTGTAGACTACATGCGATCTATACAGTTGGTATCAGCAAATGTAAAAGTGATGTTTTTTACCACTAGATTTTTTGCACGATTGGAGAGGCAGCTTTGTGCAATATATTCACTCGTATTTGAACACGAATACCTCATTTGTATAGTTTTCATCATTTATTGATTTGTCTCAGTACTAGTACAGCACACACTTTTCCCTTGTCCATCCTCCATTTGAATCGCAAGTTTTTTTTAAAAAAGGCTCCAGCGAGATTTGAACTCGCGACCTCCAGTTTACTAGACTGGCGCTCTAACCAACTGAGCTATGGAGCCTTGCGTGCAAAATACAGCTTATAATGGGTATTTGTTTCTCATACAAGACCTTCCTATGCACAGACATTTCAGCCGAGTTAATGCTGAGCATGATCATTTTGCATGTAATTTATATTGCTATGACACCATTCTTTCTAGGTAAACTTATTGAGTCTTACCAGAGTGAGAAAAAGAAAGTTCTGAATGCATGGCTACCTAATGCGCGACTATTCCCGACAAACCCAACATTGAGCGTATCAATCGTAATGTACAATGGAAATGAAAATGAAATGTCAACTCTAGTTAACGTTTCTATTTGAATGGCACAAAAAGTAACAAACACGCATGTTTGGAGAAAAAGGCTCCGGCGAGATTCGAACTCGCGACCTCCAGTTTACTAGACTGGCGCTCTAACCAACTGAGCTACGGAGCCGTGATGGCAAAGGGTTCAAAATTTATATTCTTATGTGTAGACTACATGCGATCTATACAGTTGGTATCAGCAAATGTAAAAGTGATGTTTTTTACCACTAGATTTTTTGCACGATTGGTGAGTCAGCTTTGTGCAATATATTCACTCGTATTTGAACACGAATACCTCATTTGTATAGTTTTCATCATTTATTGATTTGTCTCAGTACTAGTACAGCACACACTTTTCCCTTGTCCATCCTCCATTTGAATCGCAAGTTTTTTTTAAAAAAGGCTCCAGCGAGATTTGAACTTGCGACCTCCAGTTTACTAGACTGGCGCTCTAACCAACTGAGCTATGGAGCCTTGCGTGCAAAATACAGCTTATAATGGGTATTTGTTTCTCATACAAGACCTTCCTATGCACAGACATTTCAGCCGAGTTAATGCTGAGCATGATCATTTTGCATGTAATTTATATTGCTATGACACCATTCTTTCTAGGTAAACTTATTGAGTCTTACCAGAGTGAGAAAAAGAAAGTTCTGAATGCATGGCTACCTAATGCGCGACTATTCCCGACAAACCCAACATTGAGCGTATCAATCGTAATGTACAATGGAAATGAAAATGAAATGTCAACTCTAGTTAACGTTTCTATTTGAATGGCACAAAAAGTAACAAACACGCATGTTTGGAGAAAAAGGCTCCGGCGAGATTCGAACTCGCGACCTCCAGTTTACTAGACTGGCGCTCTAACCAACTGAGCTACGGAGCCGTGATGGCAAAGGTTTCAAAATTTATATTCTTATGTGTAGACTACATGCGATCTATACAGTTGGTATCAGCAAATGTAAAAGTGATGTTTTTTACCACTAGATTTTTTGCACGATTGGTGAGTCAGCTTTGTGCAATATATTCACTCGTATTTGAACACGAATACCTCATTTGTATAGTTTTCATCATTTATTGATTTGTCTCAGTACTAGTACAGCACACACTTTTCCCTTGTCCATCCTCCATTTGAATCGCAAGTTTTTTTAAAAAAAGGCTCCAGCGAGATTTGAACTCGCGACCTCCAGTTTACTAGACTGGCGCTCTAACCAACTGAGCTATGGAGCCTTGCGTGCAAAATACAGCTTATAATGGGTATTTGTTTCTCATACAAGACCTTCCTATGCACAGACATTTCAGCCGAGTTAATGCTGAGCATGATCATTTTGCATGTAATTTATATTGCTATGACACCATTCTTTCTAGGTAAACTTATTGAGTCTTACCAGAGTGAGAAAAAGAAAGTTCTGAATGCATGGCTACCTAATGCGCGACTATTCCCGACAAACCCAACATTGAGCGTATCAATCGTAATGTACAATGGAAATGAAAATGAAATGTCAACTCTAGTTAACGTTTCTATTTGAATGGCACAAAAAGTAACAAACACGCATGTTTGGAGAAAAAGGCTCCGGCGAGATTCGAACTCGCGACCTCCAGTTTACTAGACTGGCGCTCTAACCAACTGAGCTACGGAGCCGTGATGGCAAAGGTTTCAAAATTTATATTCTTATGTGTAGACTACATGCGATCTATACAGTTGGTATCAGCAAATGTAAAAGTGATGTTTTTTACCACTAGATTTTTTGCACGATTGGTGAGTCAGCTTTGTGCAATATATTCACTCGTATTTGAACACGAATACCTCATTTGTATAGTTTTCATCATTTATTGATTTGTCTCAGTACTAGTACAGCACACACTTTTCCCTTGTCCATCCTCCATTTGAATCGCAAGTTTTTTTAAAAAAAGGCTCCAGCGAGATTTGAACTCGCGACCTCCAGTTTACTAGACTGGCGCTCTAACCAACTGAGCTATGGAGCCTTGCGTGCAAAATACAGCTTATAATGGGTATTTGTTTCTCATACAAGACCTTCCTATGCACAGACATTTCAGCCGAGTTAATGCTGAGCATGATCATTTTGCATGTAATTTATATTGCTATGACACCATTCTTTCTAGGTAAACTTATTGAGTCTTACCAGAGTGAGAAAAAGAAAGTTCTGAATGCATGGCTACCTAATGCGCGACTATTCCCGACAAACCCAACATTGAGCGTATCAATCGTAATGTACAATGGAAATGAAAATGAAATGTCAACTCTAGTTAACGTTTCTATTTGAATGGCACAAAAAGTAACAAACACGCATGTTTGGAGAAAAAGGCTCCGGCGAGATTCGAACTCGCGACCTCCAGTTTACTAGACTGGCGCTCTAACCAACTGAGCTACGGAGCCGTGATGGCAAAGGGTTCAAAATTTATATTCTTATGTGTAGACTACATGCGATCTATACAGTTGGTATCAGCAAATGTAAAAGTGATGTTTTTTACCACTAGATTTTTTGCACGATTGGTGAGTCAGCTTTGTGCAATATATTCACTCGTATTTGAACACGAATACCTCATTTGTATAGTTTTCATCATTTATTGATTTGTCTCAGTACTAGTACAGCACACACTTTTCCCTTGTCCATCCTCCATTTGAATCGCAAGTTTTTTTTAAAAAAGGCTCCAGCGAGATTTGAACTCGCGACCTCCAGTTTACTAGACTGGCGCTCTAACCAACTGAGCTATGGAGCCTTGCGTGCAAAATACAGCTTATAATGGGTATTTGTTTCTCATACAAGACCTTCCTATGCACAGACATTTCAGCCGAGTTAATGCTGTGCATGATCATTTTGCATGTAATTTATATTGCTATGACACCATTCTTTCTAGGTAAACTTATTGAGTCTTACCAGAGTGAGAAAAAGAAAGTTCTGAATGCATGGCTACCTAATGCGCGACTATTCCCGACAAACCCAACATTGAGCGTATCAATCGTAATGTACAATGGAAATGAAAATGAAATGTCAACTCTAGTTAACGTTTCTATTTGAATGGCACAAAAAGTAACAAACACGCATGTTTGGAGAAAAAGGCTCCGGCGAGATTCGAACTCGCGACCTCCAGTTTATTAGACTGGCGCTCTAACCAACTGAGCTACGGAGCCGTGATGGCAAAAGGTTCAAAATTTATATTCTTATGTGTAGACTACATGCGATCTATACAGTTGGTATCAGCAAATGTAAAAGTGATGTTTTTTACCACTAGATTTTTTGCACGATTGGTGAGTCAGCTTTGTGCAATATATTCACTCGTATTTGAACACGAATACCTCATTTGTATAGTTTTCATCATTTATTGATTTGTCTCAGTACTAGTACAGCACACACTTTTCCCTTGTCCATCCTCCATTTGAATCGCAAGTTTTTTAAAAAAAAGGCTCCAGCGAGATTTGAACTCGCGACCTCCAGTTTACTAGACTGGCGCTCTAACCAACTGAGCTATGGAGCCTTGCGTGCAAAATACAGCTTATAATGGGTATTTGTTTCTCATACAAGACCTTCCTATGCACAGACATTTCAGCCGAGTTAATGCTGAGCATGATCATTTTGCATGTAATTTATATTGCTATGACACCATTCTTTCTAGGTAAACTTATTGAGTCTTACCAGAGTGAGAAAAAGAAAGTTCTGAATGCATGGCTACCTAATGCGCGACTATTCCCGACAAACCCAACATTGAGCGTATCAATCGTAATGTACAATGGAAATGAAAATGAAATGTCAACTCTAGTTAACGTTTCTATTTGAATGGCACAAAAAGTAACAAACACGCATGTTTGGAGAAAAAGGCTCCGGCGAGATTCGAACTCGCGACCTCCAGTTTACTAGACTGGCGCTCTAACCAACTGAGCTACGGAGCCGTGATGGCAAAAGGTTCAAAATTTATATTCTTATGTGTAGACTACATGCGATCTATACAGTTGGTATCAGCAAATGTAAAAGTGATGTTTTTTACCACTAGATTTTTTGCACGATTGGTGAGTCAGCTTTGTGCAATATATTCACTCGTATTTGAACACGAATACCTCATTTGTATAGTTTTCATCATTTATTGATTTGTCTCAGTACTAGTACAGCACACACTTTTCCCTTGTCCATCCTCCATTTGAATCGCAAGTTTTTTTTAAAAAAGGCTCCAGCGAGATTTGAACTCGCGACCTCCAGTTTACTAGACTGGCGCTCTAACCAACTGAGCTATGGAGCCTTGCGTGCAAAATACAGCTTATAATGGGTATTTGTTTCTCATACAAGACCTTCCTATGCACAGACATTTCAGCCGAGTTAATGCTGAGCATGATCATTTTGCATGTAATTTATATTGCTATGACACCATTCTTTCTAGGTAAACTTATTGGTCTTACCAGAGTGAGAAAAAGAAAGTTCTGAATGCATGGCTACCTAATGCGCGACTATTCCCGACAAACCCAACATTGAGCGTATCAATCGTAATGTACAATGAAAATGAAAATGAAATGTCAACTCTAGTTAACGTTTCTATTTGAATGGCACAAAAAGTAACAAACACGCATGTTTGGAGAAAAAGGCTCCGGCGAGATTCGAACTCGCGACCTCCAGTTTACTAGACTGGCGCTCTAACCAACTGAGCTACGGAGCCGTGATGGCAAAAGGTTCAAAATTTATATTCTTATGTGTAGACTACATGCGATCTATACAGTTGGTATCAGCAAATGTAAAAGTGATGTTTTTTACCACTAGATTTTTTGCACGATTGGTGAGTCAGCTTTGTGCAATATATTTCAAATGCTAAGCCTTATGATTAAAGACAAACTTATTGAAAATCAAAATATTCACTTTTGTGACAATAGTAACATGAGCTATAAAGGTAAACCAATACCCAAATTTTTAGACACCAAAGACAACTATCATCTCTCTAATAGTGGAATTAGAATGCTAGCTGCAAACATTCGTGATTGTATTGATGAAACTCTCGGATTCCCCCATCGTCCTACCAACGACCGTAATAACAACTATCAGAATACAACAAATCGAAGAGAGAATGACAATTTTGCAAATTATTCAACTACACAATATAGAGACAATTACCGATATGAAAACTATCGAGGTAGAGGACAACAGAGAGGATATAGTGGCCGTGGTCAGACCTTTCGTCGCTACAAGCGTTATTGATACTTTCATTCGTTAAATATATAACATCTCAGATAATAATAACAGTTTATTGATTTATTACATTCCTGTGAAGTACACATTATTATTTTTACTATTCTTTTTTTTTTTTATTTAATAGCATTTGTATTTTTTCCGTTTGTTTGTTATCCAAATTATTGGGCCTTGATATAATAGTACCACATTAATAAGTACAATGCCTAAGAGAAATGGTTTTAATTTTGCTAATATATCATTTTGTATATGGAATATAGGAGGTTTAATATCCAAAACATATAATAAATTTCAAGACAAAGATTTTATTAAAGAGATAATTAATTATGATATTATTCTTTTAACTGAAACACATCTTGGATATAAAAACTTTGTGGAGCTTGAGGGTTTTAAATATTTCTCTGTTTGTAGACCGCAATCCACAAATTATAGATTTTATGGCGGACTTGGAATTTTTATTAATAATAACATTCGTCAAGGTGTTAAAATTTTACAAAACACCAGTAAGGAATACCAATGGTTGAAATTAGAGAAACAATTTTTCAATTTAACAAATGATATTTATCTTTGTTTGGCTTATATCATACCAAGCACCTCCAGTTATTTTCAACAATCAGAAGATGATGTTTTGGATATGATTGAAAAAGATATCAGTAATAAATATAAATCTAAGGGTGACATTATATTATGTGGTGATATGAATGCACGGTCCGGTTCAGAGCCAGATTTCTTACCCAATGATATATATGATAAACATGTACCTTTATATGATAATTATGATTATGATAATGTTCAGGATTCTAGATGTAGCTATGACCAAAAGATAGATGCAAGAGGTAAACAATTAGTCGATTTATGTATAACTGCAAATATGAGAATTTTAAATGGAAGAGTTATAGGGGACTTATTTGGTAAATACACATGTCATAAACCCACAGGATCAAGTGTTGTTGACTATGTCCTGGTGTCCGAAGAATTGTTATCAAAAATTTTATATTTTAAAGTTTCTGACTTTTTGCCTAATTTTTCTGATTGCCATTGCAAACTGTCTTTTAGCATTTTGGCAACATATTCAATTGTTCAGACAAATAGTACTTTTCAAATGGCAAAACATCCAGGTAAATATATATGGACAAAAACATCCACAAGTAATTTTCAGGATGCCCTTTGTCATCCAACTTGTAAAACTCTAATGAAAGACTTTATAACTGAAATTGAACATAAAGAAGTAGAAAACTCAGTCACTGACTTTGTTGATATATTAAAAGTGGCAGCTTCTAAAGGTAAAATTTTACACAATGGCTCTAAGAATAAGAAAAAAGTTTCATCTTGTAAGTATTTTGATACAGATCTATCTATTAAAAGGAAACAACTATTTAGTAAAGGCCATTTATTATCTAAATTTCCATTTGATCCTTTTATAAGAGGATCTTTCTATAAATGTTACAGAGAATACAACAAACTTCGTAAATACAAAAAGAGACATTTTAAACAAACTATATTAGACAGTTTAGACACCTTGCGTGATAATGATCCAAAACAATATTGGAAATTGATCAATACATTGAAAGAACAATCAGATGACAAAGTACATTGTGTAGAACCAGAGGCATGGCATAATCACTTTTCTGATTTGAATAAAATACCTATAGTTAATATTCCTAGGCTTAATGAAATTGACAAGGAGGTTATGAACATGGAAAATATCAAAAGCTTTTGTGAGCTTGATTATACCATTTCGACGAAAGAAATTTATGACTCCATCTCAAAATTAAAGGGAGGAAAGGCGACAGGTTTAGATGGAATTCCTTCTGAAATGCTTAAAGCTGGAACCTCCACACTTATCCCACTTTTACAAAAACTATTTAATAAAGTCTTTTCTTCAGGCATATATCCCTCACAATGGTCAGCTGCTTATCTTACACCAATTTTTAAAAATGGTGATCCCAGTAAACCAGAAAACTACAGAGGTATTGCAATAAACTCCTGTCTGGGTTAATTGTTTAACTCTATTTTAAATAATAGACTTCATAAATTTTTAGAAGACCAAAATATAATTAACAAATGTCAAATTGGATGTCGTAAGAAATCTAGAACTTCTGATCATTTATTTGTACTGAAAACCTTAATTGATAAATATACCAACAAGAAGGGTGGTAAGTTATTTGCCTGTTTTGTTGATTTAAAAAAGGCATATGACACAGTTATACATTCTGGAATTAAATATAAATTATTACAAAATAATATCAGTGGAAAGTTTTATACAATCATTAAAAATATGTACAGTAAAAATAGATTATGTGTTAGAATAAAAGATGATATAACTCCACTATTTGATTCACACATAGGAGTTAGACAGGGTGATGTTTTAAGTCCCAACATTTTTAATATATTTTTAAATGATCTTCCTGACATGATGTCCTCTTGTAATAACTTTGTTAATGTAAATAATAGTAGAATTGATTGTTTAATGTATGCTGATGATATTGTTCTCTTATCTGATACAAAAGAAGGATTACAAAATCGAATAAATGTATTACAAACATTTTGTAATAAATGGTGTCTAAATATTAATTTGAAAAAGACAAACATTTTAATTTTTAACAAACCAGGAAAATTTTTAAATGAAATTTTTGAGTTAAATGGAGACCATATTGAATGTGTTAAAAGTTGCAAATATCTAGGAATTACTTTTTCTTCTAGTGGTAAATTTTCACAATGTAAAGAGGAATTATTTAAAAAATCAATGAAAGCATGTTTCAAATTGCAACAATGTTTATCTTCCTCTAATCCTAGTGTCTCTACATTATTACATCTATATGATCATACAATAAAACCAATTCTTCTATATGGCAGTGAAATTTGGGGTATATTTTCACCTTCTTCATCAGCTTGTAAGAAAAACAACAACTATATCTTAGAAAAAGTTTTTACAAATGATATATCAGAAAAATCACATACAAAATTTATGAAATATGTACTTGGTGTAAACAAAAAATCTAGTAACTTAGCAGTGATGTCTGAATTGGGAAGATATCCTATATATTTTTCTATTATTTTATCCATGTTAAAATTTTGTCATAGATTGGAAAACTGTACAGATGGATTATTATATGATGCATATGTTTGCAATAAAGATCTTCATCTTAATAATATTGTATCATGGTATTCTAGCATTGACTTTATATTAAAAGAATTCGATTTACGTAATTTGAATATGAGCTTGACATCTCTCTGCAACCTAACTAAAGATAAACTGTGTAAAAGTTTTCAAAAATTTTGGTATGACTTCAGACAAGACACTTTAGAATCAGAACATGGTAAACTAATAACTTATTTTTCTTTTAAACACTCATTTGGCAGAGAGAAATATCTAGATTTAAAAGAATTTAAATTAAGGCAAGCATTATGCAAAATCAGAATAAGTGCCCATCCTCTTCAAGTGGAAACAGACAGATATTCAAAAAATATATAGAAAAAGCTAAAAGAATTTGTAAACACTGTAACTTAGATAAAGTTGAAGATGAAGAACACTTCATATTAGAATGTCCAAAATATAACTCAGAAAGGTTACAATTTTTTAATACAATATCATCTTTCTTTGATAATTTTATAAATTTGAACATATCCACAAAATTTAATTGGCTATTTATTCAGGAAGACGTTAAATTACTAAAAGTTTTTGCAACATATTTGAATAACTGTCTCGATATAAGAAGAAACTAATAATACACTATTGCAAATATATGTATCTGGTATTATGATAATTTATTTATTGACTGGCTCTGAACCTGGTAATTAACTGATTAATATTTCATTCATTAATTATCATACTATAGCATATTCTTTTGTATACTTATTGATGCTAAAATCATTGTATGTAATTGTTTGCTCTTTATGGGCCCTTTAATTGGATTAATAAAGTATTTCTATTTCTATTTCTATTTCTATTCACTCGTATTTGAACACGAATACCTCATTTGTATAGTTTTCATCATTTATTGATTTGTCTCAGTACTAGTACAGCACACACTTTTCCCTTGTCCATCCTCCATTTGAATCGCAAGTTTTTTTTAAAAAAGGCTCCAGCGAGATTTGAACTCGCGACCTCCAGTTTACTAGACTGGCGCTCTAACCAACTGAGCTATGGAGCCTTGCGTGCAAAATACAGCTTATAATGGGTATTTGTTTCTCATACAAGACCTTCCTATGCACAGACATTTCAGCCGAGTTAATGCTGAGCATGATCATTTTGCATGTAATTTATATTGCTATGACACCATTCTTTCTAGGTAAACTTATTGGTCTTACCAGAGTGAGAAAAAGAAAGTTCTGAATGCATGGCTACCTAATGCGCGACTATTCCCGACAAACCCAACATTGAGCGTATCAATCGTAATGTACAATGAAAATGAAAATGAAATGTCAACTCTAGTTAACGTTTCTATTTGAATGGCACAAAAAGTAACAAACACGCATGTTTGGAGAAAAAGGCTCCGGCGAGATTCGAACTCGCGACCTCCAGTTTACTAGACTGGCGCTCTAACCAACTGAGCTACGGAGCCGTGATGGCAAAGTGTTCAAAATTTATATTCTTATGTGTAGACTACATGCGATCTATACAGTTGGTATCAGCAAATGTAAAAGTGATGTTTTTTACCACTAGATTTTTTGCACGATTGGTGAGTCAGCTTTGTGCAATATATTCACTCGTATTTGAACACGAATACCTCATTTGTATAGTTTTCATCATTTATTAATTTGTCTCAGTACTAGTACAGCACACACTTTTCCCTTGTCCATCCTCCATTTGAATCGCAAGTTTTTTAAAAAAAGGCTCCAGCGAGATTTGAACTCGCGACCTCCAGTTTACTAGACTGGCGCTCTAACCAACTGAGCTATGGAGCCTTGCGTGCAAAATACAGCTTATAATGGGTATTTGTTTCTCATACAAGACATTCCCATTCAGTCTATGATTCGGTCCCGTTTTATAACGTCCGAAAATATATGAATAGTGCACAGGCACTTGTTTCAGAAAAAAAATTACCCCTATACTCTAATATATTAGAGTATAGGGTTAAGTTTTTTTCTGAAACAAGTGCTAGTGTGGGTTTTCAAATCTCCGTCCGCAGACCTGTAAAGGTATCCTTAGATACCTCCACCCCCCGATTTTCCCCGTGCGTTTATAAGCCCAAGATCTAATCAGATGTCTCAGTGTATTTTCTGTTGTATACTATCTTGGGGTAAAAAAATGAAGAAAAATTTACCATTTAATACAGTGCATTTCAGTTGATACTTGGTCAAGTATAACTAAGTTGGTTAATGCGATAGGAAACTAACAACAATTTTCGACGTGATTTTGTGGTTATTGCTGTTGTTTGTCGTCTGCTGGGACCACGCGTGTGCTCACTATGGAATGAGAAATTCTTTAATGTCCATCGAAAACGTGGTAAAAACATGCTCCTATTACAGTTAACTTATTCGCGTCGTTCTTTAATAAACAATTATTCTCATAAATTATTATTTTCCACAATCGTGCATCAAATTCGTCCATTTACGACGACGGTCTTACAAGGAAAGACAGTATAAACCCCATCTCCGCGGTAATATAAAGATAAGAATCACGTGACATCATATCATCTTTGCGGTGTCTGGTCAATTGATCCCACATGCAAATTGATCCCAACCAATTCGTCCCAAGTGTTTGCCAATATTGATAAGTTCCAACACTTTGCTGTCAAACATTTACTTAATTTGAAGATATCCACACGGTCAGACATGGTTCAGAGTATTTTAGGAATCTATCCTATAGAATTGTATATTGATAAATGAAAACTTTATTTCTACAACAACTTTTTCAACTAGAAAACGAAAATCTATTTAAAAAAGATATTTCTGACAAGGCTGTTTTCTTTCTTTACCAATTCCAATTGTACTCAGTATGGATTTGTTCCAGATATATTAAACATATCAAAATATAAACTTGAAACCTACCTAAACAATTTTTTAAGTGACGGAATATTTCCTTTAAAGGATAAATGAAAACTGATTGTAAATGAAGCAGTCAACAGAATCTAAACCGAACAATGGCATATCAGTATTAACATTGACAATGATTTTCGTAGGTTTTAACTGATTCATAGCGAAATTTCTGTCTTGAGATCCTTACAGGCTGCAAAATCTTCTAGCGAAATTTATACTACATACTTAGTTTTAAACTTATTACAGATATTCCGGATTATACTAGTAGGTATTGTAAACTATGTGAAAGAAAGTATTCGGATGTTTATGTGCATGCTTGCTGCAATTGTACAGCAATGCTTGACTTTTAGAACATATTTTGGTACGTTGTTATAGAAAATTGTCCTGTAGAAATCTTTACTGAAATCAACAAAATTGATGAAGAGAATCTTTGTCAAGTATTGTTAGGAAAATGCCAAGTCTGAAAAAAAATCTGGAACTCCTCACATATCAAATTACATACTAAAATAAAGATCTTCAAAAGCAATGTAATATCAGTTCTTCTATATGGTTCTGAATCCTGGAAGTTACAAAAACCATCTGCAATAAACTTGATGTTTTTCAGCGAAAACGTTCTAGAAAAATCTTGAAAGTTTTCTGGCCAAACAAATTATCCCCGGCTTGTAACAAATGCGGACTTTTGATTGGTTGGTTACCCGTCGGTACAAATCCCATGCCCCCGGCTGCGTTGCTAACGTCGCAGGGTGTATTGTTTGTGCGTTGCCAATGTATGTTCCAGAGTACCAGTGTATTCTGGTACCCTGACGATGATATCCTCATTAGCCTAAGCGGCCTTCGGATATAACGTCAGGTCAGGAGCATTGGATTTCAACGGTGACAGCGTTGAAATTAGACGTTCGGGTATTCCCTAGACTAACCATTTTGTATTATAGATAAGTTCAAGTAGACCGAACGTATTATGACGTCATTCTCTTTATGACGTTCAATGTTTACATTTCTCAACTGAGTTTGCATTAAGATTTGATAATTTTAACGTAAAGTTGAATGTAATATTATATTTAAATTTTATCAAGAAAAGGTATTCCCAGGTTTAAAAAATGATTGACATGTGCATATGATATTAAATGGCGTCATATTATCAACCAATCAAAATGCTTAAATCGGAGGCCCTGACCTGGTGTTATATTTGAAGTGAAGCTTGCGTCAATGAAAAATATTGCACCAGGAGACCAGGTTAAGTACCAGTGTAGGTTATTCCACAAATGAACATTTCTGTCTTTTTATATTTGTATTTGTACTTCCTTTCAAACACTGTAGATCCCCTAAATTCACACTGACACACATAAATATAAATTAAATCAGTACTTGACGTCATTGTATGTTGACGTTATGATAGCGTGACTTTAGGCGCCAAAATACCGAAAGTCGGAAAAACAATGTAAAACAAAATAAAAACTCTTTAAACTCGCTTAGTCTGAGGTTGTTACCAAAGGTAACATCCTCGACTTGGTAATATGGGCATTTTCTGCATAAAAAACGTATAATTTTTTGTTAGCAACTGTGATGACGTTGCCAATTTAGCTTATTTCTGAAGACAAAAGAACCTAATTTCAGCCTTTTACACTTGTTAGCCGGGGATAAATCCGTTACCTACGTTATAACCCGGGTGTATGGAAATTGTACCACCTGAAAGTACTTCTGGACAGACTTCGGCTTCGCCTCAGGCTGAACAGAAGTACTTTCAGGTGGTACAATTTCCATACACCCGGGTAATAACGTAGGTAACTGATAATGTCCAACAGAGAACTTTACAACAGAGCCAATACAACACCAGCATCGGAAGAAATTATTAAAGGAATTAAGGTGGCGCTGGATAGGCCATGTTCTAAGAATGAAGCCAACATCTATACCACATGTTGCACTGAAATGGACACCAACTGGCAAGAGGAAAAGAGGTCGCCCAAAAGAAACACGGAGAAGATCAACAGAGCGAGAAATGAAAGAACAAGAATGGACCTGGGGACAGCTAAAGACATGGGCTCAAGATAGAGCATACTGGAGGTCTCTGGCCTTATGCGCAAACCAGCGCGAAGAGGACTAAGTATTAAGTTAGGAAAAAATGTACCAAATATCACTTATGATACCGAACAATTCATAAAGCTGTGCAACACGCATGTTGTTCCATGTTTATCTGCTTATAACAGGAAAATTACATAATGCACCGTCAGCAAGGAAGTGGCGTTTAACTAAGGACATTGTACATAGCACCCCCTTTTCCCCATTATTTGTCATATATATATTTATGTATGGGTATTTTATACTCACCTTTATCATTATGTTGTATTTATCTATTTATAACCTATTATAGATTTAATTTTCACTAATGTCATGTAATCTTAATTTGAGGAATTAAAGACATGAATGAATGAATAAATTGGTCCCATTTTTTGACAATTGGTCCCAACAAGTATATATTAGAACAATTTTTGTTTTTAGCAAGAAATAATCAGTTATTGAAATCACAGTACAAAACAAATTATAATTTTTCAAATTTTAAAATTTAATTAGAATTTGTACACACTGTCCCTTTTGAAGTCTTACAAAAATGGTAAAAATCATATTATTTTCTTCAAAGTTTGTTAATCATAATTCAATTAACAAAGTTGTAAGTGACACGTGCCACTGTTTAAAATTGCTACTTAATTAGCATGCATAATTCAGTATATTTTTCAACATGGAATAATAATTTTTTTCATAATACCATTTTCAATCAGAGATTTTATGACTGCAGAAATTATTGTAATACTATCTTTATTACATGTATTATGTCATTATTATTAGAGCCAAGAGTGCTTTGTTTTTCTACAATTAGTGCTTCAAACGCATGCAATAACAGAACAGTGCTGTTATATACATCTCATGTAAAAATAAAGAACATAAACTTGTTTTGTCTCTAGATTTCTATTGAACTATTTAGAAAAACAAAAAAGGGGGGAAGCGCCATTAATATATAATAGGGAACATAGGGACGTTTACAGCTGTTTCTGTTGCAGCAATAGTCCTGTCCCGTAGATGGAATAATCTTATATATCTAACGATCCTGCGCCCGAGTTGTAAGACGCGGACGCCTGAACGTAGCTGCTGGTAGAGTATCCAAAGATGTGAAATTGTGCTACGATGAACATTGTATGTTCTGGCAATAGCATTCTGTGTTCCCCGGCCTCGATTCGACCGATAGCGATTTTTCCGGGTAGCAGCACCTACCTTGGCATAGCGTCACCTCATCAGAATTTTATTTTACTAATGCAGTCAAGAAAAGAAATAGCTGGGTTTTATTCCGATTGTCCGAGTTATAAAATACCCATGATTTGCACGTGAAAGTTGATTTAGTAATGCGTAATTCATAGTGTGTTCCAGATTTCGACTACAGTCGTTCACGGGTGGTGAACTTAAACCTTTAATTAAGGTGTAATTATGATGTTGTGTATATAATTGAATATTTATAGGTTATCTGTCCGCATAAAAATGATTTAAACAAATTATTCGATGTTGCGTCTCTTTTTTGAGTGAGTGTAGATATGTGAATAATGTATTTCTATTAGCAACCCTCTAACCCTCTCCAATTTCTTGAGTGGCTTCCGATAATATATCCTTCAGAATTAGAAATGAAAGAAACCATAGAAACAGCTTCTAAAATCATCTACATTATTTTTATACTTACACCTCGAATATGACACCAATAATCATTTTAGCACAAGAATTTACGACAAACGAGACGATTTTAATTTCAAAACTATAAATTTTCCTCTCCTATGCAACAATATTCCATTTTCTCCTGTATACGGTGTCTATATTCTATATTTCTCAGGTAAGCAAGAGCTTGCAGCGAGTAAACTGGTTTTTGAAAACGTCACCTATTTCTTCGGTATAAACTTAGCAACAAAGGTTACAAGAAAAAACGACTCGTCTGCTCCTTTAATACGTTTTACTATAGATACCACTAACTTGTCGAAAAATACTCTATTTCGTTTGAAAATATGGTATCCCAATTTTTGAATTCAGTGTAGAGTGAGTATGCTACGATGATTATTGGATACACCTATTACTGACTAGTAGTATATGATAACCATCCATTTTAATCAATAAACCAACTCACACACTATAGTAAACGCTGGAGATTGGCATGCCATAAAACCTGGTTTAACCCACCATTTCTATTGAAATGCTTGTAGGACCACAGGCAATTTTTTTTTGTTAGAATAACTATCAGATACTAGTTTTGGTAATACTTTAAAAAATGGTTCTGACGGTCATTACCCCTGTTATAATCTTATAATTCTCATACAGAAGAGGAATTAACCTATAATTCGTGAATAATCTTCTATTGTCTTTTTCTGATAGATCAAAATAGCTCTCATTAACCTGTGCAAAGTTTGCTTTTCATGTATAACACTGACACCAACCACTGAAATTTTAAAATTTTGCACCATTATTTTTGGGGTGCTTGATTTTCAAGATGTTCATGGTATTGTTCTAGTTTCTTTAGAAAAAAACTTTTTTAAATGTTTATCAATAGCATGCATGCAGTTTACAAACTATTAGATAATAAAAGTTTTTAGCTATAAGTTTACTACAAGATTCATATATTGGAATACCAATTTCTACCAATTAGGTGCTATCAGGATTACTTAGCAATAATGAAGAATTCTTGAAATAAGACATTAGGGGAAAAGAATGAGCAATCATGTTTTTCCACGGGATGGAAAGAGCATCTATTGCATATGTATGAGGAATTGAAATCAACTAGCAATATATTTGAGTTAGATGATTCAGTTTTGCGGAAAACAGATCAATCTGCCCATATCTGAAATAGAATTTGAATTATTGCTTTCTTCAGACTCCATCGGTTAAAGTTTATTTTCTGTTCTTTTGATGTTCTAATAATTGTTTTTATTTGCCATATTAGCAGCTTTCAACTGGATTTTTCTCCAATGCAAATTGTCAAAGTTTCCAGGTTCTCATGCACTGTTCCAGGGACTGACTGTTCCTTTTTTGTTGATGCTGTCCGGACGAATTAGAAAATTCTGGTTTTTCAAGCATTGTTGAAAATGTTTTAGAACTAGAAGAAATGCTAACATCTCTAATACATTGATATGGGGGAGTCTTTCTTGTTTGGACCATAAACATTGAACTGTAAGTTTGCTATGTGATCCCCGTAACATATTTGTAAGCATCGGTTGTAAGGTAGTTTGTGTTTTTTAAGAATTTGTAAGCATCGGTTGTTAAGTGTAGTTTGTGTTTTTCAAGAATTTGTAAGCATCGATTGTAAGGGTATCTTGTGTTTTCCAAGGACCTATTGGTATGCTTATCATCAAGGTTAATTAACCACCATTTCAAATGTTTGTTTGTGAATGGAGTTTTCTTTTCACAAATATGATTTTTTTTGGTATCCAATGAAATAGTTGGTGTAATTGTTCATTCTTTCGTAAGTTGGACAAACAAAACTCTTTTTCAGAACAAATGCTGCGCCTATACATATGATTTCTAGTGTAGAAATTAAACTTGATATTACAAGAATAATGAAATAACCTAATTTGGTCAGGAAATTTAATAATTTTTCTAGATCTATTATTCATGTTTTTTCTCCTGATTTGCGATAAACCAATCGTCTAATATACGCGTCCAGTGGATATTTAGTTACCTTAAGTGAGATGATATCGTAGCACGCACTTTTGTCAACCCTCTTGAAGCCAATATTGGACAAAAGCACAATACCGTAGACTGGTAACATCTGTTGCTTATGCAAAACCTCAGAGCCCAATCTTCTATCCGAACTAAATTCAAATAACTGTTATGGGAATCTATTTTAAAACATTTTTGTGAAGAAGCTTTTATTTTATTACGGGTCTGAAATCTGACCCTTATTTGAAACTAGAAACACTGATTTGTATTCGTTTACAGAAACATTTTGTATAGCATTTGCAAAACATTATTTTGTTTTTAAGGAAGTTTTTGAGCCATTTGTGGATGTCGAATGCCTTTAAAATAAAAGTCTAGTATTGTTATATTGCATTGGTTCACTGAGGAGGTTGTTGATAGTTGCAACAGGACGAGTCTCACATGAATATCCTCACAAGAATCAATGACATTTTTTGTATCATCATGGTTCAGTCTATTTATGATCCAAGAGTGTGCCCAGTTTTTTAGATGCTGAATGGATGTGCATGTCCCCAGTCTTTGGGAGTCTCAAAATAATGAGAATCTATGGCGATATTTGTAGACATTCTTCGCTGTTTATGATATGTGTCTTTTTGATCGATCTTGATGGCGCTTATTTTTGCTTGGCTGTTTGTTTTGTGGGTGATAGAGACCTGTCTGGTTCTTGAGTAAATACCGATTTAAATTGATCGAGTAAGTTTTCTGGATTTCCTCTACAAAAAAACGAATAGCAGTCCAAAATTAGTCCAAAGGTGTTCAAATATATATGACTTGAATGAAATAGAGGTGCTTAACTTTTTCCAGGTGTATAGAATATGCAGTTATCGAAGTACATGAGAAAGACCATAGTAGGACTTCTTATATAAAGCTATTCACACAAATCATCAGATGAAACAGAAACTTAATACAAATCTATATTCCAACTCATGACTTACCATCTCCAGTTAGTCAAAGACATGAATTGCTACAAAAAGGAGGTGGTAAAACACAACCATACTGCAATGAAAAACCCCAGCCTTTGGCAGGACAGCAGACAAACATTTTTCAAATAAAGTTGGAGTTTTGAGTCTGCCTAGAACTTACAACACCAGTATTGACAGAAGCAAAAGACCTATTACATTTGTATATCTAATAATGACAATCCAGCAATCATTAGTATATAGCTAGCTACCTACCCCAATCTGACATCCATCGGAGTGCAAACAGTAAACAAGTAAATAAAAATGTATTTTATTCATAACATCAGAAACAAAACAAATTTTAATTAAAATATCCTCCCAGATACACACGACCACACACATTCATGTAACACACTTTTCTTACTGCACTCCCATTTCCACAAACTTCAATGAAGCCAATCATATACACTTGAATTATTTTCATTCATGTCAACATAAATGTAACAAATGTACCATAAGCATACAAATGTAACACCAGTGTTTAAAGATGCAGTTCATGTATAATTATTAATTAGAAATGTAATTAAATCAAATTATTACAATATAAGAAACCTTATCTGCTACCACCACAAAAATTAATCCATCATATCTATTATAATGTGACAATTGAACTGACTAATATAATAAACAGTTTTTAAATGCTAAGTGGGCTATTTATCAGTTTCTTTGCAAGAATAAGACTTTGTGTTCTAAATACTTGTACACGTCATATTTGTATTGACCAACAAGCTGAACTACCACACTAGATAATTTACCCTTTTTTATTTAAGGATTAACTATATGCGGATTATATTAAATGTGCATAACGGAAATTTTGTTATCCCTCGATGGAGAAAATATTTTTTGTAGTTAATACTTATAAATAAATTCAAACAATAGAATAAACTCAACAATTTTATTTTTATAACTGGTCATTTTTTTAAAAAGAGATCAACACAAAAACTGTTAGTTTCCTGTGGAGTAATATATGACGTCAAATGGCGCGTGTCTCCATGACGATCAAATTTGTTTTCCATCCTCTGATAGAAAATATTTTCCAGCCAATGAAAAGTCAGTATTCTCGCAAAATTTATTTAATTCTGATTTAGTTTTATCTACAGCTCTCTGGAGAATGTTTCTTATGATTGCTGACAGGAGGTATGTTGCAGGTATGAAAGTGCAAGAGAAATTTAAATTTTTAACTGTGGAAAATAAAAGCAAAACAAATAAGTGGCCCAAAATTTTCCCATAACACAGACTTCATATTATTAGCAATAAACAACAACATATTAAGTTTATATAAATATATTGTTACAGGCATATTTCACCATTTCCAGGGTTTTTGTATTAAATGTGCATTATTTTTATCTCTCACTGTATACTAAGTCTTCCTTATGGAATAAAATAGGGGACTCTTGACATTGTTGAACTTGCTACTACTCAGCAAGTGGCATTGAACTAGAAAAAAACAAAAGGTTACAGCTACGAATTAAAAGACTGAAATAAATGTTCTTCATTATGGATTTCACAGAAAGGCACTAAAAACCAATGGAATATAATATGATGTTACATGTATGTATAGACACAGAAAGCCTTGCACAGTTCATCAACCTGGAACAGCACCCCATTTATAGTGTGAAAGGTAGATCTAAATTTGAGCAATCTCCAGAGTCCAATCCTTAATAAAAACTTCTCAAACATAATTTATAACTGTTTTGTCATGACACTTAAAACTTTAGTATCACATACATATTATCACATCTGTGTGTCATGAACTCTGACCTGTAGTCACCATATCTAAGGTCTACTTCATCACATAACACAGCAACCTTGTTGCGTACCAGGCATCTGTGGTAAACCATTCTCATCAAAGTTTAAACCAGGTGCCTACAATAACAGATAATAATGATTATGTAACTGGCAAAAAAGCAGTAATGTCAGTAAACTAGAGACTCTTAAGAGCCTGTATCGATCACCTGACTTACAAAAAAAACTTTTTAAGAGACATGACTTTTCTTCCAAATTTTGATATTAAATGATAAAGAGTTTATGTGAAGATGCTGTTTCTATGCATGTTGCATGGTGAATTTCCAATCAGCAGCAATTTGTAGGACAGTTTCTGAGAAGAAGCAGTTTTTTCATAGGTTCCATGGTGGCAGCATTCTTGTATTTTGTATCGAAACAAAAAACTCAAAATTGGTAGAGGACTATACAATTACACATATCCTTCTGCCAAGAGGTTTGTGAGAAAACAAATTTTGAAATTTCAGCCAATCAGATCGCATTTGCAGCTCTGGCAGCCATGTTGAATTTTCTATCAGCTCGAAAAACTTAAAATTATAAGATTACTATATAAGATTAACTTCTACATTATTTGGTTTAATTGTGTGGAACAGTTTCAGGCAAGAAGCTGTTTGTATGGTTTTCCCATAGGGTCCTATGTTAAGCTGTGTTCCACAGTGGTGACCATCTTGGATTTTGGATCGCCACAAAAAACTCAAACTTTGTAGAGGACCATCTAAGGTACATTTGTGCAATATTTCAAATTAATCTGCCATGCAGTTTGTAAAAAGAAATTATTGAAATTTCAGCCAATTTCATTAGTAGCCCTGGATGCCATGTTCAATTTGCAATTGGCTCTAAATACTCAAAATAATAAGATATATATCCAACCATCATTTCTTAATGGCTTCATTGTGTGGAACAGTTTACGAGAAGAAGATTTTTTGGTTGTTTTTCCCATAGGGTCCTATGTTAAACTAAGTCCTGCAATGATGGCCATCTTGAATTTTGGATCGGCACAACAAAACTCAAACTTTGCAGAGGAACATCTAAGATACATTTATGCAATATTTCAAATCAATCTGCAATGTGGTTTATGAGAAGACGAATTTTTAAATTCAGCCAATCAGAACCCATTAATGGCCCTGGAAGCCATGTTGAATTTGCAATTGGCTCGATAAACTTAAAATAAGAAGATAACTATCTAACCTTCATTTCTTTATAATTTGGCTTCATTGTGTGAAACAGTTTCCGAGAAAAAGTTGTTTGTATGTTTTTCACATAGGGTTCTATGTCCTGCGATGGCGGCCATCTTGGATTTTGGATTGGCACAAAAAACTCAAAACTTTGTAGAGGACCATTTGAGGTACATTTCTGCAATATTTCAAATCAATCTGCCAAGCGGTTTATGAGAAGATTTTTGAATTTCAGCCAATCAGAACCTATTAATGACCCTGGCAGTCATGTTTTCTATTTGATCAGCACCAAAAACTCAAACTTTGTTCAGAACCACTCAATAAACATTCCTGCCAAGATTGGGTCCAATTGGTCAAGTGGTTGTGGGGAAGAAGATTGAAATGTAAAAAGTTTACGGACGACGACAACGACAACGGACACCAAGTGATGAGAATAGCTAACACTGACCCTTTGGGTCAGGTGAGCTAAAAGAAAGTCGTTTCAACAAGTTTTAACACCTGACTGTGTATAAACAAAATTAACAAAAACCTCTTAACATTGGACTTTTAAAAACAAAAACAATCACAAAAAAGCTTCACGCATACAATTCGACCAAAGAAATCTAAAAAATTCTTTTATTCAAATAGTTCTATCAGTTCCATGGTTTCTTTCAAGAATATTATTAAGATGATAATAAAATATTAAGATAATAATAAAATACTAAACAAAACATTCAAAATAAAAGTTAAAAAATCAATCAAAGACAGAAATGGCCGGATTTCTTTAAAAATGAACTAAGTCGGTTAACAGGAAGTAGATATCGAATCCCACGTTATGGGAGGCCATGCTGGTGGTGCTTTATAACAAATTTCAAAAGAATGTGTTTAGTAGTTGCAGAGAAAAATGTTACGAAAACTTTCTACCATTGAACATTAAAAATTAACAAAGTCGGTTAACAGGAAGTAGGTGAGCGACAGACCTGAAATCAAATCCCACGTTATGGGAGGCCATGCTGATGCTGCATTCCAAATTTCAAGAGGCTGTGATTAGTAGTTGCTGAAAAAACTGTTACAAAAGTATTTTCCCCATCCGTATGCCGCCCGCCCAACATTCACCATTTTAATACCAGATTTTCACTCCGTGAAATCCGGCCAAAAATCCTTCAAAGACAGAAATGGCCGTATTTCGTTATACAGGAAGTAATTGAGGGACAGACCTGAAATCGAATCCCATGATATCCCACATGCTGATACTGCATACCAAATTTCAAGAGAATGTGATTAGTAGTTGCTGAGAAAACTGATACGAAAATTTTTTCCCCCACCGCCCACCATGTGATTTTAAATTAATTATTAATTATTTATTTTATTTTAGAATTTGCCCAAAATCACCATTATACTTGACAAAAGTATTTCTTACATACTGATGTCTTTTTGTAAGCATACCTACCATGTCACCAACTATTTCTTTTGGAGGCTGTCCAAGATCTTGCATCTAAAGTTTTAAAAAAAGTATCTAGCGTGAACAACGATGAGTGAGGTTTCAGATCAAACTTCTTAAATTTCCAACAAAGTAAATTTCATAAGCATACTCCTCTATATAACAAAACATTATATTTTTGATACATAGTTTCAGTAAAAGTTTGTATGAAACTTGTTAAGAAATAAAAAAACAATGCTGAAACAAAGACACATATCAAAACAAAAGCCATCACCATCAAAACAAACTAGTCCGATACTGGGTCAAAAATAATACTGAGACATTTGTGGGCCAATTATACACTGTTTACCACTCAATTTTACATAAAACAAATTGAAACTATTTAGACTACTTAACATTAACTGTGAAATGATCATTGATACATTATACCTTCAGTTCAAAGTCTAATTAAAAAGCAAATTTTATTATGAAACAGTTATTGCTTTTGAATTCATCAGCAAGAAATTTTCTTTTTTGAGTTGTTTTTTAATTTAGTTTAATGCCACTTTAAGCAGTATATCATGGTGTATAGTTTTGAAAGGAAGCAAGAAAATACCAAGAATTGCCGGATGTCTGACAGGAAAACTGGCAATTACTGTAAGGTTGTCACTGTACCAGCAGTAACAGGAAACCTCAGTATTGACAGGCACGTGATCAAAAGCAGATTTATTATGCTGTACTAACTGCCTTAACCACATGGCCATATGGTGCTGTTTCTTTTTATAAATAAAATGGTTGACTTCATTTAAACCATAATAACTCTTAACACTGTAAACAGTATGTACATTTTAGTCCTAATATTTGAAATCTATGCAAACTGCGCTGTTCAAAACCAAATACCTGTCTATACTGAACAAAAAATGTCAGCTCCTTAGGAATAAGGTTTTGACAAGTTGACATTGCATTAAAATATATAAATTAATGACCTGTTGCATTAAATCAACTATCCTCTCAAATCTTAACTTCTGTCTTTCAGCATTATCATTTGGTTGTTCTGATTCAAATTCTTCACAGATTTCTTTCACTATTGCTTGTTGTTGTAAATATTTTTCCAGTTGAACTGTATCCGTTTTATCTTTATTTTCATCCAACCAATGGGGATACTGTAATGACAAAATTCATAATTCTTATATGATTTGCATTGTACTTTCACATAATTGGTTATAATGACTTTCAGTAAACAATATTTAAAATATTGATATTTCAAGAGATGCCACTAACTGACTACTTTCAGGACCAAAATGAGGTAATAATCTTGTGCAAAATAAACACAGTATTGTTACAGATGGTAGTGAGCTGTAAGTTTAGCTGTTTCTTTGACATTTTTTCATACAATTATTTTGGAATTTTGCAGTGTCCGAGTATTCTTTATGGAATGCACTTCTGATTGTATATATAAGTATGAGGCGTTCTGAACCAAAATGTAGTCAACCTCTGTTCCTGATCACAGAGTTATTCAAATGTTCAACCAATCCTAAGCTACTCTAGTCTTGACTAATAGCTATGAGTGTACTGAGTTGAGAGCCTGAGCTAAGAGTCACAACACCGAGTCGTAAATCTGAGTTAGATTGCAAGTCCTGGGCCCAGCGTCATAAACATTTTTTTTGCTGAGAACTTTTTTATTCTCAATTTCATCCAATCAAATCTATCCTTTTCCCTTGTTGTCATGGTAGTTGTGTAAATTCTCATGCTGCGCAAAAGTTTTTTACTCAAGTAGCTTTTATGGTGCTGGGCCCAGGTCCTCAGAGATTTGGGAGTTAATAGGTGATGTAAAGATACAGGATTTATAATACATTGTATATATCAATTATATTGGTTCATTGTCACATAAATAATGTAATGATGCTGGCCTTTCATACCCCTCTCTGAGCTGGGCATAAAAAATCCTCCAAGGACCGTACTTATATTTATATAATAAAATAAATTGTTATCACATTTAATATGTAAGAAAATGTTCTGAAACATGTTGACATAGTGGAATCACCAATCAATGGTAACATGTGAGCTGTCTTTACATGATACATGTAATAGTTTTGCTCCGAGCCAACATCGCATAGTGATTCTCTCCCATGAACCAATGTCACCGAGCCAAAACCTGAACTAAGTTTCATTACTGTGCATAAAGCACTGGATCTTGGCTCACTGGCAACTGAAATGTTAATTATATTATCATAATGCATTTTTGATGTTACATGTACCTATTGATATGAATGTAGCATCTAGATTTATTTTGACATCAATGTATTCCACTCAACAGTCAGATTCTTGCTTGCTTATATCCTCTCTTAAAAACTCGTGTTAAAACTTAAAACTGCACATAAAACATCAATAAATCCTGGCTCAAATGATATATCTGGTATACATTTATAGCAATGTACAAAACCATACAATAATAATTTCCTTTACATTTGACAGAAAATTCAAAAATGTTGACAAGAATTAGATCATTATGGTTCAACACCCTGCCTCTCTCATTATATATGATATACATATATAATACAAAAATTATATAAAGCAATTAATTAATGGAATGGCAGAGATAAAATTATATAATGTTTTCAGCATAAAAAAAAATCCATAAATACTCAAGACCGGAAGTCTTCATGACTTGTGCAAAAATCACACAAGCACCTGCCTTGATGGAATTTAGAAAATTACAGCTTCAAGAAGGTTAAAAATTGAACAGAACAAAAGATGAATTAATAGGTAGGTTACATGGATGACCTCAGACCCCTTTCCCCTGAATGTACGCTGATCTTAGGAAATCATAATCATGATGCCTGTTAGTTAGCATTTGAAATTTAACACATGTGTTGTAACTTCGGTTTCGTGATTATTATTATAAAAATCATTAACAGTTGTGCCTAGTTGCACACTTCTATTCACAGGCTATGGATTTTACTAAT
Organism: Limnoperna fortunei; assembly: GCA_944474755.1. Lineage (NCBI taxonomy): Eukaryota > Metazoa > Mollusca > Bivalvia > Mytilida > Modiolidae > Limnoperna > Limnoperna fortunei. The sequence goes on from OX104112.1 coordinate 68,175,367, forward strand.
AAAATAATTACAGAAAACAAACATGCTCAAGTTTCTTTTATGCGTCAAAATTATAGTTAGTGAAAAAGTTTAGAATAAATTCCCTTTAAAACAGTGAACATTTAATTGTGTAATAAAAACAGAAAGATATATATAACTTAACACAGTGTGAGACTAACAACAAACTCTTTATCAGATTGAGGTACTGTTAACTTTCAGAAAAGTAAAATGCATCCGCATTCAGTCTAAGTAAATTAAAAGATTTGGTGTAAGATTTAGCTGAAAAGTATTGTGGCCAATTGCATGTTATGCAAATTACCAGACATGAACACTTGTGTTTTCTTTTATTATGGGTTCATTAAAGACCAGTCTATTTTATTGTTCGACTGTTAAAAAACAAGCATAACAAGTGTGGACTGTGAGCAAGCACACAAAGGGATAACCACTGCTTCGCTTCAAGTACAATTATCTCCCCTGAATAATATCCAACAGCGACAAAAATTCTTCATGCACATTTACATATGATGTACTTCCTTCATGTAAAGTTTCATCAAAATCTGTCAAGCAGTTTAGGAGGAGTTGCGCTTACAAGGGATGTAGACAGACAGACAGACAGACAGACAGGGTGATTCCTATATACCCCCCTCCCCCCCCAACTAGTTTGCAGGGGGTATAATTACAGTTTGACAAACCAGAAATATCTAAAAAATTAAAAATCTTTTCTTCCTATAAGAAAATAAATTACTCTTAGAGAACTAGGTAATGCAAGGTAATTATACTACAATATACTTATTGAGCCAAAATAGACTGCCTGGATTGTTTGATTTTGACTTTTGATGATTAATAAATAACAAAACCACATGGGTGATAAAATGAAAAACATGGGTTATGGCAAATTTCATATCCACACTAGAACATGGACCCATTAAGTTTTATTGTACTACATTAATTCTTATTTTTAAGAATATTGTCATTTGTAGGGTACCAGGGCCAGTCAAAGAATCTTCACTACTGTTTTCTTTGTTTTGTAACCTTTTTTATGTTTTTATTATGAACTCCTAAATATTATTTAATGCATATACGTATGTAGTGCATTAAATCTTGACAATTATACTAGTCAAAGAATGAAAGAGTATATCGAGACACTAAGGTGGACATCTAAATATACATAAACACCTAATATAGAGTCAGAAAATACAAAAACATTACAAGCTGTAAAGATAAACATACCTTTTGTGACAACTCTTTTAAAGAAGGATATAGAATTTCTTTAGACAATAAGGATTTCATCATTCCTTGCATCATAGGCATGATGCCATCTTGTCCATCTTCTAAACCCATGCTTGTAAATGCTTTCATGAGATCATCCTCGGACAACTGACCCTATAACATACAAAGGATATGAATGTACGAAGATTGGGTAGATGATATGAAATATATCCGTCTAGTCTATTTTCTAAATCCATACTTTTCCATGCTTTCATAAACTCATTCTCAGACATCTGAATATAATACCTACAATCTTGTATTTTTAACAGCTATTCCGATCACTTTAAATGTAACAGCTATAATCCTGTCAATTTTAAACTCCATATCTAACAAGCATTTTTCAATAAAAACATAGCATTTATTAGCAGCTAATGACATTTAATGAACTATATTTGACCATTTTCACCAATTTAATCAATTCTAGTCCTTACATTTTCTGGATAACCTGTATTTACTCAGTTATTACATGTAGGAAAGGGAGGTAATTTTACTTTTAACTAATTTTTATCAGCAATAATAAATTCATGTTACTTGCTCTGCAAAAACAATACAATTGTTCAAATGCATTAAAACTATCAAAATGTGTGCTTTCTAATAAAGTTAATTGTCTTATACTTGTTCTCTAACTTTGATTTTGTTTTTTTTGTTTGAATATTGTTTAACGCCACTTTCAGCAATTTTTCAGCTATATCATGGTGTCCAGTTTTTATTGGGGGAGGAAGCCGGAGTACCCGGAGAAAACACCCAACCTTCGGTAGGAAAACTGGCAACTCTAACTTTGACGTAATATTTCATCTGCTTGACCGGTATGGAAAATATAGTTCTCGTCACTAGTGAATTTGTTTTTCTCAGCAGTTGATAGGTTTAAAATAATAATTATTTATAATGAGAACTCACAACGTCATAAACAAAACACCTTCCATTTATGGTGTATTCGAGCCATGAACATACAATAGGGGTTGGGAGAATTTGTACTTCATTTTACAAATTTACTACCTTTTAAAATTAGAGAAACAGAATCTTACATTAGTACTCTTGAATTATTAGATTTCTCCAATCGAGATAATCCATAATTTAACAATCTCAATTGGAGAAATCTGATAATCCAAGAGTACTAATGTAAGATCCTATATTTCTTATACTAGAAGTTAATTGTTTTAAGTGTTCTTAATCATGACCTGTAATAAAACAAATTATGAGGGTAAGAAGCCTTACTTTCATACCTATCAACCTCAGCTAAAACCTCACAAATCATTTGCATCTTAAAATGGGAGGTAAAAAATAACATAATGTAATTAAAACATATAAAATCTTCAACTGATATGCCCAAGGTGTCCATGGTACAGGGGTCCATATTTTGAAACTTTTGGTCCTTTCATATCAAATTTCTGCAAAACTCAAGAACAAGAGCATTTGAATTACACAGATCACAGAAATCATGTAATCTAACATGCCATGTGATAGGAGTTGTCAAATACCCTGAAAGTCCCAAGCATAGTAAAACTTAATAGCTTAAAGGGCCTCAAATTCTGGGAAAATTCAACAAAAGTAAGCTTATTTTGCATTTTGCTAAAAGAGAAGCCATGTTGGTTATTTAAACAAATATACATTTAACACAGTTGTAGAAGTCAACCATCTATGGTTCAGTCACACCAAATTTAGTTCAGCTTGGTAAAGTGTTTTTTTTTTGCCTTTTCTGGAAAAACTGATGTTTCAGTAAATTTAGCTAAAAAATAATGGGTAATTATTATGTTGAAAACACCATAGTACATCGTTGTGAAAATCTAATATATCTAGTTGTAATATATACATATTTTATACGGAGGATACCTGTAAATCTTCAGAATTTTCTTCCAAACTTGACATTGTCTGTGCTAATGTTTTGGCAAACTCCTGCTGTGCTTCTGGAGAATCACCTGGGTAGTGAATTAGGAAAAAAACAAATGCATTTAATTATCTTGTCAGAAATATTTGTAATGTGTAATATCCAATAAAAAAATTAATAATGATGAAAAAGTGTTGTTTAGAAAAAAAATTTTCATATCGATTTTTGCGTTTTGGCTTTGACAATTGTTTAAACTTCATTGTTTTGTTTATTGTTTCAATTTCGTTTACTTGTATTATATTTATTTTTAAGGGGACATTTTATTTTTTATTTTTTTATAGGAATGAAAATAAAATGTCATTACAGATAACAAGGTTGTACAATTACTACATCAGAAAGGCATGCACCAAGTAGTGAAGACATAAAATCTTAATGACTTATGGAGTAAGGATTTGACACATTAATGTCCTTTATACATTCAGAGAGGGGTAACCCCTGGAACTACTTAAGATATCATAAAAATGTTCAAATCTACCGGTAAATAAAATTAAGTTACAACATAATAGAAACATTTTTATCCTTCATTCTAATAAAGTGACATTTATTTCAAAATAAAGGTCCAAGGTCATCTAGTTAATATGAGCTTGACCTTTGGCCTTATGACCTTTTTCACGCAACAATTTAACAAGTTAACATTCCAAGATGACCAATAAAACCCTATGTCTATAGAAGTAATGGTCTGTAAGTTTTCGGCAATATTGCTATCATTAATTTTTTTCTAGGGACTTGTCAATCACTTTCCTTAACAGTAATTGTTTAAATTGTATTACAATGAAATAGGGTCCATTGTTTAAAGGGCGTTTGACAAAAAATGTTTTAGTAAGTAGATCTAATATATCATATTATTACTACCAATATGGACAGACTAAGGGATATAAAATCTGGATGCATTTAGCAATCATGCCATTCATGGTCTTTACAGTAAATTAATAAAATTTATTAAATGTGTTGTCAAGAGCTGCAAGGCTAAACCTCAAAACTGTACCAGCATTTCCTGCAGCAGCTGCCAGTTTTTGTATCTGTTGCACCAAAGCTGGATCATCACCAACCATGTTCTTCATAGCATCTTCAAACTGCTTTGCCATTTCATCAGAAAATTCTTCTGCAAACAAGTCAGACAGAGGGTCACTGGAAACTTGTGGTTTCTGTTCTTCCTAAATACAATTTCATTAATCAAATCTTCAAATTTTTCATCATATGCTTATAGTTATAGTATTCAATTTACACAAACATAATGGTTGGTCTTTTTGACAAAGTACAAAATTACATATGTTGAATTAAATCAAATTCCAAAAGCATACTACTTTTTATTGAAAGATTGAATATAAATGTGACCTTGAAATATAAAACATCAACATATTTCTTTTTGGTTAATAGAATTAAATTTCAGTAAATTATATGGTTGAGTTGCTGATGCACAGTTCACATTTAACTGATAAGATTACATTATCAAGACCATCTGTTACAATACAGGTGACAGCTAATTCAGAGAAGAATATATTTTTATAACATTAATATTTTTTCCAAATAAGTAACTTCTTACTGCTTCATTTTTACTAGACTTTTCTTTCACTGTGGACTGTTGCTGTGATTTTATTGTACCAAAATCTTTCAAAGCACCTGCAAAACATGTTGACTTATGCTTAACAAGTAATTCTCACAGTTGTTAACACTAATACTGTTCTAATCTGTGTGATGTATCCTAACGTCTATATCCTTTATTTATCGTATTTTTAAAATAACCTTTTATCAATACTTTTTTGAGCAAGTGGGCTGGGCTTAGTACACAGGAAAAGTCATAGTAGGTGTGCAATACACCATTTTGTAGATAAATCCATGTAGTTTAGGTAAATGTTAAACATAAGTAGGCAAAAGAAAGGGGGAATGAAAAAAATCATCAAGTTTGACTATTAAGGGGCAATAACTCCTACAAGGGGGTCGTCTTACAACTTCAAACCAATGAAGAGTTTTGTAGAGCTTTTGATGCTGAAGAAGGAACGTCTCTTCCGTTTTCCTGAATCTATTATACTTTTTTAACTATAAGCCAAAAACTTGGTTAATCTGTGGCCATGGTTTGTGCAAACTTGGTAGAGGACATTTGACGGATGATGTGTACAAAGTACTTTACAAAGCAGTTCTTTCATTGGTTTCAGAGAAGATTTTTAAAGAAAAGTTAACGACCACATTGGACTCCAGGTGATGGCAATAGCTCTAATGAAAGAGCCTTTGGGTCAGGGGAGCTAAAAAGGAGGAAAATAATTTTTAGTTATTTTAGTTTTGTACAGTTTTCACTACACCTTCAACTGCCAATGACTTGACCAGATTTGAAAAATGCTAATCCTAAAACATGTGGGGAAAATAATCACTGAATGTCATATTTTAAACAAACAACACATTTTTATCCGCCTATTTAATTTATAATTACATGGTTATTGTTTCAAATTGCATGTTTGTTACTTTCTTTAATTAATATCAGTCATCTGTACAGGATGTGTCCAGTGCAGTGGGACATTTTTTATTATACACTTGGCCAAAAGTTAGGGACCACCAGGTTTTGCTTCAAACAAATAAAAAAATTAATTGTTTCTGGTTTTATGTACATGTTATCAACAAAAGTTAGGTTTGTAGTATGTTATGTTAAAATTTTTTAATCGCTGGATTAACGATACAATAACAATAGAGATTTAAAAAACACTACCCTCAGCTTTTGAAAACCCAAGTTTGGTGCCTTTTTTCATTTCATTATGTGCAGGTAAAATTTATCCTGTTTTGAAATCATTTCAACATGGTATGTTGAAAACTAGCAGATGCAGAGAGATGGAAAGCAGTTGGTATGATAAAGGCCGGAATGACATAGTGGCAGGTTTCATATAGGTTCAATTTTAGCCATTCTGTCATCAGTAGGCTAATGAGACGATATAATGAAACTGGTATTGTTGGGAAAAGGCAAAGATCAGGGCGACAACAGAGAGAGAGAAGGTAGACTATTTTGAAGACTTGCTAGACAACAACCTTTTACCACTGCAAACAGGTTGCATAGTTGATAGAATGTCCATGTTAGAATAAGTAGACGGACAGTAAACAGAAGGCTAAACTGCGGAAGACTTCGAGCACGGAGACCAATAAAGCGACCAGCACTTACACAAAGACATAAGGATGCCCAGCTGCAGTGGGCAAGTGACCATATGGGGTAGAATAGAAAAGAATTCATTGGTCCGATGAAAGTTGTTTTCTTCTGAAACCAGTTGATGGTACTAGTAGGATGCAGTATGTTGTCAACGCAACACAGCTTTTGATCCTGCACATGTTCTGGAATCTACAGCTTTTGGTGGTGGGGGAGTGACAGTTTGGGGCTGCTTCTCATATGACTGTAAGTTAGACTTGTATCCATTACATGGAAACTAACTGCTTTATAATACAGAGATTAGATTCTGGACCCCTGTATTGTGCCCATTTTGATGCGCATCCACTTGGAAACAGGCCCGTGTTCATGGACGACAATGCAAGACCTCATACAGCACGCATCATCAAAGATTATCTTGCAAATGAGGCAACTGAGACTTTACCATGGCCTGCCATGTCTAAGGATATGAATCCGATAGAGCATGTTAGGGACTAACTCGGCGGAAAAGTGAAAAGGTCACTCTCCATGTCAGAACATTCAAGAATTGTGTGATACTTTAATTCAGGAGTGGCAGCAATTCCCTCAACTTAAACTTCAGAGACTTGTCCAGAGCATGAGCAGACGAGCTCAAAATTGCACCGAAAGCATGGTGGTTACACATGATACTGACTCTTTTCTTGTGAATAAATGTTTAAAAATGATTTCTTCTTACATCTTAATAACCCTCAACGTGCCAACTCTTTGTATGTAACATTACTAGCGGTTCAAACTGAAACTATTATTTAGTTATGATTTTGCAGTTTTATGGCATATTTTTAAAAAATGACATCTTGTTGGTCTTTTCTATACATTTTGAATAGCAAAATCATAAACTTCTTTAAAATACTACTAGTCGACTATTTTAAACGAAACATGAAATGAACAATGGATGGTTATATATTGATGAAAATATTGGTTTTAAAAAATCACCTCAGCTAAAATCCTGGTGGTCCCTAACTTATGGCCAAGTGTATATATGTTTGTAATCACTCAATTATTCGCAACTAAAAACAATTCCAAACTCGCACATTTTTATACACATATATTGGTTGAGTACGGAAAGCACGAGGTATCTTCATACTTCAGACTTCATAGTTCAGACTTCTAACTTCATACTTCAATGTTAAAACTTCTCGTTGCATACTTCTGACTCCATACTTCTAAGTTCAAAGCTCAGAATCAGACTTCTCACTTCAGACTTCAGAGTTCTGTTTATTATATAAGCATATTTTTTTGCGCCAATCAGATTTTCGCATAAAATTATTTCTGAACGGAGAACATTTTTATTCATATCAATATGCATTGAGTTGTTTGTTGTATACGGCTACAAACAATTTTATGTAAATAATTAGGATTTTCATAACATCACATGCAGATTTGTTTTTTAATTCTAAGATAATAAATGGAGACAAATAGCAGATTTTAAAGAACATAAAATATTACAAACATTGTTTTCTTATAGGTTCTTATCTGATGGCCTTTCATACACTTGGATTGTTTTTTACCTTAGATAATATCCCAAAAACAAAAACAATTTAACCATCCCAAGCCAGAACTAAATATTGAATTTAAATTCCTTATCCTACCTATCCTTCTAATTTATGATTGGCGCGAAAATATATGCTTATATAATTAACAGAACTCCGAAGTCTGAAGTGAGAAGTCTGAGCTTTGAACTTAGAAGTAAGAAGTCAGAAGTATAAAATGAGATGTTTTAACATTGAAGTATGAAATCAGAAGTCTGAACTATGAAGTCAGAAGTCTGAAGTATGAAGATACCTCGTGCTTTCCGTAGTTGAGACTGAAGTAAATACTGCCAGGTATTCAATGGACCGTTCTATCACGCATCTGGTAAACATGTAACAAACCTTTGAATATTTATTCCTTGAGGCACCAAGTGGGAATGACATTTAAACTAACAATTTATTAACCACCTTATAGTTATAAATTAAGAGTTTTTAAAAACTAACTATTATGATCTTTTATAAGACAGAAGTTGGCTCCGTCTGTATACAATAATCCAGAATTTTATTTCAAGGGTTTTCCACCCAAATAGGTGCCAAACTAATAGTTTGTTGAAGTTATAGTGTGACACATAAATGATTGATTGATTGATTAATGGTGTTTAACGCCCGAGCAGCAATATTTCAGCTATATTCAGACACATAAATGTTATGGCTGGTATACCAACTGCAGTCTTACATATAAACTAGAGTTACCGAACATGTTATCGGTTGGTGGCGCACATATGGAAAGATGTTAATTATGAGACAAGTCCCATCATTGAAAACCCATGTCTGGTTGCATTCTCACTTTGCTACCACTTACTGAAAACCGAGCAAGTCACTAAGTGGTAGCAGGCCTGTCAAGTCTCACGCAACTCGCGTGAGACTCACGCATCTAGTCCACAATTTGGCAGCAAATTTCTTTGATGTTTTTATTTTTTCCTTTGATCTTTCAATTTTTAGGCAAATCTCACGCGAGCAGCTCATCAAAACTTGACAGCCCTGTGGTAGCAAAGCGAGGACTTGACCATACATGGGTTTCCGACGATGGACAAGTGCCTATGGTAGACACATCTCAAGAAGGGAAGGGGATTTTGAATCAAATGAAATGGGATAGAAATTCATGTGCATAAAACGCTTAAGACCCTATCTCCCCCTTTCAGGTTTACTGTATCAATATCATCTTTATTTTTTTAAAATTTTTTTGGTATTTATATAATAGTAGGTAATTATAGTAAATGGATTCGTACTATCAAGAAGAGAATCTAACTCTTCATCTTCTTTTTGGTTTATCTGGTTGGAATTTATATTTGTCTCTGCATTTTCCTTGGCATACACAAGCTTTTCATCTGTGTGTTTACTATCTTCTCTTTCCATCACGCCTTCTGTTCCTTATGTCTTCTAAAATATTGTTAGTTTCCCCCTTATGTGAATAAAAAATATGACCTTTTTACAATTTTTAACAGTGTGTATTTGCTAGTGTGTGTTTCTTTATCTAAATAATTCAACGCGAAATATGTGTCATTTAAAAACAAATTACATTTTAGGAAAAGATTACAGTGCAGAAGAACTTGGAGACAAAAGTTGACCTTTACCTTCACATTAATAACAATGTGATCATGCGCTGATTGAATGTTACTGTTCAAGAATATGTTACACAACTAGAACAAACAGACAGAATGAAATTTTGATCCGATAGAAGTGAAAAATGGCAGAGTACATGTCAGAAGTGACATCGTCATCTGAAAGTGAGAGTTTGAGTGATGGGGCTGAAGATTTGTCCTATAGTGATTTGACATCAATTCCAGATTGTTTGTACGAACGGTCAAAGTCGATCAGGGCACTCAGTCTGCACCACAATAACATAAATATTTTACCGAAATCAATCCATGTATTTGCTAACCTTATTTCTTTGGACATTAGTAACAACTGTTTACAACAACTGAGTGATTCCTTTATAAATTTAAAGCAACTTAGAACATTTATAGCAAAGAACAATGAGTTAGACAGCAAGGCTATACCGAAGGATTTTAACAGATTGCGATCTCTTGAAGTATTGAATTTAAGTGCCAATAATTTTACAGAATTACCTCAACAATTTACAGAACTACCGCGATTGAAAGCTTTGTACATGGGTGGCAATGCCATCACCACAGTAACAGCACAAGTGAAGAATTTAAGCAGGTAAAGTATTTATCGACTTGGGTTTTTATTCTGCAACTACTGCTTTTACATGTACTATACAAATACGACCCTACAAAGCTTTTTTTTTGTAAATAATGATGTCTGGTACCCTTGTCCATACTTCTTATGATATTACTAGTATTCTGTTCTGGTTTACGGCTTGTTGTCTAATAGTGACGTCAGGCTATCACTCAGATACGTACCGAAAATTTCAAGTAAAATGCACTTTTTATGTTTTTCATTAATATTAAATGTATCTTCTGGTTGCAGAATAAAAACAATATTCGTACATTGTCAGAAAATATAAATTTATTTGTACTTGCCGCAAAACAGGTAAGAAATGCTTTGCTGAACCTCCCATTTCTACCTGTTTCTAAAGCTGGTACAAATAAACTAGATTTTCTGACAATGTGCTTATTATATATTCCTTCCTTTTCACGTCTGTTTCGTACTATGTCTGTTTCTAATGCTCTTACAAATAAACTATATTTTCTGCCAAGGCCAAAAAAAAAAATGTGTGTTTCCGGTTACTTACCCGACCCTACCTATATTTTTAAGCGAAAAACCCCGAGCCTAAAGTTTTTTTTTTGCACTTTGTTCCGGGTTTTAGTTCTATTTTCATACTTCAGCCCCGAAATGGCAGCTAAATGTAACCATATGAACGCTAGTAACCAAATTGATTGCTCATTAAATGACTGTATACTTTGAAAGGCTTTATAGGAAATACATGAAACTTACAAGCTTTACACCTACAAAGGTATAAAAGATCAAGGTCAAAATTAAATTACTAATTTAACCAACACAATTCCCCCCAACAAAAAATCTACCTACCTACCTATTTTATAATTCTGTGTAACTGGAAACACATATTTTTTTTTTGGCTCAATGTACTTATATATTCTTTCGTACCTGCCATTTCGTATAATGTCCGCTTTTTTACCATGTGTAAATTGTCTATGGTGGATGTTATTACCACAGCCATTTCGTGACATATGGAATTGTTTGTCTTCATTCAAGGTTAATATCTTCATTCAAGGTTAATATAAATTATTACTAAATGACAAATCAGTGCCATGTAAATGTATGTTCTATTGGAAAAGGTTTCAGCTGAAATATTGCTAATTTTATATATGCAGTAAATATTTTTGATATAAATATGTTTCATTTTATAGGTTGGAAGTTTTGTATTTGGGTGGAAACAGATTGTCAGAGATACCTGCAGAGATAGGACAGCTTCACAGTTTAACATCATTGATACTTTGTGACAACCAACTACAAAGTCTTCCTCCTACAATGGTTAATCTACATCACCTGAAATCTTTGAGCCTTCACAATAACAAACTGTCAACTCTACCATCTGAAATTGTCACCTTAAATTTGGTAGAGCTTAGTCTAAGAAATAATCCTCTGGTTGTAAAATTTGTTCATGATATGATACATGAACCACCTTCTTTACTTGAACTTGCCGGACGAGTCATTAAAATTGAAAAAGTGAACTATTGTGAAGAAGACCTTCCACAAAACCTGCTACGCTACCTTGATTCTGGTCAGAGTTGTGTTAATCCTAAATGTAGAGGTAATTAGACTAATTGTATTTATGGTACTTTATTAGTATTTAGTCGAGAGTTCTTAGTTAAATACAGCATTTCATAATCACGATTTAATAACTGTACTAATTTGTAAAATATTAAGCTTCCACAAGAACTGAAACAGTAAACAACATTTTATTATATACAGTATGTAAAACTACTTATTATATAGCAACAAAATATGTTGTGTAATATCCAAGAACTAGAACATGTACTAAAGACTTGCATTTGGTTGTTTATAAAGAAGGAACTAAAGAGAATCCTTTTTGCTAAGATTTCCTGAGATTTTAAACTTAATGACATAATGTCCGTCTGTTTAATACTAATCACTTAACATAAAGAAGCTAGAGCAAGGATTAGTTGAATGTAATTTTAAAGAATGAACATTTATATGTATGACAGTGTTATAATAACACATCTTATTGGGGACAAACGTCTAAACCAGCGTTGGTGTATAAAATATTTAAAACATTCAAGAGCTTTGTGGTTCATATTATTCATGTTCTCACTAATATTAAGAACATATAGTGGTAAGTTGCTCCAGAGCCATTCAACAGCCTTCACTAACGTACACTAACATTAGAAGTATATGTAAAAGGACCAATTAAATGTGCACATGGCGCTCAAAATTTATTGTTGAGCATTAATTTTTTAGGTGTGTACTTTTCATCCAGAGTTGAAAATGTTAAATTTGTGGATTTTTGTGGAAAGTATCGTCTACCTCTGTTGCAGTATTTGTGTTCACCAACTTGTAGAACAACACCATGTGTTAGCAGTGAATCAGAAACTGATGAGGAGGAAAAACTCAAGAGAGTTTTATTGGGTTGATCAAATTCTATGCACTTTTTTCTCCCAAACCACTATGTTACTTGTACATCATTGTATTAGATTTAAAATGGTTATGTACAATAATAATTTGTTTCCACTTTGATTTTAGGTACAGGAATAACATTTTAAAGGTTAAGAAGCATCTTTTTAATTATTGACCACCTAGTTAAGCCATTTTTTCAGGATGCTTTCTCATCAATGTTCCAGTTATTACAATATTTACATTAATAATACTCCCTATGGTAAGTTTTTCTTCCACAATGGTGCTAATGCTTAAGTCCAGATTATCTACAGGGTTTTTTCCTATGAGTATGCTAAACACTACCAGTATTATCAACATTCACAACAATGTCAAATTTTTAACAATGCCTGATGTAATTCAATGTTTACATGTAACATACAGTCTTTACAACTACACGTGTACACTTTGATTTTACTGGACTAAATTTATTATGTTGTTGTTTTAAATCCCTGCACCAAAATTTACATAACAAAACCAATATTTACAGGCTGAAGACTTAATATAAAATCAGTTTAACTTTAGCATTTTTCAGGTGTTAATAAAAAAAAATGAAAATGGTCAAATTTTTTTTAAAGTGTCCACAATTTTATTAGTTAGATAAACTGTTGGCTGAACATGCTTTTGTTTCATTTCACTTTACATTTTTAACTGTATTGTTTTTGTTATCGTATTCCTTTATTTTCTGTACAATATTAGTCTATGGTAATAATGTTTATATTGTATATATACATGTATCAACTTGTATGTTAAATAACCTTTGTGAATTTCTTTTGCAAAACATGTTTTACAATTAAAACTGGTGCTTGGACATTTAAGTGCTTTAAGTGATAAGTGCTGTGCAGCCACTCTTTATATTCTGCTTTTTATGTGATTTGTTTACAATTGTATTATTTATTATGTACTAGTAATAAATCTGGATTTTTTTTCAAAAAGTACTATGTGTACAATAACTGCAGATAGATTAATTTGATATGGGATACATGAGATTTTTTGGAATTAATTATTCATTTATTTATGATAATTAATAGATGGGTTAGGACATATTAGGTCTGTTACCAAACCGTTAGTGATCTGCCTTCAAATTGTCTGTCTTTGCATTAATTCTAATAGGACAAGATTAAAAAATATACAAGAAAAAAAGATTTTAGATACCAAGGGGTATTTAGGAAATGATAAGTCAAGGACTGACAAAACATCTGGGAATAGTCATAATCCTTTAATTAAGTGGTTACGACAGAAATAGCAAATCAACAGTCATTTGTGACACATATTCTGTAACAGTCAACTAAGTCAAGATGGCAACCATACAGTTTTCAGAGTAATGACTGCAATCTTGCAATAATGAACCACAGGCTAAGTAGCTTTTTTGTCATCATGCACCCTTTATCAAGGATTGCCGGCACAAAGCTTCCTTATATTTTGTATAACAAACATAACAATTGTATACTATGTTAAACCAAAATTTATGTTGATGTACTTGTTAAACTTATTGAAGTAGGGTAGCTATGTATGTCTTTGTTTTCTATATATAAGATATATCCATAACAACAAGCCACTTTCATTTTAGTATCCATTTTTCTATTCATGCCCAGGGGAAGAAAAGAATTTGACATATAGGAGTCAAAAGAACTCACTAAAATTCTACTCGAGAAGTTCTCAAATACGTAAAAATTCCCATCATGCAGCAAGTCTTTAGGGGATACAGAACTGGCTCCAGTTGGGATTTGAGGGAGTCTTTCAGAATCATAAGTTGGTCAGTTAGTCCTTCTCGAAATCGGGGTTGCAGGACACTGGGCCACCACTTATTTCAAGCATTAATCTCTAATTGGAGTGTTTGTTTTTTTTTAAAATATTTTGGCCAAAATTTCATTGTGAATATTGTGCAGCTATAATTTTATGACAAATAACTAAATTTTTAATTTTGTAATGATTCTTCTGTGATTTTTAGTTTAAAATTGCTTATTCTAATTAATTAATATGATTTTCCAGTATAAAGTAGCCAAAATGATAGTGGCTTATTGAGTTTATGCCAGTTCCCATGGAACTTCAGTCAGCATTCAGGTATCTGCTAGATTGATTTGGGCTTTGGTCCTCCACAGCATTAGTCCTGTTTATCAGGATTCAAGTAGATGTTAGATTGATTTTGGGCCTTAGTCCTCCACTGCATTATAGTCCTGTTTATCAGGATTTAAGTATTTTTTAGATTGTTTTTGGCCTTGGTCCTCCACAGCATTAATCCTGTTCATCAGGGAATAACAATACATTTAGTGTAGTAGATTGAAATGCACTGATAAGTGAAGTGTTATTATCCTTATTATATGAATATATATGCAGTGTTGTTAAACTTTAAGTAGCAAACAGCAAACGATCCAATTCGGGATATATGTTTACTGAATTTATGTTTTTTGTGCACAATACACATATTCGTTGATCAACAGAAATGTCTATCAACATTTCACTAATATATTGTAGCCATGTTAAGCAGAATAGACCTATATAGGGATGAATTATTCTGTCCATCAAAGGGTACTCGATCTTTCCATATTATGACAAGGAAAATATCCATTTGCAATACTCACATCTTAGAAAATGCATGTACTGAATAGAAATGAATGTAGCAAAACTATTTGAATTGGTGAATGCAACAGGTGCAAAATAAGTTAAAATTTTATTGGATTAAAATAGTAGTTTCTCAATTTTATATACATAATGTTAGTTGGTTTTTATAGGGCCAATCTTTTTAACATTGGTAATTCATTAATCGGCAATGCATAATTAGAACACATTTTTATTTTTAGAAAATATAAACGTGACAGAAAAAAGTTTAACATGTATACATGGATTGGAACACATTTTAAATGACTTGCAAATGTGTTGTACAGTATTCATGCAAGTCAATTGCAAAACAAATTACCAGTCATTCATTTATTAATGAAACAATTCAGTTTTGGGTGTAATATACTTCAACAGAGATTATTTCTGCTGGTCTTTTTGATCATTGCTAATTAAAGTTTTGTATGTATGTATATTCATTGTTTTCAAAATAAAGTAAAAAGAATTAACTTGAGTTATTATTTATACAACCATGGTGCTCACAGAATATTAATTTGTATGGATAAACCTTATAGCAGCTTCCAGAAATAAAGTAATCTGTATCAGTGTAACCTGATAATTAAAAATAAATTAATGAACAACAATATTTTAATCAGTAGAGGCTAAAGGTTCTAGGTAGTTGAATTATCCAATTAAAATTAGCTCATGTGCAAGGACATAACATAAATCATAAACATGCATTGGCTAAATTTGATAAGACTGCCTGTTGAAGATTGTGGGTTCCTGCCAGGTACCCAGGTTTTTGCCAATATAAAAACCCATAGCTGTGATATTGCTAAATAATTTTCGAAAATGGCATTAAACACTATTATAACATCAATGGTAACATTTTAGCTTTATTTACCTGTAAAATTTGAGCTTGACTTGGCTATTGTTTCTCTTTTTTTAGCTCACCTGACCCAAAGGGTCATGTGAGCAATTGTTATCACTTTGCGTCCATCTGTGTCGCCGTCGGCGTCTGTAAACTTTTTACATTTTAATCTTCTTCTCTGAAACCACTTGGCCATTTGAAACCAAACTTGGCCATAATGTTCATTGGATGGACCTTTACAAAGTTTGTGTTTTTAATTTGGATTTGGCTGCCACCGCAGGACTTAGTTTAACATTGGACCCTATGGGAAAAAGGTTAAAAAGGGCTTCTTCTCTGAAACCGGTTAACCAATCAAAACAAAACTTACTAGCAATATTGTTTGGATGGTCCTTTATAAAGTTAATGTTTTTTATGCCAGCTGGAAATTCAAAATGGCCGCCACCGCAGGACTTTATTTAACATAGGACCCTATGGGATAAAGTGTTAAAAGGCTTCTTCTCTGAAACTGGTTAACCAATGGAAACAAAATACTAGCAATATTGTTTGGATGGTCCTATATAAAGTTTGTGTTTTTTATGACAATTGGAAATTCAAAATGGCTGCCAACACAGGACTTAGTTTAACATAGGACCCTATGGGAAAAAGTTTAAAAGGCTTCTTCTCTGAAACCAGTTAACCAATGGAAACAGAAACTTACTAGCAATATTGTTTGGATGGTCCTCTATGAATTATGTGTTTTTTATGACTTTGGAAATTCAAAATGGCCGCCATCACAGGACTTAGTTTAACATAGGACCCTATGGGGAAAAAATTTTAAATGGCTTCTTCTCTGAAACGGTTAACCAATCGAATCAAAACTTACTACCAATATTGTTTGGATGGTCCTTTATTAAGTTTATGTTTTTTTATGCCAATTGGAAAATCAAAATGGCTGCCACCACAGGACTTAGTTTAACATAGGACCCTATGGGGAAAAGTTAAAAAAATGTGTCTTCTCTGAAACTGGTTAACCAATGTAAACAAAACTTACTAGCAATATTGTTTGGATGGTCCTCTATAAAATTTATGTTTTTTATGACAATTGGAAATTCAAAATGGCCAACAATTCAGGACGTAGTTTAACATAGGACCCTATGGGACCCTTCTTCTCTGAAACCGGTTAACCAATTGAAGCAAAACTTTCCAGCAATATTGTTTGGATGGTCCTCTATAAAGTTCATGTTTTTTATCCCAATCGGAAATTTAAAATGTCCGCAACCGCAGGACTTGGTTTAACATTGGACCCTATGGGAAAAAAGTTAAAAATGGTTTCTTCTCTGAAACCAATTGGAAAATCAAAATGGCCACCACCCCAAGACTTAGTTTGACATAGGACCATATGGGATTATGTGAAAAAATTTTCAAAGGCTTCTTCTCTAAAACTGGTTAACCAATGGAAACAAAACTTGCTAGCAATATTGTTTGGATGTGATTGTCCTCTGTGAAGTTTGTTTTTTTATGCCAATAGGAAAATCAAAAAGGCCACCACAGCATTACATAGATTACTTAGTTTAATATAGGACCCTAAGGGCATTTAAAAAAATATCTTCTTCTCTATAAAACCCGTTAACCAATGGAAACAAAACTTTCTAGCAATATTGTTTGAATGGTCCTTTTTAAAGATTATTGAAAATTACAGGACTTTGTTTAACATCAGGGAAATGCAACCTTTATTGCCTTTAAAATCAGGTGAGCGATACAGGCTCTTAAGAGCCTCTGGTCTCATTTCATTCAGATTTTGTATTTCTGCACTCCCTCTCCTTTGTACTTAAACATTTCAATTCTGGCTTCCATCAAAAAACTGTTGTGTATCAATATGAAACTAAAAATGCAGTGATTGAGTTTTGGCTCAACTGTTCGTGAACATTACTTCAATATGCAACTTGCAGTATAAAAATAAAATGTGCCATTTTGCTTTTGTGAAGGTGTAAATTAAGTTTTAACAGATGTTCTTATATTAAAGCAGTTGATAGATGGTGACCTTTAATTTATATAATTACATCTATTACCTTTGATATCATTAGGAGGACTGATCTGCATCGGACATTAAATATTTACACATGCCACAATTTGTCAACTGATTTACTATACAACTTAATGCCCATTTCACCAATTTTTAACTATTTCGTATCTTCGTTTTTCAATCTGTAAAAGTTAACTGCACTTTTTGTAGATGTGGAAAAAGAGTAGGCTTAATCTGTCAAGCTCTTTGTTGAACTTGGCCAACCACAGCTGAAAAAGTTTTAGGAGTCTAGACACACACACACTAAAAAAAAATGGTTAAGTAAAACATGCCATCATGTAAACATGGTAATTGTATTGATATAACATGAAAATGTGTCATGGTGACAATGTCCCTCTTGACATAATGTTTACTTACTTTTACTATTAGTTCTAATAATTTTAATGATTTAGAGGAAAAACTGCAAAAAATCATCAATTGAGACAATTAAGGGGCAAAATACAACTTCGACTCAATAGATTTTTGTACTGAAGAAGGAAAGTGGGTTTCTTTTTCATCTATCTGTTGTACTTTCTGAACTTCAAGGGAAAACCACAATTTGTGCAACCTTGGTAGGGGACATTTAAATGATGATGTGTGCAATGTTTCAAAAGCTATCCCTTTAGTGGTTTTAATAAATGTTATATGGTTTACAATTTGTTTGAAGGTTTTGGGTTATGTCAAACAATGTAGAAGTTGATAACACAGAAACAACCATCATGTACAAAATGCTACAAAATGACTGTTCCCATGTCAGAAAAAGGGAAAGTTCCTTGAACAATTTCATGAGATCAGGTGCATAACTTCAATAGGTTTACAAGCTTTCTATTTAGTTTCCAGAATATGGGTTGAAAGCTGAAGGAGTTGATTACACAAAACAGACACCCTATTTTCCATGCCTGCCAAAAAGGAGGGGCAAATGAGTTGAGGTAAAAATTTGCTTGACTGATTAGATGAAAAGTATGCCCCCGCAGCTGAGAATTAAAAGTTGATATTTGAGAGGCAATGATGTTTTTACAAAGTAAAGTGTGTATCTAACTCCAAGTCATAAATGATGCTGATAAGTGTGTTGCAACAGACAGAAATTTAAAGAAATAAAAGTCTTTTAGATCTGTGCACATTCATTGTGTACAAATAAATGCAGTAGCTCTAAACAGAAGGAAGATATAAAAATCCTTAGGTCCTGCACATCATTATGTGTACATACTTTTAACTAGAGTTAAAAAACTGTGAGCAATGCTCACCATTGATACCCCCCACTTCATGAATTCTTCAAAAATGCATGTGTTCTTACTAATGAACTTGAAACTAAATCTAGTGTAGGAAGAGTTGCAGATAAAACATGGGAACCCCTATCCCTCCTCCACCTCAAAGAATAGCAATGTTCATTTTTTTCTGTGGGAAACCCCAATATCATTCCAATCAAAATGTTTAATATCAGGTGCACAATGGTGCTATGTGACAAAGATACTGTTTCAAGTTTCATTAAATTCCATTCAGTGTTAAAGGACGAGTTGCAAGTAAGAGATGGGTATCCCCCTATGTCAATTACAATGTCCATGTTATTCTATGGGAAACCCCATAGCTTTTCAAGCGGGGGGTATAAATATAAATGCTGCAGCTCTAAAAATAAAGAAGACATGTACTCTTATCTCAGTTATTTAGTCTGCACACTTTAACTTTCTGTAGTTTTAAGAATACTTCACAAAAACTAAATCCTTTGGCCCTGAACACCTGCTTTATGTGTCCAAAACTTGCATCAAAAATAAATGCTGTAGTTTCAAAGCTGCATGAAAAGTCAGCCAAACAAAACATGAACCATATTTGGCATTACCAAGTCCAGCTGTCACCAATTTTATGAAAATTAAAAATCCTTTAGCCCCGCTCATCTTCATCATGTATACAATATTGTAAAAATATAAATTTAGAACCCCAAAAACCGACCAACGGTACGGATAAAGTAATAGGGCCCCATTTTTCAGCGCAAGGGCAAAAACAGAAATACATGCTCTAGACAGCATATATCATGATATAGTTGAACAATATTTACTTTCCTCATCATAAAAAATGTGTGTATAAAAGGATGTTGATTCTGAAGTTTAGTTTAATCGTTTTGCAGTCTACACATTACAATGACAGTTATGATTTGTTGCCAATTTGCAGGACCCCCATGTCTTTTTAGCAAGGATTGCCAATGGTGCCACTACCAGGTTTATATTATAAAATAAGGAATTCTTTATTTTGTCTTGAGCCTCCTTAATCTACTAACAAACAAACTTTCTTGTCAAGTTAGATTTCAAGGTGCAACCGACTGATACAATATTTGTACATCAGCTCCCACTGACCTTTGTTCTAGTTGATGTTAAAAAATAGGCAACTTAATTTAACAAGCTTCAAAATATATTAACCTGCCAAGCAAAGCAGTATAAAACCATTCTGCAAGCAGTCTCACAATGAGACATACCATATAATTGCAGTGATATATAATGCAAAACAATTGCATGAAAAGTGCATGATAAAAAATTTTTATCAGCAAGTTTTGACAGTGGTCTTCTGACCCCGATTATCTTCTTCTCCAACTTGGGTAACCTGAACCATATGTATAAGTTTAGCAGATGTCATAATCTATAATATCAAGGTATCTGCGGCAAACAACTGCCTAATTCCTATTAACCAAAGTTAAATATTTAAATATAGGCAAAATAGGCCATGGCAATTATTGACACCCAATTTTACAGTCTAATTTTATTTGAATGAAAGTTTTAATAGGAATAATAAACTGTGATGTTTAAATACTAAGTTCTAGTTTCATTTCAACATAAGCCACTTTCACTATCTCAGACATCCACTGTACAAGCGACCTTTTAATATCATCAAGTTAACAAATTACATCAGTATCACCTTTAAAATGACCTCTATGGAAATATTTGATTAAGAAAAACTACACAAATATTATGATATTTATTATTAGGTTTCAAATAGTCTAAGAAGGGCCTTGTTACCTTGAGATTACTATATTTATCATCTGTTTCAAATCACAAGACTGATTAACAAAATTACAGTTGTACGATGCCAATTGCAAAGAAAAAATGAAAACTGGACAACATGAACAAGCTGAAAAATACAGCATCTAATGGGACCCCAATACATTGCACGATTGCCAACAGTTGACAAACAAAAATTGTAATTGCCCCAACTCGGAAACTACAATTGGATTGTGCTGAAAATTGAACTTAACGACATTTTATAGTACTGAACAGGTGTGCAAAGTTTAAACAATAAAATTCAACAAGTTTTCAAGTTATCATCTGGAAACCACAGGGGCATGGATAGACAGACGAACACCTATCCAAACATAGGGTATCACATATCATAGGGTAGAGGTATAAAAACTACTGAAAGTGGCATTAAACTTTAAAGACAAGATAATGCCCATGATAAATGAACAAAAATAATTTTAACTTTATGGGACTTCTACTAAATCTATAATGTTAAGGTTTTGGACACTGCAATAATAAATCAACTAAATACTTTACAAAATAACTAATCATTTACTCAACATTTATTCCAGTCAGAACGAACATACAGGCATGATAAAGACTAGATTCTGTAAAAAATGTAAAATACATTCAACATTTCTTGTAAAAATCTCAGTCTCAACATATATGAATTCACATATCTGTATTAGTGAAAAGACCTGTAAAAGTAAAGGTCTAAAGAAGAATTAAATTTCTTTTTATTGTCTCAAATTATAATGTCTTGAATACTATACTGTCACTTAGGACTTTTCTGTGAAAATATGTGAATTAAAAAACAGAAACAACAGTAAAATTATTGTCTTACTTCCAGTCAAAACATCACTACCCCTCCATCACACACCTGGCAGATTCACTCATAAAATAAAAACCTCAAGACTTAGTCTTGGCATTTCCCAAGACTATTTAGCAATACATTTATACTTACAAAACTAAAATTTGTGCAAAGGTCTTAACAAACGAAAAGGCAAGATAAAGTGGTGTTTTTAATTTAATTACCAATAATTAGTAGCAAAACATTTGTATACCATTATATCATGAAGTATAACTCATCTGATTCAACTTATTTTTAATTTAAAGTCTGAAATGAACAATTTTCAAGGTTGTATTGCATCGATTATAGACAGAAAGTGTTATTTCTAGATACCAATAAAAAATATAAGAGATGACATCCTGCTGTTCATTAAATTTTGCCCTTACCATAAGTTGCAAATAAGAACACCATAAACTAACATCAATCACAAAACCAAGTGATAGGAAAAATAAGATAATACTTCCAAATAAAGGAAATATCAGTGTACCTAGTAACATCCTTCCTAATGAACAGGGCTTCATCTACAACATTACTCAATCATCAAGTTAAAGACAACGTTTAATTTTGGTATATAGTATTAAATTGTCTCTAAATATATGAATTACCAAGTTACAAATATTACAAAATGTTTCTGTTTGCTACACCGTTAAATATCAAACATAGAAAATAATAAATAAGGTAACATTAATGGAAGATTAAAACAATTTTACACACCTGTACTTGTACAAATAAATAATGTTAGAGACAACAACATGCACCTAACCAATCTGTGTTGTGTTATATTTCGCATATAATTCCTATCATGGGAATAAGATAGGTTACAATTCTTTGGTATTATGAACCAACCCACCTGATGAATTCGAAATATTTCCTGATGATCTAGTCGCTTCTTTTTGTACAGGCTTACATCAAACATCATGGATGAAAATTTGGTAATTGTTGTCTTATTATTTACAAGAACAGTTAATTTGACATTCTAATATATGATCAAATTATGAGTTCTGATCATGTATATTGTTCAATTAGAACCTTTTTATAGGAAATTAATTTTATCATACACACTGCTTGTACAAATACAAAATCTAGTTTTGTTCTTTAAATATCTTAAAATGTCCTATTCAAAATACGGCTGATGATTAAAAATGACTAAGTGCTGATAATAAGAATTTCTTCAAATAAATAGTGAAGTTGCTTCAGTATTATAAATTATTTGAATTGCTAAGAGGTTTTATAGAAAATCAAACAGATTAGCAACAGCAAGACAAAAACACAAATCCAGTGATCAGAGACAAAGAAACATTCTGTACTACCACCAGTTTATACGATAAAGAATGGCTTCCTCACATATGTAGAAAAACAGAGTAACCAATGCTTCCTCTCATAAACCAAAATGATCAGTGGCTACAGCATTCCTTCTCCAATCAACAATTGTTGTTTATTATTGCTATCATTACATTTAACACTCGGAACAACAATCACTCAATTTCCTTTCATTCTTAATCATGATCTGTCCGTCAAACAAATGTTCGGCAGTTAGGTATGATTGGAGTTTAAATGTTTGGCATCTGCTTGAATTTCTCTGCTAAAAATTATCATACTCAGTATGAATAACTAAAATTGTAGATTAAAAAATGCCATCATTTTAGTTAAAATAATCTGTTGTCTAAAAATCATAAGCTTCAACAATATCTGTCAACAATATATTATCCTAATGTTTCTATGGAGTAAGGACGACAGAGAAAATATGCAGAGCATTGTTTGCCATCTCCAATCAGTAAGTTTTATCACAACGATTCATAAAAAACTTTCCATTTGGTAGCATCCCTGCTGTAGCATGTACATATCACTAAATTATAACTGTCCTCAAGCTGTACCTCCTGTTGCTGTGGTACCCTGGGCATCTGGGCTAGTTGTAGTGTCCTGAGATGAGCCTTGCTGACCGTCATTTACAATGGCACGAATGTGTGGAGGTATTAACTTAGGATTGAGATTAGGCTGTATTGATATTTCTGTAAAATAAACAGATTTTTTCTGTCTGTAAGCCTCAACATCTATTATGAATGTTTTTATGTATTTATGTTTATATTCAAATTTAACACAAGTTTTTTATACAAATAGGTAGTAAAGTTTGTTATGTGTAGTATAGTTAACATGTTTAATACAGCTTTGAGTGTCTTTCTTTGTGGCTCTATTAGACAGCTTATTAAAATTGTCTTTTTGTTGATCTGCAATTGAGTTTAGAGTATGTTTCTAAATATATTCTGATATTATAACATTAGTATATTTATTTTGTGCCTTAAATTGATCTATTATGGCACTTTTTTTGTTCTTACTACCCTGGATGTGAAAATAACATTAGAATAATAACTGTATCACAGATGTAAATTTATAATATAACATGTCATTACAGTAATTTGTTTAAAAATTAAACTTACCATGGGGAGTAAAATTGAACAATGGAGGCAACTCTCTGCCATTAGGTAACCTTGTTGTTGGTTCTCGTAATTCGTCAAAGAAAATATGAGCACATGCTTCAAGTGGAGAAATTCTAGCTGACGGAATATACTCTAATAATCTACTAACAAGCTGAATAGCTTCCTGGGGAGTCCTTGGTCTAAATACCTGAAAGAGATTTTTTTATAATTAAGCCAAACTAAAAATTATTTCTTATCCTCAGAAAGCAAACATTAAAAACATCACTGACTAAACATATTTTTTTGTTTTTCAGAAACAAACTGCAGCAGTTTTTAAAAACTTGGAAATCTGGCACAAAATTGCACAAATTTAAAGTGTCTTGCAACCCAGATTTCAAGGAATTTTTTCACACTGATCATCAAAAACAATAAAAAAGTATATAAAATGGAAACTGATTCTGTTGTTAATATATAATTTGTTTTTGACATACAACATTTTGTGTAACATTATATAAACTACTGGTTTAGAACCTGGTATGTTTGGGAAGATATAACTTCAAAATGAACAATCTGATTGTCTTTTTTGCACCATAGACAAGTGGGAATATGTAGTGCTAGCAACCCACTGACAAATATGGTGAAATATGTTTATGAAGTTTCTTTCTTATGATGAGAACAAATAACATTATTTAGTGCCTGAAACTACTTTTTTCAAGAGCTTAAGAATAAATGCTTTAGTTCAAACCTTTGTCCATGGATGCGTTTTTATTTGCGGGAATTTAAATTCTGTATAGTTAGGATTCATTTCTTTAATTTGTTCTCTGTTTGGAGTTCCTAGGACTTTAATTATTTCTACCAATTGGTCTACCCCACTATCTCCTGGGAAAATTGGTTGTCCTAGTAATAACTCTGCCAGAACACACCCTGCAGACCACACATCTGAAAAAGAAATCAAAAAAATTTATTTTCATAGGATTGTAAAAAAGTAAGCAAACTACAAATTCTAGTGTTTGTAAACAAGTGTGGACTGTGAGCATGCTCACAAAGGAATACCCCCCTCTTCGCTTCAAGTCCAATTCTATCCCCTGAATAATATCCGACAGCGACAAAAAATCTTCATGCACATCTACATATAATGTACTTCCTTCATGTAAAGTTTCATCAAAATCTGTCAAGCGGTTTTGGAGGAGTAGCCCCCCCCCCCCCCCCCCCCAAACTAGTGATTGTTGAAAAAAGTGCCTTCAAGCGCCTAGATATTCAATTTTCAAAATAAAACATGTGCCCTTGTAGAAAAAAAATAGTGAATGTGTGCATGCAAAAACTAGAGGCTCCCATGAGCCTGTAATTGCTCACCTGGAACACGAATGACTGCAACTATATTTTCAATTTTAGAAATTTACAGTTTCAGTCTAGTTTTTATAGCTTTTAAGTGAATAGGCAAAAGCTAAGCATTTCTTCAAAAATTTTGGTTAAGTACTAAAAGTTGCCATTAGACAATTTCTGAAAATCAAATGATTGGTAGGCTGTGTCCTTTAAGTTAAAGGGCATAAACAGATGAAAATAAACATACAACACAATATTCGAATAATGTTCCTAAAGATAAGACAGATGATGTTTATTACCTATTTGACATGTGTAGTCTGTAGCACCAAAAATTTTATTTATTACCTTGGGTCAAGGTGAGCTAAACAAAATTTGAAGAATGTGTCCATGGGACACAGATGCCCCCGCTAATTGAAGTCCCAAACAGGAAATAGTTGTCTCATGCACGGTTTCTGAGAAAAGCTTGACGGAAATTTTCATACTTGTGTTAACACATTTTATATCGGCCCAGTCGCAAACAGGAAGTAGTTGTCCGACAGGTCTGAAAGTCGCTTAGGACGTACAAGTTGTGATACTGAACCAACCTGCCAACTTTCACATTGTTCTTATGTACGGTTTCTGAGAAAAGCTTGCTGGAAATTTTCATACTCGTGTTAACACAATTTTCATATCGGCCCAGTCGCAAACAGGAAGTAGTTGTCCGACAGGTCTGAAAGTCTCTTAGGACATACAACTTGTGATACTGAACCATCCTGCCAACTTGCAAATTGTTCTCATGTACGGTTTCTGAGAAAAGCTTGACGGAAATTTTCATACTTGTGTTAACACATTTTTATATCAGCCCAGTCGCAAACAGGAAGTAGTTGTCCGACAGGTCTGAAAGTCGCTTCGGATGTACAACTTGTGATACTGAACCACCCTGCCAACTTTCAAATTGTTCTCATGTACGGTTTCTTAGAAAAGCTTGACGGAAATTTTCATACTCGTGTTAACACAATTTTCATATCGGCCCAGTCACAAACAGGAAGTAGTTGTCCGACAGGTCTGAAAGTCGCTTAGGACGTACAACTTGTGATACTGAACCAACTGCCAAATTTAAAATTGTTCTCATGTACGGTTTCTGAGAAAAGCTTGACGGAAATCTTCATACTTGTTTTAACACATTTTTATAACGGCCCAGTCGCAAACAGGAAGTAGTTGTCCGACAGGTCTGAAAGTAGCTTAGGACATACAACTTGTGATACTGAACCACTGCCAACTTTCAAATTGTTCTCATGTACAGTTTCTGAGAAAAGCTTGACGGAAATTTTCATACTCGTGTTAACACAATTTTCATATTGGTCCAGTCGCAAACAGGAAGTAGTTGTCCGACAGGTCTGAAAGTCCCTTAGGACGTACAACTTGTGATACTGAACCACCCTGCCAACTTTCAAATTGTTCTCATGTACAGTTTCTGAGAAAAGCTTGACGGAAATTAGTACAGACGTACGGACGGACGGACATGAGTAAAACTTAATGCCCCCCGACATGTCGTCGCGGGGGCATAAAAACCTAACCCACCCTATAATTAAATCATCTAAACAGATGAAAATAAACATACAACACAATATTTGAATAATGTTCCTAAAGATATGACAGATGATGTTTATTACCTATTTGACATGTGTAGTCTGTAGCACCAAATATAAGCTCTGGAGCTCTGTAATATCTTGAACAAATGTATGATACATTGGGTTCTCCTCGTACTAAAACTTTGGCACTGAAATAACAAATTATCGTAATGTAATTAAGCTGTTTCCTTTTATTTTTAAATGCAGCAACACAACATTAAAAACAAACAATAGAAAAAAAGGAAAGATCAATTAAAAAAAAATATTATGACTTACTGTTAAAATTTGTGTTCACTTTCTCATTATAAAAACTTGAATTGTTACTGCTCATGAATAAGCATAGCGACGATTTTCAACTGTGTTCTAGGTAACAAGTTGGTCAAGTTGTAAAGAGCTCTGCCATAAAGTCACCATTAGTAATTTTTTTTTAAACTGGTAACCAATTAGATTGTGTTGGGCAATTTTTTTATGTATATCTTGCAAACTCACCATAATGACTGGAAATATGACCTCAAATTGTTGAACAGAGTGCATAGATCTCACAAACACACATTGGTTAAAAGTGGTAGACAATTTAAAAATAACTTCATGGTTGAAACAATTATCAATATCAAAAGAATAGTATTAACTGTTACAATAGATTGCCTGAACTTTCTTTGATCTGACTAGTGCAAAAAACAAACAGTACAGGTTAAAAATTGTAACATTTCTTCTTTTTTTTCCATTTAAATAACTCCAAAAGAAGGTTAAACAGATCATAGTTACAGCCCTTTATAATAATAAACAATAAATTTGCAAAATCATTTGGAAAATTTAAAAAAAAATTTTAAATCTAAAGCAATGGTTCGACACACATAGAACAAAGTATATATCTAATGTTTGCAAGGGAAACCAAGTAATTATCACCGTCCAGTTTAGTCAGACTATCACTCTGATTATATGGATATATTTTAATTTCTTTTAAATACTCATAGCTAAGCAAAGTTGGTTATTTCGTATAACCTAACTTGGTATTTCAGCAGGTGACTGATTGTGACGTCATAATAAGATGTATTGATGATGTTGACTATACATGAATTCTTCCGCAAACAACAAGTGAAGACACTAAAAACAGTGAATTGCAAATATTATTTGATTACTTGTAAAATATTGTTCTCGTTATTTCCTTTTTACTATGGAATTTAAAATATACGGTTTGTTTTCAATTGTTGGTTAGATTATTTGATATAAACGACTTTGGATCGATTTACGCTGCAACATAAACCGCTTCGCGGTTTATTCAGCGTAAATCGACCCAAAGTCGTTTATATCCAATAATCAAACCAACAATTGAAAACAATCCTTAAATAAATTTGAAAAGGATATAACGCCAATAAAAAAAAAAAGATCAATTGGTGCTATTTTTGAACTCTTCCAAGATATTGTTACTATAAACATTGCATTTAAATTTCATAAAGCAGCAAGAAATGTAGGTCGTAGTTTTATTTATATGTAGCCATTTTATTTCACATTCACTTCAGAAACTCATCCTTTAAGAATAATCCAGTGAACTTTCCTGCAAAGTTTGGTTCAAATTGGCAATGTGGTTTTTGAGATGATTTATGTACTGGGCTAAACTTTAAAATATGTTTGTTTGTCATTCTCCAATCAACCATTTTATTGCTGGCTAGGTTAACAAGCAAAATATTTTGTTTTATCCAACATTGCAAAGTTTCTTCAATGTCAAAATAAAATTTGTAAGCCCTGAAATAACATCAGCAAAATGTTTGAAAATATGTAAACAAATCTCCCAGGTACAATGCGTCTTTGACATCAATCTATTTTATCAAATATAGAACAAAGTAACAACGAAAAATATATAAACGATTTTGGTTTTTTTTCTTTGATTAATACAATTTTAAGGTAGGGCCTTTTCTGTAGCTGTGTCGAGGAAGGACAAACAAACTTCTTTTTATTTTAAGCCCTATAAGTTGATGGCCACCAACAAACAAAATTGTGCTGCTTACAGGGCTCACCACACTGGGCGAAGTGGGCAACAAAGTCGCCCTACTAGGACCTGAAGTCGCCCTAAGGAGCCTCAAAAGCGAAGTCGAAGTCGCCCTGTCATTTCCCTCAAGTCGCCCGATGGTTCACATAAGATACTTGTAAATCTGGTCCAAATACTTCACCCTGACTACCAATTTATCAGTAAATGTGTAATTCAAAAAAAAACCGGCAAACAATATGCGTATTTAACATATTTTCAAACGATTTACGTCTTTCAAATGTATTACGCGCCATTTGTTTATTTACCGGATGTGACTAATTACCGGAAGTGAACAACGAAGAAAAGTAATGTACAACGGCCCAAAATGAAAAATCGTAATATTTTTGATAAACAAACACTTTAAATTGGTTTCAAACTTCAGTTCTTTCAAAGAGTATTGTACTTTAACAATTTTCTTTGATAAGTATTTCAGCTTCACTTGAAAGAATAAAGATGTATAATAATTATTGACATCATGATAAGTTCTGTAGATGGGTGTCCCATGAAGCAATATGGATCAGTACAACTTTGATTAATGATAAAGGTTATGTGCTGTTTGATATTGAATACCATGAATTATAATGAAAAAGAAAGAAAAAAAACTGAATTTAAGTGTGTTATGGTTTTAAAACACAAGAGAAATAATCCTGGAAATTGATGTAAATAATGAAAAATGTATGTAACTACTGCGAATATAATTATTTGTACGGTCCCCCTGACTTCTCCCTAGTGTCTCCTGAAGTCTCCCTATCAGGGCCTGACTTCTCCCTGTTTGGCTGCCAGGGAGAAGTCACTTCTCCCTACTTTTTTAGAGTGTGGTGACCCCTGGCTTATCTTCAATTCTGATACTGTTATCCCCACTCCAACCCAGAAAAAAATTATCAAGAAAACAAAACATGGAAAAAGTTGTTTCTGTCTATTCATGCACAATGTTTTGTTGCCATGCCCAGCATACATTACAATTTTAAATTTGAAAATTGGAAAAAAATAATTGCAGGTCGCATTTTGGGGGTTAAACTTGTAAGAACCCAGAGCAAGTCTTTAACTGACTGTTTAAAAGTTATAGACACAAACAAATACTGCTACTGGCTCAGTAAACCTCACAAGTGTAACTTTTTCTAAGGCTCGTGCCAAGTGAGTTTAATTTAGGTTTACAGTATATACATCTTTGTGCATCTTAATTCTTACATTATTTTTTAGCTATAAAGCACATCTGATCTTCTCTTCAATGATCAAAAAGCTTCATGACATTTGTAAAAACAACTGCTTTTATGTAAGACGCTAAAGTTTCTAACCTGCCAAAATCACATAACTTTAGAACCCCGGTCTCTGGGTCAAGTAGTAAATTCTGTGGTTTAATATCTCTGTGACAAACACCTTGTGAATGAATATATGCCAAACTGCGAAATAACTGATACATATACAACTGCAAAGAAAAATAAAAATATGATACATAAAACATAAAATACAGTTTTAATATGTCTGTATAATATGCTACATTATAGATCGAGATGGAGATTATTCAGGTAAGGACTGTTCCATTCAGCATATCTCACATATGATATTTCTGAACCTTTTATTTAAATAGCCAACCATGAGTATCAATTGTTTTATTTTAAACATGGTAAAGAAACATTAATAGGAGGAAATTACTGACAATCTCTATGACTAAAGTTCAGGTCAAAATAAAGATTCATTGCGTAACAAGTTACAAATATGAAAATGACTTATTCCTATGAGAATGATCAAAACACTGTAACAATGACATTATACATTGTCATTGTAATGGTGTGTTCTGACTAGGGGAACCTTGAGCCTGTGATCGGTCACCTGGAACATAAATGAATTCAATTTATCTTTAAATTTGTGCAAATTAGAGTTTTAGTCTAGCTCAGTAGCTGTTGTAGCTATTATGTTACTAGGCAACTCAACAAATTTCTACAGCTTAAATTAATATATTTACAGTTTTACTCTAGTTGTTATAGACTTTTAATTTATAACATATAAAAAAACAGATTTTTTTGGCAGAATCATCATTAAAGGACAATAACTCCTATAAAGAGTAATTTTGGAATAACAATGAATGATATGTCGGTCTTGCCTTGCTGTGCAATTTACAGTTTCACTCTTTACTGTTCAAGTAAGTAAGTTATAGGGCAAAAATTGAAGAATGTGTCCATGGGACACGGATTCCCCCACTAAATGAAATACTATTTTTATTACAAATTGTTAATAAGGTGCAATAACTCCTGCAAGGAGTCATTAGACAATTTTCAGACAACAAAATGATTTAAGTATTAGTTTTTAATTTAAATGACAAAAACTTGAAATGTTGTCATTTAAGGGCAATAAATCCTAAAAGACTTCAACTGAAAATTTCAGATCAAGTAAATTGTAGAACTTGTATTGCTGATCATTTTTGCAATTCAGTTTCAATTAAGCTGTTACAGCTTTGAGGTTACAGGGCAATTACTCCTATAAAGTGTTCCAACAATTTTGGACCAACTATGTGTTTTGTAGTCTGAGTCATTGTCTTGCTGATCATTTAAGCAATTTACAATGTAAATCTAGTTTTTAAGCTATATTGTAATTTAAAGGGCAATAACTCCTACAAGAACTTCAGACTAATATTAACCATTGTAGAGCTTAATGTGCTGATCGATTTGAGGGAACACTTTTCTCTACTGCTATTATAATTTTTGAGATATTGAAAAACATATGTGTTGACACCTATCTTCTGTCTTTAGTATGGGCAGCCATCAATGTCCATGTATCAACCCTCTTGGTTCA
The DNA here is from genome assembly GCA_944474755.1 of Limnoperna fortunei. Taxonomy (NCBI): domain Eukaryota; kingdom Metazoa; phylum Mollusca; class Bivalvia; order Mytilida; family Modiolidae; genus Limnoperna; species Limnoperna fortunei. The sequence continues at coordinate 68,207,268 of OX104112.1, forward strand.
AATTCAAAGTTAGGTACCATAAGAATAATTGTGGCCAAGTGGTTCCAGGAGATGATTCTTTTAAAAATCAAATTTTATTTTTGTTTGGCACCTTACAAGTCTGCATTCTTTCCACCATGTCCATTGTCATTTCAAATAAATTTCATGAAGAGGTGCAGACTGTACCTAATTAGAAGGATATGGAGATTTTCTTCACAAGTTACCACAGATTGTGATAAAAAAAAAAACCATTTATTTGGTATTGTTAAAAACTTAAGCTGAATTTGTCATATCTGCTAATCATCTAATACCATTTACCTTCCATAAGATTTCAAATGTTACAAAATATCATCAGATAATATACCTGAAAACCTTTTTTTAAGAAATTTTAAACTAGAAAGGAACCTATAATTTCGTAACTACAGGCAATGAGGGAAAACAAAAATATATTTGTGTTAACAGTACTGATGAGTCACTGGAACCAGGAGGTTGCAATGTTCAAAATTTGTAATATTAGAAATCAGTTGTGGACTGTGGCGAAATTTCTGGATTTTCATATTTTACATTTAGGGTCATCAGCTTCAAAACAGATTTTGTTGGGTTACTGATCTTTTTTGGCCTGGGCAACTGATTACAGTAAATTAGAAAAATACCTTGATGTATAAAACTGGAATTGTCTGCTTGGATTTACTGTAATGTCTTGCTACTCTATAAACTGTTTCTGGTACATATTCCAGGACTAAATTTAAGAACACTTCATCTTTCTGAAAATAAAAAAAACAGCTACATGTACCACTTGTTTTGTTAGCTTGAATGGTGTTAAATGCCACTTTCAGTAATATTTCAGCTTAATCATGGCTTCCAGCTTTTATTGGAGGAGGCAGCCAGAAAACCTGCAGAAAAATCCTTAACCTAGTACAAATTGCAATCTTTGTCAATTAGGATTAGATCTTGTACACACTGCCTGAAAGGAAATTCAAACCACAACTACAACGTTCACATGCACATGATCAATAGTAGATGACTAAATACATGTACCTCAGCCATTCAACCCCAGAGGCCCCAAAAAATGTTTTGTTTGTTTGAATGATGTTTTACCCCACTGACATTTTTCAACTTTTTCCTGGCATCCAGTTTTTATTGGCGAAAGGAAGCAGGAGTACCTTGAGAAAACATCTGTTCGAACTGGCAGTTCTTATCAATTAAGATGGGATTTGATCACATCATGCCTGCTGCGAGACCTGAACCTGCAACCTCATTGTTGACATGATCACCTGATCAATAGTCGACGACCTACCTTAACCACTTATCCACAAAGGCCACTCCCAAATTTGAATAAGTTATAAAGAAAAATATCCCAATCAGCTGAAAGGGATGTTAACAAAAACTAGAGGCTCCTAAGAGCCTGCATCGATCACCAGACTTACAAAAAAACTTTTTAAGCGACATGACTTTTCTTGCAAATTTAGACATTAAATTCTAAAGAGTTTATGTGAAGATGCTGTTTCTATGAATGTTGTCATTTTGAATCAGCAGCAATTTGTAGGACAGTTTCTGAGAAGAAGCCATTTTATGTTTTTTCATAGGTTAGAGTTAAGTGTTGTTCCATGATGACAGCAATCTTGTATTTTGGATCAAAACAAAAAACTCGAAATTAGTATAGGACCACACAATATCACATATCCTTCTGCCGGTTTGTAAGAAAACAAATTTTGAACTTTCGGCCAATCAGAATGCATCTCTGGCAGCCATGTTGAATTTCCTATCGGCTCGAAAAACTTAAAATGATAAGATTACTCTCCAAGATTCACTTCTGCATTATTTGGTTTAATTGTGTGGAACAGTTTCGGGGAAGCTGTTTGTATGGTTTTCTCATAAGGTCATATGTTAAGCTGTGTTTCATGGTGGTGACCATCTTGGATTTTAGATCATCCCAAAAAACTAAAACTTTATAGAGGACCATCTTAGGTACATTTATGCAATATTTCAAATCAATCTGCTATGCAGGTTTTAAAAAGAAGATTTTTGAAATTTCAGCCAATCAGATTTCATTAGCAGCCCTGGAAGCCATGTTCAATTCGCAATTGGCTTGAAAAATCCAAAATAATAAGATAAATATCCATCCATCATTTCTTCATAATTTGGCTTCATTGTGTGGAACAGTTTTTGAGAAGAAGTTGTTTGTATGTTATTCCCATAGGGTCCTATGTTAAACTATGTAGTGCAATAGGGACCATCTTGGATTTTTGATCTTCACAAAGTAGAGGACCATCCAAGGTACATTAATGCAATATTTCAAATCAATCTGCCAAATGGTTTATGAGAAGAAGAATTCTGAAATTCAGCCAATCAGAATGCATTAGTGGCCCTTGGAAGCCATGTTGAATTTGCAATTTGCTCCAAAATCTAAGAATATTCAGATAAATATCCAACCTTCATTTCTTCACAATTTGGCTTAATAGTGTGTAACAGTTTCTGAAAAGAAGTTGTTTGTATTTTTCCCCATAGAATCATATGTTAGTATTGTTACACTATGTCCTGCGATGGTGGCCATCTTGGACTTTGGATTGGCACGAAAAACTCAAACTTTGTAGAGGACCATCTAAGGTACATTTCTGCAATATTTCAAATCAATCTGGCAAGCAGTTTATGAGATTTCTGAAATTCAGCCAATCAGATTGCATTAATGGCGCTGGCAGCCATGTTTAATATTTGATCAGCACCAAAAACTCAAAACTTGGTAAAGAACCACCCAATAAACATTCCTGCCAAGTTTGGTTCCAACTGGCCTAGTGGTTTTGGAGAAGAAGATTGAAATGTGAAAAGTTTACAGCCGACTACAACGACGGACGCAAAGTGATGAGAATAGGCCAATAGCTCCCACTGAATCCTTGGGTCAGGTGAGTTAAAAATAAAACTGACTGACTTGTCCCATTGATTATGCACTATTAGTTTTTGAGGAGACTTGAAAATGTTTTTTGCATTTGTGTGCTTTGAACTTACCTTTTCTCCAGCAGAGTAAAAGAAATATTTTAGTTTCACAATATTTTGATGTTCGAGTTTTCTCATTATCTGCAATTCTCTGTTCTGAAATAAAAGACAAAACAATATCCAGTGATTTTGTTTGCTTGAATTTGCCTCTTTTGGCCATTTCCTTGGAGCTAATTTCACAATTTTGTCAATATATTTTTTTTTAAATGCCAATAAAATACCATACAAGCAGTGGATGTTTATATTATTAATTTTGAGGATTGGACAGTGACAAAACAATCTTGTTAAAAACAATAATTTCATTTTTGTCTTGAATACGCTTGTTGGAAGGTTACATGATGAATCAATCCCAGCATCACAAGGAGACAAAAAGATAAAACAAATGGGTATTTATGTAAATCTAAATCTAAATCAATGACAATAAACTAACATATTCTTGTATTCTCAATAGATTTAGCAAGGATGTGGATAAATTTGTTTTCAAACTAACTTATTAAAACAAACTACATTAGTCTGGCATATTTTAATACTAGTACAAATCTCCAAATCACAACATTTTAATTTTGTCATTGTGTTACCATGTAGGAAAATTGAAAATTCACTATACTTTCCACTGTTGGTCATGGTATTTAGTGGACAGAACACGATATACAGCAGATTAACACTGTAGCCTATAGAGGTGAATCTATGAATAAAAAACATTACCACGGTATAAAGTATGGAATATAAAAAGCATGTTGACCCCTCTGTATATCTCATTTATGATGGGTTTTATTTATTTACTATAAATATATAATATACTTTTACACACATTATATTCTTTTCAAAATTATGTCACAGGAAAAAAATGCTTAAAATTACAATGAACCTTTATTTAAAGTTTCTCAAGTTAACTACATAACTGTTAGTAATATCTACCTTAAATCTTTTGTCTTGCAGTACTTTCTTTATAGCTACAAGTTCATTCGATTCGACTAGTTTGGCCTGATACACAACTCCAAATGATCCGTTTCCTATAACTTTGGCATCTGTATAGGACACCTCCTGTGTCCTATCGGATCCTGTTCCAGCTGTTGCTAGAACAGTTGTCACTTTACCTCCATCTTTGTCTGTAAAAAATGTGACTCAATTTAGAATTTAGACTGATATATGTTGGTTGAAGTCCACCTATCCAAAATTTTGATGCTAATTTTTTTTAATTTTGACGAAAATTGATTAAAGACGGACACATGACAGAAATGGCAGGATTCCATTAAACAGGAAGGAGGTGACAGACCTGAAATCAAATCCTACATTATGGGAGGCCATGCTGATGCTGCATACCAAATTTCAAGAGAATGTGATTAGTAGTTGCTGAGAAAAAATTTTCTACCATTGAACATTAAATAAATGTTAACAAGTGTGGACACAGAAAAACTTCTCGCCTGCATTCCGCATCAGTAACGAAAATAAATTTCATCATAAGCATTACGTAAATAGCATTAAATATCAGCAGCCGCCTGTATAAGAAATATTGTCACCATACCATGCGTAGTTACAGAGGAACTGTTGTAACCCAAAAACTTTAACGTAGTCGCTGGACCGTGTAATCGAGGTCAAGGTCAGGTGACACCTACCAGACAGTCATGTACTAGTCATCAGCAACCTATACTCCAAATATTGTCATCCTACCAAGAGTAGTTACAGAGGAACTGTCGTAACCCAAAAACTTTAACGTAGTCGCTGGACTGTGAAATTGAGGTCAAGGTCAGGTGACAGGTGACTGACTGGCAAGTACTCATCATAAGCTACCTCTGGACCAAATTTGATGGACCTAGGGCTTGGGCTTACAAATATATGAAGCAAGATGTCAAGTGTTTACGCCGCCGCCGCCGCCGCCGGATTCCCATACATATGTCTCGCCAGGCGAGACAAAAATTAACTAAGTCGGTTAACAAGAAGTAGCTGAGCGACAGACCTGAAATTGAATCCCACGTTATACTAGTAGGAGGCCATGCTGATGCTGCACACTTAAGTCACTAAATTTCAAGAGAAAGTGATTAGTAGTTGCTGAGAAAACTGAAAATTTTTCCCCTGCCCGCACCACATTCACCTGTGAAATCCGGCCAAAAAGTTTATTTCTGTATTTTTTCAATTCCAGTGCAGTAGTGAAGCCATGCTGATTTTTTTATTGAACACAAATGTCTTGTACAAAATTTAAGAAGATGCATGTGTTCGTGATTCTCCAAGCAACATTGGTTGTTTTAATGAAGAATATCATGCAAGATACACTTCCAATATAATGACAAGAAAAAAACAAAATTGTTATTACTGATATAATTTCAATACTGCTACTAGCAGTCTGCGAAATTAGCACAAGTCCGCTGGCCCCTGGCCAGTAAAAATCCTTTCGGGCAAGTGAAATTTTGATAAAATTTATATTGAATATATAGGAGAAAATCCAAAAGTTCAGGATTCGGGCAAGTGAGTTGCAAATCCTAATTTCAAGCACTGCTAGCAGGAGTAAGAATGCAAGAGGAAACAAAACAATTTGAATTTTCCATAGGGATTAAGCATTATAATTTGAATGACAACCATTCCCTTTGTTGGAGGGTAAAATTATTAGTCTCTAAATAGGACTTAAAGTACTCCTATCAGATTCATTTACATTGTTTACAACATTATCCTACTCATCTGCCGGTTTCATCTTTTTAATATAATAATACCTATAAAATGTGCATCAGTTTTATTTTAATGCTTCAAATTGACTCTTTACAATTTAGGAATGATATTTACCATTACATGTACTGAGAAGCCATTGTACAAATGAAACTAAAATTTGTCTATCTAATTCCTGTATCAATAAAGCCCATTCGAGACTGAAACACCTGGCTATTTAAATCTTAAAAAATAAGTGAAATGATGACATATCTTTAATAACTTAAATTGATTGATAATTTGCTAATTAAGGGAAAAAAGAATTATTTTTCTTATTGGGAATGGGGCAGAATATCAGCCCCCTAGAATTTCCTGAAAATACATGTAGCCATACTGAATGTTTAATATAATTGGCTCAATTTGATTGGTACCATTTCATCATTATTGGTGCTTTACTTAAATTTATCAGAATTGTTTCCATTTCCCCAGTGTTCAATCTAGAATTTGGCCTAAGGGGGTCATGATGGCCCTAATAACTTACCATAGAGGGCCAGAAGTTATAGCTAGGGGTCAATAAAACGATATAGAGACATGACAACCGGACAAAAAGTGAAGGCTTATGATTCAGTTTGTTAAAAACAAAATCCCTTCACTACCGGTTGCTGTAATTTTAGAACGTCCACTTTAACGATTGTTAATGTGCCTCGTTAAAGTGGACGTTCTAAAATTACAGCAACCGAAGGGATTTCTTTAATTAGTTTTTATGCAGATGGAACATGTCATGTGTTGTTTATCTTTATCAAAATTAAGCCAATCTTTATATGTAATATCAGGTAACCATTGATCCTGAAATTTTCGTGCGAAACTGATAGGATTCGATGTTGACTGAGAGCTTGATACAGTCCGCGGCGCCGATTGTTCTGTTTCAGCTCCTTTGTTTGCATTCTCTGTCGGCGCGGTACCCGCTTCATTTTGATTTTCATCCGTTTTTTGCACGTTTATGTCCAATGAGAGTAAAATATGAAGAAATATGCTTTATCTTGAAGCATGAACAACACGTTATAAAAAAATCAATAATATATTGTCTATGTGATTTAGATGCTTGCTAAATTGTACTTGTACATGATAAAAAGCATACTTAGGACCGAGAAAACAGTTAAATTTCCGGTATATTTTAAAGGGACTTTCTCAAAGCTGTTGACTATGGGAGAATTTCTCAAAGCAATGAAAAATTATGTTGCGCCAGTAATGACCCAGGAGGTTTTTTAAGCGCGTCAATTCAACAAAAAATGCGGGAATGGCGCAATGGCGCGCTCTAGATTGAACACCGTTTCCCTTTAACACAGTCTTCACGAAATCTTTCCAAAGAATGGTGGACATTCTGTCTACCAACCTACCCAGAAATGCTGGACCAAAGCAGCTTTTGCCAGACCAAATTTGTCTGATATTGCCATTGTTTACATTTAACTAGCTACCTTATATGCATGTTGATACAGACATATATCATACATAAAAGTTATTGTAAACATCATACTTTTCATAACTGTTATAAACTAGCTGTTTCTAAAGAATATAAATAAAATAACATTTTATTATACACAGAAATTCACAAAGCTGAAAGCAACTGCTCCATGGTACACCCATCTACAGAAATTATCACGAGGTCATTGATAACTATTATAGTTATCTTTATTCCTTCAATTTCCACTTACTAGTATATATTGGATATATTATCAAAAGCCTATGATTAAAATAAATATGTTTTAAACTAACTTTTGAGTTTCAACCCCATTTTCAAGTGTTTGTTTATCAAACAGTTATGATTTTTTATTAAAGGCCGCTGTAGTCTACTTTTTCTCATTTCTCACTGTTGGTTATTAGAAGTATCCCGAAATAAACAAATGGTGTGTAATCCAATTGCCAAACTAAAACGTTCATTAAAGAGTAAAATATGCAGGATCTTTGCAATTTCAATGTCGGACTTTCAGACTGACGACACACGATTTTTTACCTGTCCAAACGTTATTATATCCGATTTGTCCGTCAGACCAACGCATTACGTGAAGACTGTTAACATAAAAAAGAAAGTTTGTTAAAAACAACCCCTCTGCATGAATAAACCACAGGGAAACAACACTATATAATCTTTACATGAAAAAAGTTAATTTCAACCCACAGCTTTTTCTTGTTGCTATGTTGCCTCTTGGTCTTTTTTACTAGCAACAATGAGTTATTTGTTGACCTACACTTTTAATCTACAAAATTCTAATTTTGTTTAATCTAGTTTGTCAAATTTAACCATTTTTATTTTTCAGGTAACATCACCTATTCTTAAATCTATGAGTGAGAGGTTGTAACCTATATTCTTCTGGTTTTTGACATATTTCAATGCACCAACAGGGACTAATTTTTTTACAGAAAGGTAATCGAATATAAAATAAACTATAATCAGCATAGGATTGTCTGGCATAGGTCATAGCAACTTCAGTGTTTGGTATGCTTTTGGGGATGTATAAACCCACATATGGATATGAAAACCGAGACAGTATACAAGAACACAACCAGTCAAACAGGAAACAGCTAAATAGAGTTTAGATACAACATAACAAAAAATAGTAAAAAATATTAATATACACCTGATAATATATTGATACCCTATATATATTACGGACAAATCTGGTTTGTGGTTGTTTTAGTAATGCTGAAATTCGAAACTGTTTGACCATACATAATTTTACTGACAACTGTAGTTGTATATACATATTTTTAAATAAAATCAACTCACTGTCTGTTTACAATTAAAACATTATATCCAGTAAATTGTTGCGTAATTTTCATACATCGGTAATACAAACACTGTTGTTCATTTACGTTCGGTGTGAATGAAATAACTGCGATTTTCTTGGTCGCCATGTTGATTATTTGATGACCCAAATTCGGTCTGCAACTGATGGGGATACTTACTAATCGTCCTCATTCCTCCGTAGGGTGCTGCAGATCCAGTTTTATTTCCTTCGGCAAAGGACGTGGTCCTTGGACGTCCACTCATGATTTACAGGGCTTGAAAGTCATTAAAACAGTGATTATTAGAATATAAACCTGTCAGTCACATCTCCTAAATGGCGCTCATAAATTCCGTGGAAACTTCAAAGTAAGAGAGATTAAAATCACTTTTCGGAGCTGTTTTCACTATTTATAGTTATAAATTGTCCAACAAAAAACATTTAGGAACATTTGGGCACATTTATAATTGAAAACGGGTTAAATTTCCGATATAACAGAAGCGATTTGTCAATCGATAACACAATGTTAATGCAAATTTGGTTTCCAATGGGTGATCTACAATGACGGGCGAGAACATGGCCGTGAGTTTTCGTTACATCACGAGAACACAATTTAACCAATCAAATTGCCTAGTTAATGCATTCGGCTCTTTCCGTACTCGTTTAGCTTGAGCCAGTGTGACGTATAAAGCAATTTTCAATAGAGGCCACATATGGGTTTTTCAGTTATTGAGCAACAGAATATTGAGTAAATAATCTCTCTAAGGGACGGGTCGATATTAACTGAGGGCTTAAGACAATGCAATTCAAATTATCATGTTTAAAAAAGGCTATGTTCTTTCTCCTTAAAATACCAAAATGTTGCTGTCCTATATCAGATGTGTTATAATAAGGGACCGGTCAATATTTATTGTGGTGGTAGGACCGGTGCAAAATGCATTAGGACACATACTATTTATGCTGGAATTAATATGGGACTCCATGTTTATTTATTTTCAGCACTGATAGGACAGCAAGTTTTTCGTCATAACAATATCATCAATGACACAAACAAAAATTCTGACGTTTTAATTCAAAACCAATATACAGTAATTGCACAATTAGTTAACCATCATAAACACTATAAACCATAAAATGATTCACTAGATAGGACACCAACCTTTTTATAACACATCTGATGTAGGACACCAACTTTTTTGTATTTTAAGGAGATAGGACATAGCATTTTTTAAACCTAATAATTTGATATGCAGAGTCCCAACCCCCGATAAATATTGACCCGTCCCTAAAAAGTGTCTTGTATCTAGTCAATATGTTTACAATTCGGTTTTAAATAAAAACGTCAGAACTTTTTTTTCATTGATGATATTTGTTAAAAAAACTTGCCGTCCTATCAGTGCTGAAAATAACAAACCTTGGAGTCCCATATTTATTCCAGCAAAAAGTGTGTGTCCTATTGCATTTTGCACCGGTCCTACCACCCCAACTAAATATTGAACGGTCCCTAAAGAAAAAAACCTAGACAAGGCGAACAGATTTATGTGTCTTAAAAAACACTTAAAAAACACAGACAAAATAATGCAGAGACTGCATGACTATAGAAAAATGATAACGCACCATGTATGTTGGTAGGCTTCACATGTATCACCTACAGAATGACATTTGGAAATTATCTTGACAGATTAAGAATATTTGTTAGTACCCATAGTTTCTAGTATATAATTTCAGTTAAATACCATTTTGATTTAAGTAATTCTAACAACAATTAATTCATAAACCATCTTTGATTTTTAGCTGGCACGCGGGATTAGCAGCAATACAAAGAAAAAAAATGAGGTGCAAAAATGGACAATTAATATCAAATACATTTTTTGATTTGAAAATGTATTTGAAGCAAAAGGGGACTGTGTTTTTTTCACTGTCAATTTCGGTACAGCATCACCCAAACTAAACAATGCAGGTAATATTAATAAAAGGAGCATTCATTTAAAAAGCTTGTTGAAATCTACATGTCTTTCAGAATAATTAAATTGCTAGAAGTTTATTGTTCAATGTTGGAGACGATCGCGATGAAACGTAACATATAGTAGTAACATAAAAGGAAAAACATTGAAACGTAAACTGATAAATTATTTAAGCAGGCAATCATTTAAAAATATTTTCAATTGTAAAAGACAATGACAATTCCAGTTTTCTTATTGCGCTCATCTTCACAAGTCAGGGATCACGTGGCCTCGGTGGCCGAGTGGCTTAGGTAGTTCGTATACCATTGATCACGTAGTCAGTCAACACTGAGATTGCTGGTTCGAGTCTCACCGCGAGCAGGATGCACTTGACTCCAATCTTAATTGACAAGGATTGCCCAGTTTTCCGACCGAAGGTCGGGGTCCGGGTTTTCTCCGGGGTCGGTGCGGCTTCCTCCCCAATAAAAACTTGGACGCCACGATATAGCTTAAAATTGCTGAAATTGGCGTAAAAATAATATTCAAACGTTCAAACATTAAATGTTGTTAGTATTTTTTATATTTAAAACCGGTATCGTCCATTTTATATGGTCTTGGAAAATTTTATTTGGTCGTCGGTCTGTATTACGTGTACACGATGTAAACGTTTCAGTATTAAATTTTGTTTGAATTCTCAAAATATCAATGAGGGGAGCTACAGGTGAGGGGGGGGGGGGGGTCCATTAACTTGATCAACAATATATTCCCAAAACAGATAACAGCAAATTCAAAATAATGATAAAAGATAACAGAAATTTACATGAGAAAACAGAAAACAGTGAGTTCAAAAATCGAAAAAACAGACAACAGCAGAATGTTATCGATTCCTTCCGTCATAAGATGACTCAATTACATTGAAAAAAGTGCTGATTAAAATGAATTAACAGATAACAGAGAAAAAATCTGTTAGAACAGTTAACTGTTCTATTACTATTCACAGGGTTTTTATTTTCATTAGAACTGTTAACAACAATGCAATTTTTTAAAGAAAACAGATAACATCTATAGTTGAAAAAAAACAGTTAACTGTTGCTTTATTTAAAACAAGTTTACAGACGTGTAAAAATGCCAAAAACAAGTGAAAGGATCTTGCCCCCCCCCCACAAAAATAAAATCAATAGTACAACTACCGTAGTTAATTTATACGTTATTCACGTGGTCTGTCAACACTGAGATTCCGACCGAACATTAGGAGTCGATTTCACAAAAAGTCGTAAGAGTAAAATCTATCGTAAGGATCCATTAGTGTTGGAAGATCAAACATTCTTAGGTAAATTGCCGATTTCTGATACAGATGACCACGTACAGATGAGCTCACGTGCACACATCTGTACTTGCTGCGTCATACAATCAAAACCTCAGAAACAAGAACGTTGTTATGGAAGCATAACAACGTTCTTGTTTGACGTTCTTGTTTCCGGCGTTCTGATTGGACGTCAGAAACAATGGAGTCTAAAACAATAGAGAGTCTATAGGTTATAGCGATGTAAAAGTTGTTGGTTTACTTGTGATAGAAAATTTTATGTCTTTTGGCTCGTTTCGCTACGCTCCACTCACGAAAAGACAAAATTTCTATCACTCGGGAAAGATCAACCGGTCTTTCCCAAAAACGTATGAAAGAACCTATTAATCTAATTAAAATTAAATCTTTCACTTGCCCCCCCCCCCCCTTTGTTATTGGTCGCTGCGTCCATAGCAAAAAGGGGGGAGCAAGTGAAAGATTTAATTTTAATAAGATTGAAGATCAAAGAAAATGCATTTCGACCTCAGCGCTTACGATGTATTTTACACTTATGAGTTTTTGTGAAAAGAGCCACAGGGGTTTTCTCCAGGTGCTCCGGCTTTCTCCACAAATAAAACTAGACGCTATGATAAAGGGCAAAAAGTGCCATGGCGTTAAAAATATTCAAACAAACAAACAATCTATAATTTTTCCAAAAAGGTTACAAAATCTCATTTTTTATATCACGAGTTGTAAACAAAACGCATCTCGCAATTGTATTCAGCGTTGATGAAAATCACTCTAGCATAAAAGCAATTACAGAAAATTATCAAAATTTAATAAATAATAAGTTCAAGTTTTCTGAGGTGGACCAAAACTTTGTTAAATACATAAATAAAATAAACGTAAAGAAGGCCACTGGAGTTGATGGTATATCCACAAAACTATTGCATCTAGCAACACCTGTTGTTGTAAAACCCTTGACTGAAATTGTTAATTTAGCTATATCATCCTCAACTTTCCCTGATAAACTTAAAGAAGCTCAAGTTGCCCCTATTCACAAAAAACAGCGTATTAGAGAAAAGTAATTATAGACCAGTAAGTTTGTCTTACCTGTAATATAAAAAATCTTCGAACAAGTTATCGAAACACAACTATCAAAATATTTTGAAAACATTTTAAATCCTTTTTTGGCTGCATTTAGACCCGGTTTTGGATGTCAGATTTCTTTGATACGTGTACTTGAAGACTGTTAAAAAGCCTTAGATAACAATGAATACTTGGCAGCAATACTTATGTATTTATCTAAAGCATTTGAATGCCTCCACCACGATCTTCTCTTACTAAAATTAAAAGCATATGGACTATCTAAAACTTCTTCAGATCTTATGAATAATTATTTAACAAAAAAGGAAACAGTGTGTAAAACTAAATCAGAAAATAATCATTATGCTGGATATCTTTAAAGGTGTACCTCAGGGGTCAATATTATGACCCATTCTTTTTAATATCTTTATAAATGATGTATTTTTATTTGTTATAAAATGTTCCCTATATAACTATGCAGACGACAATACTTTGGCTAAATCTGAAAATTGTTTACAAGATGTAAATTTATCTCTAGAAAAGGATAGTATTTCTATGATTAAATGGTTGTCGGAAAATAAATGCAGGCAAACCCAGATAAATTTCAAGCAATTGCTTTTGGCAGAAAAAAACTCACTCTCAAAAAATAATGTTTTTGATATTAATGGCATCTCATTATCTTGCGAAGACGAAATAAAACTGTTAGGAGTGACGATTGATTTCAAATTAAACTTCATCACACACATATCAAATATTTGTAAAAAAGGCTGCTAGGCAATTAAACGTTCTAAAAAGAATAGGGAAAAATTTAAGTAAACTAGGAAAACTAACCGTTTACTACTCATTTATAATGTCAAATTTTAGTTACTGCCCTTTGACTTGGCATTTTTGTGGTGAACAAAATACTAAAAAAATTGAACCAATTCAAGTACGTGCACTTCGATTTATATATGAAGACTATCAAAATTCATATGAAACCCTACTAGAAAAGTCTTAATTACCATCACTGAAAACTCGACGAATGCGCACCATTGCCTTGGAAACCTTTAAGATCTTAAATAAGATAAGTCAATTAATGATACAAGATTTGGTTAAAATAAAAAAAACAATTCAAATAATTTCAGATATTATATTAATACAGCTGAGGTAATAAGACCGAGAACTACTACCTATGGTAAAAAATCATTCAGGTATGAGGCAGCACAAATTTGGAACTCACTACCAAATGATGTCAGGAATATGGCATCATTTGCACAATTTAAAAGCTATTTAGGTAATTGGTGCGGGGACCAGAAATGCAAATGCAGTGCATGTCGCATACTTATGCTGCCTCATAGCTGAAATTTTGAAATTTTATACTGCTTATAGGTGAGTCTTGCTTAATTTAAATGTTGTTCTTTAATTTTTTTCTTCAACTTAATTTGTTATGCTTCTATAGTTTGCTCCATGTTTACGCTTTAATTTGAGACATATGTGCTGAATATCTTAGTACATGTATAGTGTAATCCTTAGTGCTTTTTGTACAACTGCTTTATATAACTTATAACTTATGAACTTAACTGGAAAGCTCCTACTATGCTACTAATAATTACTGCCTGCATATGCTTTTATGCTATATAACTTATAAATGTATGCTTTTAATTGCTTTTATATATGTGCTGCTTATCTTTAAGTTAGTACTGCTTTAATTTTTAGTGCTGTTTGAAACCACTATATTTTATTAAAGTAAAATGTGCTTTGTTTTATATGTAATGTAATTAAATTTCTCTAATTTTGACGTAATATTTCAACCGCTTGACCGGTGTGGAAAAAATATTTCTCGTCGCTAGTGAATTTGTTGTTCTCGGCGGTTGATTGGTTAAAATAATAAGAACTCATGACGTCATAAACAAAACACCTTCCATTTACCGTATTCAAGTCATGAACCTAAAATTGGGGTTGGGAGAATTTGTCATCGTTTCGCAAATTTACTACTTTTTAAAATAAGAGAAACAGAATCTTACATAAGTACTCTTGGATTATCGGATTTCTCCAAACTCGATAGTTAAATTATGGAAATTTAAGTCCTCCTCAAGGCTCGGACTTAAAATTCCGTAATTTAACTATCTCGATTGGAAAAAATCCGATAATCCACTCGTACCAATGTAAGATCCTATATTTCTCTAATTTTGACGTAATATTTCAACGCTTGACCGGTGTGGAAAATATAGTTCTCGACACTAGTCAATCGGAACATCTCTCGGCCATTTCCGTCAAGGGTCGAGAAAGTGACCTCGGAGGTAAGTGATCTCCATTTTGAACTATTTTCAGTTATTTCAAAGAATTTGTGACGTCACAAGTTCGTTTGTGACGTTTCAGTTCATTCATTTGATTGGCTTGTCATTGACGTTTAGTTGTTTGTTACTGATGACAGATTGTAAACAAATACTTATCCATTTAAACGTTGTCGGAGAAAGAATTTTTTGGCAGCGTTAGCGAATTTAAGTTTAAAAAATACAATCTTGTATTTGATTTTTAGTTCTGCTTCGATAAAGATCTGTATAGTTGAATAATTAAAGGATAATCTATTTCATCGCACTAAAATTATGTTGCTGTGTAAACAGGCTAACCGTATCACTTTTGGACCGATTTTTGGTCCATATCCATACACTTACCTCCGAGATTACCTTCCGACCATAGGCGGAAATAACCGGGGTGATCCGATTGGACACTAGAGTGAATTTGTTGTTCTCAGCAGTTGATTTGTTTAAAATAATAACGTCATAATAAGAACTCATGACGTCATAAATAAAACACCTTCCTTTTACCGCGTATTCAAGTCATGAACGTCAAATATGGGTTGGGACTTCATTTCGCAAATTTACTACATTTTAAAATTAATGAAACAGAATCTTACATTAGAACTCTTGGATTATCGGATTTCTCCAATCTCGATATTTAAATTATGGAAGTTTAGGTCCTCGCAAAGGCTCGGACTTAAAATTCCATAATTTAATATCTCGATTGGAGAAATCCGATAATCCACTCGTACCAATGTAAGATCATGTATGTGCATGCATGTTCTTTTATTGTTGTGTATATATAATTTTATATGTTAGTCGAGCTCCTTAGAACTCATGTTTGTCTTGTTGTCTTTGTATATATGTACCGACTATTAAATTTACTTACTTACTTACTTACTTAATACAGTCAATTACTTAATAATAATTTCAGAATTTAAAATAAACCAAAAAATGTTAAGGTAAACCTGTATTTGTGCAATCTAAAAAAATTTATGAAATAAACTTTTTATTTTCTATTGCATTATAAACCGATTTGGGTATTTCTGTGAATAACATTCCTGTTTTAAAAGCTAATTTTCGAATTAAAACCTAGTATAACTTAACATTTTCGCGGCTTATTATGTCAAGGCACATCTAATATACATTTACATCACAGAAATTCTCTAACCCCAAACCCAGAAGACTTGTGATCACTTATTTTCGGCGAATATCTTGCGCGAGAGTTTGAGATTTCAAAATCGTCAATATATCGGCACGCGATTGCGCTTCCTCTAAAACATTTCTGTTGGTAGTTTGTATTACATTTGCCACCAGGTTCCCTGTTCTCTAAACTGAAAACCAGTCGAAATTCTGAGAAGAAGTAAAATAGGTAGTTTTACATTTTACATGTTATAATTATGTGTGTTTGTGTGTATTGAGATTTCGAAGGTCTATTGCGTATACAATATAACTTTGCCGCTACAGAATTCCATTCAAATGAAACTTAATTTGGCGCATGATGGTCATTGTCTATATAAACTTGTCCTTAGTCCTTACTTTTGTAAGGTATCGTAACGACTCGCCCCACTCTCGAGTCGCCCCACATTTAATAACGAGTGGCCCCACTCAATAACGACTCGCCCCATACATGTGTAAAATATATAATATTAGTTTATAAATTTAATATTTTAAAATATATTTAATTAAATATATAGTTTAAATTTTTAAATATTTTATTGCTTGTGATTATTTTTGTTGTTTTATATGTACATTTTAATATTTTATTGCTGTTTTGTTGTCTATATCATAATTTGCATTTCATTGTTCTTCGTTATCGGTATAAGCATCGTCATCCTCATCATTTATCATATTCTGTAAATATAGATAATAAATTGATTAAAACATTACAATCTTGTTTGTTATATTTTATATATGCGGGAAAATACGGCAAAGTAGCAGAAATAGGAACAAGCTTTTACTCCAAACAAACATTCAAATAAAGACAAATAAATTGAAATTATTTCAAACTGATCAAAGTTAATTAATCATGATTGTTAACAAGCAAACATTCAATTATAATTAATTAAAGAAGTGACCATGAGTTCACTTATATCACAAGAGATCCACCACCAATTATTTATTAAACACAGAGCAGTACAATATACGCAAATTAAAAAATTTATACTACTAGTATCAATATATTTATTTATATTATAAAGTATTAAATATATTGTAAATTTATTTATTTTACATATGTAGGGCGAGTCGTTATTGAGTGGGGCGACTCATTATTAAATGTGGGGCGACTCGTTATTAGCATGGGGCGAGTCATTATATATTCCTTTTGTAATTATCCTCAGACGTATTACGCTTATGCTGGGAGACTGTAAGTAAAGAGTAAAGACTAAGATAGGATAGAGTTTAAAAGAGATATAAAAAAAGGAAGATAGAAGGGTTATATTAAAAGTAAAAGTGTACTATGTTAGCTCATGGGGAGACATGTCCAACACAGCTTACAGCTTTGTTGAACTGCTCAATAGTTTTACATGAGACAATGAGTATTTGTAATAATCAGTTGTAGCAGAAATAAGTTTATAAGCCAGTGGACGAGAATGTCTTGACTCCCTAGTCATTGCGGTGAGGTTTCCGATAATGGGAATTTCTAAGATATAGTTTGTTATCTTAAACATCATGGCGAGACAACTGTCTATGACCCACTGCGCTGCCCTGCGTTGCACTGCCTCAATCTGGTTTGTGAGGGTGTCTGTGTACGGGAACCAGACAGAGGAACAATACTCCAATTGAGGCCTTACTAGCATTTTGTAGGCTGTTGCGTTCAGAGTGAGTTTTTATATTCCTACATAGGAAGTCTAAGCTACAATTAGCTTTTTGAGTTACTCTGTTAATATGGGTATCCCAGGTCAAGTCTGATGTGATGTCTACCCCTAAGTATGTAGCTGAGGAGGCTGAATCCAGCTGTATACCATGCAAAGAGTATTTTGTTGTGTACCTGTGTTTTAGACCTAGTAACATGGATCACCTGACATTTGGATGGGTTGAACTCCATATTACAGTCATGGCTCCATCTTTCTGGTATGTCTAAACACCACACAGGACTCCTTAGTTAGTGCACTAAGGACCCAAAAATGTGCACTAAGGACATGATGCATTTGTTTTAGATTTATAAAGTACCTGTTAATGGTTTCTGATTATTTTTAAAAACCCTCTGAAATTGAAAGTGCTAAAAAAAATCCCTTTTGTGACAGTTTTATTGCTAAAACATTCCAGTTTCAACACAACTGCCTTTGGACAACAACAACTGCGAATTCCTCATGTATTCAAAAAGTCTGTAGACTGGACACCATTGCCGATTCCAGAGCTTACAACTTAGCTTATGAACATTGTCAAAGTTCAACACGTAGATTTAAAGCGGGCTATTTACAGTACCCGCAACTACGAACTTTATGGCTGGTACAAGAGACATAGCGTTTCCCAGCAGTGTTGGGTTTTGAAAACCCCCGAGCAGCAGGATCGTCTCTTCCAAAGACTCATAAATGATCTTGTTCCCCTATGTACAGAAGTCAAATCAACATGTTTCAAATTTTGCAGTGCCTAAATCGCAGAAATTAGCCAGAAAACCCCACCAAAACTACCCAGAACCGTTAGGACACAACTCAGATATCAGTTAAACTGATGGTAACAATGACATTACGCCTATAATCTGAAATTATTTACTTTAATGAATATAAGTATTATCTATTATTCAATCTGGAATTAATTAATTATGTTTGTAATTTATTTCTTTAAAAAATATTTGAGGGTGCATGCATGTTTGTGTTCAGAATTTTTATTGTTTGTTATTTATAAAATGATTTCAACAATTAAATTATCTATCTACAAAAGTGTTTTATTTATATTCTTAACTCAAGCAACACAATTTAATTCCCTAGTGACACAATTAAACGTTAACAAACTCAATGATCCATGACCCTGTTTATTGACTTTTGTTTATTGATTTATGGTAGACGATCTAGTGCGGTACATCAAAGGATATTTTACAAAATTTGTAATAACTTAAAAACCGATAATAACATTTTTACAAAAGTTTCGATTTATGTTAGTTATAATAAGCAGAAACCATTTACAGGTATTTTATTAATCTAAAACAAATGCATCATGTCCTTAGTGCACTAAGGAGTCCTGTGTGGTGTTTAGACACACCCCCATCTTTCAAGTGTTCAAAGATCATTTTGGAGGACTTTTGATTGATATTTGGAGGTGAGTGTTAAATAGATGGCTGTGTCATCAGCAGACAGCCTTTCTTTGGACTGTATATTTTCTGGTAAATCGTTTATGTATACTAAGAATAATAGGGGCTCAAGCACAGAACCTTGGGGAACCCCAGAGGGAACAGGAATGGAAGGAGAGCATATGCCATTTATAACAACTGATTGTTACCTATCATCCAGGAAGGCCTTGATCCATTTAAGATTTGAACCTCTTATGCCATATCTATGGAGTTTCTGGAGAAGTTTTTCATGGCTGACCTTCACAAAGGCTTTACTAAAGTCAAGGAGAATAAGATCTGTTTGCTTTTTCTGGTAGACGGATTTAACAAGGTCATTTACAAGCATAAGAAGTTGGGTCTAGATGTTATAAAGGATTGAGATTTGGGATTTACAGGACCAAATCCATGATTTTGAAATATTTTATAAAGATTGTGTTCCAATAGTTGCTAATATTTACAGGACCAAACAAATTTTTACAGGTTGCTTGCTGTCAGTCCATGACTGTATATATTGCCGACTTTCCAATATAAAAAACCCCACCTATTGTCCAATTCCGGTACTAAAAACTGCTGCTGTAGCATGCTGAAAACTTTTGAAATGGACAATTGTTTTTGATAAATTTTCACACTTCAGGTGAATGACAGGTGTCAATACCTGAGTGAGGATGTTGTTAAAAACCCCTATTGTGTAAACATGATCACTAATTAATTAATCAATGTTTGTTTATTCCTCCATTTACCTGATGCTACCTAATCTCAGGTAGAACCCCAGCTGTTTTATAGCTTGATGAAACAAGCTTACCAGTATCATCTGTGTTCTAATATTCAAACTCATCTGTTGCATATGGCTATAGTAACATCTACTTATTAGGTTAATTAGATGAATATTTAATTGGCATAGACAAACAATACAAAAACAATTCAAAATCTTTATTTCAGTATCATAGTCTTTTAGTGTGATAGCCGTAGTTTTTGTAACAGGAAATAAAAGGGGAGACAAATCATGTAAAACTGGAAATGGGTCAATTTAATAAAACGCCACCCAGTGTCCACTTCCGGTACTAAAAACTGCGACTACAGCTCAATTTGTTCTGTTAAAACCTTTTTAACTGGACAACTGCTTTTGATTAATTTTCACTCTTCAGCTTAATGACAGGTGAGAATATCGGAACGAGGATGTTATTAAAACCCCCTGCTATGTAAATGTGATCCGTTAGTTAAATTTTAAACCGATGTTTATTCCCCCAGTAACCTGATGCTTATCTGAGGTAGATCCCAGCTGTTTCATGGCTTGATTAAACAAGCTTACCAGTGATATCTATGTTCGAATATTCAAACTCACCTGTTGCCTATGGCTACATGTATAGTAACATCTAATAATGGGTTTATTAGATAAAAATTGAATTGGCATAGACAAACAATACAAAAACAATGCAAAATCTTTATTTCAATATTAAAGTCTTTTAGTTATGACAGCCATAGTTTTTTAACTGTCAGTAAAAGGGGAGATAAATATTGTAAACCAGAAATGGGTCAATTGCTTTCTTCCAGATTTTCTCTATAAATATATTGGTCAGAGTAGTTCTCGCTGGCAAGAAATTCTTGCAACCCGATCTTCTGACAGTTTTTGTAAAAAATTGGCATTTTAAAAGTGATAAACTTAATTTGTTTTAGATGGAAGATAGTGAAATCTATCAAATGAAGCAATTGCAATTGATGTTAATGGAAAAATAATGGCACAGTCATCAAAATGGAGAGAATTGCTTCTGTCATTTTAATGGCAAGAACTACTCTTTGACCAGTAATCATCATACCATCAATCAAGCTGATTTAAGGCCATTTTAAACCCCATTTTCATCGATACCCTTACATTCCGTCATTTTATGTTAATTTTGAACAAAAATAATCTTAAATGAACTTCCATTTAAAACATAGAACTATACGAATTAAACAAAGAAGTATGTTTTTTGTCAACAATGTGACTTAAATACAGTGCTTAAATAGGCTTTATTGAAGGTATTGTTAGTCTATTCATGAAGAAAAATATCTAAAGAAGCAAATTATATATAGTACATATAGTATATATAACTGTACAAAAATGTTTTATGACAACTGGACATGATGAAATATGCCGACTGGGATCTGTGTCACAAAATCAGCTGTTTTTTAGCTCACCTGACCCGAAGGGTCATGTGAGCTATTGCCATCACTTGGCGTCCGTCGTCTTCGTCGTTAACTTTTCTTAAAAAATCTTCTCCTCCAAAAACACTGAAGGGATTGCTTTGAAACTTTGCACACATCATCAGTAAAATGTCCTCTACCAAGTTTGCACAAATCATGGCCTCAGACCAACAAACATGGCTGCCATGGCTAAAAATAGAACAGGGGGGTCAAAATACAGTTTTTGCTTATAGTTCAAAAAGTATAACAGATACAGGAAAACCGAAGAGACCTTCCTTCTTCAGCATCTAAAGCTCTACAAATCACTCCATTGGGTCAAAGTTGTATGATGACTCCTTGTAGAAGTTATTGCCCTTTAATTGTCAAAATTGATGATTTTTGCCATTTTTGCCTCAAAATCTTGAAAATTATTAGAACTAGAGAAAAAGTTATCATTGCTTAATTGTTCTGCTCTATGAGGGCTACAAAAATGACGTAAGGGTCAAGATTGTCTGATTAACCGTTTAAGAGTTATTCCCCTTGAACTATTTTTTTTTATCGGTTTTAATTGATTTTTTAAAATCTTCTTCTCTGAAACAACTGAAAGTACAGCTTTGAAACTTTGTACACATCATCTGTCAAATGTCCTCAACCAAGTTTGCACCAACCATGGCTGCAGATTAACCAACATGGCCACCATGGCTAAAAATAGTTCGGAAGGGGTGAGAGTAAAATACAGTTTTTGGCTTATATTTAAAAGAGTGAAACAGATACAGGAAAACCGAAGAGACATGCCTTCATCTGCATCAAAAGCTCTACGAAACACTCCATTGGGTTGAAGTTGTATGATGACTCCTTGTAGGAGTTATTGCCCTTTAATTGTCGAAATTGATTATTTTTGACATTTTTGCCTCAAAATCTTGAAAATTATTAGAACTAGAGAAAAAGTTAGCATTGCTAATTGTTCTGCTCTATGAGGGCTACATTCTCTTTGAACATGTTTTTAATCAATTATACTTGATTTTAAAAAATCTTTAACCAATGATAGGACTGCTTTGAAACATTGCACACATCATCTTAACGACGTCCTCTACCAAAATTGTGCAAATCATGACACCTGAATACCTACATAGCTATGTTGGCTTAAAATAGAAAAAATGAAAAAGGGGGGGGGGGGGGGGCTAGAGAGTTTTCGACTGATAGTTAAAAAAGTATAACAGGTACAGCAAATTTGAAGTGAACCTCCCTTCTCCCTCTAAGCATCAAAAGCTCCTCCTTACAGGAGTTATTTCCCTTAAAAAGTCAAAATTAATGATTTTTGCAGAAGTGTTGGGCAATTCCTTATAGCAAAGAAAAGCTGGATAAAAAAGGGTTGTTTGGTTTCAGGTTCAGGTGAGCGATACACGCTCTTGGGAGCCTCTAGTTTTATGATCAGCTATCTGACGTCCCATTGAAAAAAAAGCATTAGATGGCAGAGGTTTCTCAGACTATTTTTTAATAGGACAGGAGCACACAAATTCGGTATTAGCCATCAGGTCTTGAACTATTAGAACATTTCGATACTAGGTACAAGTTGCTAAGGTACTGAATTCTAGTCATTTCGGTACTTGTTCAATTATGGGTATTTCAAAGTAAAAAATTATGGTTACAATGCATTGTGTTCACAAAAACAAGAAAGTGACTTGTATGTACAAAATAATACCTTGATAATTTTGATCATCAATCTCCTATTGTATATATACAATTGCTTTTATCTAATCATGACTCGGGAAACTATAATATATTTGGTTTTTATTTATTTCTGATTTCTGGTTGTTACTCTACATGTAGTATTTGTAAGCAGTTCTGTACTGTTACTTTTTAAACATTTATATATACATTGTAACAATCACTGTTGTATGTGAATGCCCTCCTGGGGCTTTAATTTGGTAAATAAACATACATGTATTTGAATTTGTATTTTAAAGTATTGGAGATACATGTACTGTTAGTTAAAATAAATATAAATCAGAAATTGGTCAACAGAATAAAACATATTTTGTTGAATAAACCCACCAATCCGATTTTTGGAAATTACTTTTTAGATTTCTTTAATATTAAGCTAAAATGTTGTTCACAGGACATTAAACAATAAGGTAATCGATCGATTTATTAATCTTTAAAGATACATGTTTCCATACTGTTGTTTTTGTCTCGCCTGCGACGAAAGTCACTGGAGGCGAGACATATGTATGGGAATCCGGCGGCGGCGGAGTAAACACTTGACATCTTGCTTCATATATTTGTAAGCCCAAGCCCTAGGTCCATCAAATTTGGTCCAGAGGTAGCTTATGATGAGTACCTGCCAGTCAGTCGCCTGTCACCTGACCTTGACCTCAATTTCACGGTCCAGCGACTATGTTAAAGTTTTTGGGTTACGACAGTTCCTCTGTAACTACGCATGGTCAGATGACAATATTTGGTGTATAGGTTGCTGATGACTAGTACATGACTGTCTGGTAGGTGTCACCTGACCTTGACCTCAATTTCACGGTCCAGCGACTACGTTAAAGTTTTTGGGTTACGACAGTTCCTCTGTAACTACACATGGTAGGATGACAATATTTGGTGTATAGGTTGCTGATGACTAGTACATGACTGTCTGGTAGGTGTCACCTGACCTTGACCTCAATTTCACGGTCCAGCGACTACGTTAAAGTTTTGGGGTTATGACAGTTCCTCTGTAACCACGCATGGTAGGATGACAATATTTGGTATATAGGTTAATGATGACTAGTACTTGACTGTCTGGTAGGTGTCACCTGACCTTGACCTCAATTTCCCGGTCCAGTGACTATGTTAAAGTTTTTGGGTTACGACAGTTCCTCTGTAACTACGCATGGTAGGATGACAATATTTGGTGTATAGGTTGCTGAAGACTAGTACATGACTGTCTGGTAGGTGTCACCTGACCTTGACCTCAATTTCACGGTCCAGCGACTACCTTAAAGTTTTTGGGTTATGATAGTTCGTCTGTAACTACGCATGGTAGGATGACAATATTTGGTATATAGGTTGCTGATGAATAGTACATGACTGTCTGGTAGGTTCCACCTGACCTTGACCTCAATTTCACGGTCCAGCGACTACGTTAAAGTTTTTGGGTTACGGCTATTCCCCTGTAGGGGCCTCGGTGGCCGAGTGGTCAAGGTAGTTCGTCTACTATTGATCACGTGGTCTGTCAACACTGAGATTGCGGGTTCGATTCTCACTGCAGGCAGGGTGTACTCGACTCCAATCTTAATTGACAAGGATTGCCAGTTTTCCTACCGCAGGTCGGGGGTTCTCTCCGGGTACTCCGGCTTCCTCCCCCAATAAAAACTGGACGCCATGAAATAGCTGAAAAATTGCTGAAAGTGGCGTTAAAACACCATTCAAACAAACAAACAAAAAAAATTCCCCTGTAACTATGCATAGTATGGTGACAATATTTCGTATACAGGCCGCTGCTGATATTTAATGCTATTTACGTAATGCTTATGACGAAATTTATTTTCGTTACTGATGTGGAATGCAGGCGAGACGTTTTTCTGTGTCCACACTTGTTTTATTTGTTCATTACTGTCAAAATTGTATACAAATTGAATATTAATGTTCTGTTAGTTAAACTAAAAATATAATCAGAAATTGATTAACAGAATAAAACATTTTGTTGAATAAACCCACAATCTGATTTTTGGCTGTGCAGAATTTGGATTCCTCAACAGATGATTGGCCTAGATACATGTAACTGGTGTGATAAATTACATTTTGCAGTTCATTACAAATAAACAGCCTGTTAGAGGCAACAAATTCTGAGTTATTGTGCACAAAGTGCAAACCTGGGTTATATTATGGTGAAATCCAGGGGGGGGGGGGGTGCATGGGTATGCAGTTGGGCAGGCTGCAGGCAGGGAAAATAGGGTATCTATTTTGTGTAATAAACTCCTATAGTTTTCAACCCAGATCTTTGAAACTTCACAGAAAGATTACATATGTATTGAAGTTGTGCACCTGCTATTATGGAAGTGTTCCAGGATTTTGTCCTAATTTTCCAGATTTTGGAACTTAAGGCACTTGCTTTGCAACCCCGCCATTTCAGACTTGCGATCTTTTACAAGTTTATAGGGGCCCCGGTGGCCAAGTGGTCAAGGTTGTTCGGCTACTATTGATCATGTGGTCTGTCAACACTGAGATTGCGGGTTCGAGTCACACTGTGGCTAGGTTGTACTGGACTCAAATCTTAATTGACAAGGAATGCAAGAAGGTGGAAGGTTTTATCGGGATACTCCGGCTTACTCCCCCAATACAAACTGGATGCCATGATATAGCTGAAAAATAGCTGAAAGTGGCATAAAACCTCTTTCGAAGAAACAAAAAAACAAACACATTTTTATAATAATAATACATGTATGGGCAGATAAAAGACAAAGACAAGTAGGAATAATAACCAAAATTGTGGAAACAAGTTTATTGAGATATTTTTAAAGATTGTTTTTTAGACATACTCAAGGAAATCAAGGGAAACAGCAAGAACATTGATTGATACATGCTCATAATACTTCTCTAGGGTCATCACAATTATATATTTGTGAGAAAAAAACAGTGGTAAAGGGAGTAATAAAATAATCAAGTTTTGTTACGTAAATAATGAACCTGCCACTAATTGTTTGTTTTGTTTGAATGGTGTTTAATGCCACTTTCAGCAATTTTTCAGCTATATCACATGGCATCCAGGTTTTATTGGGGGAGGAAACAGGAGTACCCAGAGAAAACTCTGGACCTTCGGAAGGAAAACTGGCAATCGTTGTCAAATAAGATTGGAGTCGAGTGTTACCTGCCCACAGTGAGACTCAAACCCGCAACCTCAGTGTTGACAGACCACATGATCAATAGTAGATGAACTACCTTAACCACTCGGCAACCCTGGCAACCGAGGCCCCGTCACTAATACAAAAAATGTAGTAGTGAATACAATAAGATTCAATAGGATATATGTAAATAAACATTCAAATTCTTACCCAAACTACCCAAGTCCAACGAACTATGCACACTCCTCAAAAGTTATGCCTATCTTGAGGTATAGATATACCTTTCAGTAAAGCCATTTTTAGAATCCAGTACAGAAATAACCATTAACAGGACCAATCTACATAGTAAGTCATGGATCCAAGATTAAACCCTCCTAGTATCGGATTAAATAAACATAAAAAAAAACAGTTGTTTACTCATTACTTAGTACATTTATAAATCTTTCAAGTTTACAAAATTGTTTTATTGGTTTTTATTCTAAACTTGTTTGCAGTTATGGCTGCCAATCGACCAAAAAGGCACAGACCAGAAAATCCAGTTGAACATGATGATAATAAGTGGACTTTGAAAGAGAAGAGAAGAATTCAGAGGGCATTGTTAAAGTATCTATATACTAGTGGTGTTGTCCATTTCTCAAAACAAGGTTTCCTTGGATCCTAATTTCTTCAAACTTATCAGAGTTACCTCATTTTAAAATGCACACAATAAACATGCACTTATTTATTTTTACTATAAAAATCAACAGTTTTTAGTTTGATCCAAAAATATTTTTCACAATTACATTTGAGATTTCTTTAATATATAGCTAAAATGTTGTTCATGGGAGATTAAACAATAAGGTAATCAATCAATTTTTTAATCTTTTAAGATATCCGACCAATAATTTAAGTTGCCATTTAATTTTATTTTTTGACCAAGAAATACAGCTTTATTAAATCAATGTATTGCTAATTAATGATATACAAATTAATTGTTTTACTTTCAGTCAATGTTTACAGTTTTGAGCAGAGGTCTGCTCCTTTGAAAAACAATAGACATCTGGGACACCAAATATGATCACATGGTCAATTGTGGTCTGGATACCTAAAGAATCACATGTCCACCATACTGTTGTTTTTTTTATTTTTTCATTACTGTCAAAATTGTATATAAAATGAATTTGTATATATTTGTGTAGCTACTGATAATTCAAATTCAAAGCAAATAGAGTCTTAAAATTGATTTGGCTAGTAGGACAACACTTTTGATGTCTTGTGCACACTTTTCCTTGTTGATTTCTGTATCAGTTGCTCCACATCCAGAGTTCCATATTATACATGCACCAGAAAGATATTAAATTAATTCATTTTGATAGTTACAAGACCTTGAATGTAATTTTATTTAATTTTACAAAACAGACCATACAAATAGCAAATAATGAAAAATGGAATTTTGATTAGGTTTATGGTAAAAAGTATGTGCATCTATTCCCCTCTCCCATAGGTGATAGATATATGTTAATTATAGTTACTGGTAGTGTGTGTGTGACCATTTGAAATACTGCTTACTGGACGTAAAGCAAACATCCAATCAATGTGCTGGAACAATAGCAGTAAAAACTTGATACTGGTACCATATTTGATGTAATTCAAAAGTTGTCAAAATTATGTTTTACAGTTTTATTGTGTAGTCATCTTGTTTTATTTGTTCTTTTTTAATTTGTTTTGTTTTATTCACAGATTTAAACCAAATGAAGTTGAAAAAATTGCCAAGATTGTTGTTACAAAAAAGCCCAGAGAGGTAAATATACAATTAATTTTATATGAACTGTCATTTGATTGTAAAGGTCTTAAAAAAAATATAATTAAATTCTCCCTCTTAAATCGTCTGTATTTAAATTATTTCTACTCTATGGCAAATGGCATTAAAGGTAAAGCAAATATTTAGGCTTAGTTGCTCACAGTAACTTCGATATAGTATGCAGAAGGGAAAAAACACCTGTTTCTTGGAGGTTACTGCAAGAGTCGATGCCTGTAATACCCGTCAACACTATTTATATCAGTCCGTGTCCGCCCATATCATGCAAATCATGCACTGTAAAAGTGGGTATTCCACCCACACTTAATTATAGATCTTACCAAACAACTTAAAAACTGACCAAGCAAGTTATTTATAATTTATATGTACTAACTTAGGTAAAACCCAATTCTACCTGAAATAGAAATATATGTAATGTATTCCAAGCTTTTCAAACTGTACATTTTAATAGGCTTATGCTACCTTACATTTTAAGTTAAATATGTTGCATTATAGTAAAAATTGTATTATTTTTATATTTTGATGAACACACAATTTTTTTTTCTTTTATTTAAGCCAAATCAGCCATACAACTTACATGATTTAGGTCATTTGTAAAAGTAAGAGGCATATACTGCCATTTAAACACAAATATTCCAGATAAGATGGATAGGGTTTTTTATGTGATTTGTTCAGTCTAAAGTTTACATAAGGCATAACGGATACTGAAACATCTGTTTGGCTTTGTCGACGCTTTCCCTTAACTTGAATGCTACAATGTTTTCTCACATTACTGCACTATAATAGTTCCTGCAATTTTTAAATCATGTAAATAATATATTGACCAGGTAGAATTGCATCTTATCATTAGTTATTTTTACAGTAATATGTACAAGAGCTTTATACAATTGAAATAACAACCGGGATACTATATATTTTATTTAAGGTTCTATGTATTTGAGTTGGTGATACAATTAAAGACATGTCAATTACTGGGTTGTTAGTTGGTAGATGCATGACTGTGCAAAATTTGCATGTCTTCAAAGTCAGGTTCTCAGTAGGTACTCTGGCTCAAGATTAACTGACAGCGGCATAAAACCTCATATAAACAATGAACAATTTTGCTAGGATCAAGGTACTCTGGCTCAAGATTAACTGACAGGGGCATAAAACCTCATATAAACAATAAACAATTTTGCTAGGATCACAGAAAGTATCATATTTAGAAAATTGGAGTATTTTCTAAATAATTCTGAAAAATCAGCCTGAACAAAATACATGTATAACAATGATTTAAATATTGATTTAGGTCAAAGCTTATCTAGACAGAATGGAGGAAAGGCTGAAACAGTATGGTAAGAGATTACATGTCAAAATCTTATTTGAGCCTGTGTAAATTAATTGGATGCTTAGAAGATATGTGTAAATTAAATCTTTGGTGTTAATAAGAAAATATGTGTAGGTGTACTGTTCCAATGATGGTTGTTTATCCTCACCATCCCTGGCAACATTAAAATCTGTTATTCTACCTGCACTGTCATTCTGCATCAGCTTAAATAAAACCTACACTATATTTAGACCTTTTAAAATTGAAAAAATTACCTTGATAGCAATGAATTACCAACATTTCTAATGAATTAGATTAGAAAATGTTCAGATTTTCCTAATGTAAAATTCAAAGAGAAGAAATAGAGATTGTTATAACTCATGTACTAGCAGTTCTTTATAGATTTAAATTAGATTTTTACAAATGACTGACATCTTGTACTACTAATCTTTTTTTTTCAGCTAAAAACAGACCTAAAGAAGCTATAGAGGTTGTATGAAATTTTAGTTTCTACAATATATCATTTTTTTTTTATATTAGTGGCATTTACCACTTAAATTAAACTGGTTTACAGAAAGGTCATATTAATATGGTGTATTTTGTCCTTAATGAATAATTCATAATTACTACTCATGGCTGTGGCACATTTTCTTCTAGAAATAGCAAAGAAACCAACAGAACAACAAGAGCCAAAAGTCAATAGACAATTACAAATCGATACAAATCTGGATTAAGACAAAATCATTGATCACAAAACAAAAACCAAAAACATAAAAACAGAAAGTGAGTAACCTGAATCCAAAAAAAAAGGGGGCATTCAGGTGCTGCGGATAAGTTGTCAGTGCCAGCATATAATTAGGCACTGTTTGAAGTACTCTTTGTCTTGTGTAGGAAAAAGTCAAATCCAAGAATAGTAAAGACTGTATGACTCCACAATGAATCTTATCGTATTTAATTGACTTTTTTCCCATAATGATTAATTCATGGTCATGGCCTTACAACTTCTAAAGGGATAACATAAACTTAGGTACAACAATTCCTTGTTGGAGAAGGTTAGTAGTCATCAGCAGTGACAGGTCTAGTAAATTGGGATCCTGATAGCAAGTTCTAGTATAATGTATAAGTTGTGAAATGTACACACCATACACTGGAGCTGTTGGAATATTACAGTCAATTAATTGGAAGTTGACAATGAAAAGTTAAAGTCATCATATTTGTTTGTCATTGATGCTAGTTTGTAGTTTTACTGCATCTATTTCTAAAAGTTGGTTCAAAAAAGAGGCAGACCTAAGTGTATTGGGGGTGTCTTTAATTTCAAGTTCACTTGGGTAGTATGGATGCAAATAATCATGGACTTTAGCATTGTTAAGGGACACGACATCATCAGTATAGGGAATGTGAAATAAAATGTTGGGGTCATTGTCTTCTTTCTTCTTCAGCAGGCCTTCTAATAAAAGTACAAAAAACAGCGAGATTAGTTCTTTAATCCAGAATTTGCATTTCTGTGAAATGATGAATAAATTATATCAGTGGAAATGAATTGTATACATTTTAAAAACACTATTGTTATTTTATCTTTCAGTGTTGGAGCACGGTAGGAGCAGATTTGGTTTCCTGTGAAGTTAAAGATTACAGTGAAGTATTATCTGAGGTGTGATGATGACATCATAAGCATTAGTAATATTAAAAAATGCATCAAAAGTTTATCATATTACTCCTTGTTATCACAGTGCAAGTTTAGGGCTAAATATTTTAATATTTAAATTATATTGAAAATTTAATACATATGGCCAGCCACTTGAATTTCAGCGATTTACCTTCATAATGAAGTGTACTAAAATATCTTTCATTTTTTTCACTAAACAACTTACTCCTCAAAAATAACATACAGGTGTTTCAAGACCATTTTATTGCCAAAATTCCATTGTACTGCCATACATAATAAAATGCAAACCTGTTTGTTCAAGATTTGTATATTTGAACATTTGGAACACTTGTTAAGCCATACTAAATTAATGTTTTGTTTGTCAAAATCGGCACTTCAATTTTTACATTTTTGGGGTTTTTTTTACAGTTGTCCGGGCTTCTGGAATTTTGTGTGACTTTGTTGCAAAAGTTTAAATGTTAACATACTTCCGGTTATTTTTTTTAAAAACATTTTTCAACAAAAGTGTATCCAAGGAATCTGCTTAATATTGTAAAATCCTAATAGTCTGAAATGGCTGGTTTGCAAAGCCTTACAAAATGTGTTAGTTTGAAGAAAGTTTGGGGTCGTCATGTTTAGAAAAATGTGAAAACATTCCTTGAACAATTTTATGAGATAATGTTCACAACTTCAGTACATGTAAAATCTATCTGTGAAGTTTCAAGGATTTGGGTTGAAAGCTTTAAGAGGAGTTGATTACACAAAAACAGTACCATCATCTGTAAAATTTGCAAAAAATTGACACAGTTCTCAAGTCTAGAAAAAAGAGGAACAAATAACTCAGACAATTGTACAACTGCAATATGTGTGCAGTCAACTATATCTGTTTAGTTTTGGGGATCTGAGTTGAAAGCTGTAAAGGAGAATTCATTACACAAAATAGTTGCCCTCTTCTGTAAAATTTGGTGAAAAAGTTCTAGAACAATTACCTAATGCACATTGGCAACTTTTCTATGAAGTTTTAGGAATCTGATGTTTAAAGCTGTTGGAGGATTCATTACACCAAATATATATTCTTTCTTAACTTCCTGCACAGCAATCCAACTTAACAGGAATTTTTTGGTGTGGCCCCAAAAAAACATACATTTCCTTAGGTTTTTGTCTCGCATGCAACAATAGTCTCTGGATACGAGACATATATTGGAATCCAGCGACAGCGTAAACACTAGAAATTTTGCTTTTTATCTTTGTAATCTGAAGCCCTAGGTCCACCAAATTTGGTCCAGTGGTAGCTTATCATGAGTACTTGCCAGTCAGTCCCCTGTCACCTGATTTCAAGGTCCAGTAGTTTTTGGAATAGGGCAATTCCTCTATAACCATGCATGGTAGGATGAAAGTATTTAGTGTATAGGTTGCTGATGCCTAGCACATGACTGTGTGGTAGGTTTCATCTGACCTTGCCCTCAATTTCATGGTCCAGTGACTATGTTAAAGTTTTTGGATTAGGTCAGTTCCTCTGAAACCATTCATTGGGTCTTTTATATGATGACAATTTAATCTGATTTACATGTTGCTTATGAAGTATTTTATTACTGATGCAGAATGCAGGAGAGACATTTTTCTATGTTCACATTTGTTTCCCTTAATAGTTTTTGTCTTCATGACCTAAGTTTAAAGGTATATTTACACTTTCAAAGACTAATTTAGTTCACCATTTTCTTAATACTTTTTTAAGTTTTGAAAACAGAAACTAACTCATATTGTGCATCTTTGCCACATCTATGAAATATGTTGTGATTTATTGCAACAATCCAATATAATGCTAATGACTGAATTGTCTTGTTTTTTTATAGGTTATGGCTGTTGCAGCTCACTTGGAGGGGCCAGAATTAGTTCATGAGGGTGGCAGTAGTCCAAATTACAATTCCATATACCAGTATATCTCTGCCACATTGGCAGGAGAAGATTTACCTTTTTTAGGAAAATTAGGTATTTACACATGTATAACACGAATAATTTTTAAAAACTGGTGTGTTACATCAATGCTTGTTATGGTTGAGATCTATTTTTACTGAAGCTTTGTTCAATTGTATTAGTTCTACATGATTTATACTGGATCCTCATAAAACACCCCCAACCACCCACCCACAAACATCAACTTTGTCTGATGTCAATTTACAGACTATGTTTGTAGACTGGAAGGACTTTTTGTGACTTGCTTGCAATAGCAATCAGCAATAGTTTAATCTTTATTTGAAGTACCTAATAACCAGTAAAACTTCAGTTTTCCCAAAATCTGGAAATGTGTAGTGGCATTGTCCTCCTGAAATAACCAATGGTTAATGCCATTGTTCTTCATAAGGCAGGCTAAATATTTTCTTCAAGTGTGTCAATATATTTTTGTGATTTCATGTTTCCATTTCCATGAATTGAAAGTTAGCCCCCTTGCACTCATGCACATTACCCTAAAACCAGGGTCTCCATTTATCACAGATTGTTCTCCATACTTCAGTTTTTCATCAGGCTTTTAAACTATTATTTCATCGCTGAACATGACATGATTAATGCGAGCAGGCTCTATGCGAATTAGAACATTGTCAGACCGTATATTTGTCAATGTTTTATACAGAGTGATATGTTTTAATTTGCATAGAGCCCTATGGCAATTATCTATTTCTATTCTAATATGTCTAACATATTATTTAAAATTTCGAAGCGGCTCTAAGAGGACGCTTTCAATGGTAATATATATATTTTTTTAACTAATGAGATATCTCTTCAAAAAGTATGTTAATATTATTGACATAAACATATATTTATTGAATATACATACCTTTTAAGCAAAAAATATTTAGAAATCTTAACGAATTGCATTGTTCCAGTTTCAAATTTTTCAGTTTGAGCCTATATAACATCAGAATTCTTATTGTGTCATCACACCATGCTTATTAGAACCCTAATGTGTTTTCAAAGGATATGAAGGACACCATATTAGAATGATTATTTACTGTCTAATGTAGTCATGATTTATTTCCAGTCTACTCTTTATCTAATATGTCCCTAGGAATGTCAGTTTCTCAGAATCATTCTTTATGGAACAAGGCGGAACATTAAATTCATTTGTAATGTCACGTAAACATTGACATATGTCCGTTTCAAAATCTTGGAAATTTTTGATTTAGCCATTGTTATTCACCGTTTTTGGTCTACAGCATTTAGGATTATTTTTTGTGTCACTTGTTTCTTGATAGCACTTCAAAATCTTGATACAGTTGACTCATAATTCTGCAATCTTTCTAGCTCTCATTCCTTTCTCTGTCAAAATAATATTTGTTTGTTTATCAGCAATAGTCATTTCTTTTCAATGTTTCTCCATGTTGTAAAAAATATCATAATTTTGAGAAAAAAGGCTTCTGTTTTTTGTCTGTAGATATTTTACTCAGAGACCCCTATTTTTCTTTCCATCTAATGTATACCAGTTGCTTGACATTATATAAAAAATTCAGAAAATTTCATTGGACAGAATTTTAGTAATCGTTTATTTTAGTGCTTTTTTATTCTCTTCTCTGTATAATCTATATCTGAAAATTTAAATTTTCAGTGCTCAACCCCTTGAAAATAAGCTCTGAAACCCTTATTTTTTATTTTGAATTTTGATAAACTGCATAATAAAATAACTTTTTGGCGAATTTAAAGAAAATTCATTGACAAATTATTTTCAGTGAAAGTGCCCTGCATCCCCTTAATCCTAAACAGCTTTATTTTTTAATAGGCATTTTGATTAATGTATCCCTAAAGGATTGGCAAATAAAGGTAATACTGATATTAAGGTATCCGACCCATAATTGAAGTCACCGTTTAATTTATTTTTCGACCAATAAATACAACTTTATTCAAATCAGTCTATGCTAATTAATGATACAACTTAAATATATATTGCTACTTTGAGTCAATGTTGACAATTTTGAGCAAAAAAAAATTGGTTACTCAAATAGTATTTCCGATGTTTGCCGAACACTACCGATGTCTGCTCCATTGAAAGCAATGGACATCCGGGTCATCAAATATGATCACGTGGTCATTTATGGTCCGGATACCTTAAATGATAGTTCTCATTCTGAGTGTGGTTATGCAGATCTAGTATACCACACTCAGTATTATTCTGAATACTATATAAACTACATGTACATGTATATCCCCATTCCTATAACCAGTGATTCCTATAATCGTCAATGACTGCAAATGACATTTATAATGTTTACAATTGTTGTCTGATAAAATTTTTGCTGGCTGGAATTAACATAGGACTGCACAACAGAAATAGGTATGATCCATTTCCAGTTTCAGAGGGTGGTATTTGTAACAGAAGGCTGGTATTGTGAAGGAAGGGTTGTTGACCGGGAAATTGGATTAAATTGGGGATAAGACTGAAATAATGCACTCAAACCAATGAAATGTCTAGAAATGTGTATAAAGTATAATATTAATTGATTTACAGAATGTAGTATTGTGTTGGATCTGATGCATGGTTTAGTAGACACACTGAGGACACATGACAGCAACAAACAGCAGGAAATCATGCTACAGAAATATCATTTATTGACAAGTAAAATTGACCTCAATAACACCATGGCTCACCTTGAGAGGTGTCGTAGAGCTATAAATAATGGTAAGCTCTCTTAAATTCCTTTTAACTTGTCCTAGGCATTTTCTGTCTAGATTATAAATTGAATTACTAAAGGAGTCAAACTATGCCTGGCTTTCTAGAAAGAAACTAAAAATTCTGAGTTTATTATACCCCTTGCAAACTTGTTTGGGGAGGTATATAGGAATCACATTGTCTGTCCATCTGTCCGTCTGTCCACATCCCTTGTAAGCGCTTCTACTCCTAAACCGCTTGACAGATTTTGATGAAACTTTACATGAAGGAAGTACATCATATATAGATGTGCATGAAGAATTTTCGTCGCTATCGGATAATATTCAGGGGAGATCATTGGACTTGAAGCCAAGCCGGGGGGATCCCCCCTTTGTGAGCGTGCTCACAGTCCACACTTGTTTATGTGCTGATTTGCACTGTGAAAAACTAAAAGGAAATTTTTTAAGAAATCAAACTAAAAACAACTTGCTGTTTTCAGCCAAAATCAGAGTATCAAAGAAGAAACACATGTTGTTGTTGAATCCAAATTAGGTGATATAGTAGTAACTTCAGTATGCTAACAAAGCCCAATTCACTCATTCATATTGTGCAGAAAAAACATGTTTATTAGTAATGAAGCAAAAACGTAATTTATTTTAGAACATTCACTCACTTTATGCTATTAGGAACAAATTGGTCTTGGGAACATTTAAATCTGTTGAAGTCTTATTACATGACATCAGTCTTGGGATATCTTCAAAGGTATAATTCCATGACGGCACTGTATTACATTACATTTTCAAGTCTTGGGAAAGTCTATAAATCTCTGGGAAGCACCTTGTTATGAACCTTTAACCTGTAAACTCTGAGAGAACATCTTGTAATATTTTATAATTCAGAGTTAAACTTTAGCTAGTAAAACTGCAATAGCATCTTATTACTGGTAATGTTTTATCAATAAAAATAGGCGTTGGAGGCCGAATGGTTAAGGTAGTTCGTCTACTATTAATCATGTGTTCTGTCAACACCGAGGTTGTGGGTTCCAATCGTAACGTGGGCAGTTCATTTGCGACTCCAATCTTAATTGACAAGGATTGCCAGTTTTGTTACCAAAGGTCAGGGTTTTCTCAGGGTACTCCTGCTTCCTCCCCCAGTAAAAGCTGGACACCATTATATAGCTGTAAAATTGTAAAACAGCATTCAAACAAACAAGCAAACATCAATAATTGTAAACAAATAAATATTTCCTTTACTGGTCTAGTTTATTTATTACTTACATATGTAATGATTTGCAGCAAACCTTTTTTGTTCATCAATAAAACCTAAAGGGAGATGTATTAAAGTCTTGTTTTTATTTTGGTTTTATAAGTTTGTACTAATAAATTATATATTTTCCAACAGTGTACACTGTACATATATATACATGGAAATAAGATCTTCTACTACACATACATGTAGTCATATACAGTTAATCAAACCACAAAACATATCTATTAATCTATACTAAAAGTTACACCATCGTGGAGTGTGTTTTTTTTGCTTGCATTTTTTCTAATTCGTATTGTACTTATTTATTATGAAAATCCTGCAGAAAAAATTTATCCACGGAAACCTGTCCATATTTAACACTATGTCTCTGTTGCTTACATGTCACAAATAATTCTTGACTGTTGCTACTGGAATTTTACATTGTAAGTCGGCCATTTTTGTTTCTAAAGGGATCTATTAATTTTTGCAAACCTTCGTCTGCTTTTGTGACATACTATGGTATTCTGACAAGTGATAATTGTGTCAACCACAAAGGACAAAGCCTGAAAGATTTTGAATATAAAAAAATCAACTGCACCTAGGTTACACTTCCGTTCTAATTTAGGTAAAAAAATTAACTATGGAAAAAGCACCCTCTCAAAATGAAAAAACTGCTGCATTTCAAAATGATGATTATTTTGAGGAAATAATTGTTGATTTCAAAATTTTTTTTTTATCTACAAAAGGAGCATAAGCTCGACCATATGCAGTAAGCAGTGTTTATTTGTCAGGCAAAAAATCTCCACAAAACACGGCGATTCTTACTTAAGGAGATTTTTGGTGTTTGAAATTGTTGCTTTGTCAACACTGTACATTGCAGAGTGCACTTTAGCCTATCACAGAGATTTATATAATTACAAATATATTAATTCCTGTCCTTATGTGATAAAGCATACATTCCTGAAACTTATCCTACAGATATTTCTTCTGTGACAAAATGGATTTCCACAAATAGCTGAACTATGGTGGTGTTACGGTGTGGCTTTATTCCACATCCAATGTAGACTGAATTCTTCCGTCTTATTGATACAAATATCTCAAAATTCTTTTCATTTTCATTTTAAACAACTGAAAACAAGATTTTTACCACAAAGAGAAGAATTTGGTCTACATTCAATCTCAATTTTTTTCAGATTATACTGATTTTCATACAAAGAATAAAGATGGCTTAGCATCATCTACAGAAGCAGCTGTAAATATTACTGTCAAACCTTCAGCCAAAGCAAGTTCTATAACAAGCACCGTAGGTCCTATATTACCTCCAGGAGACCCTGCAGCAAGCACAGGAGGCCTTTCAACAAGTACAGGAAACCCATCAACAAGCACAAACAGTTCTTTATCAACAGCAGGTCAATCTATCAGCACAGGAATTCCTTCAACAAGAACAGAAGATATCTGTGCTGCCACATCTGGGAAAAAGGGAAGAGGTAGACCTTCAAAACGGACTCAAATACTACCTTGTACATCTGTGCCACTGCCTTCCAAAAAGTCTAAGTCATCTGAAAATGTATCTAGCTCAGATCAAGTTAAAAGTCCACATTCATCTGCTGATTTGGCAAATAGTTGTAGTAATTATACTTCTGAAAAGATGCCTTCCACAAATATAGATATACATTCATCAAAACAATGTGGAAGTCAATTAGAGCCTTCAGCTAACAGAACATCAAATGAAATAACCATACAAAATACGAATTTAGAGAACAATCACAATGCAGTTAATGGCAATGATACTACAGGAAGGCAGGAAAATATTCCAAAAAAACCAGCATTGTTTACATTGAATCCATTCTGTATACCTATTGACTTGTTAAAATTTCCAAGACTTGTACCATCAGATGTGACGTTTAAACCAGTCATGAGAACACATCAAAAGGTTTTACAAGATTATCCTTACAGAAAGCCATGTAACATACCCAATAACCAGAAAAAGTTAGACAATGAAAAGGATGTTATTTGTATTGATGATAAAGCCCAGAATGTTGTCAGGGGAGAAAAATTCATCTCAATAACCCGCCAAGAGATTGCTGATAAAAATAATTAGTTTTAGTATGGAAATTTGTTTTGTTGCATCAAAAACCATTTAATTTATAGTTGGTAGTCATTATATAGTATAAAAAAATATACCTGTATTAGTGCACTGGACTCCAATCTTAATTAGGGGCCTGGGTTGCTGAGTAGTTAAGGTAGTTGATCACATGACCTGGAAACACTGATTTTGCAGGTTAGAGTCTCACTGCAGGCAGGGTGCGCTCGACTCCAAGCTTAATTAACAAGGATTGCCAGTTTTCCTACCAATGGTTATTGGTTTTCTCCAGGCTTCCTCCCTCAATAAAAACCGGACACCATTATATAGCTGAAAATTACTGAAAGTGGCATTAAACACCATTCAAACAAATGACCAATCTAAATTAATAAGGATGCAGTTTTTCTACCAAAGTTTGGGTTTAAATGCCATTCATGCAAACAAACAAATATACCTGTATTAGTACTTCAAAATGGTTATTCCCCTTTTCATTGTAAGTAGAAAGTTAAAAGTAGGAAAACTATTATAATTCATGTATTTAAAAAAAGGTTATTCCCCTTTGCGTTATAACTAGAAAGTAAGAAAAATTGTTAGAATAGTTTAAAGATGTTCTAAAGCTGAAGTCCATGAAGGAAATACTGCATAAACTCCATGAAAGGAGTGTGATCAGTAAGGTCATCAGGGTAAGAATGTCCTATTTTGTTAAAATTTCTGTAAATTCAGTATCACCATGGATATGGATTGTGGCTTGATCTGTAGACACAACAAATCAGCAGTGAGTTAGAATATGAAAATTTGCACAGTGATTGACCAAATTACTCAGGTACATGTAACTATTTAATCGTATGTCAATGTTGTCAAACGCTTCTCCCAAAATAGAAATTATCATAGGAAGTTTGGACACTAAGACCTGGTATATTGATGCACTAGTGTTGTCCAGATTGTTACGGAAAATCTGTGTTGACTTGAGAGGTTATTCAGGTTATTGATGGATTTTATTAAATTTGGTTTGGTCATACTGTTTTGTTTTTTTTCCTTAAATGGCTGATTTCTGGTACATCTGACAGGGGGGGCAAGATCTTCTCTGTTAACATGTTTTTGGGAATTTTTACACATCTGTTAACTGGGTTTTTTTTAAATAAAGTAACTTAACTGTTTTTCAACCATTAGCAGTTATCAGTTTTCAAATTTGACACTGTTGTTAACTGGTATAAAGAAAAGAAAAACCCTGTTTGCTGTTAATAGTCCGAACACTGTTAACTGTTTTTTACAGATTTTTTCTCTGTTATCTGTAAATTCATTTTATTCACCACTTTTTAAATGTAATTGAGTCTGTCTTCCCATGAAGGGCTGCTATTTGTTTTTCAATTTTTGAACTCACTCTTTTCTGTTTTCTCATGTAAATTGCTGTTATCTGTTATCATTATTTTAAATTTACTGTTATCTTTTTTTGGGAAAAATAACATATTGTGAACTTTTTAATGGCCCCTCACCCCCACCTCCAAATGACCGCCTTGTTGTATTGTAATGTGTCCTAATGTAGCTTGTACTTTATCTGGATTATGCCCCTTGATTGAGCGGGGGCCTCAATAGTCGAGTGGTCAGGGTAGTTCGTCTACTTTTGATCAAATGGTCTGTCAACACTGAGATTCCTTGTTCGATTCTCACTGCAGGCAGGGTGTACTTGACTCCAACTTAATTGACAATGATTGCCAGTTTTCCTACCGCAGGTCGGGGGTTTTCTCTGGTTACTCCGGCTTCCTCCCCCAATAAAAACTGGACGCCATGATATAGCTGAAAACTTGCTGAAATTGGCGTTAAACACCATCAAACAAACAAAAACTTG
This sequence comes from Limnoperna fortunei, assembly GCA_944474755.1. Classification (NCBI taxonomy): domain Eukaryota; kingdom Metazoa; phylum Mollusca; class Bivalvia; order Mytilida; family Modiolidae; genus Limnoperna; species Limnoperna fortunei. The sequence goes on from OX104112.1 coordinate 68,248,072, forward strand.
TTTGAGCGTCTTCATCCATCTTTAATAAACGTGTCTACCATCATTGTGTCGTGTTTTTGGTATCTCCTTATACTGGCAAAAGCTGACAATTTGCAGAAATTGGCAATTGGAAATCGTTCAAACAAACAAAAACAAAAGCAATCATCAAACATGCGAAGTTAAGAACTTGTGAAATCCCCAATTAATAAAAGTAATTATTGTACATGTATTTGAAATCTACAAAAAGTGCTCGGTTCATTTAGATTGCTGAATGTCGTATGTCATGCGAAACGAATGCAAGATGTGCTTGGTCTGTATTGAGATGGGTGTCTGGATTGTGCTGAATGCTATAAATTATGTAGCCATCCACATTGTGTTGATGCATTGTGTCTGTTCAATGTGGTTGGGTAGTTGTGTTGGATCTTTGTGAAATATTAAACCCTCCAGTGTGTGTTGAGCCATTGGTTTTTGTGTTTTAATCATTGGCTGTGTTGTAAAGTCCGGTTTGTGTTTGCTCAAACGCAATCTCCATCAGGTTAATCACCATCCGTCTTGGGTCAATTCCAATCCACGTGATCATCGTACTGGTTAATCACCATCCGTCTTAGGTCAATCCCATTCCACGTCACCATCGTACTGGTTAATCACCATCTGTCTTGGGTCAATCCCATTCCACTTCACCATCGTACTGATATATGCACTAACAACAGAGCATAATGACAAGGAAATAAAGAACGTCTTTTAGCACTGCAAGAAGTCCTTTGGAATGCTAAAGTGGGAGAAGGCATATGCAGCAACAAATGACAAGCCGTAATAATTGCCAACTCCTATGAAATAAAGCTGATGAACACATTTGGCCCACTAAACTGATTTAGTATATGAACATAACACGGCTCGAATGGAGAACATCATAACCAAATTGACTACATCATGGTCACAGGGTGTTTTTAGTTCAGTTTTAACATCGATAACACGAGGAGCATTTCAATGGCAAACTGGAAGTGATCAAGACATAGTGATGATGATCTTTCGTCTACACCTTTAGAAAATCAGCAGACAGTGTTGTACAACAATCCAGTTTCTCCCAAAGATATTAGATTGATTGATTGGATGTCTGCTTTACGTCCAGCGAGCAGTATTTCAGCTATATTCAGGACGGGAACAAGTTAACAATAAATCAACGGAAAATGTGGGTGGGATGGGTCACAGGGAACACAATTTTGACTGCCACTGGAAAAGTATGGAGTTTTGGGTAGGGGCGGAAAATTTAGCCTTTTGTAGCGGCTACAATGAGCCTACGCTTTTTCGAAATCTACAAAAGGGGTCTTTATCGTGCAAGGAGCGTATCACTCTCCAAACACGTTACCCACTACGGTCCGCGGTCAGGTTTTCCGTTTCCGTATTATGACATGACAACCCCCCCCCCCCCAACGAGAGGGTCTCCCCTATCCGCCACCCGGGGACGCGCTGGGCTGCTCTGTGGGTCGAGCACTGGGAACCCTCCCAGTATGGTAGCAGCAAAGATATTAGAACCAGTTCAGGCAAGATAGGAGGGAAATAACCATTAACCCTACTTGGAGCTGACGACACAGGCATGGAAACACAGATCGGTACGTTTAACATAACAGTGTCCGAAGCAACCAGTGTGATCCATTGCGAACGTACATCAGCGAAAGAAACCATGGATCACTGCAGACATTCTACATATGTGTGTTCGAAACAAGGAACATCACATTATAGAGCTGTCAAACAAAAAAGCACGATACAGCAAAGGAAACCTGGAAACAATGTCATGATATAGTGAACTGCACCAAGAAAAACAACAGTAAGCAAGCGTTTTAATTGCCTGTCCAGTATGTAACAAAGACAAGCATCTACCATAAAGATGGGAACTGTTTTACAGAAGACCAAAATATCTTGCAGAATAGATAGAATAGTGTTCGGACTTGTAGAACCATTCAGAACTACAGCCACAGGGGAACAGCCAATCAGTAACCAACATAGACAGCTATCCCGTCCTCCGATATCAGTATAGTCCCTGAATAAGGGGAAGTCAGTAGTTGTAGACAACATCCCAACATAACTAGTTCGAGCAGGCGCAGAAGGTACGTTAATCTTCCTACTCCCTAATCTCGTACAAGATATGGCAGACAAGGGAGTTGATCAGGTCGTTGACACTGATAACAATCCTCCCAAAGAAATGTAACGTACAGCAATGTCAGAACTATCGCACTATTAGCCGTATATATTTGTCAACGTCATGTTTATAGTTCTATTAAGCAGACCGAAGCCCCAGGCAGAAAAGATTATTGCTGAAGAGCAGTCAGTTTTCAGACCAGTGTGTTGCATAATAGAAAAGATTGTTGACCTCCGATTATAACTAGATATCGGTGAGATCTTATCCATCTCTGTGGCCCCCGCCGACCTTGAGGTCAAAGGTCATCAACCATGGTATGCGAAACATCGCATTGATATTATCTATCCACGTAACAAATATCAAAAGCCTACCTCTGGAGGTAAAAAGTTAACATAGACCGGACACGATTGGTTTCGGACGGACACAAGGACGGACGGACATACTGATCACTATAGGGCCCAAATTATTGCCAATACTCCTAACATCCAAGATCTAAAATATGTCTTTGTGGACTTCAAGAGAACATTTGACGGGGTAGCACGCTGTTCTCTGATAGAGCATGAAGCATTACAACATCAATAATAACTGAAAGACATATGACTAAGCCAATAGTGCATGTTTACTTTAACAATGGCATAGAGACATCAAGACTGTCTGCTCTCACCTACTCTCTTTAACATCTTCCTTGAAAAAAATCTGGCTGACTCACTAGTAGAACACGAAGAAAGTGTCAGCACTGGGGATACAAATTGCAAACTCGGTCTTTGCTAATCACATTGATGGCCTTACTTGAAAGTAAGAAGAGCTTGCTCGCATGCATGGGGAAACGTCTTAATATAACATGAAAATCAATTGCCAAAAAGACCAATGGCATCAACACGGACATGATGATTAATTGTCAAGCACTGGAAACAGTACACAGCTTCAAATACCTTGGAGTAATTGAAACAGATGAAGGATCAAAACTCGAAATATTTCTTTAATAGTGCAAAAAACAGCTGCGCTGGCAAGATTAAAATCCATCTGGAATGATCAACACATCCTACTAGCTAAACGATCAGACAAGTCCGGACCTCGTCATCTCAGTATTACTGTATGCGTGTATAACATCAAATTTCGAGAGATACGTCGTTACTTTTAAACTAGTGCGACGAAGTGCTTGCTTTTCCATTAAACTCCGGGTTGCGTTATCGAATTCAGCAAAGATACATACATAATGGTGAATTAAAATCTTATGATGCAACAAATCCACAGTTCCTTATACTCTGAACTCACGTTTCACATTAACCGTTACATATTCGTTTAAACATATTTTATTTTTCGAAAAAAAGCAACAAACACAAAGTTTGCAACTTAAATTCTTACTGATACAGTACAATTAGCAGTAAGACAGCAAAGTGCTTCTGAAATGCAGCTGACAGTTCGTGTATGTAAAATAATGACGTTAATTTAGCCAGCACTGGGACCAGTATAAATTCAAATTGTTCAATCATGGCCCGTAACAGGTAAAAAATGAATTTAACACTGCTTGGTTGATAGGTGTATTAAGTAAAAATACTTACAAAATTAATAGAGAGAAATACATTTATATTTTATTCATCATAATAGTGATTGAGTTAGTGCAAATTATCTACTTTAAATGGTTCAACATCATTTAAAATATATGTGTCTTCATCATGTTCATTGCTCAAGATTAGGGACAGGTCAATATTTATTGTGGTGGTAGGCCGGTGCAAAATGCAATAGGACATACTTTTCTATGCTGGCATAACTGTGGGCTACAAGTTTTGTTATTTTCAGCACTGATAGGATAGCAAGTTTTTTTCATGACAATATCATCAATGAAAATTGTCCGACGTTTTAATTCAAAACCAATATACTGTAATCGAACAATTTGTTAACAAACATAAATACTAAATTGTAACCATAAAATTATTCACTAGATAGGACACCAGTTTTTTTATAACACGTCTGATGTAGGACAGCAACTTATTTGTATTTTAAAGAGATGGGACATAACCTTTTTTAAACCTGATAATTTAAAATGCACCGGTCCCAATCCCCCAATTAATACTGACCAGTCCCTTAATAGCATCCACTATTGATCACGTGGTCTGTCATGACTGATGTTGCGGGTTCGAGTCTCAGTACTCGACTTCAATCTCAACTGACAAGGATTGCCAGTTTTCCTAGCTACCACAAGCAAGTAGGGGGTGTCTTTGGGTACTCCAGCTGCTTCCCCGAATAAAAACTGGACGCCATGCATGATATAGCTGAAAATTGCTGAAAGTGGCGTTAAACACCATTCAAACAAAAATGCTCGAACATTCTCTCGACTATTCTGTATAATAAATCATGATAGGTGGAACATCGGACAGTGCATTGTGATTAAAAACAAAATGTTATGGGAAACGCCTTCTCGTATACACCCTTTTTACGAAAGTAAATTTGATTTAAGATATCCTTTTAGATTGCACCATAAACTCATTTGATATTTCTACTAATAGTGGAGTCTGAATTTAATATTAATTAAAATATACACCAGTGTTGTGTTTTGTCGCTTTAAATTTGCGTCCAATCTGAAGAATATTTCTTTTTCAGTGATAATAATAATTAATATTGAGACAAATTTGATAGTTGATTGCATCTTCTTATATCAAATGCATTAATAATAGTTTTTAAGCAGATTAATATCTATAAGATTTACCTTTATCGTGAAGATTTTTGCTTAACAAAAATGCATCTTTGAAAAATGCATGAAATTCTGATGAGAGATTTTCTAATATTTTAATAGTTTTAATAATATCAAAATGTTGGATTTCTACTCAACTCTGAAAGTGAGCAAAAGACTGTTTTGTTTAGTCTTGGCATATTTTACTGAATTTTAAATGTAAGGATTCCCCATTAATGTTTTGTAATATTCATCAACAGCAGAGACATGTAATGAATGTAATTATTAGTCTTTGTCAATAGATACATGACTACCAGAGGTTCCTTTTAACTTTTTATTACAAACACAATTCCCCAAATTTCGGATCCTTATTGCAAAACAGGCTAACAAACTCGATTGAACGTTCCCGAACCCAGCCCTTAAAATACATCACAATTAAGTCTTTGTAAAAACTGAGTTTCTGTTACATACAGTAGATGGGATTATTTTGATCAAGTAAAATAAGAGAACAAAAACATGGTTTTAAAAACTAATGAAATCATTCGTTTTTAAACCATGCAGTATTTGAGCTACATTCAGAACGAGAGACATTTATTTAATATGTTGCATCGTTGGAGTTACTTGTTATCTAGAACGTAACATAAAGAAACTTTTCTTCCAAAATCCACGACCTAATAATATGTGACAAAAATCTAAATGTATGTCAGTGTACTCATCCGTGACAATTCGTTGTGTATTGCTTTTGGAGACTTAACGCATGCGTGGATCTACATTGTAAACAAAATGGCGACGGCTAAAGGAAAGTTGCAACCCCACGGGGGGATAGTAAGAATTGGATATTATGAGATAGATCGAACAATTGGAAAGGGAAATTTCGCCGTAGTTAAACTTGCTACTCATATATTTACAAAAACAAAGGTAAGCGTTACACAATGTCCACAATTGATCAAGCCTAAATTATCCTCAAGTTTTTAGAAGCAAATTCCCATTATTTTCTAAATCATGACATTATTATCACACATATCTAATGCAACAAACTGATTGGTCTTATAGCAAATGAACTTATTGAAACAATTTTAAATACATATAGGTACATATATGCCGTTACTTAATCGGAATAAATACAACCAAAATACTATCCTATTAATAATTGACAGTGAAGTCCCAAACTGTAATATGGAAATTACTTATACCATCAGTATCACATGTATCAGTTTGCAAAAAATTGCCTTTATGGATACTTGTCAAATAAGCAAGATAACTCTACCTTAAGGCGATAACCTAAGGATTTATTATTTTGAAATACAAACTATGCATAACTAATTTTCTGATTATTACCAAAATTATACAAATCTTTGCTTGTTAAAGAAGGTCGTAATTTTAACATCCAGGATCACACATAAACATCCAGTTGTTATACAGAGACAAACTGCAAATGTCTGGCAGCAGGACATAACAGTTGTCATCTGGTAAATATTTTAGTTGGTTTGTGAACACTGGTTTGGTAGTTGGAGAATCCTCTGGCCATTGCTCCATGCAAAGTATTAATGCAAGGTTGTATGGAACAGGATTGTTAGACCACTGGTTAGGGAACGGCCAAAATATTTGTAACTTATACAGTAGTTTCCCCACTGATAATAATTTTGTATAACAGCTGATTATATTTTTATACAAAAAAAAATTGTCACATAATAGTACACATTACGCCAAGTCAGTGAGTCCATGGTGGACACAGATTGTAGTACGTGGACATTCCTGATGGATCAAAGTTCATCATTCGTGGACAATTCAAATATGATGTCCCCAATGGATCCGCGAATTATTCCACATGTCCGCAACGTAACATAATAGTCATGGACTGAAGCTGATAAATATTTTAGTTGAATACAGTGTATTGTTCCTGTCATTAAATCATTCAGTTATGTATAAATTCTTTCCAGATCACCAGCAAAAACATGCTCAAGAAGGGTAATTCATCAATTATTTTTACATAATGTTATTTTCATATTCATGAGTAAAAAAGGGGTAAAAAAACAGTAAACTGTTATACAATAAAAGTGTGTTTAAACACAGTAGGTGTTAATAAAATGCTGGCGTAAAAAACCTTTCTGTATGGTGTCCAGAGGATTTAGGATACCTGTCGTCCACCGGATGCGAAATATTATGGTCCATTGATCAATCAACACTTGCAATTTTATTGTGGTGGGGTCAACTAATATACGCATGTATAAATGTGTGTAAGAATTGACAGTTATGAATTAGGTTAAATATACTTAAATAAAAAATGTCTCGTTGGCAACACTTCCTGTTCATGATCAGGTAACTGGTGCTAATTGATGAAGGTAACCAACATGTGGACTGTGGAAAATTTACAGTCTAATTTAAAATATTACGCCAACCGGAAAACTTTATTGTCTGAAACACATTGAGGCAATTTTTTTCCCCCCACTTTTTCAAAACTTTGGCAGTCATAGGTTTTTGTGGAATAATATCAAAAACACATATTTACTTTTAAGTTTTTCTTTTTAAAAGAATTTGGTACAATTATTTGCAACCACAAATTTTGATGTCGTCAGCCAGAGACACGTCACAGGTCACTTATAGTAATATGCTCCTCCCATTCATTGGGCGATTCCTGCCGCACCTTTTGATTTTTTGGTAATAGGTGTGTTATTTTTGACCTACCTTGTAATTATTCGCATCTTATCAGGTCTTAAAAGAGACTGATAATTGACATGTCCGATTGTTACAGAATTTACACAACAATAGAAGAATCTTTTGAATGAACAATTGTGTAAAACGAACATAAAATTGAGATGTCTGAGTAATGAGGTTCAAAAAATGTTACTGCATTCCTACAACAAATATTTTCATTATGAATTTGTGCAGTTACAACATAAGTCTTGTACAAGTGCACTGTTTATCAGGGGAATACTGTGAAGTCCATGAGTAGACGATTATGCAGTCATTTTCAGGGGCGTAGCAAAGTTACATTGTGGATTCAAAAAATAAAAAATGGGTCCAGCATGTTCACCCCCACCCCACCCCGAAAAAATGTGAAAAAAAAAGGTCAATTTGGTGCATTTTGGAGAGTTGTAATGTGCTTTATTTAGTACTGAAAATGGACATTTTACTGATTGCAGGGATAGATTGCATTTTTGTCAAAACCCTGTGGATTCAGCGGCGTACTCGCGTATAGGCAGCTACGCCCCTGATTTTGGTCACAGAACGTTTGCGGAGAATTATCACTAAAAAAATTGATTGCCACTTGTTTTTTCGTGGACTTTGCGGAATCCATTTTGGTCGTAGTGTATATAAATACTTAAAGTATGGTACAGTAATAAATATTTCTATACAGTATGTTTGTTGTTTGTTTGTTTGAATGATGTTTAATGCCACTTTCAGCAATTTTGCAGCTATATCACGTCATCCATTTTTTATTGGGGAGGAAAGAAATTTATTAAAGAAAAGACTTCAAAAATGAGCAAAAGAATGTGTAGATTTCGATTATTTAGCTAGCAGTTGCCACTTTCACAAATGGTGAATCCCTTTCAGAAATGAAAAATATATTTCGAATGTAATTTGCCAGTTAAAACACTGAAGATTTTTATTGTCAAAATCGGCACAGGTAAATCCAAAAAATATTAATATATAAAGGTACAAGTTTATGACCCAAGCCAATTACAGTAATTATGTAATAAACTTGTCACCGGACATTGATAAAGTTAATTACTATGTACACACTGTCACACACAATCAAGCATAGCCACAAGTACCAAGGGTTGCTTTGGATTGCTTCTCACATGACCTTATCTTGGTTCCACTTCGCCTTGTTCATCTTGATAAGCGAATTTGAAGTCGCCAGTCATTTTGAACAGTTGCCTTATGTCTCCTTTAAATTGTATTCCCATTTAATTTGCGTCAGAAATGTAATATTTTTGCGAAGTTTGCCCTTGCATTAGTGATTTTGTTATCTTGAAGTAGATTCCAAATGTTGGCTGTATTTTCCAAATTTTAACAAAATTTTTCCCAATTTATGAAAAAATCCCAGCAGAAATCTATACAAAAATGTTGATGTTTATATTATGGCTTGCATTAAAGTCACCTTTTCATCATCCCACTTAGGAGTTGTTTATCTTAAGCAAAATGAGGTTGCCCTGTCATTTTTAGCAGTCACTCTCAGTCTTCAGGAAATGCATCTGTCCGACGGATAAAAGCTATATAAGAATGCTTGGGACTGGTAAAAAATCGTTTTTCATCAGTCTGAAAGTCCAACATTGTTATTATCGAAGTTCAAGTTGCCCCAATGGTTTGTTCACAGAAAATACTTATATATCTGGTAGTACTAGTACTGATTCACACAGACTTCCAACTTTCAAGTAAATATGTAAAACCAATAAATAATTGAAAATATCCTGCGTATTTAACTCATGTTTGAAACGTTTTAGTTTGGCAAATGGATTATGCGCCATTTGTTTATTACTGGGATACATTTTATAACCAACAGTGAGAAATGAGAATAAAGTAGACTACAACAGCCACTTTAATGAAAAATCGTAACTGTTTGATAAACAAACACTTTTAAATGGGGTTGAAACTCAGAAGTTTTTTTAAAACATTATTTATTTTAATCATTGGCTTTGACTAGTAAGCTGAAATTACAGAATAAAGATAACTAGTTATCAATGACCTTATGATAATTTCTGTAGATGGTTGTCCCATGGAGCAGTTGCATGCCTTTCAGCACAGCTTTGTGAATTATTTCTGTGTATAATATTTATTTTATTAGCTCACCTGACCCACAGGGTCAGTTTGATCTATTCTCATCACTTGCCGTCCGTCACTGAAGTCGTTGGCGGCCGTAAACTTTTTACATTGCAATCTTCTTCTCCACAACTGCTTGGCCAGTAGGAACCAAACTTTGCAGGAATGTTTATTGGGCGGTTCTTAACAAAGATTGGCTGAAACTCACAAATCTTCTTCTCATAAACTGCTTGGCAGGTTGATTTGAAATACCTATAGCAGAAATGTACCTTAGATTGTCCTCTACAAAGTTTGAGTTTTTTGTGCTGATCCAAAGTCCAAGATTACTGCCATCACAGGACAAAGTTTATCATAGGACCCTATGGGAAAAACATATAAACAACTCCTTCTCGGAAACAATGAAGTCGAATTAATACTGAAGGTTGGATAATTATCTTGTTATTTTAAGTTTTTGAAGCCAATTGCAAATTCAACATGGCTTCCCTCATGCATTCTGATTGGCTGAATTAAAAAAATTCTTCTTTCTTAGATGGTCCTCTGCAAACTTTTGAGTTTTTTTATCAGCATTCAATATCCAAGATGGCCACCATGGCAGGACTTAGTTTAACATCGGACCCTATACCCTATGGAAAAAACATACAAACAACTTCTCGAAAACCGTTCCACACAATGAAGCCAAATTATAAGGAAATGATGATTGAATATTTATCTTATTATTTTGAGTTTTTTTAGCCAATTGAGAATTGAACATGGCTTCCTGGGCCACTTATAGGTTCTGATTGTCTGAAATTTCAAAAATCTTCTTTTTACAAAATGCATTTCAGATTGATTTGAAATATTGCATAAATGTACCTTAGATGGTCCTCTGCAAAGTTTTGAGTTTTTTGTGGCAATCCAAGTGGAACACAACTGAACATAGGACCCTATGGGAAAACCATACAAACAGCTTTTTTTCTGAACCTGTTCCATGGAACATACTTACCTATTGAAAAAACAAAAACTGCTTCTTTTCAGAAACTGTCCTACAAATTGCTGCTGAGTGGAAATTCAACATGGCAACATTCATAGAAACAGCATCTTGACATAAATTCTTGGGATCATTAATATGTTGTTTTACAATTAGTAGAATGAAATTGTAGCCACAAATTTTTTTTATACTTGTTGGAATTCAAGTGACAAATTGATTTAAGTATCTATTGTTAATTTTCAAATGCTTTTGTCAATGATAAAGTAGCGAGTGCTGAAAAATTCACTGATATGATTTAAGGGCCTTGGTGACCAAGTGGTTGAGCTATTTAGTATTGATCAAATAGGTCCATCAATGCAGGTTGTCAGTTCTAGTCTTACTCTGGGCATCTGCCAAGTGCTCCACCCCAGCTTTAATAGACAATTATAGCCAGTTTACTGCAGAAGGTCGAGGTTTCTACAGGTACTTTAGCTTTATTCATGAATAAAAAATGGATATACCTCACTGTCCTGAAAAATGTCTAAACAGACAAACAAATTTTTTTTTTAAACATTTAAGTTAGGGTTTTTTTCCAGATTGTGTTTATAAATACTAGTACCTCAGTTATGATAAAAAGTTGAAATAAATTCAAAATATTTTAATAGTAAGTGGAGATTTAAAATAGTCATCATGACATTGCAAAATACATCTATAAATTAAGAATAGCCCATGTTATCGATGCCTGATTTTAAGCAATCAATAAGCCAATATTTATTTCGCATTTGACCAGCACCCAGACCTTATTTTACTGGACTAGAATACAAACAGGACATAATTGGCAAAGGAGACAATACAATTCCTAATATTATCTAAATCCAAATTTAGGGACCCAGACTTATTTCCTATTTATTATATAATGGGTGTTTCCGATTTTGCAATGTAAATACAATCCTACTTTTTGCGAATTCATAGGAAACAGGGACCAGTATAATTTTCTGATCTATTAGGTCCGACAAAGTTAAAAAAAATTCTGAATTCAATCAATCAGCTGCTTTATACATATACATGTATTTGAGAAAATAATTCTAACATAGAGGTCATAACTAAATTGATTTACTTAAATGTTTAGTTGTGTTATGAAACCAGGGACAAACAAAAAGATGTTTAATTAAAGATAAAAAAAAATTATATTCATCAAAGATGTGCCAATTTTAAAACTTGAAAAAACTCAAAAATTGCTATGCTAAAACACATAAATAAATTTTATGCTGCATGTGATTAGATCTTAATGATTTATTAAAAATCTAAATTAAATATTTTCTGTAGAGAAAAAAGGGCAATGGATTATGTATGCCAACTGTTGAGAAGTGATTCTGCATCAACTTGTCACTGTTAATCAGTGCTGTACTGTATCACATGATAAATATTCCATAATCTTTGAAGAACACATATTCATATACAGCAAATAATACTTAAGTTCTACAGTATCAGTATCAGACTATTATTAAGGAATTTTCATTATTTTGAATGTGAGGCATTGCCTGATCCTGTAAATTGTAAAAATTTAAATATAGTTGGTCATTTGTGTTCCATTTGAGCCATTACAGGCTTCTGGCCTGGGAGCGTCTAGTTTAAATAACTTTTCACTGTAGTGTTATTTTCTTTTTTTATAAGTGTCAAATCAAGTCACTTTTTCCCCAATTTCATATAGATAAATTTTCCCAATGGTAAAGGTGGGGCTGTTTTTAAAAAAGGCAAAATCACTGTTTTTCAAGGTTAAGTTTAATGATGACTAATTGTGAAAGTTCAATGTCAATATCTGTTATATTTACTGAGATATGTCTATTGACAATAAATGTCATCAATCCAGAATAGATAAATCTTACAAGGTTCAATTAATATATATGACAATTTAAGACTTTAAAAAGGTCTACATTTGGTCAAGTTTCAGTTTTGTAGCTATACTGGTACCAGAGTAGTCAGTAGTTCTCGCCATTTAAATGACAGAAGCAATTCTCACCATTTAGCTGATCGTAATTTTTCGTTTAAAATCGATACAAAGGCTTTATTCAATTAATTTCACTATCTTCCATCCAAAACTAGTTCGGATTTTCATTTTTAAAGCCAATTTTTCACAAATATTGTCCAAAGATCAGGTGGCGAGAATTACTTGCCGGCGAGAACTATTTGTGACCAGTAGTTAAGGAGATGATCAGCAAACAACAAAATGTTAAAAATAGGAATTTGACAATATGACTTATTTCAATGTCAATGTCAATTATGCCCAACAGTGAAAACCCCAAGTCTCTATCATAATTTGGTTTAGGAGATACTATGTTTAAAATCAAATTGCAAAAAAGGGGAGAAAACTCAATAGGAGGTAAAAAAAATTCTTTGTGCTATATGTACCAAAGTGTCACAATCCATTACTGATCAACAACTTTCATTGTGACATCTTTTATAATTTTAAAGTTTATTAGCACACAAACAGCTTTGTGGCAAGGTAAATAACTCCATAAAGAAAAAGGTTTCAGATGTGTCAGGGTTAACTGCAGTCTGCGCAAGCATAATGTCTAGTGTACAAAATGTTCTTATGATATGTCAAGAAAACATAGTTATTATGTGAAAAGAAAAACTTTGCAGAAACAAATGAAGGAAAAACAGACAGATGACACCCAATATTAATTCAAAAATGAGAACCTGTTTAATATTTTTTTGATCAAAGGTATATTATTTTATCAGAAGAAAAAAGGGTTTCATGCATCCTCACAAGTCAGTGTTTCTGTGTCCACATGTGTCCACGAAACCCTGACAAACTTAGCTAGGAAATTCCCGGGCTAGAAGATTTCATATGACATCAAACCCTCAAAATATCAACTAATGAAATTGCTTGAAAGAAGCAAGTGTTTGGCAGTTGTCATTCTTACTCATTTTTGAGTCGGAAGAAAACATAACGCAACTAATAAATAACACAGTAATAACAAACTATTAACACAACTGTAAAAAATACACTGATTTTGACATTGTCTGTACAACACATCCATTTGGTTTATTTACAACCAACATCGGGATATCCCCTAACCAAGTCGTGAATAAAAACGAGCTTTTGATTGGCTACATTAAGGTATGAAGTAGCCAGTCAAAATAGTGACTTCTAGCAGGGGAATTTCCTAGCTAAGTTTTGTCAGGGTTTCATTGACACATGTGGACACGGAAACACTGACTTGTGAGGATGTCATGATGATTAAGTTGATTTGGTGAACATAGAACACAGCTGTGGATTTTGGTCATCCAAAAAAGTTGATTTTTCATTATACAAAGGATTTCAAGAGATTATCTATCTGAGTCACTTGAGAAACAATAAGCCAACAATTTTTTTTTTAGGAAAAACTTGACAAACTATAATGGTAAAATTTTCCATTTTTGAAAATATTTTAGGTGTCCTGCTTGTATCTACAATAGTACAGCCATTTAAGACACTAAAATAAGGACCAAATACAATGCTTGGTAATTTACATTTCAGCAGTATACATATTGCACCATATTACATATTGCAACATGTACACTGTTTTTTTCACCTGTGTTGATCCATTTTTCAAACAATAAATTATCAGAAATTATCACTTTCAACCCTGTGTTAATACACAATGGTAAGTATTATATGTGGAATCAGTTGCTAATTGATTTTATTCAATTTCTGGTCTACATGTACTGCATGCAGGTGTCATACAAAATGGAAAAAAAACTATATATTGTCATTACCTTGAATAAAACATTTAAAATTATGACCTCCATTAAGCCTTGGACAAGGACTTTTACATTTACATTCATGTTACATACATGTAATCAAGGCAGAGTTCTGCAGGGAAGAGTACATGCCATATGCAGCATTCAAAAGATAATAGAGCGTTGCTGAGTTGTCTTGGTGCATTACAAAACATAACTAGTATTCATGCCCATTTATCAAGGTAACACACGATGAAAGTCCTTGTTACATGTGCATATTAGTAGGTTACATACTGGTATGTTGAACATAATGAAAGTCCTTGTTAAATGTACATACTAGTAGGTTACATACTGGTATGTTGCAAATATTGAAAGTCCTTGTTAAATGTACATAGGCTACATACTGGTATGTTGCACATATTGAAAGTCCTTGTTAAATGTACATAGGTTACATACTGGTATGTTGCACATATTAAAAGTCCTTGTTAAATGTACATAGGTTACATACTGCCTGGTATATATGTTGAACATATTGAAAATCCTTGTTAAATGTACATAGGTTACATACTGGTATGTTGAACATATAGAAAGTCCTTGTTAAATGTACATAGGTTACATAGTCATACTGCCTGGTATATATGTTGAACATATTGAAAGTCCTTGTTAAATATAGGTTACATACTGGTATGTTGAACATATTGAAAATCCTTGTTAAATGTAGGTTACATACTGGTATGTTGAACATATTGAAAGTCCTTGTTAAATGTACATAGGCTACATACTGGTATGTTGCACATATTGAAAGTCCTTGTTAAATGTACATAGGTTACATACTGGTATGTTGCACATATTAAAAGTCCTTGTTAAATGTACATAGGTTACATACTGCCTGGTATATATGTTGAACATATTGAAAGTCCTTGTTAAATGTACATAGGTTACATACTGCCTGGTATATATGCTGAACATATTGAAAATCCTTGTTAAATGTACATAGGTTACATACTGGTATGTTGAACATATTGAAAGTCCTTGTTAAATGTACATAGGTTACATACTGGTATGTTGAACATATTGAAAGTCCTTGTTAAATGTACATAGGTTACATACTGCCTGGTATATATGTTGAACATATTGAAAATCCTTGTTAAATGTACATAGGTTACATACTGGTATGTTGAACATATTGAAAGTCCTTGTTAAATGTACATAGGTTACATACTGGTATGTTGAACATATTGAAAGTCCTTGTTAAATGTACATAGGTTACATACTGCCTGGTATATATGTTGAACATATTGAAAATCCTTGTTAAATGTACATAGGTTACATACTGGTATGTTGAACATATTGAAAGTCCTTGTTAAATGTACATAGGCTACATACTGGTATGTTGCACATATTGAAAGTCCTTGTTAAATGTACATAGGTTACATACTGGTATGTTGCACATATTAAAAGTCCTTGTTAAATGTACATAGGTTACATACTGCCTGGTATATATGTTGAACATATTAAAAGTCCTTGTTAAATGTACATAGGTTACATACTGCCTGGTATATATGTTGAACATATTGAAAATCCTTGTTAAATGTACATAGGTTACATACTGGTATGTTGAACATATTGAAAGTCCTTGTTAAATGTACATAGGTTACATACTGCCTGGTATATATGTTGAACATATTGAAAGTCCTTGTTAAATGTACATAGGTTACATACTGCCTGGTATATATGTTGAACATATTGAAAATCCTTGTTAAATGTACATAGGTTACATACTGGTATGTTGAACATATTGAAAGTCCTTGTTAAATGTACATAGGTTACCTACTGGTATGTTGAACATATTGAAAGTCCTTGTTAAATGTACATAGGTTACATACTGCCTGGTATATATGTTGAACATATTGAAAATCCTTGTTAAATGTACATAGGTTACATACTGGTATGTTGAACATATTGAAAGTCCTTGTTAAATGTACATAGGCTACATACTGGTATGTTGCACATATTGAAAGTCCTTGTTAAATGTACATAGGTTACATACTGGTATGTTGCACATATTAAAAGTCCTTGTTAAATGTACATAGGTTACATACTGCCTGGTATATATGTTGAACATATTAAAAGTCCTTGTTAAATGTACATAGGTTACATACTGCCTGGTATATATGTTGAACATATTGAAAATCCTTGTTAAATGTACATAGGTTACATACTGGTATGTTGAACATATTGAAAGTCCTTGTTAAATGTACATAGGTTACATAGTCATACTGCCTGGTATATATGTTGAACATATTAAAAGTCCTTGTTAAATATAGGTAACATACTGGTATGTTGAACATATTAAAAGTCCTTGTTAAATATAGGTTACATACTGGTATGTTGAACATATTGAAAGTCCTTGTTAAATGTACATAGGTTACATACTGCCTGGTATATATGTTGAACATATTGAAAGTCCTTGTTAAATATAGGTAACATACTGGTATGTTGAACATATTGAAAGTCCTTGTTAAATTTACATAGGTTACATACTGGTATGTTGAACATATTGAAAGTCCTTGTTAAATGTACATAGGTTACATCCTGGTATGTTGCACATATTAAAAGTCCTTGTTAAATGTACATAGGTTACATACTGGTATGTTGCACATATTAAAAGTCCTTGTTAAATGTACATAGGTTACATACTGGTATGTTGCACATATTAAAAGTCCTTGTTAAATGTACATAGGTTACATACTGCCTGGTATATATGTTGAACATATTGAAAGTCCTTGTTAAATGTACATAGGTTACATACTGCCTGGTATATATGCTGAACATATTGAAAATCCTTGTTAAATGTACATAGGTTACATACTGGTATGTTGAACATATTGAAAGTCCTTGTTAAATGTACATAGGTTACATACTGGTATGTTGAACATATTGAAAGTCCTTGTTAAATGTACATAGGTTACATACTGCCTGGTATATATGTTGAACATATTGAAAATCCTTGTTAAATGTACATAGGTTACATACTGGTATGTTGAACATATTGAAAGTCCTTGTTAAATGTACATAGGCTACATACTGGTATGTTGCACATATTGAAAGTCCTTGTTAAATGTACATAGGTTACATACTGCCTGGTATATATGTTGAACATATTGAAAATCCTTGTTAAATGTACATAGGTTACATACTGGTATGTTGAACATATTGAAAGTCCTTGTTAAATGTACATAGGCTACATACTGGTATGTTGCACATATTGAAAGTCCTTGTTAAATGTACATAGGTTACATACTGGTATGTTGCACATATTAAAAGTCCTTGTTAAATGTACATAGGTTACATACTGCCTGGTATATATGTTGAACATATTAAAAGTCCTTGTTAAATGTACATAGGTTACATACTGCCTGGTATATATGTTGAACATATTGAAAATCCTTGTTAAATGTACATAGGTTACATACTGGTATGTTGAACATATTGAAAGTCCTTGTTAAATGTACATAGGTTACATACTGCCTGGTATATATGTTGAACATATTGAAAGTCCTTGTTAAATGTACATAGGTTACATACTGCCTGGTATATATGTTGAACATATTGAAAATCCTTGTTAAATGTACATAGGTTACATACTGGTATGTTGAACATATTGAAAGTCCTTGTTAAATGTACATAGGTTACCTACTGGTATGTTGAACATATTGAAAGTCCTTGTTAAATGTACATAGGTTACATACTGCCTGGTATATATGTTGAACATATTGAAAATCCTTGTTAAATGTACATAGGTTACATACTGGTATGTTGAACATATTGAAAGTCCTTGTTAATGTACATAGGCTACATACTGGTATGTTGCACATATTGAAAGTCCTTGTTAAATGTACATAGGTTACATACTGGTATGTTGCACATATTAAAAGTCCTTGTTAAATGTACATAGGTTACATACTGCCTGGTATATATGTTGAACATATTAAAAGTCCTTGTTAAATGTACATAGGTTACATACTGCCTGGTATATATGTTGAACATATTGAAAATCCTTGTTAAATGTACATAGGTTACATACTGGTATGTTGAACATATTGAAAGTCCTTGTTAAATGTACATAGGTTACATAGTCATACTGCCTGGTATATATGTTGAACATATTAAAAGTCCTTGTTAAATATAGGTAACATACTGGTATGTTGAACATATTAAAAGTCCTTGTTAAATATAGGTTACATACTGGTATGTTGAACATATTGAAAGTCCTTGTTAAATGTACATAGGTTACATACTGCCTGGTATATATGTTGAACATATTGAAAGTCCTTGTTAAATATAGGTAACATACTGGTATGTTGAACATATTGAAAGTCCTTGTTAAATTTACATAGGTTACATACTGGTATGTTGAACATACTGAAAGTCCTTGTTAAATGTACATAGGTTACATCCTGGTATGTTGCACATATTAAAAGTCCTTGTTAAATGTACATAGGTTACATACTGGTATGTTGCACATATTAAAAGTCCTTGTTAAATGTACATAGGTTACATACTGCCTGGTATATATG
The DNA here is from genome assembly GCA_944474755.1 of Limnoperna fortunei. Lineage (NCBI taxonomy): Eukaryota > Metazoa > Mollusca > Bivalvia > Mytilida > Modiolidae > Limnoperna > Limnoperna fortunei. The sequence goes on from OX104112.1 coordinate 68,266,875, forward strand.
TTGAACATATTGAAAATCCTTGTTAAATGTACATAGGTTACATACTGGTATGTTGAACATATTGAAAGTCCTTGTTAAATGTACATAGGTTACATAGTCATACTGCCTGGTATATATGTTGAACATATTGAAAGTCCTTGTTAAATATAGGTAACATACTGGTATGTTGAACATATTGAAAGTCCTTGTTAAATTTACATAGGTTACATACTGGTATGTTGAACATATTGAAAGTCCTTGTTAAATGTACATAGGTTACATCCTGGTATGTTGCACATATTAAAAAGTCCTTGTTAAATGTACATAGGTTACATACTGCCTGGTATATATGTTGAACATATTAAAAGTCCTTGTTAAATGTACATAGGTTACATACTGGTATGTTGAACATATAGAAAGTCCTTGTTAAATGTACATAGGTTACATAGCTACTGTACAGGCCTCGCGAATTTTAATTTCTCCGCGCATCCCGGTGGAGGAAATTCGGGTCTCCGCGGTCTCTCCGCGGTCATCTCCACCGCGACTCGCGATCGCGAATTGCTGGTGGAGAGCCGGTATCGGGTGGAGAGCCGACGACTCCACCGTGTATTCGCGGTGTATCCACTCTGCAAACATTTGGGGATATATTGGCACATTAGGTAACTGCATATTATCGTATAAATGACGTGAATTTATCGTAAGTCTGATCTTTCACCTTTTAAAATATATGACACTTTTGTGAACCTGTTTCAGATCAGTTTCATGTGTTATCCACAGAAAGATCGTGTAGAATACTATTTCTAACAATAATTAGCAAAGTTGTGTTAAGATTATTTATTGTATGTATGTTTGTATTAATTTATTAATCTTTCAACGTTTTATTTATATTTCAGGTTGTCTGTGAATATTTATTACTTATCTATATTATCAATTCATGTAGCTAAAAAGCTAATTATCTTATTTATGTTGTTCTTTCTTATGTAGAGGTCAACTTAGGCTTAGAGGTGACGAATATGCGGTAAAAAGCTTACCAACTTCAATATATTTCTTCCCAATATATTTATCAATTAATAAAGTTAACAGTTGTTCACATTCTCTGCAATGACGAAGTGACAACTTGGTTTATTTCTGTTACGTATTCCGTTTAACAACAGGTTGCAATAAACAAATCCATGGACACCTGTTCGACAATATGAATCGTCAAATAACGCGCATCCACTTATTTAAAACTGAGAGCTTTGACACTGTTCAAATATAATTAGTTTGTTTGTAAACTGTAGGTCAGTCTGTGAGTTCAAAGGTAAATAACGACCTTATTGTCGATCAGACAGTATTACCTTTGTTACACTAATTAATTGAAAATGTCCAGGAAGTGTCAGCGTACTAATTAAGAATTAGGCAATCATTTCTGTATAGCAAATATTGCTTGATAAGTACTTACCTTCGTATTATATGCTAGTTTAATCCGTGCCGAAGACAGATATAATATAAATTATATATAACTAAAAATTCCGCAGTTTCTTTGTATTTCTAAAATATTCGGTAAAAAAGCACGTGCCGATAATTGAGGATATCGTCTGCTTGTCAATCAAAGTATTTACCGCTTTCACAATAGCACGTGCAAGTAGTGTTATTTTACATTATTGTTACCGGATATTTTAAAATGCTTTAAAAAAATCTGCAAAGAAAGATGGATTATCGAGAAGCATCATTAGTGGTATGAGGTTTTCTTTTTCGTTTGGAGTTGTGAATATATTTCCTCCGTACATATTATGATTCCGAGATTCTACAAGGTTTATAAAAAACCAAAAAGACGCTTTCGATTTAGTTTTTGAACTGTAGTTCAGGATGTCAAATGATCACAGGTACAGCCTAATTAACGGTAATTAGTTATCATCTGACAGCATTACCTGTGTACCACTAATTATGTAATGAAAAATGGTCCGAAAGTGTCACTGTGCTCAATTAATTTGAAGGGAGGATTAATTTTACAACAAAAAATATAAAGTTTGTTGTATACACACTCGAGCATATGACAACAATTTCACTTACATTTATAGACGTAAACGGCACTATAGACGATCTTGTTTGTTGATGTTTGTCAAATTTGAAGAAAATATTTGACAGTAGAACACGTGCTGATAATTGAGGTATCGTCTGCTTCTTGAATGAATTAATTTACCGCCTGTAAAATAGCACGTGCAAGTAGTGTACAAAGATAAACCTGTGAAGTGGTTATAATTATTTTATTAAAAAAACGATGAAAATGAAATGACAGGAAGTATATCTTTATTTATTCCATCACTATTTTATATATTATTATTTCATAATTATACCTCCGTTTTTGGTGACGTAAACAAACAAGCTGTAATAGAATTCAACGATTATTTTAATTCATTGGATTGATACTGGATATTTTAAAATGCTTTCAAAAAGAACGTGGATAAAGACAGATGGATTACCTAGAAGCTTCATTATTGGCATACGATTTTCTTTTTCTTTTGGAGTTGTATGTTTCTCCGTAGACATTCTGATACCAAGTTTCTACAATGTTATAAAAATCCAAGGAAACACCGTTATTTATTTAAAACAGACAGCTTTGACACTGTTCAAATATAATTCAGCTTGTGAGTTCGTTTTTGAACTGTAGTTCACACTGTAAAATGATCAAAGGTAATTAAAGACATAATTAACGATAATTGGTTATATGACAGCATTACCTGTGTACCCTTAATTGTGTAATCAAATATGGTCAGGTGTCATTTATTATGTATTATGCAATTAATATAAAGGGATAATTAATTTTATAACACAAGGTATAGAATTTGTTGTATACACACTCAAGCATATGACCACAATTTCACTTTCCTTTATTGACGAAAGCGGCACTGTAGACGATGTTGTTCTGGTGATGTTTGTCAACACTAAGAAAATATAAGAAGTAGAACATTTTCTGGAGAAAGGAAACAGAAACTTAACATGCATACCCATTGTTCTGATGTGATTTTACGATCTTTTTGGTCGGCTATCCACCGCGACTCTGCGATCGGCACTCCACCGCGAAAACACCGCGACTCCACCAAGGAGAGTTGAGTAACAGTGGAGGAAACTGTCTCTCCACTCTCCTCCACCTCCACCGCGATGGGTGGAGAAACTAAAATTCGCGGGGCCTGTACAGTATATATAGTCATACTGCCTGGTATATATGTTGAACATATTAAAAGTCCTTGTTAAATGCACATAGGTTACATACAGTATGTAACCTATGTGCATTTAACAAGGACTTTTAATATGTTCAACATACCAGTATTACTGGTATGTTGAACATATTGAAAGTCCTTGTTAAATTTACATAGGTTTACCCCCGTTACATACTGGTATATATGTTGAACATATTGAAAGTCCTTGTTAAATGTACATAGGTTACATACTGCCTGGTATATACGTTGAACATATTGAAAATCCTTGTTAAATGTACATAGGTTACATACTGGTATGTTGAACATATTGAAAGTCCTTGTTAAATGTACATAGGTTACATACTGGTATGTTGAACATATTGAAAGTCCTTGTTAAATGTACATAGGTTACATACTGGTATGTTGAACATATTGAAAGTCCTTGTTAAATGTACATATGTTACATCCTGGTATGTTGCACATGTTGAAAGTCCTTCTTACATGTGCATGGGTTAAAAAGTAATCAATGAGTGATTGACTTTTTTCTGTGAGATTTCAAGTTCCCAATTGAATATATTGCAGAGAGAACAATAGCTGCTGTTTTAAACAATGGGGCAGTTAACCTTCCTAAAATTAAATACCCTGACCAACACCAACTTTTACATGGGAAATGCTTCATTTGGTCAGTGGCTCACATATAAAAGGTTCTTAAAAGTTTAAACAAGACTAACATTACTATGTTTGATATTTTGCAGGTAGCAATAAAAATAATTGATAAAACTCAGCTTGATGATGAAAATTTGAAGAAAATATACAGAGAAATACAGATAATGAAAATGCTGAAACATCCACATATAATCAGGCTGTATCAGGTAGGCCAGTTCTGGAAAATATTGATAATCCACTTACACAAATGTGGCTTTTTTTCTTCAGAATAATAGAAATTTGTTAGATTGTTATATCAGCACTGTTATTTCTACTGGATGATTTTCTTTTTAGTCAGAAGTCAGATCTTCTATTGCATCACTTTCCATCTTGTATAGTCTTCTCTGAAAGAATTGGACCAATTTAAACAAAACATCACCATAGCATTGGGCCAATCGAAACAAAACATTATCACCATAGCAATGGGCCAATTGAAACAAAACATTATCACGATAGCATTGAGCCAATTGAAACAAAACATTATCACCATAGCATTGGGCCAATTGCAACAATACATCACCATGTTTATTGAATAGTTCAGATTCGAAATTCAAATGGCCACCACTGCAAGACAATTTTACATAGGAACATATGAACAAATATCTTCTCATAAACTGCAGCACTGCTGAAAGCCATATTATAAATGATAGTTGTAAGATCCTCAGTAAAGTTTCTTTCGTTCTAATTTAAAATCCAACATTGTTGACACTGCAAGACTTCATTTACATGTACAATGTAACATAGAAACTTGTGGAGTAAATGTTCACTGGAACCAAACAGTGGCATACATTGGATGGTCTGGATCCTTACTAAGTTTTTGTGTTTTTATGGAAATCAAAAATGGCCACAAATTCAGAGCTAATAGTTTAGTATGGGGAAATGCCTTCTTCATTGTCTTCTTTATAAACCTTGTGAGCAATCTAACTTTTAAAAGCCTTTGGTTCATAGACTTAGTTTGATCTTTTTTTATAGAGACACTTATTTTTTTCCAATGAGACATCCTTGTTGTCCTGATTGTATTAAGTGTTCTTTAATCAATTATCATTCTATTGAATATACTGATGCATTTACCTGAAACTTCATAGGTATGGTTGCCAAAGTAGGATAACATGACCAAATAAGGCCATTAAGTGTATACCATAAGTCAGATTTTGATTTACCTTTACATTTGTACCAAGCCAAGTTTGTGCAGGTCATTGGCATGTTGTTATAGTCTTGATTTAACTAAGTTGGGGCTCTTGTTAAATTTATTGAATATTTTTGTTTAGTGCTACTTCTCAGCTACTATTGGTCAGGTTTAGATTTACTTTTACAACATTTTAAGGGACATGCACAACTATCCGGTATATGTTCCAAACCCGTAGTTGTGCATGTCCCTGGTCCTTTATGACTGGATTGCTTAAAATGAGTCATGGTCCTTTGTTATAGTTAAGCATCCTTGTTTATGAAAGGCCTCATAATATCATGTAATCTGTTTCATAAATATAATTTCCTTATTGCTACAGAAACCAGAAGTAAATGGAATATTGTCAGGTTTAAAGTACATGTACATGTAAATACATACAATGAACATATACTTGTTATAACTTTGAAATAAATACTTTACGAAGGATGTGCCAGATTTATTAATCCTTCATGTATTCAAGTGAAGTATACTTTTGGTTCATTTTGAAACTTCTTTTTATTTTCTTAAATATAAATATGTCTTGTGGAATTACTTGGCAATAAAAAAGGATATATTTTGATGTCTTTTAGTTTAGGTATACTTGTACTTTAGATTTATAGGCTTTTTATAATAAATTGATATTTTAATAGAAGGTGGGGTGGCTGTGGGATTGCACAATGTCATGTCAGAAAAAAATTCAGACTTTTGTTACCCACTAATAAATAAATGTCAATTTGCCTACCATATGCAATTATTCACTCTTCATGTAAGAAAGTTTCTTTAGAACTACATGTACCATTATATATTATAGCAACTAATTTAACACAAAAAACAAATAGGGTTGTGGTACTATGCCTCTCACATATAACCAGAGCTGGAGTTATACTATTTTGATGTGTGGGCTAACAACATTAACAATAGGTAGAGTCAAATAGGACACCAGAGCACTTTTTAGCTCACCTGACCCGAAGAGGTTCAAAGAGTATAACAGATACAGAAAAACCAAACAGACCTTCCTTCTTCAGCATCTAAAGCTCTACAAAACACTCTATTGGGTCAAAATTGTATGATGACTCCTTGTAGCAGTTATTGCCCTTTAATTGTCAAAATTGATGATTTTTGCCATTTTTGCCTCAAAATCTTGAAAATTATTAGAACTAGAGAAAAAGTTAGCATTGCTTAATTGTTCTGCTCTATGAGGGCTACAAAAATGACTAAAGGGTCAAGATTGTCTGATTAACCGTTTAAGAGTTATTCCCCTTGAACTGTTTTTTTTTAATCGGTTACAATAGATTTTTAAAAATCTTCTCCTCTGAAACAACTGAAAGTACTGCTTTGAAACTCTGTACACATCATCCATCAAATGTCCTCAACCAATTTTGTACCAACCATGGCTGCAGATTAACCAACATGGCCACCATGGCTAAAAATAGGACGGTGGGCGGGGGGGGGGGGGGGGGGGGGGGGGGGTAAAATACAGTTTTTGGCTAAAACCGAAGAAACATTCCTTCATCTGCATCAAAAGCTCTACGAAACACTCCATTGGGTTGAAGTTGAATGGTTGAATGAGGACTCCTTATAGGAGTTATTGCCCTTTAATTGTCCAAATTGATTATTTTTGACATTTTTGCCTCAAAATCTTAAAAATTTTTAGAACTAGAGAAAAAGTTAGCATTGATTAATTGTTCTGCTCTATGAGGGCTGCAAAAATGACTTTAGGGTCAAGATTGTCTGATGAAGCGTTTAGGAATTATTCTCCTTGAACATTTTTTTAATCAATTTTACTTGATTTTAAAATATCTTCTCCTCTTTAACCAATGAAAGGACTGCTTTGAAACATTGCACACATCATCTTTAGGACGTCCTCTACAAAAATTTTGCAAATCATGACACCTGACTACCTACATAGCTACGTTGGCTTAAAATAGAAAAAATGAAAAAAAGGGAGGGGGGGGGTGGGAGTCGAGAGAGTTTTCGACTAATAATTAAAAAAGTATAACAGGTACAGCAAATTTGAAGTGAACCTCCCTCCTTTATAGCAACTAAAAGCTGGATAAAAAAGGTTTGTTTGGTTTCAGGTTCAGGTGAGCAATACAGGCTCCTGGGAGCCTCTAGTTTCTAATTGTAAATTGACCAATGTCATGGGATTAATGTGAGTGTCTGCTGAACAAACAGACCACAAATCAATGAAGATCCCAATTTCTTTTACAAATGAAAATCTTCTCAGCAAGATGATAGCTCAATCAAGTTTCCGGTGCCAGTGTTTTGTGCGCCTATAAATGCTCAAAGAAAATATTCGTTGTCACTGGTGAACGGGCAACATCTCAAACAATTTCTACACCAATGTAAGGTTAAAAAGAGGTGAGCCACCCAGAAAATTCTTTACTCAATCTACAACAATCTACATAAAAAATGACATAGAGACATTAATTCTTTAACAAAAGTTAGATTATTAGTGTTAGTTATAATATTGTTTCTGTGTTCTCTTATTGTTGAAGTAAATACTTATTGGATTTGTATGAATATGTATGTCTATTGAACTGAAATTTATTTTTAGAAAGTGATAATTTAAGTTTAAAAAGTTTTTAAAAATTACAAAAGTTTTGGATAATAACAGCAATCTTAACAACAATTATAAACTGCAGGCAGAGAAGACATGTAACATGGATAACACAATACTATGTATGATTGGTGTTATTATATATGTGACATAATAAGGAAGAACAAAATATTTTTTACTTTAAGGTGATTGAGACAGAGAGAATGCTGTACTTGGTAACAGAATATGCTAGTGGAGGCGAAATTTTTGGTAAGATACCATAAACGTTACCAAATTAATATTTTGCCATACATGTGTTAGATTGAAATCATGTTATTAGTATGAAGTGTTAAAAGTATTCTTTCTGTTGCCATATAAACAAAGATAATAATACAAATAAGCACAAAGTTGACCAACTCTATATAAAATAAATAATATTGTAAGATTTCCTTTGATCTTTTTAATCACACTTAATCTGTGTTGTGCAAATTTTGTATTAAACCACTGTTTCATGTCACCTGATAATCCCCATTTAAATACATTGAAGAAGGCTGGGCTTATCTATGGTAAAATCAACCAAACAAGTTTTTCCATAGTGTACACGCCCCTCCTCTTGCCCTCATTCGGAATACTGAATGAACTGCATAGATCATCTAGACTGACTGTATAGTATGTGATTCTTTGACAACAATAATGTCACATCCAATTCAAATTCTATTGATTGAATCATGTTACAAAACATATATACCATGCCTTTTAACAGTAACATATTTAAACAACTTCGTCTCATTGGTTTAAATATGTTAACTCATAAAAAGGCATGGTATATATATTACAAACTTATATATCCTTTTAACTGAACATATCAACTTATAGCCTTTTTTTATTTATTTATAAAATTTATAATGTCAGAATTTGTTTACTGAACATGTAATGTCAAATTAATGTAGTATAGTAGAGTTCAGGCCTGATTATTGACACAAACAGGCATACAGTGGTATTTGGACACACGGCATCAGCCCCAAATTACAAAGCCTGAAGGGTTACACATACACAAACTCTATTGCACCTAGGTTACACTTTCTGTCTAGTTTACATGTAGGTCAAAATTTACTAATGAAAATCAAAATGAAAAACTGTTGAATATTTTGAGGAAATAATTGTTGATTTCAAAATAACATTTTTTTGGATCTACAAAAGGAGCATGAGCTTGACCACATTGCATCAGAGGTTTTTATCAGTTAGGCAATAAACCTCCACCAAAACACACTGACTTTTATTGTACTATGGACTCGGAAACAAGATAAGTGTTGGGATTGGTAATGGTACTGTGAAAAGGTTTAATAGGAATCAGGGAAACGTTAAAATTTGTATCATATTTATGAGGATTTTTCCCAGTTAAGTTACTATTGCAGTTATGCAAAACATAGTATGACTTTGTTGCCAAGTGGTCTTCTGTCTAAGTAATAATAATAACTAATGTGCTTACACTGGGGTTTCAAGTTCAAGCCTGACTTTGGGTCTGCTTGGCTCCAATCTTAAATGACAAGGATTGCCAATAGCCAGTTTTCCTGCCAAAAGTCAGGATTTTATACCTGTTGGTTCGCTTTTTAATCCCATCCCCCCTTTTCCAAAAAATGGATTCCATGATATTGCTGAAAAATTGCTGAAAGTGACATTAAACCTTTTATTTTTAGACAGTTAAACAAAAAAGAATAAAACAGTTGTTTGCTGTTTGCTTTTAATATTTTGCAATAAAAGTTTTTCTTATGCCTGGAAATACACTTTTAAAGTTTAATCAAAGAGTGCCTTTTCTGTTATGTGTTTGAGATATAAATGGTTAAATATTGCCAAATTTTATTTTTACTATTTATGTAAAGATGTCATTTTTGTCCGATTTTGATTTTTTTGTTATTGAATTGATAACTGAATGAGCTTTCAATCCAGTATTAATATGTTTTCATCATCTTTTTTTTCACTATTTGATTGTAAATCAGTTTAAAAGGGCTAAATTTATCTCTTCATTTCAATAGAAAACATTTCCTTTTAAATTTGATTTTGAAAAGAATTATTTCTTTAAACTCTTCAATGAATGATCTTTTATAATGTGTGATAAACTTTTTATATCATTTATGGTTTTTGATAAATTGGTGAAACAGCGCATTTATCTAAAATTAAGTATGTATTTCGTCAAAATCTGGAAAATTAGCGATTGATACAACCTATGTGATACAAAACCTTGTATCATCTATATATGTGATACAAGATGTACTTTTGTCGGAACTACTTCTTGACGTCACAATGAATGGTATAACCGATGACTTTCATTCTACGAATGAGATATGATGTCATAATACGTGTGACGTTAAGGCCTATATTTTATAAACAAATGCTTCGTTGAATGTTAAATTTTAAATTTTAAACATTCAGTTTTGTTCGACCCTTTTTATACTTCTTAATTTTAGATAAACTTATTACATACATTTAAGTGTAGGTACAACTACCTGTATCATGTCTCGACAGTTGCATACATTCCGCATCACAACTCGACGCTGCGCGTCTCGTAGTGATACGAATGTACACAACTGTCTCGACATGATACAAGTAGTTGTACCTTCACATAATGTATGTAATGTGTATTTATTGAAAACTAAATATAGTCTGTGGTTTGTCATGTTTGTTAAACCTTGTCATTTTTTTAAAACAAAAAGCAACATTTGCAAACAAATTTGTTAATTGCCAAATATTTTGTTTTGTCTTTAATTGATAATCTATTATTAAGTCCCTGATCAGGAAGTGTTGGAGGACTTTCTGTTTTTGTCCAGTTTCTTATTGCTACATGTACTTCAATTTCAATGCAAATTGGTACATTGATAATGTAGCATTTTTACGTAATGGAAAAAAAATTTGCATTGAATGCTGCCATTTTACCACATTTCCCCACCACCCCCAACATCAACTCAAACTTTGTCCAATTACAACAAAATTGGATATGTACATGTAGGTAGATTTTAATGCCCAGAATGTCCTGTGATAGACTATTTTTGAAGACGATAGGGGACTTTTTATGACTTGCTTACAATCACATCAGCACTAGTTTTATTGGCATGTATAATCATTTTGATTAATTTCTTTAAAATGTGTACCCCAAAGAGAACTGTACTGATGAAGTGGCAGCTTTGAGTAAAATTCCTGGTTATATTGTAGCTGGATGTTTACCAGTTTGTATTGTGACTTAAGTTTCCATTTCAGTCAACAATTTAAGAAACCCCTCTATGTAATTATTCCTTAAGTTTTGTAGGTTTGAAAAGGAAAGGATGAGGATAAAACTGCAAAAATATATATTGCAAGGTCTTTTTTACCATTTATGGTTAACAGCCTGTGCTAAAAATATTCAGGCATGATGCATGCATTTTTAACTGGTCCAATTGGAAAGCAAGTGATGGTGTACATATTAGTCAATAAGACTGACATTCTTGTTAAATCTGCAGTTTTTTTTAACTTTGGTGTACATCTAACAAGATTATTTTGCATTTTAGATCATTTAGTCGCACATGGCAGAATGAACGAAAAGGAAGCCAGGAAGAAATTCAAACAGATAGTTGCTGCAGTTTCCTATTGTCATAGTCGTCATATTGTGCATCGTGATCTGAAAGCTGAAAATTTGTTACTCGATGCAAGTCTGAATATAAAAATTGCAGGTTAGTTTTCTAAAATCAACCTGTTCACTGACTTTTATTATAAATCTTTGTAGACTGGAAACATTTATTTAAAACACAGATCGAAACAAAATTTGTAGATGAAAACTAGAGCGTTTTTTTATATTTTAATTTTACCACTAAATTGAAAATGTAACAAACCTTAATAAATAAAAATGCAGCCATTATAAATTCACACTAAAGTAATAGTGTCTCACAAAGCAGTTATTAAACACAGCCTGGATAATTCAATACAAATTATGTTTTCTTGAATGCTGCTTAATGCCACTTTCAGCAATTTTTCAGGTATATCATAGTGTCCAGGTTTTATTTGGGGAGATGATGAAAACACTCAACTTTCGGTAGGCAACCTTGCAATCCTTGTCAGTTAAGTTTGGAGTCAAGTTCACCTTGGCTGCAGGGAGACTTGAACCCGCAACCTCAGTGTTGACAGACCCTGTGATCAATGGTAGACTAACTACCAAAACCACTCTGCCACTGAGGCCCCTACACATTATCTCTCACATCTAAATCCATCTTGTACATTCATTAAAATTTTAAAACACTCTGCAATACATAACGTCATTTTGCAATTACAATAACTTAAGGAGTTTGGATTGAATTTGTCAATAGTGCAAGTATTGGTGTCAAATGTGAGAACAACCCATATAATGCTTTATATCATTAACAAGGTTGCCTAGTTAAATATTGTGACTGTGTGGCTTTTCTTGTTAGTTCCATATTTTCTAGCAGGTCTGAATGATTATGTATTTACCTTATGATGTGTCAATGTTAATTAACACACCACCAGCTGGCTTACAGATAGAAATCAATATCTCCAGTGTCATCAACAGTAGGCAGTTATACGAGAAAATTATGGTATTATTGTGATCATATATATCACAAACTACATGTAATTTATTACTTTAAAATCGCTTCTCAATTTGGTTGTTTTTTTTGTGGATTGTATTAATGTATGGTAACAATGGTAAACAGGTAAAATTCAGTTGATCATTAGTCTTGTTGTAGCGTCCTATTTATGTATTAATCTCTTTTCTAAAAGCTACACAAGTACTAACAAGTTATTGGGATCATTATTACACCACAATTTTACAGAAAATATATACTGTACCCTTAGTAGTGATAATTCTTGCATACCATCATTATTGGAAGGTACTAGACATGGGTTCTTAAAGGGAAACTTCGCGAAAAAATGAAAATTTGATATTTTACTCTTCAAATAAAAAGAAATATTATTGCCTTTTGATGTTTTATTGTATTCTTTACCGTTACTCTTCTAAAGTGGATTAAAGGTTGTAAAAGTTTGTGTATGGGGGCCGCCATATTGACAGTATTTTATCATGTGACTGCGTTTGTGACGTGATAAATGTAATTATCCAGTAAATATGATAAATAATCCAGTTTTAAAATATGTTTTTCTGCATTAGCTCTTTGAAGAATATATAAACTGTGGCGATGACTAATGACCGGCTGACAACATAAGATTACCAAATACGTTTTAATGCTTTAATGATCTTTGTTTTAATAGAAGTATTTTTAGACACAAATTTTAACCTGTCTTTATTTAACTCAGATATAATTTACCTAAATAATAATTGTAATAAAAGATATATTTATATGATTATTTTTATATATAAAATAAAATTCCGTGGATAATTTTGCACGTCTTGAAACGGCAGTTTTACCTGGACGTGAAAATGTTACAGGTAAATCATTACTCGTTTATGAAGGGTAATTAACAGAATTAGCAGGTAAACAAACAGGATGTTTATTGCAATTACTAGACCATTTGACGCCGACTTTGAAGTATGAATATTCGGACTTTTTCAAAAGCTAACCAGATTAAAGGTTAATCATGTAATTCGAAATTAGAAAGGCACACCCCCTCCTGCCAAGACAGGTATGATTTGAATACACCGAAGTGTCAGAACACAGGATGTATATAAGATTTCGAATACCTTTAGATGTCAGAGGAAACGTAAAACTTACACGTTAACTCAAATATACACATGTAAAATTTTGGAAACTGTGTTACGCACACGCACAATAAATGTTACCAGTAATAATAATTATAATAATAACAATAATAATAATTATAAATGTACTAAACGTGAAGTCAAAGACATGTAATTATATGTCTCTGGTGAAGTGAAATTTTGATGCACGAAAACCAGAGTATTTAAAAATATTTCATTCAATGACCGCTATTTCTTAAATAGTCAACTCGCAAAAGTTTCGTTCAATAAGTTGCTTAATCTGATTAAGTTGAAAATAATAATACGAATAATTTTCAATTTAATTAATATTTATGGACTTTTTTTCTTATCAAAACTGTGACTTTTTTCCTGTGACTTTCTTTCCGTTTACCGTTGTTGCTGCTGTGGGGTTTTTTGCTTAAATATAGATCAGGAATACGAAATGTAATCTTTCAAAACCTTGTCTTATAGTACAACCTTCTGTTATTGACCGTTTCACGTTATTATCATTCGACGCCTTTTAAGGTACTAGGATGTCTAGAATCGCCATCTAGTGACGAGATGGTGACAAGATGGCGGACCTCCATAAGTGCATTTTTTACACGAAATATTCCATGCAGAAACTTAACCACTAAAAATATAATAAAACATTAAGAGGCAAATGTATTTCTTTTTAGTTGAAGAATAACATACCAAATTTTCATTTTTTCGCGAAGTTTCCCTTTAATGGATGGCAATGGATAGTTCACAGATGTTAATCTGTGGTACTCGTTGGGTGGTAGTCAGTGGACAAGTACAAAAGTTAATAAGTTGTAGTAATTAGCAGCTGTCAGAAGTCAGGTACTAAGGTTAATCAGTGGTAGTTTGTTTGTTTGAATGGTGTTTTAACGCCACTTTCAGCAATTTTTCAGCTATTTCATGGCGTCCAGTTTTTATTGGGGGAGGAAGCCGGAGTACCCGGAGAGAACCCCCGACCTGCAGTAGGAAAACTGGTAATCCTTGTCAATTAAGATTGGAGTCGAGTACACCCTGCCTGCAGTGAGAATCGAACCCGCAATTTCAGTGTTGAGAGACCACGTGATCAATAGTAGACGAACTACCTTGACCACTCGGCCACTGAGGCCCCTCATTGGTAGTCATTTGGTGGCAGTCAGTGGACAAGTACAAAAGTAATTAAGTGGTAGTCATTAGCAGCTGTCAGTAGACAGGTACTAAGGTTAAGTAGTGGTGTTCATTTGGTGGCAGTCAGTGAACAGGTACTTATGTTATTCAGTTGTACTTAATTGGTGGCTGTCAGTGGACAGGTACTTATGTTATTCAGTGGTACTTAATTGGTGGCTGTCAGTGGACAGGTACTAAAGTTAATCAGTTGTTCTTGATTGGCAGCAGTCAGGGGACAGGTAGGAGAGTTAATCAGTGGTACTTGATTGGATGCAGTCAGTGGTCATGTAATAGTGTTTATTAGAGCATGGTACTCGTTTGGTGGCAGTCAGTGGATACGTGCTAAAGTTAATCAGTTGATGTTACTGGTTAGATGGCAATCAGTTGACAGGTATTAAAGTTAATCAGTGTATGGACATGTTTGGTGTAAGTCAGTGGACATATACTAAAGTTCAATCAGTGTGTAGTATTAGTTTGGTCGAAGTCATTTGGTTTCAGATGGACATGTTTGGTGTCAGTCAGTGGACATGTACTAAAGTTCAATCAGTGTTTAGTATTAGTTTGGTTGACATCATTTTGTTTCATATAGTGTATGTTGATCAGTGGTACTAACCAGGAAGACAGAAACACTTGTTAGTTAGGTTTAACAAATCTGCAGTCAGACATACTGAATTCATCCGAATTTTGTGTTCAGTAATAAAAGCAAGTTTGCTTCACAGTATGCTAAATGATTGGGACTCCTTGTATATAGGACTATTTCAAATTTCTGAACAGGTTATACTCTATAACCTGGCACTTGGGTCTGTTTATTAGGCATAAAGTTAAGAAAAATTTGAAATATTCCTTATAATTTAAATTTTTACTATAAGGCCAAACAAAAAAATATGTGTGTTTCCGGTTACATAGAATTATAAATAGGTAGGTAGGTCGATTTTTTTTTTTTTTTTTTAAATTTTTTTTTTTTTTGAATTGTGAATGGTGTTGGTTAAATTAGTAATTTAAATCTTGACCTTTAACTTTTATACCTTTGTAGGTGTAAAGCTTGTAAGTTTCAAGAATTTACCATAAAGCCTTTAAAAGTCTAGACTAATACAGCCATTAAATGAGCTATCAATATCGTTACAAGCGTTAATATGTATACATTTTGCCGCCATGTTGGGGCGGAAGTATGAAAATGGAACTAAAACCCGGAAGTTTTCCGGTTCGAAGTAACCTCCGTTAAAAACGCAAAAAAAACTTTAGGGTCGGCGTCAAAAAAATAGGTAGGGTCGGGTAACCGGAAACACACATATTTTTTTTTTGGCCTAAATCTTAACAATTTTTTAATGGCAAAAATGTCAATGACGTCATGGAACTATTTTAATTTTAACGGCATAAGAATAGGTCATATCAGTGGGTTGTAGGTCGTAGGTCACGCAAGTTATATAAGTGGGTTGCTCGATTTGAATTAACCAATCAGATTTCAGCTTACAAAGTAAATTAAATTATACAATTATAATGTTGTGTACTGTGCAGTGTGATGCATTTTAGATATAGCTGTGTGTAACTGCAAAAGTGTTTATGTACTCTCATTGAATTGTACCACCCATGAAAACTCAGAAAATGTTTTTTTCCTGAGATGAGATAGCATGTACTTTGTTTTTATTGAAAATTGCATCAGTTGTCATGTGTCCAAAGCATAATGTAGTGTTATGTATTTTCTTTTTTTCATCAGGTTGTAAACTTAATAAATTTCATTACCAAATGTGCATAACAGAAAAAGCTGCCCAAGTGCTTGACTGTGCTGTAATACAAAACAATGGACTACCTTTCCTGGAAATGATCTTATTTCAAAATAATTTTATTGCTAACCTTCTGGTCTTTGGTTACTGTGGTAATAACATTTAGCTGTCTCAATAATTATTGAAATCTGTCATGACATTGATGAATCAATATTGTCTATTGGTGCACACCATTTGTTTGTTAAGTGTCCAATTGTATAAATGTCAGTTGTAGGAGTAGGAAATTGGTTAATTATTTTGTGATGTTAAAGACAAATAAAACAGGGCACAATAAATAATAATTGTTATCCAAGAAGATGATAAGTTACAATTTACAAATCAATATTTTACATCATATTACTAAGCCTGGCATTTACATGTAAGATAAATGAAAGTTAACACCATAGTGTTTTATTCTGCAGTAGAATTATGGGTTCTATTGCCGTCAACAAATACTGCAATGAAAATGCCTTCAAACTTAATTTACTTGAAGTAAACCAATTCCAAATTGGCAATTTTCTAAGAAATTATTAATTTTCAATGAACATTATTTGATGGTAACAATCAATACAAGTGATTAAAATGTAAGTTAATTGCAATGTCTTTTGAAATTGAAATTCTGCAAATGTTCTTCATTTAAAAAAAAATATTTCTAATGGCAAAACACCCTTCAATGCTCATTACTGTTGATATTCATAATTAACAGCAGTATAACAGATTGTGGAAAACTGAATTGAATTTCCTTACCTTAAATAGCTCTACAAAACTCTCCAAGGGGTCTATTCTAAGTTGTACAAGTTGTATTGGCCCTTAATCATCAAAATTGATGATTGTTTGCATTTATTCCTCAAAAATCTTGAAAATTAAAGCACTAGAGAAAAGGTTCGCATTGCAGAATTGTTTTTTCTCATTTTGCTGTATACAAAAATTATTGAGGGTCAAATTTGTCCAAAACCCTTTAGGAGTTATGGCCCCTTAATGTTTTACATAATATTTTTCACTTTTCTTCTCAAAAACCATTGATAGGATTGCTTTGAAACTGTGCACACTTATTTTAAGGATGTCACCTAAATCATCAAAATGGATGGTTTTGCAGTTTTTCCTCTAAATCTTGAAAATTATATAGAACTTGAGGAAGTTAGGACTGCAAAATTGTCCAGCTAATTAAGATCTACAAAAATTATTGACAGTCAAATTTGTATGAACATACGTTTATTCCTCTTAATTGTGTTTTTCATCAATTTTCAACTCTTTTGAAAATCTTCTCAAAAACAAGGGATTGCTTTGAATGTTTCACAATTTATTTTTTACTTTATTTAGGATATCCTCTACCACAAATCATGGTGCCTGATGAACAAACATGGCCCCCACGGTTATAAATAAAACAAGGGGGTCAAGATATAATTTTTCTCTCATAGTTCAAAAAGTAAAGCAGATGCAGGAAATCAAAGTGACCTGCCTTCATCAGCATCAAAGCTATGCAAAACTCTCCATTTAGGTTGAAGTTGCTTGACTAGGTCATAAGGGAGTTATTTGTCAGTTATTGACATGTGTGTTTAAAATCATGAAAATTGTAAGAGCTAGAGAAAAACTTTTCATTACAAAATCATTCAGCACATCAAGATCTACAAAAAAGATTTATCATGCTGTGAAGCAAACTTGCTTCTATTAATGAACAATGGTATGTATGTGTTTGTTTGCAGTTTTCCAACTATACCTTTAGAGCTATGGGTCGGTAGGTTGGAAAAATATATTTTATAATTGTTGAAAAAGCAGAAAGATTAAACAAAGTTTATCTGAGCTTAATAAAGAAAAAATGTTATGTAACAAACATCAACTCTGAGAATGTCAGATAAAAACAAGAAAACATAGAACATTCAGATCTGCTTCGTAGGACTTCATCAAGGCTGTCTGCAGTTCTCAGCCAAATTGTCTTGTGGGAGGCATTGTCTTGTGGGAGTGGAACGTTTTGGGCACTTTTGGTGCTTTGTGAATTACATTAGACGAGCCTAATATTTCATAAATGACAAGCTGTTGTCTTCATTCTGTGATATTAAAGTTTGAATGACACATTTGGCAATAAAAAATTCAGATTTTTGTTAGCATAACAATACTTTTTTTGTTAAAAGGGTGTGTGATGCACGCAAATCACCTTCCGTCATATTGTCAATGTGGAAACATGGCAACAATCTCTCACATGCTTTTGAATGAAATAGTAATATGAACGCTTGTAGCCTAAGCAAAAAAATGGGAAAATAGTAGCATCAGATTGATCTTGATGTACAATCATACCAGAAAACAGAACAACCCTATATTTCGGATAATGATCGAACTATAAAAAATTTTTTTAAATTAGCTGAATTAAAATTTTGTCAGTTGGGCGAATTTTATAGGGTTGGTCAGAAAACAACAAACAATATTTTAATCTAGGCCTCAGATATTTTTTTTTTTACAATTTAGTGAATTTCTTAAGCATTAATTCACTTCCATACCAAAAACATGGCTGTAAAAAACATTTGATCCTTTTTTACATATTAAAACATCTGATTGTAGTTTAAGGAATGTTGTGTTGCATGTGCCTAAATCTGCAAATTTTGTCCCAGTTTTAGGCCAGGTAAGTTCACCCTCTCTGGAAAAATTTTGTATAGAAGGTTCAACACTGTTCAGTTTCTCTAAAGACTTAATTGAACCAGAAATATTATACAACACAATTGTACTGAAAGCATTTAAACATGTTCAGTGCAAATTGTAAACCAGCATTAAAAATATAGAGTGTTTAAATGACAACCCTAGTAATTTGTTTTGACAATCAATATCAGTCAAGGTTCTCAGACAATTATGTATGTATTCAATAACCAGGTCAGGGTTGGCTGTACTCCAGTATGATAATGATATAATGCTTTGATTGGGCAAATCATGTTGGCACAGTTATTGTGATTCCTAAGGAAAACTTGCACTAGATAAATGTTGAAATACAATTTACATATTACATACTCATAAAGTAGGCCATTTACCTGTAGATCCTTATACAACATGAAATATTGTATCTATGATAGGACTGTTATAGACACTGACTATTGAACTGCAGTTTTCTGGCATTGTTTACAAATTTAATTAAGATTCGAGATAAGCACTATTGTGTATATATTATCATAGTTTCATTATATTTTATCAGAGTACCTGCACTTCATGTTTTAACACATTCGTTAGTCTTTATGTAGTTTTGAAAATAGAATTACAAAAAGATGCTGGAAATTAGTGTTGTTAGTTTTTTAAAAAGGATGATTGATTGATTGAAAAATAAGATATTAAAAATAAACAATGTTCAAAACTAGTGATGAGAATATGAAATAGATGGAGGAGTGTTAGTTAAGGACCAGTTGTGGTCATTCAGAGGTTGTGTGCTAGATAGATGTTGGTTAGAGACCAGATGTGGTAATATGAGGTTGTGTGCTAGATAGATGTTGGTTAGGAACCAGTCAGATATGGTATGGTTTTTTGATGGATGAGTGTTGGTTAGGGACCAGTTGTGGTAATATGAGGTTGTGTGCTAGATAGATGTTGGTTAGAGACCAGTTGTGGTAATATGAGGTTGTGTGCTAGATAGATGTTGGTTAGAGACCAGTTGTGATAATATGAGGTTGTGTGCTAGATAGATGTTGGTTAGAGACCAGTTGTGATAATATGAGGTTGTGTGCTAGATAGATGTTGGTTAGAGACCAGTTGTGGTAATATTAGGTTGTGTGCTAGATAGATGTTGGTTAGAGACCAGTTGTGGTAATATGAGGTTGTGTGCTAGATAGATGTTGGTTAGAGACCAGTTGTGGTAATATGAGGTTGTGTGCTAGACAGATGTTGGTTAAGAACCAGTCAGATATGGTATGGTTTTTTGATGGATGAGTGTTGGTTAGGGACCAGTTGTGATAATATGAGGTTGTGTGCTAGATAGATGTTGGTTAGGAACCAGTCAGATATGGTATGGTTTTTTGATGGATGAGTGTTGGTTAGGGACCAGTTGTGATAATATGAGGTTGTGTGCTAGATAGATGTTGGTTAGAGACCAGTTGTGGTAATATTAGGTTGTGTGCTAGATAGATGTTGGTTAGAGACCAGTTGTGGTAATATTAGGTTGTGTGCTAGATAGATGTTGGTTAGAGACCAGTTGTGGTAATATGAGGTTGTGTGCTAGATAGATGTTGGTTAGAGACCAGTTGTAGTAATATGAGGTTGTGTGCTAGATAGATGTTGGTTAGAGACCAGTTGTGGTAATATGAGGTTGTGTGCTAGACAGATGTTGGTTAAGAACCAGTCACATATGGTATGGTGTGATGGATGGATGAGTGTTGGTTAGTGACCAGTTGTTGTAATATGAGGTAGTGTGCTGGATAGATGTTGGTTAGGGACCAGATAGATATGGTATGGTTTGATGGATGGATGAGTGTTAGTTAAGGACCAGGCCTTAGTTTCATTAAACTTCTCAAATTGAGATTTTCCTCAAATCCTTGAGTTTTTCCTCAAATTTGAATTTTCCAGCAATCTGATTGGTCAATATTTGATTTGAGGATGAGTTGCAGAAATCCTCAAATTTGAGATGTTTTATGAAACCGGGCGAGACCGTTTTACGGTAGTCAAGGACGTTAAAAACCCCCTTAAGTAAGAAACCGGGCCCAGTTGTGGTAATATGAGGTTGTGTGCTGGATAGATGTTGGTTAGGGACCAGTCAGATATGGTATGGTGTGATTGATGGATGTGTAAGTGTTGATTAAGGACTGGATGGTGTGTTGGATGGATAAATGTTTGCTTAGGAATAGTTGAGGTTATGGGATGGTGTGATGGATAGATGAGTGTTGGTTATGGACCAGCTGAGTGATGGATTGAAAAGAGTTGATAATTATAGGATAATTAATTGGGCGGAGTGAATATCCAAAATATGATCACGAGTGCCGCATAACGCATCTGATTAAACGAGTGCATGTTAAGCGCAGGAGTTTAATCTGATGCTTTATGCAGCACGAGCGATCATATTTTGGATATTCACGATGCCCAATTGATTATCCTATTTATTTTATAGATCAAAATTGTTTTCGTAAAATTTTAATGCTCAATTCTAAATTTTATGAATGGCAGATGAATATCTGTATAGTACAAAACCAACTGCAATATTTGGTGGCAAAAAACCTGAGAGTGAAAATAAACGATAATTTTCACATGTGATTTACCGTGATTTCTGTCACTTGGAAAATTTGATATTTCATCTCTATCTATATGATAAGAGTTTTATCATACATTTGTAATTTGAACCCCAAAAAAATCTATTAAATCTTAAAATTACTGCTCCATAGGATTTAGAACAATTATCATTTAGGGACTACTATTTATATATTTTTCCCAAAAAGCATCAAAGTGTAATTGAACACTTAAATAATTATTAGGAGGGACCTCATGTCAGAGTAGTTAAGGTAGTTAGTCCTCTACTATTGGTCACTTGCCTGTCAACACTGGGGTACGTCAGTTCCAATAAAAAATGGACACCACTATATATCTTAAATATAGCTGAAATTGGCATTAAACAAACACTCATGCTATATGATAAACTGTTAATTTAGAATTTCTAGTAACTGTATCTATTCAATCTTTTCTAATGTTGGTTATTTTCTTTCAGATTTTGGCTTTAGTAATTACTATTCCCAAAGTTGTACACTAAAAACATGGTGTGGTAGTCCACCTTATGCAGCCCCAGAACTGTTTGAAGGCAAGGAATATAGTGCTCCAAAAGTAGATATATGGGTAAGATGATTTTATAACCTTAATACAATAACCAAATGTAGATGCCAGGTAAATGTTTAATTTTAGGTTTCAAAGTCTGGTTTACAGTAATAGCATAGCATTATGCTGGAATAAAACTTCTCGGTTATGTCGCTTACATTGACTTTACATTCTTGTATTCTAAGATGATAATATCGGTAACCATGCATTGACAAACAGTATTGAATATATACAGTCAAGGTAAAGTTGTCAATTTGTTTACTTTTTAAAATTGTACACTGTTGTAAGTACATGTAAACAGACTGATGACCTCAATGTTAAAAACACTTTTATATGTATTGTTTGTTTTGAAGGATAGTTCTTTAGTCTTTTAAATCACATGCACTAATCATAAGATTTTACAAGACTACATCTGCATACAAAATAATAGCAGCAAGATGGTTATTTATTGGTTTTAACAATGGTATTTCTTACACATTTGTACAGCATTCAATACTCAAGTCAAAAGACGCCCATGATTGAAATGTAACAAAGGGCTGTTTGGAATATGTAGACAAAACCATACATCTATATTCACAACAAAAACTTGAGATATTTTAACCCTTAGAAAAAAATTCAAAGCCCACTTGATAAAAAGTGGTAAGACACTTTTATAAACACATTTTTTTAAAAATGCCATTGCCATTTTTTTTTCGAGACACTAGATTGGATTTCTATTATGGTTTCATAGTATAGACATTTCTTCTTCTATAAATGGCCGGTTTCAGGTTTAGATGGCCAATTAAGATGAGTTCATGCATACTCATCTCTACTTGTTGCCCAACCAATGAGAATGACTAAACAACAATTCTGCTATTGTAACATTAATTTTTCGGGTGTTGTGAATAGTTGTTTCATATTAAACAATGTAAAGTTTATTTGATATCATGATCTTAAGGTATCCAGACCATAATTGACCACGTGATCATATTTGATGTCCCAGATGTCCATTGCTTTTCAATGGAGCAGGCTTCGGTAAATTTCAGCAAACATCGGAAATACTATTTGAGTAACTAACTTTTTTTACCAAAAATGGTAACATTGACATAAAGTAAAACAAGATATTTATTTGTATCATTAATTAGCAATACATTGATTTAATGACGCAGTATTTATGGTCAAACAATAAAATTAAACGGTGACTTCAATTATGGGTCGGAAACCTTAAGTTATGGTTTAAAAAAGAAATAGGTACTTTTATATTTGTTTTTTTGGGTAGGCCCTTATGAGCTTCAACTTTAAAAGTGAATATCAAAAATACTATCATGAGTGCCTCAAAAAGCATCTGCTTAAACCAGTGCTTAGAACTTGTTCTGCACACTAGTTTAATTTGAAGGGTTGAGGTGACAGGAGTGATCATATTTTTTATTATTCTCTCTGCCCATTTGCTTATTCTATTTATTATATAGATCGAATTCTTTTTGTCAAATTTTAATGTTTCATCCTAAATTTGATGAATGGCAGAAGAATATCTGTACAACAATAATTTAGTTTGGAAAGAATGGATAGTAAAAAAATGAAATGCTTATTTTCACATGTGAATTACTGAGATATCTGCAACAAGGAAAATTGTATATTTCATCCTTATTTATATAATAAATAAAATATCTGTGTCACTTGTGGAAGAGCACAAAAAATTTAAGAACAAATTAATCTGACATTCTAACCATTTTGACTTTGTAGTTTGGACTAACTGTGGATTAATCCCACTTCTGATATGCAACTGTATTTGCTGTTAAGGTATCCGACCCATAATTGACGTCACCGTTTAATTTTATTTTACGACCGAGAAATACTGCTTTCTTACATAAAGGTATTGCTAATTAATGATACAAATTAAATATAGTGTTTAAATTCGAGTCAATGTTAACACTTTTGAGCAAAAAAGTTAGTTACTCAAATAGTATTTCCAATGTTTGCCAGACATTACCGAGGTCTGCTCCATTGAAAAACAATGGTCATCCGGGACCCCAAATATGATCACGTGGTCAATTATGGTTCGGATACCTTAATGGGAAATGTTTAGTAATGTCCCTCAGAGTTGTATCCGCATGACATTGAGGAGACACATTCCTTCTGAATTAGAGTTTGGACTTGTTTTACATTTTCAAGTTGTTACATTTATAATCAAAAATTAATTTCCTTTTCCTTTTCAGAGTTTAGGAGTAGTATTGTATGTACTAGTTTGTGGTGCACTGCCGTTTGATGGCAGTACATTGCAGAGTTTGAGAAGTCGAGTTTTAAGTGGAAAATTTAGAGTACCATTTTTTATGTCAACAGGTAAGCAATGTAATGATATAGGATACAAGATGTCAATAAGGAGAAATATTTGACACAAACAAAGTTGGCTTATGGTTTAACGGGAGACCTATGTAAATTACATGTCAACATGTCCTATGTTAAACTATTTAATAGATTATCAAATCAAAAAGAAAAAAAATTTCAGTTAGAAATTATTTACAATTTTTGGTTGTATAAGAATTGAAAGAAAATTCATATAGAACTAAAGGTAATCTATCAGAAAATTGAAAATATTGCTTGATTGAATGTTGTTGCATGCCTGTTTTAACAATTTTACTGCTATATCATGGCATCCAGTTTTTATTGGGGAAGGAAGCCAGAGTACCCGGAGTTACCCCCCCACCCCCCCCACCCCCCCCCCCCCCCGACCTTCTGTAGGAAAATTGACAATTGTCAATTGAATCAACATGCTATCATCGTAATAAACAGATAGATTTAATGTTAATTGAAGTACAAATAGCACAAAATGTTTTGGATGACACTTTGGAGTACTCTTTATCTAAGTTCTATTGTAGTATTGTATTTATTTCCAAATTAATGCCACAACTTAATCTATAATGCATATTATTATGACATCACTTTTAATACTTTAATTAAAAAAATCATATTTGGGTTACAGGCCTACATTTCAAAAGAAGATTGAAAAAAACTTGCAAAATAGTGAAGTTCAATTAGGGAAATATTACTCAGAAGACATTTAAAATTGTTTATTAAACTACTTTTTTGAACTGTAATGGTATAAAAATTGACCCTGGATATATTATAGATAAGGTTTTATATCTTTGCATGGTCTCAATCATGGATAGATTAAAAAATGTGTTAATTCTACTTTGGCACTGCTCCATTTGTGTGATAATTAATGTATTATTAAATACAATGATTCATCAGAATATTTGCTGAAGCCAATGCATACCACTGTCTATAAATCAGGTGTCCTTCTGATACAGAACCACATAATTAGTGGATGTACTCTAGAAAACAATACATCTGCATCCTTTACTTGTGGTTGATACTGGGTATGTTTCTAAATGACTCAGCTATTTTTCAGATAATAATATTGGATTGGAGTTTAAAAGATTCGATTTGACATTTTGTTTTAAGTTCAGGTAGCTACATGGCTTAACATGGAGGGAATGACAATTGATTAATATTATATTGCTTTGCACCAAATAAAAACCAAAGTAAAACCTAATGTTCTCGGTTTATTACTTGGATGCTTCATGCATTATTTGCTAAAAAGGTGGCATTATGACAAAAAAGTTGAGAATAGGAATGTAAACAGAAATTTACAGTGTTTACATGACCCTACTGACCTTGTTAAATGAACCTTCATTGCTTTTTAGAGGAAATGTGTAATTTGAACTTTGTTTTTAAAAATGTCATTGTAGCCTGTAATTAATTTGAATTTTATTTTGTATTTAGTTTAATGGAATTTTTTTTCTTCCTTTTAGAAAAATTTTATTTGTGTATTTTTTTTATTTCTCCAGAACAAGGTGTCCTTTCTAGCTCATGTGGTCCATGTGAGCTTTTGCCGCCACTTTACATCCTTCTTGCCCTGTAACAACTATAGTGAAACTGTAAAATAATCAGCAAACCAAGGCCTACATATCATTGCTTGGTCTAAAATCAGCAAACCAAGGCCTACATATCATTGCTTGGTCTAAAATCAGCAAACCAATGCCTACATATCATTGCTGGGTCTAAAATCAGCAAACCAAGGCCTACATCTCATTGCTTGGTCTAAAATCAGCAAACCAATGCCTACATATCATTGCTGGGTCTAAAATCAGCAAACCAAGGCCTACATATCATTGCTTGGTCTAAAATCAGCAAACCAAGGCCTACATATCATTGCTTAGTCTAAAATCAGCAAACCAAGGCCTACATATCATTGCTGGGTCTAAAATCAGCAAACCAAGGCCTACATATCATTGCTTGGTCTAAAATCAGCAAACCAAGGCCTACATATCATTGCTTGGTCTAAAATCAGCAAACCAAGACCTACATATCATTGCTTGGTCTAAAATCAGCAAACCAAGGCCTACATATCATTGCTTGGTCTAAAATCAGCAAACCAAGGCCTACATATCATTGCTTGGTCTAAAATCAGCAAACCAAGGCCTACATATCATTGCTTGGTCTAAAATCAGCAAACCAATGCCTACATATCATTGCTTGGTCTAAAATCAGCAAACCGAGGCCTACATATCATTGCTTGGTCTAAAATCAGCAAACCAATGCCTACATATCATTGCTTGGTCTAAAATCAGCAAACCAAGGCCTACATATCATTGCTTGGTCTAAAATCAGCAAACCAATGCCTACATATCATTGCTTGGTCTAAAATCAGCAAACCAAGGCCTACATATCATTGCTTGGTCTAAAATTGTTAGATGACTCTAACGGAGTTATCTAAATGACGAATTGGGACAAGTTTTTATGTTATAAATAAAGTCTGCCACACCTAGAGGAAAACTGTAAATTACTAAATAAATAAACTGAAAGGACAAATCATTTTTAACTTTCAGAATTTATCTAATGGCAACCTTACAGGATTTATTGTACTTGATCAAAAGAAATGTTTTGTTTTTGCCCAGTTACTTAAAAGATATAACAATTGGACTGAAACTGTAAATTGGAAATATCTAAATATAGTTGAAGTCCTTTGTGTTCCAGGCGAGCAATTACAGGCTCTTGTGAGACTCTAGATTGACATCCACTTGGCTCTAATGACATAGTCATACAGCCTTCTTTGTTGGTGAAAATCTATCCTTTATCTTACTTCAACCCTGCTATGTGCCATGTTTTCGTTAATAGAAATTTGTGTTCATTGTGTGGTGCATCTCGAACAATGCAAACTTGAAATCTTTTTACGGGACAGGAGGTTTAGTAATAGAAGAACTTTACCATACCTTTATTGCCTTCAAAGGACCTACTATTACGAAGGGAAAAAAGGCAATTGAAAGTGAAATGTTTTTATTACGAATACAATTAAATTTTTCAGAATGTGAACAGCTGATTAAACAGATGCTCACAGTTGATCCTAATAAAAGAATTACAATGGAACAAATAATAAAACATAAATGGATGTTATTAGCTGGTGAAGATAAAGACTTTGATGCTTTAATATTAGAAAACAATCGTCCTTCAGATGTTGATCCTGATTTAGAGAATCTTAATGAACATATTTTAGCTCATATGGAAAGTATTGAACTAAACAGAGAACAAATAATAACGGTATGTACACTAGTTTATTGTTAAACTCGAACAAACATGTCCTCCTGAAGGTCAGGGTTTTTCTTTGGGTATCCCCCCCCCCCCCCATTTCCAATAAAACTTGGAAGCCATGCTATAGTTAAAAATTGCTGAATGTGGCATTACTCCGCATTCAAATTAACAAACAATCAAACATTTTTTGAAAACTTGTTCATGTGGACTATACATGCATAGAAACATTTTTTGTGATTATCTTGTAACATTAAAATCTTTTCTATTGATTTTTTGTGCACATGTGTGATAACACCATACATACCATCAGTTCTTGCTGTACAAATTAAACTACTTTGCCCACAAACTTAAAAATTAGGATTGTACATTTCTGAAGCAATATATTCAAAAATACAAACATTTATTTTTCACCAATAAATACTTTATTAACGAAACTTAAAAAATCTTAACATCATATTAATAAACACTCTTTGAATATCTGTATTCTTTCTATTTATTGTGTAACCCCCTGTTGGAGACATTTTTTTGTGTGCTGTTGTTCTATTTGTCAAAAAGCTTGTATGATTGATAACTACATTTTTATTGGGAATACATCAAAACTTTTCATGCTGGCTCATTTTCTCTCTGGAGTTTTATAGAAAATAAAATTTCCAGGGGGAGACATGTGCTTTTGTGACTTAAACAACCCTGTAATTTTTCCTGTTATTTCTTTTGGCTTAAAATAAGTCATTCCAGATTTCATTTTATTTTTACAAAGATAGTGCTAATCCTGGATTTTTTAAGCTTGTTTTTTCATATGAGTACCAACTGTGTTGAAATTTGTCATTTTTCTGCTGCTGTTAACTGTTGCTATATACACCAATGATTTTAATTGGTAGTTTGTCACTTATTGGTCAGGTTAACATAATTTAAGTAAAATTAAACCTTTGGGATTTGACATTTCACATAACATAAACATTATATTGCATCATGGTATTTGTTTAAAGGTGTTCTTGACTTTATACTGTAGTTTACCTTGAGGAGATATTCCATTAGAGTAGGGGCCTAAGTGGTGGCAGGCAGGGTGTACTGGAGTCCAATCTTAATTTACAGGAATAGCCAGTTTTCCTACTGAAGGTCGGGAGTTTTCTCCTGGTACTCTGTCTTCCTCCCACAATAAAATTGGGCACCATTATATAGCCTGACAAATTGCTGAAAGTGGTGTTAAACATCATTCAAAGAAACACAAAGTACTTTTGGTAGTTATTTTAAACATTAATACATAAATGATATGTGTTTGGAAATATATCCTCAAATAATGCTTATATCTTGAAAAATTGTCAGAAAACATAAATACGTAGTGAAATGTTATGTTTCTATAGTTTGTTATTGATAAGATCTTTCTCTAAAACTGTTTAAAATAAACTTGTCCAAGTATAACTATTTCTCCAGCTAGTATTCTGATGTAAGTAAATACTTATTAAAATATTAACATGCACTTTGAGCATGTGTTGCAACACATGTAACACATTGTTTTACTGAATAATATATATAATATGGTAAGTTTTAATCAAACATAAACGTAATTATAAACAGCAACCTGAAGAATTAAGCAGATGTATTAGAAAACGGTTTATTAATCTCCTCTGATAACTATGTGGTAACCACCCTGGCTAAAGTTCATCCTCATGATACATTTGCAGAATCCTTAATTATAGCCCTGCCTTTCACATGGGTGCAAGTAGTTCATAATTTTGGAGAGCTCTGAGACTGTTTTGAGGTTGACAGTTGTTTTTAAAAGGGGAGGGGGTTGAGGTATAAATTCTTGTGTATAATGAGTCTTAGCTTATTGCCAAAAAATCGTTTTCTAGTATGGATATATAGTATTAATTTCATTGCTAATGGCGTGTAGTGAATTACAACAGTCAAAGGGAGATAATTCAACACTTCTACAATATTAAGAATTAACCATGAATGGCTGTCTATAGCAATATGACAGAGTATTTTAACATGTTTTTGTCTTTTTAGCTCACCTGACCCAAAGGGTCATGTGAGCTATTGTTATCACTTTGCGTCCGTCGGCGTCGTCGTCGTCGTCGGCGTCTGTAAACTTTTTACATTTTAATCTTCTTCTCTGAAACCACTTGGCCAATTGAAACCAAACTTGGCCATAATGTTCATTGGATGGACCTTTACAAAGTTTGTGTTTTTTATTTTGATTGGTAAACCAATATGGCCGCCACCTCAAGACTTAGTTTAACATAGGACCCTATGGGAAAAAAGTTAAAAAGGGCTTCTTCTCTGAAACCGTTTAACCAATCAAAACAAAACTTACTAGCAATATTGTTTAGATGGTCCTCTATAAAGTTTGTGTTTTAGATGGGAATTGGAAATTCAAAATGGCCGCTACTGCAGGACTTAGTTTAACATAGAACCCTATGGGAAAAAGTTTTAAAAGGCTTCTTCTCTGAAACCAGTTAATCAATGGAAACAAAAACTTACTAGCAATATTGTTTGGATGGTCCTCTATAAAGTTAGTGTTTTTTATGGCAATTGGAAATTCAAAATGGCTGCCACCGCAGGACTTAATTTAACATAGAACCCTATGGGAAAAAGTTTGAAAGGCTTCTTTTCTGAAACCGGCCAACCAATGGAAACAAAACTTACTAGCAATATTGTTTGGATGGTCCTCTATAAAGTTAATGTTTTTTATCCCAATCTGATATTCAAAATGGCCGCCACCGCAGGACTTAGTTTAACATTGGACCCTATGGGAAAAATGTTAAAAAGGGCTTCTTCTCTGAAACCGGTTAACCAATCAAAACAAAACTTACTAGCAATATTGTTTGGATGGTCCTCTATAAAGTTTGTGTTTTTTATGGCAATTGGAAATTCAAAATGGCTGCCACCGCAGGACTTAATTTAACATAGGACCCTATGGGAAAAAGTTTGAAAGGCTTCTTTTCTGAAACCGACCAACCAATGGAAACAAAACTTACTAGCAATATTGTTTGGATGGTCCTCTATAAAGTTAATGTTTTTTATCTCAATCTGATATTCAAAATGGCCACCACCGCAGGACTTAGTTTAACATTGGACCCTATGGGAAAAATGTTAAAAAGGGCTTCTTCTCTGAAACCGGTTAACCAATCAAAACAAAACTTACTAGCAATATTGTTTGGGTGGTCCTTTATAAAGTTTATGATTTTTATGCCAACTGGAAATTCAAAATGGCCACTACCGCAGGACTTAGTTTAACATAGGACCCTATGGGAAAAAGTTTTTAAAGGCTTCTTCTCTGAAACCGGTTAATCAATAGAAACAAAAACTTACTAGCAATATTGTTTGGATGGTCCTCTATAAAGTTTATGTTTTTTATGGCAATTGGAAATTCAAAATGGCCAACTCCCCCGCAGGACTTAGTTTAACATAGGACCCTATGGGCAAATAAAAAAAATCTCTATACAACTGGTTAACCAATGAAACAAAGCTTTCTAGTAATATTGTTTGGATGGTCCTATTTAAAGTTTATTGAAAATTACAGGACTTACTTTAACATCAGGGAAATGCCATCTTGCCTATAAAATCAGGTGAGCGATACAGGCTCTTAAGAGCCTCTGGTTTTGTTAAATTATCCTTATTTAGGCTTATTTTGATAAAAATCATTTTAAAATAGTTTTGGCTGAAATTATTAATTAATTTATAACAAAAGTTGTATGAATTATCCCTAAGTGGTCCCCTTTTAAAATACTGTTTCATAGTGCCGCTGTTCATCCATGATGTTTAGTATTGCCCAAACTAGACCTGCTGCATGTTCTCATTAAAATCTGGTGAAACTACTACATTAAAACTTGTCTCCGATAGCTTTTCATCCAGACAATACTATTACTAAAAATAAAACTTCCTTGACATTACATATAAAACTGCTACAGTTTGTATTGTGGTAATTTGGGAGCCTCTGGATCAAAACTAGGTAAGACTTCCAACTGAACCCCCCAATAAAAAATATGCAGTGCATTAGACTATCACAAGATACATGGAGTTCACACAGCTGGCACTTGCCGAATTGGCAATGCATGACTGTGTCCACTGTGGGGTTCACCAAAGGCTGCCACCCAGTGCCGAATACCATAAACCTAAATTCATTAACTTAATTATAAATTCAAATTTATTTACACTCAAAATAATGCATCTTTAGTGGGGGGTTCAAATGGAAGTCTTTCCCAGAACTAATTTTAAAATACTGTAAACTAATAAAATTTCGTGGCTTTCGCGAGCAGGTAACAATCGCGAAAGTTCATATCCGTGAAAAGGTCGGTGGACAGTGGATGGTGGGGAATGATGACACTTACCAATGTCAAGTAAAATACCGAATCTGTGTGCAAACCTTATTTGGGGATACTAAATTGTGCTTCACAATGATAAGTTCCGGTTTATTAAACTTGGTTATCTTAAAGACATATCCTACTATTGTTTCTGCGCATTTTGATTTTAAACGTTATTGTTTCGTAATTCGTTTATGACGTCGTTGTCGTCAAAATTCCGCGAAATTTCCATTTCAATTAACGTACTCTTTATGGATCAACTTAGAGGTTTTTTATGAATAAAAAAGCAATACAGCCTTTTAGAATTTGGAAAAAAACAAAATTAATCACTTTGCAATAGCAAACATACACAA
Source organism: Limnoperna fortunei (assembly GCA_944474755.1). Taxonomy (NCBI): domain Eukaryota; kingdom Metazoa; phylum Mollusca; class Bivalvia; order Mytilida; family Modiolidae; genus Limnoperna; species Limnoperna fortunei. The sequence goes on from OX104112.1 coordinate 68,299,049, forward strand.
ATAAGAACTATTTTACTTTTGTGATTGTATTCTGTGCTACAAATCTAGAAAAGATATTGCAGTTTATACGAAGAAAAACGTGCCCTTTCCTTCCCGCCAATTCTGGCCTATACTTATTTTTCTCAAATATTTTTTCCCCTGATTCGGTGACCATATTTTTTTATTTATTCAATTTGGAGAGTAAGTTATCATCTATCTTCTGTGAAAATATAGTTTTATTATCATAGGTCGGTTTTTTGCGATCTGCGATTTTGTGTATTCCTAGTGCATAACAAAAATGGCGGGAACGTATTAATTCCTTATTTATGCTTGAAACTTACGTATTTTTAAATAGATTATGGCAGAGTTGTTTTCTACATGCAATGAAGCCTTCAAAACAATTTAAGTTGATTCTAGCAGTAAACTATGGGAAAAATATAACTAAAATAACACATAATCCTAGTACCCTAAAACAGATGATACAGATGACGTCATAACTTTTTAATACGGTCGGTGACCACTATTTTTTGTTTGCTTTATTTAAAGATTTTGTCATAAGGAAAGTTAAGACAAAATATTAAGAAAATATCATATGAAGATCGAATAGTAGGATATGTCCTTAACTGATTATTTGTCTTCTATCTTCTTGTCTCGTTATTGCCTCCTGTTTGGCACTTATAAGGACAAATTAATTGTTTCATGAAAATTAATTCTGTGAAAAGGACTAATTGTTTAATGAAAATTAATTCTTTCAAGTGTCATAAGATAAATAGGTTTATTAGCCGTAATAAAAACAACAATCACCCCGGAAATAAACAATTATGTTCACCTACAGGCATGACAAGGCCATACAAGTAAAATGGCTCATTAAAATTGTTGACTTTCAAAATTGTTCTATTCAATGCAAACACACGTTTTAATAATTTGTTTGTGTTTCCGCTTTTATACATTGAATATATTTAGTAAGCGCAACCAATTTACATGTACTTGAGTTTGCATTCACATGAATTAGTCAACTTTAAACAAATCAATCAACTAAAAGCAACAGAACGAACACTCAAATTTTTCTATAGAACTATCAATAGATCCGTGAATATTTACTATAATAATATAATATTTATTTTCAATGATGTCTATTGTATTCGCAAACTCGTCCATTGAATGAAAACCACGAAAGTTTGCTTACGCGAATATTAATTAGTTTACAGTATCACTACCATATTTTTTTTAATAAATCCATGTCCACTTGTAAGCCTATAGAAGGAAAAATATAGTTTTTATAAATTTCTGTTTCAGTCTGTAAAGCAGCAAGCATATGATTACCACAGTGCAATATATCACTTGCTACAAGATAAATTTAAGAAACATCCAAAGACTATACAGAAAACAATAGTGCCACAAAATTTACCATTGGCTGTGTCAACGGAGAGACGGTCTAGTATAACCACTGGTGTTGGTATGTTTTATCAGTTTTTTACCTTGAAACCATCAATTTGTGGTCAATTTATATAAAGGCAATCAGAAAGTTGTAATTTAACATATATGTAAACACGTAGAATAATACTACCTATAATATACATTGTACAATAGTTGGACTGAGAATCATGTTCACTTGTCGTTATGGTAAACATATACATGGTGTAAATAACAATAACACATAAATATTGCTGTAAATACCAGATCTGTTTGATTTGTAACTTACGTCATTAACTCAATGCCTACAGAAGTAACATGTTGAAGATATTGTAACCGGTCTGGATTTTTATGTGCTGTTACTTGTGGTTTTTACTCCACCAAAAAATATCAATATGCAGTTGATCCACTTGATTGAAATTAATCACATTGTTACCTTTACCAAGAAATTACAAATCAAACGCACCTGTGTGATAAACATTTGTTTTTCCCAGTTATACCTGAAGTTCCAGCAGAATTACAGGATACCAAACCATCAGTTCCTTCCATACAGCCACAAGTGCAGTTTTATACAGAGGACAGTAATCTAAGTGAGGTATGGAATTACAGTAGTGATGGTTTTAAATTAAGTAAAATTCAAGATCTGTGTTTGTTAAAAGTTTGATGGTGTTATTTATTACACATCTATCACTTTTTGAGCAAACAATTTTTTGAATGAAATTTTCATGTACATCTTGGACAATAAAGCAAACTGAATTTTTACATTAATTTTCTGTCCAATATCAGTTTTTAGGAGCTAAACAAAACACAAACCTAGTAATTTAAAAAGGACATTGATCATCAAAATGTAATGAAAATAAAGTAACAGAACGACAAATATGAGGCTTTGAGTATACATTATGTGGCATGGTTGAAATAGTTAAAGGGACCCTGACTCTACTGAATAAATGCAGGCACAGCATTAACACTTGACATCCTGCTAAATATCTTTATAAGCTTAAGTCTTAGGTTCATCAAATTTGGTCCAGTAGATGGTTAATTAATTTGATTAGGTCAGTCAATCAATGCATGGTAGGATGATGGTACTTGGTATGTATGTTGCTGATGAATAGTACATGACACTCTTGTATAGGTGTCACCTAACCTTAATCTCAATTTCATGGTCTGGTTAAAGTTTTGAAAATTATGTCAGTTTCTCTGTTAGCATGTATTGTATATTTTATATGACATTATAAAGCTATTTATTTGTTGCTTGTAATTTAGTAATTTTTTCACTGCTGATGTGGAATGCAATCAAGACAAACTAAAAGAGGGGTTAATGATAGTTTTTGTCTTTACTAAAAAAGTTATTTTGACATAGTATGATGTGTGTATTTAAGTTTGAGAAAGTTTCAGTAATATATCTACTTGTTGACAAGAGCTTACTTCAATTGAAGACAAAATAACTTGTGCTTTAAAAAAAAATAAAGTTATATAAAGGCTGTAAATTTAATTGTTTGACTCCTTATTTCAGTCTGATGACAGCAACAGTCAGAATTCCGATTCTGAAGCAGAAGAGCCATCACCAGAGGCACTTGCTAGATATTTGGCCATGCGACGACATACTGTAGGTGTTGGGGATACCCGACATGAAGTTCCTGAAGATGCTCGTGTCAAACTTGCCAATCATCAACCAATTATAGCCATGCCACAGCCCAATCTACTTATGCCTTTTAGTTTCTTGCCACATATCAACTTACCACAAACATTACCGTATGTACAGAATGATGCCATGCAGAGTTATCCTATTGGTGAACAGCATTTATTACAACCACCATCATTCTTTGGTACAGGTCAGTATAGAAGTTGTATATGTAGCATTGTCATTTGGCTGCAGACCCAGAAATGAAAAGAGACTGTTTATAAAACCCCTGCCTAAAAAGTAGGAGGTTGCTTCAAAAGTGAGGCTTATATAGTAATGGGGTGTTATTTCCATCTGTTACTTTTAGAGGGGTGTCCATCTTTTATCAGCAACTACTCCTACACCACTACTTGGAGTTGAATTAATCTTTTACAGAAACTTGTCACATAGTGCCCTCATGCACCTGATAATTTACATTTTGATCGTAAATGATTTTGGGGTTTCCCATAGCAAAAGTTGGCCATACTTATATTTAGGAAAGTAAATGGATTAATAAGCGAGCATTGTTGTATTTGTACTGTCGGGATTGTAGAAAGTACAGAATTGTCTTTTCAGTGCAATTTCTATAGAAATTTGAAATTAACAGCCTATCTCATGTTGAAAAAAAATTTTTTATTATGAAAATCTATTTATATGAAGATTATTTCCCATAATGTAAAGTTTTTTAGAAACTAGTAACCCCTTTATTGCCAAATTTGTGTCATTAATAATGATATTTTTAATTTTATTTAGCATATAAACATAAAGATACATCTTAAATCAGACAGTTTTATAATTTATGTCTTCTGTTTACAGGCTTAGGTCGGAGGGCATCTGATGGAGGTGCTAACATTCATCTATTTAATCGTCAGATGTACGGCAACAGTCTACCTGGAAGTCCAGGTAGTCAGGAGACGTTAGCTTCTGTAAGTGTTTGTATTTGTTTCCCTTAGATCATTTAATCTGAGAAAATCCAATGAAATGTGGTGTTTTTTGGTCAAAACTTAATGTTGCAAGGTAAACAACATTCTTTTTACCAGTCAACTAATTTTTATGTTCCATGTCTGTCGGTAACTGCACTTTTTTAGCTCACCTGACCCGAAGGGTCATGTTAGCTATTGCCATCACTTGGCGTCCGTCGTCGTGGTCGTAACTTGTCAGAAAAATCTTCTCCTCCAAAACCACTGCAGGGATTGCTTTGAAATTTTGCACACATCATCAGTAAAATGTCCTCTACCATGCTTGCACAAATCATGGCCTCAGACCAACCAACATGGCCACCATGGCTAAAAATAGAACAAGGGGGTCAAAATACAGTTTTTGGATTATAGTTCAAAAAGTATAACAGATACAGGAAAACCGAAGAGACTTTCCTTCTTCAGCATCAAAAGCTTTACAAAACACTCCATTGGGTTGCAGTTGTATGATGACTCCTTGTAGGAGTTATTGCCCTTTAAATAAATGGTTGAAATTGATGATTTTTGCCAGTTTTGCCTCACAATCTTGAAAATTATTATACCCCCCGCTTGAAAAGCGGGGGGTATATAGTGTTCATGGTGTCCGTCCGTCCGTCCGTCCCATTCCGTCCGTCCGTCCCCTTCCGTCCGTCCGTCCGTCCGTCCGTTACACTTTCTATTATTTGCAACTCCTCCTACACCACTGAAAGGAATTGGATGAAACTTACACAGAATCTTTGTCTCATAGTGCCATTGTGCAGGAGATATTTAACATTTTAATCGGAATGATATTTGGGGTTTCCCATAGAAAAACATGGACTTTGTCATTGACCTAAGGGGTCCCTATCTCTTATGTGCAACTTCTCCTACACCACTGAATGGAATTTAATGAAACTTACAAAGAATGCTTGTCACATAGTGCCATTGTGCAGGAGATATTAAACATTTTGATCGGATCGATATTTGGGGTTTCCCATAGAAAAACATGGACATTGTCATTGACCTAAGGGGGGCCTCATCTCTTATGTGCAACTCCTCCTACACCACTGAATGGAATTTAAAGAAACTTACACAGCATCCTTGTCACATAGTGCCATTGTGCAGGAGATATTAAACATTTTGATCGGATCAATATTTGGGGTTTCCCATAGAAAAACATGGACATTGTCATTGACCTAAGGGGGTCCTCATGTCTTATGTGCAACTCCTCCTACACCACTCAATGGAATTTGATGAAACTTACACAGAATGTTGTCACATATTGCCACTGTGCACTAGATATATAACATTTTGATTGGAATGATATTTGGGGTTTCCCATAGAAAAACATGGACTTTGTCATGGACATAAGGGATACCCATCTCTTATGTGCAACTCATTCCTACACCACTGAATGGAATTTGTTGAAACTTACACAGAATCCATGTCACATAGTGCCATTGTGCAGGAGATATTTAACATTTTGATCGGAATGATATTTGGGGTTTCCCATAGAAAAACATGGAGTTTGTAATGGACATAATGGGATACCCATCTTTTATTTACAATTCCTCCTACACCACTGAATGGAATTTGTTGAAACTTATACAGAATCTTGGTCGCATATTGCCATTGTGCATTGGATATTAAACATTTTTATCAGAATATTATTGGAGGTTTGCCATAGAAAAACATGGACTTTGTCATTGACATAGGGGATGCCATTCTTTGGGGGATTGGGGAGGGTTACATGTATTATCTGCAATTTCGCCTTCACGTTTAACTAGATAAAGTTTCAATTTCATAATTAAGAACACCTGAATTTTCAAAGTAATTGTGAAGCGGGGGGTATCAATGGTGAGCATTGCTCACAGGTGTTTTTACTCTAGTTTGAACTAGAGAAAAAGTTAGCATGGCTTAATTGTTCTGCTCTATGAGGGCTACAAAAAATACTTTAGGGTCAAGATTGTCTAATGAACCGTTTAGGAATTATTCTTCTTGAACATTTTTTTAATCAATTTTAATTGATTTTAAAACATCTTCTCCTCTTTAATCAATAAAAGGACTGCTTTGAAACATTGCACACATCATCTTTAAGATGTCGTCTACCAAAATTGTGCAAATCATGACAGCTGACTACCTACATAGCTACGTTGGCTTAAAATTGAATAGGGGGGGGGGGGGGGGGGTTTAAGAGAGTTTTCGGCTGATAGTTAAAAAAGTATAACAGGTACAGCAAATTTGAAGTGAACCTCCCTTCTCCCTCTAAGCATCAAAAGTTCCTCCTTATAGGAGTTATTGCCCTTAAAAGGTCAAAATGAATGACTTTTGCAGAAGTGTTGGGCAATTCTTATAGGAAAGAAAAGCTGGATAAAAAAGGGTTGTTTGGTTTCAGGTTCAGGTGAGCGATACAGGCTCCTGGGAGCCTCTAGTTTGCATTCCCAAATTACAATTTTTGGGAGCCTCTAGTTTGCATTCCCAAATTACAATTTTAACCAGAAGTTTACAATAGTGTGGTCTATTTTCATTTTCATTCTAATTTCTGTTCAAGTCATAAGGTTAGTAGGTGTTCAGTGTAATAAAACATCTATTGCCTTCACCTTTAGTAAACATCTTAAATATTATCCCTTGAGATGTTGTTTCCCCATCCGGGTAACAACATCCCTCACATGAACAGTTTTGATATGCACGAAATTATTGTATAGCATCATCAGCTTCTAAAGATTTTAAGGAAACAACATGACCTTAAAGTGTAACAAAACAGCAGTAAATAGATTAACTGTTTGCAAGGGACGAAGGACTTGATAATTAATTACACTCTTGGATATAAAACAATAAAAATTTAGATATCTAAACATTTGTAGCTTGTGTTATACAGTTTATACTGAGTAGCGTCTTCCAGATTTACACCACGTTACAAAATTTTTTTTGAGTACACATATTATGTAAATGTATTATTGTTATTTATTAAAATCGTGAACAAAAATGAATGAATTTAAATTGAAATTATTAGAAAAAAATTAGCAACAGTGCTGCAATTGTCAAAGGTTTGTCACTGAAACATTTAATTGCATGTTGTCCTGTTCATGTTACAACTGAATTTGGACCATTGTATTCACAGAATAGTACTGTAAATTCAGAACCCCACGTTTAGTTGTAGTAGTTGACTGGTTATTGGAAAGGGAGCTGACAATTTCGGCATTTGCTGCTCTTATTTTGTCAGCGGCATCTTTATTAAAAGCTTTTTGCGGGTCTGGCAATCTCAAGACGATGTCGTCCGTAGCGCGTTTTTTGTAACGAACTTCCACATTGAGATTTTTAACTTGAATGATTTTATCAGAAATATCTACCTTATTTATAATATTTTTTTTGTCTCTGTTAATTGGCAATAATTTATTTGATGTTTAATTAAAAGAAAATAAAAACAACAATTAACACGCCAATCTTTTAAATAATTTTAATATATTTTCCCAACATACTAGTATCGTGCATACATAAAACATCTGTAAAGCCCTACCATACCCAATCAATTTCAATACGGTAAGTAATTTTACAACAACAAAATTAATTTCTTTTTGATGTAAACAAGTAACCATTTTAGTACCCAAGCTGAACCTCACTATACAGACAAATCATCTCATTGCTAAAGACGCGTGACAAGTGCACACTCAGGTAAATCACTTTAAACAATGAAATGTTGTGTATTCCGTTTTGTGTACAGAGATTATTTACAGACGAAAATAAATAAAAAACTGACAATTGCTAAGTAATATTTTGTTGTCCATGTTTGAACATGATGTTGTCATTACATTGTTTTGCTACCTCAGGCGATCGCAAAAACAAGAACTCGCATTTTTTGAGGGGGTCCCCGAATCGCAATTATAAATGCACGCAATAATTTCCGAATTTACAGTATATGTTATAATGATAACTCGAATGCCATTGCTTTTTAGCTCACCTGACCCAAAGGGTCATGTGAGCTATTGTTATCACTTTGCGTCCGTCGTCAGCGGCGGCGGCGTCTGTAAACTTTTTACATTTTAATCTTCTTCTATGAAACCACTTGGCCAATAGAAACCAAACTTGGCCATAATGTTCATTGGATGGACCTTTACAAAGTTTGTGTTTTTTATTTTGATTGGTAAACCAATATGGCCGCCACCTCAAGACTTGGTTTAACATAGGACCCTATGGGAAAAAAGTTAAAAAGGGCTTCTTCTCTGAAACCGTTTAACCAATCAAAACAAAACTTACTAGCAATATTGTTTGGATGGTCCTCTATAAAGTTTGTGTTTTAGATGGGAATTGGAAATTCAAAATGGCTGCCACCGCAGGACTTAGTTTAACATAGAACCCTATGGGAAAAAGTTTTAAAAGGCTTCTTCTCTGGAACCGGTTAATCAATGGAAACAAAAACTTACTAGCAATATTGTTTGGATGGTCCTCTATAAAGTTTGTGTTTTTTATGGCAATTGGAAATTCAAAATGGCTGCCACCGCAGGACTTAATTTAACATAGGACCCTATGGGAAAAAGTTTGAAAGGCTTCTTTTCTGAAACCAGCCAACCAATGGAAACAAAAACTTACTAGCAATATTGTTTGGATGGTCCTCTATAAAGTTAATGTTTTTTATCCCAATAGGAAATTCAAAATGGCCGCCACCGCAGGACTTGGTTTAACATTCAACCCTATGAGAAAAAAGTTTAAAAGGGCTTCTTCTCTGAAACCGTTTAAACAATCAAAACAAAACTTACTAGCAATATTGTTTGGATGGTCCTCTATAAAGTTTTTGTTTTTTATGGCAATTGGTAATTCAAAATGGCTGCTACCGCAGGACTTAGTTTAACATAGGACTCTATGGGAAAGTTTTTAAAGGCTTCTTCTCTGAAACCGGTTAATCAATGGAAACAAAAACTTACTAGCAATATTGTTTGGATGGTCCTCTTTAAAGTTTATGTTTTTTATGGCATTTGGAAATTCAAAATGGCCCCTACCGCAGGACTTAGTTTAACATACGACCCTATGGGAAAAAGTTTTTAAAGGCTTCTTCTCTGAAACCGGTTAATCAATGGAAACAAAAACTTACTAGCAATATGGTTTGGATGGTCCTTAATAAAGTTTATGTTTTTTATGGCAATTGGAAATTCAAAATGGCCACCTCCTCCGCAGGACTTAGTTTAACATAGGACCCTATGGGCAAATAAAAAAAATCTTCTCTATACAACTGGTTAACCAATGAAACAAAGCTTTCTAGTAATATTGTTTGGATGGTCCTATTTAAAGTTTATTGAAAATTACAGGACTTACTTTAACATCAGGGAAATGCCATCTTCCTTGCCTATAAAATCAGGTGAGCGATACAGGCTCTTAAGAGCCTCTGGTTGTAAAATTGTATAGGTGTTGCTGAAAATCTTTAGTTTTATTCAATTTTCAAAGACCTAATTTTTGCAACTATTTAGTTGTGGAATATTGTCCTATCCTAGTGGTTTCTGACTGTTACAACTGATTGCCTTTATGTTTTGGAATTGTGTTATTTAAGAATCAATTTAGGTAGTATGCATGGATGCAAGTTGTCTGGATTTTTTCTCTGGATTTCTAATTAATTGTGCAACTTCATTAATTCCAGTACTTGTTTGTAACATGTGGTCTAAACCTATCCAGAAACGTTGAGTCACAGCAATGGTAAAAAAAAAATTTCTAATCGAGAGACACACTAATACATAGTGTAATAGCACATAGAGAATAAGCTATTACAACAGTAAATAGGGAGAAAACTTTTAAAAGTCAAAGAATGGAACCATGTTTTTCACAATCACATAACTCATCATAAAACTATTCTATGAGTGTAAGAAGTCTTAAAAGGTTTTGTCCGATTTCAGTCCTCTAAAGTCTAAAATCTCATCTTTCTTGGGCCCCAGGACCGCTATCAGGTTTTCACCCAAATTTTTCAGATTTTCTCCAATGTTCACCTCCACTCATGAGCAAGTCATGTGTCGGACAAGAGCTGTAAAAACTAAAGATTTCATCAGTTTGAATTTGGGCACTTTCAAACTTACAGTAAATTGTACAAAAAAGATTTATGTTGGTAATGAATTAGATTATAGCAATAGATTTGTTACCAAAAAAGATTACAATTGGTTCTATAGTAAATAGAGAGTAATTTAACATTTGTTAACATTCATCAGGTTGATGTTAATGTTTATGTTTTTATACCCTGCTACACGAAGTGGCGAGGTATTATGTTATACCCTCAGTTTTGTTCAGTGTCTGTCTGTTCGTCTGTCCGTCCATCCGTCCCCCGAAGGTTTCCAGATGATAACTTGAAAAAGCCTAAAGGGATTTGAATAATATTTTGCACAGCTGTTCAGTACAATAAAATAGAGGTCAAGTTCATTTTTCAGGATGATCAGAAAAATATTATTGAAGTTTTGCCACTTTATAAATTTTCAAATTTGACAATAATGAAATTTTCTGGTCTAAGAAAGATAACTCATTTCTTTCTGTCTCTATATACTAGTATATAGTGGATGTATAGTATATACAGTATAGTATACTAATATATACAAAAATATTTTATCTATTGATGAATATCATGGCAGGGTATCATTTAATGTCCCATTAGATGCCCTATTTTAAAATGTTCATCTGCAGTAGAATCGTACATTTCAGTCACCACTATCACCAACTGGTTTACAGTTACCTACACCTCCTTTGCATGGATCTGTAACAGTAGAGGAAGAGGAAGGGTCTGACCAGGAACCAGATCCAGAAGCTGTTCAGAGGTGATATAATCATATATAATTATGATTTCTTTGTTTATACAAAAATCTTGAATCTATGGCTGGAAAAATAATACAAAAATGTTTCTAAAGTGTCATCAGTATTAAGAATGCTGTATTCTGATATAAGATGGTTTATTATAGCCTTGTGTTGATGTTATTTTGTTTAGTAAAACCAACACGTTATGGATTAGCAGCATTAAGGAGTTAGATAATAAACATATAATTCTTGATTTATGGTTATGGGTATCTGTTTGATTATGAGCCAATTCAGTTCTATTGTAATTCTCCATTGATTCAATGATGTACACTAAGCTGTGTTAAAAGAAAATATTTGTCAGTGTTATTCTCGTAGAAAATGACAACAATCAAGAAATTTAACTTTTATGTCTTCTGATTACATATCTACATTGTTTCCTTCTAGAGAAAACATTACATTGATGTTGTGTTAATTCCAGGACACATGAATATAAATTGCATTTCATAATTGTATACTTAAATTTAAAAAATTTTCAAGATAGGTGTGAGAGGTAATATCCTGAATTTTATGTAGGTAAATCAGTTGATAGTGTTTGCTGTATATTTTAGATATTTGCAAAATAGAGGTCATTCAAAGAGACATACATTAGCTATGTCTAATCCAATGAGAGAAATACCAGAAGAGTTGCAGAGAAAATTATCACTACAGCAACCATTGCGGTCTGGTAGGAGGGGGAGTCACTTTCAGGAGAGACAGACTATAGGTATATATAGATTTCACTTTCATTGTCTGAAAATGTACCTCTTTGTACAAGCCATTATGACTTCTTTCTTTAAATGGTCTTATCTTAATATTTATGCATGAAACATTCTTTTTATAAGAAATACATCCTGTTCTCAGACATATATATTTTGTCTAATTCTGACAGGTATATTTTGTGAAGCCAGAATACAGATTTGTTTCTACAATCACATTAGATGCATTTCTGTGAGCCATTCCAAAAAATGTATGGGTGAGGGCTGCCATCACCAATCCTATTTTGGAATGGCTCATAGCAATATCTGATGTGAATGTGAATGCGGAACCAAGTCTGTATTCAGGCTATAACACATTTAGCTTACAGTGATTTTTTTGTAATTGATCAACAGTCAAATACATCTAAAAAGTATTAAAAGATTGAAACTGCCATAGGGGAGCTAACTCTAATCATATTTGCACACATGTGTGCCACCTGTGGGCAGTAAAACGATTTAAATTGTCAACTGTCCCAAATAAATATAAAATGCTCTGATGTATATTTTAAATATTTCATTCATGTCTTTCCTTTATTTATGAATGTTTTAATGATACAAATATTTAAATTTAATAAAATAAAAAATGTGTAAAATATGTTGTCATTATTTCTCATTAAAATAAAAACTACACTTTTATTCAACAAGTGACATAATAGCACAAACAAAACCAATCATTGCTTCAGTCACTGCTTGAATTTATTAATAAAATATTGTTCTGTGATATTCAATTTTACTACGGGTAATATGTATGCTATTTTTTCACAATTGCCAGTATTAAAGAACATGGTAGAAGGTTGTTATTATTAACTCAACATTTTTTTCATTGCAGAATTATTATTCACTCAACATTTTTTTCATTTCAGAATATAAAGAATAGTGACAAGTTAATTTTGAAAAATACAGTTTGAAAAAATTTAGTTCATTTTGCAATACTAAAATAAATTTAAGAATATGCATTATATTGGTCAGTTCCTGTTATTTTTCTATTTTACAGCTCCAACTGCATTACGAGAAACAAATTCACTTCATTTACCAAATGAGAGATTTTCACCTGTACGACGAGCAAGTGATGGTTTGCCAAATCTCAGCAAATATCAGTCTCATTTAGAAAAAATCTTCAATCAGACTGTTTCTCAACAGCAGTCGTCCAAAAATAACAGTTCAACTAGTCTTAAACAACTTCAGCATGAGTGCCAAGAATTACAAGTATATATCTTAGTTGGGCTTTGCCTATGACATTATTATGTCAATGTTCTATCAGTCTAGTAAATCGAGGTTATAACTACTGTGAAATACTTTTTATTAGTTGGGTATCAATTTTCGTGGTTTTTGTGGAGGCTTCAAACCAAGAAATTAAAAATCTAACAAAGAATAAAACACTTCATTAACAGATTGGAATTCTGAAACAATAATCTGAAAAATTCTGAGATTGGTCATTTATATTTGTATGTAATATATAATTTGTGTTGTTCCATACCTCTTTTTTACCTCAATACTCATTTTAGGTGAGTGAATATTAAAGCAGGTTTCTTGTTCAAATTGGGTTTATATTAAATGTTGGTATCATTTATTATACCCATCGGTTGAAACGCGGGGGATATATAGTAATGGGGGTGTCTGTCCGTTACACTTTCTCTTATTTGCAACTCCTCCTACACCACTGAATGGAATTTGATGAAACTTACACAAAATCCTTGTCACATTGTGCCATTGTGCCGGAGATATTTAGCATTTTGATCGGAATAATATTTTGGGTTTCCCATAGTAAAACATGGACTTGGTTATTGACCTTAGGAATACCCATCTCTTATGTGCAACTCCTCCTACACAACTGAATAGAATATGTCGCAACTTACACAGAATCCTTGTCACATAGTGCCATTGTGCATGAGATATTTAACATTTTGATCGGAATGATATTTGGGGTTTCCCATAGATTAACATGGACATTGTCGTTGACATAAGGGGATACCCATCTCTTATGTGCAACTCTTCCTCACTTAATGGAATTTGATGAAACTTAAACAGAATCTTTGTCACATAGCACCATTGTGCACCTGATATTTAGCATTTTGATCAGAACGATATTTGATTTTTTCCATAGAAAAAAATGGACATTGCTATTCTTTGAGGTGGGGGAGGGAAGGGGGTTCCCATGTTTTATCTGCAACTCTTCCTACACTGATTAAGTTTCAATGTCAAAGGGGGGGGGGGTATCAATGGGGAGCATTGCTCACAGTTTTTTTTACTCTAGTTTGTAAAGATTAGGAAGAACCATTGATTTTCCCGTTATGTAGGGGAAATATAAAGTGTTAATTTTCTATGTTAAAAAAGCAGCATAGCATAACATGTTGAATTACAGGACATTAAATTACACATTTATAACAGTCAAAACATGTAGTGACAAATTGACTTTTTGGCTCGGATAGCTTTGTTTGATAACAATTAGGAAATACACTCAGAGTGGTTTTATTTGAAATTAATCAATTATTACAATATCATGTTTATAATTAGCTTTTGATTTCTGTGTTATTTAGATACAAATAATTAACATTCAATAAATTTGTTTCTTTTTTGTGAACTTTCACATTCATGACCACTAATGAACAACTTATTGTACAATTAACCCCATACATAAACAACAGGACATTATGTAACTGTTGTGTCTGCCTTATAAGATGATATTTATTATAATCAATGCAAAGGATTATGTGTTAATAATTTATTTTTTATCGCTACTTTAGTTCTTTGAATTTTCGGGAACATCAATCCACTAATGTAAGAACCCATGAACATGTAACTTTTCAACGTACCATGTAATTTGATGCTCACAAAAAAAGTACTTTCACAGTAAGTGTGTTGAATTTGGGTCACTTGTTTTGATGCTAAAACACAAATTACAAGGTTACTTAAGTTGTTGTACTAGGGTTAAAGCTGAAAAAATTAAAGGTAGACAAAATTATTATATAGAGATGAATCGTTTTGTATAACTAGCTAGGTTTCCTAAATATTCAAAAAAGCTTTATTACATACTCCCTAATGAAACATTTCTATATTGAAGTCTTTTGTACCACTTACTTACGGATTACATACATGTATTTAGGTCTTTTGTACCACCCACTTTAGGGATTACATACTTGTATTTAGGTCTTTTGTACCACCCACTTTAGGGATTACATACTTGTACTGAGGTCTTTTGTACCACCCACTTTAGGGATTACATACTTGTACTGAGGTCTTTTGTACCACCCACTTTAGGGATTACATACTTGTACTGAGGTCTTTTGTACCACCCACTTTAGGGATTACATACTTGTACTGAGGTCTTTTGTACCACCATCTTTAGGGATTACATACTTGTACTGAGGTCTCTTGTACCACCATCTTTAGGGATTACATACTTGTACTGAGGTCTTTTGTACCACCCACTTTAGGGATTACATACTTGTACTGAGGTCTTTTGTACCACCCACTTTAGGGATTACATACTTGTACTGAGGTCTTTTGTACCACCATCTTTAGGGATTACATACTTGTACTGAGGTCTTTTGTACCACCCACTTTAGGGATTACATACTTGTACTGAGGTCTTTTGTACCACCCACTTTAGGGATTACATACTTAACTTGTACTGAGGTCTTTTGTACCACCATCTTTAGGGATTACATACTTGTACTGAGGTCTCTTGTACCACCATCTTTAGGGATTACATACTTGTACTGAGGTCTCTTGTACCACCATCTTTAGGGATTACATACTTGTACTGAGGTCTCTTGTACCACCCACTTTAGGGATTACATACTTGTACTGAGGTCTCTTGTACCACCATCTTTAGGGATTACATACTTGTACTGAGGTCTCTTGTACCACCATCTTTAGGGATTACATACTTGTACTGAGGTCTTTTGTACCACCCCATTTAGGGATTACATACTTGTACTGAGGTCTTTTGTACCACCATCTTTAGGGATTACATACTTGTACTGAGGTCTCTTGTACCACCATCTTTAGGGATTACATACTTGTACTGAGGTCTTTTGTACCACCCACTTTAGCGATTACATACTTGTACTGAGGTCTTTTGTACCACCATCTTTAGGGATTACATACTTGTACTGAGGTCTCTTGTACCACCATCTTTAGGGGTTTATTCATGTACTGAGGTCCTATTGTACTTGTGACTGTAAGGTTGATATATTAAGTCGATAATACATGTATATAAGGTCTTCTTGTTTCACTGACTTGTCAACGTCCTTATGTACCACTGTATTGTCAAGCCTGTAGGTCCTCTAACCTCTGAATGGTGATATGTTAGGTCTGTAGTACCACTAAATTGAGGTGTTATATATTCAGGGCTACATTAGGGGTAATATTTTAAGGTCCTTTTGAACTGCTAACTTTTGGAATGAAGGAAATTAAAAAAAAATAAAACACCAAAGAAACTTTCACAACTGAAGTCCAATAACTAGCAAACTAGAGACACCAAACCAAACACCAAAAATGAAGCAAGCATCTATAGCAATGGTCCTGACTTTGTATTGCATTTCAAAAAAATATGGTGGGTTAAACCAGATTTTATGGCATGCCAACCCCCAGCTCCATTACTGTAGTGTGTGATTTGGTGTGTTGAAAGGTTGGGTGTCATACACCACTATACTAAGTGTTAAGGTATTGTGGAGAGGGATTTTTGCGTGAAAAATAAAAACGCTTACCGCGTATGGTTCAGCTTATGCTCCTTTTGTAAATCAAGAATACTACTTTTTGAAATCAATAATTATTTCCTTGAGATATTTAGCGTTTTGAAATATGGCAGTTTTTAAATTTTGAAATGGCGATTTTCCATACTTAAATTTGACCTTAATTGGAACGGAAGTGTACTTTAGGAACAATCAAGTGTTGTCTACTCGAAATCCTTCTGGTGATGTCGTCTGCAGTTAAGGCGGGAAAAGTCTCGCGGTTTGTCCGAATACCATTGAACATCACGAAAGCAGACAAACATATGTAAACATCGTAATGTCCCTTTAGAAACAAAAATGGCTGACTTATTATGTAAAATTCCTGTCGCAAAAGTCAAGGACGATTTGTAACAACTTGATACCAGAGGCATATTATAAAACATGGACAGGTTATTATATTTACATTTTTTCTACTGAATTTTCGTAATAAAAAGGTAAAATATAGAATAATGAAAAAATGCAAGCAAACTTATTTTCCCAAGGGGGGTTGGCATTTAGTATAGTCAGTAATACTTTACATATAAGTTAATACATATTGTAGTAATATATTTTGATCCTTTTGTGCCTTTGACTTACAAACATTAAACATTACAAAAGCTTCCGGTTCACTATATTGTTTGTCAAGTTAAGGAACATGTTAGGTTGCTGACGTGTATCATGTATTCATTACTGTTTTACAATAGTTAGCTAATCTATATTTTTAAGAATCTCCAATGAAATATGTGTGTAAGACGTAAGAAATGTGTATGTGTAAACTAAGTAATTTTTTTTTAAATTTTATTAAGATATGGTGCATGTAGTTGAAAATTTTTAATCAAATATTTATTTATCTCCGCAGTGCATATGAATACATTTAATGACAAGTTATCATAATACATTTTTTAGAATTAAATTATGGTTAAATACTGATTTATGTTGTTTTTTCCCCAGAATATTGTAGGTAATCGTGATCCTGGGAAGGAAGCAGAACTTCAGCAACAACACACTCTACACAGACTTCACCACTCCTTACAGGTATGTAGGGCATTATTGCCTCAAATCAAGGTTGTGGGTGGATGCTTGCATTTGTTAATTATAGATTGGAGTGATGTTTGAGCTCAATAATGTTCAACTAAAACAATAAATCTCCAATACTGCTAATTTAAAATCTGTTTGTTTGTTTGAACAGGGTTTAAGCAATTTTCATGTATTTCATGGCGTCCATTATTTATTAAAGGGAGGAACTGGATTACCAGGTAAAAATCCCCGACCTTCAGCATGAAAACTGGAAATCCTTGTTGATTAAATTTTAAAACTGATACAGTTTTTTATTCTGATTTTATATTTTTAAAACTCCTATGCCAAAAATTTTCTGATACATTTTTTTTTGATTGGAGGAAACAAGTTAATATGTAATGGCTGATTCTTAAAATGCCATTTATACATTGATCAATAATCTCAATCATTTACTTCTCATTCATAAGTCATTTTCTTTGTTTATTTGTCATTCATTCATTCATTTTGATATAATCATGTACTGGTAAAGACACAATAGAAATAAACAAAAAACAATTAGTTCTTATGGTTCTGAAATTTATAAGCTTGAACTTTTTCATAAAAATGGACTTGCTAATGTTTTTTTCTGACTTGTAGAATATATGTAGCTAAGGTGTACTAAAATCTGCATCATGTATGTGTTTGGTTAACTGTCTTTCTCTTTATATATTTATTTGATTTGAGTTATGCATTATTAGCATTATATTTTGTTTTAAGGATTATGCATCAATCAGCAAAAAGTCTTTTCCTAAGTATTTGTGACGAAGGTTTGTGTTTTGTCATCTCCCGTCTGATGTATGGCATTCTGTGTCAGGTTTTGAAACAATGAACAATTCTGTATTTTTTAAATGTTTTAAAAAATGCTAAAAAGAATATTTGAGATAAATAAAAAGAAATAAAAATATTATTTTTATTTAATGCTTGTTCATATAAGCACACAGATTTATAACAGAATTTATTTAATATAGATAAAATTGTTAAATTGGAATATATTTTGAATAAAGCACCATTCATAATTGATGATCTTTGTTGCATTAGAAGGAGAGGAAAATAACTTAATAGATTTGTGGCTGTGGCTACTTGAAGAAGACATTTTCTTTCTAAATTTTAATTTACATTGTGCATTGTACTCTGAAAATCAAAAAAATTTACCAGAATGCAATACAATAAAAAAGCTTTTAGCATGGGTCGGTGGGAAGGCATGTTATAAATATTTCACTGCATTCATGTATGGGTATAATTGAAAATTACTCGGAATATATTTTTTCTTCACAAAAACTTATTGTGGATATTTGTGCATGTCAGGTTGGTGTTTGGTATGATAATTTTTTCCTGTCTGAAGTGGAATTTAGTCATTTCTAGTTTTTTAACATTAGCATCAATTATGTGTAGTTGTGTAAATGGTCTCTGCTGAGGTTTTTTGTTTGATCAGTTATTACGTCCAAGAATGCTTAGTCTCATTTTTTCTCCCCTCACTTATAAGTCGGGAGCTATAATAATTATTTTTTATCAGCTGTTCTCCCGGTATCTTTCTCCATTTTAATCTTCTTATCATAACCCACTGGGCCCCTTTCTACCTAAGTTAGTATCTCAGATCACTGGTTTGTCTAGACCAACAGGTAGTTCACTAGACTTTGCTACACATTCACCATGCACATTTTCTTTGGGCTTAGGAAAGTCAAATAAAATATAAATGTATGTATTTATTTCCATAGTTTCTGTTTTCATCCAAAGCATTTGACTTTGAGTATTTGAATATGAGACTATTTTACTTAAGAGCAGGAAATAATTACAATTATGAATTTTTCAACTATTGATTTCACGGAATTTCCATTTATAAGCTTTATGGTGATGATGCAAGGTACAAATTGATTATGACCTATTTTTATTAGTGCTATTTGGATGGTTTTTTCATTTGAATGTAGATGTTGAGAATTGTCGTATTAATAATTATATCTTATTAATAAATATAACATCCTAATAACTTGGCAATTTGGACCAAGTTGCTATTCACAATTTATGCATGTCTAATCAATGGGGCTTTCGGCACAAATAACAGCAAAAAAATGTAAAATGTATACAGGAATACAAAGATAACAAAGAATTTAACATTGTAGGCAGAAAAAAGTAAATTGAAATAACAAGTTTAGCAGGAATGGGTAAAATTTATTAATTAGAATATGTTACTGTACTAACATTAAAATGCTCTGGGATATCTATGGCATGCCATTAGTTCTTTTTTCTGCATGACATTTTTTCTATTGTATTATTTTTTGTTTTTGAGTTATCTCCCTTATACCAATAGTTGAGCCATGCTTTGATGTAGACAATTTCATGTCAGCAAAACAATTTAGTTATTTTAATTGTTGACCTTAATTATAGTTAACTATGTTTTACAGTTTTTATCAAAACACTTTTTTTTGTTTTTGATCTTGTCTTTTGTTATGTCAAAGGCAGTTGTATATAATTTTGGAAGTTTCTACAACAGAAATAATGGGGGTGATTGATGAAATTAGACCAAAATATTACGATACTTGGCAAAATAATCATTGCCATTAAATTGACATAACAACGCCTACTGTTTAATATATATAGAAATTGTTATATCTTGTACATAACAGCTGACATTAGAGTACATATTGTATACAAGTACCAGACATTTTTGGTTTTTGTTATACATTTATAGGTAGTTACATGTATTCTTAGAAAATTGTGTAGGGTATTTGTCAAAAAAGTATAGAAAAGTGTATTTTAATAACATTTACATATACTAGTACCATAAGCATTTTTCTGTTTGGAGAATGGAAATAAAGGCTATATATAAAATAGGAAGCAATTTACAAGTAATTATATACTTTTGTCATTTTTGTATAAATTAAAGGGCATGTAGTATTCTCTGTTGGTTTTTTTTTTTTTAAATTTACAATCATTTCGTTTATCAAGGTACATGTACTTTGATATTTAAAGTATAGCATACAGGACATCACATGGTTGTGATCTGTACAATCATTCCATTGGTCATGATATATTAATCAAGTATATTTATATCATTTCAGGGTCCAGCAATTCAGCATTCCCCCATTCCCTCACCCCCCTTAGTGCCTGGGTCACCCAGTTTTCAGCGACACAATCAGCCTAGTTTAGAGTTGTATCAACATCTCCAGCGACTCCATCTTCAGAATCCCAATCGTAACAGTCCACCATCAGGGAATCAGAGAACAGACTCTCCCCCGCAGAGTTATAATCATAATCAGCTTTTTCAAGTGTTTCCACAATCTCATCAGAGGAGCAGCCCACCTCCCAATTTAGCAAATTTTCAGAATCTTCAGTCAATTAGAGAAGATTCTCAAGATCATGCTGATGAGTCGCCTCGATGTGAAAGTGAGGATGAAATGCAAGTTCAAGAAAATATCTGTGATAAAAAACAACAAAAATTTACACAAAAGCCACAGATCAGTATTACTGACACCCATGGTCATGTGACCGATGTAGCATCGGATAGCGACCCTTCCATGGAGGACTCTGACACCCAAACTTCACATAACTTGCTAGATCAGTCAACTCCTAGTACAACAATCCATAGTTCACAGCCCTACACAACAGCTCAATATAGCATGTCTGGACAAAATGAGCAAAGATCTGATCCTTTGCAAGGGCATTATCAAACATTCCAACAATCTTTGGACTGTCGTGTATTTCCTAATATTGTAAATACAAATTTGGCCAGAATCCCTCCTGGCCAGCCGGTGTGGGACAATACTCAATTAGCATATCTTCAACAATTACAGCATTCTCCATACATTGATACTAACAACATTGTACAGATTCAAATGAATCAGTTTTACAATGGAGTACATTACCTTCATCATTCTCAAGCACCAACAGTTAAATCTAACTCGAACATTAACTTGACATCAACGAGGACAGTTGAAGACATTCAGCTTGAAATAAAGAGAATCCTACTGGAACGAGAACGAGTGATTGAACGAGAAAGAGAGCGTGTATATCAGTGTTCTGACACTGTGTTTAAAGTTGAAAGCTCAGACGTAGAATTAGAATTAGAAGTTTGTGAAGGTGTGACATATAATGGACTACAGGTGCGACGAATCTCTGGAGACAAGGGACAATATACCCAACTTTGTCAGGAAATACTCTCCGGTATTAACTTATAACAAGCTTGTTAGTACAGTTTTTATTTCCCTGTGATACTGGCTTTTGTATGAATTCTGGTATTTAATACAAGCACTGACATCATTGTGTTGTTAATGTACAACTAGGCTGTTACTGTTAGATTATTGGGATAAATCTTGATTTCACATAATTTTTTTAGGGGTTAAAAGGGGGGCAAATAATTTTAGTTTATATCTTCAGATTCATTGAAATTATTAGAAACCAGGAAAATGTCAGAAATGTACTGCTAATTAAATAATTATAAGTTTGAAAATTTGCATAATTTCTTAAATCTATTTTCTGTTACCTTTAATAATGAATAGGTTAGCATAGTGTTAATCTATGATATTTACTGGTTTTACATATTGAAGCTAATATCACTGAAGGTTCTATAGCAGATATTTTTCAAAAAGACCTAATTTTGAAAAGTTTCCTATTATTTCCAAACAGACTCTGTTTTATGGATCAGAAAGCTTAATGGACATGTGTATTGAATTCCATCCATTTCAAATGATAAACCATTATTCAAAGTTTATATCAGGTTTTTTCCCAGTGCAACACAAAATAAGATGATTTTACTATTATTCATAGGAAGTGAAACAAGTTAACATATTTAAAGAAAACTAATTTATCATAAAACAAAATATGATTTTGTTCAATGTAAAATTTAAATAATAATGATTCTTGTTAACAACTTTCATCAGTATTTTTCTCAGTGTATGAATCTCTATCATCTTGCATATAATAAAATTTTTGTTTTGTTTTCTTTCCCTTCAGTCACTTTTATAATGTTTTTTTTTAATCAGTACAAAATATAAAAATCATGTATATAACACCTGGAAGACAAGATATTGTTGTCATGGTTTGCTGTATAAATTGTAGATGGTCAGTGATTGTTTTATGAAACTTCAGTATTTCCTGCATATTGTGTCCATATCAACATATTTCTGTTATACTAACACAAGCACCACAATCTACATATTCCAGTTGGATTCTGTATACAGGGCATTTTTAAGCTTTCATTTCTTTTTTTAAATTGGTTTTAGGACATAGCTTTTGCATAATAATATTTACAATGTCGTTCATTATCAAAGTCTTTGGAGGTTTTTTTGGCTTAAAGTTTGCAGTTTGTCAATGGGATTATGTAATTTCAGTACTTTCAAATGGGCAGTTGTGTAAAGAACAATATAAAAGAGTAGATATTAATTAAATTTCTATGTAGGATCTTAATCCAATGATGCTTCCCAGCTTGATGTATGTTTCACAACTGTTTTATGGGGGAGATGGATAATAAAATGTTAAGTGTTAGAATCAAAGAATATATTTCTATTGTGTTAAGAATTTTATTTTAAGATAAGTACTGTGTTGCATTGTATAAAATAGTGTCTCTCACTTGTAGAAGTAAACATGTTTACATAAAACTTAAAATTGGATTATTTTTGTATTGAATTAAATAAGATAATTGTTTATCAGATTGTGCTGTGTACACATAAATATCAACTGTGACAAAAAAATCGGCTGATTATATATTTATTACATTTACAGTTACTTAATTTGAAATCTAAATTTTTATTTAGTCTGTGTTTTTGAAATACATGAAAAAATTATGTAAAAGATCTGTTTTATTATTCAATATCTATAGGTCATAGTATTAAGTGACACGTTAATGATTAGTACTAGTGTTTTCCTGGGCATTGTATTGAAATTAATAAATTGTTGTTTTTGGCATTTGACATTCCTTTGTCACTCAGTTGTGATATAACAAAAATCCTTTACTTTTATTATGTAACAGCAAATTATATTTATAGGACCTTACTAATGAATATTATGTTACAAAATAGGAAAATGGTTTGATGTGTGTGACATAACTGTCCAAGAACAATAAAGTATTGTGGTTGTTCCTCATATTGTTGTACACAAAATTCAGCGTCTTTCTTGTTGGGAATACTTGTATTGCGTGCTGACAGTTGTGTGTTTGCTTGTTGTGTGACTGATGTTTTGTTAAATGTGGTTTTTTTCAAATTTATACAAACAACATGTGCACATTCAAAGGACTTGATAACTTTTGTATAAGTACTTTATGGTTATTGTCAAGATTTCAAAGTAATTGTTTAAAAAATTAATATCTGTTGTTTTGGACTTACAAATTAAACAAAAGGTATAATGTAACATTTTAGAGAATAAAACATATTATTTAATGTGCATGCCTACCACTGTATGCTTCAAATGTGACATTATACAAGTGTTACCTCCATACAAGGTGAACATACAGATCATTTACCCAGGGTGGAATGTCTTCCTAAAGGGTGTGCCCAGGGGTGACAACCTGTCATGGGTAAACAATTTAAGTGTTCAACTTGTATGGAAGAAACAATTCATATATTATACAGAAACTACAAATACATATTTTAATAAAACACAGCTGATTTGTGTACCTATTAGCTGAACAAAGGAGACAAATTTCCTGTTTGAAAAGTCAGACACGTTTCAGGACAGATTTCCGGTATGACACGAGACAATAGATTGTCGACCGGTCGCCAGTTTTATTGTCCCACAGCTAACTTCAAGTTGTCAGCTTTTTTAAAAACAACCTTTTTGTCTTATTGAAATATATATATTTATATATGTTACCGCCTATTTGACAGAATGGTCTAGAGCGCTGGACATAATGCAGGCGAATGGGTGCCACAGTCTCTCAATGCTTTGAGTTCGAATCCCTGCCGAGGATAAATATAAAATTTGACAGTATTAAAATCGAATTCTAACAGTGTTGGGCTTCATTTGTAGACGTATATAAAATGAACATATTAAGGTATAACAATCAAATACTGTGCTATTGATATGTCAAATCTTAGTGGGGTGTTATTAATAATTCAAATGTTGTTTTAGAAGTCAAACTAATGATTATATATTAGTTCTAAAGAAATATCTGATTCATTAGAATAAGACTTTCATAAATAATCTTGTATTGGGACCCTCATTACAAGTTTTTTGTTCTCATAAATTGGTTTCTTATGATATAATTGTGTTATTTGATACGAGAAAGATTGGATAGTTACTGCATTTGAAATAAATAGAAATAATTGCCCATCACAAGAGATTATACTTGTGAACGGAAAAGTTTCCATCAATGAAGCCATTAAAACCATAAGTTAAAAAAAAAATACACAGTACTTAAAACTTAACAACAGAATTGATAATTTATTTGATAGAAAAGTATGTTATGTTTACAAGGATATTGTTATTGTTAAATTTTAACATTTTTGTGTAAATTGTTTTGATATATATATTGTTATTTTTTGTGCTTGTACAGATAAAACAAAATTCTAAAGTTGAAATATTTATTAATATCGTTGTAAGGAATTAACTTTCAATGGTTCTGATGTTGATGTGATGTGATGGTCTTGTCCTTTGAAAGCAAGATAAAAATTAATCAAAATGTTAACATTTCATGTATAGAAAACAGAAAAATGTTTTAACTTTTTTAATTAAATAAATTCACGCAACCACAAGGGAAAAAAACCGATACATTTCTGGTAAATGAGTTATAAATTTTTATACATGGAAATTATTTCTTATCTAAAACCTTAATTACCAATTGTTCAATGGTATATCAGAAGTTCAGGAGTGTCAATATCTCATTTTAGACGGTAAAAAATATGACAGAAAGGGTCCACAGGCACTTGGGGTCAGGATAATTTTTTTATGGAATAAAAAGCCAATAAATGAGTTTACAATGTGTATTCACTCATTTGGTAGCTAGTCTGACATGTCTCATTGTGAAATATTGACCTCAGAAAAATAATAAACTTTTCTTTATTATATAAGAACATGGCATGAATCTTATCCAAGTTCTAAAAATAGCTCAAGTTTTATTTACTGGAACATACTGTTCCAAGTGTCCAGTCAGGAATGAGCTATGTCTGTTTAATATTCTCTTGATAACTACCACTTAACTTCACTATGTTACATCATATTTCATTAAAATTTTGTGTTTTCTTCTATCCAAGCGAACAACAATTTTTATCGGGATGGAAGTTACTGCAAACATTTGAGTGGAGATAATTTCCCGTACTTACAGGGTTCCTGATATGACTGCTTTACATGTAAAGTCTTAGTGGGTACCGTATGCGATTAATTTGGCGCGAAATTTAAAACAAAAGAGAAATAAGTCTTTATTATAAAACCAATATAACGTATGGATAATCGATGCCAGAATGTAAACAGGATTTCATATATTGAAACAAGAGTATAATTACATGGTAAGATGCTCAAATTTTAACAGTGAATGTAAATTTACTCTGCAAAATTATCTGCCCCTTAATGTTTGAAGTGACTTCTGTCCCAATAAAAATTGTTGTTCGCTTGGATAGAAGAAAACACAAAATTTTAATGAAATACGATGTAACATAGTGAAGTTAAGTGGTAGTTATCGAGAGAATATTAAACAGACATAGCTCATTCCTGACTGGACACTTTTAAATAAAACGTGGGGATTCCAGTAAATAAAACTTGAGCTATTTTTAGAACTTGGATAAGATTCATGCCTTGTTCTTATATAATAAAGAAAAATTTATTATTTTTTCTGAGGTCAATATTTCACAATGAGACATGTCAGGCTAGTTACCAAATGAGTGAATACACATTGTAAACTAATTTATTGGCTTTTTATTCCATAAAAAAAAATTATCCTGACCCCAAATGCCTGTGAAAGGGTCAGTACATTGATATAGTTTTACTAATCAAATTTCTATGAATGTTAAAATAAAGTTTCTTATGGCTAAAACAGAAGATTTAGTTGAAATTTGTTTTTTGGAATTACTAGACAAAATGAAGAAACCATTTTCATTGTCTTTATAATGTTTACTTATTTGTGTAGAATTGCATGTAGTCATTTTTACTACATCTATTGTGGTGTATGATGGCCGTTTGATTTTAGATATGTTTGCTCTGTGTAGGGGGGGAGGGGTTTTCTCCCTTACTTGAGAATAGTCATTAAATAAATTGAGAGTTTACATCAACAAACAGAACCAGGTTGAATCTGAGCAAAAATTGTATGCAGTGCATTTAAAGTGAATACTATTTTGCAGTGGTGCAATTCGTTTGTTTGTTTTTATATGATAATTTTTATATATTATAAGTGATGTATAATATAAGATGTTTGAATGTGTGTGTCACCCAAGGTGATGTTGTATGGTTGGTTATTGGCAATATTTTTCTTACTGATAACATTAAATGTAAAAACATAATGTTTTTGTTGTTTTCATTAAACCATTGTGATATGTCAGCTTTAATCACTCAGCATTTATAAAGTTTTCAAAGGATTTACAGCCTTTCACATTTAAGAGAGGAAACCTTTTCACTTTCCTTTTCACTTTTGGTTTTGTTTACCTCACATGTAAGGGTGAATGTTTGACTGCAATCGTGTCTATCCATCAGTTCTTTTCACAAAAGTCATAAGTTTAAAATACATCGTAAATGCTGACAGCTCAGTGCCCTTGGATCTTCCAACACTTATGATTATTTTACACTTACAAGTTTTTGTCAAAATTACTGCAGAAAGGCAAGAAAACTGGTCTGCTTGTAGTAGTGGAATTGTTAACAGTTGTTTAAGCTTTCAACTTTTCACATCATTGATTTTTATTCTGAAAATCTGAGTTGACAAGTAAAATGAAGTGTATTATTGTCTGCAACTAAAAATGAGTAAGAAGTACCTATTGGGGACTGTCTTAATTGTCTAAGCAATGATTACAAAAATTTATCAAGTTGACTGGGCTTGTTCAGTGTTACTGGCATGGAAGTATTGTAGCCTCATGTATGTGAGATCATGGTTGACATTAAATTGTTACATTCTAACCGATTAAAGAATCTTGCATTAAAAATATGTGAGTAGGGTACATATATGGCAATCAAAATGTGTTAAAAATAAAATGTTTGAAACCGATATTTTCCATATAATATATATAATCCATTGAATAAATCTGAAATTCTACTCGCTGGACGTAAAGCAAACGTTAAATCAAACAATTTCAATATGTTGCGTAGATATGTAATTATATGTCAAGATGATGATGGTTAAATGTTTTATATTTGATATAGAAAAATGTATGTTAAAAGTTAATGAATATATATGTGATGTTTTAATTTATATATGTTCGATATTGAAAAATATATGTGCAATGTTGAATACAAATAAATTTCTTATTTAAAGACCTGATATCTATATTGTTGTTTTTACTTCAATGGCTGTTTTCAAATTTTGAAAATATTTTATTTTATATGACTAAAATAATGTCACTGGCGATTAATAATGGGGATATTATATACTATAATGTCCCTGTCATTAATAGCCAAGTTATTTTGCACACAAAAATATTTTTTATATCGATATGTCCCAAACAAGGTTTTAGAGGAGACATGTATGTTTTATCGGCTTTCCTAGTATTATTGTTATTATTCCTTTTTCTTTCTGTTCTATCTTGTCTGCTAGTTTTCTAAGAGATACCATGTTTGTTCCACATAAAACTTTGTGAGCCTGAAATTGTGCAATCAGCTTTTAAAATTTTCAACTTAATTGGTGCTTAGTCTAATGACATTTGAGTTGGCATTCCAACACAGTTATTTCTAGTCTGGATTTTTATTCTGAATATGGTCAGTTGGTTGACTGAACTGTCCTCAAATTTAGGAGGGGGTCGGGGCGGTGGCCACAAATGTAATTACTGAACGTGTGAAAACAGTAACAAGGGGAGTGTTTGCTGTTTTTATTGTATTTTTCACTTGTTGATCTTTACAGTGTAACAGCATTTGTTCAAAATACATTCAGTGGAGGCGGCCATGTTTTAAAGTAGCTCTAGTCAGTAGGCGTGGTCATGCCTAGTGCTTTATGTCTCGCCATGATTAATATCTTTATACACAAAAACATAAATATTCAAAAATTGAACTTTGATTTTTACTTTTAAAACATCCAATATATGTTTGTCACATTATATATTAATAATGTGTATTTATTAACTGAAAGATATATGTATGTGTTTTAACCACAGAATCTACATCGAACATATATAATAACAAACTGAATATATATATTTATATTTAATATACAAGTATTATTGTGAAATGCATAGAGATAAAAAATGTATCTAACTGTAAATTATTACATCTTTTTGGTAGCACGGTATAAAGGACTAATAATGCAAGTCTCGCACTCTCCACGCATTGATATATGTATAAAAAAGCAAACTTTTGTTTTCACAGTTTAATGTTTGGAGTACTTTTCTCGCTTTTTGCAGAGCAACCTTTTCCTAAGGAAAAACAAGGAAATTGCTGCGGATATCGTGTACCAGTCGACTTGCGATTGTGAAATTAGTTCATATTCTGGGAACCTTTTAATTACATGAAACTGTACTGTATTAATCTTGAACAGCTATACTATGCATCCCTTCTTATTGTTATTTACTGTAACTGATAACTTTGTTTACGATCGTTATCCGATAGTCTATGTTCATCCGCGGAATATAAACTTGTCATGCTTCAGTTGATGGATTTGACAGTCTTCCGTGTGGTCGTCGTTTCATACAAAACTGTTTTTATTCCTTAAGTATTTAATTCAGTGAATCTTTACACAAATGAACCATTTGTGTAAATTGCATTTTCTAATATTAGATGATACAAGAAAAACAGAAAACACCTTTTTTCAGTTATTTCTTTACACATTTGATTGTTTCGTACAGTGACAGTGCGAACAGAAATCAAAACAACGCAATCTATGAACAAATGGTTGGGAAGAAACGGCTCGGCGAAGTTTTTCGTAAAATAAATAGTTACATATAAGACTTTGTAATTGATAACTTTCATAACTGAGACTTTCTATATATTTATCTGTATATGTAAAGAATATGTATTTAGAATGAATGGAATCAGTGTATTCTAGACGAAAAATAAAATGATTAAATCCGATAACATAAAACTACGTTAATAATTCATCGATAATTGTTCAATCAGAATATTTATAGCATAATAGAAATATTTCTGATTGTTTAAAACGGATAAAACAATGTCGTGTTAACAGAGAAAACAATAAGTCAGGGGCGTAGCTGACCTTTGTGCCATGTGCAAGCAAATTTAATTAGGCGAGTAGTCTGGGAACCGCCTTAGGAAGCTCCTGCATTTTTGGGGTTTAATCTATACATAAACGAACGTTTTTTTTTACCTTTTTCATGTAACATTATGCTTAACAAATGTATCTCATATAAAACAAAGATTTTTTGTCTAATTCAAAGATACTATACACCAATTTTTCAGGATTTAAATTTTTGTTGACAATCTGATGTCCAAGCAAACGATTTTTGCTTGTATGGGAGCTACGCGCCTGTAAGTATAGAATATATCACGACTTAGTATTTAAATCTTAAACTGAAAGAAAACTTTATCTATAAAAAAGAACATATCAGATTAACGTACATTGTATCTTATTTCATTTATCATTGATTTTTTTGATAGCATGGTGTTTCCAGGGCAGTGTCTATGAATTACGAGACATCTTGTAATATAACCTTCAAATTAAGTGTAAACAATATTTTATTGAATAAATGTACTACTACGTCACAAAATTTGACAATTTAAGCTTAAGTGATTATAATCAAACATAAGGCAGGGTTCTCATTTAATGCTTTCAATCTTTCCAGCAGTGCAGTCTGCACTTTGATATAATGATGGGGAAAAAAAGGGGGGGGGGGGGGGCAAGATCTTTTCTGTTAACGTGTTTTGGGCATTTTTACACGTCATCTTACCGTTTCTTTAACTAAAGCAACGGTTAACTGTTTTTTTAACCATTAGCTGTTATCTGTTTTCTTAAAAATTGACATTGTTGTTAACAGTTTTAATGCAAATAAAAACCCTGTTTGCTGTTAATAGCCAGGACACAGTTAACTGTTTTACATATTTTTTTCTTTGTTATCTGTAAATTCATTTTTTGATCCCTTTTTCATGTAATTCAGTCTTCCGATAAACACATAAGATCAAATACTAGTTACTACAGAAAAACTTATTATTGTATGCATTTTCTCGCTGTATTGCCTTTCGATAAGATTCGGTTATCTGTTATAGCATTTTTTGAACTCGTCTGTTTTCTCATGTAAATTGCTATTACCTGTTATCATTATTTGAAATTTGCTGTTTTGGGAAAAAAATTGTTAACCTGTAATGGACCCTTCTTGCCCCCACCCCTAGATATACACCTTAACAGAAAAAAACCCGAGTTCTATGTAACCAACTATGCTCGAAGTTCAACTATATTAATGACAAGAACAAGTTAAAAAGCAATAAATAAGTTGGGGAAAGAGAGTGGCCTAATATGCAAAGCATTATATTTAGACTAACACTGTAAAATATGGAAAATTTAGCAGTTTATTTTTTGAGATTTATTTATATATTTGCTACCTACTTCCTTGGGCCATAGGTTGTCTACTAACTTTCTATAGTGAAAAGGAACCCACTGTCAATTCAATGTTGGCTTTTGAAAGCTGCTACACCACGTTTGATAAATTTTAACGTGAAAAATATAAGCTTTGAGAATTAACAGAACTCTGAAGTCCGTAGTGAGAAGTTTGAATTCTGAAGTCTAAGCTATGAACTTAGAAGTATGAAACGAAAAGTTATATGAAGTCAGAAGTCTTAAGTATGAAGATACCTCGCGCTTTCTGTAGTGTAGCGACAGTTTGATAATCGTATTGCGACGATTCTTGTGTTATGTTGAGCAATGAAAGTCATTGAAGATCTTCAATTGTCCCTGGAAAATCGCGTTAAATGCAGATTGAAGTAAATTCGATTTTCCAGGGACAACTGAAAATCTTCAATAACTTTCATTGCTCAACATAACACAAGAATCGTCGCAATACGATTATCAAACTGTCATTTAAGCTCTCTAATAGAAATACACCCCTTTTAGATTTTCTTTAGTTTTAAAATTTGTTTACGTCTATATCCACATTACATCTGTGGTGCCCAGTTTGACTGGTGTATGAGAAGTATTCGCAGGATAGACTTGTTACAAAGCCTTTGACAAACATCCATCAAAGGTACAATTTTCTCGCTCTTCCATAAACAAAACTGTTAAACGGGGAAATATTTGGTTTATTGCCTTGTTCTGTTTGGTTCTTTAAACTCGACAGTGTGCGTCCCTGGGTGGGAATGGGGAAGGCGCCAGGCATTTTAGAAATGGATCCATGC
Source organism: Limnoperna fortunei (assembly GCA_944474755.1). Lineage (NCBI taxonomy): Eukaryota > Metazoa > Mollusca > Bivalvia > Mytilida > Modiolidae > Limnoperna > Limnoperna fortunei. Next base: position 68,330,757 of record OX104112.1, read on the forward strand.
ACTTTTAAAAATCCATGTGGCAAAAGAGGAAGCATCTGGTAGGAGCTAAAACGGCTAAATTGTACGACCCCATGTCTAAATTACATCCTATTCCTCAATGTATTACTTTGTTGTTAACGTATTCTTGTCCTAAATAGTGGCAATACTTGTCATGTCGTAGGCAACCATTCAATAAAAAATCAAACCAGATACTACTCAAGTTCATTTACAAGATCTGTTCAGTCTATCATTGGTTTCACAACACTTGGTTTTGCAGATATAACTATAGAGACAGCTGCCAATACACATACAACATTGTAAATATTTATTCACAATATTTACAAACCATTTGATAACACATTTCATATAGTTTATTTTTATACCTTTATATTTAAGAAAGGTCAACTTAGCAATCTGGAAAAAAAACACCAGAGTAACAAACACTTGTTTGGTAAGGAGTATTTAAGAACAAGAACACACTATGTTTTGTTATAGACAAAGTTTTAAATTGTAGAGATATGTCAGAATCAAGCAACTGTACTGTTCAATTGTTGATATTCATCTAAATCCTGCTAGGACAGTTAATAATTTTTTTGTCGGCACAATCCCTGTTTGGGGTTACCTAAATGTACCAATCAATCCAGTAACTACTAGTACGGTTGGTCTTAGTTATAAATTGGATAAAAAATGATTTTATCCCCAATTCTGTATAATTAAGCTCAACAAAGTTACCTTTTCATTCTAATAAAACTATGTAACTATATATTCAACATTTTATTCTGCAACAATTCATTGCATGATAAACTTATTTGCCATAATTTTGTGCATCAACAATAATATTTGAGATTTATTGGGGCTTACAACCCCCTCTAAAGCAACACAACAAATCATGATTATCAATGTTTCTGTTGATTCTATAAGAATCATAATGATTTCTACAATGCAACAATAATGATATATATCTTTTTATCAGTCCAATTCTGAGAGTTATAAATCCACCATGATTATTTTACCGAGTCTTATCACTAAAACAGGAACAAATATTTAAGCTACTCAAAATAACATTATTTGCTTTACTATTAATGTCTGAAATTAACCATGTTAAACCTTTTCCAGATAAGATTAATTTCCATCAATGATATAACAAAAATTATCTTCAGAAAAATTAATTGAATCCAAGTATTTTGCACGGTCTTTGTGATAAAGAAAGTCAACAGAACAAGGAAGTTAAATACCCAGAAAATATAATTTAACACTAGTCAAGGTTAAAAGTAAAAAAGTAGTACTACAAAAACCATATAAGTTATTAAGAAACTAATAAAACATTCAACCGTTCATCTAATAAAATGCACCAATGATTACCATAAATATAATAATGGTACCACAACAAATAATTAACATCATCAACAATCTCATATACAGTAGCAGAAATAATGGAATACCATGACAACTAACAATAACTCTATTCATAATATTTCACAACTATATTATGTTAATTTGCTTGTTTAGAATTACCTATGAAGTATACATACATTTTCTTAATACATGTACATGAATTTAATATAAATTGTTAAATCCCAATCATGGCAATGATATGGGTGTACAATTCGATTATCTGGCCATTGAACCTCAGAGTATCAAAGAATTTATATATTTTTAAACTCTTTTTAAATACCAGACAACTGCCACACAAAAAATTGTCAATTTATTTGTCTCTCAATTCTTCTCCCTTAGAAATGGACAAATGAGTCAGATAGATTTGTAAAAAAAATCATTCCATATATACTGTCAACTTTGGACAGTAATCCAACCAAATTGATTAAAAACTGTTCAAAAATGAATAAAATGTATTCAGATAAAATAATGAAATGTACAACTATACATGTACAATATGTATGTATCAAGACCTTTAACTAAAAGCTGCATATGTATTACATAAATAAATGTTCCACTGAAAACTATTTAAATTGTTTAAGAAAGATAGGACTGAATAAACTGATCCATTATATAGCAGAGAAAACCTTGTTGTTACAATATGCCTGTTATATTTTAGTACAACCCTGTTTTCAAACTGGCAGACGACAGATAAAACAATTCTCCATTATAACCCATGTTATTGTTTTTTAACAAACATGAACACTATAACAGGTATCAAAATGAATTAAAATACAAAATTAAGTAATGTTTTTGATTCATAAATGATAAATAACACAAGATATACATATATCAAACTAATACAACAAAAATCCAATTTTCCATAGCATGGAATGACTATAATTAAATTAAAAAAATAAATTTAACAAAACTACAAAAATACATGAAATGTTGATGAAGTGATGAAGTCTTGTAAATCATGACTAGAAAATCTGGCATGACACTTGGAACATATAAAAGAAACCATCCCAACTGATAGCCCTGTAAAGCCACCAACCCAAAGCCACCATCACACTGATAGCCATGTAAAGCCACCATCCCACTGATAGACCTTTAAAGCCACCGTCCCACTGATAGCCCTGTAAAGCCACCTGTCCAACTGATAGACCTGTAAAGCCACCATCACACTGATAGCCATGTAAAGCCACCATCCCACTGATAGCCCTTTAAAGCCACCGTCCCACTGATAGCCCTGTAAAGCCACCAACCCAACTGATAGACATGTAAAGCTACCATCACAATGATAGCCATGTACATGTAAAGCCACCATCCCACTGACAGCTCTGTAAAGCCACCATCACACAGATAGCCATGTAAAGCCACCAACCCAACTGGTCCAAACCCCCCAGGAAGCATAAATGTATATTCCTATTAAAATTTTAAAAGACCATATGGCTGTTTGCAGACTTTAATTATATTTTCTAATCTCTAATGTTAAACTTTATGTTATGGCTGGGCATAAGCTTATTATAAATATATTCATAAGTATGAAAGGAAAAAATGAACAAATGATTTCAACAGAACATTAAACATTTGTGTAATATATTCTTTTCAAAAAAAAAGAGTAACAGGTTTTAAAAAATATATTTAATAAAAGTTATGAAATATTAAAACTGGCAGCCATGTTTACAAAATAATCAAATTCATTTTTCTAAGTTCTGTCATTTATACCACTATGATAAGCATTTGTGTATTAAACAAAACCAATCCATTGTTTTTTTTTTAAATCAATTAATTTAAATTCTATCGATTGACTTATACTCATCCAGGCTGATCAAATTACATCACTGCAAAAATATGAGTATTGTAGATACCTCATTAAAACAGTTAACTAAAAATGGTCTTTCTACAGTTGAGTCAATATTTTTTTTTTGGTAAAACAAACTGGTCTTAAAATTATGCTTAAGATATAATTGACAAATTCAATGATACAGACTTAAAATTCAATAAGCACTTTATTCAAGTAAACAAGACATTATTTTTTTTCTTATTTAGATCCAACTTGACAAATCAGTTAAATAAAATTCTAAAAGTTAATATGTCACTATCTGTAGCTCACTTGGAACTAAAATAGAGCCATGACATGGAAAAATAATCAAGAATTAATGTTTATGAATAGAAAACAGAAATGTATTGCCCATATTATTTCCTTTCACCAAATTAATAAAAGCTTCATATTAAAGTCTCTCTATTATAAAAACTTGAATTAAAAATGTTACAAGTGATCTGATTGTAGCATCCAAAAATTAACTGTAAAACATTTTGTATACTCATATAAAACATGATGATGGATATTTAAAATGCAGGATATAAGATGTAATGAAATATACCTGTTTTCCTTGTCTTAAACATTGTCAAAATATGCAAAAAATAGAACTCTACAGAAATGGCATTTTACAATAAAAATGATATAAAATCTTTTACAAATAGGAAAAATATTTAACCACTTTGGACTGTACATTATTATAAGAGACTTTTTGGAACAAAGATGTGCATACTAGCAATAAATATAAATATAAAAACCTGTCATGAGAATGCAAGCTATTGCTGGCATGGAATGCATGTACATAAATACTTGTCAAAGGAGTTTTCAATTTCTTTTTAAAAGATTTTCAATGGTCAACATTTGCTCCAATAACACTGTCTAATTTTATATAGTCTTTTGTGAAGGTAGTGATCAGGAAAAAAATTGCATATCCATGTTAACAAAGGAAAACAAGCATTACTTCCCAACAGGAAAAAAAAAATGGATGATAACAGAGACAAATTATGACATATCCATTTCTTCCTCACAATATATATCTTGACTAGGATAGCAGAAGTCTTCTGTATTTTGACTATATGAACTGTCTGTAAACTGATGGGTGTCTATACTATGAGGATCCATAGCATAATGATATACAGGATTTAGGTGTGACACATCAGACTGTTCCTGATAATGAGACATCTGTTTGTTCTGTTGATGTTGTAACAGAAGTTGTTGCTGAAAAGCAGCCAAGTCAACTGCCTGGGGAACATAAGCATTTTTACGACTAGGAGTAGATGGACACGATGAAGTCTGATATGTTGGGGCAGAACTAAATGAAATTTTGTTTTCAAATGTTTGCTGCAGTTCTTCACCTGGCATAACAGGCTGCTGCTGTGCAAGTTTATAAGATGTTTTCCTGATAACCTGAGGACGTCCTAGTTGATTTAATTCACTTGTTGGTAGTCTTTGAGGCATAGAAACAGGCAAGTAGACATGTGCCTGATCTACAGCCTGATACTGCGAGTCAATCTGTAATTGCTGGAACTGATTTTGCAACGGGCAGTGAAATTTCTGCTGAAAGCGATGCTGTAGTAACTGTTGTTGAAGAGGTTTATTTGAATACTCATCCATTGTCCCCACCCTGTCCATTTGCCGTTCTACCTGAAGACTTTGTTTTAATGCCAACAATCTATGAGGCTGAATGTCAAATGTCTCTGATGGTAAACTCATTCGTTTAGTGAGGGGGCGGGGTCGCACAATTTGACTAGGTCTAGCACCATCTATGGACTGTTCCTGGGGTGATTGCTGTATATTGTATTGATCATACATGTTTTGTAAATGCATTTGTTCTTGTTGTATATCTACCATTCCAGGGGCTCTCATTCCCTGCCTTAACTGCTTAAAGGCAAAAATGCCCTGTGCTACAAGTCCATCAGAAGCTCTCCTACCTTCACGGAAATGTACAGGCGATCTTGTTTGACTGCGATCTTCTCCAATTTGTTCCAGCTCACTAGTGTTTGATGATGTTTCACCTTCATTTGTAACAGCATAAGATGGCTGTGTACAAGATTGTAAACTGGACATTATATCTGGTTCTAATGATGAATCAAAACTTGCAAAGGGAGAGCTACATGTGTTACTATGATTAGATGAAATCTGAGACAAGTCACCATAGGCAGAACTAGGGATGAGACCGATTCCAAATCCATCTGGCACAAACTGTTCCTTGTTAGAATGATCCTGATCCTCATCCTCAAGAATATCGGCCTCGACACCTTCATCAATTGATGTTGTTATCATATGACCAGATATGTATGATTTAACACAGGGCTGAGGTAATGTATCAAGCATACAGCCTGTCACCCCTTGAGGTGTCGGAACATCCATTTCATGATTAAATGTACTTTCATAAGGATTCGGCTGCTGCCATGAACTTGCTATGTTTTGTTGTTCAGTTTCTATGCAATGAACACCGGTTTGACTAGACGGAACAAATCTCAACATAGCCTGCTCAGCTATTGTGCTTGGCCGACGTTTCCTACAGTCTATTTTATTTTCTGGAGGAAAACTACTTCGATGTTGTTTTAATCTGTCCATTAATAGGTAGTATATTGCTGTATAGTGATCATAAGCATCTTTTTCTAATGCCTAAAATACAAATATTAGGTTTAAAAAAAAAAAGGACATTAAATTAACGATTAGTAAATGAATATTCTAATACGACATACTTTTAAGGCTTTGAGACCACAGCTGTAGTTAAAAAATGAAGTATGTACGAGCAACATGCAATGAGGAGGGGGTGTTTTGAAGGTCTGTTCAAATTACAAAACTCCCACAGGAAAGCTATTGCATACGACATATTATTCTATAAATATATATATAGTGACACACACTATAATTATCTGTTGCAATATATTGTGTGTTACATTGACAGAACAGCCAGTTTATGTTGGAAATGGTGTTAGCTATAGGTACATAAATATCCTAAATGTAATGTAATTTTCTTATTAGAATAGAAATAATTCACAAAGAAAGGCATTGTTAAACAATGGATCGCCATTTAACTCTTTTGCAGTTTATCTAATGATTTGCCTTTTTCCACCTCATCAATTGACGTCTCTGTTTACAAAGCAGCAGATTAATTAGAAGCAAAACATAAATAATAGCTGCAATGGAAGACTTTTTGCATGGAAAGGTAGCTATTACTTATGTTTATTGTATAAACAAGTTGTTCCTGCATCTGCATATTTTCTCAATATTTGTCATAGTACAATTTCATCAGAAATCAACTTACCTCTTTTGTTTTCTGTTGATCTATACCTAAACTCTGCATAAGTCTTAGTATTTGCTCATTAAATTCTCCTAATTTTGCATTTACCCCCATCATAGGACTGGGTGGAGAAGATTTAGGCTGGCCTTCCTCTAACTGCATCCATTTATGTTTTTTAATCTGACTGATGGAGAATCTTTTACTAGGGTCTAGCACTAACATTCTTCTGATCAAATTCTCACATTCTACAACAGAAACAATACGCCACAATAATAAAAAATGAATTAAGGTGCAATAGTATTTTGTTTCAGGATTGCAAAAAAATATATTTTCATCAAAATAAATAACATACGAAATCAAACATAAAACATATTTCAATAAGTTCTAAAACGATTTGTCTTACATGTATTCAAAATTTTGTGATCACATATATTTCCACACTTTCTGTAGTACCTGTTGACATAAAGAAAGGAATTCTGAACCGCCCAGACAGCACTCGATCACGTAAAATCTGTAGACTCTGACCATCAAATGGCAAAGCTCCACACACCAATACATAAAGCACTACTCCTAAACTCTGAAAATTAATAAAAATGGCAATTTGTATGAACACATCTCTACTTATTCATTATCAAAGATGAAAATACACAAAGGCAGACATACTTAAGAAAATACAGGAACTGTTTTTTTAACACTGATACATGTAAAATACAACAACCAATATTTTAGTATTTTTACTTGAATATTATTAAAAATATTACTGAATGATTTATCCTAACTTGCCTTGAAGAATACTTTAACTGTGACTTACCCATATATCGATTTGAGGTCCCAGGTATTTTTTCCCTTCAAACACTTCAGGGGCTGCATAGGGTGGACTACCACACCATGTGGACAAATGTTCATTCTTTTTGTAGAAATTTCCAAAACCGAAATCTGCTATTTTTATATTCATATTGGCATCTAATAGCAGATTCTCAGCCTGTAATTAAAAATAGACTTAAACAGAAACACTAATTAAATACTGTTACATTTACAGGGTTATGACAAAGGCAGGAGCAATCTCGAGTCGCCAAACTGTACATGTACATATGCTCTCGATCCAATAATTAGCACGATTAACAAGCACGGTACAGAGAGTGTATAAAAAGAATTCCCATTGAATATACATGTACATTACAGCAGGTGGGTTCATTTTTTACATTCCATCTATATCCACCATAGGCATACCACTAAGTGGGTTTTACTTTTTCCACCCATCCACCAGATGGACATGGAAACACATCCTATTCATATATTTTTGGACGTTATAAAATGGGACCTTATCATATATTGAATTTTTAAACCCGACCAATTCATATTTATCATAGTCAATAGAGATGATTGTACATCTCCATTGACACAACAGTCTAGTCACTCTCAAAATGTTTCTAAAACAAAATGGAAGACATATCTCTTGTCTTTTAGAACTTCGGTTTTTTTCCTCTCGCTGCAGCACTATGACAGAGAATTCCACCTAATTTTAACCTCTGTGGGCATACCTATCAACAAATTAACACTCATTTAATACCATTTCATGACTGTCATTATGTTTCATTTAGTGATGTTCAATTTTAGAGAACACAATTTGTTATGTTACTGTGAAGTGTTCAATTTAAGGTGGAAAATGAATTAGGAGAATTGATATATTTATATAGTTTACAACTACCTTTTCGTCTGTTTCGGGCAACACATCTGTATTATCCTATATACAAGATACCCAATCCCTCTATGTGCATTCTACTCTATTTTTATCTCTTTTATTTGTGAAAAGTAGTAAATATAAATGCTGTCTTTTTCAATGGATTATACTTGCAAATCTTTAAAAATAAACACCATGTCTACACAAAGTTGGAAAGGGTTTGTGTAGTATGTGGCCACTGCCACTGTAGACATGGTGGAAAAGGCTAAATCTACTGGAGAATAAGTGGTATACAGGTTCACTTTAATCTGATTATCATTAATTATTTTTAGAAAGATAAACATCAGAGCTATTTTTTTACAATTCTGATCTACTTTTCAGAGCGTTAACCTTGGTGAAATAATAAAAAATTTTACACAGAAAGACAAGCATTTGTTACTTTGGATGTTTAATGCTTAGCACTAAGTGATGAAAGCAGTTCTAGTATAAATGGAAGCTATTTTCATTCAAGACCAATCTCATCCAATCAATACAGCTCTACCACATGTAACACTCATGATCTAACTTCACAAGATGTTTTAAAAGTGTACTTGTATTGGCTAAAAATAACTAATATGGTAAAAAAATACGCTCTTGATTAGTTTTGGTCCTGATTATTGATTTGAGGAAGTCAGTCATACAAGGAAACTTAATAAATGCAGAAAAAGTCAAACTTGTTTAATAATATAAACCACTCCCAAGTTTCTTTGGGATGGATGAAGCAACAAGACCTAATATGTCTATATTGTTGAATTTACTAATAATTCAGATTTTAGTTGCTTCAATTCCAGATATTGAGTGCACACAGAAATCTCAAAATAGAAAATAGAGCATTTAATAAAACGTTATTAGTAACAAAATTATACGTATAATATCATACAGTGATTAATTTCATGTAGAAATGGCAAAATATCAACTGGCTGGGTAAACATACTGGCACGCTGGTTAAATATACTGGCACTTGTAGGATAAAAAAAAAACATCTTTGAAGTGATTTTTACTTTATTTTTAGTTGTTTGATGTGATGTGAATTTATTCACATTTTAATTCTTTTCAATACAGTTAGATGACATACAGTCATGAATACATCATGTGTATTACACTATACTTAACATGGTACACATATACTTTGTACAGTATTATAAACAAATATTCAAGTGAAATTATCTTAAAGCAAACAAGCTGGGCATAAAATGCAAACCAATCAAAGCAAAATAAATTGTAAAGATGAACAAGGATATAAAGGATATATGAACACGTATATAATAATTAACAAAATTAATGGTCCGAGATTTTGTGGCGTAACAATTACTAATGATCTACACCTACGTAGCATACATGTACATGAATGTTAGATCATTCTGCATTCTTTATTTAACACACAGGTTTAAATCTTTCTCATGTATGAAATACCGAAATACCGTTGGCACAAGATGAGCTAAATTTGTGGCAACAGGTCAACTTGTGCACAGCACTTGACAAAGTTTGATTACAAGTATTTTTACTCTATTATCCAGGATGTTTACTAAGGCAATATCCTCTGTTACCACAAGATAACAAATAGTTTGATGATAACACACAACTGTTAAAAAGATTTGTTTGAGACTTTTCCTATTCAATCAGTGTATTGGCTTCCACAATCACAAGATAATAACGGAAAATTGGAAAAGTACAACCTACAGCAGTTTAAACATGTTAAACTTTAGAGGATCAAATAAGCTACTAGTAGTTATAATACATCTCCTACTAGTATGTGGATAAACCACAAAATAAAATAACAAAATAACACATATTATACTGGTTAATAATAAAACAATTCTTGCATACTTTTATCATTAAATCATTGCATAAAAAAACATTCAAAATACACTTTTTACTTAGAAATTAAGTAATTATACAAACTGCATCATTTATATTTTTATCATCTATATAAAAATAATAACAAAAAAGTCTTTAAGTTTCATTTTTGTTGTGTTATTACTTGTGAAAATTTGTCAATGAATTTAATAGGAATTTGACCTACTTAATAACTACATGTAAATCTTAAAAACTCGACAGGGGGCCTCTTTAGTACACGTCACAACCCAACCGATAAAATATTAGTCAATTTGGTGCTTTAAATCTTTCAGTATTACAATATTTATATGCTTTATGTAAATAGTACTTATTAACTGTCCTTCAAAAGTAAATATTTTTTTCTTTCATATACAGCAATATGTCTGGTATACATGTACCTTTTATATAAGACCTCTACAACTTATAAATATAGCAATGTTTGATATATGTCTTCCTCCCTTAAATAGCTTATGGTTGGTTTAAGTCTTAATTAAAGCACAAGTTAATAACCAGCGTAATATGATGGGTAAGAACCTGATTGACAATTACATTACATTTTCTTGTTTACAACATAATATCACTAGCTATATTGACGTCATTCATGACCTTAAAACCAACTGGGCTGAGGTACCAACGGGGAGAATACCTTACAGCAATCACTAATAACAATTTAAGACTTATTATTGAAATATCTCCAAGTTATCTGAACTCAGTGTTTATCTTTCATGCCTTTATAATGAATCTTGTCTTATATATATATATATATATATATAAACACTTATTTATCAGCCCAATCTTATTTTTGCTTGTATGAAATAAAATGTTCATGCTCAAGAAAAGGATATGTTTTAAAATAACATGAACTTATTAAAAATGTATGTCATTTTTCATTGATAGAAATTAACATGATAAAGGAAATGTCATGTCTGTTACTTAGTCAATGAATGTTAATGAGACTAGTGTAGACTTTAGCCAGTTATATACTTTTGTATCTGCCAATTTGTCTTCTCCATTGTGGCTTACTCTTTATGAATACTTTTTCCAGTTTGTATCCATTCTGGAACACATTTGCTAAATTTAACTGAGAAAAATCACACAAGCCAGTAAGATATAACTATAAGTCATCAAATTTAGGCCACACCAAACCAACTTCTTGTTCAATGGACCATTCCACATATATTTTATTGAAATCGAAAAAAAAAATATTATAAAAAAATTAAACATTTTAACGCACAATGAAGTTGTATGGAGTTTTTCTATTTACATTCTATAGTAGTTAGGATATCTGACTTAAAGGGTGGCATGGTTGGCCAAAATGACAGTTTCTTTTAGTGGATGTACGTTAGGACAGCTTTTTCAATGATGTGTCAAAATCAAAGATTTCAACCACATCACCGAAATAATAATGACATCAGGATGCAGGAACATTTGACTCAAATTTGAAGTAACAGTCCAATTAAATAAAGACTATCTGTATTTATAGCAAATCTCCTTTTTTTTTTGCTGTTTGAGCAGGATTGCTAGATCACCAAAAATTCAATTACAGGTATTCTTAAACTTTAAAATTTTTTGGTTGCAAGGTGAACTTTGTAGTCTCAATAATGAATCTCCTTCAATTTTTTGCAATCTCCACCAAGATAAAAAATGGTCACAGAAGCTACATATTGTAGCTAATTAAAGTTGTTCGTTTATATAATTGATACAGTACATTTGGTTGTGATAACATCAACCATGAAAATGAGACAATGAAAATGAAATGACTGTATAGCTGTTAAGTGTTATATGTGGAAAAGTTTAAATTAAGTACAGTAATTTTTATTTAGAGCCAGCATATACATGTAACTGTTTGACTGCATGGGACTTTTTCTATACAATCATGGACATTGGACCAACTTGTATCTAAAATTCTGCAACTTTTTTTACTGCTCTTTCAAATACTAAATATCTTTAGTGTACCTTTACTGAGTATTGAACAGAGAGATAATAATAGGGTTTAATTGGCCCCAATTTTTGTTCAGTTTGAGCTATATATATTATAAAATTTTAAACAAAAATATATTATAATTTTTTTGCCTAATGATGTTCGTTTGTATACACTGTTAGATACACAAAACTGTTCTGAAATTAATTGGGCTAATAAATTTAAATTCCCACTTGCACTTTTTTTCACTTCTAGGAACAATTTATTGCACATACTTTCAAGGACGAACCCAAAAATTACAAAATATTATCATTTGAATGCTTTGGATGACTTCAGATACCACACACACAGTATGCCCAATTCAGAAAGAACTAAACAAAAAACATTGAAATTTGTAAATAGATTCCTAGAAGTAATTTTTCTATTTTTAAAAATAAAAGTTATTGCTCTCTCCAAATTTTTCTGTTATCCTGATTTTTTGAAAATCAAAATAAAAATACAGTTTTCATGAAAGTTCATCTTCCTGACTGAAATTTTCAATAAAGCAATACAACTTGTCTGCAAAATTCATTAATAAAATCTTTTGGTACAAATCACAAAATTATTTTTGAAAGCACTGCATTATAATTAGAAATAGATCCCAGATTTTTAGCAGTATCTCTATATATTAACATAAAGTTAGTTTAAATGAGTTTGATGGCTAAATTCAATGTTTCAATCAGGGTTTTCAATGAAATCTATACATGTATCTACTTATTGTCAATTTAAATTTCTAAATATTGCTTATAAAAAAGCAAGTATTAAGAATAAAATATAGTCAACCAATGTAAATACATTTAGTTTCTGAGAAGGATAAGAATAATGTTGAATTTCTTCTGTATTATTTTTAAACAAAATTCAAAAACTCTTGAAAATCATACAAATAGACTGCCGGTTCAATGACAATTTGACCTGACTGGCACAGTGGACCAGCAAATTTTGGGAAGACTTAAAATATTAAAAGCCTGATAGCCTTAAATTTAACAGTACTTTTATAGCCAATATAATATCCTTGTGAAATCAATAATAAATTTCCATCTTAAAAGAAAATCCTAGCTAGCAAACACTTGTCCATTGGAACAAGTAAATAAAAAATAAGCCTATACTGAAATATCAAAAAGAACTTTTCTCGAAACTGGTCAATTTATAATCCCTAATTTTTGTTTTCATTGCTTGAAATATGTAAACAAATATATATGCAAGAGCAGCCTAGCACTGCCACGGGTTGGAACATAGATAAGACCCTCTCATTTGGGGGTTGTATGGTCACAGGACTGTAGTGGGTGACTGTTTTAAAAGTGCCACACTCCTTGCACAATAAAGACCCCTTCTGAAGATTTCGAAACCGAGTAGGCTCATTGTACATGTAGCCTCTGCAAAAAGCTAAATTCTGTGTCCATACTCAATACTCCATACTTTTCCAGTGGCAGTCAAAATTTTGTTTCCCAGGTTCCATTCAACCCTCTTTTTCCATTTATTTATTGTTTAACTTTTTTCGTCCTGAATAGAGCTGAAATACTGCACGCTGGACATAAAGCAAACATCCAATCAATCAATCAATCAATCAATCAATCAAACAGTTAAGTTACTTGTCCAAAAGTTACATTGTATTGTAGAGGCCTATAAACTAACAAACCAGAATAAATCAGCAGATATTTAGAATTCAGCAACAATTATCTTAATGACAAAGAGGTAAAAATGTGTATTCTTCATAGTACCTGTACTATGCTGCTGTGAGCACTATTAGTAGCTCCAAAAGAACTTGTGTGTTGACTCACATGCATGTAACACAGAAACGGTCATCATCAAAACATAACAATAAGACTCTGACAACATCATTACATACATTTAATTATAATTCTCTCAACTTACCTTAAGATCCCTATGTACAACATGTCGATTATGACAGTATTCAACTGCTAAAATAATTTGCCAAAATTTTTTCCTAGCATCTCTCTCAGACAAACGCCCATGTTGTGCTATGAAATCTGGAAAAAAAATCAAATTAATTTGCATTAACAAAGAATTTGAACTTAAATTAACAATCAGGTTTCCAGGGAAACATTTTCTTACATGTATATACTTAAATCTGTCTTTAATTCATTATAAATAGACAAAGATGATTTACCAATGAATTCTTACATCATGAATCATATGGATAACAACAATGTTTATACTTAAAATACTGCAACACAAAAATACATGTTGAAGACTGCTTCAAGTTGTATCAACTGACTATTTTGGTAGCATATGTAGATAAGTTTATTAATCGATGGTTAAAAAATTAAAATATACATCAACTCGTTGATCTGTAATTGTTACAAAAGCTATCAAAATCATTGAAGATTAATACCTACCAAATATTTCTCCATTTGGAGCATACTCCGATACCAAGTACAACATGTTCTTGGTCTCCATTACCTGTAATAATGAGGGGAAGACATTCAATTGGATGTAATTTAAATAATTAGGAATAAAAATTATAGGAACTGTTGAATAATTCTTTTATGGCCAAGTATAATTGTTTATGACTACAGACATTTGCCTGCATCACCTACAACAACACCTCTGATGGTAACAGAATGTACCAATGAAAACATACTATATGGCATGTTATGATTAAGACACACAGATCTTCATACAGTACATCTTGTACATGTCTATTAACAGCAAAAGGACCAAAAACTTAATCTGTTTTTTGTATTCACTTTGAATTATACATGTACATGTAATAAATAAAAAATCAAATTTCTGGAATAATTAAAAAATTGTTACATTTATAATCATTATATGCATCTGTACACTGGCTGATATAATATAAAAGTACAGTCTATGTGTAAAAATATAATATACATGTACAGTATCTAAAACTATATCAATTTGCTAAAACAACATAAAGCAATAAATAGCCACTTGAAAAAAAAATAAATGGTTAATCAAATACTGCATTAAAATTCTTATTCTTTAACTTAAGATATGTACACATATAATTTAGAATTCAAATAATTGTATAAATTAAGAGCATATCAATTTCCGAAAAATGGAAAATTTCAAATCATGTATGTCTCTCTCTGCAGAGTGTATTTACTTGCAATGCATATGTGACAAATTAACATACCTGATAGAGTTTTATAATATTTTGATGGTTCACCATTTTAAGAATCTGGACTTCTCTATAAACTTTAGTTAGATTGACTTCATCTAGTTGTGTTTTATCTATTATTTTAATGGCAACCTACAAAAAATATTAAATTTTCTCATGTTAAGGAAACTTGTAAAAATCAATATACATGTACAATACCTGTATCAAAATTTGACAAATATGGCAGTCAAGTTCTAAGTTAAACACACTGTTACAAAATCTGTCCAGAACTACTAGTACTTACTTAACTATTTTTAAACAAACTTAATTTTTTATGTAATAGTATAGGCATTTTGTGATAGTACAGAGCTGTATTACATTTATATCACAAAGGCCAAAAATCATGTTTATTGTTAATTCCAATGCCATACATTTACATGTATTACTTATCATGAAAAACAAGGCCAAAGGGAGCATTACAACAAAAAATATTTAAATCACCATTTACTGACAAAGATCCAGTATAACTTTTCAAATCTGAACTAAAATTATTTTTTTTTGTTTTTGTTTTTACATAATTAACTTTTCATCACAAAGGTTAGTCAGTATGATTCAGTAATGTTGTACATGTTGTAGATGAGCCATGTGTCACTGTTTACATGTACATGTATGTAATGTGATAGAAGTATGATACTGAGACTAAATAAATATAAATGTTAAATACTCCAAATAAACAATGACATGGTTTCATTATTTTATTTCAAATATTCTCCAGGAAGCCTTATTCAAATTTTGTCAAGAAACTACCGTTATTAAATCAGAATTAATTTTCTTGTCATAGTAACCAAACATTATTCTCCAATCAAATAACTGTACTTTTATCATTGTTGCACAATATAATGTCTACTAGTATGTCAATCTACAATCAGCCATCAATCATCATGCATGTACATGTACATGTAGTGTATCACCTGAGTTGTCACTTCAAGCATGCAAATAAAAGAAGTTGTGATTCTGACAAACATGGACAAACTTAGGATTGTGTTACTTTAACCAGAACATTCACTTATATGGTCAATTTTAGCTAAATTTTGAAAAAAAAGAAATTATTTTCAAAGTAGTAAAAAACACTCAACACTACAACAGTAAACTACCTAACTGACATAAAGACTTTCACATCTAAATTGCACAAGATTTTAAGGTTTTTTAACAATTTGAAACTTGTGTTTTGTGGTCTTTTTTGTTGTTGGTAGTGATATGTTCTTGTCCCCCCCCCACTTTGTTGTTTTTCTGGCTCACTTTATTTTACTTAAATTTTAGAACCATATCCCATTTAAGTTAATATGTAATCATGGTACTACATGCACTAGTACACTTGAATTTTGGTTGTGAAAATGTCTTGGACTTTTTATCACTTTAACGTGTTTAACAGACAGTAATTTGTTTGAAACCCCTGCATTTTATTGAGGTATCATTTAAGAAAAATAAATGTGGGATATTTAAACAGTACACTTCTCTTCTGATTCTGACTGAAGGATAACCACCGAAATTATGGTGTGAACAACATTGAAATGGGTGGCCATCATCATGATTGTTACTTTTCTAGTAGCTTGTGGTTATTTTTGTTTTCATTAACAGTCAAGGAATGAGACAAAACAAAAATAATACTTTAACTATCAAAAAATTTGAAATCAACAGTAGGGTAGACCTTTTTTGTGTGGTACTGCAAGTCCTCGTCATTACCAAAGATCATCTGCCATTGGGGTATCTGCCAATGGGGTTACCATTTTGTCACTACTACTATAATCTATTACAAGAAGTACATGTACTACCAATCTCCATAAGGATAAGGCCAAACAAAAAAATATGTGTGTTTCCGGTTACCCGACCCTACCTATTTTTTTGACGCCGACCCTCAAGTTTTTTTTGCGTTTTTAACGGAGGTTACTTCGAACCGGAAAACTTCCGGGTTTTAGTTCTATTTTCATACTTCCGCCCCAACATGGCGGCAAAATGTATACATATTAACGCTTGTAACGATATTGATAGCTCATTTAATGGCTGTATTAGTCTAGACTTTTAAAGGCTTTATGGTAAATTCTTGAAACTTACAAGCTTTACACCTACAAAGGTATAAAAGATAAAGGTCAAGATTTAAATTACTAATTTAACCAACACCATTCACGATTCAAAAAAAAAAAAAAAATTTAAAAAAAAAAAAAAAAAAAACCTACCTACCTATTTATAATTCTATGTAACCGGAAACACACATATTTTTTTGTTTGGCCTAAGATGATAAACACAGAGAACTTGAACTTATCACTGACAATTCAAACATAATTAAATTAAACTACCATAACATGAAGTTACCCAATTTTACAAACTTTTGGTGATTTTTAGTAAGAAATATGTATATGTGCTGCACAGACAGAACACTGCAAGGGTTATGATCATATCCCTCATCTTCACCCTTGAGGAAATGATTGTCATATTGTAACTCTTAGCTAACAATGATACTTGTAATGTTAATGTATAAAGTATAAAACAAATTAAAAAACAATGAAATGAAACTGGTGATTTTAAACTACTTTGTATTTTGTACAAATATTATCAGTTAATAACCTAAAAACCTAAAAAGATTTGATTCCATACTAAGTAAATTAATATAATTTTTGAAGTTGAGTTGCACAATAAATAACAAATAATATACTAGTAACCTGTCTTACATATGTTAAAAATGATTCCAAAATATGTGGTAAATTGAAAATGTCTGTCAGCCTATCTATGGGTACATAGCCTCATAGGATTCTATAGTAAGTTTCGAAGCGGCAATATAGCGGTTTTTTGGCTGACAAATAAAAACTGCTTACCGCGTTTGGTCTAGCTTATGCTCCTTTTGTAAATTACAGAATGTGTAAACTGACAACAACAATTATATCCAAGTGATAGTCGGCGGTTTGAAATGCGGCAGATTTTTTCACTTTGATAGAGCACTTTTATATAGTAAAGTTTGACCTAAATTACCACGGAAGTGTATGTTTGGAAGAGTCAATTGTTATCTATTCGAAATCCTTCGGGTCATGTCGTCTGCAGTTAAGGCAGGAAAAAGTCTCGCGGTTTGTCCGAATACCATTGAATGGTACGAAAGCAGACGATCTTTTTGAAAACAACGCTAGGTCCCTTTAGAAACTCAAATGGTTGACTTCCTATGTAAAATTCCCGTAGCAAATGTCTAGGACGATTTCGGATATTTCAACAACAAAGGCATAATATAAAATATGGACGTGCTATCGTGCAGATTTTTTTCAAATCGGATTTTAGCACTATAAAGGTACAGTATGGAATAATAAAAAAATGCAAGCAAAACGCTGAGCGCATGGGGGGTGTAACATTTAGTATAAAAGAAATAATGAAGCACCTGGTATTTAAAGGAACCTATAAATCAACTATACTTGAATAATTATTCTAGTAGTAGTCCTATTTTAGGTATGCATATTAACTTTCCACAACTGCATGTACATGTACTAAGTAAAAAAATAACTGTAAAATTTTTTAACTTGTTTATTTTCCTTAGATTTCCTTTGTCTTGTCAATACTAAAAGCTTTTTTAACTGCACACCTGTGTGTATCATTAAGGTCGGTTTTCATATCTCGTTTGATCAAGGAAGAGTTATTATTTTCTTCGGATGACATTTATGACGTCATAGCTTCTCTGTGTCAGCAATGCAAGGCTGGAAATGCAGCACGAATCCGGCCAATCTGTCAGCTGAATGCAGTTTTCTATAACCTTATGGATTAAGACAAAGGAATGCATTCCTTTCAAACTGAATACACAACAAATAAACAAACTCACCTCACTTTTTGTTATCCTGTGTCTTCCTAGTTTCACAACAGCGAAGTTTCCTTTCCCAATAGTTTTTTCGATGTCGTAAAACCCCACCCGTATTTGTCCCTTGGGTCTCTCCGCCATGACCATCTTTTAAGTTTGATTTTTAAATTCCTTGAGGTTTTCATGTGATCTAGAAATGTAATCCTGTATTTCACACACCGTGTACAATCCTTCTGTAACTCGCATGGCGGTAATAAGTGCGAGACCGGGTCTGTGACGTAAACGCTGACGTAAATCTGGTTAGATATTGACCGGTTTTCTTTGAACGACAGTTTCGTATCCATTGTTGCTAAGGTAGCTTCTTCGGATGACGTATTAATGGTGAATCACAAGAACAATGTGAAAAATTAGGAAATCGTTAAATCCTGAGCTATTTAAAGTATTAAGCAAATCAAAGTCAACGTTGAATCAAATAAACTTGAAAGTAGTTTTATTTGAGTAAACAATATTGCCGACAGGTGCATATTACATATTATATAACTACAGCTAATTTAGAGTTAAGAGTTTATTTTTAGCGCACCTGTACAAGGTAAAGAGTTGAGGTGAGCCGTTACGTTTTGTCCGTCGTCGTCCGTAACATTTTGTCTTTTGTTAATTTCAACCAAACTGTAAGAATACGAATATTAGACTCACAAATATTATAAATTCTTATATTTTTTGTTTATTTCTTACATCTAAAATTTTGCACAACTTTGAACCGAAATTGGTATTCATGAGTGATTATTTTTTTAGAGGAAAAGTCAATTTAGTCATATGTGTATTTGGTCCAAACTTCTAAACATTCTTAACTATCGACTGCGTACTTGGGCACAACGGCTTTTGATTAAAACATTGATCATAACCAAAACGAGTGAATGATTTCCTACAAAAGACAACACTCTAACCTGTCAAAATAAAAACAAATTCTATAATGTCCGAGTCTTAAATCAAGATAGAATATTAATTGATTAAAGGTCGTATTTTTAAAATGATATCACAAAAATAACAAAGTGCGTGACAACTGAGGCTCAGAGTCGTTACATCCGTGTATTTCCCCCCTGCAACAGACCAGCCCCTGCAATACAAAATACATATGGTCTTCACATAGAATTCACATTAAGCGAGCTCATGAACAGTTCAGTTCAAAGAGGTTATGGGAAAACAAAGTGATGATTTGAGTTTTAAATAAGTTTACACATTTTGCCTAGGAAATTATATATTTTTGAAAAAAGGAGGTCTAACCCTACAGCCAAATCCTACTGCTCAATGGACTTTAGACATCAATGAGGAGGGGAACTAGAAGGGATCCAGTAACATGTTAACATTTTTTTTTCATAAAACAGATAACAGCAAATTTAAAATAATGATAACAGATAACAACAATTAACATGAGAAAACAGAAAACAGCGAGTCAAAAATAGAAAAAACGGATAACAGCAGAATCTCATCGAAGGTCAGTCAATTAACAGCAAACAGGGTTTTATTTTCATTATAACAGCAATGTCAATTTTTAGGAAAACAGATAACTGCTAATGGTTGAAAAACAGTTAACAGTTTCTTTATTTAAAAAAACCAGTTAACACAACTGTTAAAAAAGCCCAAAACACATAAACCGAAAAGATCTTGCCCCCCCCTCCATCAATCAATACAAATCTTGTCTCTGAATTGCAGATTAATTAATTATTTCAAATATTGTAAATTTCAATAACAGGTCAAATACAATCATGTTGATGTAGATGCTTTTTTGTTCAGTTTATTTTTTTTGTCTGTCGGTCTTCTTCCCTATACCTAAGCCAATCAAACGAAATTTATTTTGAAACGTTCAAAACGTTGATACAATCATAGTTATGGCGGGGCCTCGGTGGCCGAGTGGTCAAGGTAGTTCATCTACTATTGATCACGTGGTCTGTCAACACTGAGATTGCGGGTTCGATTCTCACTGCGGGCAGGGTATACTCGAGTCCAATCTTAATTGACAAGGATTGCCAGTTTTCCTACCACAGGTCCGGGGTTTTCTCCGGGTACTCCGGCTTCCTCCCCCAATAAAATCTGGACGCCATGATATAACTGAAAAATTGCTGGAAATGGCGTTAAACATCATTCAAACAAACAAACAAACAAACGTTTATACAAGATCTAAATAAATATATTTTTGAATGTCCGTAAAATAACCGAGCTTTGACACAGAAGTCTAAATTCTAATCCCTCTAAACAAAGACAAATAATTAGTAATAAACATTTAAAACAACATTGTCGAGTTGAGAATACATTTTTACAGTGGCGTATCCAGAGGTGGGCCGAGGGGTGGTACGCCCCTGCCCCCTAAAATGAGAAATTAAAGAGAGAGTGCAAAAAGGGAGGAAAGAGAGAGAGAATATAAAGAGCGAGAAGAAACAGATAATAAGATTATTCTATGACTATTATTATTATTATCGTGTCCTAACAATAGTTTTTAGTTGATCTGCTTTGTTCTCTTAAAATGGTTAACATTATAATTGTAAATATTGGAATTTTTGGTTTGTAATAACACAGGCCAGAACATGCTAAAAAGTTAAAATTTGTAGTCCTCAACACATCTCAATTGCTTAAATCTAACCTGCTGGACCCGCTGAGGACTTTAAACGATGCCAAGATCCCTTGACGAATTTCGCCCCCCCCCCAGCCCCCCAATTTTCTTGATCCACCCGTTTTATATGTAGGAACACATATTGTTCTGGTAAATTTTTAAAGTTATATATAGCCATGAATACATTGCATCCAGAATCAATATATGATTCAATAAACTTAACCAATTTAGTACTAAAGAACCAAACAAACTACATACATGCTTGGATGATTCAACAATAAACAATTTAAAGAAACTATTGTTTACTTAAAACACGATTACTTGTACATGTATTTGAAATAAAAAATATCCCTCACGCTGAGTAACATACAAAAAAGGTTGTAAATAAATACAATAAACTCCACATGTACGAGTATTTGTAAATGCAAGTGTCCCTTTAATGAAACAGGGCCATTTGAAGGACGACGAACTTCGCACATAAATGTTTATTGACCTGGATGTATGACGTCAATTCTTCAAAATAAAATTAGCATATCTTTGTTCATTAGTTTAACGTGAAAACATTGAAACATGTCGCTGGTAAAGATATCAATCGTGTAGACATTTTTTACTATATTTTAATTGTTATTACTTTTAATAGGTTTGTGAAGTTGTCATTCTTATAATTTATGGTTTTTGTCCATTAGGTAAAAAATGGGTAAAATTCATTTAATGGAATATAGTTAATAATTTTCAATATTTAAACTGCACGCATAGTCCAATTCCAATTCTTATTTTAACTATATTTTTTGTGTTTAAATGTAGAAGTAAAACCAGGAAAACGCACGTTTTGTTGACAGTTTAATCTTTTAATGTATAAAACTGATCAGACAACAGCCTGTCGAGCATCTAAAGATACGAAGTCCAGATCAGCTATAGAGCCCCTTAGGATAAAATCTAGCACGGTTGTATGGCATTTAAAGACAAGAGGCTGTAGAGTCAGGAAGTTTATACCAAAGTCTGTAAATGCGAGCCGAGTCTACAGCGTATTGATCATACACGAGAAAACCCCGACCCTCGGTAGAAAACTGACAATCCTTGTCAATTAAGATTGGAGTCGACTGCACCCTGCAAGCAATGAGACTCGAACCCGCAACCTCAGTATTGACGTGATCATTAGTAGTCGAACTGCCTTAACCACTAGGCCACCAAGTTTTAGTTAATAATTACCCCACGTCTAGCCAGCAGTATGTCAGGTGTAATCAGGTAGAGGTTGTCACATAAGAATAAGGTACATACTGAAATAAAACTTTCTATTCAAATTTGTTGATAGAAAGTTCATAGTCTTTCAACATTGACTACGTGACTAAATGTTCATCGAGACACAATTTGTCTGCGCGTTACTAGACAAAACAATCTCGGTTTACTTACGTTAGTCTCGAGGACCATCATACAATTAATGATGCAACTATACTTATATTGACTAGAAACGTATGTCAATTTTAGAATAATGAACTTAGGAATACTTCCGTTGGAAACTTGTTAACCTTTTATGTTACAAACATATAGAACACGCACTTTTGATTTCCGGTTTTTATCATATTCATTTTCTTACAAACTTAGAACATTGTAAAGTGGTTGAGATCACTTAAGTTTTTAGCACTGATTATTACTACATTAAATGAATCTAGGAGTAATTATTAGTAAACCGATGTACGTTTGCTATTTAACCCATTCACAATATGCGAACGCTGTTTGTACAATAGAAACTATAGGTAATAATACGGATCTATTTGATAAACTTTAAAATCTATTATGATCCACTCTGAACAATTAACGTGACGTGCAACTTAATATAATGCAGTCAAGGATCGATTATTGTTATTGAAAGTGCTGCCAATACCAATAAACCTCCTTTAAACCACAAATAACATGAGCAGCACTCGGTAGCCTCCAAAACCAGAAACAGAACTGAACCTCTGGTCAACAAAGAAAAGTAAGTGATCATTCTGTCGATACACTTATAATGTCTCCACCCAATTCTGTGATTTTCATAAGAGTAACAGTTTTCTTTGGAATTATAAACCTTTTGTTTAAAAGTTGAATGTTTGGTATTTGGTCGAGAGAAGAACCATTTTCATAGTGATGAGTATAGCCATTATATTGGCTTTGTATGAGGACAGTCTTAAAATCTTCGGCTAATTTAAGGAATACTTCAAATTTCTGAACAGGTTATACAATACAATATGGTTTGGGTCTGTTTACGCCTAATAAACCGCTTAAATGGTGAAAACAGACCCAAATCCGGCATATTAAATCGTATGACCTTTTCAGAAATTTAAAATATTCCTTATAATTTAATTTTAACTATTAATTTCAGCAATTTGTATGGAAAAAACGTCGATGACGTCACTGAACGTTGCATTTTAACGGCGTAGGAATAGGTCATAGGTTACGCAAGTTATATCTTATAATATGGGTTGCTCAATTTAAATAAACAAATCAGATTTCAGCTTACAAAGCAAATTAAATTATTTGTGAATGTTTTGAAAAAAAAGGTTTTCTGTTGCAATGTTACAGCATTTTCGCACTTCAGTGCATTTTATGATAGAATGAAACATTTACTTCATCTTTTGTTTAAACTGGGTATTTTTGCTTTTTGTTTATCACCTGTAAATGCGTTTGTTTACCTAACAGTTTGTACTAACTGCAGTTGACTGATGTATCAGTGCATGTCATGGGCCTTGGAAGGCTGTAATTTGTTCATTAGTACCTTACATAGAACATAGTTGGTGACTTTCTCAATAAAAAGATATATAAAATAGAGCTACCGGATTGGTCGAAGAACTACATTATGTTCAAAGCATCATAATAATTAGTACATCAGATCACCAGATTTATTGTAAATGAAATGTCATAAAATATACCAAGGTTAAGAGAATTTACTACAACAAACGCGCGTTTCGTCTAATTAAGACTCATCGGTGGCGCTCAATCCCCAAAAAATATTTAAAATACAAATGATGAAGCTTTTATCATCAAAATTCTAAAACGTTATATCAAATCCGGATATAAGGTTATCTACACATTGAACATGGTAAAACTTTAGAATTCAAACAATTTTCGAATTTCATGGAAGTAAATTTAGACAATAACTACATCACTAAAAGAATTAGGGATATTCCTGTCATCACCGAAGTATGACTACTGAGCTGGTAATACCTACGGGACTAACAGTCCACCAGCAGAGGCATCGACCCAGTGGTTTTATCTTCTTTATGTTGAATTATTATCACAAAGTCGATGTCACTGCTGGTGGAATTTAAGTCCTCGAGGGTATCACCATTCCAGTTGTCAACATTCCTTTTTGTTTTGTATGTTTGAATGTTTTTTTTCACTGCGTATAGGTTTTTGTTTAGAAACCAGTGAAAACCCACGACCATCGGTTTTTCTCAAGGTAGCATCGACTTAATCTTTGTTTGCATTCGTGTGTGATTTGGCCCGTTTTTATATATCTGCTTCAATTGCTTGATTTTGAGTTTTATGCCGATTTCAGCGATTTTTCAGCTATATAGGTTTTTTTTAGTGAGGAATCTGGAATGCCAGGTGAAAAACTCCAAAATTAGACAGGAAAACAGGCATTTCGTGTCAATTAAGGTTGTAGTCGAGCAATAAAGACTCAAACCTGCAACCTAAGTGTTGACAGGCAGATGATTATTTAAGAAATAATTCATTGGGACACGAATATATTTTACCACCGGTAATAGGGCATTTATATAAACTTTTTTTTAACAAAGTAACCTTTGATCTGCAGGAATTGTCTGCCATTAAGAGCACAAATTTCATTGTGACGTCGTTAAAATATCTGAAAAATCTTACCATGACGCCACCATACAATCGGATCACCTCGGTTATTTCCGCCTATGGTCGGAAAGTGACCTCGGAGGTAAGTGTATGGATATGGACCGAAAATCGGTCCAAATGTGATACGGTTAGCCTGTTTACACAGCAAAATTATTTTAGTGCGATGAAATAGATTATCCTTTAATTATTCAACTGTACAGATCTTTATCGAAGCAGAACTAAAAATTGGATAGAAGATTGTATTTTTTAAATTTAAATTCGCTAAGACTGCCAAAAAATTCCTTCTCCGACAACGTTTAAATGGATAAGTATTTGTTTACAATCTGACGTCATCAGTAACAATCAATGAGAAGCCAATCAAATGAATGAACTGAAACGTCACAAACGAACTTGTGACGTAACAAATTCTTTGAAATGACTGAAAATAGTTCAAAATGGAGATCACTTACCTCCGAGGTTACTTTCCCGACCCTTGACGGAAATGGCCGAGAGATGTTCCAATTGGCCACCATATAGAGTGTTGTTCGTTTATGACGTCGATTAGGAATTTTATTGTACACCCACCTGCTGGTGTAGACTCGAAGCGTTGCATGCACGTCATACCCATATAAGAATAATAATAGATTACTACTTTCACCACCTCCCTACGATAGCCATTCAGTTGTCGGAACGAATTGTCTATACTCTGCAAAACAGGCACGCACAGCTACGTTTTAATTTTTAATTTATTTTTAAAATAATTATTATTATAATTTAAAATGACATTGGAACCTTGTAAATGTATAGGTAATTTTGGTTTAGCGTCATTTTTATCAGATTTGGTATATTTCCACTAAAAAATGACACTTAAAAAGTTCACACACCGTAAATTGCCTCGAAATTTTGAAAGCGCTCTTCACGGAACATTCGTTGTCTACTCAACCGTCTATCGGTATAGGTTTGATGGTCGAATTCGTCAAAAAGTAACATCACCCTCGGACGATTACAGTAACCTTTGAAGTCCAGGACTTGTCTGCCATTTAGGGCACAAATGTCATTGTGACGTCGTTAGAATATCTGAAAATTTTTACCATATATGACGTCACCATGTAGAGTATTGATCTTTTTTTGACGTCGATTAGGAATATATTGTACACGAAGCGTTGTAGGCACGTCATATTAAATTAGTACTTAGATTACTAACTATCTTCACCACGAAACCCATTCAGTCTCTGAGGGCAGTGCTTCTTCATTTGTCTGAGCGTATTGTCTATACGCACAGCTCTACGTTTTAATTTATAAAAATAACTTTTAATTATAGGATTAAACACTGGGTTTTAGGAAATTATCAATGTGTAAACTCCGGCGACTCACTCACAAACTAAATAAAGTCCGAAAGACTTTATGTCAGGTTTGTGTGGGAGTCGCCGGAGTTTACACATTGATAATTTCCTAAAACACACTGTTTAATCCATATAATTCTGTGAAATAATCGTTGCGATTTTTAAAACAGCAAAAACAGTTATCGAAACCCATCTAGACCTCAAAACGTACATAGGCCGTAAAGCGTAGGAATATGCAAAACATAGTTCCAAAGGAATCGCGGTTCTGTAGATATTGATATGAAAAAAAAACAAAATGAAGCACTAAATTGTATTTGTATTATATTTTATTTGATATCTAAATCGATTTAATAAGAAATCATTGCGGCAGAGAAAACACTGTCCCCTCTCCCTGACGATACACTAGGAGGACGCCATCTTGTTTACATTGGATACTGAAAAAGTAGTCCGCTCAGAGGAAATATCGATATATAAATTATCTGAGATGACGCCATTTAAGGTTTTTTTATCCAATCAAAGCACTTAATATAAATAAATTACAGCATGAATAGAATTATATAATTATAAATTATAATTTAAAATGACATTTGAACCTTGTAAATGTATAGGTAATTTTGGTAAATAGCGTCATGGTACAGAAGCATGATGGTAGAACACGTGTTTACCGCTGACAAAATAAACGTAGACAAATACATTAACATTAAAGGCTAAGTTTTGCATATTTGTGACTAACATTTAATAAATATTCATTTTTTAACTGCGGCCCTTAACTTCAACAAAATTTTTTCAACCAAAGGTTTTTATTGTGATGCCAAAACTTTGGGAGAAATTGATCCAAAGTTCGAACTAAACTGTACGGTTTAAATTTTACCTTATTTTTGGCTTTATATTTTTATCGCAAGTGAATTTTATACTTATAGGATAATTAATTGGGCGGAGTGAATATCCAAAATTTGATCACGATTGCCGCATAACGCATCTGATTAAATGAGTACGTGGAACTTGTTCCGCGCACGAGTTTAATCTGATGTTTCATGCGGAACGAGTGATCATATTTTGGATATTCACGATGCCCAATTGATTCTCCTATTTATTATATAGATCAAAATTGTTTTCGTAAAATTTTAATGCTTAATCCTAAATTTTATGAAAGGCGGATGAATATCTGTATAGTACAAAACCAACGGCAAGGCGGCCGCAGTTATCTGGATCAGGACGCCAGCTAACTAATATTTCGTTCTGAAATAACAAATAAGGATATTGTCATGCTAAATAACATGTTATAGGATATTGTTCTAGCAGGTTCCGGTAGTGAACAATTATTTTAGCTTTTGTGTTTTGATCATCGAAAAAGACACTTTTTGGCGGGAAAAAAACCCGAGAGTGAAAATAAACGATAATTTTCACATGTGATTAACCGTGATTTCTGTCACTCGGAAAATTCGACAATTCATCTCTATCTATATAATAAACATAAATATGCACATCTCATTGCGAAAAGTGAAGAAGATTATACAAAAACAAAGTTAACATGAAATACAGCAGAACACATTCCTGTGATTTTGTATGTTTTTTAGATATGCATGTAGAAAAGATCCCAAATAAATTTGTGGTTACAGCACATGTTAAAAAGACAATAAAAGATGGTAGAATATCCAAAAATCAAACACTCGTTTAATTTTAAATTGCACAGACAAAGGTTGAATTTAAGAACTAATTAATGTTCGGGGTAACATTGTCATTGCTTAAATAACATTTTTGCAAGAATAGGCTACCTTACCCGTCCCTCGGAGAAGTTTTCTCTTTAAATAGAAAAATCTAGTGGTTTCAATACATGATACAGAGAACAAAGGAAGGTATTTTTAAGTTTTTAAGTTTTTGAAGAATTGATAAATGTGATTTAATCTTACTAGTCAAATGGTTAGATAAGAAAATCAATTAATGAATTGATTGATTTGGTTGGTTGAATAGTTACCTTGCGTGAAGCATTTATCAATATTCAGGACGAGAGCAACGTAACAAGTGGGAAAACGGGACAATATTAATGAGTTTGAACTTAATTCTGAATGTCCTTGATAAGTTAGCTTTCGAAATCTACAAAGGTTAGAGCCAGACTATCTGTATTATTACATGACGATCTCCCCTCAATGTTTTCTGTCCGTCACTTGGGGACACGCTTGACATTTGTGCGCTGAGCCCTTCGAACCGTCCCCTTTACTTCAATAAAATAAAACGGATCATCCAAATCAGTTGAGTGACCGTTAAACACTTTTA
Organism: Limnoperna fortunei; assembly: GCA_944474755.1. NCBI lineage: Eukaryota > Metazoa > Mollusca > Bivalvia > Mytilida > Modiolidae > Limnoperna > Limnoperna fortunei. Next base: position 68,359,659 of record OX104112.1, read on the forward strand.
GATTTTTTTAAAATTAAGACATTTTAGATATGTATTTTCCCAACCTTGCAAAAAAGTTCAATTCAATATAAAATTGTGACGATCTGACAACGGCAATAAGTTCAAAAAATTGCAGCTCAAATCGTCTAATTTACTAGTATTCAATATCCATGCGACGATACAAAAAGAGCTAGGAGAAAGGTAATTTTGAGGGGATTACTTGTCATATTTGAGCATCCATTTTTCAAAGAGTTTGTTTTACTTTAGAAAAGGGAATACGATTCTGGGCTTCCCTCCACCTGGTTTCTTATTTTGGTGCTATCACTGCTTTTTATTATATCCTTCTTGGGTCCTGCAACAATACAAGTGTGGATAATAGGATACTTTATTTTTATTTTGCACACGTTATACTATAGGCAATTGTCCAGTTCAGCCAAATGCTCTGCAGAAAAGTTGCCAACAATTTTCATAGTATCAGGAAACTTTCTATAAATTAAAATAATTTACAATTTCTTTCATTTAAAAATTTAAAATGACAGTGTTATAATCTTACAACAATTTATTAAAGGTCGAAATACAAAATTTTCTTAAGAAGGCAAAAATAATGAAAATGCAAGTTAAAGAAGGGAAGTAATTTTGAAATTTTTGTTTAAATTATATAAAAATATAACAAATTAAGAAAATTTCAATGGACAGAATTTTATTTATCTATTATTTTAGTGCTCTTTATTCTCTTCTCTATATAATCTATCAGAAAAAATGTAAATTTCAGTACCCTTCTTTTTAAAATTATGATTACTTGAATAAAAAAATAACTATATAACATATTTGAAGAAAATTATTTTCAGTTTAAGTGTCGCACGAACCTCCTTAAATCTAACCATTTTAGACACTCCAAGCCGAGAAAGTAATTTCCTGTTTTTATTTTTTAAATACAGAACAGGGATTGAAAGGAAACACGTTATACAACACCGTTCTATGATAATACTACGTAACGATTTCTGTATTGGCCTAGTTATTGTTTCAAGACTTGCTGTATTGGCCCGATGCGCAGCAAAAGGACAATACATCTGGTCATGGACCAATTACTAGGCCAATGCAGAAATCATCACGTAATGATATCTTTTATAATTAACTAGTCCACATCAATCAGGTCAATACAGGTTGGAATCGGGACAATACAGGTCGATCACGAAAATACCGATTTTGGACTAGTTAATTCCGATGTAGACTGGTTTAGCAAAATATATCATATCCGCAGTTTTTTACTGTTATCTATGTGAATATTATAGGAATTAATTAATAAAAAGTAAACAAGAAAATGAGTAAACGTAATGTAGCCTTATAGAAATGTTATATACACACAATGTGACTAAGTTAGAGTCGTTAAAGTTTGTGAATGATTCATGGAATCTAGAATTCATAAAACACACATTTCATAAACACACAGTATTTTTATCAAGCCAAGAGCCATTTAAATGAAATATAAAATATACAAAAATCTTCAAATAAAGTTTCACTTTACTCACGATAACAGATACATTCGATGGAGAAGATGTGTGTTTAATGTTGTACATATGTTTTTTAAACCAGTATGCATTATAGTCAATTCTGAAATAAGTTTCATAGTAATCGGAGTCGCGAGCAGCAAATTCAGGAACACCAGAAACAATAGTACAAGCTTCCAGGTGAAGATTTGAGGAGCCATATTCTTGTTTACTACATCCACCCTGCGCTTGCATACCATACTACCGGAACCAAGTGCTTTTAGACTACATAGATTTTTGTTCACACAATTTGCAATACTACAATATGTGTATATAAAATGTTTGTTTAATACCAAGAAATTCTTAAGTGATTATTGATTTAATTCCGTCAGTTAATCTTAAACACAAAATTGTGATATTTTTATAATATTAGTCTTGGCGGAATTCGGAATATCATTGCATTAATTTTAAGTTGATAATAATGTATAAACTAAATAGTTTCCAAATCAAAATTAATATCATCGTCTTCAGTAAATAGTATGAAGAATAACAAGACTCCATCTGCAAAAACATTGTAGATAGTTTTATAAGATGAACGGTGATAAAAGGTCAAAAAAAACGAATCCATATGGTGCATTACCTTTTTATTATTAAAATGGCTGTCAAACTGCCTACAAAACACTCATTTTGCAGAGAGATGATTTTCAAACCCATAATTATGTTGATATTTTTACAAGTTTTACCTAAAACTTCCTTCATAAGACTTTATTTCGTAACTGTTAGCTAGGTATAGCTGGTTGTCTGATATACATCGGGGAGATAGAACTCTTTAGCAACATCTTAATATACACTTAAGTATTGACTATACATGTATAACTAAAGTACAAACCAAGCCATCGTATCCCTCTAACGTCTAGAAAAGTGGCAATCTTTGTCAATTAAGGTTTAGAGTCCAGCACCTTGAAACCCCAGAGCTGACACACGAGTGATCACAAGTAGACCACTCGTATTCTTAATCTATATATGAATGTATTTTATGTATCTAAATATGTCTGTAACGACTTTTTCTCATCATCGTAAGTAAAATTAAAAACCGAAATCCGCATGGTTCGGAATTTGTTACTTTACACTTTAGCAAGACAAGTAAATGAAACATATTTCACGTCAATACTTTACACCTTAAAGAGAAAACATTCCAATGTTTAAAGGTTGAGTTTAATATTTGAGTCATACATGTATTGTATTTATGGTATTTGAAACGCGTCCCTATTTGGTCAGATTTTGCGAGAGAAAAAAAATTTACAGCTAAACCGCTCATGACTTCATTATTAAATCAATGTATGAGTGATTTGGTCATTAATAAATGTTTGTAAAGCATATTTAATCCAAGTTTTTGATACGAATAACAAAATGTTGAGACTTTACATGTCATTTTATTTGTAGCGGAGTACAATAAAATAAAACTAACTTCTTGCTGTTAAAATAAAAATAAATACATATAAAATTTATGATCAGTGTTTTTCTTTAAGAAGCATATATCTACATGTACTACTAGTTATCTCATTACAGGTTCGTAAAATCAATTGCACAGAAGAAGAGGCAGAGGTTTGGACAAAAATACCCACATTTACTTCAGTTTTAGGCAATGCATATTTTTAAGAGAAGGTTGTTTTCATTGATTTTAATTACTTGATTTCTTAAGAAAAGGGGACCTTTTTCTATAAGTCCAGGAGGCAGCTGCATCCCTTTCCTAAATACACTCTATAGCCATGTAGTGATGTATTATCGTGAAAATTAAGAATATACTTGTATCCCTATTAGGCTGTACGTGTATATGTGTCATCATAAATTCTAGTTAACAGCCACATGTTGATGTAGATGTAAATTGGGAAAGGCTAGGCGCGTTTAGATGTATGTACCCAGAACGGACAAAGTAAAAATCAATACAATCGTTACAAACCTTAAATTATTATAAAAATATCAAATATATATTTAGGACTACAAAAGTGAAATCAAACACTGTTAGCATAAGATTTTAGTAGCGTAAATTGATTGATTTGATTCTTTGATTAACGTTCAGCGAGCAATATTTCGGCTATACTTATGACGTCAACATTTAAATAATAAATACTTATTAAATAATTACATTTTCACGTTAAAGACTAAAATTTGGCATCATACAATAGTATAAGCATATAAATATATAAAAAGACCGTGTAAAATTATAAATACATAATCATTAAAATATTTTGTTTTAAATTATTTTCTCACGTTAAAGACCTACAATTCAATAGTATGAGTATAAACACATCAAAAAATGAAAAGTACAATTATAAAAACATATACATATCATAATTATAAGTAATATATTTTTAATTTCTCTTTAAAATTCCCATTTTTTCCCAGGCGACATTTGTGAACAAATTAAAACAAGAATCTACAGTATAAAATCGTTTTCTAAAGTGAGCCAAGTCAACATAGTCCATCAAGATATGCTCCAGTTGCATTGCACACACTCGGGTCTTTATTCATTTGTTAAGTTATAATCGTCTTGGCGACCTATATAACAGGCTTAATTTCGTGGCAGTATTGGGTGGTGGATCTCATGAAGTTTATAAACTTCAAAATTCCAACCACTTTGCCCCAAACTAGAAATAATATCATTATGCAGGGCGCTCTCGATTAACGACTGTTTCCATGATTTCCCACATGGGAATTCAAGAAAAAACATCTCTTTCCTATTGCAAAAAGCGATGTGTGGATTTGAATAATTTATATAATGTTAAGGTTTTTAATATCGAAATTTTTAATAGCAATTATAAACATGGCAGGGAATCTGAGCATATAATAAACTTACACTGATCTGACTAAGCATTTTTTTTTATTGCAAGAAGAATAGCTTGCGTTTTGTTATTGTATAAGTCTATCTTTAATATTCATTTCCATGACATTGCAGATACAACCCGTGAGGGCTCTAGGTCACCCGTTGGAGAAATGACAGTGGCAGGTGTTTGAAAGGTCAGTTTCATTTTCATACCATATGGACCACATGTTGTATCGTGTGATTTATTTAACGAAATTTTGAGCTATTACAAAGAAAATAATTATTATGTTATAAATTTTTGGATTGAAAATAAAGTTTATATGGATTTTTTTCGAGTTTTGACTAGATGAAAATCACTATGTTAATTTTAAGCAGATAAGAGTTTTGCAAGTTTCGGCCAGTTTGTTTGATATATACAATACTGCTGTATTATGTACAGGGACTGGGGAAATGCGAGGCTGCGCCACATACAAAATATAGGAGCTATATTTTTTCGAAAACACCAATTTTGTTTTTATCTTGCAAATGAAAATTCTTTCAAATGTTTTTTTTATATGTTATATTTTAACCCCAATAGTTCCCAAAGTCTATAATTACAATAAAATTTTTCTTGTTGTCATTACGTTTCAAAAATATTTATTTATTTATATTATGGATAATGCTAAAATACCGCAAATATTGTACATTTACAACAAATACAGGTCGGTTTTATTCGACGGCCAGTATTCGACCCTGTATTTGCCCAAAACAACGGCAATTTACTTTGACTCACGTAACCTGCCATTAACTAGGACAACTTTCAAGTGAAAGTCCTTAAAAACCTTATTTTTATTACAAAATTTAGAGATTGAGACGTATAAAATGAAGCGGCATTCACGCTGATAAGTAAACCCTGAATTCTATTTTCCATCACTTCAAATCGAGCTGATAATTAATGATATACAAATCAATTTAATGTTTAAATTTTAAGTAGGATATCACAAATTTAACAATAAACATAATTTCTTAGTTGCTTTTATACCGACTGCATGTAATATATATTAGCCATACCGTAAAACAATAAAGCCACAGAAACATGGTCACGTTAAAGACATTTTTAAAACGTGGTTAAACGTGAATATACGTTAACCTATCCCGTTTGCTTTGAACAATCCAAAACAAACGTAGTGAAAATTAGGCGTAATAAATACATACTAAATACGTAGCAAAGCGTTACGTTACGTAACAAAAAAATACCTAACATTTAACAAACGTAGGAGAAACGCAGTTGAACGTATTCACACAATTTGTGCGACGGAACCATGCGCATTGTACTTCGCATGACTACGCTTTTCTACGTTTCATGTATGTAATAACTCGTTTTTATTCGTCATTGTACTTCGCATGACTACGCTTTTCTACGTTTCATGTATGTAATAACTCGTTTTTATTGCATTGTACTTCGCATGACTACGCTTTTCTACGTTTCATGTATGTAATAACTCGTTTTTATTCGTCATTGTACTTCGCATGACTACGCTTTTCTACGTTTCATGTATGTAATAACTCGTTTTTATTGCATTGTACTTCGCATGACTACGCTTTTCTACGTTTCATGTATGTAATAACTCGTTTTTATTCGTCATTGTACTTCGCATGACTACGCTTTTCTACGTTTCATGTATGTAATAACTCGTTTTTATTGCATTGTACTTCGCATGACTACGCTTTTCTACGTTTCATGTATGTAATAACTCGTTTTTATTACGTTTCTTTATGCTTTAGTTAGACATGTTCAGGTGTCGCAGTTTTTGCACGTTTCTTTAGCTTAAGCTAAGTTCTACGAGTTTGTAGGCTATGTTCTATGTCATTTCAATTTCGCGGATCAATTGATTCTGATGCAGGCTATACAGATCTAACCATGATGATAACCATGTAGTAGTAACTTACAATAGCAAATTGACAAAGCTTACAAATGTAATTAAGCATTAGGTGAACAATGAAACTTCGACAAACATAATTAATTGGTCAGTTTTTATTAAAATATTATAAAATACCTTCATGAAGTCTGTTGTGAAAAGCAGTTTCTAACATCGGCAGATACTACATGTATACATGTACACGAAGTACCATTGTGCCATAACTTGTGGTTCTAATAAACGTAAAACGCAAATAAAATATCATAACAGATATTAAGGTTATAAATATTACGTTAGACACGCATTTCGCCTAATAAAGACATCAATTGTGCTCAACTGAAGTTGATACGAATTATTTTTGATAGAGACCAAATATTGAAGGAAAGCTGGACTTCGTATAATATTTTAAATTTTTCGACAGAGATAGTTAACTATTTTATTAAAAACGGGAGCTTTGGGTAAGTATTGTAATGTATATAAAACATCAATACATTTATCATTTACAAAATGTACTAGAGTTTTCTCCTCAGTGGTTACGGTGTTTGTCTCTAAAAACGATACAAAGTCTAAGGGCAGTAGCTAATGGAGTAATTTAGTATAATTAATTTACTTCAAGACTTATAATATTTACCTACATGTATTAGTTTCAATACATTAGCTGTAAATAATATGAATATAAACTTCTTCCTGTATTAATTAGGATCATACGTTTTCTGTCTAATAGCGATACCCATTATTTTCCTTTATTGATTTATATCAAACAAATTTATGAGATATTTACTATCAGACTCGAGTGTTTCTATTTTCTAATGAGCATAAGAAACAATATTATCATTGACGTCTATGGTTGCAAGATATTTATACATTCGTTATATGTGAGTTACGTAGCAATTCATTAACTAAAGCATTTCCACTGACTTCATCTTTTGGTAAAGAAGCTATATTTTATTGCAGAATTATTTATGATTTCGTCAGGTGGATGTCATAAGCATCCGAAAAGACTGGTGTGTTCATTTATTTAACATCTATTTATGACATTTATGTCATGTAATAGATTCTCCAAACGAGAATGTAATTGAATAGAAATAATAGTTTGAGATTTAAGATCATACTTAACAGATTATTTTATAAGTCATAAAAATATCAATAAAGGGTTTACTAAGAGAAGAGAATTAACTGTAAGTAAATAAACTGTATGGATAACTTCAACCAAAAATACAGTCATTATAATCATTTAGAACTTTCGTAAATAATTGTAACACACAAGCCCTACAAATATTTGTATGTTAACAAAAGCGTATATAAACACAGGTTAGCATATGTGTTGGCTGAAAGGTTAGTAATCCCTAGTCCTACTTCCGGTGTCTTATGGTGAGCGTATGATCTTTGGTCATGCTTTGTTTATTATCAATAGAAACATATGATTACATGTAACTCAGTGAAATCAGTTAGCAATTTTCTACATAACTCGTTGTTTTTTGTTTTGCTTAACTTATACAAAAATGTTTCGAAATGCATGTGCATGTAAGAATTCCAATGTTTTTATTCCGTTTTTCAATCTATTGCATTTGATAGTTTATGATGTCCTTTTTATAGAAAAGAAGTAATTAGCCGGCTGCATATCCTATCTACTCTAGTTAATCGATACGCAAATAATGAGTTCCGATACAATCATGAAAATTAAAAAAAAAATCCAAAACATGCAATACTGATTTCAAGTAGAAAATATGATATTTTACAAGATTGAGATCTGTATGACTTTGAAAGATGTGGATTATCACTCAGTTTCTAACGACACCTACGATCATATGTAATTAATAATTACATCGTCGATGGCTGTCTTTTGGCATTTAAAGCAAAGGTAATACGATAAACCGCCATCACATTGTATATACCATTTCTGTTTTTGAAAAAAGGATGAACATATTTATTGTAATTTTAATTTATACCAATGACGTCAATTTGAGAGCATGTGTTGCAGAGTTGATAATATGTTATGCATTTTTGTTGTCAGATTTTATGACACACGTTTGTGTAGCAAACACACACGCTTAGCGCACGTTATTGGGGGATTTTTGGTGTCCAATAAATATCTATTTGGTTTTGAGACCTTTATCGAACGAAGAAGTGTAAAAAACTAGTATTTTTAAGTTTTGGATAAAAAAAGCTATATCCCTCTGTTGAGCAACAAAGATACTCGAATTACTAGTATTGGAAACTTAAATTTGTTAACTTAAAATTCCGTTACAAATCGCGTTGTAAATTGAAACAAGAAAAGCAAGACCAGATTTAAACATTCAGAACTTTTCCTAAATAGTTACTGGTTTTCCTGAAATTTGGTATGAGCGTTGGGTACTCATAATTGTGTACGTCATCAGTTTTCCGCGTCAACATTTGACGTCATTATATAATATGATGACGAAATCATAACTATGAATTTCTGTAAATATTGGGATAGGAAGTTGTATTTTGGTGCTGTTTTTACTTTAAAATTGTTAAATTTAAAAATTATCAATTTTTTTTCAGAATGCTTTTTTTTATTAATTAATGATTGTTTTTTTAAAATTTGCTTTCATGTTTTGTGAAAGCGCTATAAATATAACCTGGTCTAATAGTCACGTTTGTTTCGACACATTTATACAATTTTTTTACCAATTTATTACAACTTTTGACGTATCTGCCGAACTTTAAATTCACACCTTGAAAATCTAAAGACACTTTACATATCCGTTTTTCTTAGTAATTTGTCCAAGATTTTTTCTCAGATTAACGCGACCTTTCCCATGTCTAAATATTTTCGTTGCCGCCACATTTTGTTAAAACTTTTTTATTCGATCGATGTTATAACAAAGATAGTTGAATGAAAATATATTATAATGCGCAAAACGTTCTATGTGTTCGAATTTAAATACGATATAAGCACAAAATGGTTATTAATTGTGCCCATGGACGCACATCTAAAGACAAGGACCTTCTTTAACGTGCTCATAAAACTTATATAACATAACGAAGCTAAAATGACATTTAGAGGACCAAAAAACGTGCTTTACATCAAACCACTTTATATATCAGACTTGACGTAGACATGTCCTTAGAAAGAAAAACTCCATCAGAAATTTTCGCTGCAATAGGTAGTCTGTCCTCTTTCCGCATTTGACATTTTCATGGACACGACAAATACTAGATAGGCGTATAATAAGAAGCTCACACTGCTTACTTGTCAGAGGAACCTGAGTGCCCCATGGTTTTCATTCGATTACTTACTGTTTGTTTTACTTATAGTTTCTGTCGTGTGATTGTAATTGTTCCTTGACGGATTTTGTTGGTTGGTAGGTTTCCTTGCTTTAAAACATAGTTAGATGTCCATAAAACACGTCTATTACGACAACGATAAGTCTAACCAGACTTTGGTCCTAATATTATTATTTTCTATAGTTGTTGGTCAAATTTGTCAAAACATAATAAAAGTGAATCAAAAGAACTACTCCTTCACACTTCTTGTATAGTATTCAAGAAAAATAGTAGTAATATTTTTAATTTAAACAAAAAAGAAAAAGAATATAAGTATGATTTCTCCTAATACTTTCCACCTTAGTTTTGGTACATCATTATACATTGTTTTACAGTCATTTCAGGTGTGGTAGACAAATTAACATATTTCAATAGAGAATGGATCTGAAGCGACAATCGTGGTTTATATAGATGTGGTTTTAAGAGAACCTGATTCAATTCGCAACTTTATGGAAGTTTATGCTTCCTGTTTTATTTCTTCTTGTTTTGTGTTTCTTTTATCCTGTTTCGTTGTGTCGTGATCATGACGTATGTGGGAGATAATCAGCTTCAATTAATCTGTGGAAGTGATCGTTACACGTGTGGAGGATAATTAGCATCAATGGCGAAAAATATGTCTGATGAAAACACTGTAATTGTCTATAAAGGCAAACATCCCTGCTTAAAATGAACATTTATTAACTTTACGACACGTCATTTTAAAAGATTTTATATAAAATGAATTGAGAGCATGGCATCTGACTAGTATTCTATTCTATAGGCAAAGAAAAAGTATTCATATCATGGTCTCTGATTAGTTTTCACTACGTAAAGACAGTTAGGATATTGACTTAGTAGAGTAGTGGACATCGGCGACCGGTCTAGAAAATAGGAATACCGATCGCAAATCTAGCATAACGCTTCTAACATGTGTTTCTCGAGTTCTATCCAAATTTTATGTATGCATATATCCAAGTATCAGTTTCTACACAATTTTCACACATCGAAACGGTTTATATGTTTATATGATCAAATGTCACGTTGCATCCAAGTATTATTTTATATGACTATTGTGTAGAAAATTGCAAACAATTATATGGAAAACGTCAAATATTAGGGCATAATTACAATAACAAATACATTATCATGAAAGTAAAAAAAAACATATGATTGAAAAACGTGGTCAAACTATTGTAAATCACAATGTTGAGACAAACGATCTCATTAAAATTAAAACACAAACACGAACTACAAAAAAAAACGAATTGTGGTGCTGGTAAAGGGTTAAGACAACACAATTCGTGTGACACAGCAGTAGTTTTTTATGTTTTAACGCCTTTGTTTTGCAAGGAACGGTTGCTATGCAAACTTTTCCAAAAGTTGAACAAAGAAAATCTACACAAATTGTCGACAGCTTTATCTTTCAACAAAATAGATTTATTAAACGTTCAGATTTCAAACTTATACGCAAGTTATACGACATCACAGTTAGTTAGAAACGTTGTTAGTTTGTAACAAAAAACCGTCAATAACAACCCAATTTTAGTCATTATGCTGTGCAGTTTACCGATAGACTAATATAAATACAAAAAAGAACTAAAAGTCATTACACTCTTCCGAATATGGATATCAGATATCAGTTCCTATTAAGAAAAAGTACCGCTAGTTTGTTAGCACTCTAAATATTTTGACAATGTATCTCAGTTGGTTCTAATTTACACAATATGTAGACGTGATCAATCTACACTGAGAACAAGGAGTAGTTTGTTTGACCCCGGTGAAAAAAATGTTTTTTTTAATTACGTATGGGGATAAAGTACATGATAAAAGTTGTTGACTTACAAATGTGATAAATAGATTGTCAAGAGTTTTAAGTAACATGTATAGTGATGAGATTTTAAATAGCAATATTTGTATGTCTGGTACGACAATCTTGCAATATCATATTCAATATCATGTATCCAATCAATGTAAACCTTATCTAGTAATAACTATGTTGCGATGCCACGACTCTATTTAAGTTTATGTTTCCTAAACCTGTTTTATTTCTTCTTGTTTTATGTTTCTTTTATCCTATCTCTTTGTGTTGTGATCGTGATATGTGTGGGAGATAATTAGCTTCAATTAATTGGTGGAAGTATGTATGACGAAAATACTGTTCATTGTCCGTCGTACGGCAAATATTACTGATAAATGTTTCCTGGACCTATTTTGTTTTCATTTTATTCTGTCTTTCATTTTCTGTATCTCGCAGTGTCATGATCGTGACCTGTGTGGGGATAATTAGCTTCAATTAATTCGGGGAAAGTATGCCTGATGAAAACATTTGTACATTGTCCATTAAGGCAAACATCCATGCTAAAATTGATCATTTTTTAATTTTTCTTTAGGACATGTACTTTTAAAAGATTTTACATCAAAAGAATTTACCGCATGGTATCTGACTAGTATTCCCGAGACAGAGTTAGTATTCTTATCATTCTTATCATATGAGTAGTATTCACTGCGTAAAGGAAGTAAGGATATTAAAAAATACACATATGATTATTAGACCAATGAGTTTGTATTTCATAATCATTGTAGCGTACAAATTTGATGGGTAACTTTCACCAGTCATAATAGTAGGAAGAGAATAAAATGCATTTCGCCTTAAACTTGCCTTAACAAATTCTGAACTTGCGCTCTGACTGCTTTCGTAGTGGAACTTGATGTGTATAATGTTGTTGAATTGTAGTTAATAACTAACCTTTATAAACCATCTATAAGTCATAGTTACGACCATTTAACTTCCTAAGGGGTCGTCCATAATTGTCAACCATTTTCGCAAGTGTGCAAAAAGCACACTTTTTCAGACCCCTACCCCCAACAAAAGTGTACATCAACCATTAAACTAATATAAAAACCAAACTCCACGGAAACGAAAAATTTCTGAAGACAAAAAAAAAGTGTACACAAAAATGTCGAAATTTTAAACCCCCTCCCTCAAGTGTGCGGTTTGCACACTTATGAAAATGGTTGACAATAATGGAGGACCCCTAAATGAAGGTTATAACAAAATACCGAACACAGATGAAACTGTAAAAAAACAGATATCAAAGTCCGAGAAACCGGTAATGGTGCTGACTTGATACAGGCATTTCAAAAGAAATGGTGGGTTAACCCATGTTTTATGGCATGCCAAACGTCCCACATAAGGCAAATCGTCAACCCAGGTACAACAAACCCTTGTTTGAGTAACTTAGTAGTCAACATCAGCAACCGGTTTAGAAAATCGGAATACCGATTGCAGAATCTAGCACAATATTTATAATTGTTTGAGATTGTGTAGAAAATTGCAAACAACTACCTGGAACGTGTCAAATATTGTTGCAAAATTACAATAACAAATATATGAACATAAAAGTAAAATAAGCGTGCGAATGCCCAACGTGGTCAAACTGGCGAAAAACGCAATGTAGAGACAAATTCTCTGACATTCAAGTAAAAATATAGACTAAAACAAGTTAAGAACGAATTGAGGTGTTAGTGAAGGGTAACCACAACACAACACATGTTGCACAAACAATGTTACTCTTTATAATTTTGAATTTCCATCAGGAAAGATATACATATATAAGTAAAAGGGTCAAAAATAGATAGTACATAAAATCCGGAGTAATCTTTGACGCCGACCATCCATCAGCGATCAACCATTTCAGCTTTAGTAAGGAGAACGTTCAGTCTAAAACTTAAATATATCTTTACTAAGAAATAAAAAAAGTTGTTCCTGATATTTCAGAATTAATTATTAAATGATGGATGTTCAATCCCTCAAATGCGATTATTTGGGCCAGGTCAAACCTGGGCACACTGAGTGTAATTTGGAATGCAATACTACATTTGTTTCAGTTATTGGTTGATACCAATAAAGAGATGACATGTGTGTAAGATAACACAACAGTCAAAATTACTGTTATAGTAATATATATAAGAATATAAAAATATTTGAATTCGGTTGAAAAAACAGCCATGATACTCTTATAATTAAAAACAGCTTCGTTAATTTTAGCATTGTTATAGTTGCCAATTCAGAGCAATGCTGCTATTTAAATTCATGACGCTACTATTTAGTTTGAGACTACGTAAAATTTGAACAATACCGGTCTGAGTGTTTTTGTTTGTCGTTCCCACCTTATCTGTGTAGGTGCAAATAGCATTTCATTCTAATGACACTATATAATATAATTCACTCTGCTGTATTTGCTATGTGTTTGGTTGTTGGTTCTAGAGTTTTTTTTTGTGGATCATCTTTTTGACAGTTTTTCTGGTGTTCCAGGGGCATCGGTGGCCGAGTGGTCAAGGTAGTTCGTTTACTATTGATCACGTGGTCTGTCAACACTGAGATTGCGGGTTCGATTCTCACTGCAGGCAGGGTGTACTCGACTCCAATCTTAATTGACAAGGATTGCCAGTTTTCCTACCGCAGGTCGGGGGTTCTCTCCGGGTACTCCGGCTTCCTCCCCCAATAAAAACTGGACGCCATGAAATAGCTGAAAAATTGCTGAAAGTGGCGTTAAAACACCATTCAAACATCAAACAATCTGGTGTTCCATATTTTGTTATTACCTTTATTATACTATACAATTTGCTACTCGGATTTTTAAAGAAAGATTTTGCTTTAAATTCAGCTAGTCAGAACACAGAAATAACCAAGTGGACCTTTCAGATGGAATACTTTACACGCCCGTACGTCAGATGAGCCAAGAATTGACAGCTTATATCAGTAAAGTTCTCTATATAATTGATATATAAAATGTATTTTAAATGTGAATAGGGTGTTCATAAGAGTTAAAATGTTCAGTTTTGTATGATTTTTGCAAAAACAAATCTAGCCATTAAAAATTTAAGAAACAGAAAAATTTAAGAAAAAGGTGATGATGAACCTTAAACTTGTATGATATTAGTACAATGTAGACGGTATCACAAAAGTTTTTGTATGGAATATGTTGTATATTCCTGGCTTGTTAGGTTGTTAGTTTGTTACAAAATGCTCCTATTCATGTATAAGCAGTTCAAATCAATGCACAATAACCCTGTGCTCTGTTTATTTAGTCATTACTGACAAAATAGCAATTTAAGTATTAAAAGATGAAAATATAGTAGCAGTCGTAACAGTCTTTCTAATACTATGATCAGTAATCAGTTTCTGTTAAAAAGAAAAAGGGTTGGTTTTGCCTTAGCATACTCTTTTTTAAACTGACAATTTGTCATGATTTGGTTCCAATTTAAATAATATGTAGACATGATCAATTTATACTGAAAATAAAGAGAATTTGGCTTGATTTGACTCCGGTAAAAATTGCAAAATCATTTTGTAATTACGTATGGGAATAAAGTACAAGATAAAAGTTATTGACTGATAAATGTGATAAATGGATTGTGAAGAGTAAAAGTAACTTGTTTATTGAAGAGATTTTTAATAGCAATATATGTCTGTCAGGTACGACAATCTAGCAATATCATGTTTAATATGTACCTAAATAATATAAAACTTAACTGGTATTCAGTGTGTTAGGCAACACTAATGTCCCCAAACATAATCCCAATGTATTTTATTTTTTGTTTGGTTCATCAAAATTTAGGTATCAAGTTTCGTTGTCATCGTTATAATTGTTGTTTTTTTTGTGGGGATCGGGTGGATTGTAAAATGGTGCATTTACAAAATGACAAATTTGGCGTAATTTTTTTCTGCTCAGGAAACCCAATCGTATAAGTATACCAATTTTTATTGAAACTGCAGTAACCACAGCAGAGATCTCAAAAATGTACTTTTATTTCAATTGAGGTCATTATAAAAATTATTAAAGTGGAATACTCAAAAGACTCCAAAAATATTTTTATAAATCAGACATAGCATCTATTATAAATCAAGCGGAAAAATGAAGGATAAAAGAAGAATAAAGAATAATAATAAACTGGACAAACCAATATGTCTCCAAAACAACTTCGTAAGGGAGACATAACAAATAGCATATACTCTAATGAGTGAAATAATTATTACTTGCATTGTTTTGATAAATAAAGTAATGACTAGAAATATATTAACACAATAATATTTCACAGAACCTGTATAGGTTCTATGAATATATGACCTTCTTATACTGTGCGTCAAATAGCATATAGAGATAACGAAGTATGAAAATATAAACAAATAGCTCACAAAATAGTGCAGAAACGAGTAAAAACACACAAAACATACACCAAACTAACAAGCAACATAACCACATCTGATAAAGGCGTGATTATAGTGATTATAGATGTCTTGTAATGGTGAGTATATCCAACTTCACTAGTAATACCAGTTGGACAAAATCGATGTAAGGTTATAAACGACAACAGAGACCGATTGGTTACTAAACAATATCAGTTACCACGTGTCAGTTATCAGGTTATATATATCGCGAAAACACATAATTAAATCGTAATAACATGTTAGTAGTGATTTACAATTTACTAATAAGATGTTTGCTTTACGTCCAGTGAGCAGTATTACAGCTGTAGTCTGGAAAAGAACAAGTTCGCAATAAATTTGAAAAAGATGGACCAAGGGCAAACATGTTGACTGCAAATGGAAAAGTATCGGGTATGGGTAGTGGCAGAAAATTTATAGTGGCTGCAACACGTCTACACTTGTCGACATGTACAAAGGGTTCTTTATCGTGCAAAAAGCGAGGCACTCCAAACACGTTACCAGCTGTGGTCCGCTGTCAGTCTTTCCGTATTACGACCTGAAAACACACTCAACGATAAATATCGATATTCGTCACCTGGGGACGCGCTGGGAAGCACTGTGGGAACCCTCACATTATAGTCCCAGCGAAAATACAATAGAGGTTGTAATAGTAGTAGAGCTGTTCAAATCTGATATAGTTCACTGAATCATGTTAAAGAGATTTTCAATACAAATTATTTTTCGGTAAAAAGAAAGGTTTCTCTAAAATTTTGCCAAAAGTTGAGCACAGCAACTTTTACAAATTGTCGACAGATTTTATCTTTCAACATAATATATTTATTTAAAATACACATTTAAAACATATAGGAGGTTACATGACATTCAATAAGTTAGAAACGTTGTTAGTTTGTTACAAAATGCTTTCTATTCATATATAACCGACATAAGTTTAAATCAGTCAACAATAAACCAGTTTTTTACTTATTTTAGTCATTACGCTCAGCAGTTGACTTAAAAATAGCGATGTAAGTATGACAAGGCTAAAAAGTACTAAATGACGTTACAATCTTCCTAATACCGAGGGCTTATATCAGATAAAAGTACCGTTGTTTTTTCTTAGCATACTTTTAATTAAACAAACAATGTGTCATAATTTGTTTACAATTTACATAATAGGTAGACGTGATCAATAAAATGACAATAAAGAGTAGTTGGCTTGATATGACTCCAGTGAAAAAAATAGCAATATCATTTTGTAGTGATGCATAATTAAAGTACATGATAAAAGTTGTTGACTTATAAATGTGATAAATAGGTTGTCATGAGTTAGAAGTAACATGCATAGTGATGAGATTTTCAATAGCAATATATGTCTGGTACGACAATCTAACAATATCATGTTTAACATGAATCCAAACAATGTAAAACTGAACTAGTAATAACTGTGTTCGGATGCCACGACTAAATGGACATTTATGTTTCCTAAACCTGTTTTACTTCTTTTTGTGTTGTGGTCCTCTTATCCCATCTCTTTTTGTCGCGATCGCAACACGTGTGGGAGATAATAAGCTTCACTTAATTGGTGGAATTATGTATGACGAAAATACTGTGCGTTGTCTGCCGTAAGGCAAATATTACTGATAAATGTTTCCTGGACCTGTTTTTTTCCATTTTGTTTTGTGTTTCTTTTTTCTCTTATCTCGTGATGTGTGGCAGATAATTAGCTTCCATTAATTGGTGGAAATATTCATGACATCAATACTGTGCGTTGTCCGTAGTACGCCAAATATTGCTGATAAGTGTTTCCTGGACCTGTTTTGTTGCCATTTTGTTTTGTCTTTCAATTATAATACCTCTCTGTGTCGCGATCATTACCTTTGTTGGGAGATACTTAATTAGTAATTGTATATCTGATGAAAGTATTTCACATTGTTCATCACATCAAACATTTCTGCTAATATTGACCATTTGATAATTTTGCTTTATGACATGAACTTTTAGAAAGATTTTATTTGAAAAGAAATGACAGCATGGCATCTGACTAGTATTCTTGAGGCAAAGAGTTTGTATTCATATCATGGACTCTGATTGGATTAACGACGTTAAAGCAGTTAGGATATTCAAAAATACATATAGGATTATAAGTGAGTAACCCAAACCGAATAAAAGGAATGAGTGCACTCAGGTGCTCCGAACAAGTAAACAGTGGCTGTCTGTAATTTTACTACGTCGAATTACTCATTGTCATGTCAGGTGCTCCGGACAAGTAAACAGTGCCTGTCTTTCATTAGACTACAGTCGAATTACTCATTGTCCTGTCTAGGTGAATTTCAAATCCAGGACTAGAAAAGACCATCTATAAATCATCTATAAACGTCCGGTAGTATTTGAGAGATGAATTTTCCATAACGATACATTAAGTCATGGTTAGAACGGATAACGTAAACCTAGGTACAACACACCCCCAGTAACTTAGTGGTCAACATCAGCGACCGGTATAGAAAATAGAAATAACGCGATCGCAGAATCCAGCATAATGTTTATAATATGTGTTTCTAGAGTTCCATCCGAATTTGATATGTGCTAATATTAGTTTATACACACGTTTCACATATCGAAACGATACATATGATCAAATGACTCGCTGCATATGGGTCTTACTTTATAATTCGATCAAACTGCAATCAATTATCTGGAAAACGTCAAATATTATTGCAAAATTACAATAACAAATATATAAACAAAAAAATATAATAAGCAGATAATTGCATGACTTGGTCAAACTATCGTCGACAGCAATGTAGAGATGTAGAGACAAACGCTCTCAAACATTAAAGTTAAAAAGAGAAAAAACGACTCAACAATTAAAAGAACGAGTCGAGGTGCTCGTAAAGGGTAAACACAACACGTATGGCACAAGCACTGTTACTCTTGAAAATTGCGAAAGTCCATTAGGATAGATATGAATATATACATACGTAATATTAATTCCGCCTGCAATACGATGCACGGCGGTTTATCCCTCGCGTAATGGTAACAGTATTACGAGTAATCTTTGACGTCGACTGAAGCGATCAACCATTTCAGGCTTGAGGCAGTAGACCTTTCAACTTAAATATAACGGTCATTATTTGCTTGCTTAAGCGTACAATGGTTGTCTACATTATAAGGCATTCAGAGTTAAACACTTTTAATAATTGGTTATGGTGGATCTTATGCACACAGAACCCTCTATTATTATTAACAATCATTAATTCTGACAAATGCAAATAATTTTTTATGTGCACAATATAGTAATGTAAAGCAAGAATGACTATCGATGGTAATTGGCTGACCATGTGGGAAACTTAATATGAGCAAACCGCCCCCATAACAAACATGATCTAAACTGGTGAAAACAATATTGATGTCAACGAGGATTACAGCGCGAATGAAATGCACATTCTAAAAAACTAAAAAGTTTTTCCTATATTACAGAATTTAGTTTTTTAAATGATTAAAGTTCAAAGCCTAAAAGGAAAATTGATGATGAACCATAAAATTGTATCATATTAGTACAATGAAGACTATCACAAAAGTTATAATAGTAGAGTATATGATGTATTGCTGCAGTATATTCCTGGGTGGTTAAAATGTTACTAGATGGGCAACAAGATATGAAAGTTGTAATTGCGTGTTTCAGGTATATACTGCATAAAATTAGACATTTATAGTGGTCAGCGAGTAATTCTAATATTTATTAGTAGCAAGTTACATGACTCGCAATACGTTAGAAACGTTATTAGTTTGTTACAAAATGCTTTCTATTCCTGTATAACGAAAACAGTTTAAACCAGTCAATAATTACCCTGCTTTTTGTTTATTTAGTCATTCCGCTCAGCAGTTGACTGCAAAATAACGATGTAAGTATAAAAAGATAAAAATGCGGTAAAAGTCAGTACAATCTTCCTAATACGCAGATCAGATTTCAGTTCCTGTTAGGAAAAGTACCATTGTTTTTTTCTTAGCATACTCTAAAGTTAACAATGTGTCTTAGTTTGTTTACAATTTACACAATAGGTAGACGTGATCAATCTACACTGAAAATAAAAACTAGTTGGCTTGATATGACTGCGGTGAAAAAATAGCAATATCATTTTGTAATAATGTTTGGGGATAAAATACATGATAAATGTTGTTAACTTAAAAATGTGATAAATGAATTGTCAAAAGTGAAAGGTAACATGCATATTGATTGTTTGTTTGTTTGAATACCCAGAGAAAACCCACCACCTTCTGTAGAAAAACAATGAATGAGCTTAAATAAAAATGCTATTTGTAAGTAATTATATTAATTTTTTAAAATAAAATGTTTAGTTTGTAATTAAGATCCCATTAGTTTTGCATTTTAGACCATTATGCCTGCGTGTTCATCATATTTAACTAAAATACATTTATGAGATACATTTTGGTAGTGTTTTAGTGTATCTACGAGCAAAACAGTTAGTTAAAAGGCAAGGGAAACATGAGACGAACAAAGGTAATAACAAACAAACCATAAAACGAGTTTCAAACTCATACAGTTTCACGTGCTCACCCTAAATTTACATGGGATGTTGAAAACATATTATTGTCTGTTCCTATACCTTTTTAATATAATATTTTGCATTTTCCGGAACATGAGGAAGTCAGGAGAAAATTTAGACGTCTGAAATTATTGATTTATTGGATTCACAATGAAACCCCCTATGATCGAAAGGCATTATGCTGCCTTTGGTTTCTAAGTTTATGAAAATATTTTTAAAAAAAAACAGCGCCGCATTATAACATTCCCACGTTTACTAAAATTTCTGTGATTCGTTTTACGTCCGGAGGATGGACCTAACTTTATTTAGACATGCGTAATGCAATGAATCTAACTATTTTCAAAAGAAATGCACTAAAATACCATATTTTTTTTACAACTTTAAGTCAATTTAATGTATTCAGCATTAAATTCCTTTATCGAAGGAAGACTGACTAGTATAGTTGTTGGCTGTTGTTGCTTTCGCTCTAGTATTCCTTAAACACATGATTGGTGATTGGTTAAACCTGTCTTAAAATAGAAAAACCAAATCGAGGTTCGGTCTTTTTGAAAATCGTCTGCAAGGAGGTGACAGGAAAAATGTCGGTTTGGCAATCTACATTTTTTAATCCTTATTAATCTTCCATTCAACAACACTTCTTTGGAAGAAAAAATTGTTTAATTATCTTCCAAACCCAGAAATCTCGAAAAATGTTATTTGGTTTCAGGATGGTTTAACAATTTCTTTAATTTTAGCACAACGGGAAGCATCGTGGAGCTCCCGACATTTTATCAATATCTTGTAATCCCCTAAACAATAATAATAATAATGTTATGTTATGGACATATTAATACGAGTAAAGCATTTCTATTTAAATAAAAATAGGAATAAAGCCCTGCTTCCCTCCTATCACGGTCACAGCTTTTTTTGACAGTAAACCAATTGATAAAAGTGGTAAACTTCTTGAATACGTGTCAAGAATCTGGATTAAAAATACTAAATGGTAGAACAATTGGAGATTTATTAGGAAAATACACTTTTGTGTTACATATAATGGATGTAGTGTGGATTACATTATTGTTTCTAATGATATATTTTTGCTGATTTTACGGTACATGATTTCACTTCTTTATGAAACCATTGTATGTTAGTTGTTCATTGTTAACAAATTTTCATGTAAAGAGCAGCTTTCAAAATTCATTGGAACCACTTCCATGTAAATTTATATCGACAAAAGAATCGGTCTAACTGTATTCCCAGAATATAAATAGCATTGAAAGTAAACAAAAACTTGTCACTTGATACATTTATGACAACTAAATTTAATGACATTAATTTGTCTACTGATTCCTTAACCACAATTTTACAAGAAAATGCAAAAAAATCAGCTAAAATTGTTAAACCCCCTAGCAACATTTAAAAAAAAAAATAAAATAAAATAAAAATATAATTAAAAAAAAATATGTATATATATATAATATAATAAAACTAGACACTGGTTCTCAGATTCATGTAAAGATCTCAGGAACACAAAAAAAAAAAAAAAAAAAAAAAAAAAATTATGAAAAACTTGTAAATAGATTTCCTGGAAAAGATTAATATAGGAAAAATTCTATTCATTTAGATCAAAATACAGACATCTTTGCAAATTTGAAGAAAAGTCATATAAAACAAAATTTGTTCTGAATTAAGTAACAACTGTGCTAAGATCCAAATGTATTTTGGAACATGATAAATAAACTTGAAAGGGAATCAGCTGGTCAAATTGAAGACACTGATATTCCAAAGGAAGAATTCATATCATTTTACAAAAAACTAAATAAAGCTGACACTGCATATAGTAATAAACAACAAAATATCACTCAGGAATTTGAGACCCTAAAATCAAATATTAACTTCTCAGTCTCAGGTGAGTCGAACAATGAAATCACCTGTGAGGAGATGATAAAAGCAATTAAATTACTTAAAAATGGTAAAAGTGCATCATCAGACCTCATCTCTAATGAAATGCTGAAGAATAGTACCACAGCATTAATTAAACCACTCTGTAAACTTTTTAAATTTTTTTCACATGGTATCTTCCCTAAATCTTGGAATGAAAACTATTTAGTTTTATTACATAAAAAAGGTAATAGATTTGACCCTAATAATTATAGGGGAATATCTATCAGCTCAAACTTAGGAAAATTATTTAATAAGATTATATACAATCGACTTTTGGAATTTATGAATAATCACTTTCTAATAAGTAAGAACCAAATAGGATTTAAAGAGAAGTGCAGGACTTCTGATCACATTTTTATTCTTAAAAACTATCACAGATAACTATAAAATGAAAAATCAAAGTGTTTGCAGCCTTCACTGACCTAAGAAAAGCCTTTGACACAGTGTGGAGAATCGGTTTTTATTTATAAACTGCTAAAACATAACACTCCTAATGAAATATTTAAAATTATATACTCCATGTATACTGATACTATGTAAAATTAAATTTTCAAATGATCTAAGTGAGCCATTTATATCTGAAAGAGGTGTTAAACGAGGTGATGTTTGGAGTCCTCTTCTCCTTAACTTTTTTATAGATGATATAACAAAAAAACTGGAAAACAACATATATTACCCATTGGTCTTGGGTGGTATTAGAGTAAGCATTCTTCTTTATGCTGATGATACTGTACTAATATCTCGGAGTAAGGAAGGGTTGCAAAACTGTCTCATTGCCATGCAGGAATAGTGTTCAATATGGCATTTACATGTAAATACTGATAAATCCAAAGTAGTAGTATTTAATTCGAATGGTAAAACCTTTTTAAACCAATTAAAATATAAAAATTTATATATCTAGAAACAGTATCTCAGTACTGTTATCTAGGCATTTTAATAAAATGTAATGGCAACTTTAATCTAGCTATTAACACATTGATGGAAAAAGCCAAAGAGCATATTTTGAAAATTAAAAAGCTAATTGGATTAAATAACCCTTGCAAATTATTAGAAAAACTCTTTGATACACTAATTTTACCCATTATCACATACTGCAGTTAAATATGGGGTATTTTCTCCAACTTTAAAGATACTGAACCATTTTAAAAATTACATCTTAATTTATAAAAGAAATTCTAGGTGTACATTGCAAAGCTACTAATGATGCATGTCGAGCTGAACTATGTCGACTTCCCTTAAAAAGTAAAATTCTGTACTCAAGCATCAAATATCTAGAATATATTATAGACTCGGAAAATTCTTTAGTAAAAACTAATTTTGAAAATTCTGTTCACTCAACCAATTGGTTTATCAAACTGAAAACAGTATTAAATAATTTAGGTTTTTCATGATTTAAGCTCACTTAAACAATACTTAAATCAAATAAAAATTAGATTAAATGATCAAAATCTCCAAAATCAAAATACACTTATAGACATCTCCAAAACTAGAATTTTTTTTCAAAATTTTTGTTTTTAAATGGGATGCAGACCTCGCTATTTAGATATCTTAAAGAAAGCTAAAGACAGGGCTGCTCTTT
Organism: Limnoperna fortunei; assembly: GCA_944474755.1. Lineage (NCBI taxonomy): Eukaryota > Metazoa > Mollusca > Bivalvia > Mytilida > Modiolidae > Limnoperna > Limnoperna fortunei. The sequence goes on from OX104112.1 coordinate 68,383,395, forward strand.
GTAAAATGCGTTTCAGTGCTCATAATCTAATGATAGGAAAGGGAAGATACCAAAAACTAAATAGAAAAGATGGAAACTGTCTAGTTTGCAATGCAGGAGAAATTGAAAATGAAGAACACTTTCTGTTGCATTGCAAACATTATAAGCTGATAAGAAGTACATTTCTTAAGAAAATCAAAAGTTTAATCCCAAATCTTTTAACAAATCCCTATAATGCTTTTTGTTGAATAGCAAATCTGAATTTTGTCTAAAACTTACTGCTACATTTATTTTAGAATGCTTTGAATTAAGAAGAAGTTGTATCATATAAAACGTAATTTTAATTGGTTATATCATCTGTATACTATATAATATAATAATAAATACAATTAATGTAAAGATTAAGAATTGTATTACATTTGTATAACACACTTTGTATTGATCCTTTAAATTGTGCCTTAACATGTACTGTACCATGAGTTTGTGCTAGTAAATATTTGTATTCGTATTTGTATTTTGTCCACATTTTCTTTTAACATATATTATTGTTCTGTATTCACAGGAATGAATACACCTTAATTTTCTGCAACCATTTATGTTAATAAAGGCACCAGTCATACCGGACCCACCTTAACTAAGACTGGTTACAAAATTGATTGAACTACCGGCATCAGTTTCATTTTACATTTCTTTTATGGTAACCGTTGTTTTTGCAACAATTTATGATATGGTCAGTTAAAATAAATGAATTACATGTATCTCCGGCAATTTTTATTATCAAAATAATTTAACATCTTATTTCTTGGCACACGCCAGCTGGGCGTCTATAGTTCTGCGTTTTAGAGGCCCAGACTTGATCCAACACGCAGTGGGCACCGGACTACCTGTTTAATTCAAAGACTAATTTCACATTGGTATGGCAACACATTCCTCCATGGAAATAATTGTCAACTGAAGATATAAAATCTCTTGGAATGCAGAAATCCAATGTTTTTTCAAAAATTATATTAGAATCCCTTCATGTAACTAAATTTTAACTGTTTACACATAATTTACACTTTATATCTTTATAAACGTTTGTTGCTTTTAATTCTAGTATATACATGCATATTAGCAAAACACTACAGATTCCGAATGCTATACAAGTTTGGCAGGTCAAACATCTTGTAATATATTTTGCTAAATCGTTAATGAAATTGGTACTTTGCTTCCTTTTCTCGAATATTTTCAGGTATTGGGTCAGCTTGGAGCTTGTGAATTGAGGAGCCTTGCAAGGAAACACAAGTTCTGCCTTGTTTGCTTATACATCATAAGGAATGCATTAACTCAATGGTTATATTGGAACCTTTATTAAATTGGAAGACCCTCCAAAAATTTATTATGATAAATATTGGGCGGAAAGATCTTGGTAATGTATTGGTTAGAATGCAATTCTGGATGTTATTATTCTCTGGTCGCTGGAAATTTTTAAATAATTTGACAAATTGTGTTCGTGTTATTGACCTAAAAATGTTACATAAACAATTATTTAGACAAATCTACATGCTGCAATTATTTAGATTACTATGACATATACATACTAAAAATTCGTATTAAATTGGAAGACCCTCCAAAAATTTATTATGATAAATATTGGGCGGAATGATCTTGGTAATGTATTGGTTAGAATGCAATTCTGTATGTTATTATGCTCTGGTCGCTGGAAATTTTTACATAAACAAATATTTAGACAAATCTACATGCTGCAATTATTTAGTTGACTATGACATATGCATACTAAAAATTCCTAATTGTATATCTGTTTTGCAAATATTTAGATAAATTTATATACTAGAGCAAGTTTTCCCACCGTAGGTCGGGATGCTCTCCGGCTTTCTCCCCCAATAAAAAACTGAACGCCATGATATAGTTGAAAAATTGCTGTAAGTGGCGTTCAACAACATTCAAACCAACAACATACGTATACTAGAAGTTCTGAATTTGAATATACATTCAAGCACAGACATTCATGTGCTATTTCACAATTTGTTATTCACATTTATATTGATGTAGATATGCCATATATATACTAAAAATATATTATATTGAATATAACAGTGGTATTTGAATTTCAATTTGTTATTTATATATATAAATATGCCATATATATACTAGAAATACACTATATTATATATTAGTTATATATCAGTTATATATTAGTTATAGATATATATTTAACAGTATTGGCACAGCTGTGCAGTTCAAACCCCCCCATTCTGTGGCGGTTGCCTGAAACGACACATGACGAGCATCTGTCATTTCAGTCAATTTGGCAGATTTTTCACTGCACTGGCCCCCCTTTTTTATTAACTGTCAACTAGCAAATATCTAAATTCTGGAGTAACCTCTGTTTCCCAGGGTTGCTCATCCCCCATATATATCAGTTGCTAATTCATTTATGGTCTGCCATCAAGTTGCGGCGACCAATATATAGACTTGAACTTTAATCTTATCTTATATTTCAAATATATATATTTATTTATTTATCTATTTATTTATCTATTTATTTATTTATTTATATATATATTATTGTATTTGTATAATAAAGCTGTGGCCAAATACTGCCAATCTAGATCTTTGTCTTTATTCAGCATTCTCTGAGATAAGTCAATTTAATGTATTCAGCATTAAATTCCTTTATCGAAGGAAGACTGACTAGTATAGTTGTTGGCTGTTGTTGCTTTCGCTCTAGTATTCCTTAAACACATGATTGGTGATTGGTTAAACCTGTCTTAAAATAGAAAAACCAAATCGAGGTTCGGTCTTTTTGAAAATCGTCTGCAAGGAGGTGACAGGAAAAATGTCGGTTTGGCAATCTACATTTTTTAAACCCTCCCACCCACCTCCATTACATAAACGCACAACGTTAATACATTTTGTAATATATTTTGCTAATAATCTTGTTAATGAAATTGGTACTTCGCTTCCTTTTCTTGAATATTTTCAGGTATTGGGACAGCTTGGAGCTTGAGGATTGAGGAGCCTTGCAAGGAAAAAGCACAGTCTTGTTATCGCCGTGGAGTGTGAGAAGAGTGCAAATGGTGGTTTCGGACAATAAGGCAGATTTTTCACTGCACTGGCCCCCCTTTTTTATTAACTGTCAACTAGCAAATATCTAAATTCTGGAGTAACCTCTGTTTCCCAGGGTTGCTCATCCCCCATATATATCAGTTGCTAATTCATTTATGGTCTGCCATCAAGTTGCGGCGACCAATATATAGACTTGAACTTTAATCTTATCTTATATTTCAAATATATATATTTATTTATTTATCTATTTATTTATCTATTTATTTATTTATTTATATATATATTATTGTATTTGTATAATAAAGCTGTGGCCAAATACTGCCAATCTAGATCTTTGTCTTTATTCAGCATTCTCTGAGATAAGTATTACTCATACTTGTCTGCGTAACGCACATCTTCATCGTCGTTAACAATCATTGCAACTGTGGCTATACATTCAAAAGCTATATTTACTTTTTCCTAATGTGTTATTTGATGAATAAAATGTTGTGTTTAACGAACTAATTTATAATCTACCGATATAACTTCTATTGACTGGTGACGTAAAATTATCAAAGGAAATGAAAAGATAAAATAACGTTTCTTTAAACGAACAAAACCGTTTAAATGTATAACTGACTGAATAATCTGTAGTTATATCACACTTTCTCATTACTCCAGATGCCAGTTTTTTACTGAACAGAAAATTTTTTATTTAGTTTTTTTAGTATTCTTTATCGTCCTATGTATTTTTAGTAATTACTTTTGTGTAATTTGCAGATAGAAATAACTTAAAACAAAGAAAATAGAGATCAGAAAAGAATAACGTTACAATTATCAAAATAATTTACTTTTCAAGTAGTATGTTTCACCCATAATGTATATTGTATGTTTCTCAAATAAGTTGTTTTAAATTTGGTGTCCACCTTTAGGCGGTTTATTTGCACCAATTTGCTATGTAAGTTATGACTATTATCGACAATTATCTTCTTGCACTCCACTTTTATCTAAATACGGGCCCGGGAAGATATTTTATTCTATTCTAAATCTATTCTAAATCAAAAAGTTCTCGCGCTAACTGACATGCCCACTAGAGAAGCAATAAGTACCTATTGTATAGTCCTTCGGACTAACCTAGATTGATAGAACCAACACGTTTTCTAGCTGTAGGCGGATTGACTACCCAATACACTACTTTATTACATATTGATTTTAAAGAAGTTATTTATTGTCTTGATGCATTATATTGTCATGGTGTTTGACATGTACCTATGCTTGAAAAACACAAGGAACAATGACTTTGATACAATATCATGACAACATTTGTATCAGAATGAAATAATTGTTGTTACTAACAAAGGTACCATCGAAATAAGATGCGAACACAATCAGTTCATGTTTTTCCCGATTTAATATAGATGATGTTATCTGTAAGTTCCGTTAAACGTCTTTTATGCCATTTATTTGCTATTATGAAAGGATTTTTCATTCTTAAAGTTCGGTATCGTTTCTTTTGTCATGGGGACTGGCATTCCAAAGTATTTCACATACATTTATTACACGTACACGTATTTCATTCCGACACATTTGTTTCATAATAACAAACGTCTGACTTACGGCATTTGAGAACTTACAATATTAATCGTGTCGATAATACATGTTTTAAACAATGGTCTTGAAGTTGTGTCACTTATCTTATTTCGATAATAGTGTAATAAGTATTTAACAACACAACAGAAGTGCGTCATCGTCGTCTTATGTTATTTATTGATAAAATCTAAAACCTAGCTTCAATATTGATTATATAAATATATATTATTTTACATAACTTTTCAAATTTGTAAGATTATTAAATAGCGCTATATGTCATCTGTTAATAAAGAATTTCAATTTGAAGCTTTGCAAGGTATTTAGGTGCACGTTCCATAGTGACTTTGAAAGTGTTCAGGAGAATTCTACAAGAAGCCAGAGCAGTTGCTTATGAACGGGTGTTATATGTTGTTTTTTTCGCTTTCGTTGCAAGTCTAGCTGCCGCATGTTACACCTCTGTAATGTTTCACGTCAGTGAACACCAAATTAAAGAACATTATTTTAGTCTATACGTGAGGTAACTCCAGAATTTTTCAGTCGCTGTTAGACAGATAAAGTCGAGTACAGCCTATATTGCGATAGAAGATGCTTTCGATATTGCACTCTCTGTTTTCCATGTTCTGATCGAAATAAACTCATAGCATAGATTATACACTACTTTTGAGTTACAAACAAAAGTACCATCGAAATTAATTTAGATATTTGTAGATTTGTCAAGTGATTCTTAGATGTGAATATAATCAATTCCGTTTTTTCCTGATTTGTTTTAATTGTATTGTAACAGTATTAGCTGTTTAGCTAAAGTAAGTTAAGGTCTAAGAAATCTTTAACACATCACTAATGCGTACTTAGAAACAAATTAATGTGTTTACTGTATGTGTCAATCAAAATCACATCTTCATCATCAATGACTGCATCTTACGGAATTAAAGTTTATCTTTATAACTGCTTTACAAATTAGATGTAACGGATTAAAAATCAGTTTTAATGCAGTCTTAAAATTTAACAGTCAAACAAAAGACAGTTGCAGAATTATCTTCTTATATATACTTTGTCATGTCTACAAGATTTTGTGTAATAGCAGTTTTATTGCGGATTATTAAAATATCTCGCATCGTATCTGTAATGGCCATTATCAAGGTCCTAGATAGTCAATTTACTGCACAATTTTTATTACAACATTCATGTGTTTAAATTATACCATAAATCAGCGCCGGCCTTTTTCTATAAATTATCAGTAGAACGAAAAATCTTCATCGATGTTATAAAATTTACTACGACCGACGATCATTTTGTCTAAAAAAAAATCGTCCGTGACGCTCGAACCAAACAATATATTTAAAATACAATCTAATGCAACCTTCAGTAAAGAAAATCGGAAATGAATACAATTAACACTGAATAATATTATGCAATTGGGTATATAAGTATATGGGTTTTAACCATAATTAAGCAAGCTTTTAATTGTACTTCAGAATTAACAAATGTGTGAACTTTATTTTTAAAACAAACGTGAGTTTATTGATAAAACGTTTTAGAGGCGTAATAATGTGATGTTCAGGGACCTGTCAATGGTCTTCTAACTTGCAATTGATACTTGGCAAAACATTTTAAGGATTGTTATATAATACATATGTATACGAATATTTTTTAATTGGTCTTTAGTGTTTTGTTAATTTTATGTTTTCGCTTTAGATGGAATAACACCGTTTCTCTAATTGGCACAAATTTGGCATATGACGATTGAATAACTCAAATAAGCTTAAAAATTATACCCTCAGCAGGAAAAGCATCGCAGACTCTTAACACGAGGTAATATTTAAACAGAATTTGTCTGTTGAAAGCGCTGTACATTGTGCCGCAAATGTCAAGCGTTCGTTGCAGATGAAGAATATCGTTTTCAGAACCTGCAAATTTACGTTATACTTTGATGTTTTAATGTTGGTGTTTGCATGTTTCACTAAAACGTCACTTATGCAGTTCATTTGCTATTAGGAAAGAACTTTTTATTCCTAATGTTCGGCATAGTTTTCGGACATATTATTTTTATTATAAACTTCTGACTTACGGCATCTAAGAACTTTGTCGTCGACACAATTATATGTTTGAACAATGGCCTTGAATTTTTTGTCTACTGATTTGTATTTCGCTAATACTAACAATCTCATCGTGTTAAAAGCATTTAACAACACAACAGAAGTGCGTCATCGTCGTCCTGTGTTATATCATGATTAATTCTTTAAATGACGTCATCAACAATATTCTATTATTCACAATATCTTTACCGTTCGGCAATATTGATTATATAGATACATATTATTCTAAATATCTTTACCGATCTGTAAGATTATTAAATAGCGCTGTATGTAATCTATAAAGAATTTAATCTGGAAGCTACTAGTGCTGGATTCACAATTGATATGATTTTTAACACATTTTTTTATGTGTAATTGGCGATCGTAAAATATATTCATTAACTTTATTTCCGTATTTTTTTTAACTGTTTAAGCATATCTCGAGATCTTAAACTTGAACTAAATTATAATTATTTATTTAAACCAAATACGATTTTTGCCCTGTTATCGTCGGATAAGCATTGAGCAACGCAATATAAGATCCACAGGGAGTGTTTTTTAAAATGTTTATAAGACTCGGGATATTTAGTGTTTTTATGCCAGTCTGTCATCGTCGCCTGCGTTTTTAATTTTATGGCTCTAGTTGCTGGATTGCCAATACGGTCCCTGGGTCAAAACAAAGGCTGATCGTGGTTTGGACTAATTTCACTCAATATAATTGTACTTTTCCTAGTAAGGAGTATGTAGTTAGAATTTATTAAACGTTGTCAAACAGACAAATGCTAAGTCTTACAACTGACTTTTTTAATCTGATTTTGATATATGTTTCTAGTAGCGTGTCAAATATGTTTACTTTACAAGTCATTTAACTGATTTAAAATGTAAGATAAAAATGTTTGTTCCCACTAGTGTACATCTGATAATGATATGATTTTTAATATTGTAGGACTTTGCAACAGATTTTTTGCAGTCTTGTGGCTAGCGATATATTTAAACTGAATGGCATGACACATCTAGATCTATGCTTGAATGGATCTAGTGTTGGGTTCACTGGACGCCCCTACAAAGCCACATCCATAAAAATGCATCTATCAGTCTCTGTGTTAAACAAAAATGGGTCTATAGCTGCCCTTCTCTTATATAAATTAACACCCTCCATTGTGAGAAATCCAAACACGTCTGCTGCCCAATAATGTATGTAATTTTCTGTAGTCTGGCTGTTGTAAATACATTTTACCTGGATATCTAAGCATTGGATTTTATATACTAGGACAACCGTCGACGGTCAAAAATTTGCAAACGTGAAAATATTAAATTGCAATGCCAATACAAGTTATACCTTTTCTAGAGCGTATATTGACTTTAAAACTGGTTATGAGGTGCCGCTTATCTTTATTTGGCAGGAAAAAATTTGCTAGATGATGGAAAGAACGGAAGCTATGTACTAGTAGTATACACAATGACAATGTTCAAGAAATAACTCATGATTGTCGAATATAAAGGCCAACCATGTGCGTAACTGAGCTCAACACCATATGACGCATGAGATATTTCTAACAGAACATAAACAACAATTTTATAATTTTGTCCATTCTAGGTACACATTTTGTCCATTCTAGATGCACATCATTGTTTTGACGGCTTCTATTTAACCCCTTAAGTCTTATATTTTTATGTTAAAATACTAAGTCTCATTTTAAGGCAAAAAATGGAAAAACTTATGTATTTTATACAGTTATTAATTGTTTTCCAGCACAACAAAACCAGGCACGGTTGTGGATAATTTTAAAATTGAAAAACGGAAGTTCTATGTCACTATTCCGGTTGCTTATACACGTGAGTTGTGCTGGAACACCCTGTGTGTATAGTGATAATGTGTAAATATTTTTCGAAAAAATCTTTCGCAAAAGATCCACAACAAAAATTATACAGTAACTGCAGAAATAAGGTTTCTAAAAAGAACACGAAGAGTCTTTGACAAAACATGCAAGCGATAAAGGTGGATATACACACGTATCTCGTGATACATTTGTCGACGATAGGACTTCATATTATTGTTTATCTAGCTGTCTTCTTGTAAAATGTTTACTTTACTTAGATGTTGAGAAGATGCCATAGTGACATATAGTTTTGTATTTTCTATGTTAGTTTATGCCTCCCGTGGGCCCTTGATTGGGAAAAAATAATTTGAATTTGAATTTTTAAATTAGTTTATATATTAAGATTGAACCTTTGAAGAAAGTTGAAAATAGAGAGCAGGAAAAAGGCTAACACAGAAAGACGAGAAAATTTTAATTATGTTTTTTTATACAAAAATAGTATTTTAAAACCGAAGTATGTTATAAACATTTCTAATCGTATACAAATTGCAATAATATAGAAAATAAAAAAATATGACTTTTATATACTTCAATACTTTATAATAAAAGAAAGTCACGAAATTTATGGAGTTTTTAACTGAAAAATTATAAATTTAAAATTTAAAACAATTGATACAGAAACTAAAAATCAAAGCTTTATTTAAATACTTACAGATGAGGTCCTGTACATTTGAAAGTAATAAAAAGTTTTAAAATGTATAGAATAATATAATACAAAATTATTATGTTAAATTAAAGTAAATGTTATTAAACTTGTATGTAGTTTAGTTTTTTCCACAATACAGATCTTCTTACTACATATTCTTTCTATTTATTTTAAATACCGATAGAAGCAAACATTATTTTGTCCTTGACAATGTTTATTGACAATGACACAAAAATATGAAATAGCAGTAATTTTTCTTTTTTGGTGGGAATAACTTTTTAAAGATTTGAATGAACACAAATGCAAATTTAATTTGTTTATGAAAAAATCAAACTACAATATACTTGTTTTTGGTTGCAATATTATTGTAAATTGGGCTTGATTATTGTATGTATTAAATAAAAACAGTAGACAAAAAGAAAAACCTGAAATAAAAACGTAAGAAAACTTGCTGTGTATTGGAATATTAATTTTCAAAGCCAGAATTCTTGTTTCAAGATTTGATGTGAAACCTGTTGTCTACTTTTTTGAAGCTGTTTAATATCTACTATAATTCAAAATTTAATTTCGGAACATCAGGTGTGTAATGTTTTATCTCAAAAGAAACAATATTGTTTTTAATATAACAAAATCTGTCTATGTACATTTAATAAAGACGAGACGTCAGTGTCAGTCATCCGCTCTTAGGAGAAATATCAATATTAGCCCTGGAAATATATATTCCAATATGTGACAAATAGGTTATAACATGATAATTTTTTCAAACTGGCCCTGGTATCAGCCCCTCTGGCGGATATTGAAGTCTTGGGGTTGATATAAATGACTTTATAATAATCTATAATTATTCATCACACGACATAGAAACAGATGCTTGGACACATATTTTCTGGTACTATCATTAACATTATTAAACATTTGATTTTTATTACAGATACTTACAGACAATATCTGTTGAAGATGAGAAATGTTCATTCTGCATCAGAGCTTCACTCTATAACTGCACATCACTTATTAGTATCAACCCAATATCTTTTTAGATTCAGGCCATACAAAGAATAAAACATCCCCAGCTTGTATATAAGTGTTCAAAATGTTATATAATTTAGTGTTGCTTTAATGTTGAGGTGAAAGAAGTTTCCAGATCTCTAGCAGATGTTCTTATAATCATGATTAGATAACAAAGTTGCTCTTTAAGGTCACGTTGCCTACTAGCATTGTAATGCGAACATTATAAGAGACAAGAGGTCGCTATAAATCACCAATAACAATTAACAAAAGCGTAGTAAAGATATACTGTACACTTCTGAAGATATGAACATCTGGTCAGACGATGAATACAAATTTGGTACAATTTTTTTAGTATTTTTTTAGCATTACATTATGACAAATTTCAGAATATTATTCCAAAAGATGAATTCATAATCAGAAATGTTCCAAAATAAAATTGTTAGAAGATTTATTACACTTGTATCAAACAAATTTATTAAAGCCATCAAAAAGGGATTTGCCTTTTGGTTTATACTTTCAAGTTATATAAATACTATATCGGAAAAGTTTAAAAGAGTACAGCGCAGATAACTAGAAAAAAACTAAACAACAAGAGTAAAAATTCTCAAGAACTTTGTTTTTTTTGTCAATTGTTTATTTTGCCTGATGACAAGTAAGTATTTTTTTGTTTATGTTTTTTTTACTTAAAGAATTTATACATAAAATAACTACATGTAATTTTTTGATCCATAATCAAATACTACCATGCTTATTTTGTATTCATGCAGCAACTGTAACAAAAACTATTGTACATTGTACATCGAAACTGATACTATGTCTGTACAAAGGTTGTTCTTGGTGACAAATTGCTGTATGTGATACTATGTCTGTACAAAGGTTGTCCTTGGTGATGAATTGCTGTATGTGATACTAAGTCTGTACAAAGGTTGTCCTTGGTGATAAATTGCTGTATGTGATACTAAGTCTGTACAAAGGTTGTTCTTGGTGATGAATTGCTGCATGTGATACTAAGTCTGTACAAAGGTTGTCCTTGGTGATGAATTGCTGTATGTGATACTATGTCTGTACAAAGGTTGTTCTTGGTGATGAATTGCTGTTTGTGATACTAAGTCTGTACAAAGGTTGTTCTTGGTGATCTTGGTGATGAATTGCTGTATGTGATACTATGTCTGTACAAAGGTTGTCCTTGGTGATGAATTGCTGTATGTGATACTAAGTCTGTACAAAGGTTGTTCTTGGTGATAAATTGCTGTATGTGATACTATGTCTGTACAAAGGTTGTCCTTGGTGATGAATTGCTGTATGTGATACTAAGTCTGTACAAAGGTTGTTCTTGGTGATAAATTGCTGTATGTGATACTATGTCTGTACAAAGGTTGTTCTTGGTGATGAATTGCTGTATGTGATACTATGTCTGTACAAAGGTTGTCCTTGGTGATGAATTGCTGCATGTGATACTAAGTCTGTACAAAGGTTGTCCTTGGTGATGAATTGCTGTTTGTGATACTAAGTCTGTACAAAGGTTGTTCTTGGTGATGAATTGCTGCATGTGATACTAAGTCTGTACAAAGGTTGTCCTTGGTGATGAATTGCTGTATGTGATACTATGTCTGTACAAAGGTTGTTCTTGGTGATGAATTGCTGTTTGTGATACTAAGTCTGTACAAAGGTTGTTCTTGGTGATGAATTGCTGCATGTGATACTAAGTCTGTACAAAGGTTGTCCTTGGTGATGAATTGCTGTATGTGATACTAAGTCTGTACAAAGGTTGTCCTTGGTGATGAATTGCTGTATGTGATACTATGTCTGTAGAAAGGTTGTCCTTGGTGATGAATTGCTGTATGTGATACTATGTCTGTACAAAGGTTGTCCTTGGTGATGAATTGCTGTATGTGATACTAAGTCTGTACAAAGGTTGTTCTTGGTGATGAATTGCTGTATGTGATACTAAGTCTGTACAAAGGTTGTTCTTGGTGATGAATTGCTGCATGTGATACTAAGTCTGTACAAAGGTTGTCCTTGGTGATGAATTGCTGTATGTGATACTAAGTCTGTACAAAGGTTGTCCTTGGTGATGAATTGCTGTATGTGATACTATGTCTGTACAAAGGTTGTTCTTGGTGATGAATTGCTGTATGTGATACTAAGTCTGTACAAAGGTTGTTCTTGGTGATGAATTGCTGCATGTGATACTAAGTCTGTACAAAGGTTGTCCTTGGTGATGAATTGCTGTATGTGATACTAAGTCTGTACAAAGGTTGTTCGTGGTGATGAATTGCTGCATGTGATACTATGTCTGTACAAAGGTTGTCCTTGGTGATGAATTGTTGTATGTGATACTATGTCTGTACAAAGGTTGTCCTTGGTGATGAATTGCTGTATGTGATACTAAGTCTGTACAAAGGTTGTCCTTGGTCATGAATTGCTGTATGTGATACTAAGTCTGTACAAAGGTTGTTCTTGGTCATGAATTGCTGTATGTGATACTATGTCTGTCGAAGGTTGTCCTTGGTCATGAATTGCTGTATGTGATACTAAGTCTGTACAAAGGTTGTTCTTGGTCATGAATTGCTGTATGTGATACTAAGTCTGTACAAAGGTTGTTCTTGGTGATAAATTGCTGTTTGTGATACTATGTCTGTACAAAGGTTGTCCTTCGTGATGAATTGCTGTATGTGATAATTAGTCTGTACAAAAGTTGTTCTTGGTCATGAATTGCTGTATGTGATACTAAGTCTGTACAAAGGTTGTCCTTGGTGATGAATTGCTGTATGTGATACTATGTCTGTACAAAGGTTGTCCTTGGTGATGAATTGCTGTATGTGATACTATGTCTGTACAAAGGTTGTCCTTGGTGATGAATTGCTGTATGTGATAATTAGTCTGTACAAAGGTTGTTCTTGGTCATGAATTGCTGTATGTGATACTATGTCTGTACAAAGGTTGTCCTTGGTGATGAATTGCTGTATGTGATACTATGTCTGCACAAAGGTTGTTCTTGGTCATGAATTGCTGTATGTGATACTAAGTCTGTACAAAGGTTGTTCTTGGTCTTTTATGCATATTAACACTAACTATTGTAAACATGTTATTAAGTCAATGAGTGCAACTAATGTGTTTACAGCAATTGTGCCATGCAGTACCTATATACCACCAAGAAAAATTATTGTCGAAGTGAATGAAGATGACTTAGCTACATGCGTTTTTTAACTTGATAATACATGTAATGCAGATACATACGTATGATCTCTGGACTTGGCCCTCATCAACGCTCCTCTTGATCACAAAGATACACATTTAGATTCATGTTGATGGAAAGAATACATTAGGTCCATATGAGCTGTTGTTATCACTTGGTGTCTGTTAGTCCTAGTGCACATGGATATTTTTCATATACAATGTATTGAATTTAAACAACGTCAACAAATGCACAATCTGAATATAAATAATATAGTATTTAATCTACATAGAAGGTTATTACCCGCTTTAACTGTTTGTGAATGAAACATGTTTTACGCTAAAAATAAATCTTAACACCTTTTTATGTGGAAGAACCAGAGAAAACATTCATTCAGAAAATAGGGATCGGCTTTAAATATATTTACATGGAAACCAGCTAATGAAGAAATATCGAAATTGACTAACTTTTTAAATTAAAACATGAAATACTAACTTAATTTTTACCAAGAATTTTCATACATTCTTACGCACCTAGTTTCAACCCCACACCAACCTTGAGTTGTGGGACTTTTTATGCTGTATATGCTGGTGAAATGCATTGTCTATTTAACCCAAATATTAGACTTACATTTCACATGTTTAACAGTCGTATGACTTATGACTGGTCATAATCTTTTACAAAGTGTATAACATACGACTAGTCCAATGTTTTTTTTTGTGAAACGGGACTGGAAATGCATACATGCCAACCATATAAAGACATAAAGTGGTAGGTGGGGTCAGGCTGGGTTTGCCCCGCCCCTTTCACAATATTTTATAAGACGTAATAATGCATTTTGGAAAAATGATTGATTGGCCAATATCAATTTTGGTAGACAAAATATCTTCATTCTTCATTACACATGCATATTTTCACCGAATAATAATCAGGAAAGACTTTTTTAGAGCAAAGTTGGTCCATTAAAGATAAAAATGATAAAAAATGATAAAAGATAAAACTAGCAGAGAAAATCGACGTAACAAAAAGAGACGAAAGTAAAGGGACAATTACAAATCCGGATATTGACCAACATATATATCGCAACACAAAAACCAAAAACACAAAAAACAGGAAAAGAGTAACCCGATCCCAAAAAACCATGGGTGCACGAGTAAACAGGATTTGTAGTTTTCTTGAGTCTATTTAAGTAGGTCTAAGTAAAAGGCGGACCTTAGTGTATTGGTGGTGTCTTTAATTATAAGCTCGCTAGAGTAAATAGAAAGCAAATTGTCATAAAATTTTGCATTGTTGAGGAAAAAACATCACATGTGAAACTAAAGGTCTGGGTCAGTGTCTTTTCTTTCTTTTTCAACATGCGTTCTAGGAACTCGGCCCATACGAGTACAAATCGGCGAGGAGAGGAGCACAATTAGTACTCGTTAGAATACCAACAGTCTGTTGGAAAACATATGACGAAAATGTGGACAATCAGAAATCTAATATATGACAGTTTGGTCCTCAGTATATTTATTATTTGAATTAGATTCATTGAAGACGAAGTAAGTTTTTTCATGGCTAATAACCAGGTATTTATATCGTCTCTTTCTGTTTTTCTTGAAAAAGCAGCGTTTAATAAGATCTTTGAGCCTGGTTTTAAGCTGCGTATGAGGGATAGCCGTAGAGAGTCGAAAAAAAATAAAAAATTTTTAATGCTGCTACATTGGGAAGAGATTTAAACCTCCAGAGGTCTATCAGAAGTCGATTTCATAAAACGTCGTAAGAATAAAATCTATCGTAAGTTCTGAAGTCAAAATAGATTTCCCTTTGATCTTCCAACACTTACGATAGATTTTAGACTTACGACTTTTTGTGAAATTGACCCCTAGTCTTTTGAATTTTTTTTTAATATCCACATTTTATTTATGCCACTTCTAAGAGTATAATGTGTCACTGTATTTTTGAAGTATTGTTTAAATAAACACATTTCGTAATACATGTGGGAAAACTTTAGAAAATTTCCTTGAAAAAGTTTAATTGTACATTTACCGTTAATTGAAATAGAGAGCGGAATTTTGTGCTAAGTTTAGCAGTAAAAATAGAAAGCAACATCACGTTTTCGATATCAAACGGGAACCTTTTTGTTGCGGAGATCACGATCATAGTCTAATTGTGTTATAGCTGCATTTAGCGTTAATGATTTTCTATACAAAACGGAAATTTCATTATTCAATTGAAACACGTCCCGTTATTACATAAATTGTTGTGCAAGTTAATTTTATTTATAGTCTTAACTGACAAACACCTGTTAAACAAAGGTGGCTCCAGCATTTATATCTATTGGTTTTTTCTATAGACGTCTCCAGTTGGATTTTGTCGTAGAGTGTCTATGAAATTCAGGTATTAGTCTGTATTCACTTTGATATCCACAGAAACCTTGATATTGAACAATGTAATACATACACCGATTTTTATAAAAAAAATTTACGCACTGTCAAAATTTTGAACCCAGCAGTTGCTCGGTTGCAGAATAATTTCTTTAATTCAACCCCAACACATTGTCCATGAGTTTTCATTTTTTTAAGGACGGAGATTAAGGATAAGCCCGAGACTTTTGAAACAGGCTGCATCAGAACTTAATTATCCTCACAATATTATTTAATAAGTCTATCGAATCTGCCGTATTTCCTAGAGAATGGAAAAAGGCAAATGTGGTAACCGTGTTTAAAAACGGCAATATTAGTGAAGTAAAAATTATAGATCAATCTCTCTAATAAGTATTATTTCAAATGTATGGAGCGCTGTTCATAATTTCCTAGTACAGATTCTTATAATTCCAGTCAGGGTTCAATCGTGGGGACTCTGCATTGAATAAGCTCGTGCATATTATGACTAAAGAAATACGGGTAGTTTTTGTGACATTAGTTAAGCCTTTGATCGGGTATGACACGCAGGCTTGCTGTTCAAATAGGAGATGTAAGGTATTGGTTGGGATCTTTAAGAGTGGTTAGATATGTATCTTTCGGGAAGGACTCAAAGGGTGGTTAAGAATGGTCAGAACTGGATAGAGATTAAGTTAGGGGTACCGCAATGATCTATCCTTGGATCTCTTTTGTTTTTATTGTTTATAAATGATATCGTGGTAAATAACGATTACTCTATTAGCCTGTTTGTTGATGATACACGTATTTATTTAATAGTCGATAACCCTCGTGACTCGGCATAGATTCTAAATAGAGACCTCGATAAAATCCACATTTAGGTATAATTCTAACAAGCAATGATACGTGGCACAAACATATCGAATACATTGTAAATAAAGCCAATGTTCGTATTAATATTATTAGAAAAATACGATTTACTGTAGATAGATATGCATGAGAAAAAAATATACATGTCGTTCATTAGATATATTTTGGACTACGGAGACGTCATCAGTTGGCACAATCAAAATTTATCCCTTATCAAAATACTTAGGAGAGGTTCAGTTAGAAGCTGCTAGAATTGTAACCCTAGGCACAAAACTGACAGCTATTGAAAAAATATATGAACAGACTGGGTGGGAAAAACTATTGGACAGAAGGGATGGGCACAGACTGATACTTTTGAATACGTTAGAAGGGAAGTTCCAAATTATCTTCACGACCTCTGACCAAACTTAGTAGTTTAACAACACGGTTACAGCACCAGACAGTCCCAGAACTTAGCGGAGCTTCGTACACGTACTAATCTCTATTCTAATTATTTTTTACCCTATACAGTAATGCTATGGAATAAGTTGCCAAATGACGACAAAAAGGTCTTTAAAAGGCTAATATCAAGGTACAAAAAATGTCTGTATATTAATGTTGGGTCAAGAATTGGTCAAATATTACATTTCAGATTAAGAATAGGTTGCAGTTCCTTAAATCAACATCTCTTTTCTGGAAATTTATTTTAGACAGCCAACTGTAGAATCAGTTTCACATTATCTATTTTTGTTTATAAATATACGTATTTGCGGCAGCAAACTATTTTCAGTCTCGATCTTCCTATTGCAATAGATTTAAACTTAGTGTGATATGGATCATTTCTACTAGACTTATCTTTTGTCCCTAATATTTCTTTCCATTGCACTTTCCGCCCCTTGTAGTTCTGACATGATTATTATAATTATTACTATTATTATAATTATACACCTTTTTCCTTTAATTTTTCCATAGGTTCATAACGTATATATTTTATTTTATATATATTAAAAATTACTAAAAATCAATGATAGAAAATTTTCACTTTTGAATACTAATATGTAGAGTATGCAGAAATTTGTATGTAATACTAATGTGAGTTATATTTCAGTAAATGGTTTTGACAAAAGCTAAGTGCTTGTTACCTGATCCTGTCTAGGTATTTTTTAATTTATTGTATTGAATTGTATTAATAAATTTATAAATAACCTTGTTTAAAACTAAGGATTTACCATTTGGCAATCATTTCCCTATAGCAGAAATTAAAATTTTTTTTATATATAGATAAAACCTTTTTGGGGAAGAGATAATATACTTGTAACACTCCCAAACGTGTCCTTCCCCTAAACGTGTCCGATCCGCTCAAACGTGTCCCATTGACTTAAGTCCTCGCCCAACCGAAAGGTGCCCTATTCGCATCTTCTAGATGTGTTTCTTTCTCTTGTACGCCCTAACCTGTCCAGTTTGGCTTAACCTTAACTGCCAACGGCGCTGTTCGAACCTGGCCACTTAAGAAAGTTTATTGGTTTGTTTTGTGTATAATAGTTTGACTGTTTTCTTTCTTACTCGTCAAATTCTCATTTATTTCACTGAGGGTGCGAGTTTGGTCTAAGTGCAGTCAAGGTGTTCTCGACCCTTATCTTAATTCACAGGGATTAACAGTTTTCCTCCAGTTTCCTCCCTCACTTAAAACTTGACGCCAGGATATAGCTGAGCAATTGTTAAAAGTGGCGTTAAACACCATTTAAAATAAATAAACATTTATTTTACTATGCGGTAACTTTTGTATAGGTCAACTGGTTTCTGTAAAGGTTCCTACTTAAGTTTAAATATATGAACTATACATAACAAATTCTACACTGATTTGTTTTCTGTTTTGTGCGTGGGTTTATGTTCGATAAAAGTCAAGAACAATTATATCTTCAATACCAAAGTGAACCCAACATCTGATTAAACAATATATCAAAAATTAATCATTTTTATTAAATAACCTATACATTCATTTTTATTATTTCAAATCTATTAATTTGGAAACAATAATTTAACATTGTCTTAATTATGTTTCTCGTTTGTGTAGCATTGTTCCGTTCTTGTTATGTGTACTGTTCTCCAAAAACCACTGGAAAATACAGCTGTCCCTGCGCCCATTGCAATTTCCCTATCTCTGAGATAGTAAGTCACCTCTGGCTCTTCATGTTTTTTCCAAGCATGTTTACAGGATATACTAAAGTTGCGTTAAAACTATTTTTTTTTATTTCGGCTATAATTAAATTTGCAGGTATAAAGATACCAAAAATTGCGACCGGTCTAATTGACTTCTTTCTTTAAAAGGATTATTATGTGTCCTCTTCCAACCGGAAACACTGCATGCCGCATGCTCTCGTATATGGTGTCACATTTTCTATGGTCCGCGGTGTGATTTGTCTTTATCAACTCCAACAGATCTTCTGTGTCCGCTCATCACCCGTGCCCAACGTGCAAGTGCAAACACTTTTTGGGGTTCCTTGTCGAAGAAAGCAGCAGATATTTTGTAATCATTCTCTCAGATACATTTTTTAAATGCTATTATTATCCTAGGTGCCCACTTTGGATTTTCTTCTTTTAACTTGTAGCTTGTTTGATGTCCAGCATTTACGACCACAATACCTCAGCATTAACATCCTGAGACAATGACTTCGACGTCATGGAGTTTGTAAGATGCCACTGACGTTACAATAAAAGAAAACGTTTCGGCGTGTGACCGCTCTAGACACATTTCGGCGTGTGATCGCTCTAGACACGTTTTGGCGTAAGGTGGACGCATTTGGGCGGATCGGACACTTTTCGGGGGAAGGACACGTTTGGGAGTGTTACATACTGACCTCCACTTTTAGTAATATGTAACACTCCCAAACGTGTCTACATTACGCCGAAACGTGTCTAGAGCGGTCACACTCCGAAACGTGTCGATTTCAACAACGCCAAAACGTATTCCACTTATTGTGACGTCAATGGCATATTACTAATAAAAAATACAACAAAGTTTCAGGCAAAATATTTTGATACGCTTGACGCGCGTTTCGATAATTTAAGACTCGTCAGAGGCGTTTTACCAAAAAAAAAATAAAAAATAAAAATGAAAATGCAAGAAGCCGAGCACGTTTTGTGCAAAATACGACTAGTTCATTGTTCTTTAATATTTTTATAGTTTGCCGTACGTAACGCGTATTAAAATATAAAGGTGTATCATTACCAATTGCGAATTTTTCAAACCTTCATTATACTCATAGAATATAGATAATACAACAATGACATTTGTACTTATATTTTTTTTTAAATTTGATCTCTTCCTTTCTCTCTCTTTTCTCTTTTTTACTTTTATTTCATTTTGTTTTATTTTTGGTCACAATTTTTTTGCCAGTTTCCAATAGGAGGCAGTTGCCTACATGCCTACATATAATTTACGGCCCTGATCAACCTATACCTGGAGTAGGCTCCATGACGTCAACAACATCCTGTTTTAGAACAGACAGATGGACGGAACGGTTGAAGACTAGTAGGTTCTTTCATACGTTTTTGGGAAAGACCGGTTGATCTTTCACGAGTGATAGAAATTTTTTGTCTTTTCGCGAGTGGAGCGCAGCAGAACGAGCCAAAAGACATAAAAAATTTCTATCACAAGTGAAAGATCACACGGACTTTCCCCAAAACCTATGTAAGTACATATTTCTTCCGTAAACCAACATCGCTATAGACTCTCCATTATTTTAGACTCCATTGTCTCTGATGTCCAATCAGAACGCCGGAAACAAGAACGTCACACAAGAACGTTGTTATGCTTTCATAGCAACGTTCTTGTTTCTGTCGTTTTTATTGGATGACACAGCAAGTACAGATGTGTGCGCGCGAGCTCATCTGTACCAGAAATCGTCTATTTACGGAAGAAGAAGGTTTTAACTTGACTAAAGAAAGTAAGAGTTCGAAACCATTGTCTAAGGATGTTAATGCTGAGTTATTGTGGTCGCAAATGCCGGACTTCAAACAAGCCACAAAGCTAAGAGAAAAAAAATCCAAAGCGGGCACCTAGGAAAATGGCATTTAAAAGAATGTTTATGAGAAAATGATAAGAAAATATCTGTTGCTGTATTTCTTCTACAAAGAAACCCCAAAACGTTTTCCGAAAAGTGCAAACTACAGGAGATGCGTGGAAACGAAAGATCTATTGGAGTTGATAAAGATAAACCACGCCGCAGACCACAGAAAATGTGACACCATATACGAGAGCATTCGGTATGCAGTGTTTCCGGTTGGAAGAGAACACATAAGAATCCTTTTTAATTAAGAAAGCAGTCAATTATACCAACCGCAGTTTTGGGTATCATATATATATATATATATATATATATATATATATATATATATATATATATATATATATATATATATATATATATATATATATATATATATATATATAAATATATATATATATTTATACAAACGTCTAAGTATTGTGACAACTATATAATATATCTATCCAGCGGATTTCTGAAACATCAGAAATACAGGGTTAATATCAAATTTTTATATATACTTCTACAAATTAAGCCCAACACTGTTTGAATTAGATTTTTAACACTGTCAAATTTTTGTTTACCCTCAGCGGGATTCGAACTCACACCGTTGTGACACTGTATATATACTTGCAAATTTAATTGTAGCTTAAATTTAAGAAACTGGTTTAAATGCAACCTTAGTATATCCTGTAGAGATTCTTGGAGAAAAACACGAGAGCCAGAGGTGACTGACTATTCCAGAGAAGCGGGAAATTGCAATGGGTGAAGAGACAGCTGTGGTTTCTGGAGAATAGTACATATAATAAGAACGGAACCATGCCAAGCAAATGGGAAACATTGTACTTAATTAAAGATAATGTTAGATTATTGATTCCAAATTAATAGATTTGAAATAAGAAAAATGAATGTATAGGTTATTTAATAAAAATGATTAATTTTTGGTGTATTGATTAATCAGACGTATATGTAGGTTCATTATGCTACCCAAGACATATCTGTTCTTGACTTTTACTAAACCCATGCACAAAAGAAAAGGCTCATTCAGAAAACAATCCAGTACAGAATTTGATATGTATAGTTCTTATATTGAAACTTAAAAAGAACCTATACAGAAACCAGTTGATCTATACAAAAATTACCGCATTGTGAAAATAAATGTTTTTTAAATGGTGTTTAACGCCACTTTCAACAATTATTCGGCTATATCGTGGCGTTCAGTTTTTAGTGAGGAAGGAAACTGGAGTACTCAAAGAAAACAGCTAAACTATTATACACAAATCAAACCAATAAACTTTTTCAAGTGGCCAGGTTCGAACAGCACCGTTGGCAGTTAAGGTTTAGGCCATCTGGACACTTGGGCATACAACAGAGAATATACACATCTATAGACGATACGAACTGGGCACCTTTAGGGGTAAAGGAGTCGAACGGGCACGATTGGATACATCAAAGAATAGACACGTCTTTTTACGATACGAATCGGATACGTTTCGGCGTGCAGAAATTGAACGGACACGATTAGGCGAGGACTGACGTCAATCGTACACGTTTAGTTGGAAGGACTCGTTTGGGAGTGTTACAAATATAAATCAGAACGTGACCTCAAAAAAACAAAAAAACGTTTGAATATAATGGTGCCTTTTACGTGAAAACTTGCATGTCGTGTATCTGATACAGTGTATGCATTATCCGGCCTTGTTGAACGAATTTCCACCAGTGTTAATATTAAATAAGGCATTTAATGTTTTGGAAATAACAGGTGAAAACAAACATATTAATTGCAGTTAAAAGTGTGATTTTTATGTTGTACATGCACGATTTATAAATCAGTTCCGTATATTGTACGTCATATTTATAAAGACCTGAATTAATTTTGCTTGTTTTGCATAAATGTCAATATGGTCACGTGATGCGTGCAGTCAATCTGATTTAATTATGATATATGAGTATCGCTAGTAAAATTAAGAAATAAACTACAAGTTTAGCTTTTCTAAAAAGCTAACCGTCTCTTAGCTGCATTACAAATTTTATGGATTTATTAAAGTATCTGGTTTTTGTAATTTATATGTAAGATAGGTAAACAATGTACATGTGCCTTGTAAGGATATTGTTTACGCTCAACTATTATCCAATGGTGCTTGAGATATTTAAATGCCTGTCGTCACTTTTAAACACGTGCTGTTTAAAAAATAATTAAACAAAAGTTGACTCCCTAAACAACAAATGTTCAACATTAGCGGTAAAAATATGTTTTGTTAAATTTGCATCAATATCAGAACGAAAATAAAGATACAGAACATATAATTTTTTCCTAACCCAAACAGCTTTAAAAAGTAGGGAGATTTTGGTACAATGTTTACCTTTTAATTGTTCACTGACCAATGCATTGAACGAAATATAAGTCAATATGTGGAACGTAACATTACTACAATAAAATGCTGATTAACGAAAATAAAGATGTAGAACATATAATTTTTTTCCAAAACGGCTTTATAAAGTAGGGAGATTTTGGTACAATGTTTACCTTATAATTGTTCACTGACCAATGCATTGAATGAAATAGAAGTCAATATGTGGAACGTTACATTACTACAATAAAATGCTGATTAACGAAAATTAAGATATAGAACATATAATTTTTTTCCAAAACGGCTTTATAAAGTAGGGAGATTTTGGTACAATGTTTACCTTATAATTGTTCGCTGACCAATGCATTGAATGAAATAGAAGTCAATATGTGGAACGTTACATTACTACACTAAAATACTGATTACAACCCCGATTTGACCTAAGAATATATCGAAATTTCAGTGCACATACTAGTGCTATCCTGACGTAAACCAATGAAATGAGAAAAATATTTATAGATTTAGTTAACCACCCAATCAAGTAACAGAGAGTCATTTACTCCGAAGACTGATCATCATTTGACTATGTAGGAACGACAACACAATTAATGACCTTTGCAATGTAGTTCCCCATTAAATAGTGTATTTCTTTGTAATTGTTTTTCTTTGGCTTTTTTCTTGTTTTGGTTCTACTTTTGGGGCTTATTGGAAAGAAGGATCTTTGAAAAAAAAGTTAAAATTAAACATTTGATGAAATATAATGGATTAGGAGTAATTTGGTCTAGTGGAAGGATTGCAAATTTCCTGTTTTCAGAGTGTCTCGGACTTCATCCCTGAAGATAGGGATGCTTCCAGAGCTTTAAAAAGAGTTAACATTGATCAATTTTTCTAAATTTTGGATATAGTTTGTAAGTGGTATGGTACTTTCAGACTACCAAATGGCATTCCAGGGGAATCGGTGGAATTTTTTTAAATTGACTTTATGTTAATATAAACAAAGAGGGAAAAAGAGGTCTTCAACAATTGTGTTTTCGTTCCTGTATACCGTCTCCCGAGACGGTAATAAAATACACAGTAACACGGACTATAGAATTTTTGGTTTATAGGGATACACTCCTGTTATATTTACTACATCTAAGATCGGGACCATCGATCGCCATAGCTATAGTTGAAATACTGTTCACTGGACAATCAATCAATCAATCAATCAATTTTAGTCCACATCAGAAAAGCGATTACGTACAATTGTAATTTTAAACATATTTTGTCATTATATCCTTCCACTATATGTATGTCCGTTGGCAAGTGTTGATATTAAACCTCCCAAATAACGTTGTATTGACAATATTTTCGCCTATGTACAAGCATGTTTAAAATTCAACCATTCTCAAATGCTGTCAAATATTCCAGATGTATAGTCGACCTAGATTCGTGAGTGTACGCCATCCTCGAACCAAATTCATGCAATCAAGCTTTGGACGAATTAAAGTTAAAAACTTACGGAAAAAACGACTATCCAATAGAACGTTTTCAGAACTATTCGCATTTTTTAAGAATCATTTCATGAAACATTCAAGTCATTGTCCTACCGATGTCAAAATATTTTGTAGTACTTGTTTCTATTAACACATTTTTTTTCTTAACTAAGTGGAGCAGTCATATTGCAATCCTGATAAACCGGAAGACATTTATCATTGACCAAATAACTTAGAATAAGAAATTTTATTACTTCACATAAATCGACGTTTATCTCAACACTGTCAAATTTTAAATCTGACATCTCCGTCGAAGGAAGATAAAATTGGTATAGGATGTTTGTAGATGGTCCCTTAAAGTCGTTTCCATAAGCACTGCCTCTAACTGCCTCTAACAATATCAATACAAAAATGATAATATAAAAAAGGTAGCTTTTGAAACAACTTGTTGTTGATTTTATGCCAACACTTTTGATGAAACAAGATAAGTAATTAAATCTTATGTAAGCTGGTTAAACAGATGCAGAATCAATACCCCCGTTTCAACATGAGGCGTTCTCTAAGTTTGTGATTTTGCGTTTAGAGCAGCCTTCCCTGTTAGAAAACATTTTATTTTATACAAGATGTGGCACGTTTTCAAGATTTGGTTTTTTTTGGTTCAATATTTCGTTATTTTATTTTGTTTAATATGCTATATACATACATGACGGTAAATGAAGTTAAAATATTCAACTTTGACCTTCAATCATTACAATCTGTCTCATTTATGCCTAATAAGTGTGATAATAACATCTTGAATCAGCTGATATGACGTCTATATCATACATCATACAAATATGAATTATTTATCACAATAAAGTGCGGATGCGAAAAATATATTTACTGTTCTAAATCGTCATACAATGATTACAACAGTTTGCCTTTTATATAACACAGATTTAAAAGTTGCCTTAATTTGTTTGACGATCTCTTTGATGCAGTATTACGTTTCATTCTATGTGATCAATAAGAATCAGTACTTCAGTTTAATCTTTGAACATAGGCGCATTTACTGTCATTAATTGCCAGGAATTTTATTGTTTGCTTCAAAATATTATAGCTTTAAATTTCATACTTTTTTTGCTTTAATCTCCAACACTCACATTTCGAATATGTTACACTGTATCATAATCATAAACGATGACAAATTAGTTCATTGATATATTTCATTTTCGATTTTTGCCAACATCTTCGATCTTGGTCATTAATTTTTCGAATTTTGCATTTATCCGAACGTCATTTTATTATGACAATGATATGTCTAATGCATTGTATTTCATGAAGCAATAGAAGCGAATGTCGAAAGATATCTAGAAACCTTGCAACACCAGGTTATAACTGAAAGCGAAATTAAATTCTCTGCCTATTTATAATACTATCTTGTTCCTTTATCGCTTACTTACTATTACTGGAAACGACAGTTGTTATAACTGCAGCATTTACTTTGGGTTACGATTTTTGTTAAAAGCATAACCTTTTAATTTATAAGTAGCATTGGTACGTATATCTAAGCCTCATATTCCACATACAGGTGGGCGATGGTGCAAGTTCAATGATCGATCTAGTGTAGATAAGTAGTCATGTCAAGATACTGCAACGTAGGGACTAGCTGGGACGAATTTGCTTTGTTAGACGTATTTGCTACTCATTATTCGAATTTATTTACTTACACTATTTATATAAAAATACATGTATATGTGTTTGTATATTTTCCGTAAAATCTCTTCAGATTTTTTGCAGCTTATCTGTTACACAATGAATGACCTGCAAGTGGTTTATTATAATGTGGAAATAGCCATATCGACAAGCATGCCATTATATAATGTTATCTAATAGCCTTATCGAAATGCATGTATATATAATATTAACAATATTAGGATGAGGCTAGAAACGTAGTCTTTTCTCTGTTTTGTTTCAAGCTCTCATAGTTTTATATCAAGTCAGTACATTGATATTATGTTTATCCAGCAATCTGTTGCACAATACCATAATTTGTATGATTTCTATTTATTTGTAAACGATTTAAAACTTCGAACCTAAACTCAGCCTCTACACTGTACTTATTGTTATTGTAATTTTTATGTAAATATCATGACTCCGAGTGTCGTGAATCAATTTCAGCGAGGAGAATTAATTGCGTGGTTAGATTTTTATGTAATAACATGTTACTGACTGTTCATCGCAAATAAGTATATGGTCAACATTTATGCTGTTTGAATAGGACATGCAGAATAAGTCTTTTCGATATGCATACCATTATGTAATGTGATCTAACAGCATCTTTTTAAGGCTTCGTCTCATTGTCTTACAATATCGATATGTTTTTTTTTAATTTGTGTAACAATTCTATTATTATTTTCTTTTGAACATTTTACAGACTGTTTAATGATGGTTGAGGGTCATATTCTTGCAACGTTATGCATATTTATAAGTAAAACATTTAATACAATTATTGATAGATAAAACGGTCATTAATGACATTTAATCTTCTTAAAGCCTTCTTATGTATCCGAACACTTTAAAATGACGTCAATCGTATGGAGGTAATGACGTCATCCTTCTATAACGATGTCCAAATTTATAAATTTAATTACTATCATACATTTTCAGCGTGACTGTTGTATCGATTATTGGTTTAGCGAGGTAATTATTTCTGGTCATGAAGATTTATAGTTAATTTTGCTTTGGTTTCAGGAAATTCTACATCTTTTAATGGCAATTTTTTCACTTGATCTTACGTCATTCAGAACAATAATAATTTTCATTATGTTTTTTAAACATCGATTTATATTAATATTCCCTAATGATATGGGTTTTTTTATATTTAAAGTAATTTGAGATTGTAGAATTATATATTTTATGAACTTTTCAAATATATTGAATAATAAATATTATAATATTTTACTATGGAAACCAGAACTAAAATAATTTAGATGTTAGGAGAAATAACTGTTTTTTTTCTAGCTCAAACTGCTCAATGACTGTCTGGGATTTTACACGTAGACAAAATAACTAGTTATTTGTTCTACGTGCCAAAGCGCGCCAAATTTTAAAGGGGAAATAACTAGTTATTTATTCGACGTCCAAAAGCTATCCAAATTTAAAGCACTACACAGTCCTCATCAAAAGATTCACGTGTTCTTGTTTGTGTTCATTTCAGTATAATAATACAGTTATGGCCTCAAATCGAATTCAGGTAATATTTAAATTATTAGATTATTAAATCTCGGAAGAGTTATTTTTCCACGGAAAAATAACCCTTTCTTGATTTAATAATTATGGATATTACCTTCGTTATAGGCTATAATTGTATAATGTGCTAAGGCTGTCGCCACATGTTAGCGATTCCAGATGCGACCTTAGTCATTTATAAGTAGGCTCTTCTAGTTGTCAATGGTAAAACCTAGTCCCGTCACTTGTGAAGATGTTACTATAATTGAAGATTCTGAGTTTAAATTTAAGGCGTTACCATTAAGTCCACATTCTATACATATCTTGCTTAAGACATTCAATTCAAGTCTCTCCTACTTAATTTGTTTTTTTCAATAACAAAGAACTTTCTTCTTGTTTAACTGGGACCATACTAGGAGGATTCCCAGTGCTCGACCCACAGAGCAGCCCACCGCGTCCCCGGGTGGTGGATAGGGGAGACCCTCTCGTTGGGGGGGTTGTCAGGTCATAATACGGTAAGCCTGACAGCGGACCTTAGTGGGTAACGTTTTTGGAGAGTGCCACGCTCCTTGCACGATAAAGACCCCTTTTGTAGATTTCGAAAAAGAGTAGGCTCATTGTAGCCGCTACAAAAGGCTAAATTTTCCGCCCTACCCAAAACTCCATACTTTTCCAGTGGCAGTCAAAACTGCATTCCCTGTGACCCATCCCACCTTCATTTTCCGATGATTTATTGTTTGTTAACTTGTTCCCGTCCTGAATATAACTGAAATACTGCTCGCTGGACGTAAAGCAGACATCCAATCAATCAATCAATCAATCAATTTTCATGTTTAAAGTAAAGATTTAAGTACATTCAAAGGCAACATATTTGATGAAGTGTTTCGTTCTCTTCGACAATTAAAAAAAACATAATTATGTGCATTAAACATTGCATGGTTTACTTGATTGCTCACTTGACTGAAAACATAAAAAGATGTGTTCTAGCACAGCGGACAATCTATCATTATCGTGCTTCAAATGACTATTATTGATCTCGCAGACAAAGGAACTTACTTTTCTTCTTCTTGCTTTCAGTAACAAATTTTAAATTAAGAAACAGTTTCATGTAATGCTGCTTAACGTGTGTGTATTTAAATTTAAAATTATTGTTACCAATGCAACATTTTTAGTGAATCAATCAATCCATCAATCAGAGTCCGGTTTGGTAGACTTTAAAGTTACGAGGTGGAAAAAATAGTGTTACCTTTACACTGAAAGGTGATAATCTTAAAAATGCTGATTGACATTTTTCGGGGTTTTCTGAATGACGTACAATATGATGAACATCTGCATAATATGTTTAACAGATAACAATACAACATTGATCAGACATACATGTATTTATATTAACGCACTATGTCTTATATTTGGTGCGCTTACTAACGGACAGAAGAATAAAAACATCATTAAACTCAACAGCTAAGCACAATAAATTAACTATATTTAGCCCAATTCTTCACAAGTTGCAGTTCTATTTTATGATATATCGAATATAACAGAGAAATATTGTTAACTTAGAATGGAATACTAGTATGCGATGACGTCAATCGGCTTGATATTTACCGGGTTAATGTGTTTACTAACCTTTCAAAGTTGTTTACCTATCCTGTTGATGAAAGGAAAATCTATTCAGCATTTTCTGTGACATAACTTATTACTTATAAAATAAGGTCAAGGTGCATTTTCAATATGTCTTCGCATATTATATTTGTTACAAAAATCAGTAACAGTGTACAAAAAAAAGGTATCATATAGAAAATCTCTTTATGTTTTTATTACATATGACACCGTCATTAACCTACAGCCGATTATTTTACTATCTTGATCTAGTTTTACAAATCTTGGTTTGACAGCAATTATGATCACGAAGGTGGCAGAAATTTAATTACCCTAAAACTAAAGCTTTTTCTAACATCCTGGTAATCTTAGAAATAATATCAAAGGTTTAAACAGGAGTTGACTGATTTATTTGCTTTTCTGAATGACGTACGAGGAATTCGGTATCAGTGTATGAATGTACCCACCGGTACTAAGGTGAGATACTAAAAAAAAATAAATCCCGGATTAACGATTACTTTTTTCTGTTTGACTTTCTGTTATTTTTGCTGCCTCCATTTTGAACCCTTGATGCCTGGTAGATGAATTTATGTATTAATTATTAAATAGCCCGTATTGCCATAACTATATAATGAAGCAGTTGAATAATATCTCTACGTCATCACTTACGTCAACATTGACTTTTTGTACTCATTTTAGCATGCAAATCCTAAAAATACAAAATGTGTTATATAAATAATCGCTTATTTCATACAAACGGAAAATATATGCTCCAATCAATATGTGTTAATATAAATTCAAACAGCTATTACCAAAAACATTTTGATGGATAAATTATATGATACAGATTAAAATTAAATGTCAATTAAAAATACACATATTGTTTTCTTAACTGAGAGTTTGCAGTAACATGATATAGTATTTTGCAGTAACTGAACACGAGTGTTTTTCGATAACTGGATACCAGATTATTGGCCAGATACGGGTGTTTTGCGATAACTGAATAAAAACTTTGCAATATATGGACACGAGTGTTTGCGGTTACTATATAAGGAATTTTTGCGGCAACTGGGCATGCGTGTTTTGCGATAATTTCCAGATACAAGATTTATTGCGCTAGCTGGCACGAGTTTTTTGCGATAACCGGATACAAGATTTTGCAATAACTGGTCACGGGAGTGTTATGAGATTTTTGCAGTAACTCGATATAAGAGCGATTATGTATATGGATTACATTCCGCTATTAAAAAAGAAAAGAAACAAAATAAAAATTTTTTCCTTATTTTTATAGCGAGCACAGCTCGCAGCGGGCAGCGAAGCTGCCCTCGAAGAGCGGTGAGCTCTACGGCAATTACGTGTCATGTGATCAAAATGAAATCACGTGATCAAAATCTGCTTAATGCTGATATTGATTTTTTTTTCGTCCGGAAGTTGATATCGTCAAAAAACTGGAACAAAGTGAATGAAGAAAAGTACTAAAAATAATTTTAAGAAAGACTTGAAAATACAGTTGACATCGATAAAAAATAAATGTTATATTTAAAATTAACAACAAACATTTCATACTATTTTTTTGCAATCTCTAAATCGATCTCATGTGACGTCACATTTATAAAAGAAAGACGTCACGTGACTACTGGAATTTAGAGGCACTTTTAGGGTGATAGGAAATAATGTCAATTATGAAATGCACATTATATATTGGCAATAAAGGACTATATGTCCTATAATGTCTGTGCTCGCATTTTGGCAATGCCTAATCCATATTAATAAATCGCCTTTAGTCTTTTTGTAAGAAGCAAACCCAAAATCTCAATCTAAATGCGATACGTTAACATATCTTTTATTGTGTTTATGACCACTCATTAGTCTTTATTTCATCAATGTTGACAATATTCTTTGACGGCCTTGTAAACACTTAACCTTGTTTGTTTCCGTTTTTGACGTCATACAGGTAAGTTATCATTACCATAATTATCATAATCTGTTCTGAATCAATACATGGCAGTATTCTGTGTTCTTTATTCCTGTAATATTTACTACACCCCCCCCCCCCCCCCAAAAAAAAAAAAAAAAAAACAAAACAAAACAAAAAACAAAAAAACAACCCCCCCCCAAAAAAAAACAAAACAAAAAACAAAACAAAACAAAAACAAAAACAAAACAAAACTACACTATTGACAGAATACATAAATAATTCTGACGATTGTATTTGAGCTAGTCTTTGTCTAGCTTGTAACAATAACTTACTTAAATAAATATTAATTTGTCAAAGCGTCTGATTTACTTGTTTCAAGGTTTAACCCAACATCTCTCACATTCACATATCCTCCTTTTATGGATATAAATAATGGATTGTTTTTTATGATAGGCAGTAAATTAGGTGAGGTCTGTGGGTTATATATCTAGACCCCAGAAGCTTAAATAGGT
The DNA here is from genome assembly GCA_944474755.1 of Limnoperna fortunei. Taxonomy (NCBI): domain Eukaryota; kingdom Metazoa; phylum Mollusca; class Bivalvia; order Mytilida; family Modiolidae; genus Limnoperna; species Limnoperna fortunei. The sequence goes on from OX104112.1 coordinate 68,415,122, forward strand.
TTTAGTGTTTTATTTTTGCCATTTCCTAGCTTTATTTATTATGCTTCTGGTGGATTTCAAGAGATTCTAAATACTGGCAACAAACTATTACAATTATATTTTTTGTCATCAAAAATAAACTTCTCTCCTTGTACTCACATGCGGAAACGAACCCCTTTCAATATTAAGGATTAAAATGCACACTTACATGTTAAGTACCTATAGTACCGAGTTTATAATTAGTAGCAGCACAGACTTGTGTTGATAAGCTATGACGGACATAGATGAAAAACACAAAACTACCTAACTGACAACACACTTTTCTATGACACAACGATAAACACCTTATGAGGAAGGGTGGGATATAATTTTTTCATTTATACCTACAAATGCATACTTATTAAAATTGTTTTCAGTATTATCGAACTGATATCCATAATCTTTTCCATAAAGCTTTATCAAAGGCTTCTGTAAATCTTTCTGTGTCCAGAGGACCCCACCGTTTTAGTACCTTCAAAGCCCCAATTTGTAGAATGGGGTTAAAGTCAAGATGACACTCACGCGAAAGAAGGGTTCATCAAATTTCTTGATTACATGTCATTTGTCGAATGTTTTTCTCCCAATATTCGGATTTAGAGGTACTGAAGTGTACCCATCTGGCAGGAGGTGTGTTAGTTAAATCAATAAACAATTGACGAAAAATTAATGTATTCGATTATTAATTAATAAAATTAATAATTATCACCAGGAGTTATACATACATTATCTAATGGATATGTACAGCTTGACTTTGAAAACAATTTCATGTTCTGGCACGTCATTTTTGATCAGAGTAAATTTAGATATAAAGAATCGTTAATTATTCCTAACACTCTTATAACTTGACTGCAAAATAAACGTATAAAGTATGAACGAATGATAATAAAAGTGATAAATTATATCGTGTATCATATATTTTTAATACACATTTTCATTCATGACTCAGGGGCGGATGCAGCCTCAAATGAAAGGGGGGGGTCCAAATTTGTCATGGTGGCCGAAGGCCACCATGCCGACCTCGCAGAGGTCGTATTACGGCAGGGGCTCTGAACGAAATGGTGTAAAATCCTGCATTCTGACGATTTCCTGACACCTAAAACATGTCCGTTAAAATGTCATTTTGTGTTGGCAACACAAAAGTAGGGGTCCAGACCCCATGCTTGTCAAAACGAAAGGGGGGCCCCCTCTGGATCCGCCACTGCATGTCATCGATGAACGAGTTTTTGTTTGAACCGCTATTTCACTAATATAAATGTACTCTTTTATTGTTCTATATTTTTTACCAGTCCTCAAGAGGAGCTACTGCCTACATGCCTCAACGTAATTTACGACAGTGCGTTTAAATATTATACTCTTATTTTGAACAGTTCTATATAAAATATCCGTCACAAGTCTGCAAATAATTAAAAAAAATCTTGTGTTGTTTGCCGATTTTTCTTGTTGATTAGTTTATGGAAAAACTATCCTATTTATTTAACTTATGATATTTATATTTATAAGTGTAAGTGTCTAACACTAAACAGTCAATCAATCAAGGTAAAGCTAAGCTACATCTTGCAAAATATTTGTAATAGATAAACGCGCGACAACTCTGTGTACTCACACAGCGCTCGCCTAGGTGTAACCTTTGAAAACAAATCTTTTAGTTAAACATATGTATTTCAATAATAACATACAAAGTTACAAGCACACATATACATAAAAGCCCAGAAAAGGATTCGGAAACCAGCTAATAAAAGCACGTATTTTTAAAATGATTTATATTGGTTAAGACCAGCCAAAACTCCCGACCGTTTATTCTGATATTGTTTGATTAAAACCAATATTGACTACCTTTTTCGATCACGTTGTTGTTATGTGGCTTTATTATGATATTGTTTGATTAAAATCAATATTGACTACCTCTTTCTATCACATTGCTGTCAGGTGGTTTTATTTTTGAGTTTTGTTGGGGTTTTTTGTTTGGTTATAATTATGATAAACTAAAAACTACTTTTTTACTTTTAATATTAAAAAGTAGAGACTATAACGATAAATATGTTAATGAGACAACATAATATCAATGCAATTACATAAAATTCATACCAAAAATATTGATTTTATTGCAAATGTCAATGAGACAACAAATAATTCCTTTTTCTGATTATTATGTAATAAAACAATTAAAGTCTTTTGTATCAGTCGATATAAGTTTTAATAGACTCAAACATTAATATTAACCTTCGCCTTTAACTTATATCGACCTCTACAAAAGACTATAATTGTATAATATCAAGTCCGTTTCCTAATTATTGAAAGAGTACTACTTTGTTAAGATGTGTAAGCATGCTATATGAAGTTGTATCTATATAATTTAACCCTATTTGACAATGTATAACTAAGGAATGGGAGAATCAACACAAATATGAAAAAACTGACGTAATGATGAACTGTAAGAAAAATATATGATGCTGCTTAGAATTCCTTATGATGTAGTTTTGAGTTTTGATAAATACATGTATATCTGAATTTTGTTCAAGCGTTAAGCTCTCTGACCCAAATAGTAAAAGGTTTACAACAACAGGTACATTGCAGTTAATAGTAAAAATGTTATTGTCTCTAGTGTTTTTGCATATATGGCAATAAAGTTAGTAATGAGCAGAATGACCTCAGCGTATTCTAATAATGGTCGAAAAACTCCTTTAATAATTAAACGGTCTTATATTTAATTTTTAAAATTATATTTCAGTTTATAGCAAAATCAGCAATTTTTTCGAACCCAACACAAATAGTGTACCAGTAACAGGTTTGTTTGTTTGTTTGAATGGTGTTTTAACGCCACTTTCAGCAATTTTTCAGCTATTTCATGGCGTCCAGTTTTTATTGGGGGAGGAAGCCGGAGTACCCGGAGAGAACCCCCGACCTGCGGTAGGAAAACTGGCAATCCTTGTCAATTAAGATTGGAGTCGAGTACACCCCCAGTAACAGGTTATCAGATTGTCTATCCTACAAAAGTACAACAGTGAATACCTTATGTGTAATAGTGGTTATATGTGTACGTTGTTTTCTCTGTAAGCTTCGGCATGAAGTAAGTGTTAAAAAGTGGAAAGCGTAAGATGAAACTCTAGTAAATGTTGACATTCACTGCATACAAACCAAAGGTTAAAAGGTCTTTACTATAGAATATTATTTATTTTTTTATAATGGACTGGTTATACATCTATGACCTTTAATAACGACGCAAGCATGACTGTTTGTTTGTTTGTGTATTGTTTAACGCCACCTTCAGCAATTTTTCAGCTATATCATGGCGTCAAGTTTTTATCGGGGAGGAAGCAGGAGTACCCAGGGAACCCCTTCAAGCTTCAGTAGGAAAACTAGAAATCCTTGTCAATTAAGATTGGAGTTGAGTACACCATGCCCGCAGTGAGACTTGAATCCGCAGCCTCAGTGTTGACAGACCACGAAGGATGACTGTAATTACCGCCCGAGGTCCCCTACAGTTTTCCGCTGGCCCGTTATTAAATACCTTGGATATACAAGAAGTACATTATGTAAAAAACCATTGCGTAGAACATTTAAACATGCATTAAAAATATGTAAAAATTTATTTGAAAAAAAGCATAAGGAGTTTAATAATGTTGGAAATCTAAAGTATAGAACTTAAAAAAATTCCATGTGCTCTCTGCGTAATGAATAGACAAAAATCCATGATCGAAATGACGCGCAGAAAATTCATCTTTAATGGAAAATCCTTAATAGACTACCAAAATAAAGACAAGGACAAAATTTACTACATAAATGAGCTAAAACTGAGTCTAGTTCACTTTCCAGATATTTTTGTAAACTTGAAAATATCTACACATATTATACTTATGATTTTTTACACTTTTTCTGTTACATACATTGCATAATTTCCGAAATACCACAAATGTATCAATATTTGTACCTGTGGAATGTTTCTATGGATTAACACTTAAACTTTTGTGAAGAAAGAAATACCGGTCCAATTGTGAAACCCTTCATGGTATGTTAACACCAATAGATATTCAGTAAGAGCCAAACACAAATTTCTGTTGACAATCCCATTTATGCGAATGCTATCACTGGCGAGGTTTCGAGTTCGAATCTGACTCTGGTAAGGGTGTGCTCGAGTCCTTCCTTAATCAAGGATTGCACGTTTTCAGGAGAATTTCTGGGATTTTACCGGTTACTCTGGTAATTAAAACTGAAAAAATACCTAGATATTGCTGGAATTCTGTTCAAACAAACGAATGCTATTAAAATATGCTGTTTGTAAATCTTTATGTTTACAGAACTCTTTTGTTTTTTTTAAATATACATAAACGTTATCAATTTAATGCTAAAATTAAAAGCCCAGAGATACTTGAAAAGTACCCCCAAGGTGCCTTGCGATTTTCAGTAAGAGTAAGCAAAACTACTGTATGAACTACAGTAAAACATCTGTTAAGATAATTTTTAAGCTTTACGACTTAATTTTCTACAAATATTGATTATACACGGCCATATGGTGTGAACATTTAATGCAAATTTGACATCATGGCTCACTTCGATATATATCACGGTGTACTTTGATAAGGTCTCGAGCACTCTATTGAAAAATGAAATTTTAAAAACATATTGTAGGCGAAAAGTCCTTTGTTTCATAATTATTAATACTAAATAATCATTGTAATTATAATTATAAATAAATAAACTGTACGTGAACTTTTAATTGGCTAAAAAATATTTTCTATCAGATGAAAAATATCATCGTCATAGATACACGCCCTTATGACGTCATATATACTCCAAGGAAATTTACAGATTAATAGGTTCTTTCATACGTTTTTGGGAAAGACCGATTGATCTTTCACGAGTGATAGAAATTTTATGTCTTTTCGCGACTGGAGCGCAGCGAACGAGCCAAAAAACATAAAAATTTCTATCACGAGTGAAAGATCACACGGACTTTCCCAAAAACGTATGAAAGTACCTATTTTTCCGTAAACCAACAACTTTCACATCGCTATAACCTATAGACTCTCCATTGTTTTAGACTCCACTGTCCCAGACGTCAAATCAAAACGCGGAAACAAGAACGTCAAACAAGAACGTTGTTATGCTTCCATAACAACGTTCTTGTTTATGGCGTTTTGATTGGATGACGCAGCAAGTACAGATGTGTGCGCGTGAGCTCATCTTTACTGGGTCATCTGTACCAGATATCGGCCATTTACGGAAGAATATTGGAATTTTCTTTTACATATATGTAAAATAACAAACTTTGAATTGTTGAGTCTATGTTTAAGTATTAACTACGAACTATATTTTCTCCTTTGGGGATAACAAAATTTCTTTTATACATATTTAATATATCCTCACGGGTGGTTATACAATGTGCAAAACGGAAATTTCGTTTGCTCTCAATGGAAAAAATAATTTTGTAGTTAATACTTACTTATTATTATTATTACACGAATAAAACTTTGCCTGTTTTGATTGGTCTTGAACTACTTTTGGGTCATGTTAAATCGAAACGGTGCCTAATTTGCATCAAACAATAGTAAATTTTGTCCGCTACATAGTATAAAAATAGATTACAAAGCAGTCAAGCAGAATCCAATATTAACTTTTTAAACATACAAATAGATGTTCAGTAGTCAATCAGTATCCAAAGGCCTCGGTGAATATTCTCTTTTTGAGAAATCCTGATAGCAACCTATATTAAGATTATTATTATTATTATTATTATTATTATTATTATTATTATTATTATTATTATTATTATTATTATTATTATTGTACATTGCACCCTAATTGTTTCTCGTATGTTGTTCTAAAAAAATCATAGTTTTGCAAAAAATAAACATTAGGTAACTTGACTGCTATTTTCCCATTTCATTGGCATGTACGACATATCACCTTTTGCAACTCCCTGTATCTTATAGTGGTTGGAACTGCTAGTGAAAAATCGATTTATTTAAAAAAACGTGTACGTTGTTGCATCTGTTGAAATCGAATATTTTAACATTTTTTATCCACAGCGATCGCTTTACATTGATTGTATTTATTATTATTATTCTGCTTCCAAACGTAGCATCATATATTTGCAGGTAAGGAATTATATGTAAACTTGTAAATTACTAATTTTTTGTAAGTTTTACACCAAGTAAAAAGTGTTACACCAAGTAAAACTGTTTCAGTTTTATTTTAAAGAAATCATTCATCGAGTACGCTCTTTTAACAAAACAGCATTGCAAAGGTCTAACACAAAAATGTGCTAATGCCAACCGTCACGTTAGTAAATGATATTATTTGGAAGTCTTCAGTAGTGTTGCTTAATTAGCAGAGAAATATACCAATTGTAATTTCTAAAGATCTAGTTCTTATAAACATTTTATGGGACCTCGGTGGTCGATTTAAGAAGTTAGTTATGTCTACTTTTAATCACTTGCCTGTCAACAATGAGGTTGCGGGTTCGAAGTCCCACTTCGGACAGGATGTGTTGGACCTCAATCTCACTAGACAAGGATTGACAGTTTTCAGCCATGGTGTTTCTTCCCCCAATTAAACAACTTACACCATGATATAGCTGAAACATTGCTGAAAGTGGCGTTTAAACCCAATTCAAACAAACACACAATAAAACTTTTCATGAGATTTTTGGGAGCACGCCACATCATGCAGGACAATTTTTTATTATTACCAGTACACATAACAGTACAAAATTCATACAACGTTTTGACGAAAAAAAAACAATTGATTCTTTTGTTTTAAAGAATGCTACATGTATATACCTTTTTGTAGATCTACATTATTAAATAAGAATCGAGATGAATGTAATCGTGTGTTATGTTGTGAGTATTTAATAATATTAAAAAACCTGATATTGCAGTTCAAGTGTAAATGTTTAGAAAGTATTGTAGCCATGAAAGGCGCCGTCTATGATCACGAATGTTTAAAATTTTACCATGGTGAAAAACTTTCAAAACAATTGTACAAATTAGTTACTTGACAACGTTTAACATCCAAAGATACTGACAATAAGACGTACAGAGAACAGCAGTATACAAATACGATAACGACTCTATATTGACGGTTAACAATTTAGGAGAGGGCCATAATTGTTTTATGTTTTTGCTAATACCAATCATGTAGTGTTTAATTAGTTACAATTTAATGATAATTTGTGTTGTTTAGATTTTCACTTGTTGACTTTTTATTTATGTTTTAATAGGACAATTTTGAAATTTATTGTAACTCAAGCCACTTTTTTGTTGACTTTTTTTCGTAAATAATTGAATAAAAAAACGTTGTTTTCTTTCCACTCCATTTTTGTTTGTGTACCCTTAATGTTATTCACCGGATAACAATATGGTTGTTTCCCTTGTCTGTAACATTTTTGGAAAACAATTCAATTGGTTTTATAGTCACATGACTTTTAAAGACAATCAACAAAATCACAAGTACATTAAAATATAATAATATTAATTAAAGTTCAGACACTGTTCGGTAATTATAGTTTCAAAGCACTTGTGTGGTATTAATTTTGACAGAATCAAAGCCTTTTTAATCAGTATTGAAGATTATTATTCTTAAATAAAAATATTTCTTTCAAACCCTGTAAGGTCACACTCGTTGGCAATATACAAATACAGCCTTTCTCTTAGTCAATACAAGTTTATATCGACTGAGAGATGTATATCGACTGAGGACGTAGTCCGAGGTCGATATATAACTCGAGGTCGATATATGTAACTGTATTGACTAAGAGAACGGCTGTATTTTTTATATTATTAATTGAAAATTTTGCTTTATTTTAATTTATCACATAAAAAATAAAAATAAAAAGTCTATTATTTTAGGATGCAAACCTTTTGTGCTCAACAATGTTCATTGTTTGTTGTTGTGTTCTAGAAGACGATTGACAGCCGGATGAATATGATTGGCTGATTGCGAAACGTCACACGATTTTTTGAATTTTTTGTTCTATTTTTAGTAACCGTGCAATCCGCAAAAATCAGTCCGCAATAAATCAGTCAATTCGCAAAATACCAATATCACGTGGTAAACTTTGGACAAATTAAAATACACAAAAAATATCAATTAATAATATTAAAAAATATTACACATGGCATTATTCCTTATCTTAATATAAATTCAATAAAATATTAATATCTTTGAACAGGCTTTGTTGTCAGTTGCTGACAAAACATTAGGAGTCAACTGGTATGAGCGTCTGTACGGAATGCGACCTCGTGGTAAGTATATTGTTTCCAAACATATTCACCAATTGTACAGTTTTTTCGGGCATGTTCTATTTAAGAAGCACAGTGGGTTACTAATGATCTATCCAAGCGCTTGACATATTAGTAAAAAAAGAGTAAACATATTGATAGAGAATTTCAATGCTTGTAGGTAGTCATATTCTTGACAACAGCCCTGGTAACAAAGACAGCAGAAGAAGCAACGACGGCAATTATAATGGTAAACTCTACTTAATTAGAATTATCTTGTCCGAACTTATTTTATGTTTTACAGCTTTACCGAATAAGAAACACCGAGGTATCAGTAGTACCGAGCTATTAGTAATAATAAAGTCCGTTCTGAACTAAAATTAATACTGACTTCCATATCGACCTATTAGTAATAGTGACGTCCATAACGAGCTATTAGTAATAAAATCAGTTCTGAACTAAAATTAATACTGACTTCCATATCGACCTATTAGTAATACTGACGTCCATACCAAGCTATCAGTAATTCTGACGTCCATAACGAGCTATTAGTAATAATAAAGTCCGTTCTGAACTAAAATTATTACTGATTTCCATATCGACCTATTAGTAATAGTGACGTCCATACCGAGCTATCAGTAATACTGACGTCCATACCAAGCTATCAGTAATACTGACGTCCATAACGAGCTATTAGTAATAATAAAGTCCGTTCTGAACTAAAATTATTATTGACTTCCATATCGACCTATAGTAATACTGACGTCCATACCGAGCTATCAGTAATACTGACGTCCATACCAAGCTATCAGTAATACTGACGTCCATACCGATCTATCAGTAATTCTGACGTCCATACCGAGCTATTAGTAATAATAAATTCCGTTCTGAACTAAAATTATCACTGACTTCCATATCGACCAATAGTAATACTGACGTCCATACCGAGCTATCAGAAATACTGACGTCCATACCAAGCTATCAGTAATACTGACGTCCATACCAAGCTATCAGTTATACTGACGTCCATACCAAGCTGTCAGTAATACTGACGTCCATACCAAGATTTCAGTATACTGACGTCCATACCGAGTTATCATTAATACTGACGTCCATACTAAGATTTCAGTAATACTGACGTCCATACCAAGATTTCAGTATACTGACGTCCATACCGAGCTTTCATTAATACTGACGTCCATACCAAGATTTCAGTAATACTGACGTCCATACTAAGATTTCAGTAATACTGACGTCCATACCAAGCTATCAGTAATTCTGACGTCCATTCCAAGCTATCAGTAATACTGACGCCCATACCGAGCTATCATTAATACTGACGTCCATACTAAGCTATCAGTAGTACTGACGTCCATACAAAGCTATCCGTAATACTGACGTCCATACTAAGCTATCAGTAATACTGACGTTCATACCGAGCTATCAGTAATACTGACGTCCATACCAAGCTATCAGTAATACTGACGCCCATACCGAGCTATCATTAATACTGACGTCCATACCAAGCTATCCGTAATACTGACGTCCATACCGAGCTATCAGTTATAATGACGTCCATACCAAGCTATCAGTAATACTGACGTCCATACCAAGCTATCAGTAATACTGACGTACATACCAAGCTATTAATAATACTGACGTCCATACCAAGGTATCAGTAATACTGACGTCTATATCGAGCTATCAGTAATACTGACGTCCATACCAAGCTATCAGTAATACTGACGTCCATACCGAGCTATCAGTAATACTGACGTCCATACCAAGCTATTAATAATACTGACGTCCATACCAAGTTATCAGTAATACTGACGTCTATATCGAGCTAACAGTAATACTGACGTCCATACCAAGCTATCAGTAATACTGACGTCCATACCAAGCTATCAGTAATACTGACGTCCATACCAAGCTATCAGTAATGCTAACGTCCATACCAAGCTGTCAGTAATACTGACGCCATACCAAGCAATCAGTAATACATACGCCCATTCAGAGCTATCAGCAATACTGAAGTTCATTCCGAGCTATTAATAATACTGACTCCCATCCCGAGCTATCAGTAATACAGACGTCCCGTCAGAGCTTTAAGTAATACTTACATCCATACCGAGCGTTTAATAATACTGACGTCCATACCGAGCTATCCGTAATACTAACGTCCATACCAAGCTACCAGTAATACTGACGTTCATACCAAGCTATCAGTAATACTGACGTCCATACCGAGCAATCAGTTATACTGACGTCCATACCAAGCTGTCAGTAATACTGACGTCCATACCAAGGTATCAGTAATACTGACGTCCATACCGAGCTATTTTTAATACTGACGTTCATACTAAACTATTAGTAATGCTGACATCCATATCAAGCTGACGTCTAAACCTAGCTATCAGTATAACTGACGTCCATACCGAGCTATTAATAATATTTACGTCCAAACTAGACTATTAGTAATCCTGACGTTCATACCAAGCTATCAGTAAAACTGACGTCCATACAGAGCTATTAGTAATACTGACGTCCATACCGAGCTACTAGTAATACTGACGTTCATATCGAGCTATCAGTAGTACTGACGTCCATACCGAGCTATTAATAATACTGATCTCAAAATGTACCAAGGCCTGAAAGCGTAGGAATGTGCATAGTACCAGGAAATCTAGGTTCTGTAGATATTAATAAAAAAACAATAAAAGGAAACCCTATTTTCATATGATATCTCAATCGTAATAATAAGAAATCTGTGCGGCTTACAAAACATTGTCCCTTCTACCTTACAAGCAAATTTGGTCATCTTGGTTATTTCCGCCTTAGGTTGGAAAATAATCTCGAAGGTAAGTGGATATGGACCAAAAATCGGTCAAAGAGATGCAGTTAGCCGTTTACACAACAACATAATTTTTGTGCGAGGAAATAGATTATCCTTTAATTATTCACCTATACCGATCTTTTGAAGCAGAAATAAAATTCTGATAAATGATTGTTTTGTTTAACTTAAATCCGCTAACACTGCCAAAAAATCCCCGTTTCCGACAACGTTGAAATGGATAAGTATTTATTTACAATATGACGTCATCAATAACAATGAGCTAGCCGTCAATGACAAGCCAATGAAATGAATGAACTGAACGTCATAAACAAACTTGTGACGTAGCAATGACTAAAAATAGTTCAAAATGGAGACCACACACCTCCGAGGTATTCTGGTACCCTGACGATGATATCCTCATTAGCCTAAGCGGCCTTCGGATATAACGTCAGGTCAGGAGCATTGGATTTCAACGGTGAGAGCGTTGAAATTTGACGTTCGGGTATTCTCTAGACTAACCGTATAGTATTATAGATAAGTTCAAGTAGACCGAACGTATTATGAGGTCATTCTCTTTATGACGTTCAATGTTTACATTTCTCAACTAAGTTTACATTACGATTTCAGAATTCAAACGTAAAGTTATAATGTAACTTATATTTAAATTTTATAAAGAAAAGGTATCCAAATGTTTAAAAAATGATTTTCATGTGCATGTAATATTAAATGGCGTCATATTATTAACCAATGAAAATGCTTATATCAGAGGTCCTGACCTGGTGTTATATTTGAAGTGAAGCTTGCGTCAATGAAAAATATTGCACCAGGAGACCAGGTTAACCTCCGAGGTCACTTTCCCGACCCTTGACGGAAACAACCGAGAGATGTTCCGATTGACGAGGCGCAAGGATGACGCCATCTTGTTTACATTGGATACTGAAAGTAGTCCGCTCAGAAGAAATATCGAATTATAAATGATCTGAGATGATGTAATTTAAGTGTTTTATCCAGTCAAGCCACATAATATAAATAAATTACAGATTGAATAGAATTATAAGAAAATAGCGTAATATCTACTTTTTAACAGATTAATATCTTTTGTTGTTACGTTTACTTCAAGGAAAACAGACAATTAAAATTGGGATGCCTATGAATTTCCATAATCGGAAAGGAAAGAATCATAAACATTCTAATCATGGAACCTATAATAACTATGATTCCGGGATGAATGAAGACTTTAACCACTATGAACATGGAAATGTCATGAATCATGACGACTTCTGTATTAATGAAGGACAATTCATAGGAGCTTATCCATATTTTGAACAAGATACAGATCCATCCTATCAAATCAATGGCTGTAATTTTGACGATCCCGAATACGGTGCGCACGTTGACGATTAGGCAATCATAATTGTAGCTGATGATGACAGGGAAAGAACAGAAACATTAGGACAATATAATAATGACAATACCAGACAACCAATACATGGATACATTAAATAGCTTCACCAACGTCAATTCTACTAATTAAATAAATAAACACAAATAATTTTGACAAATCAGTAAAATAACGGACGGTTTTTGTTGTAAAAAAATGTGCAGTTGTTTTGGGTATTCGATACGAGAAGTAAGTGAAGTATATAAGTTTTAGTTTTTTACTGCTATTCTATTAAGGTCTTACACATTTTCAAACAGAATGATATACCGATTTTCTTATTTTTATTAGCCTTATTCGCGACGTGAAAAGTATTTCGAAATATTAATTTTTTTGTTTAGCGACAATCATTGGACCAGCAAAGACTCTTTTGAGTTGACCTTGAAAATGTGCAAAAAAGTCATACCGAATGACATTTTAACTTGTTACCAAAATACCTTTATAGCATAACAGATACCCAAGGTGACTAGGATATTTATAGTGAGAAATTTTTGTACTATATGGTTGCATCCGGTGGTCGAATGATTAAAGTAATTAGTTTTTTACCGAGGTTGTGGGTTCGCGCCTTACTGCGGTTGGTTGTACTCTACTTGAAACATTAATAGCCTGTTTTCCTGCTAATCGGGGGTTTTCTCGGCTTGCTGACCCAGTAAAAACTCGACGCTTTGATTTGGCTAAAAAATTGCTAAAAGCGTCGTTAAAACACAAAACCCAGAAAATGAAATAATTTTATTTTAATCAAAATTGCATGAAAATTATCAATCATGGCAAATGAAAACTGGAGTTTAGTACACTCTATCTGAATCGGACGCGAAATAAATCTCAGTGTTTCTTAATCATTCGGTCCCAAAAAATACCACATCAGAAGTCACAAGCACATAAACTATACGAAACTTAGATTCAACGGTAAATATGATTGATGATGTAACATAATAGCTAGTCATGTTCCGCGCATTGACACTGTATACAAAACCCCCCTCAACAGACTGCAACAGTTGTCAATATGTCTTGAGACAGTATGCAGAAAATTACAACTTTATCTCAAATCAGTGTTGTCTATTTCCAAGACTATACAAAAATGCATTTTATGTTATTATTTGTATAAGACCAAAACGTTAGGCTGTTATATTTGGCTCCGTAATAAACCACAAACTATTATCGTGAACTGGTATTGATAACAGAGCAATGTTGTTTAGAAGACAACATTCAAATCAAAAAGTCAATAAAAGAACAGTGAAATTCCAGGTGGGAAGAGAAATGCTGTTTTTATTTTCAGCATTCCAAAATAGATAAATATATAAATTTACATTACATGATCAAATGTAATATGCAATCTGCAGTCTTTATCTTTATACTGCAAGCAACTGCCCCTTTCAGTTATTTTTCGCAAGAGAAGTTTTCAGACACTAACCTGGCTAATGTGTTTATTTGTCCGCATAAAGCAAAGCAAACATCCACGTATATCAACTAGGGCTATTTAACAAATGTCTATTTCAATTAACGGAGGAAAGTATTTTATAAATCATGCTTTCTTGCTTTGATCCAAAGAACACAAAGACATATATGCTCTGTTTGGATTCATTTACCTCCATGGTGCAAAGGAAGACGATTTAATTATGTGCCAACATGAAACGAATCGGCCATTTCACCACTTGCGATTACATTTAATAAAATATCTGTGCTCTGGTACATGTTTTTGACCAAGCAGGTTTTTATACATGAAAAACTAACGTCCGGATGCAAAACCAACCCAATTGAGTTTCACATTTCCTCTGTTATAACTCTATTTTTATAAAGTTTCTGTAAAACTACACAGTCAAGCAATAAAGTTCTTTAGAATCGCAAATCAAATTTTATTTGGCCAATTAAATAATAATTTTGCACAAAACAATGAAGTATAACTACTTTAATATCGCAGAAAAAGAAGACATTACACGACTTGACGTATTAAAACATTACAATATCGTTCGGTTGGTTGTACCATTAAAGGAACGCGTGATATTTACTGTATATTGTCATAATAGGTTTTGTTTAATAAATATCTTTATGTTTACGATGTGTAAATGAATTCGATATTTCATTGGTCATGCTATATTGTTAAGGCAATTCAATTTCTGGTGGTGGAGGTGGTGGAATTTCTTCTGTTTCTGCTACAGCAGCGGCATCTTCTTGTTCGTATTCATTAGTATTGCTGTATGAGCCTGAATTTGATCCTTGCCCATAGCTGTTAGAATTAGATCCATAGATGTTGGAGTCGGAATTGGATCCATAGATGTTGGAATCTGAGCCATAGCTGTTGGAACTCGATACATAGATTTTCAGATCTGAACTGGATCCATATATGTTGGAGTTGGAATCGGATGAATAGCTGTTAGAGTCTGAAGATCCATAGCTGTTCGAATCAGAATTAGATCCATAACTGTTTGAGTCTGAATTCGATCCATAACTGTTGGAGTCTGAATTCGATCCATCGCTGTTCGAGTGAAATATGGACCCGTAGTTGTTTGAATTAGAATTCGATCCATAATTGTTTGAGGCGGTATTCGATCCATAGCTTTTGTGATTGGAATCGGACCCATGACTCTTGGAATTCCATCTATGTCTATAATTACTACGCTGTCCTAAAACATATAAGGCAATACATAAAAAAATAGATATACGACAACTGATAATGCATGAACTAAAATTTACATAAAACCCCCCCCCCCCCCCCAAAAAAAAAACAAATTAAATGGGAATAATAATAAGCTAAAAAATTCTTTCTGTCCAGAAAATGGCAAGAAAGATACAATGTATTGTAATAGGTAAGTTGTAACACTACTGATGGCTTGTTGCTAAAATATGTTTAAACAACATTAAAAGACATTTGGTTTCGTAAGTACATATATATGCACATAGTCCTTGACTTTACACTGGCATAAGTAGGTTAAAGGACTAATATTGTAAAGTCGAGATGTGCATTTTTTCATTTTCAGGTATAATTCAATGTTTATTTCCACAAAACACTCGAACTTCATCACAGTTTATTTACCATAAACGACTGATTGATTGAAAGTTTGGAAAAAAAATATAAATTCTTTGTATCGAATCAATTAATTAGGGATAATAGTGTCGATAAATAAAACACATATTTATATATCTCCAGCAAACGATGAGAAATGATTACTAAATCTTTACTGAATAGATGAGAAATATGTAAATATCCAACAATGAACGATATAGTTGTCTAGTAAAAGTAATACCTAGCATACTATAATTACGATAAAATTTTATGTTCTTTGACAAAAAATGGGTGAACATGGGCGTCACATCACGTAAAGTTAAGACTATTAGATTTTTATATATATCCTGGTTAAATGCATTAAATGGTTAAAAACTAATCCTAACTTATCTGGGTATTTTCGTGCACCTGTTAACTTACGTGGATATCTTGGTGTTCCTGCTAACTTACGTGAATATCTTGGTGTTCCTGCTAACTTACGTGAATATTTTGGTGTTCCTGCTAACTTACGTGAAAATCTTTGTGCTCCTGCTTACTTATACTCGTGCTAAATTATCTAGATATCTTAGTAATCATGCTAGCCTACGAGGATATCTTGGTGGTCCTGCTTACTTACTTATATTAGTTCCCTTGCTTACTTACCTGGATATCTTTGCTGTCTTTGCTGTCTTGTTTCCTTAACCAACGCAACCATGACCTATAAAATTCGTTTTTTAAAATTGCAAATTTATTAAATGTTTCCAAAAGATTCATTCGTTCTAACGATGAGTCACAAAAATAGGGTTTTTGATTATATAGTGCCTTTGTAGTTTTTTAATGCTTTATTTATAGCCATAGACTTAAATGCGTAACAATTTTAAAGAAATTTTAAACATCAAATGTACCTTAAGTAGAATAATGATAAAATTCTATACAAGGTACCAAGTTTTAACATTTATTACGCCAGTCACGTGTTTTGACTAATGAAGATGTTGCAGTTGCGATTGAACAAAAACCATTAAAAAAATTAAAATGTGTATGAATTTTTTATTAAAACATTCTGTCTATAAAGTTATAGATTACAGGAAAGTTCATCTAAACATTGGAAAACAAATACAGAATTAACATTTTAGAAATTTCGAGGCATTGAACTTAAACTATATCACAAATTGGAATAAATGATATTCTTGTTAGGAGCAAAGTAAGACTTCTGTGCTGGTGATAACCGCTGAGACTAACAGTCCACTTATACATGCATCGACCCGGTGGTTGGAAATATAAAAGTTCACATAGTACAAAGACAAAGTTATTGTTTACTTACGCAGATTGCAAAAAAGACGACTATCCTTTTCATGGTTCTTTCTGAATCAGTTGAAACAATGTCTGAAAGGAAATACAACACAACACATTTTGATGCAAAGCAACAATCCGCCGCATAATTGGTTTGCAGCTTAGTCCTGCGGTGGAGCTGGTTTAAATTGCCTACGACTGAATATTTTAAAATTAAAATTCTTTAATTCATCGGTAAGCATACTTGTATGGATTATGTCCGTCACTAATTCTTAACAACAAATGGTAATACAAATATATTACTGCCCGAGCTCCTAAACTAAAGAATTAAAAAGTGAGAGCAGTTAAAGTTGCCTGAGTACTTGACTATCATGTTATGTGTCTTTACAAATATATACATTCATTGTGAATCGGATTAAAGCAATTAGTCTACATCTTAAACTCTCAGTAGTAAATAAAAAGAAAAACGAAATTGTAAAGTAAATAATTTATTTCCACATAATCTGTTATTGTTGCTTTAAAATTATTGTATCTTTAAAAAAATTTTCTTTGTGAAATTTGTTATCTATTCGAAGGCACAACCTTCACTTCCGTTGGTTGATCAACTCATTCTTTTGATTATATTAATAAGATTTCAAATTGCCATTTTTGAAAAATGTTTTCCTGTTTGTAACGTTTAAATTAATACTAGTACAGTTTCGTTTTTTACTTTACATGGCATATTAAAGTTGTTTTTTGTCTGTTTTCTAATGTTGTGGAAACAATAAATTTGTTAAGATTCAATTAACAAACACTAGATGTGACATTGTGTATAAATATCATTTATGATATTTCTACAGGCAGATCAATCTATAGCATAAGGTACCTTTGTCTTGGGGGATGGGGGGTGGGGTGGGAGGGTTGCATATTTTATAAAGAAGTGGTTACCGTTGACTCTAAAAAATGTGCTATGCTTATTATTCTGTCTGCCTTAAAATGTTTTTGAATTCATCTTTATTTTTCGAGTACTGAATTATAAAAATTACGTGTAAGGCGGCATATACATGTCAGAGCAGATGTGACAAGAAAGTTGATGTCATATTAATAGTTTTTGTATCTTTGAGAGCACTTAGTCCATTCATTTGTACAGTATGTTAATATTATAATTAAACTGTTTCAATCACTATAGACAGGAAGAACAGATAAAGATTACTTTGACTAATATCAATACATTATCTCAAACAGCATAACAAAACAAAAGAATAACTTATTAAGGGATTGTTTGTTGTTTGTTTGATGTTTAACGCCACTTTCAGCAATTTTTCAGCTATTTCATGGTGTCCAGTTTTTATTTTCCAGTTTTCCTCCCGCAGGTCGGGGGTTTCTCCGGTTGGAGTACCCGGAGAAACCCCCGACCTGCGGCAGGACAACTGGCAAACATTGTGAATTAGGATTGGAGTCGAGTACACCCTGCACGCAGTGAGACTCGAACCCGCAATCTCAGTGTTGATAGAGCTCGTGATCAATAGTAGACGAACTACCTTAACCACTCGACCGCAGAGGCCCCTTTACTAAGGGTTAAACGTACACAAATAAATGTTTATTTGAAAGTTGTTACATTAAAAAAGTCAGAAAGTTATATAATTTTTGTAGAATCAAAACAAAGAAACAATATGCAGTGTTTTTATATCTTAAATTTAGATCTATGTCATTATACAGACAAAAAGCTAGGTAATACAATTTACTATGCCCAACTCGTGTTTTGTCATGTAAATACTCAGTGGAGCCGAAAGAGAGAAAATTGGAAGTCCAATTAATAAAGATTTTTTTTAATAATTTTTAATCACAAAAATCTAATGAATGTCGCATTAACGCTAAACAATTCTTTTAAAAAAATAAATGGAATAATATATTTTAAGCTGAAAAACGTTTTATAATTTGTTAAGTTTCATTCAACTTACTTTGGGCTCATTTGAAATGTTTTGCTTAAGCAAATTAATATCACTTTTAATTTAGTTTGTTGTATATATAATTCCTGTCCTCAACTTGATCTTTTGAAATCATTTTTTCACTAGTTAGGACATTTTGAGAAGCTTCCACTTTTACATGAAACTTCGAATGCAGGTATTGTTAAAATACTAAATTGTTCAAAAAATTACTAAAATTTTATCTTGCCAAAATATTTTTACCACTTTTTAAAGACTTAATTTATACAGGTGCTTACAGACAAAAATTGTACACATCTAACCACTATTGACCAAATCAGAACACAACGTAGTATTCAATTCTGTACTTAATATAAGGTACACAATCTGCTAACCTGTTACTGGTACACATTTACTACTTTTAAACTTATAAACCCTGTCCACTTATTGGTCCAAATTACAGACATACCAAGAAATTTCAGTCGTGGACGATGCACAATTATTTGTAACCATTGTAAAGCAAAATTTTAATTTGAATTTTAAAAATAAATTAGGTTGAAACAGTTTTTTGTATTCCGGAAATTACAGACAATAAACAACTTAGCTAATTAATTAATAATTCATTACAACACGATTGGCCGGTTGGCGCTTTATGTCCAATATTTAACACCGAGCGTTATCGAGGGATAAAATGTGGGTAAAATGGGCAACCGGTGGTAAAATCACTATATATTCTTGTCCCCATTCAATTATTTCGATTCTAATATATTACATTTGTTTTTAACAACGTAACCTTTGAGTTGCAGGCCTGTCTGCTATTTAGGACACAAATTTGATTGTGACGTCGTTAAATATCTAAAAAAATCTTACTATGACGTCGCTATAAAGAGTGTTATGACGCTGATAGGAATATATAGTCGTTTTACACCTGGTGTGGACTCGTTTTAAGCGTTTTAAGCATGTCATATTAGCATCTCGAAATAAACATTAAATGTATACTTTAGTTAACATATATCAGAGTATTCAATTAGAATGAAATACTACTTAAAATGTAAAATAAATTTATCAATATTTATTTGTTTATTTCTTAATATAATGGCTGACAAATTAAAAAAAAATATTGGAGGTGCTTAAATTACTTTTGTGGCAGAGGTGAATTCTGACGTAGGCTAATATGTCGCCTTTGTTTCCGAGAGTTGGAATTTATACACAGAAATGGAAATTAATCGTCATATATTACGCATATTTCTACAGAAAAGTGAAAGTATTAAAAATGGAAACGTTGTTTGTCAGTGCTACTCTGCAAAGCTACGACAGTGACTATTGACAAAAAGCTGTCGTGAAAACGAAAAACGAACATGATAATGAAAAGTGACGAAAAAGGTTGAAGTGAAACAACTATAAATGAGTTGGAATATCTTGGTGTTAATGCTGCACTGCGGACACCAGAGAAAGATAGAATAAGTTTTCTTCTACAACAATTTAAGAAGTATCTGGCCAGATGAACCGCCATCAGTACGGAAAGTATAAATATAAATTTGATATTCGCACTGAAATATAGATAGATCCAAAGGAACTGTAAATTATTCTGTTAAAGACTTATGCTTAAATTCCCACTTTTACCACAGGGTGCTAAGCAATGGAAAACAAATAAAATATATGGCTAACCGATAAAATATTGAAAATGATAATTTCTAGTGAAAAGCGACGGTTATATTGTAATATATTTTATCAATTTAATCACTTAACATTTTGAAACAGAAAACATATTTGAAATGTAAAAGATTTTATTGAATATGTGGACGGTTAACACAATACTTATAGCTATCATCCTTCTATATAATTAACTTACCGTCAGTTATATATCACGTCGTATAATTTACTTTATCCTGCAACCGTTACATTTGCTGTACAATAAAGGTAGCCGAATAAATTTTTGCTTTATTCGGCAGGGCCGAATAAAGTCTCCTGGTACCCTTGTCCTCGCTTCTAACGATATTTAGCATTATGTTCTGGTTTACGACGTGTTGTCGAATGCAATATTTGTTTGTGACGTCAGGCTATCACTTAAAAACGCCCCGAAAATTTCACACCAGAAATCGGCTAAAAGTGCAAATTTTTCATGTTTTTCGTCGCTGTAAAATGTATTTTAGATTTTCAGGATAAAAGCAATATTCGTACAGTGTCCGAAAATAGAAAGTTTATTTGTACTCGCCGCTAAACAGGTGAGAAATGCTCGGCAGAGCCTCGCATTTCTACCTGTTTCTAAAGCTCGTACAAATAAATTATATATTTTCGGACACTGTACGAATATTGTTTATTAAACACTCCCAGTGTAAACTTGGATTTATAATGAGAAACATCTTTATTATTTTTTAATAGGAATAACTTTGAAAATGTTTAATAACATGTTGTTGGATAATATTACGCAACATTGATAGTTTTGCTTCTAATCATCATTTACATGTTTTTTATGAACAGTGCTTACAGACAAAAAATGTACACATCTAACCACTATTGACCAAATCAGAACACAACGTAGTATTCAATTCTGTACTTAATGTAAGGTACACAATCTGCTAACCTGTTACTTGTACACATTTACTACTTTTAAACTTATAAACCCTGTCCACTTATTGGTCCAAATTACAGACATACCAAGAAATTTCAGTCGTGGACGATGCACAATTATTTGTAACCATTGTAAAGCAAAATTTTAATTTGAATTTTAAAAATAAATTAGGTTGAAACAGTTTTTTGTATTCCGGAAATTACAGACAATAAACAACTTAGCTAATTAATTAATAATTCATTACAACACGATTGGCCGGTTGGCGCTTTATGTCCAATATTTAACACCGAGCGTTATCGAGGGATAAAATGTGGGTAAAATGGGCAACCGGTGGTAAAATCACTATATATTCTTGTCCCCATTCAATTATTTCGATTCTAATATATTACATTTGTTTTTAACAACGTTACCTTTGAGTTGCAGGCCTGTCTGCTATTTAGGACACAAATTTGATTGTGACGTCGTTAAATATCTAAAAAATCTTACTATGACGTCGCTATAAAGAGTGTTATGACGCTGATAGGAATATATAGTCGTTTTACACCTGGTGTGGACTCGTTTTAAGCGTTTTAAGCATGTCATATTAGCATCTCGAAATAAACATAAAATGTATACTTTAGTTAACATATCAGAGTATTCAATTAGAATGAAATACTACTTAAAATGTAAAATAAATTTATCGATATTTATTTGTTTATTTCTTAATATAATGGCTGACAAATTAAAAAAAAAATATTGGAGGTGCTTAAATTACTTTTGTGGCAGAGGTGAATTCTGACGTAGGCTAATATGTCGCCTTTGTTTCCGAGAGTTGGAATTTATACACAGAAATGGAAATTAATCGTCATATATTACGCATATTTCTACAGAAAAGTGAAAGTATTAAAAATGGAAACGTTGTTTGTCAGTGCTACTCTGCAAAGCTACGGCAGTGACTATTGACAAAAAGCTGTCGTGAAAACGAAAAACGAACATGATAATGAAAAGTGACGAAAAAGGTTGAAGTGAAACAACTATAAATGAGTTGGTATATCTTGGTGTTAATGCTGCACTGCGGTCACCAGAGAAAGATAGAATAAGTTTTCTTCTACAACAATTTGAGAAGTATCTGGCCAGATGAACCGCCATCAGTACGGAAAGTATAAATATAAATTTGATATTCGCACTGACATATAGATAGATCCAAGGAACTGTAAATTATTCTGTTAAAGACTTATGCTTAAATTCCCACTTTTACCACAGGGTGGTGCTAAGCAATGGTAAACAAATAAAATATATGGCTAACCGATAAAACATTGAAAATGATAATTTCTAGTGAAAAGCGACGGTTATATTGTAATATATTTTATCAATTTAATCACTTAACATTTTGAAACAGAAAACATATTTGAAATGTAAAAGATTTTATTGAATATGTGGACGGTTAACACAATACTTATAGCTATCATCCTTCTATATAATTAACTTACCGTCAGTTATTTATCACGTCGTATAATTTAATAAACACTCCCAGTGTAAACTTGGATTTATAATGAGAAACATCTGAATTATTTTTTAATGGGAATAATAAAGAACTTTGAAAATGTTTAACATGTTGTTAGATAATATTACGCAACATTGATAGTTTTGCTTCTAATCATCATTTACATGTTTTTTTTATGAAGAATTATCTCGTACTTTTATTTTAAAAGTGCATTTCATTTTTTTAAGCAAACCTTAAGATTTTTGCGACATTTTAATTATTCTTAACAAAGACAAAACGAGGCTTAAGGGTAGCTAATGCATTATCGACAGTTACCCGTACGAAACATATTTTAAATTAGAATTTATCGTTCAACCGCGTCACGAGAAGCCTGTTTTTAGGGGTCATGGATAGGTTTCGGCAGTGTCCAAACTTGGTTTGCAGCAGGCTTTCCATACTATAAACAAAGAACCTTCAGAAAGGGATCACTGCAATATCTGGCCGGTAACGAAAACGCACATCCACAATACAGGATAAACATTATAAAGATGGAGCTGTCTCACAGAAGACCCGAGATATTATGCAGGATGGAGAAAGTACTGTTAAGATTTGTATAACTACACGGCCACAGGTGATCTACAGAAATAAATCATCATAGCTCTAAACTCATTGAAGAGCCCACAAATAACCAATAGCTACCCCATTTTCTGGGAAGAGGTATTACAAGCAGTAATAACTGAAAAAGTCAGCAGGGTAGAAATTCCAGCATAACTAGCCAAATTACAAGGAGAAAACACGTTAAGCTCCTTACTTATAGTCTGTATAGATATTGTAGACAGGGTAGTGGCACACATCATGGACACAGTCATTGATAATAACCCTCCTCAAAAGGTAACATACTATAATCTCAGAAATATCGTACTATCAGCCTTACATGACCTTATAAGTCGTGTTGAAGATTATACTTAAGAGACTGGAGCCACAGGCAGAAAATATTATTGCTGAAAAACAAGCAGGCTTCATGCAACGATCTTTCAGAACAGAACAGGTCTTTTTCCTCAGGCTATTGCGTGAAAATACCTTCCACAAAAGAAAGATCTCTATTATATCATGGACTTTAAGAAAGTATTTGACAGAGTATAGAGCAATGCATGCCTTCAGGTCGACCATAAAGCAGTTATCTGATACACAGAAAGCATTTATTACAAGCTATTAGTGCAGTCTAATTTAACGGCAGCATCGGGGTTTTGTTTTGGACGAAAGTCCGACAAGGCTGTCTGTTCACACCTACCATCTTCAGTATCTTCCTTGAAAAAAAAAATTCTGACGCTCTGTAAGAATATAAAGAAAGTTTCAGTATCGAGGCAAAAATATCATAAACTAGCGCTTTTCTGACGACATTGATGACTTGGTGAAAACTGGGATGGAAATAAATGCAGAAAAGACCAATATTATGACCAACATCACTACAGGCATCAACAATGACACAATTATAAATGGCCAGAAACTAGAAACTGTACACAGCTTCAACTACCTTTGATCAATTTCATTTAGTTAGTTACTAAATCTAAAATTCTTCTGACTGCTTAAGCATTATAACTCATATGCAGAACACTAGGCTGAAAGTGTCAAAAATGCACCAGAAACAAAAATTTTTCTGAAAGCATTTCCCATAGGTTCTGTCTTTCACATCAAATAGTAAAACACTGTAGATGTTTCAGGTGAAAACCTTCAAAAGCTTAATAACTTAAATATTAAATTAAATATAAAATTAAATTATTTATTTAATTTCTTACAACATTTAAACAATATTTTTTAAATGCATTTTCAATATTTTAAATAAAAAAACCAAACATTTATTTCCTTTTTTAAAAATTGTTTAAAGTGTTTTTTATTTTCCTTTTTACAAAATTTACAATTTTAGTTTACAGGAGATAACTTTAGCTCGCTAGGTGTTAATCATGTGTATCAAGGATAAAAGCAACAGGGAAGTTCCCTGACCTAACCAAAACGAAATCGACTCTATTTCAAACCATGTTTATGATTCGCGTGCTAATGATATGTATTTTTCGATCAGGTATGGAAATTAATAATAAAATATGATTTTGAAAATTTTAAATAAATATATAACAATAACTTTTAGTGATTTTTATTGATTGAATATTAACATGACGAATCTTATTGAGTATCTTGAAATATTGAAGCTGTCCATTTGTCGAATTACGAGCATATGTGGGAAACTTCAATATTACGGTTTAATATTCATCTGAATTAATGTCGATTTCGTTTTGGTTAGGTCAGGGAACTTTCCTGTTATTTTTATCCCTGATACACATGAATAACACCTCCAGAGCTAATGTTGTCTCCTGTAAACCAAAATTTAAAAAGTTTTAAAAAGAAAACAAAAATAACTTCAAACTAATAAAAACATTAATTAAGTCGTTGTGACGACAATTGAACTGCTGGAGAGATAACATCAATCTAGGTACAACAAACAGCAGTGATCGGTCTAGAAAATCGGAATACCGATGGCAGAATCTAGAATAAGATATAAGTTGTGAAATGTACACACCATACGCTGGTGTTTGCTGAAACTAGAATCAAACGATCTGTAAGTGTTATAAATGCATTATCATTATTTAATTGCACATATTTAAATCATGAACACAAAATTAATGTATTATTATTTATTATTAACACAAATATTCTTATTAATTGCCTATACATGTACTTTGTTTGTACCTTTTCAAGTTTTGCCAGTGAATATATGGATAAGACGAGAAGGCTTGGAAACTACGCCTGTGTTGGCCTATAACCTTTTACTTCTCTTTTGTCATCTACAAGATCTTATCAATGGAAGAAGAAGCGTTATATTCTAAATACTAAATCCAACAAAAAAATGTTAGCAAATGACATTAAAAAATATTGTCCCTAATATATGAAGTAGACAGAAAAATGTTATTTTTAAAGTACCACATACTATTCTGAGAATATCTTGCCCTTTAACACCTTTAAAAACTGATAAGAGCGTCAACAAAGTCTAAAAGGAATTTGACGGCAGAATATGTTTTGACTAACTACATCCAAATCTGGTTACTAAGGCTATGCAACCTTTATTCCACCATTTAATCTCTATTTTGAAACCTTCGGTAAATTAAATAAGGCTTCAGAAGGCTAAATAATTATCATTTATTTGCTCATTTCTGAAATGCCTGTCACAGGAAAGAGCCACAATGGCTATATTTAATAATGAACTTTCTGTTTCATATTGAGTGGGATGTATCTAATAATAAACTTTCTGTTCCGCAGAATATATTAAAACTCGATCCAATGATCCCTAATCTTTAGGGCCACTATTTTTATAAACATACGATATGTATCAATATTTGTAGCAATAACATCAATATTTTAGTTTATTTATTAGTTTATTAGTTAAATCAATAAAAACCGAGTCAAGTTATCTCCAAACAAGAGGGTATAAAGTTGCAGTCCGTCGACAAACATTCATATAAACGAAGTTGAGTTGATTTAAAAGAAAACTTATGTCTCATAGTAAGTTAGTATTAATTATATCCCCCAGTACACATTTTCATTACCTCTTTAAGACCACAATAAAGATATTCTTCTTTCCGTAACAATATAGTTTAACACTGAAGTCAGACCTACTAAATGCTTTTTGAATAATTTGCAGATCATTAGATCTGTGGAATATATTTATTCATTCTGAGCGCCTCATTTACTGTACAAATAGTTCACAATTCACAACTCAGTTAACTTAAAGGCTTAATACTAAAATATATAACAAGTTCTTTATACGAACATCAATACTGCAGCTCTGCAAAATGAAACCAACAAGTCATTATTGCTACAATACACGTTCGTTGGGACATTGCGTACATTAATTGTATACAAGAATGTCACTGGATTCTCTTACTAGAAAAAAATTATGGCGACAAGTAGGGTGTCGAGAAGAAATTACATAATTAATCTGAAATGTGTAAACTTATTGCCTAAAAATTTCCGGTATGCTAATGCCGTTCCTTATGTACTATAGGGATAAAAATGATTTTAAAATTGCACTTATATAATGTTTCTACGTACCACAAAAGAAATTGTTACATACAATACAAAACCTATATGAGATACCAGAGATAAATAACAACAAGGAAGAACCTGATAACACCACAAAAACATAATGTAAATGAAAATACACGTAAATGTAGTTCTAAAAACGTTGTCAAAGAAAAATGTTCCAAACCAATTAGCTCTTAGAAAGTGCTACAGCTGTTTCAACTGAAATTCAAATAAATACAGGTTGAATGTTCATTTTATTCAAAGAACTAATATTGACTCAAGGTAGGTTAATGTAATACCATAACTCTAGATAAAACTGATCATATATATATCACTTACCATGATCTAACTTAGTATTTCGAAATAATAACTACTTTTTAGTTTAAGTATTGTCGTAGTATTTTTATGATACTGCGTGTAATTAGTTATCAGTTTATATCATGGTAAAGCGCCCTTGAACGTGTATATGAAAAAGGCATTATGTAAGGTTGGTACATAGTAATGATAATAACTAGCAAATAGAGATATTTAGTTAGCTTTACATTGCACAAATTTTTCTTTCAAAATGTTTTATAAGGCCATTGAAATAATAATGATCTACTGAAATATCACTGATCATTTTGAAACTTGTACTTTATAATACGATACCTGAGTACTATAAAGCTAATAGACTGTTATTAAAACTGCAAGATTTAACTTGAAATCTTCCCATTGGTAATGGAGGTTTAATGTCAACCAGTGTTTCGTTTTTCATAAATTTGTGACGTATCTTATGACGTTCTAGTAAGTGTTTTATTAAACATTTAAATAATGGCTTTAAAATTAATTAGTTACAAAACACTGTTTATCTCAATTAAAACTAAAATATTATTGAACATATGTTATTTTCGGTATAAATTTTATTCAATAACGGTTTATTAAATTGATTTCGATCTCATATACAATGTCATTCATTTTGGATGCTTATGCATTTCAGAAAGCTTTCAAGAATAGGCACTAATATGAGAGGAATAAATCTAGGAGTTACAATATGTGTAAGATTTTTTTATTACATTTTCGGTCAGTTTTTTATTACACATTTTATTTGTATTGATCAAATATACTGATCTTTGGACAAAGGTTCTTTTATTTTCCAATTAATGACTTATACGCAGTATTCGCGTTTTGTCCTCAAAGTATACTACTAATTTATTTTATTCATCTATTAATATTATCATTAATCATTTATGTGTAGATCTTGCTATAGACCGTTAACTTTTTGTCAAAAGGTAGCAACAATTTCTTTTTATAGCGGTCGTAAATAATAAATGTAATTTTTTTATTGAAATCTAATATTTCTTTAAGGTCCTTATGATGTTTGGAACAAGTGTTGAGGCCCAATATGTGGGTATGTTTTTTGTGATGTTTATACTGTATTAGAAAGGGAACACTACCATGTATGTAACTAATGACATGTCATTTTAAATGAAATCGTAATTACTGTAGGACGTAATAATTCAACTTCTTATAGCTAGGTTATCAAAGAATTAGAATCTGAGGGTGCATGGATATTTAGTAAACGTTTTTTTTAACATGAATTTATGAATTGCTGATTCAAAACGTATTTATCTTAAGTTTGCACTGCATAATAATGTATTTAAATAAGTACGAAATTGTATAAACGTTTCATTTGTTTTCTTGAACGCCGTTTCGATTTACATAGACATTCAATTGCATCTTTTGCATTTACTAATTGTTTTAAATTCTAGGCCAAAAAGCAGGATGGGGTAGAAGATTGATAGGGATAGGACTTAACCGACCAATCAACAAATATAAAAGTGATAAAAATGCCAACTATATTCCTTCCGTTGGAAATGAATATAATAATCAATACAACAGATTCAATAAAGGACATGAATCAAATTCAAACCCTAACAGCTACGGACTCTATCAAGAGTATGGATCACGTTCAAACCCTAACAGCTACGGACTCAATCAAGGGCATGGATCACATTTAAATCCTAGCATCTACGGACTCAATCAAGGGCATGGATCAAATGCAAACCTTAACAACTACGGACTCAGTCAAGAGCATGGATCACATTCGAACCCTAGCATCTACGGACTCAATCAAGGGCTTGAACCACATTTTAACTCTAAAAGCTACGGAATCAATCAAGGGAAAGGATCTAATTCAGATTCCAAGAGATACAGATTTTCTCCCGGATCCCTTTCTTATTCTGACTCTAACAGTCATCGATCGCATTCCGGCTCTAGCAGATATAGTACAGATTTTGAATTGGGTCTCAGCTCTAACAGTTATGGTTCTAAATCTGATTCCGATTTCAGCCCGAAGTACTATGGTTAGCTAATGCATACAGGCCATCTCAAATCTTAGATGTCTAACTGCGTCAACCAAATAGCTTCACTACTGTTTTTGTTTTTAACTTTTATTTTTTCTTTGAAGTACAAATTGTACACAAGTGAAACCAAATACCTGCAATTGTCAATATCTAACCATTAATATCAATAAATTTAGGGACAAGTAGTAATTAGTCACTTTATAAACGTATATTTCATAATATCATATATAAAGGAAAATAACCTAAACACAAACCTTACAAATTACTTGTTCGTTCGAACACATGACAACAAATTCCCAGAAAACCAAAAGAGACAACCAAAAAGCAACACTGCGAACGATTTCTAAAGTTAGTAGTGGTCAGTTGTGAGCAAAACTTGTAACAGGTTGAAACAAGCTCAACTCAACAGTCTTACAAAGTTTCCAATTCGTGTCCAAAGAGAAACGTCCATTCAATGAACGAACTTTTAAATATTGTATGCAAAGTCAGTTGAATTTCTATAACAGTCCGTTGGTACGAAATATGAAGTGCAAAATTAATGAAGTACACAATATGAAATCTTGCAAAAAGGTATTAAATATTTGCTCCAAAACAAGATCTATATCAAATAACAAATGAAAGGCAAGCAAAAATTGTCACAAAATCTGCACCCAAGTCGTTTATATATACCTTCTAAATGAATGTTTCAGAATTTAGAATATCACAGAATGTTGTTGCTTTTGTATCTGACTTGTTATTTTATTATTGCATAATTAACAGATCTTTTCTCAAGTAAACAAATAATAATTAATGTAAAAGATTACAATGTAATTATTCTATAAAGATTTGTTGTAAACAAATACAAAAAACAAATAAACGGCCAAGCAAATATTACATACACATCAAAGGCCAAATAAACAAGTACCTCATAACAAAATGCATATTATAACCGTATCGTATATAAAACGCACATAAATACTAAACATAAATATGCACAAAAGTAGACAGCACTCAGCACATTCAAACCAGTACCCGGTTGGATAGCATTAATGCCGTAATGCATAATTTATCTATGGAGATTAGAGAAATTTGATGCTCTAAGAGTACGAACGTAAATTTTTAAATAGCAGTAAATTTGTAAGCGCAATTCAAACTCGCCTAGCCCAATTTTATAATAATGACTTAAATACGCAGTAAATGAAAGTTGTTCTGTTTATGATGTCATTATTTTTGTTTATGTTATAATTTTAAACTAATTAACAGTTGAGAACCACCTATCCACTAGTTAACTTTATTTTCCACACCGGTTGGAATATAACGTAAAAGTTAGAGAAGAAGGGATGTATCTAACAGGGTAATGAGAAGGGAAAAAATACTAAATGAACTATTTCCAATTTGCATGTTTGAAGCCATTGGTTATCAATACAGATCCTTGATATTTCCCTAATTTCAATTATGTAGACCACATGTGTGTGACAGTATTCGTTATAGAACTGACATCTAATGCATAAAGACAGTTAATACGAAGCCATTTGTTTGCATTATCTGTGTATTTGTTAAATACAATACACAACGGTTCTGTCCATAAGCGTTAAGGACGTACAATCCAGGATACAAAGAAGTGATATAAACAATTCAACACTTAAATGTTGTTTTGTTTTTTTTTTTTTACTTTAATGACAATACTTATTATGCACGAGGAAACAGTCTAATGCATTGATCACGTTTAAAGCATAAAACAAACAAGAACGAGATGTACAATTGATAGAGAAACTGCATTACAACATCTGTCGTATTAACTGATGTGTTTCAAACTTATTTTTTGTTCAGATTCTTCGTCACTGAATGATATTTTTAAAGCACTAAAGCTTTAAGTACAGATAAAATAAAAAGGATTATAAAGTTATTCTTGTTTTACTTTAAAACAGTGTATTTGAAGATAAAACAACATAACGTTTGTAATAGATCACACCTACAAATGGAGTTGTATAACAATACCTGCAAATTAAACAGAAAGAAAAACTGTAAGATTTTGTTACAAAACAATTAAATTTGTTAAAAGAAACGGCTGTTACAATACAAAAAAGTAACAACCAGACAATTGTATTCTCTTACATTTTAGTCGAAAACCCACTCGTAGCTTCAAGTAAATTTATGAAATAGGTCAATATTGAATATTGTAGCAGTAGTAAATCAATAAATTAGTTTTTTTCTTTTGTAAACTTTACCTTTCACTATTGCATTGTCGCCGGCTTAAATAGTATACCTATCTTAATTAATAAGTAACTGTACAGTTGTCTCCAAAAACAGTAACATGTACATAGACTTATCTAAAATATACTTTGTCAAAAATTATTAAAACCAAAAGCAAACTTGCATCCACCTTAAGAAATTTCATTGTTGACTTTATAAGAATCGATATATATTAGGTATGATCAATAGTTTAATCTATGTGTGCCTCCAAGGAAGAATATGGTTTTTTAAAGGATTTTGTTCGTGCTTTGTTTTTGTTTTGTTTCATCCATTCATTGATTATGTATGTCTTTCACTTGAAGTCCTTATCTAGTTCACATCTTAACTGGTTATTTGCGCCTCTATATACGTTTCACTATTGTTTCTGGTGCTGAGACATACACAATCACGCAACATGTCACATTAATGCAGGAGTAACTTTTATACTGAAACATCAGCAATGAATTGCAATATGGTGCTGCTGTAAAGAAGCAGTTTCGTCGTCGAAAAGTAATCTTTCTTCAAGGTACACAATTAATAAGTCTACAGATTGAGTAGGTAAAAAGACAAAACAAAAAACGAAATTCCAATTCCTTATCATTTATTCATTCAACTTATACAGTTGCCATCAGCTCTTTCACCTCAGAAAAATTACAGATCTTCCTTAAGGAATATTGTAGTCTGGGTAGTTTTAAACTAAATCTTTAAACCCAAAACTTCGTTGAAGTCTACATGTAGTCGAGAACTTTTAAAGAATCAAACTAGGGCAGCGTAAGAACTGATCTGAAGAAAAAATATTTACCTGTAACTGCTTTAAAGTACTCTTAACTGCTTCAATAAAGAGTTGTCTTATAGAATCTATCAACCGGATACGTCTTGACTGCTTAAAAGAGGTTACGAATTCACTTTACTTTTATTGTAATGAGGTAGGGATGCAATTGTTTCGACTAAAATAATATTGAAAGTGGCAAATTCATTAACTTTATTGCACCAGATGTGCATTTCATTTAATAAAGTTTCTTCAGTTGTGCGTAAACTGAACAAAATATTAAGGAGGGTAATAATAAAATAACGAACACCTATAGACCAAATGATGCTGAACAGCTTTTATAAGCAAAATTTCAAGAAGGTTTGACCAAACCCTGCTTTGGCTATTTATAACTACTTGCGAATAGAAGAATCTAGGAATTTAAACTATACATAAAGGGCATCTCTTTTAAAAAGGTGTAGGAATAAAGCATAACCATAGCTCACCATCATCACCATCAACCACACACGAGGACTTCAATGAGTTCCGGGAAATTCTCAACCTAAATCGGTGGTCATAAAGTAATCACCACCTGGTGGGGCTTTTGGTTCTAAATAACGTTTCCGCAGATCTGTCACTGTCAAAAATAGTCTGAGATTATTTAAAAAGGTCACAAAATAATAATTAATCTTACAAATATTTCAGCGCACAGATTATCACTTTCACTTTTCGACATTAATCCTTAACTATATCTGGAAGAACAGAATATATAAACATGCATAAAAACTGGTATCATATGTACATAAAATAATTAATGGAGACTGTTTTATCAAAATTAATGACTTACTCTTTCGTGGAAATCAACAAATGTGATCTTCAGAAAACCAAGTGACACACTATGTTCTACGTCATGAAATTTGGCAGTGCGAACTGAAAAATCGATATAACATTCCTATACACTACTTCCGTCTCGGAAAGGAACAAAAACAAGGAAATGGTCCTAACAACAAGAGCTTAAAGTAAAGGGGCGATTACAAATCTGGATTCAGACAAACATTTGCAAAACAAAACAAAAACTAAAACAGAAAGTGAATAACCCGAACCCGATTCAAAAACCATTGGTGCATTCAGGGGCTCCGGACAAGTAAGAAGTGCCTCTCTCAAATTACTCATTGTCATGTCTAACAACAAGTCAAATCCAGAAATAAGAAAGACTCTGTCCGATCGTATTTGAGAGATAGATTCCTAAAACAATAAATTAAGTCATGGTGACGGTCTTGAGGTCTTATGAAGAGATAATGTCAACCTAGGTACAACAACCTTTTTTAAGTAGTTAACTAGTGAATACAATTGCCTGGTTTAGAAAATCGCAAAAAGAACATTATTTTCATTATCTGTGTTTAAGAAATGTTATTCTGTAATGTTGTGCGAAATTTGTCAATTAATCGCATAATTCATGGATTATGATATTAAATTGTCTAACTAGAATACTATACAAGTTGCTTAGGCTTGCTAGTTCGATTTCTTATAAATGGTTGACATAATCCACCCAATAATACAAGTAAAATTCGAGTATTTGCATTTATTAGTTCTTATTTTTCATTTTATTTCTAGAAACCGCTTTGTTATTTTTAACAAAACGTAGCTGAGATGACATATTGAAGGTTAAAACTAACATTCTTTATATGGTTATTATATTTATTAAATAATTAAAGAGCCTTTTAACACCATTATTATGAATGGGAACATATGACGTTATAATTGCAAAACAAAAAAGAAGACACAGGTTAGATTTTGATAACAATATACCAATCCTAAAATCAATCTTATGTACCAACCAAGATTGATAATTTTTTTGTCATTTAATTCTAAAAAACCATAACATATTGAATTAACATACTTTTGATAGAAAATGCTATGAAACTCTTCAACCCAAGATCACAACACACTAACTTTAAAAAAAAATATTCTTAAGCATTGTTTTCGAGGAGTCAAATCTTACATGTTTTTTTATAAAACAAATTAGAGCAGCGATTAAAATGAAAAACATTTATTTCTATTGATTTTATGAAATACCTCTATAATAAAATGTCATCAAAGATACCAAGGCTAGTAGAATTTAATACGCAAGACGCGCGTTTTGTCTAAACAAAACTCATCATTGGCGCTCAAACACACACACTATTTAGAATAGAAATGATTAAGTTGTTTTAAAGCTTATATCACCGAAATTTCAAAACGTTATAACACATCTGGCTAAAACTATAAACTATAAAAGATGTATTTTTTGGAACAAATGCTCAGTCATGAACATTTTTGCACCTTAATTTGGGTAACTTAAACATACCAATCCTTGGAGTCTATATATCTTAGTAATCTGCAGATATTTCTACAAAAATATGCTACTTATTTATTTAATTGATGCATCTTTTGATATTTGATATTTTGTAAACATGAAATTGTAGACCACGCTATCTAATGTTACACTTATAATCAAAAGGCACATTTTAAAATGCTACCATCAAATACTTGGTCTTTTTACAGGATTCACTACACTTATTTTTTAATGTTACAAAAGTATTGAAAATATTAAAATGTAGTTTACTTTGAGGTCCTCGTGATGTTGGTAACAATTGCAGAGGCTAAAAATATATGGGCATGTTTTTATAGTATTTATTAGATGTTACTTATCAGAAAAGAAAATATAATCGTGTAGATAAATAATGTCATGTCGATTCAAACCTATTTATTATAAGTAGCAATATTCTTATATCAACTTAAACAAAGAGTTAAAATTAAAGTTAGGCATATATATTTTGTAATCGCCTTTTTTACCTTTACAAATGTTTTTCTAGATTAATATGAATTGGAATTTAGACAAACTCGATAATTTTTCTAAACGTATGTCATTGTAAAACTCAGATAAATGTATTGAAATTGATAGTTAAGACAGGGTCAAGTTAACACAGTTGTGTTCGTAGTTGATATTGCGATATGCTTTTAAATAGAAATATAGTGGTTTATAGAAATAATGTTATTTAAAATGTTTTTTGTAATTGAGAACTTCAGTTCATTACTATTTTTGTTTTGTTCTATCAGTAATCGTGCATAAATTGTCCGCTTAATTTGTATGTACCTATATGTTGTACAACATTTGGTAATAAAGACTTGAATTGAATTGATACTAAGTTCTATACTACAAATTGTTATACTAGTTATCAAGATTAAATGAGAACATGAAATACCAGTACTTAAAATGTTTATTCAGTTTTATTTGCCCTTTACATATTAAAAAAACCATTAAAATCAGTAGTGTTTTCTGGTGTGGTGTATCTACAAATAGTAATAAAAATGTTTTTGTTATTTTGTGTTTGAGAACAACTAACATAGATGGTTTGATGCATTCTAGAAATTTATAAATCGTTTTAATTACTAGGTCAAAAAGCAGGACAAATAAGGGGTTTTTTAGTCAACAAATTTAAAGGAGTAAGTAATATATTATTAAATAATGGGTGTTTTATGATTGCCCAGCCAAGGTCTTCCGAGGCCATTATAAAAGACAAAGGACATCCATCTCTTAATACAATTATAACCAATTTACTCTACCTCCAAATAACCTCTTTTTTATCCTAAAATATTTTTAATGTTTTCCAAGGCAAGTCAAAACGTGCAATACAGTAAAAACCATATTAATTATATGTGGTTTGTTAATGAATATAACTTGTTAGCGATTTGTAAGAAAAACCAAACCTCTTTTATAATCATTTGTAAACTGTTATTTAAACAGTTTAACATTAAAACAAATACAAGATTAAATTTTCTTTTTCATGAGTGGATCTTAGTGTTTACTGTCCAGGCCGTCATCAATCGATAAAATATTTACAGGGTCTCAGGTGAGAGTTCTGAAACACATGTCGGCCATCTTAACTTTTTATTTTCATATTGACCCTATAATGAAGCCTTTGGTGTTCTGTATTGTGTTAAATTATAAGGCGCATCATCCATATTTACATTAATAACACTTAGTTGGTTAATAATGTAACATAATGGTTCTTCCGTTGGAAATATATAAAAAAATACCAACATAACAGATTTTATTTATGGATCAAGGATCATATACAATAATAATCTTTTACTTATAATTTTTGACTGCTTTGTAAAATTGTAACATTTCCATCCAACTTAAAATTTAATAGTGATCATCAATATCAAAGTTAATTGTTCTACGTCAGTTACGCGTTTAATCATAACTCATTAGTGGATCCCAAGCTTAAACTGTTTAAAATACTATATCAAATGCTAATGAGCTTGTTAAAACGTTATAGCCGATCTAGCTAAGGGTATCTTATACCTAGCGATTAGAAAACTCTTAAAATGTATTCAAAATAATAGAGCAGTACATAAAGACAATAACTATATCACTGAATGCATAATTATATTAACGTCAAAAGCGAAATGTCACTCAAAGATTAATAATAAACTTATAGAGGGATTTAACAAGTTATTCTGATACTTTGTGTTATTTTGCAGAAGCGAATGACGGACGTGCTAATTGTTTGTAAAATTCGTGAATTACTAAACTATACACCTCCAATCAAATAAAATAGATAGTGCAGATCAGGAATTTATAGTCACCCTAAAAAGACTTGAAAAAACATGAGCATAACACAAGTGATTAAACACATGGCATAATCATGCTGCTTTTATCGTTCAAGTGACGACAGCACAACAACTGCAAAGAACGTGGGTAGGATTGTGTAGACGGTGTAAACTGTAGATTATATTACAGAAAGAGTGTTATTAGTTTCTACTCTTGCATTTATGCTTCTATTAAAAATGGGAAATGAAAGCAAAAGCAAATGAAATAAATTAACGCAAAGACATTTTGAATTCTAACAGCTACTGATCAAGTCTTTGACATGAATCAAATTTATGCTCCACATCTACAGATTTAATTTCAGATTTCTTTCTGGCTATCATTCATGTATCAAATTCATACTTTCACAGTTATGGATAAGGTTTTACCATTATATATTGACTTCCATATCTAACAGTTTTAGATTAAGTTTCGGCTTTCAGCTATGAAACGATTACGGAAGTAACAGTCATGGAACTTAATTATCAATAATATGATAATTAATCTTGCCTGAATTTACTGCGGTATCATGTTTTCACCTTCTATTGTAGCTGCAACCTTGGATTACCAAATATTTTCAGAATTTAAATTTACATCTTCAAACTGGTAGTCTGATGAAATATGATATACAATGCTAGAAGAAAACTTTTCAATTTCATACAGCTAACTGCTTAATAATCTGTAAACAACTTTTTTAGTTTAAAATAAATTAGTTTCGTAAAGTAAATTTCATTTGTAACAGCTTTTAAAAACTTCCAATGTTTAAGCATGATCGCTATACACTATATGGTATTATAGTATAAAGCAATATGCAAAATATCAAGCTTTTTGTTACAAACATTCATGTCCGGCGTAGCCATGATTCCATCTATATCCACCGTAGCCATGATTCCATCCATGGCCTATGTAGCCATGATTCACTCCATGGCCGTCGTGGCCATGTTTCCTTCCATGTCCACCGTAACCATTTTTCCATCCATATCCACGGTGGAATTTTGTGCCTCTATGATGACCGCCATGCTTTCCTGCAACATATAAATAAACATCACAATAACTGAAAAAAGAAGATAAGATTGATAGATTAAATGTGGAAAAAGGATTGAACAAATTTTCAATGCCACTGGAAACCGTTTGCAGCATTAAGAAAGTGGGCAAAACAATTAGCCTTGTGTAGCCACTACAATAAGCCTACTCGTCTTTGAAATCTACAAAATGGGCATTTTCGCATACTGAATATGGCAATATCTTAAAATATTGCCCATCCGATGTCAGGTTTTTCATATTATCAACTGATATCCATAAATGGGATTAACAGTATGGTTCAGAAAATAGATAATAAATATACAAACAAATAGACTAAATAAACTGAAAAATCAGGTCGTAGTCTAATGTTTTTATTATGCAATGCAGCATTATAAATACAATACTAACCTTAAACAATTAAATATGTGAAATAATACCTCACACTCACAAAAATATATTTAATGATTAATTGGTTGTGGATAAATGGACTTCGTTTATATAAATCTTAACTATGGCCGAAAGAACATAACATCAAAGACATTTGAAAATATAAAATATTTACACGGATAAACAGTACTGTTCAAACACAATAAAACTGTGTATTATTATTATAGAGCTCATATTTTTATAATCTAAACTATTAATAGAAAAGTCAGCTAGAACGTACCACCATGTCGAGCTATGCCTCCTGCAACTGCGTCATCCAACAATCCAACAAGAACCTTTAAGAACAATTTTTAAAGTTTAATTACATATCCGTTTTAAATTGTACAACTTTAAACAAATTTGGCAATAAAAAATGATCTCAAAAATTAAAATATAACAGAAAATTCAAAATATTTGATCATCTTTTATTTCATTACTAATACGACCAAGGACCCAAACCAATATAAGTGTTTTTCAATCTGTATAAGTTGCTATGCTTTTACACGAAACGTCTATGGAATAGAATAGTCTTTATTTATTATTAATTTGAATTTTTCTAATTTTAAAATTACTAAACTTACGCATATTGCAACGCAAAGAATGATAACTCTCAGTTTTCGGCCTTAAATCCAAACAATATCTGAAAATAAGAATTCATAAACATGCATGAGCAGAAGAAAAGGAAACGTACCTAAAATAATTAATGAAACGTATAATAGTATATGTTTACTATAGGCGATTTAATTTCATTAACAAGTTTAAATGTTAAACGATACAAACAGTCGACACAGTTTACTAAAAATTTTGCAAACACAATATTTCTTTCAGGAAATGTACACGAAACATGTAATTTTTGTTTAATCATAAAGTTTTTCGTTAACTTTGCTAATCGTGATTAACGATAATGGTTTTTTATTATAACTATTTAACTAGATTAAATGGTAACACACATATTTAATACTTTAACATATTTGCCTCATCATTAAAAAAATTTGAAAAGTATTTAAGGTAAACGAGCAGCAGTATTTATGCAACACTGTTACAAAAAAACTAAACAAAGTATACATCATTGGAAAAATGGGGTTGACCCATAGACCGGAAAAAAAGTGCCAAAATAAAAATGATATATCATGAGTATATTCGTTTGTCAAAGTCAACATACTTGGTCTTTAACATGCAACAAACGTGGCTCTTTCTAAACTATGTGACCCCCATTTGTCTGAAGACAGACGATTTGGCAATACAACAAGTGTGAAATTCAAATCCACCTCTTCGCGCTCCCGGACACTCTTTGTGCAACTCTGTAGGTTGAGTCATAGAAATAGGCCTAGTACCAGGTCAATGAAGTGGATTAACAGTTTTTAGCAGCTTAATGTATTCATTTTCAAAACTGATGTGTGCCAGAGTACAAAAAAGGTCACTGTATTATTTCAGATTCATTGGTCGTAGTTATTTTATTATTTTTATTATATGTTATTAATTCAAACTTTGTTTCGTCAGCGCTACACTGCCAAAGGAAAACTATGATTTTAAGGAGATTCTGGTTAGGTGTAAGTTATCAAAATGTAACATTGACTTACCTCCAGTAAAGATCCGATCGTCGAACGGTACACATTCATGGTATTTATTAGTATTGACAACGTAACAGCTGTATTATTTTACTTATGAAGGAGGTTTTATATAAAGTTCTTTTGGCAAACGTTTTGTACAATAGCAGTACATAATATTGTTTTTGCTGTAGTATTTCTAATTGCGTTCTAGATGCTCAATCTTTCTTTATCTAGTACTTTGTTTTTTTTATAAATGAATTTTTGACATTTTTTTAAAATTTAAATATATTTTATTTCGATTCTTTCAAACAAACACAAAGTATTTACGGTCTCTACCGTTATAATTGCTTATCATCGTATAAAATACCTGAGGGATGGACATTGTGACGACATGCGAGCATTTACAAAACTGCCTACTAACTACACAATCTACAAAATAAATAAATAAAGTTGTCTATACAAATGCAACACAAATACTACAATAACAAAAGATTTATTGTTAAGTTGCTGCTCAGTCAATGGTCGTCATCTTTGTCAATAAAACACCTCGTGTATGAGTACACATATATACAAACAATATCAAACCGGGTAACAGGTGGTTTTGATACAAATTAACTACAGATATACTCGATTCTAATTTAATGCACATACCGTGCGAAAATTTATTCAATTGCTGCTGTATTTCAAAATTAACAAAGAGAACAAACGCAAATAATAAAAACTAAAAGTGTATATTTTGTGGGTGTAATCCACGAATGAAGAAACTTACCAGAAACAAATTGTATACATGTATTCAATAAACCAGCATTACATTAGAACACACATTAGCCTTCTGGAATATATTACACGAATGATCAGCTTGTATATAGTAAGCATAACGATGAACCTGATGGAATTCTTAGGAAATTATCATTATTTCTTGAGTTTAGCAAAATCTATCTACAAAAGTTCACTTGTTTTATTTCCCAGTCTCTTTATGGGTATTATGTATATCGGGCTATTTATAAACAATGTTCATTCTTAGCAGTTGCATAATTATTTCTCGACAATATGTTGGTTAGTATTGGAAAAACAAGCCTATGGAATTATTACAAATCCGAACAACATATACAATGCGAAACAAAAACTAAAATCACAAAATAGAAAGTGAGTAATCCGAACTCAATAAAAAAACTTAACGAGTAGGCAGTGTGTGCATCTTATTACACACTCGTTGATTTACTCATTGTCATGTTTAGGAAAACTTCAAATAGAAGAATAGGAAAAACTCTACGAAAAAGTCCGATCGTATTTGATAGATGGATTTCCCAAAACGATCAATTAAGTCATAGTAACGGCCATAGAACTTCTGAAGGGATAATATCTACCTAGGTACAACACCCATGTTTGAGAAGCTTAGTAATCAATAGCAGTGACCGGTCTAGAAAATGTGGTCTCGAATATTTATCTCATCATCTTAGTTAAACAACTGTTATTCTGTAATAATTTGCAACCGTTGTTAATTCTATGATAATTCTTGGACTATGATACAAAATTTTCTATAATTTGTTTGATGCCTTTATAATTAATGGTAACATCTGACGTTATAATTGCAAAACAAACCTAGGCTAGATTTTGATGACAACAATATACCAGTCCTTAATTAATCTTATGCACCAACCAAGATTAAGTTTATCTGCCGATTAAATAATTCAAGAAACAGTAGCATAATTTATTAACAAACTTTTGATATAAATAATGCTATTTAACTCTTTAACACAAAATCACACAAAGTTAGTTTTGACCAAAAAAAATCTTCACAAAACCAATTTAGGTCAAAGAGTCATTTCTGACTTGTTTCTATAAAACATACTTTAACAACAATAAAAAAATACAAACCAGGATACATCTTAAAACTATTAAAGGTTTATTTATCGAAACAAACGCATAATGGTATTTACAACATCTTTCATTTGTATAACTTACATGTAAACTTGCTGATTCTTGTAAGTTAGATACCAGGCAATTCTAGTCATCTCCATTGATATTTTGAACATATATGTGTAGATCACGCTTTCACGGTTACCATCAGGAACTTGGTCTTTTTATAGGATTCATTATGTAACAAAAGTATTGAAGATCCACCATTTGTAAATAATAAAATGTAGTTTACTGTCATGACTGTGAAGTCCTCAAAATGTTGGTAACAATTGCAAAGGCTAAACATATATGGGTATTTTTCGTAATATTTATAAGATGTTATTTATGATAAACGGAACATTATCGTGTAGATAAATAATGTCATGTCGCTTGAATCGTTATTACTGTAGGCGACAATAGTTAAACTTCTTATATCGAATTAAACAAAGCATTAGAATAAGAGATATGCATGAATATTAAGTAATCGTTTTTACTAGTCATATGAATTGCAGTTTAATCTACGGTATACATTTAAAAAAACAATTAAAATCATTAGTGTTTGCTCTTTATAAAATTATTTTTGTTATTTTGTGTTTGTGAAGCATCGACTAAAATAGAAAATGTATCATTAGCATGCACTAATTATTTATAATTCTAGGTAAAAAAGGGCGAGTTAGAACCTTTCGACTTAACAGAAAATTCAACAAAAGTAAAGGGGTTAATAATTAGGAGATAACTGTATGTATTTTAAGATTGCCGGCATCAATTGGTGATTTGATGGTCGGAAATCGAGTTTACTGGCGACGAGTATATCAATTCTAATTCTACGCCATAAAAAACTAAATTAACATATTAAAATGTGATTTTTTTTTCCGGAAATAATGTCTGCGCTTGCGTTAACTTTTGACGGCATCAATCGTGGAATTTATGCCGTTTCGACTTAAAAGACAATTCAA
This sequence comes from Limnoperna fortunei, assembly GCA_944474755.1. Taxonomy (NCBI): domain Eukaryota; kingdom Metazoa; phylum Mollusca; class Bivalvia; order Mytilida; family Modiolidae; genus Limnoperna; species Limnoperna fortunei. The sequence goes on from OX104112.1 coordinate 68,457,706, forward strand.
CAAAAGTAAAGGGGTTAATAATATAGTACTAATTTTGCTTGATTTCATAATGACCCGTTATATGTCCAAGGTCTGTAATAATGGCAAAAATGGCTGTAATTTTGCACCCAAACTATTATAACAGACCAAGGACATATAACACGGCCGTTATGAAAACATCTATTTTCTAATACTTTTAATAACCAACTTACTATACTGTGAACTTTTCGTTCTAAAATATATTTCATGTTTTCCACGGCAAGTAAAAAAACCAAACTAATTACAGTCAAAACCATGGTTTTATAATGAAAAGTATTGATTTTTAGCGATTTGTAAGAAAAATCAAACATATTTTATAATTAGTTGTAAAGTGTTATTGAAACAAATAAAATCAACATTAGAACAAATACAAAATTACATTTTAAGGTTATTCCTGTGCACTACCTTTTCCTGAGTAGATATAAATGTTTCTGTTCAGGCCATCAATAAATAAAATATATCCCTGGTCCCAGGCAAGAGATTCTAACAATGTCTAGCATCTTGACTATTTATTTTTATATTGGCCCTGTTATACAAACCTGATTATCCGCAATGGCCTTACCGACAATGGACAATTATAATTCCCACGCATATGTACCATTATAACACTTAGATAGCTAATAATTTACCATAATGGCCATGCCTTTAGAAATGTATACAAAATACCCACATAACATATTTTATTTATGACATGGATCATATACAATAATAATAATTTTTCACTTAACTACTTAGTGCGTCTTTGAAAAATAATCCAAATATTAATGGCAAAAAATTAATGGCTCTGAAAACATTGTATCTGTGAAGTCATTATGCTGATGTCTCAACCCTAATTCTGGACGATAGCAAAAACCCTCTCAAAGAATGTTTAGTAATTTTGGAAAACTTCTCTGAGTGTGCTGGTCTGAAAGCAAACCTTGACAAAACTGAGGCTATATGGACTGGCTCCAGGGTACATTGTAATGAAACATTCCTTTCAGGAAAAAAATTAAACCAGTTAGCAAAATTTAAACTTTTAGGTATACAATTTTATCTTTTTCATGAAAATGAAACTTAAATAAAATTTTGAGGAAAATAAAAATAAAATAAAAGCATTATTCAACTTATGGGAATATAGAGACCTCACGTATATTGAAAAAAAGTACTGTTATAAAATCTTTGCCTTAGCGATACTCATTCAGTCTTTTACTGTCTTACCAAATCCCTCTTTTGAGTTAGTTAATGAACTACAAAGTATATTTAAAAAAAAAACGATCTGTAGACTGGAAAGCCAGATAAAATTAAGAGAAATGTAATCGTTGGACACTATGGAAATTGCGGATTAAAAATGCCACATGTACAATCTTTTTCTATTCACTTAAATTGAAATGAATAAACACACTTTTGGATCCAACAAACCTTTCACAACGGAAGACACTTTTAATAGACAAGTATAAAAAGTTTGGGGGAGAAAAAATTTAGTGTATGTCACCTGATGGTATTTAAAAAATATCAAAATATGTTAATAAATCCTGGGAAGACATCTTGTTTTGAATTGGAGTGTTCTAAACTATGAAACAACCAATACTGTGGAAGGAATCCTGAGCAAATCAATATGGTTTAATAGTAATCTTAAAATAAATTAAAAAGTAATCTTTTTCCGAAAGTGGTGTGAAGCAGGAAATTTCTTTATTAATGGTTAAGTTGATGCCAAAAATGAATTATTAAGTCATGAAGATCTAGAAACCCAATACAACCTGAACTTAAACATTTCACAATATTACTTCGTGTTACACATGGTACTTAAAGTTTGGAAGGATATGATAAAAATGATGTACAACTTGAAAATTGTTTGTGTAAAGTCTCGCAAGCAATATTTTAGCTATTTTCGAGACGAGAACAAATTATCCTGCAATAAACGTGGAAAAAGGATAAAGAAAAATAATATATATGCTCATTGGACTAACCTTGTGAACTATATGTAAAAAAACTATGCTGTGTGTATATTACATAGTCCTTTGCATATGTATGTATGTATGTATGTATGTATGTATGTATGTATGTATGTATGTATGTATGTATGTATGTAGGTATGTTTGTATGTATGTATGTATGTATGTATGTATGTATGTATGTATGTATGTATGTATGTATGTATGTATGTATGTATATGAATTTGTTTATGTATATATAATTGTAGGAGTACACATACAGAAGTATTATCAACATTTTTAAACGTTTTAACAGATCTAGCCAAGGCTATCTTATGCCTTGCAAATAGAAAACTTAAACATTGTATCACTGAATTCATTAATGATAAAAATGTCACAACCGAAATATCTAAAGAATAATTATCTGCTTGTATAGGGACTTAGCAAGTAATTATAATACTTTGTGTCACTTTTTGCACAAGCGTATGACGTGCTACATGTAATTGTTTTATAAAATCCTTTATTAACTTGTACTGTACACTTTTAACAAAAAAAAAGTAATAAGTTTCGATATTTATGCATGAATAATAACAACCAAATTATTAGTAAACATTTATTCACTGGGTACTAGATTAAAAGTTGGCCTTCCCCTTTAAGTACTAAAGCGACTATAAAATTCAAATAATAATATCCTACTCTTGCGAAACATTTGTTAAGGTTCGTTAACAAGAAATTTTGCATAGATTGCTTTTCAATTTATGTATGTCTAAAAACTGAAGTCAAACAGTTTGTTAAGTTTGTTGTGGTTAACCGCAGTTTGTAGCAATGTTAAGCTATAGAAAGACTTCTACTTATTTTGAGAGAAGAAGCCAGAATACCTGTGAAAACCAACGACATTTGGCTGGCAAACTGGTAATACAAAGTTGGAGTCGATAACACTTTGCTCAAAGCCTTAGAGGTAATACTTACTAAATAATTCAGCCAGCAATTTAAATGAAAACATCAAATTAAATTGGATTTTTTAAATTTTCGATGTTATTTTAAAGTTCACAATCAGCTGATATTAGTTTGACTGTTACAGATTTAGTTGTTAAAATATTTACAGTTTTTTAAGTTAAGAGAACGCATTATTTGAAGTGTTTGTTAGTGTCATTTTCTAGATGATAACATATGTCCTTAAGGCTGTACAGGGGTTACCTCTGCCACGCCTTCTGTATTGACATCAGCATATTGGTTGCTATTGCTATGAGAACCAAAGGAAGATCCATAGCTATGAGAGCTGGAACTTGATCCGTAGCTGTTATGGTGAGAATTCGATCCATGGCTGCTATGCTGGGAACCCGATCCATGACCATGATGATTGTAATTGTGTCCATGTCCGCCGTAGCCATTATTACACTATAGCTATGAGAGCTGGAACTTGATCCGTAGCTGTTATGGTGAGAATTCGATCCATGGCTGCTATGGTGGGAACCCGATCCATGACCATTATAATTGTAATTGTGTCCATGTCCACCGTAGCCATGATTGCTATTGCTATGAGAACCATAGCTTTGAGCCTCAGAATCTGATCCGTAGCTGTTATGGCCAGAATTTGATCCATAGCTGTTAGAGTCAAAATCAGATACATGACCATGTCCTTTGTAGCCATTATTCCTTCTATGGCCATCATGGCCATGATTCCGTCCATGGCCGCCGTGACCCTGATTCAATCCATGGCCGCCGTGGCCATAATTCCATTCATGTCTGCCGTAGCCAAGATTCCATCCATGGCTACCGTGGCCATGATTCCATCCATGGCTGCCTTGACCATAATTCAATCCATGTCCACCGTGGCCATGGTTCGATCCATGTCCGCCATGAACATTATTCAACCTATATACACGGTATTTGGCGCCTGTAAGTTGACCGACATCCTTTCCTGGAACACAAATAAACATCAAATAACTGAAAAAAGACAAAAAGATTGATTGGTTCAATGTTTGCGTAAAGTGCTGCAAGCCATATTTTAGCTATATTCCGGGCGATGACAAATTAACCTAAAATGAAACGTGGAAAAGGATGGAAATTGTTTTACTGCCCCTGGAACCCGTTGCATTAATGCAGCATTAATTACAGACACAACAATTAACCTTGTGCAGCGGTTAAATGACCCTACTCTTTTTGAAATCTACAAAATGGCCATTTTTGTCTAGTGAATATTGTTATATCTTAAAACGTTACTTTTTGTTCTACTGCCAGTATGGTCCAGAAGAAAATATAATAACAATATAAACAAACTAGACTAAATAAACTAAAGAATGATGTTTAATTATGCATTATAGTTTTGTAAAATACGCACCCCAAAAAATTAAATGTGTGAAATAATACCTAACAAAATCATATTTAATACTTAAGTAGCTGTGGTTAATGGTTGCTCCATTGACTTCATTTATATAAATCTTAACTTATGCCGAAACAACATAACATCAAAGACATTTTAAAATATAAAATGTTTACACCAATAAACAGTACTGTTCAAACACTATAAAACTGTGTATTATTATTTTATAGCTCATATTCTTATAGCATCTTCATAACTTAAATAGAATGGTCAACTATTACTTACCACAATATCGAACTATTACTCCTACAACTGCGTCATTCAACAATACAACGAGAACCTAAGAAAACAATTTTCAAAGTGTTAATTTCATTTTAAGTTTTTATTGTACAACTTTAAACATACTTTGCACTGTTTGTTGTTGATAAAACAGAAGTGATTGTAAGTTGTTCTCTAATATAGAATTATAACACTAGTGAAAATGCAGAATATTTAATTAGCAACTCTTCATTACCAATCACACTGAAGAAACAAAAGCAAAATATTTCGATCTGCACTACCAACACATTTGTATTAAACATCTCTGAAATAGAATAGTCTTTAACTATTGCAAACATATTTATTAATTTTAAATTACTAAACTTACGCATATTGCAACGCAAATAATGGCCATTTTCATTTTTCGGCTTTAATCTTTTAATCTGGAAAGGGATTATATTTTTAACTTTTAAAGTAATTAAAATAATGAATGAACATATATGCATACATATGTTTAATCTCGGAAATTTAAGTACTTTTAAAGCATTAAACACAGTCACACAGTTTGTTATAAATTTAGCGCCATTTTACAAAATATTTTGTTCATTGAATACACATGAAAATATACTTTTTTCATATATTTTTACGTAATATTGTTTATCATTGATGAAGAAGCCATATTGATTATTTTTGTTTGAGTGATGTTTATGCCACTTTAAGCAACTTTTTAGCTATATTATGGCGTCTAGTTTTTACTGGAAAATGAAGCCAGACTACACGGAGAAAACCAATAACCTTCGGTATAAAAACTGGACATTCTTCTCATATAAAATTGGAGTCGGGCGTAAAAGCAGACAGTGAGACTCAAGCCCGCTGTTGAGGACCCAAAACGATAGTAACTGATAAGTATACAACTAGCCTAAATGGTAAAAATAATTAAGTTAAAAAACATTAAGGTAAACGAACTGTATTTAAAAAATATTCAGGAGAAAAAAATTAATAAAGAATAATTGGAGAAATGTGGTTGACCAATACAATCGAACAAAAAGTGCCAAAATAAAAATGTTTAAAAGTCCATTGAATATGAGCCTCCTTTCTATAAATAAACCAACTAGATCATTAACATGCAAGAAACGAGGCGCTTTCTAAACTATGTGACCCCCTTAGTCCCACGACCGACAATTTTCCTTTATAACTTGTATAGCATTCATATCCAGTCAATCCCCTCTATGGAATTCTTTGTGCACCTCTATAGGTTGAGTATTGAGAAACAACATGGTGTCAATAGGGTAATTTAACATTTGTTAGAAGCTGTAGGAGTAATGTATTCCATACTCTGATGTGTGGAGAAGTACGAAAAAAGTATTGAATCAGTTTTAATGTTCATTTATTTGTATATTTAAGAATGACAAAAGTCGTTATATATTATAAATGTGCTACACTATCTATTTGTGTTCTTCAAAGTTACACTACCAAAGGAAAACTAAGAATATCAATAATATAAGAAGATTATTGGTAAGGTACGTTATCAGAATGTAGAATTGACTTACCTCCAGGATAGATCCGATTTTCGAATAAAATTGACAGTACACTTTCTTGATATTTATAAACGGTGTAACAGATGTACTATTTAATTATGATAAAGGTTTTAGAAAAAGGTTTTAATATCGCATTACATATCTTTGTTTTTGCTGTAGTATTTTATACTGAAGTATAAATTTTCCTTATTTTTAAAAAGTTTATCTAGTCCCTTTTGTTTTAAGTATATTAAATTTTTTATCGACAAAACCTTGTAATTTAAATTATTCGGTTGCTGCTGTTTTCAAATATTACCACCAATCAAAGTTTTTATTTCCGAGTTTCTTTATGGATCATTTTCTGGCTATTAATACGCCGTATCAGTTGCATCAACATTCCTCTATTGTATGTTGGTTAGTATTGGTAAAAGACAAATAGCAAAAGAAACCGTCAAAACAACTTAAGCTTAAAGTCAAGGGACGATTACAAATCCGGATTGAGACAAACATATACAACATAAAAGAAATTAATAAGAAACCAGAAACCTACTTACTGAAATAAGAATCATGGGTAAACTTCGGGTCAATAAATTGTTTATTGTTACTTCTATTGCAAAAATGATTCTATAAGAAATGGAAAATTGAGGGGGAAAGTCAATAAAATTACTTCAACTAAACGCATGGATGAAATTTAAATGTTAATGGCTTCGGATTTAGTCTACGACATGAATCAAATTTATACTCCTACATATACGGATTAAATTTCAAGCCCTTTCTCACTATCATTTATGTATCAAATGTGCAATCTCACAGCTCTGGATCGACTTTTAACATCATGGATTAACATTCATATATGACAGCTTTAAATGAAGCTACGGCTTTCAATCATAAATAAGATTCCGGCTGTTAGACCTACAGTTGTGATTCAGATTCAGATTTCAGCTCTCAGATCTATAAAGGGAGAACTCAATTATGCCCTCACAACAACTAGATGCTTCTAGCTGTGTCGAATAAACTTTTATATTTCGCAATGATGTTTTCTTGTTTATATTAATTTTTGTTACTTTTTCTTTGCGATGAAAAGGATACAAAATATTGTACATAAATGGAATCAAATACATACCTTTTCAAATTGACTGTGTAGATGTCGTACAATTAGCAAATTAACAAAATATAATGTGACGACTTATAAGTATCACATTGTTATATGATCGTTCTTAAATACATATCTTTGTAATAAAAAAATTATATCTTCGAATTGTATTCACTTTATTGACGAATACTGTAAAACAATACTAGTACATCAAAATTAACCAAACGCGAACCTTACAATTCGTTTAATTACTAAAAGACAACTAATCAATTAAAAAATTAGAAAAAAATAACTACATATGACAGAAAGTACAAAATAAACTAGTGCATAAACGACTGACTATTACTCTAATGTAATATATGAATATTAGTATAAAATATGCACTAGGCTCAATTTGCGATTTAGCTAAGCTCAGTTTTTAATTTTAACAAGAGTCTAAACGAAATATGCTTGGGCAACATAAAATTAAGTATAAAGAACAAAATAATGCTTTATGGACTCATTCTTATGTGTAAATCAGTAGCTTTTAGTTATGATAGATGATACTTATATCAATCTAGTCGGACATATCCCGATTAGTGTGTCGGTATTGACGAAATTGAGTTAGGTATCACACGAGGCTTATATCCAATCCACTTCAGAGATAAGTTTTTTATTCGAGGCAACCTCAAAGAGGTATTTTGTGTTATAGCTTAGAGAATGTATATCGCAATAATTAATACTTGGCAAACGGATAGGTGGTCATTCCTGATGTTTTAATGTCAGACAGTTTAACAAGTCGTTGAGCTAGATCAATGCTGGAAGCAAATCCGAGCTTCATACATACATGTAAATATCAAAACAACTTCTCGATGGACGTGTTCATTTGTTGTATTATCATGGCATTTTATTTTGTATAAAATATACATAAGCGTTTCATAACAAGAAAAATAAGATTTTAAAATGTGATCGTAAAACTAGAAATAAAACAATCTCCTTCTTTCTTAAAAATATTTGACAATAATCATTATACACAAACAAAAATAACATAATGGACATCATATATGAAATGGAAACAGCAGTAATGAAATTGTTAAGGCAACTACCATGGTGTTGTTTAAAGTATTAATTGATGTGTTACAAACTAAAATCCCACTCTTAGTTTTAGTCCCCAGTTCCCATATATTAAAGCTTGTGTAGTTCTGCTTTGTATAATTCTACCGACGCCTTACGTGCAGTAACGACAACAATTTTTAAAATGTTACACTTGTTTTGCACTTAAAATGTATAAAAATAATTTGAAATAAATAGCATAACGTTTGTACTACAGTCCCTGTAACGTATAAGTTAACGAGACGCACGATGCACGAACGATGTACGAACGATGAACGGACGATATACGAACGTTGTATTCACGATATACGAACGATATGCGCACGATGCAGGAAACGATATACGATACGAAATACAATGGAAACGATGAGACGGCGTTTGTCGTTTTGATAGGTCGTTTCGTCTGTCGTATGGTATATCGTTTCTCACACCGTCAATGCATAGTTAATGATTATTCTTGGCATAAATGGTTTATTTGTCAGTATTTTACATCAGTCTTGAAGGCATTTACTAGTTTTCCTAGATACATAATAATTTAAAATGTACTTAATTGATAACAATCATTTGTGTAAATTTTATCATTCTTATATAACGCTATGTATTTTGTTATGGAACTTCCTTTATCAATAACATAACTGTGACCTCTGCTTTAAATAAATTTAAAACATAACTTAAACCATATCTACATTTCTTAATAAAAGCGTTTACAGTCATACGATTGAAAAAGCCGACAAAGTTAACCAATCCTGTCTATATGTTTTAACATGCGTATGCACCAATCATTTAATTCATATACACTCTAGATCTTAAACAAGAGCGTTTCTGCAGCAGAAACTATAAATTTCATCAAGTTCCTACCTTACTTAAATGTGCCAGTCATTTATATAATAATATTGTGTTTAGCATTCACTATGCCAAAATAGTGGCCAAGGTTGAAGACATAGTGCACGACCCGAAGGGAAGTGCACTATGTCTTCAACCTTGGCCACTATTTTGGCATAGTGAATGCTAAACACAACATTATTATAATTATTATACTGACTGTCTTGACTTGGAAAATTTATAACAAGAAGAAAAAAATATGGCATTAATGGAACATTAAATGATACCGCCACGTTGTGATGTAAAGTATTCCTTACGAAATTTATTGGGATCGTCCTTCCCAAACCTGGACATTTTCAGGCTTTCACCGCCGCTTTGTTTTATTTATTTTTTTTCTGTAGACGTTATACGTTGATCGACTTCTTCCGTTGACTAGGATAAAAATACCTTATTTAAAGCGCAGCAGTGATCAATCATTGATTACAAGTTAACCCCGCCCATTCGCGTGAATTACAATTGATTGACGTCCAAATCAATAGTTTTCTTAGGCAGGTTGGAGAAACTATGAGGGCATAGTGCACGAAGCACAATTCGTTTAGAAATATATGTCAAAATAGTAAAATATTTCTATTAAAGGACATTCTTACAGAAAGTATAATAATAACAAATAGTACCATTGTTGCAGTTTTCTAAAAAATACTATCATTAAACTTTTTCTGTCGCTTTTTGTATACCTGAAAATTGCCTATTTTGTCCTGAGGGGAAATTGATTCAACATAAATCTTAGTTCCCTTTCATTAAATGCGTACTTTGTTAACATTCATAAGTCCCAAATATAATCTAAAATATTGCTTGGTGGACGTCAAGCAATCCATAAATCAATCAATCAAATATTCAAATATTCAGCTATAATAGTATATTCTTAAAACTATATTTTTATTCAATCATTTTACTGACATCTCTTTCTAAAATTTAAAAAGATCGTTAGCTATATTCACAGACGCGTTTTTATACAGTACTAAGTGTTAAACTACAAAATTGTTGTCATTATTTTGTTTTCAGATATATAATTATTTTTGTTTTCTTATCTACATCTAATGATTGTCTATATGTATAAGGTGGTAAATAAGCAGCGGGATGTTACCAATCGTAAAGAATGACACATTTGTATATCTTGTGGTAATTTTGCGGGATCATCAAAGACACAGATTCAGATTCATCCACTTTATAATGTAATTCATACATTTGCAGTTATAATTTTTAAGGAAGTGTCTTTTAACAAGACGTTCTTTCGTCCCTGTTGTTAATATCGGAAAACTGTAAGTAGCGTTGTGAAGGTTTATTTTTTATTTTTCGAAAGAATACTACACTAGCTTTAAATCGAACGTTTTAAATCTTTACATAGGACGACAGAGAGGATCACCACCCTTGACAATTACCTGACAAACATGAATTCAAATTTGTTTTCACCGTACAATGCTACTCACAAAACAATACGTAAGCATTTATAACATAGACGATTAAGTTAGATATCATCTTCGCTAATCAATCAACTTTAAAAAATGACAGCAATGTACTGTGATTTAAATGAGACAAAAATTATTTTTTAAAAATTGTAATTAGCTCTTAATCAACAAAACCCAAGACGTATTGCCAAACAATTCCAATCGCCACAATGTCTTTTAACAGTTTAATGTATTATTAATTTATTAATACACTTAAAGTTCAAAATATTTGCACTAAAGTTTACCGTGAGTTAATGTTTTTGATCATTTGAAAAATAATTTGATTTCTTGTTTGAAGTTATAAGCCACTTTCAGCACTTTTCAGCAAAGGGGGACGGGTCAAATATTTAATGGAGAATGAATCGCGAGATCCTGGTGGAAGCCCAAAACTTTTCGGCAAGGAAAGAGGGATAAAGTCGAGCACACACTTTTTAGTTAGTTTAGTTAGTATTGAAATACTGCTTCACAGCTCTTTAATAATACAATGCATTTTGTATCCCAAACATACCGTTTTTCTTTTATAAATTTCAATATATAATAAAATTTTAAAAATAAGCAAGAGACGCGTGAATCGTAATGCACTATAAAGTTAGTTGAAAATACGAAAACGTACGTTTATTGTAATGATTGTTACTATGAATAAAATTTGTTCGTTATTTTATGTATACTTGTTACTTACGTGGGGTACAAAGGTGCACTAGTAAGAACCGTTAATTGTTAATAAGTAAATTGCAATCATCACAGGTAATAGAAGATAACGTGTAACTTTGAAGTTATTTTATTACAGTGTAATTTTGATTAACTTGATTATCTTTTGGTAATTACTCTAATTTCGAAGTAGCGAAGTCATACGGGCAGCATCATTTTAGTTGATGAAAAGGTGGAGATACGTGTATTTTTTTTAGATATATCGTAAACTATCTGTTAGTGAAGACAAAGAAAAACGTCTTTATGCCGGTATTTATATTTCATCGTTTTGATAAAATGTTCGTAGACACACGAGCAGTCATTTTCAAAGTTCGAATAAGTATATCAAGTTGTCGTTTAATTACAAACTAATAGGTACTTACGACAAAATCCTTATTTTTTTAACAAACAAATATACTAGTCCCGCTTGTTACATGCGTATGCAAAATCCGCGCTCCTAAATATATGTACTCATCCATTAGACAGCTCAAAATCAAATATTACTTAGAAAAAAGGTGTTCAATTTGAAATAGGAGTGTCTCGTACATGCAATTATGCACAAACGCTACATTAATGTAACTCCTTTGAACATTGTTTTATCTCGGCGGAGCTACATTACTGTAGCTTTTGTACACAAGTGTAGCTGTTTTTGTATCTATACCATCTGGTATAACTATTTTATTCATAATTTATCAATGCATTTGTTTAATTTAACAAAACACGGTATCATATCTCCTGTTCAGTGTATTTGTTTATTACTTGTCATTTAAGAGCATATATAAACTACACATAAATGCACATGCTCTGTTCCCTAGCTGGAACAGTGTCGGTAAAACAGCTCATGAGGTGGTGTTCTTTTCTTATAAACCATATCGAATTTAAATAAAATTTGTTTGTATGTTCCGATTTATTTATTTATTTATTTATTTATTTATTTATTTATTTATTTATTTATTTATTTATTTATTTATTGTTACTTTTTAACTGACGACTAAATTTACAGTTTATATTATGTAAAAAAAATTCACATCCTGTTTAATGCAATATTGTATCAAAGTATAGGATTTTTTTTTACGTCAATGATTCATTAAGATATAAAAAAGAATATTAATGCACAGTTATAATCCTTAGAGAAGAAAGATGTTATTTAATGTTGCAGTTTATTAAACGTAAATAACGATGTTCATGTAAAATCAAATTGCTCAAGCACTATACGATGTACGCTAATACAACAGAAACATACGGCGAACGATAACACAAACGATAAACCATACGAGGTTCGATAAACCATACGATATATGCTAATATAAACGGAAAACCATCCGATGTACGAACGATTAACGCATAATGTAGGAACGATAAAATCGTTAACTTATACGTTCCAGGGACTGCAAATAGCTCTCTCGTTTGGGGGCTGTCAGGTCGTTAGGCAAAAAGACTGACTAAGGACAACATTGTTTTGAGAGTGCCACGCACTTTACACGACCCCTTTTCTAGATGTCAATAGAAGTAGGCTCTTTGTACCCGCTACGAAATGCTAATTTTTTCTCCCCTACCCATACCCTTTACTCTTTGAGTGATATTCGCATTTGGTCTACTCTTCCCAGATTGATTTATTGTTTGTAAGTTCGTTATCGTCCTTAATATAGGTGAAATAGTCGATGAACGTAAAGCAAACATCCAATCAATCACTAACGATTCCCTCAATTTTGCTCAGAAAATTTCAAGGAGTAGTTGCGTTTGGTTATGCCCAAATTTAGTTTGCAAAAACATACAACGGTCATAAAGAAAAAGTCACAAACCTCATATCCTAGTTAAGTTCCCCGTGGCGACGATGATCTACCTTGGTAAGAAAAAATCAGTTAAAGATATAAGGGAATTCTTACAAAAATAAACTCTGAGGCTTTTGAGGTGTTAGAATAACTCTTGGTAGAACTAAGCTAAAACTCTGAGGGTACAAATTGCCTTAGAGAAGGGTTAGGTAACGAATGCTAAGGGATAGTGCTAGTGTAGCCGTAATTCGTTCGTATATGTAATTCCGCATCTTCAGTGGGTACCTATGACTGTCTTGATAGGAAATATCATACATATTTTATATCAATATTCACACTGGGTCACTGACACAAATAAACTTTTATATATTTCAGGAAGGCAGTTGTGTTGTCATCCTTAGATCAAACCATAAAGATCTAGCAGGTAGTGTCCAAATTAATTAACGAATTACGAATTTTATTGAGTAGATACTTAACATTTAAATTTTCTTTAAATACTCAACAGCTGAAAAACATTGTCCATTTCCAATAATCTAACTCGGTATTTCCGCAAGTGACTGATTGTTGACGTCATAATTATATGTATTAATGACGTTGACTAAAAATAAATTATTCGGCAAACAAGTGACGACACTAACAATTGTGAATTGCAAATATTATTTGACTACTTGTAAAAAATTGTTTTTGTTATTTCTTTTCATGATATTGAATTTAAAATATAAGAATTGTTTTCAATTGTTGGTAAGATTATTGGATATAGACAACTTTAGGTCGGTTTACGCTGTACTATTGGCGTGAACAAACCCCAACACGTCTATATCCAATAATATAACAAGCAATTGAAAAGTGTTAGAATACAAGCTTTACAGGAAATTAAAAGTGTTGTTTTTTTTATAAAACATTGCCGAAGACAAAAGGGAAATTGCAAATCCAGTTACAGACAAACATTTGCAACGCACAACAAAAAGCAAAAACACCAAAAACAGAAAGTGAGCGATCCGAACCCAATAAAAACCATTAGTGCACTAAGATACCGGACGACTAAGCAGTACCTGCCTATAATTTACACCCATCTAGTTAAAAAGTTAAATCCAAGAGTAGGAAAGACTTAGTAAAAATGTTCGATCGTATTTGAGAGATTGATTTACCTTAACAATAAATTAAATCATGGTAACGACCAAAGTATTTCTAAAGGGATAGCATCAACCTAGGTACGACATTCCTTTATGAGTATCTTAGTAATTAATAGTATTGATTGATCTAGAAAATATGGTCTAAAGTATTGTTCTTGATATCTGTATCAATAATTGTATAATTGATTGCATCAATGATATTCATGGCAGAACTGGAATGTCACACAAAGACTAATAATCTGTTAGTTCTTGTGCAATGCTGATACTTTGTGTCATTTCTAACAAGCATAAGACGTGCTAATGCTCATTCAAATTAATTCTCGCACAGCCATGGATCAGGATTAAGATTTCATCATAATAGATTGAAAAAGATTCCGACAGTAACAGTTATTAAACGTTGAAATATTAGATTCGAGCTCAAAAAATCATGGAAGGAGCCACTATACAGACCCATACAATAACTAGATACTTATAGTTCTGGCGACTAAACCCTTCTAATTGTCACTTATGCTTACGTTACATTTTCCTTGCGGTACAAAGTAAAAGTAATAATATTGTACATGAATAAAATCCAATTAAATTGACTGGGCGATTTTTTATAATTGTTAAATATACTTTACCTAATAAGGATCAAATTAATCTATGATCGATGTTAACATACATATATTAGAAAGCAATGGTTTTGTTTACGCGTTAGGGGTCATTTTGGTCAAGGTTTCACTTTTGTATCTCTTACGTATAAATACAACATAATATCAAAATTTAGAAGATAGCCTTAATTTTTGATATTGTAAAGTTTTTCAAGGTTAATGGCAATGATGACCAACAGTGAAAGTGCCATATCGGTATATGTTGTTGTCACTGGAATATCGCTGTTTACAATATATTTCATTTAACCAGGGAAGATAGCTCGCAAAAAGGATTCAATCAAAATAAATGACACTCTAAGACCATAACAAGATCTACATTTTGATTCAGGTTTTAGTTCTCAGTATTATGGTTAAGAAGAAGATCTGCAAACAACACTATGTCAAAAATTAGAATTTGGACTTGAGCTTTGAACAATGACTTTATGAAAGGTCAAGGTCAATGATGACCAACAGTGAAAACCCCAAGTCTCTATAACATCTGGTTCATGAGTTACAATCTTCCAACATTTACTTGCAATATAGAAGGGGAAATAACTTCTAATGATACGTAGTAGTCAAAATCCTTTGCACACAAGCTTTTCGTAACAGGGGAAATAACTCGTTAAGAAAAAAATGTTCGTGTACCAGGATTAATGTGAAAGCTTAATGTCTAATACATAAAATGTACAAAATGTCTTTGCCACATTTGACAAGGCAAAATTTATAATGGCAAAAAAAACTTTAAATGAAAAAAAAACATAAGAGAGACTAGTAACAAGAACGCTCACTATTAAAGTCGTAATCCCGAATAAATGCAAATGACAAAAAAGGCACATACGAGTACACAAACGACTGACTAGTACAATTAGGATTCTTGTTTCTTAATCTGAATATCTAAAAATGAATGTAAATTATTTGGCTAGTAATTTTTTCCACATTTTTCGGACGAAAGTTGAACAAAGAAGTGGATGTTAGAGGTAACAAGTGCAAATAATAACATTACACAGGTTTATGGTACGCTAAAAAATACAATCACATAAGTAAACGTGAACAAAATAGTCAATACACTTAATCCTTTTTAGCTATTTGTCATAGTCTTTTATTTTAAAAATGAGATAAGTGTAATATGCAGTGGCAACATCAAATTGCGTAGAGAGAAAAAGACAATGCTAAATGAACGTATGTTTGTATTTGTAGCTCTCTGTTATGAATCCTATAATTGTTGATAATAATATCAACTGAGAAGAGTATAACATTAGTGTGTCGTTATTGACGAAACAATTACAGTTCAGAAATCATTGTTTTCAATCGGAGGCTACCTTCAATGCAGTATATTATAGATTTAAGAAGTACAAAGAGGATTTATATGCCATTTTTTTGTAATAAACAAATTAAGAAACAAGCACGTGCTAAATGCAGATGTTGCAATTCCAGACAGTTTAACAGGTATTTGATAAGAAAATAGTGTACAATTATTCGACAATTTTTGAGCTAACGAAATGCGGAATGCTACCCGGGCTTTATTAGTACATGTAAAAAGGAAAACGACCACGTCCTCAAAAGACAAAGGAAAAATGAAGCATTCACAAACTTAAAACGATTGATCGATTAGATGAGTATTTTACGTCCAGTGATCAGTTTGTCAGCTAAATGCTGAGCGAGAACAAGTAAACAATCTAGAAATCAACCTAACAAAAGAGTGGACTATAGGGAAACAATTTTTGACTGACACTGGAAAAGTATAGAGTATTGAAAAAGGAAAGAAAATTTGGCTAAAATGTAACTACTTTTTTCAAATTTGAAACATTTGGTTTTTATCGAGAAGGATCGCGACACATTTCAAACACGTTATCCACTACGGTATGCAACCAGGTTTTCCGTATTATGCCCTTAAAACCCCTAAAGAGGGAGTCATCCCTATTCGTAACAAGCGTTGCGCTGATCTGTGGGCCAAGCATTGGGAACATTCCCAGTATGGTCTCAAAACTTAAACCGAAGAGAAGCAACTGATTAAAGTTCCGATATTATGAGTGTGGTCATTTGATGTACTTTCAGCAAATTTTATGTCATGTAAAATGTTGACAACGTACCATTACTAAGCTTTAAGCAAGAAAAATAAGATTCTAAAAGTGGGCGAAACAATTAAGGTAAACGATCAACAAAAATAGTTTTTTTCTTTCTTCTAAATAATGCGACAATAAGTAATTGTCAACAAAAAAGACCACAATGTTCTAATCATATCTTAAAAGCTGAAATAAACCATATAAAGTTCTGTCAGTTCTTCGTGTATAATGTTTCTCACGCCTACAGTTTAGCAATGATAAAAAAAGTTATAATAAATTGTTACATTTGTTTTGGCTTAAACAACTGATACAAAAATTAGAGATAAATAAGATGCGTTTTTACTTGATAGTCCCCTAAAAATCATGATATGCAG
The DNA here is from genome assembly GCA_944474755.1 of Limnoperna fortunei. NCBI lineage: Eukaryota > Metazoa > Mollusca > Bivalvia > Mytilida > Modiolidae > Limnoperna > Limnoperna fortunei. The sequence continues at coordinate 68,474,902 of OX104112.1, forward strand.
ATAAGTAAAGACACCAGCACAACGGAATACATGACAACACCAACAACAAATAAAAAGTTGTTGCAAAAACATTTAACGTTAAATGTTTGCAGCTGCAACCTTCGATTTAATAGGGATTTACAAAATTGTTTCTAATTGTAAGTGTGATGGATTACAGTTTAAAATTTAATCCGTAAACAACCTTGTTAGTTTTTGAAACATTTTCATTTAGTAAACTCTGTATGATTTAATTGTAACAGACTGTAATACTACCTTTTAAGCTTGAAACAGTAACATATAATTAAAATCAAATGATAAGTGAACAAAAATTATTTACTAAGTACGAGATTAATAGTTGTCCTTCCTTTTAATTACTAAAAATGACCATACATTCCAATGACATGCCGCATTTAATCTTGCAAAACATTTTTGTAAGGTTAGTTAGCCAGAAATATTGCAGAGATTGATTGAATTTATATGACTAAAATAATGTATAAGGTCAAACGGCTTGTTTCTCGTTAAATGTGGATTAACGCCTCTTTATAGCAACGTTTAAGCTATATTGAGGCGTCTAGTTATTTTTGAGGGAAACAACGGCGAAAACCTTTGGTTGAGAATCTAGTTATCTGTGTAAAATAATGTTGGAATTGAGTGCATTTGCTCACAGCCTCAGTATTAATCCTAATTTAATAACTTAGCCAGCGTAGTCAAATGAAAACCACAAATAATATTTTGGGTTTTTAATTAATTTTTCGATTTTAAAGTTCACAATCAGCTGATAGTAGTTTGGCTAACATATATATATATTGTTGAAATTTTAAAGAGTTATTTAAATTAAGATAGCTCATTAATTTTTAAGTGTCCATTATTGTTATACTCTGGTTGATATCATGATAAGTCTTTAAGGTTGTACAGGGGCTACTTCTGCCTCGCCTTCCGTATTGACATCTGCATATTGGTTGCTATTGCTATGAGAACCAGAGGAAGATCCATAGCTATGAGAATGAGAGCCGGAACTTGATCCGTAGCTGTTATGGCGATCCATGACCATGATGATTGTAATTGTGTCCATGGCTGCCGTAACCATGATTGCTGTGAGAGTCAGAACCAGATCCGTAGCTGTTTGAGTCAGAACCCGATCCATGACCATGATGATTGTGATTGTGACCATGGCCGCCGTAGCCATGATTGCTTTTGCTATGAGAACCAGAAGAAGATCCATAGCTGTGAGAGTCAGAACCAGATCCGTAGCTGTTAGAGTCAGAACCCGACCCATGACCATGCTGATTGTGATTGTGACCATGGCCGCCGTAGCCATGATTGCTATTGCTATGAGAACCAGAAGAAGATCCATTGCTGTGAGAGTCAGAACCAGATCCGTAGCTGTTAGAGTCAGAATCAGATCCGTAGCTGTTAGAGTTTGAACCCGATCCATAACCATGTCCGCCGTAGCCATGATTCCATCCATGACCGCCGTGACCATGATTCCCTCCATGACCGCCATGACCATGTTTCCCTCCATGGCCGCTGTAGCCATGATTCAATCCATGACCGCCGTGGCCATGATTCCCTCCATGTCCACCGTGGCCATGGTTCCATCCATATCCACGGAGGTGGTGTGCACCTCTATGATAACCACCATGATTTCCTGGAACATATAAACATGAAAATAATTGAACAACGGATTGACTGATTAAAGAACACATTTACCAGCAATAAATATACGTAGAAATGAAACGGACAAACAAGAGCACAGGTTTGAAACATTAAGTAGGTAAAAAACATGTAGAAATGTTTCGCGGCTACAGTAAGCCTACTCTGTATTGAAATCTACAAAAGGTAATTTTATGTAAGGATCGTGGCAAATTGTACAAAAGTTACCCATATTGGTTCGCTATCAGGTTTTTCGTATTATAATGTGACACCACAAAAAAGGTTAAAAAAATATGGAATAAATAAACTTAAACAGGAGATCATAAACACCAAAATGTTTCAAATAATTACTTCCCACATTCAAGATTACCTGCTGCGAGGTGGATAATAAGAATATTTCGTTTTTAAAAATCACAGTCAAGTTGTCTCAAAACATTGTCAATAAATTTCCTTATTATTTTTTTATTTTAATACAATGACAAACACACAATGGTCGAAGGGATGCCTTAAAATAAGTATGCTTTGTATTGAAAGGCAAATACACTCATCGATTCAGAACGTTTTTAAATGCACTAATCGCAAGTAACATATTTGGAGATATGTATGTCTTGGTTTTTCCGTTCCCTCTCCGTTTGTCATGCTTATTAAACTTTACAATTCCTGCAGTGATGATTAATATTTTGGTCTATTGACAAATCTATGTTTCTATACTGTGGCTGAAACAACATAAAACCAAGGACAAATTGGTATAATTGCTAAAATATTTACACGGATCAACGGTACCTGTGCAAATTAAATGAATGTGTATTTTTTTATAAGCTTATAGTTTTGTAATATCTTCATAACTAAGATACAAAAGCCAACTAGGACGTACCGCCATGTCTTCGACCTTTTCCTCCTGCAACTGCATCATCCAACAATACTATGAGAACCTATAAGAACAATTTTAAGGGATAATTAAATTTGCGTTTTACATCATACAACTTTAAATATAAGTGGCTATGACGGTTCTAGATAACAAAGAAGTGAATTAGTTCTCAAATATATAAATAATTGCAGAATATTTTATCAGCGTCTATTCCATTACCAATCCCACCAAGGACACACGAAACCAATATTTGTGTCTTTTTCGGTCTGCATAACTTGCGACGCATTTGTTCTAAACGTCTTTGAACTATAAAAGTCTTTAATTTTGCAAAAATATTAATTACTAAACTTACGCATATTGCAACGCAAAGAATTGTCACTTTCATTTTTCGGTCGTAATCTTAAACAATATCTGGAAAAAAGAATATAGTAACATACTGGATAAAAAGAACTGGTATCAAAAGTACCTAAAATAATTCATGAAACATATATAGTATCTATATCTTTAATCTAGGCTATCTAGTTTCCTTCAAAATACTAAACTTTAAATAAAAAATATACAAACAGTTGACAGAGTTTAGTATAGTTTTTTTCAAAAAAAAAAAATACGAGAACATATACTATTTATTTATTCATATATTTTTGTTCAATAATGCTTTTCATGGATGACAAATGATATTGATTTTTTTAAAATAAATATATAACTGGCGTTATTGGAAAGCGTTATGCAACTCATATAATAACTTTGAAAAATTAATTAAGGTAAACGAGGAGCATATCAGCAACACCCAAGAAAAAATTTAACAAAGACTAATTGACAAGGATTGCCAGTTTTCCTACCGAAGGTCGGGGTTTCTCTCCGGGTACTCCGGCTTCCTCCCCCAATAAAAACTAAACGACATGAAATAGCTGAAAAATTGCTGAAAGTGGCGTTAAACATACAAACAAACGAACAAAAAAAACCAATAAATTGTTTAAGAAATGGAAGTGACAAAAGACCAGACAGGAAAAGTGACAAAATAAAAATGATTAAAATTGCCAAGAACATAATGAGCATACATTTTTTAGCAGAATTAAACAAACATTTGAAGAACATGTCGTTAGTAAACCTTTTTTCTCCACGACCAACAATTTTTGTAGAATTACCTTCCTAATGAAGGATATACGTCGTTGTTTTTTGTTCATTATTATAAATGTGCTATTACTGCTAAAATTTTTCATTAACGTTGCACTTAAGAAAACCAAGAATGATTTAAGGAGATTCCGGTTACTTATAGATAATCAAAATATAACATTGACTTACCTTCAGGAAAGATCCAATTTTTGAATTAACATTTGTTGTACGATTTCTTGGTATTTATTTGTAGTGATGGTGTAGCAGCTGTACATTTTACTAATGAAGGAGTGTAGAAAAAAGGTTTCTTTGGCAAGTTTTTGTTCAAAAATGTTTTTGTTGTATTTTAATTTGATTTTAAATGTTTATAGGTTTTTAAAGGTTTCTTTAGTACATTGTGTTTGTTAATATATGTTTTGTATTAACATTTTGTTTTAAATTTTATTATTTGGTTAAAGCTATATGCTACATTACCAAATGATTAACTACTTGATTTGTAGGTGTAGCCCGTGTAATTAGAAACGTTTTTGAAACATACAGTAATTATTAAATATACAATAAATCAGCAGTACATTAGTATACACATAAGTTGTCATAAATATTACACCAAAATTTTTTGTATATTGTAAATGATAAAGCTGATGGTCCATCTGGGGAAATAAATGTTTCTTGTTATTAACAATAGCATTTTACACAGTTCTGTTGTGATCAATCAGAAACTGTTTTATAGAAATTATGCATATCTTACTTTTGCCAAAGTATTTTTCTCCGTAATAATTACAAAAAGAATTTCAGGACCATATGTTAGTTAGTATTTAGAATATTTGTCGTTTTTTTATTACCTGTGTTTACTGACAGAATTAAATCTGTAACAATTTGTAAAATTTGTGAAATGAAAGGACAATTCTTGTACAATTGAACAAAATTCTATAAATTTTGGTGAATTTTATACATAATAAAATGTCATCAAAAATAACAAGGCTATATGTAATAGAATTTACTACTTCAAACGTGCGTTTCGTCTAATTAAGACTAATGAGTGGCGCTCAAACCCAAACAACATTTAAAATCAAAATGATTTTGATGTTGTGTAGCTTTTATCACCAGTACTCCTCCACAACGTTATACCAAAATAAGGCTAATGTTGATTAACGTTCTATTTTTTATATCATATTATTATTAACTACCCAATAACAATTAGTATACAGTGAAATACTATCATGTATAGGTCATTTGATATTTATATGGAGAATACTACTTTGATAATTTTGACTAAACGTAGCAGAGATGATTTATTGAATGTCTACCCTTACATTCCTTGCTTGGTTCAGATCTTTTTTTTATGAACAAACCAAATCTGAAACTAATAATCAAAGCGCAACGATGGATGAGAACATGTATCGAGGTTACAAAAGACAAGGAATTACAAATCAAATGAAGAATGTTGCTGAATTTTTATAACAACAATATAACCTATTCTTACTTCAACATTATAGTGTTCGGCATTATCAATCTTTTGGGTAAAACGCCTCTGATGAGTCTTGAATAGACAAAACGCGCGTCAGGCGGAGCAAACTTTATTGCCTGGAACTTTGTTGTATTTTTGATTTATACATAAAGCAAGATGTTTTACGTCATTTAATACATGGACATGTACTTTTAATATCCAACTTATATATCAAGGCCGATTAATGGAGAGAAATGTGTCTTATTTATAAAAAAGTACTTTTTTACTCGACGACCCTAAACTGTATCACAGATTTTTAAAAATCGCAAAAACACAAAATTTCCTCTTGTCAAATCTTTTTCTATGTAACGTACTTGATTTGCATTACAATGTAAAACATTTTCTATGTTGATTGTTTAAAAAACTTATACAAACGACTAAAAATCTATTTATCAGAACATATTGTTATAGGTAGTTAGCTTTTGTTGTAAAGTTATCTTGTACTATTATTCTTTCAATATATGAACCAAGTGTTATATTGTAGTAAATGTAATATACCTTTCAGTTTGTGTATGTGGTAGTTAACATCAAGGTGCCGCTTAAACTATTGATGAATCTTTGATGTATTGTGTAATAAATAAACATTGTTCAAGTACTTTGATTATACAATATTATATGTAATTCAATGTTGATTATAATTGGCCACGCCCTACTGATCGAAATATTTTTGTTTTTACTAATCAGTCATATGAAGGTTTTGAAGGAAATTGTGTATAGCTTTGTATGTCCAGTTATTGTAAAAGAATTGATCTTTAAAATTTGACATTTATTTTTATGACATATTCTGACACTTATTTATATTATGAAATTTCTGAGATTAATGTGTGTGAATATTCCCATTACTGTTAGTTAGTTCATTTATATACTAATTACGCGTAAAATTCAATTTCATAACATTTTACTAACACTGAACTTGTCTTAGAACAACTTGCAGTCAAACAAATTAAGATCTTACAAAAATCAATCCTCATTAACAACAAACTAACGTATTAATGCTTTGTTAGCATAAATTGATTTGCGTTAAGCCTGTTTGTTATATTGAAAAGAACTTTGACTTGCACGCATTTTATACTCATTGTACCCAATGAGTTAAAACATAAAAGGCATTAGCAAAATGGAAAAACAAATGTTTACAGAGGTCATATACCCCTAAATTCCTTCAATTATGAGAATTAAAATACGTAAATTTATCCCACTTGTAAATTAATAATTTATTTCTGAAGGCGACATTTTCCACTTTCCTTTATGTACTTAAATAATGTATTGTTACATTTTACCTGCATTATATTGTATTGCAATGTATCTCTATATCACTCTATTAGTTTACTGGTATATAAAGAAATTTTTGAATACAAAATTTGTTTTAATTGATAAAAATTGATCTCTATAAGTTAATTGTTTAATCTAATTATTATGTAGTAACAAAACCGCAGATATACACATTTTACTAAATGATGTCATTTATTGCCCACACAGATTTGTTAGAATAGTCAAGCTTTTTGTAGCCATTTTATTTGTTACGCGACGTTTTTTTTTGTTACCTAGTGATCAGGTTACAATCTAGCTATAAATTGTTTTAGTAAAATATGGTCTACAAAGGTTGATTTTTTGTTTCTTTGTTATTAAAATTGAATGTTAGTGACACGGAGGATAAATACTCTGATAAATGTTAAGGTCTAAAATATGTAACTAATTAAACATGTAGATATTGGGTATTCTCTTAAAACTGTTCCGTTGTTACCACTCTTTACTCTTTGGCACGACTAAGGTAATAAAATACAATAAAGATTTTGGGAAATACTACTTTCTCTAGGTACACTTGATCCAGTAAATAAATGATTTCGTGTCATCGGTATTCTTATTGTCACAACTATCTGACAATTAACATAATATATGATTTGTATAAACACAAAGCGCTCTGTGTTTTATGTATTTGTGAATAAATGAAACGCAAAGCAAATCTGATTCGCGTGAGTTATATTATGTGCATAACATGATAGCTAATTATATTAAATTATTTATGTTTTACAAGTTATTATCGAGTAAATATTCAGATCAAATAACGAGACTACTCATAAGTCAAAATCATACTTATTTCTTTTCTCGTATAATTTATATTTCCATTCTAATTTTAATATAAAATTCTCTAAAGACAAAAAAACAATAAAGCAGATACTGAAAATCCCGACGATTCCTTGATAAATGAACACTTCCTGTTCTAAGTAATTGAACAGTTTTGTAAAGCATTCATACAAATGTGACTTAGTATTTAACCTATTTCGACTGATTGGATTCTAAATTTCGCACATTTTGGTTTACATGTAAATTTTTACCATTTGATATATGTAATCATTATTATATTTTAATTTTAAATGTTAATGACAAATTTGTCTACATCCAAATAATTTTCAAAAACTGTAATAGTGCACATAAAACAAAATTGTTAATAGTGCACACAAAAAACCCACTTTTAATGAAATATTATTTGAAGCAAAACAAAATAGAAAAAGGCATATGTATTTTAAACGTTAAGAACATCTGAGGAAGAAAAACTACTGTTAGAAAAACAGTTTTTACAAATCTTGTACTCTAAGGTAAACAGCTGTAAAACCAGAATTAGTCGTCTATCATATAAATAAAGGGTTTGATTCGGTTAAGTTCAGACAGCTCGCCGCCGGAGGTCTAATTTTAACGCATTGAAAGTAAGGTCAGATTTAATATTATATATGTTACATGCATAACAACAATGTTTATTATTTTAATTTCATTAAAACACTGCGCATTACAACTGTCAAAAAGACAACCCAAAAATTAAACTCCAAGAAATCGGCAAACTCCAGACCCAAAAACCAAAAATATAGTAACTGCAAATGTCCCGACCTGTTACAGGCATTTGAAAAGAAATGGAGAGTTAAACCAGGTTTTATGGCATGCCAAACCTCCTGCTTCCATAACTGTATTTTGTGATTTTGGTATTTGAATAAAATGGATAGGTATAACAAGTATAATACCATTAGTCAAAATTTCAGCGTAAAAACTCACTAATAATAAAAAAGTATATTATGAAATTATTGTTTTTTATTAACATTGATTTGAAATTTAGTATGAACCAAAAATAATAAATATCAGTATCACCTATCCTTTGTAGTTTCACGCCATAAACATGGGTAAACGCCTAGGTGCCTTAAATATTTTGTAATATCTAAATTTAAAATACAAATATAACCTATAAGTATTTGGAGAGGATCAAAGTTTGCCAATTGCTGTGAAACAAAAAATAAGATTTTGCTTGTATTTATTTTTTTAGATTTCGCTACTATATAAGACCCAAAAATGAAAGGAATTATTGCTTGTGTTTCATTTGTAGTAAGTTCTGTTTGTTTATTATTGATATGTTATAAAGTTATAAAGTATTAGAATAAAATATGGTACAATTAAATCATAAAACTCGGCCTTGTTGTATGTTTATACATAAAAATATAAAAAAACCAGTTTGTATATATTATTTCGATAAATTAAATGATTAAAGTTTACTTAATGTACGCGAGCAATATATCGGATAGATTCAGAACGAGAATAAGTTTACTTGTAAGACAATGACAATATTGTGGGGACTGAATGAATTATACTAACTAAAAATTAAGCTATTTATTTGTTTATACTTATTTTAGGTCTTCCTAATTTTGGTTGATAACGCAGTTGCCGGAGTGGTTAGGTACAATACTGGTCGTTATAGCGGTCATGGAGGTATGTTGTTGTTTGTTGATGTTAACTACAGATATCTTCTGTCTGTCAATCAAATATACCAAGTTTTTGATATGCAGTGTGTAGACTGTATTTGCCGGACTGCGTATAACATTTGAGAAATTCGTCGATTCATCCGTTTAACATCGTTATTATCTAGTCTTAAAATAATTTTAGTTCGGATGAAATTGATTCGTATTAATGAGACAGATGGCACTATTGGGTTAGGGAATTTATAAACTGTTAATGATATACTATTTATAGTCATAATGTATTATTTAACGTGTTCATTGTGATGTTTATATGATTCTATATTGTAAACTTATACCAATTTGGAATAGTTACGTAAAGAACAGTAACTAATTAGACAACTAAAAGTATCGCTTTGCATATGGTGTGGGTTTATTTACGAATATTTCTTAGCACTATTAATTAGCTGAAAACATCAAATATAAACTGTCACAATTAGTAGTTGACTAAATATTGTAAAATGTACGATTGGACGTTGTTTGATTAAAATTTAATATATAAATATGTATAGCATAATAATAGCATAATATTATAATTAGGCCATGGACGACACAGGAATGGATATGGACATGGATATGGGGGACATAAGGGTCATAACGGATATGGCCACGGAAAAAATTACGACAGCAGCGCAAGTCAAGAAGGTATATGTTTGTTTTTCTACACTACATAATAAAATGTCATATTCATTGAAACGGATGCCAATGTAAAACCTTGTCTAAGACTGAAAATATACAGTTGTTTCTGTACATTTCTTGTACATTGTGAATTTCTTGTTTCCAGATCGAGAGTGGTTTTGATAATTGTATTTCTTTTTGCGTTTTACAGGTAGGCAGAATATCGACATATCAATGCCAATGAATTTCTACAAAAAAGGTGGATACAAGCATTCAAAACACGGTTATGATGGTTATGGTTATGGATCAAGCTCTGACTCTAACGGCTATGGTTATGGATCCAGCTCTGACTCAGACGCCTATGGTTATGGGTCAAGTTCAGACTCTGATAGCTATGGATCAAGTTACAGCTCTGATAGCTATGGATCAAGTTCAGACTCTGATAGTTATGGATCAAGTTCCAGCTCTAATAGCTATGGATCGAGTTCTGGATCAAGTGGTTATGAGCAAAGAGCTGACGTTGAAGAGGCTGAGGTAACTCCAGCACCAGTAGTATAGTGTGTTACATACATCGTAGAAGACCAGAGCTTAATATATGGATTATAGTCGTTTCGTACTAAAAGTAAAATGTTATGTATCATTATGTCAGAAGATCGTTTGTTGTCATTTATATAAGTATTACATATATCTATATTATTATTACCGCTAGAAAATAGCTCGTATACAGCAATCACTTACACAAGATAAAGTTAGTCTTGCTAAAGCGTATTATTCTATTAAATATAGTGTTACAGAACAAAACAATAACCAGCCAGGTTTGGTACAAATATAATTTATATAAATGATTACTGTCAAAATTTTCTTTATTATCTTTGCAAGTAAAGAAAACAAATCGACCATTAAAAATAAACCATGAAAAAAACAATTGAAACAGAGACCTGTCACATGAAAGAGACAAAAAAAATAACAAAAACTAAACGTAAGTTTACGGAACCCCAAAATACGTCATAAGCGTTCCGAAAAGTTAGCAGTGCATGTCACTAATAAAAAAAATTATCACGGATACCTAAAACAAACTCTGAGAATTCGTATGTTCATAGCAGCACATGTACAATACGCCCCTGGTTACCAAATAGTGAATGCCTCTTTAATCGGGGACTGGATGAGATTGCGAGTGGTTAAAGGTTTTTGAAAAGTAGTAAGTAGTGTGTGACGAGATTGAGCTTTACAGATCCGTTTATAGAGTTGGTAAAAAGCTAGATGCATCATAAAGATTAGTAAAACCTTTTTTGTCCCTAACCCCCTCTATACAATTTTCTTTATTATCAAAATGTCAGGAAAACAAGTCTATGCTGCATTGTTATTTCAAAACTGTTGGTACCATGTGTTAAGTATGTTCCTTAGTTCGATACATTATAAGGGTGACACTGGCAAAACCCAAAATCCTTTAAATGGAAATTATATCTTTATGTTAATGGATTCTTCGCTTCGAACAGACAACTACCTTTCAACGTAAACTGCGATGTGTTATTCACATTACACACCTTTACAAAATCACAGACATTTTAACTAACACTTTATTAGAAATAGCAACCAGACTTTTTTCAATAAAATCAAAACATTTTCCGTAGTGATAGCACTGAGAGAAAATAGTAAATTGGCAGGCGCAAAATTAACGTGATAAAAAAAAATGCTATATAAGAAAACTTATCAATTACTTTTTAAGTAAGCAATCACGCCTTGCGATTCTAATATGACTTTACCATAACCGATGAGCCGACCATAAGACAAACTCACACAATTTTACATTGTACATCTTGGACAATAGCACAAAAGACGTATTGAAATTACTTGACACAAAAAAGCTGGCGGAACAGACTTAATTGTCCACAGACAACTTATAAATCAACAAAATAGCCACAGTTACGTCATGAAGTACATGCTTATTTCATTAAGTTTTAAATGTAAAGTAAAAGACAAGTATGTTTTTAAACATCTAACCAATAGCACTGTTACTCAACATCAGTCTTTTCTAACAATTTTGCAATAAATCATCTTTAATGTATTACACACGAATTTTGAAAAGATATTTTGGTTAAAAGAAATACGAGTAGTTTCCTGTGAAATCAGCAACGCATGTGGGTGGGCCTGACACTGGGTCTACTTAATATGCTTAGAAAATGTGTGTTTTTTGTATTTTAGAGAGACTAGGGGCTGAGTGGTAAAACTAGTTTGTCTACTATTGATCACGTAGTCTGTCCACACTGAGGTTGCGGGTTCGAGTCATACTATGGGCAGGGTGTACTCGATTCCAATCTTAATTAACAAGGATTGTCTGTTTTCCTACAGAAAGTCAAGGTTCTCTCGGGGTACTCCTGTGTCATCCACTATAAAGACTGGACGCCATGATATAGCCGAAAAGTTGCTGAAAATAGTGATAGCAATAAACAATCAAACAAGCTTTTCCGGATACACAATTATCATAATGACAGAAAATTAATAACTAACACATGAGTTCCTCTAGGGTAGATTCTAGGGCCTATACTATCCTTTTTTATATAATCGATAGCATTACATAAATTCATTCGTGAATTAGCTATTTTTAGATTAGAAAAGTTTGTATGTAATTGATGACAACCCAAAATTTGGCCAAATTACACAATTTCGCAGCAATATATGAATTTTCAATCAAGGTGACTTATTGACTCTTTATTTTAAAGAGAACAAAAACTATGATAAAAGCGAGAAAATATATAAAAAAACTCTCACCCTCCTCTCTTATTATGAATAACACTATAATGTTATTTATTATTTACTAGCTTTTACTATTGTGGACCTTTGACAAATCTTTCCGGTCAGATTGCGAATATTAAGTAGTTCCCTTAACTATTATTTATTCATAAAAATCTTGTAGATTTGCAACTGTGATTGCACTTGAGGGTTTACTCGAAATAAATAATCATTATCTATTCCACTGTCCTCGATCTAAAGTGTCTAAATATATAAATCCTTCCTGAAGTAAAAACATTAACTTCAAAATTTTCAATAATTTTCTCTTGCGATATGCTTTAATTATAAATATAGACTGATTGATTAAATTTCAAAAAAATGTATTTAAATGCATTTTCTTGAATGGTTATAACGCTACTTTTAGGACTTCTTTGGCCATATTCTGGCCTCGAGTTGTTTTTGTGGAAAGAGCTGAAATACCCGGTGATATTTTGTGACCATAGGATGAAAATATCGCAATCTTTTTAAATTATAATTGTAGGCGAGGTGTAAGACTCAAAAAATAAATTTAAAACATGCTTGGATTAAACATTTTTTTATTTGTGCAAAGAAACAAAAAAGATCAGACACAAGTAACGCATATTTATGAAGTCTAGTCCAGTTAGTGCATTCTAGTAAGCCTTAAAAGAAGATTCCAGTGGAATTTTTATAACAGAAAATTTAACCAAAATTAGAACAGGTTTAACTAAAAGCTAAATTGAAGTTTGAAAAGAAAACAAAACATACTGGAGTTTGGATGGTGAGGTCTTTGTAAAAAGTAAAAAAAATAGTATCAATGATCACCATGACATTGCTAAACTGGAGCAAACTATTGCTGCTCGAATGACTGATAGACCATCAGCTTCATCAGAGGAGGGTATAGACATACCCTAAGTCGCATCTTTATCATATACTCTTAATTTTGTAAATACATCATTTATTATTCATCAACGTATTACATATTATGTTGGATACAGCTGTCCACAGCACTTAATGATTTTTGGCCATTTATGTTTAGCTAACAACATCCTAAACAAAGTATAAATAAAACAAAAAACTATTTTCCTAGTACCACAAAATTTGTCTTGTCCAGTTGTTATAGATGTAATGTAAATACGTTTAACGTCTTCCTTATTTTTGTTCAGGCCCTGAAAAATCGTAAATAATATTAATGTTAATTTACTGAGCATAGAACATAAATCCTTGTTATTATTCTTCTAAAAGATAGTGGAAAATTGAATTCCAAGTCAGACAATTTCAATTTTATGATCATACGGATCAGATAGAGATAGCATAAAGATTCACCTCGCATGCGCGAACAATAAATTAATATAATTTTATAAGTTTGTTAAGAAATTTAAAAGTGCAAGATTCGTTTATTTCCGTAAGCACTGTTACGCCAAGTTTGAATGTACTTATTCTGAACTGTCCACTTATATACAAGCTTTATTATCTATAAAAACAGAAAATCCGTTCGTAAAAAACATCATGACAACTTTCTAAATTGTATCATTTTACTTGTACAATTTGTGTCTTTGTTCTTCTTCCTTTCTTACTTAAACGGATGTCGTCGATTATTTTGTACTCGGTGTGTTTATTGCTAGACCCATGAGTGTTTGTGTAGTACTTTATAGTTATTGACATCAGTGATTACAGGGCTGCCATAGGTTCATTCTAGTCACAACATGGAAGCTTACGAATATGTGAACATGTATCAACACTTAAATATCAGGAAACGTATATAAATATTAAATGATTTTAAATAAGTACTTATTCTTTATTTCAAAACTTCATGACGACAACGAGAAACTCCAGATTAAGAGAAAAAAATTTCCCAGCTAAGTTTGTCAGGGTTTCGTGGACACATGAGGACCCCTGACTTGTGACGATGAAACAATGGTTGAGTTTTAATACGAATAAATGGGAGTCTTAATGACTTCTTAAATCGAAGCCCCCAATCTGTTTGAACGACCAATATATACCCGTAGTACATGTAAATACCCATAAACATGTTGGAGTTATATTCAGTTGTGATTAAAAATGGCTTCAGGATATAGATAACATTTTCTCAAGTGCTGCTCATCACATCAATTTTATACGGAAGTTAAAATTTCAAATTAGTGGAAAGAGACTCTAGAAACATTATATTTGGTGTATATCAGACCAATTTTAGAATTTAATTAGAGGCGGCTAGAATTGTTACAGGGTTACTCTTATTTACTTATACATGTACCAAAAGAATTTATGGTAAAGTAGGGTGAGAGACTTAAAAAAAACGAAGAATAAAATAAAACTTTAAATGTTTTATACTACTGCCCATACATACCTAAGTGAACCTATTCCCCCTCAATTCAAAGTATAACTAACTATTCTCTAAGAAACGTAGAAGACGTTATTGTTCGATTCTGTAGATTATCTCTAACTATGAATTTCGTGCCGATATCGTTCGTATATGGTACGGTATAACGTATGGTATATCGTGCATCGTTTTCTCAATCGTACATAGTATGGTTGATCGTTTATCGTTTATTCTATCGTTCATAGTATGGTTTTCCGTTTTTTATATCGTACATCGTATGGTTTATCGTGCATCGTCTGGTTTATCCTTTATGCTATCGTTCGTCGTATGGTTTCCTGTTTGTGTTAGCGTAAATAGATGGATAATTTGATTGTACATGCAATCGTTTCGTACAATGTTAAACAAACTTCAAAATTAATTTTTAAAAAACCGGAAAATTACTGTAATTTAATAGTTTTTAAATAACGTTATGAATCAGTGACGTTATAAAGTTTATATAAAATTACATTAACAGGGATATCCAACATTTGTTTTCACATAATAACCTTTAATGTAATCGTCAGTCCAAAATAAATAAATAAATAAATAAATAAATAAATAAATAAATAAATAAATAAATAAATAAATAAATAAATAAATAAATAAATAAATAAATAAATAAATAAATAAATAAATAAATAAATAAATAAATAAATAAATAAATAAATAAATAAATAAATAAATAAATAAATAAATAAATAAATAAATAAATAAATAAATTTTGCTTTAAGTCGATACGGGTACGTCGGGAACATACACACAGTTTTATTGAATGTCGGTGTGAACATAATCTCTCTCTTGATCTTTATAACCGAACATGTCCAGATACATGTAAGTGAAGTTTTTATAGACACTTCTATTTTAATCTGATACCTTTTAAACGTATTTGATTTTTCTCTGTTTAATAGGATGAGTATGTGTACATACATCACATCTATTTAAGCGCTGTATTTTACACATTTGGGACCAGTATATTAAGTCCGTAAAACAAAACGAAGCCAGTTTTTTTTATTACCTAACGTCTGTTAATTTGAAACTAAACAACAACTTGATCAACTTTTTCGAGCTTTGAATACGAACATCTGCATCAGAATTGATTTTAGAATATAATATTTATCCAGATGATCTACTCGTATGTATGTCAACACTAAGATTGCAGGTGTAAGTCTCACTGCGAGTAGCGTGCGCTAGATTCCAATTGTAATTGACAAGGATTGCCAGTTTTCCTACTGAAGGTCCGGGTACACCGAGTACTTCCTTCCTGCAATAAAAAAAACTGGACGCCAAGATAAAGCTGAATAATTGCTGTTAGTAGCGTAAAACAACATTAAAACAAAACAAGCTACTCTTTTGTTATATTGCATTTAATCAAAATGATGAAGCATAAATATTCGCAGTGCAATTTATCAAACAAACCAACTGATTTACTTAATTGATCATAATTTTAACGTTAACTTTATTGTAGATTCCTTTCTGCTCTTCTCTCTTTCCGCTTTATTTGTATCGTCTTAAATACCTGGTTCAGTGTTAGTGTTAAACATGACCCCTCCCCCTTAACTGTTTTTTCTCTTTTATTTTTATTGTATTTATGCTATTATATTTGTTCTGAATATTGCATGATATTTATTTTACATGTTAAAATGTATTTATTAAATTATGTGCTGACGATTGCATGTATATGTAGCATTCATTGTGTTATATGGAGAGGATAATATAAGTTGTGATAACTTGTATCCGATCCAGTGTTATAACTTTAAGGCAATAAATATGTTTAAATTAAATTAAACATTCGCCAGAAAGGTGTTTTTTCTTTGTGAACATTATACCTCGTTAAAATTGTCTTCCCTAACAGATAGTTTTACGATATATTTCAAGAAATACACGTATCTGTAGGGGTGTGACTTTTTACCCAAACTTACCCAAACTATACCCAAAATACTACGAAAGCCCAGAAGGCTCATTCGAGATTCGAGAATCGAAATTCGAGATTCGAGATTCAAAATTCGGAACTCGAGATTCGAGATTCGAAATTCGAAACTTGAGATTCGAGATTCTAAATTCGAAATTCAATATAGTTATAACCAATCAGATTGCGTGTTACATAATTGTCTACCAATCAGAAAGCTATAATATAAACGTAGCCACGTGCCACACGTGTATAATATGCAATTGTTCGCACCACATCGTTCGTGCTGGTATGGGTAAAAATTGACAGCTTAAGGTCCAAACTGCTCGACGTGACCAAACTGAAAAACATCCCAGTCAAAGTAGAAAGGTTCGACTCGCAATTCAGAACTAAAATACAAGAAAAACGCGAAAACCAGACAATAAATAAACCAAAGGTCCCAACTACAATCTTTAAAGTTATCAAGGATTATATAAAACCCACCGTTTTACCACTGAAAGAACAGGAAACCATGATTAAAAATCAAATGAAAATTGACGTTAAACTAAAAGAAATCGAAAAGGCAAACTTTTTATTGGCCATGATAAACTTTGATAACAAAGAACTAACAAGCTTGGTCACAAAAGAATTTAAATATAAATTAGATAACTATATCCCAAAACCAAAGTTCTGTACCAAATGTTCTAAATTCGGACATTTCACAAAAGCATGCACAAGCGTTACACCAAATTGCGCAAAATGCTCCGGGAAACATGACACTAAAATATGTAAAAGCAAAACTAATAAATGCGTAAATTGTCAGGGAGACCATATTTCCAACTCTATTAATTGCCCGGTTTATAAATTCCACAATCAGGTAAATAAATTAATATCATCGGAAAACATTGACTTTAAAATAGCCGTTCAAAAGGTTAAAGATCTCGAAAAATACACAAAACCCCAAAATAAAACAGAAAGCAGCAATAAAGGAAATAAAAAAATGTCATACAGCCAGGCTGTAATAAACCAAGCCATAAATGTGTCGGAGGTAATTAGCAGCCAGACAACCGCGGAAACTCCTGCTGATAAATTAGACAAAACACCTGTGACGACAGGAAGCCATAAAAGCCTGACAAAAACGAATCTCAATAAAACTCAGTTTCAAAATTTGAGTAGTTTACAACCGAAAAATAATAATAAAGATCCCTTTGAACATTCGGCTCAAGTTGCGTTTGGAGGACTCATGATCTCCATAATAGATTTTATCATGCAGGCAATAGAAAATAAAGAAAAACCAGAAAAACAAAAAGTAGCCCAAACCGTTACTAAACTTATAAATAGACACCTCGGGACCGACATAAACGCTGACAGAATTCAAGTAAGCCACGATTTTGCGGCATTAAAAAGGACTAGAAAAAACTCTGTATAAATTGCTCTTCCTCCCGCAAACTGTTCTTAATTAGGTTAAATAACGTTAAGTAAACCACAATGGAAGGGCTTACAATCTTACAATGGAACGCGAGATCGCTTTACTCAAACGGTACCGCGCTTAAACATTATCTAGATAACCATCCTAAACCAGATGTTATCTGTATACAAGAAACTTTTTTCTATGATAAAAAGTACCTTAAACTAAACGGGTACCACCCACCCATCTTAAAAAGTCGAAAATCGGTGATTAAAAAAGATAAAAAGAAACCCGGTAAGGGGGGTGGCGTTGCAATATACATTGTTAGTAGCCTCTCTTTAACAGAAATTAACTTTGATTCCGACATTATTGAAACAGTGGGTGTTACTATTAACTGTCAAAATAAAAATATAACCATTGTAAATTCATATAGGCCCCCAAACAATAAAGTTCAAGCACAAGATTATAAAATTATAACGGATAAATTAACCGAAAACTCTGTACTACTTGGCGATCTAAATAGTAAATCCCCATTATGGGGCTCCCCCGCGTCAGACCTTAATGGCAAAATTTTGGAAAATGTTATAGAAGAAAAAAACTTAATTATCCTAAATGACGGAACAGGTACACATAGAACTAACACAGGTAACCCCTCCCACATCGATCTGACAATAGTAACACCCAGCCTTGCCACTAACAGCTCTTGGGAAGTCTTAAATGACCCACTCGGCTCAGACCACTTCCCCATCCTAACAACACTAAATGCTAAACCCATAAAAACCAAAGTTATAACTCCACAAAGATGGATCTTCGAAAAAGCAGATTGGCTCAAATACAAAACCCTATGCGATGACATAGACAAAACAGACGTCAAAAACGACGATATTAATATTTTCAACCAAAATCTATGTGAAGTCATAACTAAAATAGCAGAAGTAACTATCCCCAAAACGTCGGGAAAAATACACGAACGGAAAAATTGCCCCTGGTGGAACGAAGAATGCACGCGATCCAAACGAATAAAACGACAAACCCAACAAAAATTTGATAGATCAAAAAATCCATCAGACTTAGAAGCCCACAAAGCCGCCGTCAAAGCATTCAAAACCACCACCGACAAAGCTCGCAAGGAATACTGGCAAAAATTCTGCTCAACTTTAAATCATAGGTCGAATTTAAAAACAGTTTGGAATACTATAAGAGGCATGAAAGGTGCTAAATTCTCTAACATCCCAACACTAGGAAAAGATAACCCATCCGTCAATAACAAAGAAAAAGCTAACTTCTTAGGACAAACATTTGCCGATGCCAGTAATGACACAAATTTAGACCCCATTTTCAAAACTCACAAAGATGCATTCGAACTCGCGAACAGCGATATCATGGATAAACAACTCGACAATGATCAAAACAATAAGGAAATAAATAAACCTTTTACTATGGAAGAGTTTATTAAAGTTTTAAAAGGTAAAAAAGCCACAGCACCGGGCGACGATAAAATTTCATATGAAATGTTCAAACATATGCCCGAAAACACGCTTAAAATAGTTTTAAATCTAATAAATTCCGTCTGGGAAAAAGGCATACTACCACTAAGTTGGAAACACGCCAATATCATCCCAATTCCGAAACCAAACAAAGATAAATCTGATCCTAAATCATACATGCCGATATCTTTAACATCAAATTTCTGCAAACTAATGGAAAGTATGGTAAACGTTAGACTCATATATCATCTAGAGAGCAAAAATATACTTAAAAACAATCAAAGAGGTTTTAGGAAAGGAAGGTCTACAATAGATCACCTCGTTAGACTAGAAAGTGAAATCCAAAAAGCTAAAGCTGATAATCAATTTTTACTTGCCGTTTTCTTAGATATTGAAAAGGCTTTCGACCTCTTTTGGCGAGTAGGCCTTCTTCATAAGATTAAAAATTACGGAATTCAGGGAAGGATTTTTAATTTCATACAAGACTTTTTAAAAGATCGTAAAATTCAAGTTAAGGTTAATGATGATAAATCCGACATATTTGACATACAAAATGGGGTCCCCCAGGGCAGCGTCATCAGCCCTACCCTTTTTAATATCATGATAGACGACCTGTGTAATCAAATACACGACAAAGGTCAACTGTCCCAGTTCGCCGATGACAGTGCGATGTGGTATAGAGGACATGAAATATCATTACTTTAAAAAAAATGCAACGGACCCTTGATAACATTACCGACTGGTCTAGAAAATGGGGATTCAAAATTTCGGAAACAAAAACCATAGGCGTAGTCTTTGGTAACAAAAAATTATTTAACACCATCAAATTAAAACTCAATAATGTGCCAATACAATTCCAAAATCATATTAAATTCTTAGGCCTTATCTTCGACAAAAAAACTATCATGGAACAAACACATTCAATATATCCAAGATAGGTGTAAACCCATTCTAAATCTAATGAGATATGTTAAGGCTAATAACTATGGCATGAACACAGAGACCTTACTCATGCTATATCGCTCATTACTTAGATCGGTAATTGACTACGGGTCCCAAGTTTACAACTCAGCAGGTGCCGTCGCGAAAGAAAAATTAGATAGGATTCAATATCAAGGTCTACGAATAGCCCTGCTGTGAAAGCAACTCCGGTGCAAAATCTATTGGTAGAAGCCGGAGAAAAACCACTTCAAATTCGCCGAGATGAACTTCCGAGATGAACTTTCTCTTAAATACTGGTCGCGCTGTAAACAAAATTCTAAAAACCCAGCAAACGAAGTTTCAACTGACTGTAAGGAATATAGGGTGAACGCCCATAAATGGGAACCCAATAAATACCCGTTTGGGTACCGGGTGCGAAAAATATTAACTGAAAACAATTTATTGGAAACCGAAATTCTTGAAAAAAAACCAGTTCAATTCCCCCGTGGGACCAAAAATCAGCAAACACTTCTCGCCATCTTTCTTCAACTTTCAATAAAACCGACGATCCCAATAAAATTAAAAATCTAACATTAGAATATATTGATAAAAAATACCAAAATCATATCAAAATCTATACGGACGGGTCTAAAGAACCGGTGTCTGGAAAAACGGGGTACGGTATATTTATCCCTAGATATAACTATTCCAGATCATTCCGCAGTAGTGACAATCTCTCTGTTTACACAACCGAAATGCTTGCTATCCACCAAGCAATGTCAATAATCATAACTAATCATACAAAAATTGAAAAAGCTGTAATACTAACAGATTCCCTGAGCTCAATCCAATCAATAGAAACCGATAAATCGAGCAGACCCGATATCCTAGATTCTATTTATTGTTTGGCAGCAGATATACGTTCCAAAAATATAGATTTAACAATTGAATGGATTCCCGCGCACGTAGGTTTAATCGGTAATGAAACCACAGACCGATTAGCCAAAGCAGCCCTACAAAAAGACGAAATTGACTTTAAATTGCCGATGAGTCCTAACGAAATTCATTACATAATTAAACAAATATTTAAAATAAAATGGCAAAATATTTGGAACGAACACGCCGGTTCATGGTATTTTAATTTAAACCCAACAATAGGACAAAAACCTTATTTCTTTCAAGGCAGTCGCTTTCATTGCAAATCTATCACAAGATTAAGATTAGGAAAAACACTTTTGGCAAGACAAATAGGTCAATATGTAAGAAATATATCTCCGCTTTGCCAGCACTGCAATGTTCCGGAAGATATAACTCACATGTTAATTAACTGTGATAAACATCAAACAGCTAGGCTAAAACTTAAAGAAGAACTGGCGAAAATGAACATAGATCAATTAGATACCCAACAACTACTAGCACCCCCTTTAAACATAAGAGAATCTGTATATAAATATTTGGTCAATTTCATAACGGAAATAGATTACCATAAACTAATCTAATACTCAATTCTGCACTGCGTATTTATTGGCGAATCAAATAATTTCTCTCATACTACACTTTGGATCCATCATATATAAACTAAAAACAGACGGTCGCGCCTTACAAACACGGTAAGCTAAGAGCTTCGTCTCGGGCACCTACTTAGGGAAATTTATCTAAATAAAGTACCCCATTCTACTAAACCTATTCCTCGGTAAGGTATGCCAAGAGCTTCGTCTCGGGCACATACTTAGGAAAACGAGTATGATTCAAATACTCTCTAATATAAAACTATTCCTAAGTAAGGTAAGCCAAAAGCTTCGTCTCGGGCACATTATTAGGAGAACGCGCAATATTTAACTACCCCTATCTTAAACTATGTAACTAACATAATCCTCAGTAAGGTAAGCCAAGAGCTCGTCTCGGGCGCCTACTGAGGAACACGCGTACTATTCTAACACCCTCTAGTAAACTAACATAACTAATATATTCCCCAGTAAGGTAAGCCAAGAGCTCGTCTCGGGCGCCTACTGAGGAACACGCGTATTATTCTAACACCCTCTAGTAAACTAACAGAACTAATATATTCTACAGTAGGGTAAGCCAAGAGCTCGTCTCGGGCGCCTTCTGATGAATGCGCGTATTCTTAAAAATGGTACAAAGATAAGCTTATGTATGTATATATGTATATATCTAAATATAAAAAAAAAAAAAAACAAACAAACAAAACAAAACAAATACAAAAAAAAAAAAAAAAAAAAAACAAAAAAAAAAAATAAATAAAAAAATAAAATAAAAATAAAATTAAATAAATACAAATAAATAAATAAATAAATAAATAAATAAATAAATGAAAAATAAAATAAAACCAAATAAATAAAATAAAATTTAAAAAAATCAATAAAAAAAAATATAATAAAAAATAAAAACAAAAAAATTACATAAAAAAAATTAAGTAATTGAAATATAACAAAAATAATAATAATTAAAAAATAATAATAATAGATAGGAAAATAAATAATAGAAATTATCAAACAAAAATTAGGCTCCGTACAAGGTAAAATAAATACCGGTAAGGACACCTACCACCTTTACATTTAAAAGTGAATGATAATGTTTTTTTTCCTTTCTCTCAAAACTCAAATTATTGAATAATACTAAAATAGCCACATTATTAAATTCCCCAGAAATCCATGTCCGTAAGGACCGTCCGACCAAGGGCATTAATTTGTCGGTGTAGGACGTAAAAAACTCCCCAAGTCAAGTCACCACATCGTTCACTCTACAATCAAGACATCGAAGGACAGCAGTGCGTGGTCACACAATTCTTTCGATCTCTAATTATTTTTGGGTTATTTAGTTTAAAATTTCAACGTCTACTAAATATTTACATTTTACATAATATTAGCACTTTTTCCTTTTTGTTGTTTATTTACCAACAAAAATCTCATTTTAATGAGTGTTGGGTAATACATTTTTCACGATCATAAGGGGCTTCATAAGATCGACTTTAACAGCGAAAAATGTCATGTTAACTTCACTTTTATAACATTTTCCATCAAAAATATAGTATATTAAATGTTTAGCACAATTGAAAATGCCAACAAATCTTATTTTAATGTGTGTTATAGTTTTGGTAAGTTTGGGTAGGTTTGCGTAATGTTGGGTAAACGTCACACCGTATCTGTACCTTTTCAGCGACCAAATGTGACATCGTTGTAATTATCAAAATATATATCAAGTTGTTATACAACTTAAACTTTAATATGCTCACTTCAAAAGGAACACGTTATCTATTACCCGTGGTCGATGCAATTAACAAATTAACAATTAACGTCTCTCTTATCAAGTTTACCTTTGTGCCCCAGGGGCCGTGTCAACGAAAGAATCCTAAAATATGTCCTAAGATACGTCTTAGGATAATACTTAGGATGGTCTAAGGACATGTCCTAAGTTTGACTTAAGGCGTTCAGCGCAGCTATCTTAGGATAGGCCTAACAAAGATTATCTTACGACCATCCTAAGACAATCTGTAATAAATATTTAAAAATGAAAGTAAAAATATATGTAAATTTAACTGATTTAAAAATATTTGTAAAAAATATATTATTCATTTATTTCATTTCCATATTATGCCCTAAGTATAAATTAAGATTTTTTGTTTTGAAAAATTATAACACAAAAAAGTAAATTATTTCAAATTTCTCTCTTAGAGATTATAGAATACTTTCAACCCGTGACCTATATATAGAAGCGTTGTGCTGTTTTGTCATGTTAACTTCACTTTTATAACATTTTCAATCAAAAATACAGTATATAAAATGTTTAGCATAATAGAAAATGCAAACAAATCTTATTTTAATGTCTGTTATAGTTTGGGTAAGTTTAGGTAGGTTTGCATAAGTTTGGGTAAAATGTCACACCGTATCTGTACCTCTTCAGCGATGTGACATCGTTACTAAGAAATATGAATAATTATCAAAATTATATCAAGTTGTTATACAACTTAAACTTTAATATGCTCACTTCAAAGAACGTCGTCATCTCCCATGGTTACGCCTGCGTCTTCGGAATCTTCTGAAGAGGAGGAAGGTATGTGAAACATAAAGTATTTTAAATATAACAATGATTTATTTGCAATTTTTTGTGACACGACACAAAACATAAAAATCACACCTGTTCTGTTTATACAATAGAAGGCATGAACCATATGCTACCCCTCTTTTTTCATGCTCACATGTTTGCTCGTCTTCCAAGTGTCATGTGGAATGAATAGCATAAAGTATTGTCTCAGAATAAGTGTTTTTCAGTATAGCTTCCATTGTGAAGACTTATAGCATGATCCGTTTTATAAATTTATATTTCCTTACATTATCCTTCGAAACTGACGAGGGTCACAAACAAACCCTTTTGGCAACGCAATACACTCTTTGAAATAACATTCAATTTTTCTGTTCATGATTTATGTATAGATAAACATAAGGATTTTGTCCTTACAAATTTTTTATTATAACTTGTACGGTACTAATTTTCTATTATAACTTGTACTGTACTAATTTTTTATTATAACTTGTACTGTACTGATTTTAGTATTTTAAGCGTTAAGTTGCCTTAACGTGCATTCTTTTGCATATTTCAAAATTGAAGCGTGCTTATTTTTATAATTTAAGGTTCCTTCAGTAATACAGCGTGTGCGAGTCAGCCAGAGATAAATAACTCTACCAAAGATGCATCACAACGTCTGATAGACATAGAACAGGAAAGATTGAAGATAGAAAAAGAAAGACTTCAAATTGAAAAAGAAAGATTAAAATTGAAAGGAAAGTAGATTGAACTTCTAACGTGTGCACTATGCGTTTAACAGCAACGACTTGTTGTTGAACAAGAACACCTATCCATTGATAGACAACGCTTGCTTCTGGAACAAGCAAAAGAACAGTTGCATATTGCCCAGCTAGGACTTACATTGCAGAATCAAGTCAAATCTTCTGGACACCTTATCGCTCAATAAATACTATATATTTACATTATTAACTTTATAACGTATACAAAAGCAAAGATTTTGTCTTATTTTGTTTTAAACAATTGTATGAAGGCTGTTGTCAGTGTATATTCACAGAAAGCAAGACGGCAGTTTTATGGCAACACAGAAACGTCTTTTTCTTTGGAAGGTGTATATCTACATGAAAAAATGTCTTCGCTATCGATTTCCATGTGAAGGTTGAACTTGAAGTGAAAATGTCGTCGTTGGAAAATTATGTATTACCTTTATTCTGTACATTTTATGTTTCCTTACATTTTTGCCTTTTCCATAAACAGTGTTTCGACGAATATAATATGCCTCTAAATCGTGGTATTCGTTAGCTTTGTGCTTCGTTACATTTTGATTGAAAAATAGTCATGAATAATACAGAACTCAGAAGAATGGTTTTATTAACGGTTAAATCTATTATTTATCAGTCTAACACGAATTACCGCACCATCGTTTTGGTCACCATCGTATTGCTGTCTATTAATGTTTCCATGGTCACGGGGTTGGTCATCTGCAGGGAGTAACGTGATTCTCTGGTCAATGCACATGTTGTGTAGCACAATCACTGCAATAATAATGTCACTACATTTGATGGGTGAGTAAAGAAGCGTCCCGGCACTATTGTCGATACATCGAAAACGAGATTTTAAAACTCCAAAACTTCTCTCTATAACACAACGTGTCCTACTGTGGACGCTATTATAACGTTGCTCCTGTTGTGTTGTAGGATTAAGAACCGGTGTTAACAACCATGGACGAAGCGGATAACCGCTATCTCCAAGGAGCCAGCCTTCTACTATATCTCCATTATCAAACATTTCACATAGTCTGGAGTTTCCGAAAACATACACATCATGGGTACTTCTAGTCCATTTGGCTACAGCATTTAAATATTTCAGTCACAGCCATGACATTCACAGAATGATAGTTTTTTTCTGTTTACATACAGATGTTCATCAACGCTTGGTGCCTTGATGCGTATATGCGTACCATCTACAACTCCGATAACATTCGGGAAATGTAATGTTTGTTGATCACTTGGGCTGGGACCATCGACCACAGAGCAGCCCAGCGCGTCCCCGGGTGGCGGATAGGGGAGACGCTATCGTTGGGGGTTGTCAGGTCATATAATACGGAAAACCTGACCGCGGACCGTAGTGGGCAACGCTCCTTGCACGATAAATACCCCTTTTGTAGATTTCGAAAAAGAGTAGTGTCATTGTAGCCGCTACAAAAGGCTAAATTTTCCACCCTTACCCAAAACTCCATACTTTTCCAGTGGCAGTCAAAATTGTATTCCCTGTGATCCATGCCACCCCCATTTTCCGTTGATTTATTGTTTGTTAACTTGTTCCCGTCCTGAATATAGCTGAAATACTGCTCGCTGGACGTAAAGCAGACATCCAATCAATCAATTGATCACTTGGGATACGAACGTGCTGGTGGCAAATGTTTTTCAAGCATATCGTTACATTTTTGATGATCGTTGATACGCTCGCTCTTAATATATGATGAATATCAGCATTGACCTGTTGAAAGCTCCCAGTAGCATAGAATCTCACCATTAATGGCAACGACACTGGAATTGCATGTGACCTCCTTGTAACACGTGCAAGGTCATTATGAAAAGTTCTGCATAGTTCTAAAATCATTGGCCCCCCAAGTCTATATCTACGTACAATATCATAATCATCCAAATAATCTAAAGGGTTGTCTCTATCCCTAAACACCCTTTCTCGGCGAATATGATATGCCCGTCTTCTGATGTTCGTATATAGCAGCCATATTTGTGTTTGTTTGGCAAAGTTAGGACATCCTAATTGTTAGGAATATCTTAAGACCATCTTAGGACACCCTTCTAGCCATCCTAACTTTAGGACAAAAAATATGAGATCTCCTAACTTAGGCCGCGTTCGTTGACACGACTTAGGACTAAGATGTGTCCTTAGACCATCTTAAGACGTCCTAAGATAGCTTCGTTGACATGGCCCCTGGTAGCTACACGTAAATGACACATCTTTATTGACCTGAATACAGAACCAATTTTATACGTACTAACAATCACTACAATAAAAATACTTTACGTATTTTAAACGAACTTTATAGTGAATTACGATGTACAGGTCTCGTGCTTTTTAAATTTTTAATTAATATTTAAATTAATAAAAACGTACTATTGGAATTCAAAATGTATTGGTCTTTTTTCATCAAAGAGCTGTAGTGCCGTGAAAAAATATACAAAAACTGCAAAAACTTATTAAACTTTCTATTTTTATTTACAAGAAAGTTATTAAAAAAAAATTGAAAGTTGTGCTCGACTTTTAGGGGGGGGGGGGGACATTCCACCAGGTCATCGGGCTTCATCCTCAACTAAAACGTGGACGCCTTGATAAAAGATTTCCTCCAGTGGCAAATAAGAAATTAAATTATTTTTTCAATTAATTAAAAATCTGTACTCGTGGTTAATTTAGTGAAAATAATTTTAGTTTTATATATGTTAACAGCGTCATCTGGGGACTACTTTGATAGTTTACAACGCTCGACCCACATAGTGCCCAGAGCGTCCACAGATTGCGGATAGGGTATACCATATCGTTGAGGGATATCCGGTCTTATTACTGAAAGTCTGACCTTGGACCACAGTGAGTAACTTGTCTGGAGCGTACAACGCTCTATGCACGATAAAGACCACTTTTCATGATTTGAAAAAGATTAGGCTCATTCTAGTCGCTACAAAAGGCAAAATTTTCCGTCCAAACCAAAACTCGATACTTTTTGTGTGGCTGTCAAAATGTTTTTCCCTTTGTTCCACCCTTTTTTCGTTGATTTATAGTTTGTTAACATGTTTTTCGTCCGGAGAATCCATGCCAAATTGCCGACTCCCAAATTGCCGAATACATTTTGCCGATTCCCAAATTGCCGAATAAAACAAATTTATGCTAAAATATTTTTTATTTGAGGAATTACTTACAACATATTAGTTATTGATTTTATTTGGGATTTTGTATAAAGTTTTAGTGCTTTTGTTGATATGTAGTTTTAAACACGTAGAAAAAAATCGCCAAAAACAACACAAATACAATAAAACTTTCAACTTTAACTCGAATTGTAAACACACATTCGCACTTGGAATCTGCAAAATTACGATTATCTAACGAATTTCATGAAATCGATATATTTAAGAAATAATTTTACGGAGGCTGTGGTTTACCATTGTTTTACCACGGGGTGACCATTTATGTCGTATTATTTTATCTCGTGGTAAAACAAGGATAAATCACAACCTCCGTGAATTATTTCTATTCTAATAAGACAATTAGAGTACATTTATAATATTTTCGTACCTATAGAAAACATCATTTCCGCCATAAACTGGCTGTTCCGTCAATGTAACACACAATATATTGCAACGGACAATTATAGCGCGTGTCGCTATTTCTAAGATTTATACGTCATATGCAATAGCTTTCCGGTGGTAGTTACAGTTTTGTAATTAGAAAAGCCATTTAAAACACGCCCTTCTCAGCGCGTGTTGCTCATAGATAAATCTTTATTTTTTACCACAGTTGTCGTCTCAAAGCCTTTAAAGCACGTCATATTAGAATAACAAACAACTTCTACGACAAAACATTTTTTTTATCATTAATAACGTATAACTTTTGATTGTCGGCAATTTGGGAATCGAATCGGCCAACTGGACTCGGCATTATAGGAGTCCAAAGTTTTGGATGCTGAAATGCTGCTCGTTGGACGTAAAGCAAACATCCAATCAATCAACAATGCGTTAAACTGTTAAAAGACATTGTGACAATTGGATTTTTTTTTTAAAATCTGACATACGTTTTGTTTCAATCGGAGGTAATTACAATTTTCAAATGTTTCAGTTTTCGTCTTATTTGAATCATAGTAAATTATTGTTTATTTTCATGGGTTGTTGAATAGCTGAGTTGTTCATCTAAATTAATTCTCTATGCTATAAATGATGAAGGGATTGATTTGTGCTTGACTTTGTACAGTGAAACATATGGTGCACTCGATTCAAATTCAAGTTTTCAGGATCGACAATTCTCTCTGTCATCCCATATTTTGAAGCGTTCAATTTTACAGGGACATTATATACCAGTTAGTATAGACTCTCCCTCTATTTTGAAGCTAGTTTGGTATACTTCGCCAATAGAGAAGAATTAACCTTCACAACGCTACATTCATTTCCTCTATTAACAACATTGAGGATAGAACGTTAAAGACACTTCATTGGAATTCATAACTGCAAATGTATTAATTACATTATATAGTTGATAGATTCTTTATAATTGGTATCTTAATGAGGGGATGTACACGTATATACCACCTGATACTTATAAACAGTCATTAGATGTAGATAAGAAAAGAAAAATGATTTCATCTAAAAGCAAAATAGTGACTAGTTTTTTTTGTTTTTTTTTGAAGTTTATTTAACAATTGCTCGTTACAATTTGCCCTAGTGGACCGAGTAATATCCAGACTAGGGATCCTGTGTTTTACACATCCCTCTGACCCAGGAATAATCATAGGGATATAGTTGATAACAAAAACATATTTATATATAAAACAAGGTTTTAAACTATTAGAAGTATACTGAGTTCATGTGTGTACATACATGTACAATAGACAAATTAAATGTAACAATGAAGATAAACATCAAGTATAGTGGCATCAAAAACAAATTTGTATCAGTAAATACGGTAATTGTGTGAAGGAAAGTCGAACACGCCTTGATCTCGTAGATATTGTCAAAAATGTATAATTTGGATTTATAGCGAGCACAGCTCGCAGCGGGCAGCGAAGCTGCCCGCGAAGAGCGATGAGCTCTACGGTAATTACGTGTCATGTGATCAAAATGAAATCACGTGATCAAAATCCGCTTAATGCTGATATTGATTTTTTTTCGTCCGGAAGTTGATATCGTCAAAAAACTGTAACAAAGTGAATGAAGAAAAGTACTAAAATAATTTTATGAAAGCCTTGAAAATAAAGTTGACATCGATAAAAAATAAATGTTATATTTAAAATTAACAACACAAATTTCATACTATTGTTTTTTGAAATCTCTAAATCGATCTTTAAAAGCTGACAAATTACATTTCAAGTGACGTCACCGTTACACAGAAAGCCGTCACGTGACCACGGAATTTAGAGGCACTTTTAGGGTGTTCGGAAGTAACGTCAATTATGAAATGCACATTATTGATAATAAAGGACTATATTGTCTGTGCTCGCATTTCGGCAATGCCTACTCCATATTATAGCTTGTTAATGGTAAGTTATAGTATAAGTTCAATGATTCTCTGGAGTTTTCGTTTATCAAGAAAATTATTACATTTACAGTTATGAATTAAAAAGAGAGATGTTCGAAAATTGTATTTCCATAAATTCAATAATGAATCAAGGTCTAATCTTTCATGTCTTTCTCGAAACTTTAATTTGTTCCGCACCAAGGTTCCATTTCGAATAAAATAAGGCAATGTTCAATATATAATTGTTTTCATTTCCATAAAACCCGAGTATCATATTTTGTTCTGATATTTCTAAATTTTGCATAATGTTTGCAGAAACTAAGATTTGTGTCAAATTCCTAATGATTAGTTTTGCAAAATTGCAATGAAAGAATAGATGTTGTATCGTTTAAGAGTTTTGAATGTTATTTAGTTGACAGAAATAACATTTTCCATTAGATGTTTTCATTTGGTATAGTCTATATTCTGTATAAAGTATATTATGGATAGTTTTTTTACCCGTTTTTTGACATCAATGGATTTTAGAGTGAACCAAATTTTCTTCCAGTCACTTTCAATAAAATTACCAAAATAGTGACTAGTTTGAAATTCGTAATTTAACACTTAGTACTCTAAAAAAAAACGCGTAGGTAATTAAAATTAGAGGGCTTTTTTAAATTTGTAAAAAAGTGTAAGTAATTTCATTGATCGATTCTGTTAAATAAAAAATTTGTAAAAATCGCTGAATATATTAAATTTATTTGATTGATTGATGTCCATTAAGCAATATATTTATCTATATTCAAGGCGTTATGAATATTTGACTTACATACAGACAAATTACACATTTAATGAAAGGGAACCTAGATTTATTTTGAATCAATTTACCCTCAGCACAAAATGCAACAATTATATTTTTATGATTTTTTTTTAAACTGCAACAATATTTTTATTTGTAAATGAAAAACGAATTTAAGTAAGGTAGCTTACTTCATGAAATATACAGGATATTCCTGCTCAAGAAATACCATTGTTTACCAACTAGAATGTATATATAAATTAAATGATGGCGCATACGCATGTTAACATGTAGACATGATTGGGCAACATTGTCAGCTTTTTTGTATAGAAATGAAGAAAAAATTAAGTACTATTTTAAATATATTTAAAATAGATGTCACAGTAATATTATGATCAAATACGTTACAAATGCTAAAATGTACGCAAAAGATTATGATCCGTTATTAGTTTAGTACCTATAAATTATAATGAATCTATGAAATCTATTAAATGCTTCAATATTGACGTAAAATACTGAAAAATAAAACATGTATACTAATAACCATTAAACCCTGCACTGACGGCATAGGAAACGATGCACCATACGATATACCTACCATACGATAGACGAAACGATCGATTAAAACGATAAACGCTTAATCATATCGTCTCATCACCGTTTCCATTGTATATATAGCTTCGTGCATCGTGCGCACAACGTTCGTATATCGTGCGTACAACGTTCGTACATCGTTTGCATCGTGCGTTCGTTAACTTATACGTTACAGGGACAGTACACAGTTAACATTATATCAAATCCGTCCTGTTAATGTGGCAACAGTCAAGAAACCCAGTATAATGTTTTCTTTGAATGTATAGAGTATACGGATCTGAGAAGAGACTTAAGTATTGTCTTAAACTGGTTACCAAACAATACAGCATTCAACTTATATCTGTTAATAAACAGTAACAATGAACTGTCACAAGCCGAAAATGAAATGATATTTACTTATGTTTATGAATTTATCAAGAAATCCAAACAATTCCTTGTTGTCTAATAGAGTAACCATAACACCAAACAACACCACACGAAGCGTCATCAACTCTTCTACAACTTTTTCATTCCTTATCCTTTTCTTCTCATTGTTCTGATCATTCTTATATGTTTTTGTTTAATTGATTCCTTCTTTGGTTTTTGGTATGATTAAATGTAACTAATGTTATGTCACCATGTCCATATAGTACTTGCATATGCTTGGTTTTTAACATTTCGACAAACAATGCAGTTAAAATTTGTCTTTTGATTAATTTAGTGTTTTCCATGTCTTGATAATATGAATTGTATGCTATTCTAAAATTAAAAAAATGCAAATAAATGTATATTATTGTGTCTTTATTCAAAATATAAAATATTTAGGTAAATGGAAATAATAGATTTAAATATGTGAATATTTTCATTACTATCAATATACTTTATTTTTTTAAATCGGCTCGAAAATTCTATATACTCCGATTTGCATGAAACTTGGATTTCAGACAGATTAAGATGTTGCAAATGGATGCAATCATATCAAATTGCGTTTGATCATTCCGACCATATTAAAATAGCGAACAGTTTGAAAATGAAAAAAAACTTTAAAATCCAAAAGTATATGGATTTTAATGAAAGTTGGTACATAAGTGGAGTAAGTATTACCGCAATATATGACGCACATGTTGACTTTCCATGGCGTCATTTCAAATCCAAAATGGCCACAGAAAATGAACAATGGTCTGAACTGCACTAAACTTGGTTTCCCGTTAGATTAATGGTTTTGAAGTGTTGCAAGTCATAAACATTTCAATTTGATTATAGTGGTCATCTTGATATGGCGGACATTAAAAAAAATTAATACTTAACCAACATTTACAAATGCACGAAACTTAGATTCCTGTTAGGTTAAGATGTTGAGATGGAATATTTATCGTCAAAATTATCATTTAGTATTGGTGGATAGATGCTGTGTATAGATCTCAAACTTGATAGTCCACTCGTGTCGTGCAGTACAGTGGCGCTTGCTATTTTAAAATTTGTTTCTAAATGACGGCATATAAAAAATGGTATACAATTACATGAAAATTGGTGTATAAGTGGGCTATGTTATACCAACCATATGATGCACTTGCTGACTTTCTATTGCTGTCATTTTCAAGCCAAGATGGCCAGCAAAAATTCAAAATGCTATTATTTGCTCCAAATTCTATTTTCTGGTAGATTCAAAGTGATCGAACGGATGGTAGTCATAAAAATTTGAATTTCATCATTGAGTGCATCTTTAAATAGCCGAAATTTCGAAAATGAAAAAATCCAAAAGTGTATGGATTTTATTGAAAGTTTTTTTTGTATGAAAGTGAAATATTATATGACGCACGTTGAATTTTTATTGAGGCCATTTAAATTCAAAATGGCAGCAAAAAAAAAAATTCTGATTGGAACAAAACGTGATATTCAGGTAGATTGAGATATCTCGAATGAATGTTAGTCGAAAACAGTTCAATTTGATTATGGCTATCTTGTAATGGCAACCGTTTTGAAAATCGTTAAAATCTCCAAAAGGTTATGGTTTAAAATACAAAAATGGGTATATGATTAGAATAGAATATGCCGCACCATATGAAGCACATGTTGAATTTCTATGGTGGTCATTTAAAATCAAAGATAGCCACTTAAATTGAAAAATGCTTCAACTAGCACGAAACTTATTTTTTCATTAGATGTGTAGATGTATATTTGTCGTAAAAAAATTGCATTTGATATTAGTGGTATCTTGAAATGAATGCTGTGTTTTTCTGATCTTGAAACTCACGGGTGTAGTTTGAGAGCCATTAATAATCCATAAGATCATAATCGTGTTTAATCATATTTGTTTTTGTCTTTGGTTAGTTTTGTATTGCCTTTTTTGCGACAAGTTAAAAATACATTTAAATTCTTAAATATTATTTGTTGAACTTTATTTAAATTGAAGTGATTTTCCTTCTTGTGTTGAAATCTTCCAATAAGAAATTCAAAAGATCCCATTTTGTTGTAAAAATGTAAATCTTCACTATGTTGAATATTAGCTTTATTTTACACAATGAGTTAAAACAACATTGACATGAAGAAGATAAAACAAATTATCTGCAACGATTGCTTAAAAGGTTATATTCCTTTAAATTCCATCAAAACACCTATAGCACCAAAAACAATTTTTGAAACTATATAAATTTATCCGACTAATAAATATTTTATTTGTTCTTTTATGCATTGTTTCCCATTTTCCCTCATGTACATGTTATATACAGATATTTTATTGTTACTTTTTACTTGCATTAAATTGTATTGTATTATATATGTGTATCGCTTTATTAGTTTATTCTAATATAAAAAATCGGAATAAAGATTTGTTTTAAATTGATAGAAATTAATATCCATTAACTTAATGTAATTATTAGATAGAAACTGTAAAAACCGATTTGTAACATCTTTTATTAAATGTCATTTAAGGTTTACATAGATTTCGTAGATTAATGTTTGATGGTATATAGTTAACTATTTGTAGCTACGCATAACGTATAAGAGATTAATTTTGTTATATATATAGTTGTGTAATTTTAAATATCTTCTGTATATATTAATTTTATTACTTTTGATGATCCATAAAATGATTAAAAAGATCATAAATAGTCTCATTCAGTTTCAAATGTGTGCTACAACTTATGGAGATTGCAAACACCTTTAAAATAAAAGTAATAACAAAAATACCCCCCCCCCCCCCCAAAAAAAAAAAAAAAAAAAAACCAATTTAAAGTTAATGCATATTTATGATATGTTGATGTTCATTATTGGCTGCTTTATCAACGGCATTCGTATATCAAAATATGGCCAAAAAGTAACGCAACATAGAATTTGTATCATTATAAAAGCAATGTTCGGTGTTTTATATATTTATATATACAAAGAAAGTTAATCGCCTCTGCATACATATACCTTTATATTTGTATATTGTGAACATTATATAAAAGGTAACACATATTCAATTTTTGTACGTTTTGGAAATTATAATTAAGTAAGTCTTCAGACCAAATAACAGCAATATATGAAGTGCAAAGTGATAATATTTTTTCTTTTATTTTTTAGTTTGTTAATATGCTTATTACTGGTAAATTTAATACTAGGATTTTATACAGCTTCTAGGAAAACAGATTATCCCGAAGTTTTCTATTGTATTTTGAAAATAACAATGTTCGAACTCTCAAATAAGATTTATTCATTTATTGGTTGGTGTTTAACGTCCATTAACTAATATGGACTGATCAGATTCTAAATTGTAAACTTAAGAAGATTCAGGATCACTTGTAAAATTTTATCATTCAGTGAAATAATTTTCGCTGTTATATTTTAATGACAAAATTTCTACAAACAAAAAATTGTAAAATGTTGCTCACTGTGCAAAAAAGAAAAACAAAAACCAAAATACATTGCTAAAACAACATTATTTTTTTTTAAGAAAACAAAAACAAAATAACATTTCATGTCATTTTGTGCGTAGACACATACACAAATTTGAGAAAGAAAAACAATATTTAAAAAAATATTTTTTTAAATCTTGTACTCTGAGGTATAACAGATGTTATACCAGGATGGCCGTTTATCATATAAATAGGGTTATGATTCGTTATATTTTATCCAGAATCTCGCCATCGGAGGTTTTAACTGACTGAAGGTAAGGAAAACATTTTATATTAGCTATGTTGCATGTGTAACAGGTATTGAAAGTTTTCGCATACAATTTCATTAAAGCTCTGCAAGTTAATATTTTTCGTCGTCGTATATTATGACATAACTGTAGGATATTAACGTCCTTTCATTGTTTAAAATTAGTCTGTTTTTATCATATTCAGATTGAATTAAATGTTCTGGATTTATCGATTAGGCCATTCATAATACAATTTGTAACGGAACATTTGAAGCACAATAGGAAAGAGATAGTATAACTGTTCATTATCCGTTATCAAATCATTTGTCTGTTCAAAAATTGTTTAATGCTTACCTCTACAAATTAAAGTTGTCTTCCTTCGAAAGCCACCTCAAAACCTGTTTAAATAAATTTATTAATATTTATTGAAGTCGTTTTCAATGTAGTATGCATCATACAGAGTCAATATCTGCATCACCTCTGCTTTGTTATTAACTAAAATAAGCAAGCTTATAATGAATAGTTTAAATTCCAAAATGCATGGTTAAAAGTCAACTTTAATATTTTAATATTTTTGATTTTAAAAATAAAACATTACATATCTTTCTTCAAAGAATCGAGTTTTATCGCTATTAAATAACAAAAAATAAAATTAATAATATTATTCAGCAGTATCAGTTCCTGCCATTTTATTTTAAACAGTTGCAGCTAAGATTACGCTTCTGATTGTTTTCAGATTTTGCTTTATATAAGACATCAAAACATGAAAGGAATAATTGCCTGTCTTTCAATTCTGGTAAGTTGTATTTGTTTACGTTTGCAATAGATTGAATGTTATAAAGTATTAAAAAAATATGATCTGATTTAATTCAATACTAGCAGGCTTTTTTTATGTATTAAATTATCTTCAAGAAAAACCATTTAAAATTATATGACGCTTAATTGATTGATTAAATGTTTAAACGTCGGTTGAGAAATATTTTAGATAGATTTGGGACCAGAACAAGTTTACAAAACAATTAAACACAAACCATAGGGAACATAAGGTAAAGGAGATGAATGAAAACGAAACACACTTTTGATGGCCAATGGAAAAGTATATTGCATTGGGAAGAGACGAAAAATGTAGTCTTTTGTAGTTGCTAGAATGAGCCTAATTTGTGTCAAAATTTACAAAAGGGAATTCTGGCCACATTACGATTAAGACGTTTAGACCTATTGTCCATAATGTGTGATTCTGAATAGTTTTACAAAATAATTGTAGAAAGAAGACAAAAGATTTGCAATACAGTACTTGGTTGATAATTTTTTTGGAAATGTCAATAATGTAAGGATTAATTGACA
Organism: Limnoperna fortunei; assembly: GCA_944474755.1. Taxonomy (NCBI): domain Eukaryota; kingdom Metazoa; phylum Mollusca; class Bivalvia; order Mytilida; family Modiolidae; genus Limnoperna; species Limnoperna fortunei. The sequence goes on from OX104112.1 coordinate 68,512,326, forward strand.
CCTGATAATTAAAAACTTACATTCTTAATTGTTAAAACCTTTAGGTCATCCTAGTTTTGGTTGATAACGCAGTTGCCGGAGTGTTGAAATATCATAATGACGGTCACGGCGGCCATGATGGTAAGTTTTTAATTGTCTATTGCAAATATATTTTGGAAACATATTAGTACAGTATGTGAATCAAAAAGAACAAGGTTTTCTTTTTGCACGGTGTAAATACCATCGGCCGGATTTTGTATAAGATCTGAGAATTTTGTCGATAAAACATCTCAACATTATCTGGTCCTACAATATTTATGACACAGAATTCACGTCTGACATAGTAAATTTCATAAACTTGGTGTATTTATATTGGTACTGTGTTAGTTAACTAGTGTCTTGTTATTTTTTATGATGTTATATGGTAAACTTATAGACATGTAGATTGTGTATGTAGAGACCGTTTGACATTTGATTTCATGTATGGAATGTTTGTTAATATTACAAATTAGCTTATTACATTAATATAAAAGGTCACAGATAGTAACTATTTGACCAATGTTATCAATGTAAGTTTGCACAGTGTTTTATTTAAAATAATTAAAACATTATATTAGAATTTATATAGCATCATAGTTTTATGTACTTAGGCCACGGAGGACATAGTAATGGATATGGACATGCAGCCAACGGTTATGGGGGACATGGTAGACATGGTAGTCATAACGGACACGGCTACGGAAACAACTACGACAGCATTGCAAGTGAAAAAGGTATATATTTTATGTCAACACTACATAAGTCAAACAATTATATCAGGTCAATTTGATACAAATGGAAAAAGTCTATGAGTGAACATACAATTGTACAATATAACAAACCAATGTCTTCCTTTTTACCATATCATAGTATCTGGATGTGAGATCTATCACACAATTTTCATCTTAACACTGGTTGGTTTGTACCGTTTACTCTGCTGAGTTTTTTTCACTTCTGTTTGTCCCTTTTCTTGATGGCTGAATGTTGATAAGTTCTAATTTCTGAATTGAGTGTGGTTGTTATAGGTGTATGTGTCTTTTTACAGGTAAGCAGAGAATAGACATCTCCATGCCAATGAATTTCAACAACAAAAATGATTATGGATCAAGCTCTGACTCAGACGGCTATGGTTATGGATCAAGTTCAGACTCTGATGGTTATGGATATGGATCAAGTTCAGACTCTGATAGCTATGGATCATCGAGTTCCAGCTCTAACAGTTATGGATCAAGTTCAGACTCTAATAGCTATGGATCATCAAGTTCGGGATCAAGTTCCAGCTCTAACAGTTATGGATCAAGTTCCGGATCAAGTTCAGACACTAATAACTATAGATCATCAAGTTCAGGATCAAGTTCCAGCTCTAACAGTTATGGATCAAGTTCGGGATCAAGTTCAGACTCTAATAACTATGGATCATCAAGTTCCGGATCAAGTTCCAGCTCGAACAGTTATGGATCAAGTTCCGGATCAAGTTCCAGCTCTAACAGTTATGGATCAAGTTCCGGATCAAGTTCCAGCTCTAACAGTTATGGATCCAGTTCTGGATCAAGTGGATATGAGCACAGAGCTGACGTTGAAGATGATGAGGCAACACCAGCACCAGCATAAACGTCAAGTCTAAAATACATCGTATTATGATAAATGATGCTGCTTCAATTTTCTCCATTTAAAATAGTTGTTGTTACAATATTCTACACTTAAGACAAAAACCGAATGATAAATATTTTCTGAGAACAAATAAAACATTATGCATAATAATATCTGACGATATTTTGTTGTCATTATTATACACACATGCAAATATCTATATTATTTTAACTATAAAATATCTTGTACAGCTGTCATATACATCAGTCGATTAAAGATAGTATACCATCACAATTGTATAAGTACAATATATATATATATATATATATATATATATATATATATATATATATATATATATATAACACTGTCAAAGTTTCCTACATTGTCTTAACAAAGAAAGAGCAGATAAAAAGAATAAATTGAACGAGAATACTGACTTTTGATTCGTTTGAAAATATTTTCCATCGGAGGATAAACAAATCAGTGTCATGTGAACACGCCCCATTTGACGTCATGTATTACTCCACGGAATATTTACAGCTTATGTATTGATTTTTTGTTCAAAAATGTTATATTTCATATTTAGATGTATTTATAAGTATTAACTACGAAAATTATTTTCTCCATCGAACTTATTTTCATGTTTAGATGTATTTATAAGTATTAACTACGAAAATTATTTTCTCCATCGAGGGATAACACAATTTTTGTTGTGCACATTTAATATAAACCGTTACTCTGGTTTTATACAACTATAACTTTTCAAACGTTTGTCTTGCCAACACTCCACGTTACATGTCCATGCTTTTTGGCTTCACATTTAAATTTAAAGTTTAGTAATATAACAACAGCAAACCTGTGGTCAAGACAAGAAAACAAATATGTCTATGCATGAAATAGGGACAATTACGAATATCTAAACTAAAACATTAGTCAAACCAGAACGATTATGTTAAAAAACATCTTGGCTCTGGTGCGTTGTCAGTGCTTAAATTACATAGCACGTCCTTTCTTAGCTAACAGTAGATGCTTCATTAATCATGGACTGTAGTAGGGAGAGGGTAGTTGAGGGTTTACTAAAAGTAAGCCAGAACTAGTGCATTGTTGATGACATTTTTTCGAAGAATGTTACCTCTTTGCGCGTTACAGATCTTTTTATCTCTACTACGATTTATCTTTACTTTCCTAGTTATTACTGTCAGGTCAGTTGTTATATCCATTTTCCTAAGTTATTGATTTAAGTTTGTACTGTTGTTTAAAAACGCTTTTCGATTAATGGTATGTACATAAGCTACATTTTTATTGACGAATACACTGTTATCACAACCTTATACACCTCAGAATCACAACCTTGTACACCTAAGATTGCTGTGTCTCTTACATAAGCGATTCTGGAAAATACTTAAATACAAGATAATGTTGTCCAACGGAAAATTAATAATAACGTTGCATAAGGGATATTGTTAAACTAATGTATTTGAAATAATATATGATTTCACGTGAAAATGCACAGTCAAAAAATTTATTTGTTGTTGTCCCTGCAGACAGGGCTTCTGATTATATTGTGTTGGTATGTAAGTTACATTACTATGAATGCTCTTTAAGGAGATAAGCATCAAGATTACCTCCACATAGAGATATACCACATTTTACAAAGATGAAATCATGGCTAACTTTAAAGTCCTTCGTGACTTCTTAAAGTATTCGTTTCGGCAATTAGTCCGAAGACTTGCCATACTAGTATTGGATCACCCAATCACATAAATATCCTGACAGGCAAAGATACATATCCGGCTCTACCAAAGAGTTGTCAGAACGGTTGACTAAGATATTGTTTGCAGTCAAAGTAGGAGATCAAAATAGTGTGAATTTGTTTATTCGCACAGTAATATTAATTATACGTGGAATCGTAAAAATTCTAAAGAAATTTTGGAAAATTAGAAATCTCAATTGATATCTTAAATTTCATGTGTCAGAACCTTTCATTTTCAACTCTTTATACCTCTTTTCTGCACAAAAAATTCAAACCTCGTCTTAAATAAATCATTACCAAAACCTTCGCTTCACATATGCCTAAAATATGTATTATTAAGTAATAACAATACTTTTTTTTACTTAAGAACTAGAATGCAAATTATGCTAGAGCGAAGAACTGGTTTATAGTATGCTAGCTTTTCTGATCGACAACATATTTGTAACTTATGAATAATGATAATATGAATTCAGCGGAAAATCGTTTTTCCAATAGGTACAAACTGTGCCGCACTACCTTCCAATGTGTCTTGTATTTAAATGAAACTGATTTTATTAAACATCTTATTAAAGAGAAGAAAGTTGTGTAACAAATAGCAAAGAAAACCGATCGATCAACACGTGCTAAAAGTCCAAGTTACAAATCCGAATATAGACAAACGCAACAAAAAACCCCAAAACACAAAAAACATGAGAGTAATCCGAACCAAATAAAAACCATGGGTAAGCTGGGTCCTTTAATTCAAATATAGAAATATTGATCAAGTTAATGCATGTTTATGATATGTTTCTTCTAATTGATGTTCATTATTGGCTGCTTTATCAACGGCATTCGTATGTCAAAATATGACCAAAAAGTAACGCAACATTGAATTTGTATCATTATAATAGCAATGATCGGTGCTTTATATATTTATATATACAAGGAAAGTAAATCGCGTCTGCGTACATATACCTTTATATTTGTATATTGTGAGCATTATATAAAAGTTAACAAATATTCAATTTTTGTACGTTATAGAAATTATAATTAAGTAAGTCTTCATACCAAATAATAGCACTATATGAAGTTCAAAGTGATAATAATATTTTTTTCTTTTATTTTTTAGTTTGTTATAATATGTTTATTACTGGTAATTTTAATACTAGGATTCTATACAGCATCTAGGAAAAAAAGATTATCCCGAAGTTTTCTATTGTATTTTGAAAATAACAATGTTCGAACTCTCAAATAAGATTGATTCATTGATTGGTTGGTGTTTAATGTCCATTAACTAATATGGACTGGTCAGATTCTAAGTTGTAAACTTACATGTAAGAAGATTCAGGATCACTTGTAAAATTTTATCATTCAGTGAAATCATTTTCACTGTTATATTTTAATGACAAAACTTCTACAAACAGAAAATTGTAAAATGTTGCTCACTGTGCAAAAAAGAAAAACAAAAACAATTAAACTGCCATTTGTTCTGAGAACAAATGAGAAGGTCTTTCCCACTGTTCCTCTAAAGAAAGAAAAGTTAGGTATTGCTATGGGATTTTGTGTCTTGGTATAGCACAAAATGTCACTTCCAGTCATAAAAATGAGTTATTTGAATAAAGAAAGTGGTCCCGAGCCAAAAAATATATGGTTGTCAAGGACTTTCATTCCGTTGCTAGGGACAAAAGGCCACTTCCGGTCATGTAATGACATATTTCAGTAAAGTACATCATTCTGATTCTAAAAATATATGGTTGCTAAGGACTTTTTATAACGGTCACCTTGTTGCTTGGGTATGACCTTGACCTATGACCTTTGACCTTTGGCACAAATTGAAGCTCTTTTCCTACTGATCATGTTAAACCTATATGTTTACTATATTATCTCTAACCGTTTTCAAGTTTTTACCAAAAGCCGATTAACCGAAACGCGTCAAGGGCTGTAACTCGAAAACGGTTCATCGCAAAGCTTTGAGCCGAATGTACCAAATGAAGGTCTCAATAAGAGGAGTATTTTCCCCATTTATTGTCTGCTTCTATCTTGTATGGTTTGTGAGATATAGTGCTAACAAGACCTATGGTGACCTTTGACCTTGACTTTTGACCTTTGACCTTGACATTTTTAAATGTAACATATGTCACTTAGGATCAATGGTGGTGGTCCCAAGTCTCTAGGACTTACGGTTTTAGAGAAAAAATTTTTGACGCATTGTGACATTTTTCAGGTCAAAAACGCGTAAACAGGAAGTTGATTGGAAAAAAAAATTTTGCATGACAAATCATTGCCATAGGTCCAGCGACATTTTTTACACTTCAGATTTTAAGAATCGGTTACGGTTTCTGAGTTTATCTGCTAACAAGGGTTTTCGTGTTAGGGCAGATAACTCTGTTACTAAAAATAGATCGGTCTAAAAGCATGAGCCATGTCATCTCCGGATATGACCGATTGATGTTACCAAGTATCGAAATGATACGTCAAGACACTTTTTGGCAAACCTCCGCGGAAGAAGAAAAATAATAATAATAATAATAATAATAATAATCATAAGAAAGACAAGAAGGTCTTTCCCTTGGAAAGGGGGAAAGACCTTAACAATGCATTGCTAAAACAACATTTTTGTGTTAAGAAAACAAAAACAAAATAATATTTCATGTCATTTCGTGCGTAAACACATATAAAAATTAGAGAAAGAACAACAATATTTTAAAAAATAATTTTTAAAAATCTTGTACTCTGAGGTATAACAGATGTTATACTAGGATGGCCGTTTATCATATAAATAGGGTTATGATTCGTTATATTTTATCCAGAAGCTCGCCATCGGAGGTTTTAACTGACTTAAGGTAAGGAAAACATTTTATATTAGCTATGTTGCATGTGTAACAGGTATTGAAAGTTTTCGCATACAATTTCATGAAAACTCTGAAAGTTAATATTTTTCGTCGTCGTACATTATGACATAACTGTAGGATATTAACAACCTTTCATTGTTTAAAATTAGTCCAATGTTTTTATCATCTTCGGATTGAATTAAATGTTCTGGATTTATCTATTAGGCTATTCATAATACAATTTGTAACGGCACATTTAAAGCACAATTAATCATGGCAAAGGAATGAAATAGTATAACTGTTCATTATCCGTTATCAAATCATTTGTCGGTTCAAAAATTGTTTAATGCTTACCTCTACAAATAAAGGTTGTCTTTCTTCGAAAGCCACCTCAAAACCTTTTTTTAAATAAATTTATTAATGTTTATTAAAGTCGTTTTCAATGTAGTATGCACCATACAGAGTCAATATCTGCATCACCTCTGCTTTGTTATTAACTAAAATAAGCAAGCTTATAATGGATAGTTTAAATTCCAAAAAGCATTGTTAAAAGTCAACTTTAATATTTTGTTATTTTTGATTTTAAAAATAAAACATTACATATCTTTCTTCAAAGAATCGAGTTTTATCGCTGTTAAATAACAAAAAATAAAATTAATAATATTATTCAGCAGTATCAGTTCCTGCCATTTTATTTTAAACAATTGCAGCTAAGATTACTCTTCTGATTGTTTTCAGATTTTGATTTATAAAAGACATCAAAACATGAAAGAAATAATTGCCTGTCTTTCAATTCTGGTAAGTTGTATTTGTTTACTTTTGCAATAGATTGAATGTTATAAAATATTAATATGGTGTGATTTAATTCAATAATAGCAGGCTTTTATTTTTATGTATTAAATTATCTTCAAGAAAAACTATTTTAAACCATTTAAAATCAGATGACGCTTAATTGATTTATTAAATGTTTAAACGTCAGGTGAGAACTATTTTAGATAGATTTGGGACTAGAACAAGTTTACAAAAAAATTAAACACAAACCATAGGGAACATAAGGTAAAGGAGATGAATGGAAACGAAACACACTTTTGATGGCCAATGGAAAAGTATATTGCATTGGGAAGAGACGGAGAATTTAGTCTTTTGTAGTTGCTAGAATAAGCCTACTTTGTGAAATTTACAAAAGGGAATTCTGGCCAGATTACGATTAAGACGTTTAGACCTATTGCCCATAATGTGTGATTCTGAATGGTTTTACAAAATAATTGTAGAAAGAAGACAAAAGATTTGCAATACAGTACTTGGTTGATAATTTTTTTGCAAAATGTCAATAATGTAGGGATTCATTGAAACATGATTATTAAAAACTTATATTTTAATTGTTAAAAACTTTAGGTCATCTTGGTTTTGGTTGATAACGCAGTTGCCGGAGTGTTGAAATATCATAATGACGGTCACGGCGGCCATGGCGGTAAGTTTTTAATTGTCTTTTGCAAATATATTTTGGATACATATTAGTAGAGTATGAGAATCAAAAAGAACAAGGTTTTCTATTTGCACTGTGTAAATACCATCGGCCGTATTATGTATAAGATCTGAGAATTTTGTCGATAAAACATCTCAACATCTGTATTATCTGGTTCTACAATATTTATGACACAAAATTCACGTCTGACATTGTAAATTTCATAAACTTGGTATATTTATATTGGTACTGTGTTAGTTAACGAGTGTCTTGTGATGTTTATATGATGTTATATGGTAAACTTATAGACATGTGGATTGTGTATGTAGAGACCGTTTGGCAGATGTCATTTGATTTCATGTACGGAATGTTTGTAAATTAGCTGATTGCATTAATATAAAAGGTCACAAATAGTAATTATTTGACCAATGTTATAAATGTAAGTTTGCACACTGTTTTATTTAAAATAATTAAAACATTATATTAGAATTTATGTAGCATCATAGTTTTATGTACTTAGGTAATGGATATGGACATGCAACACACGGTTATGGGGGACATGGTAGACATGGTGGTCATAACGGAGACGGCTACGGAAACAACTACGACAGCAGTGCAAGTGAAAAAGGTATATATTTTATGTCGACACTACATAAGTCAAACCATTATATCAGGTCAATTTGATAAAAATGGAAAAAGTCCATGAATGAACATAGACTTGTACGCTATAACAAACCAATCTCTACATTGTTACCATAGCATAGTATCTTGATAGATCTATCACACAATTTTTATCTTAACACTGGTTGGTTTGTAGGGTTTAATCTGCTGATTTGTTTAAAATTCTGTTTGTCCTTTTTCTTGATGGTTTATCTTGATAAGTTCCAATTTCTGAATTGAGTGTGGTTGTTATAGGTGTATGTGTTTTTTTCAAACTTTTTACAGGTAAGCAGAGAATAGATATCTCCATGCCAATGAATTTCAACAACAAAAATGGTTATGGCTCTGACTCCGACGGCTATGGTTATGGATCAAGCTCTGACTCAGATAGCTATGATTATGGATCAAGTTCAGACTCTGATGATGGTTATGGATATGGATCAAGTTCAGACTCTGATAGCTATGGATCATCAAGTTCCAGCTCTAACAGTTATGGATCAAGTTCAGACTCTAATAGCTATGGATCATCAAGTTCGGGATCAAGATCCAGCTCTGACAGTTATGGATCAAGTTCCGGATCAAGTTCAAACTCTAATAACTATGGATCATCAAGTTCGGGATCAAGTTCCAGCTCTAACAGTTATGGATCTAGTTCCGGATCAACTTCAGACTCTAATAACTATGGAGAATCAAGTTCCGGATCAAGTTCCAACTCGAACAGTTATGGATCAAGTTCCGGATCAAGTTCCAGCTCTAACAGTTATGGATCAAGTTCCGGATCAAGTTCCAGCTCTAACAATTATGGATCAAGTTCCGGATCAAGTTCCAGCTCTAACAGTTACGGATCCAGTTCTGGATCAAGTGGATATGAGCACAGAGCTGACGTTGAAGATGCTGAGGCAACTCCAGCACCAGCATAAACGTCAAGTCTTAAATACATTGTATTATGATAAATGACGCTGTTGTAATTTCCTCCATTTAAAATAGTTGTTGTTACAATATTCTACACTTCAGAAAAAAACTGAATGATAAATATTTTCTGAGAAAAAATAAAATAGTACGCATAATAATATCTGACAATATTTGGTTGTTATTATTATACACACACATACACATATCTATATTATTTTAACTATAAAATATCTTGTACAGCTGTCACATACATCAGTCGATTAAAGATAGTATACCATCACAATTGTATAAGTACAATATATATATAAAAAACACTGTCAAAGTTTCCTACATTGTCTTAACAAAAAAAGCAGCTAAAAAGAAGTATTAAATTGAACGAGAATATTGACTTTTGATTCGTTTGAAAATATTTTCCCTCCGAGGATAAACAAGTCAGTGTCATATGAACATGCCCCTTTTGACGTCATGTATTACTCCAAGGAATATTGACAGCTTATGTATTGATTTTTTGTTCAAAAATGTAAAATTACAATGAACTTTTTTTTCACGTATTAACTACGAAACTTATTTTCTCCATCGAGGGATAACACAATTTTTGTTGTGCACATTTAATATAAACCGTTACGCTAGTTTTCAACAACTATAACTTTCAAACTTACGTTTGTCTAGCCAACACTCCATGTTAGCAAACTTGTGGTCAGTACAAGAAAACATTTACGTATATGCATGAAAAAGGGACAATTACGAATATCTAAACTAAAACATTAGTCAAACCAAGCCGATTATGATAAAAAAATCTTTGGTTCTGGTGCATTGTTAGGGCTTGAATTACATAGCAGCGCAGCACGTCCCTTTTTGGCTAACAGTAGATGCTTCATTAATCGTGGACTGTAGTGGGGAGAGGGTAGCTGAGGGTTAACTAAAAGTAAGCCAGAACTAGTGCATTGTTGATGACGTTTTAATGTATTTGAAATGATATATGATTTCACATGAAAATGCACTGTCAAAAATTTAATATGTCATTAAAGATATAACACAATATTAAAAAAAACTGACACCTAAGTAGCTCGTTAATATCTTTTAAGCGTTAGACTAATATTTTTCAAAATAATTAGAGAAAAAAACAGCAGTAGATTCTTCATAAGTTAACAGTTTGAATATTGTAAGCACTTAAATTCAGACTTAATCCGTAATTGGTTAAAGTGTTGATTTTGTCAAGTTTAATAATTGAACAACTTCGTTGGCTAAGCTGGATCATAACAGATCATATTGGCTTTTGTCGAAAACTCACATGCAATAATAAAAGTTCAAGATTTCTTAGATAGTGTTTGTCCCCGTCTGCTTTTCATATGCAATTTTATTTTTATGTATGCATCCATTATTTCGATGATTGGGTTGGTGTCATATAAGTTTAATTTAGTACAAAATCTAGGCATATGAGGATTTAAAAGAACAAACACGTATCATAAGACTTATTTTGTCATTGCAACTTCTGCACTATATGCCCTAGTCATACCACTAGAAATATCTTTTTTACAAATAACGGACTTTGTAGCATATCTGCATTAAAACTATTTTAAAAAGTAAGCACGAGGTACCAATGTCTTTTTTGAAGTTTCAATTGTACCAACGTCTTTTTTGAAGTTTTAATTGTATAAAAATGGATAGGAATTTTGCCTATCTGATCATTTCTTTTTTTCTGTAGTAGCACACCTATAATAATAATAACACACAAAAGAACAAACAACAATGCCATATACAGTTGCTGTCATCTTAAATTCAGATTCTGAGATTAAATGTCATGTATTCCAATAAATTTGTTAGATCGGATTACATCTAAATATAGATTGACAAGCATCATTTGCGGAAAAGCTTCTTTCCGTCTTTTCTTAATGAAAATGAAAATTTCCTTCACATGAAATTCAGAAATAAATGATATGGTATAGTATTAATATCAGCAATATTCTTCATTGTTCTTGAAGAAGTGAAAGATTAGATCCCTTCAAATTTATCTATTAATCTATTCTGTCTTATTGTATATATATATACCAACAAGATTCCCCTAAAAATCTTCAATTAAAAAAAGGCTAAAAAAGCATTGCACGATATTGACATTTAAAATACCTCAAGCAATGTACTGACTGCACTTGTCTCATTTCCTTTTCATAAACAACCCTCTGGTCGTGTCATTAATGGAAATTTGAACATCATTGACCACTATAAACAGCAACATTCCAGCGTATGGTGTGTATATTTCACAACTTATACGTTATTCTATATCCTGCGATCGGTATTCCCATATACTAGACCCATTACTGCTGTTGACTCCTAATCTACTCAAAAAGGGTTTATTGTACCTATGTTGATGTTATCTCTCCAGAAGTTGTATGGTCGTCACCATGACCTAATTGATCGTTATGTCTCAAATACAATCATTTTGGCCGAGTCATAGGTAGTGTTTCCTATTCCTGGATTTGACTTTTCGTGGATTTGACTTTTCCTTAGACATGAAAATTAGTATTAGAGGCAGGCACTGCTTTCGGCCGGAGAACCTTATTGTACCTATGGTGTTTATTAGGTTCGGGTTACTCTCTTTCCTTTTTTGTGTTTTTGGTTTTTGTGTTCCGTTTGTCTTTATCCGTATTTGTAACTGTCCCTTGACTTTAAGCTCTTATTGTCTAAATCCGTATTCAAAGACAGGGATGATATGAGGTGCCTCACTTCCCTCCATGACAACTGTTGTTGTCCTTGCAGACAGGGCTTCTAATTATATTGTGTTTGTATGTAAGTCACATTACTATGAATGGCTCTTTAAATAGCTAGGCATCAAGATTACCTCCACATAGAGATATACCACATTTTAAAAGATAAAATCATGGCTAACTTTAAGTCCTTCATGACGTCTTAAAGTATTCGTTTCGGCAATTAGTCTGAAGACTTACCATACTAGTATTGGATTCTTCAATCACTTAAAAATCCTGACAGGCAAAGATACATAGTCGGCTAATCTACGTGCTCTATCAAAGAGTTTTCAGAACGGTTTGACTAAGATATTGTCTGCAGTCAAAATAGGAGAGCAAAATAGTGTGAATTTTTTTATTCGCAAAGTAATATTAATTATACGTGGAATCTTTAAAAATTCAAAAGAACTTTTGGAAAATAAAAAATCTCAATTGATATCTTAATTTATGTGTCAGAACCTTTCATTTTTAACTCTTTATTTCTCTTTTCTGCGCGAAAAATTCAAATCTCGTCTTCAATAAATCATTCGCAAAGCTGTCGCTTCTACATATGACTAAAATATGTATTTTTAAGTAATAACAATACGTTTTTCTACTTAAGAATTAAAATGCAGATTATGCTAGAGCAAAGAACTGGTTTATAGTATTTTAGATTTTCTGATCGACAACGTATCTGTAACTTATGAATAATTATAATGTGAATTCAGCGGAAAATCGTTATTCAATGGGTAAAAACTGTGCCCCACTACCTGCCGATGTGTTCTTGTATTAAATCTTGTAAGGTTGTGTAACAAATAGCAAAGAAAACCAATCGAACAACAAGTACTAAAAGTCCCAGTTGCAAATCCGAATATAGACATACACAACATCAAAAACAGAAAGAGAGTTATTCGAACCAAATAAAAATAATGGGTCAGCTGGGTCCTTTAATTCAAATATAGATATATTGATGACGTCCTTTCAATTGATAAATCTTAATTTACTGAGTGGCTCCGTTAATATAACCTTCAGAACTGTATATTAAGGAAACCACAGAAACATTACATTATTGTACACCTCGAATATGACACTAACGATCATTTTAGCACAAGAATTGCAGACGAAAGAGACGATATTAATTTAAAAATTATACATTTTCCTCATATTTCTCAATTTATTAGGTATTCAAGAGCTTGCAGTGAGGATACTGATTTTTGAAAACACATTTCTTCGGGACGAACTTATAAACCAAGGTTAGAAGAACAAATGTAACTTCCGCCACTTTAATAAGTTTTACTATAGGTACTACATCCTTCTCGTTTAGAAATATGGTTGCAGATAGTTTTCCCAAATTTTTAATTTAGTACACATTGATTGTGTTAAAATGATAATAAGATGATTATTACTGACTAGGGGTATATGAGCAGAGATTTTGACAACCTAAGTTAACTTGTACTTTGTTGTACAATATATTGCTGTCCATTTGACGATTTATTTGACAAATTCTGTTCACTGGACATTTTTTTCTTTTGACAATTTTGTCACGTGACAAGTTTTCCACTGGACATTTTTCATTTTGGAAATTTATATCCAATTTGTAAACTTGCTAACCTTTCGACTGAATCTTTAAAACCACTTTTAATTTTATTTTTGTTTTACATGTTTTTTGACAATTTGTTTTGTAAGATCGACCGGTTGTACCGTACGTCGATTTATTTAATGAGGGGGAGGCTAGGGGTTCCATTTACAGGTGAACAATGTTTAAATATTTTTCCCTAAACAGATAACAGTAAATTTGAAATAATGTTAACAGATAACAGCAATTTACATGAGTAAACAGAAAACAGAAAGGTCAAAAATCTAAAAAAAACGTATAACAGCAGAATTTTATCGAAGAGAAATACTATTGACAGCAAACAGTGTTTTTTTATTTTTTTTAATTATTAGAGTTAACAACAATGTCAATTTTTAAGAAAACAGATAACATCTTATGGTTGAAAAACAGCTAACAGTTGCTTTATAGACAGTTAAAACATCAGTGAAAATTCCCAAAATACATTAACAGAAATTATCTTGCCCCCATCTTTTATCTGCGCGTTGTCGGAATGAAAAGTATACGAAAGATAAAAATCATACCGTTTGTGGTTTATTAAAATCAAAATACCAATAAAACAATCGATCTAATAAAAATTAGTTCTGAAAAGGTTGATATTGAAGAGTTTTTTGCAACGTACGGGTTTCTAAATATCTTTGCAGAGAAAAATATTTAAAAATCTTACGTCCGGGACACGTATTACTTATTTCGCCGTTTTACCGTTTTTTCCTGTAAAGAAATATTAATTTACATTTTAATAAAGTGAGAAAAATCCCATTTGTGTTATACAAATATCTATTAATTAACCAATTTTCGATATCATAGTATTAAATAATTCAACTCCTGAAATTAAATCATTGAAAATATATTTTGAGTCTACATGTATCCAATTGAAAGTGCATTGCAATATCCAGATTGTGTGATAATAATTAAAAGGGTTGATGCTACAGCCTTCGTTTCAGATGTAGAAATAAATAAAACATAGTTCGTAGTGAATGTTTATTCAACAACACACATATCAAACCCTATATCATATAAAATAACAACATAAATATATGTACACGTACTTCATAATTGTACAAAGGGAAATAACTCTAAATAACTCTATACTAAACTTTACCGTGTCAATCCGACGGGATTTTGCCTGTCAAAATTAAAAACTGCTACCGCGTTTGGTCGAGTTTATGGTCCTTTTGGAAATCTTTTATTACACTTTTTGAAATCAACAATTATTTTCCACAGCTAAACGGCGTTGTGAAATGCGGCTGAATTTTCATTTTGGTAGATCGAATTTCCATAGGAAGTCAGCCATTTTTGTTTCTAAAGGGGTCTAATGTTGTTTACAAACGTTCGTCTGCTTTCGTAACGTACAATGGTATTCGGACAAACCACGAGATTTTTCCTGCCTCAACTGCAGACGACATTACCCAAAGGATTTCGAATAGACAACCATGGAATTTTCCTAACGTACACTTAAGTTCAAAACAAGGACAAAATTTAGTATGGAAAATCGATGTATCAAAATGAAAATTCAGCCGCATTTCACAACGCCGTTTAGCTGTGGAAAATAATTGTTGATTTCATAAAGTGTAATAAAAGATTTACAAAAGGACCATAAACTCGAGCAAACGCGGTAGCAGTTTTCCATTTTGACAGGCAAAATCCCGTCGGATTGACACGGTAAAGTTTAGTATATGTCGCTATCGGCGTAACTTAAAAAGCACACCCATGAAAATACATCTTTATATCGGTTAAACATTGTAAAATAGTTATAAACATTTGTAGCAGTGAACATTTAGACATTTACATTGCTGATATAAACTTGAATTCTCATACTAATGCCTGGTGTAGTGCTGGTCAAGAAGGAAAATGGAAAACTTAGAATGTGTGTGGATTGTCGGGAATTGAATAATCATAAAAAAGGAAGATGCTTATGCGTTACATCGGATAGAAGATATTTTGGATTGTCATGCCAGTAATATGAATTTCACAGTTATAGACATGACGTCTGGTTAACATCAAGTAGAGATATTAGTGGAACATAAAGAACGTACTGCATTGATTGTATGTCCCTTGGGTTTATATGAGTTCAACTGCTTTATTGGACTTGCATTTAAAGTTTTGAAAGATCAATTAGCATCGGCTCAAATACTAGCCTACCCAGACTACCAAATCCATTTGAGTTGCATATAGATGCAAGTAGTCTTAGACTGGGAGCAGGATTATACCAAGAACTGGAGGGTAAGCAACAAGGCATAGCCTATGGCAGTGGAGAGTTGACAATAGTGGAGGAATTATCCAGCTCATGTCGTTTCGCCATCTAGATATACAAAAATGCGTTGAAGACGAACAACCCGAGGCAAACGAGATTCTGGACGAAACGATTATAAGATAGAGTTCATCGCTTTGAAAGGAGCCATTACAGACAAGTATCACGATTACTTGTGTGGACATTCTTTCCATGTAGTGACGGACAACAATCCTTTGACATATGTTCTGACGTCAGCGAAATTAGATTCCACTGCTCATAGATGATTTTCTGCATTTGAGGCATATGATTTTGATATATGTGTTGTTGAATAACATTCAATACGAACTATACCATAGTTATATTTATTTCTACACCTTAAACAAAGGCTGTACGATTACAAATCTATGACAGTTCTATATTTTGACCACTAAATCACATTATAGTACACAACTACGAAACAATAATGTTAATGCAATGTTAACGCCACATTATAAAATTTCTATCCCAGTGTTTGTAATTTCTTAAGAGTGAGTTTGTAATATGGTTTTAGTTGCATTACTAAGGTCTCAAAATTAAATTTTTACATAAAATATGGTTTTTATTGCATCGCCAAGGTCTCAGATTTTATACATGTAAAATGGCTGTTAATTGCATCGTTAAGGTCTCAAGATTGATTTTATATGTGTAAAATGCTTTTTAATAGCAATGCTAAAATCTCAAGCATGTTTAATATTAGGAATATGTTTTTTTTGCATCGCTAAGATCACTGGCTTCATTTTGTATGTAAAATATAATTTTTAATTTTCGGAGTGATTTTGTATGAGTACTATGGTTTTTAATTGCTTAATTTAGGATCTCCAGAGTAGTTTTTACGTGTACTATGCTTTTTGGGTGAATCTTTTTGGGTATCAGGAATGTTTTATATGTAGAATAATGTTTTTATTCCATCACTAATATCCCTAGAGTGATTTTATGTATGTTTTATTAAATTTTATTGCTCAGGTCTCAGGATTGATTTTATATGTAAAATATATTTTATATTTTCATCACTAAGGTTGCAAGAATGAATTTATATGTGAAATAGGGTTTTTAATTGCATTACTAAGGTCTCATTAGTGATTTTGTATGTTAAATATGGTTTTTAATTCTGTTGCTAAGGTCTCCATCATAGTGATTTTATATGCTAATAAATATGGTTTTGATTACATTGTTATAGTTTCATTAGTGATTTTATATGTTAAATATTTTTTGTATTTTTTTTGTAATTGCATTACCAAGGTTTCAGGATGGATTTCATGTGTGGACTATGGTTTTTAGTTGCATTACTAAAGTCTCAAGATTGATTTTATATGTTAACTATGGATTTTAATTGCATCGCTTAGGTCTTCAGAGTGAGTTTATATGTTAACTATAAATTTTAATTGTATTGAAAAAATTTTGATTTTACGTGTGAAAAATGGTTTTTAATTCCATCACTAAGATCTCAGGATATATTTTATATGTCATATATGATTTTTAAGTGCACCAATAAGGTCGCCTGGGTGTTTTTATATGTGAAATTAGGTTTTAAAAGAATTACTATAGTCTCATGATTTTCTATGTTAAATATAGTTTTTAATTGCATTGTTAAAGTCTCTGGATAATTTTTATATGCGAAATATGGGTTTTAATTGCATTGCTATAGAATCAGAATTGATTTTATATGTGAAATAGGGTTTTCAATTACATCGCTAAAGTATTTAGAGTGATTTTATATGAAAAATATGGTTTTTAATTGCATCACAAAGATTTCTGGAGTAATATTATGTATTTAATATGGTATTAATTACATTTCTATGCTCTCAGATGATTTGATACGATTAAAAGGTTTTAATTAAGGGTTTTATGGGTGGTTTGTATTAAATAATGGAAATTAAAGTTAAAAGCATATCCAAAGATGTAGGCAGCGACGATTTTGAATATAACTAATATTACGTAATAAAGATACAATACAATCCAATTCATAAACTGACACAGACAATATAATAAACATATAGTATAATACAAAAACATAAACTGACACAGACAAAGGTACAAGACATGCATTCTAAGTTAAAATAAATACTATCAAAACACATAAGACAACTGTTGATCATGCAGGCAACACATGTTAAAAGGTTGGAGCAAGAAAGTAACGTACAAGAAACAATGCAGCTAGCAAGTATGCAGGCTAAAACTAAGCTAAGTTACAAGGTGATAAAGAAAGCACTATGCAGACTAAAACTCAGCTTAAAAGGTACAAACTAAGAAAAGAAAGCATTGGCACAGATATTACACATACATGACATAGTAGAGTGTAATCCATACCTTATGTAGAACAAAATTGAAATTGTAACATTGTTTGGCTTATCAACTAAGTAGCGATACACACGAAGAGAAAAAAGTTAATACTCAATAAATGATTGGGGACATGGGTTGGACCAGTAGGGAAGAAAGTAAAAGTAACAAATGAGAAGTATTAAGAGTTGGAAAAGTACGTTGTGTTTGGTAACATAAAACCTCCCTTTTCACGTTTATATTTATCAGTTTCATCGGTTGTTTACATTTTTTTATTATTATTTGAAATGCGAGGTTTATCTGTCAGTTTAATTTACTCAGCAAATTGTTTTCAGAAGTTCGGTATATTTTACCATGTAAAAATATAATGAAACTAACATAAACACAAAGACTATACATGGTTGCAATACATTAAACTATTCTGGCTAAAGTAATCCATATTTAAAACATCAAGGCGAAATTTTACCGGGAGCTGACATTTTGAATTATTCGGTAAATCAAAATTACGGAATCAAGTTATATTTAATGCCAGAACAAATACAATTTGTTGTAATGGTAACCCATTAAAAATTCGTATCGTCAAAAACAACGTTATAAGATAGATTTAAATGGTGTTGGCCATTCAATATAATGTGACTGAAGTGGTATCTAAAAAACGCTTCAAACAGGACTTTAAATATCCTCGATATGCTAAGGTGAGACATTTTTTTTAGAAAATTTAGACATTTTCTTTTAGTTTAGCGTAGTTGCATGGGTTTCAAAACTTTTTTCATATCAAACATCAATATCAAAGACGAAACATCGCATTTCATTAAAAACATAAAATGTCAATATCCGATAAAAAATTTGAACATAAATATTAAATGGGATGTTTTATTAATGGAACTAGTACCAGCTACAATGGGCTTAACTATTTTCCGAAAGCTTAAAACTAAACTTGGTCTTTAATATGTATGTAACGTGGAGCTTTGTTAAAAACCTGACCTAAGGGTAGGCATTTGTTATTAAATCTGACGTATTTCAAGACTTCTAAACGAGTAACCATTCCATATCCGACACGACATGCCCTAAGCAGTTTTGCAGGCTTAGCTTCTAAGCTTCTAAGTACCCAGTAAATGAAGTAGGTTACTTTAGGGGCTCTTAGATAATAAAACTGAAGCATATTTTTTGTTTTGTTGTGAAACTGGGTGCATGTGGCGTCATTTATAATAAAACACTCAGTCAATCTTGTGGATCCTTGTTATTGAGAGTACTAACAACAATAAATGTCTATCAAAAAGACCCTCCCAAGATACTGTATAGGCCAGTTATAATATACAATCACATCCAGGAAATATCAAATCAGCTTCTTATTGGCTCGACCTTAAGAGGTAGAAAACTGAATTCTTTAGAATTAACAGTAGTGAGACTTTAAACTTCACATCAGTCTTGAAATATAATATATATATATATATATATGGTTCCGTTTCATTGATGACATTGACATTAAATGGAATGAAAGTCAAGAACATTTAATAGATTTTTTTAACTATTGCAACAATTTTCATCCCACCATCAAATTTACTTTCGAATTCTCTGGTCACAAAATATCCTTTCTCGACACTACTACCTCCATCCAAAACGGAATGATGACAACAGATCTTCACACGAAAGCAACAGACAAGCATCAATTTTTATCCCCCAAAAGTTGCCACCCAAGGCATTGCTCGCGCAGTATTCCTTACAGTCAAGCCATACGTATCAAAAGAATTTGCTCAACAGAAAACACCCAAAACCATCGTTTAAATGAGCTCCGTAAACATTTACTCAAAAGAGGCTATAAAAACAAAAACATCGCCGAGGCATTTGGAAAAGCTGACAATGTTTCCAGAGATTCGTTGCTGAATTACAAAGATAAAAATATAACAAACAGCAGAATACCATTAGTCGTCACATACCACCCTGACTTAAAAAACATTTCAAATGTTTTAAGGAAACATTGGAACCTTATCGAAAATGATCCGAATTTAAAAAAGCTTTTCCCTGAACCACCTATAATGGCATACCGTCGACCAAACAGTCTAAAAGATATTATTGTAAATGCTAGAGTCAAAATGAATCTCCTTCAAAACCTGGTGGATACAATCCATGCAATCGCAGTAATTGCAAATGCTGTAAAGCAGCAAACGTCGCTAGCACCTTTCGAAGCACAACAACCAACGAAAGCTTTACAATATACTCCAATTGTTCCTGTAAATCCAGCAATTGTATTTACATACTGACCTGTGGGATTTGTAACATCCAGTATGTTGGAGAAACAGAGACAGCTTTCAATATGCGACTTAACAACCATCGCTCCTTTTTCACGAAAAACAGAAATTGTCCACTAACTCGCCTCCTTAAAACTACATGCCACTCTTTTGATACTGTAAAATTTTAAATTATTGATCAAAACCCAAAATGGAATACATCAACCAGAAAACTTCGAGAAACATTTTGGAAACATCAATTAAAAACGCTAGAACCTGATGGATTGAACGAACGTAATCCACAGGTAGAATACTAAAATGTTTATGACCCAACAGTGATATGAACAACAAAAATATTTTAGATCTCAGCATCAGTATAGATGTTTTGTATAAAGTGAACAACAAAAACATTTTCTATTGTTTGAATTTGTGATTCAGTCAACGCCTGTGATGAAGCTCTTTGGTAGAGCGAAATATTGCGTTCCATATATATTATTTGTACATAGTAGTGTTGTTATAATTATTTTTATTAGACAACTATATATATATATATATATATATATATATATATATATATATATATATATATATATATATATATATATATATATATATATATATATATATATATATGACTATAATACTGATTGTTTGACATCTGATTAAAAAACTCACTTAACTTATCATTAAAAAGAATAGCCAACCAAACAATAGAAACTTTCCTCCAAAAAGTCCTGTAACCAAAATCAGTACAAAGATAAGAAAATACCTTTACCAAAAAGCTAAATTTAGATCTACTAAAAATAAAGGTAAACTGGGCAGTACTGGACACACTGAATACCATTAAATTTGTACTAATAACAAAATACATCTAATATTGCAATATTTTACGGTTTCAATAAATTCAATCTATGTAATTCATAATAATAATAATATTAGCACAATAAAAATAAATAAATTCAATTTCACTCTACCACATACAGCCGCTGGCCGTAAAATGGCGTCGCGACATTCCATTTCAGGTTAGAACATTGGTGGGAGTTTTCAATATTTCTAGTATAGTTCTTCCTGCTTCTGGATGTAAATCCGTCAGTAAGGTGGAACTCTTTGCTAATGCCTTGATACAGTTGAATCTCTTTTCTCAATCTGAAAGTTATTCTATCGCTGACTTTGACATATCAAATTCACAAGTTAAAGCGAAGTAGTGGTCTTCGTTTCCTAGAAGATCTTTGAATAGATGGAACCGGAGTTATGCTCTCATCTTTGTAGGAGTCCGATGAAGACTGATTGACATCATGTTCATCATCCTGAATGGTCTCGATATCTGTATTCGAAGCGCTTCTTATCTTTACAGAGTTATCTTCAACCACATGTTCTGTATCTGCTGAGGGATGAGCGTCATCATTTTCCTCTGTTTCTAATATATCGGTATCATGAACTAGAGGTTGAGTTCCAGTGATGGATGAATCACTGTCTCAATGTCCTTCCTGACGAAATATTAAGTAGAATTCCTATTCTGACTCTTCAGATGTATCCTCTTTTTCATCAGTTGGCGTTTCATTCGGTTCCTTTCGGCTTGGTCTTTTAGCTGGAATTGGTCGTGTTCTGGTATTCGTAGGAGCTGGTGTTGGTTGTTCCAGCGTATCGCTGATATATCCAACCGGAAAAACTAAGTTGTGATGGATTCTCCTGATTCTTCTACCACCTTTTCCCCCTTTCTGACATTATAGTAGGGATGTCTAACACCACAACTAGAACTATTACGTTACCACCAATGGCCATAATATGTGAAATGCATCCAGTTACTATTCTGGAACAACCTAAACCAAATACAGAAGATGACACTTGGCTACTAGAACAAGTGGATATAACACCAAGTGATCTTACAGATGAAGAGTTCGAGGTAAGGGAGGATTTGACTGTATGATACTCAGACATCTTTAGTACAGGAGATTATGATGTTTGCCAAACAAATAAAGTAAGACACCACATTGACATGTATGACAAAACACTATTCAAGCAGGCATACAGAAGAATACTAGCATTTATGTGTGACGAAATGAGGGCACACCTGAGACAACTTTTAGACATTGGGATCGTTCGACCATTCCATTCGCCTTATTCATCAAATGTTGGTCAAAAGGAAGTCAGGAGCTCTACGGATGTGTGTAGATTACCGCCAGCTGAACATGAGACCAAGAATGACAATTTTGCCCTACCTCGTTTGAAGAATTGTTAGATTGTTGTCGATGAAGTAAGTTTTTCTCAGTCAAGGATATGAAGTCCGGGTATCAACAAGTGGAGATACTAGAGGAATACAAAGAACGAACAGCCTTCTCTATAGGACCCTTATGTTTCTTCGAGTTTAACCGGGTGCCTTTTGGTTTAACAAATTCACACGCAACATACCAGAGACTGATGGAAAATTGCTTGGCCGAAAACAACTTAAAAATCTTCTGTATATTTATAGATACGTAACTACTCAAGTTCAAGTAACATCAATTTTTTTTATTAAATTATGAACACAAATTACGTAAATTACACATGTAAACAGTCAAAAATCCTTTAAAGTTGTTCATAAATTCCACCGGTGAAATTCTTCCGAAGTTTACGAAAATTCGGAATGTTTCTAGAAACTGAACTGTCACGTCAAATCACACTGGGCGCCATTATAACCGGATGCATGTGGCATCATTTATAATAAAACACTCGGTAAATCATGTGGATCATTTATTGAGAGTAGTTACAACAATAAATATCTATCAAAAAGATCCTGACAAGATACTGTAAAGTCCAGTAATAATATACAATCACAATCAGGAAATATAAAATAAACATCATATTGGTTCGACCTTAAGAGTTAGAATACAGAATTCCTTAGAATAAATAGTAGTGAGACTTTAAACTTCACATTAGTCTTGAAAAAAACTATAGAACAATAATATTTACGTTTGACATCTAATTCAAAAGCTCACCTGTCATGAAGTGACCAAAACTTATGAAAAAAAGTCGACCAAACAATAGAAATTTCCCTCCAAAAAGTCAGGTGACCAAAATCAATACGGAGAAAAGAAAAAAACTTTTACTGAAGAGCTCCATTTAGATTTACTAAAAATAGAGATAAACCGGACAGTACCGGACAAACTGAATACCATTCAATTTGTACTAGTAACAAAGCACATATAATAATGCAATATTTTACTGTTTCAATAAATTCAATCTATGTAATTCATATTAATAATATTTACAAAATAAAAATAAATAAATTCAATATCACTTTACCACAGTTGTATAATCAACATGTGGCATTATTAACTCCTATTTGAGGTCGGGGTTTTTGTCGAGTACTCCGGATTTCTCTTCAATAGTGACTGGACGCCATAAAATTTCTGAAAAATTGCTGTAAGTCGCTTAAAATGCCATTCAAATATAGAAACATTTTACGAAAATTTGTCATATGTTATTATTTATATCAAACACACGTAGTGCATAAATAACGTTATACCAAAACAGGTCTGCTGTCTGAAAAATAATAACAACAATTATATGAATAACTAAAAGACTTTGTTTTCGTTATTAAAATGACACTCGGACTTATCTCCAGAAACAATCGGATTTTCGAATACAATTAATGTGCATTTTCTTGGTATTTATTTGATCAAATAATGCAACAGTTGCACTACCGTCCTACAAAAAAGTTCTATAACAGGTTTTTTGTGTAATCGCTTTATATGCAATTGTTTTTTATCTAGGTTTTTGTCAATTTCTAAAGGCTCGTTACATTGTGAAAGGTTATCTCGTATCATTATTTTTTTAATATATGTAGAACGTGGTATATTGTAGTAAATTGATACACCTTTCAGTTCTGTTTGTGTATGTGGTAATTAAAATCAAGGTGCCTTTTAAAGTATTTATGATGTATTGCGTTATACAAGTAAACATTGTTTAAGTACTTTGATTATATTATTTGTAATTCCTTGTGAATTATAACTGGCCATGCCCTATTGTTCGATGTGTTTTTTGTTTTTATTGATCAATCATATAAAAGTTTTGAAGGAAATTGCCTACAGCTTTTTATGTCCAGTTATTGTAAATAAATGATCTACCATGGCTTTAGTTTTGAAAAGTTTTAATTTGACATTTATTTTTGATGACATATTCTGACACTTATTTATATTATGGAATATTATGAGATTAATGTTTGTGAATATTCCCATTACCGTTAGTTAGCTCATTTATATACTAATTACGCGTAATTTTCAATTTCATAACATTTTAATAACACTGAACTTGTCTTAGAGCGCCAACTTGCTGTCAAACAAATTAAGATCTTACAAAAATCAATCGTCATTAACAAAGTAACATTCTAATGCCTTGTTAGCATAAATTGTTTTGTTATATTGAAAAGAAATTTGACTTGCACGCATTTAAATAATCTAAAGTTTGTGGAAATTGGCATTGTTTTGATACAAAATAACATTTATCGCATAAATATGTTAAAAGTTCTAAATATTATTTGTTGAACATTCAATAAATAAAAGAGTTGTTTCGGTTTGTCAGAAATCTTCTGATAAGAAATTGAAAAAAAAAACATTTTTGTTGTATAAATGTAGATTTAAATTGTGTTTAATTCTATACGCATTATACCCCATATGTTAAAACATAAACGGCATGAGCAAAATGGAAAAACGTTTCTCAAACAAATGTTAACAGAGGTCATATACCAATAAATCGGTCAATTATGACCATTAAAATACGTAAATTTATCCGATTAGTAAATAAATAATTTATTTTTTAAAGCGATATTTCTCACTTTCCTAAATGTGCATTATATAAATAATGTATTCTTACATTTTACCTGCATATATTTTATTGCATTGTATCTATATCACTCTATTAGTTTACTAGAATATAAAGAATTGTTTGAATAAAAATTTGCTTTAAATTGAAAAAAATGATCACTATAATGTTAATTGTTTAATATAATTATTAGGTAGCAACAACCGCAGTTATATACATTTGACTAAATGACATCATATAAAGTCTAAACAGATTTGTTAGAACAGTTAAGCTTTATATAGCCATTTCATTTCTTACCAGACGTTATTTTTATTACCTAGTGATCAGGTTACAATCAGGCATCAAACTATGAAATGTTTTAATAAATATGTTCTACAAAGGTTGATTATTTTTTGTTTCTTTGTTATTAACATTGAATGTGTTATAAACGCAGAGGATAAATAGTCTGATAAATGTTAAGGTTTAAAATACGTAACAACTTATACATGTAGATATGGGGTATTCTCTTAAAACTGTTGTGTTGGTACCACTCTTTACTCTTTGGACGACTAACCTGCAAGCTATTACATAATAAAGTTTTTGGGAAATACTACTTTCTTTAGGTACACTAGATCCAGCAAATAAATGATTTTACGTCATCGGCTATCTTATTGTCACATCTATCTGACAATTAACATAACATATAATTTGTTTAATAACAAAGCGCTCTGTGTTTTATATATTTTTAAATAAAAATAAAACTGAAATCAAATCTTATCCGCGTGCGTATATTATGTGCTTAACATGATAGCTAATTATATTAAATATATTTATGTTTTACTAAATATTATCGAGTAAATATTCAGATCGAATAACGACACTATTCATAAAGCAAAATCTTACTTATTTTGTTCTCGTATAAGTTATACTTTTCTAATTTTAATATAAAATTCTCTACAGACAAAAGAAACCATAAAGCAGGTAATGACAATCCCGACGATTCTTTAAGAAATGTTCAGATTATCAAAACTTCGTGCTCTAAGTAAAGTATTCATGGAAACGTGACTTATTATTTAACAGATTTCGACTGATTGGATTCTAAATTTCGCACGCTGTGTTTACATGTAAAATTTTGCCATTTGATATATGTAATCGTTAGTTTATATTTTAATTTTAAATGACAAATTTACTACATACAAGTACTTTTCAAAAATTGTTAATAGTGCACACAAAAATCCACTTTTAATGCAACATTTGTTTAAAGCAAAACAAAGTAGAAAAATGCATATGATTCTAGACGTATACAAACATTTGAGGAAGAAAAACGAATGTTAGAAAAGCAGTTTTTACAAATCTTGTACTCTTAGGTAAAACAGCTGTAATACCAGAATTGGTAGTCTATCATATAAAAAGGGGGTTTGATTCGGTTAAGTTCAGACAGAAGCTCGTCGTGGAATAATTTTAACCCAAGGTTAGATTACGTTTTATCTATGTTACATACATAACACTTATGTTAATTTTTTATATTTCATTAAAACACTGCGCATTATAACTCTGTCGTATGTTGTAATATAATTGTTGGACGTTTAATTCTTTTGGGTGAACATTATAAATAAAGTCTCCTATTGTATCGATTGAAATAAATTCATATTTGAAGAAAATTGTTTATCAACTTAATAATAATATTGGCAACGGATCGTCATACTTGATTCTTTATAATGAAAGGTAATTGTGTGACTGTTCATAATCCGCTTTCAGTCACTTTTCTTTTGAATGTTGTTGGGTGCTAAACCCTACAAATGAAGGTAATAATAAAATACCGAACACCGAGGAAACTGTCAATAGACAATCCAAAAATTAAATTGCAAAAAGGGTCTTCAAGAGTGAAAGCTCAATTATCATAAAAATTATATTATGAGATGATTGTTATTTATTAAAATTGATTTACAAGGTAGTGAGAACCAAACATAATAAATATCAGTATCATCTTTCCTTTGTAGTTAACACAAATATATATATAACACTTAAAACATTGACGTTTTATGCCATAAACATTTGTTAACGACAAGTAACCTTAAATATTTTGTAATATCAAAATTTAAAATACAAATATAAGCTATAAGTATTAAGAGAAGATAGTTGGCCAATAGCGGTGAAACAGAAAATAAGATTTTTGCTTGTATTTTATTTTTAGATTTCGCTACTTTCTAAGACCCAAACATGAAAGGAATTATTGCTTGTGTTTCAATTGTAGTAAGTGTTCTTTGTTTATCATTGAAATGTTATAAAGTTATAAAATAAAATATGGTACAATTATTTTGTACAAATCGGCAATTATTAAAAATATATAAAAAGTTTGTATATATTATTTCGACTAAATAATTGATTCAAGTTCGATTAATATACGACGAGCAATGTATCAGATGGATTCAGAAGAAAAATAAGTTTACTTGTAAGACTATGGCAATATTTATTGGAACTAATTGAATTATAGTTACTAACAAATTATATTATTTACTTGTTTATACTTGTTTTAGGTCTTCCTTATTTTGGTTGATAACGCAGTTGCCGGAGTGGTTAGGTACAATAATGGTCGTCAGGGCGGTGATGGAGGTATGTTGTTTTTTGTTGTTGGTAAAAATGTTGTTGAATACAGATATCTTCTGTCTGTCAATCAAAATATACCAAGTTTTGGATATGCAGTGTGAAGACATATCCAAAACTTGACTTTTCCAAAACTGCATTGGCCGGACTGTGTATAACATTTGAGAAATTTGTCGATAAAACCGCTTAACTTCGTGTTTATCTAGTCCTAAGATAATTTTAGTTCGGATGCCACTGGTTCGTATTGATGAGAGAAAAAGGCACGTTTGTAGTAAATTTTATAAACTGGTAATGATATATTATTTATAGTCATAAGGTATTTGTTAACGTGTTCAATGTGATGTTTATATGATTCTATATGGCAAACGTATACTAATGTAAAGTATTAACCTAAAGAACAGTAACTAATAACACAACCAAAAACATCGTTTGCATATGTTTTGGGTTTATTTACGAATGTTTCTTATCAATATTAATTAGCTGAATACATCAATTACAAATAGTAGTAGTTGACAAAATATTATAAAATGTACGATTGGACGTTGTTTGATTGAACACAATTGTTTAAAATTTATAGCGTAATAATAGCATAACATTTTAATTAGGTCATGGACGACATAGGAATGGATATGGACATGCAGCCCACGGATATGGGGGACACGGGGGTCATAACGGATATGGCCATGGAAAAAATTACGACAGCAGCGCAAGTCAAGAAGGTATCTATTTTTTTGTCTACACTACATAAATCGATTTCTTTTGTTTATTGAAATGGATGCCAATGTAAAATCGTGTCTATGACTGAAGATATACAGTTGTTATTGTAAATTTTTTTTAATTGTGAATTTCCTGTTTCTAGATCAATAGTGGTTTTGATATTTGTTTTTTTTACGTTTTACAGGTAGGCAGAAAATCGACATATCTATGCCAATGAATTTCTACAAAAAAGGTGGATACAAGCATTCAAATCACGGTTATGATGGTTATGGTTATGGATCAAGATCTTACTCTAACGGTTATGGTTATGGATCCAGCTCTGACTCAGACGCCTACGGTTATGGATCAAGTTCAGACTCTAATAGCTATGGATCAAGTTCAGACTCTGATAGCTATGGATCAAGTTCCAGCTCTAATAGTTATGGATCAAGTTCCAGCTCTGATAGCTATGGATCCAGTTCTGGATCAAGTGGCTATGAGCACAGAGCTGACGTTGAAGAGGCTGAGGTAACTCCAGCACCAGCAGTATAGTGTGTTCCATACAGCGTAGAAGATCAGAACTTAATATTTTGATTATTGTCTTTCTGAATAAAAGTAAAATGTTGTGTATCATTATGTCAGAAGACCATTTGTCATTTATAAAAATATTATATATCTATATTATTATTACCACTAGCAAATACCTCGTACACAGCATCACATATACAGATAAAGTTAGTCTTGCAAAGCGTATTATACTATTAAATAAAGTATTACAATACAATAGCAATTAACAACTGGTACAAATCCCATTAATATAAATGAAGACCGTCAAAGTGTTCTTTTTGTCATTGCAAGAAAATAAAACAAATCGACCAACAAGAAGAAACCAATTGAAACGGAGACCTGTCATATGAAAGAGACAAAAAATTACAAAAACTAAACGTGAAAAGTTTTTTTTATTGTCTTTGCAAGAAAAGAAAACAAATCGACCATCAAATAGAAACTCCGAAAAGTTAGTAGTGTCTGCCAGTAATAAAAGCGATTATCACGAATGCCTAAAATAAAATCTGAAAATTAACTTTATAAAATAG
Organism: Limnoperna fortunei; assembly: GCA_944474755.1. Lineage (NCBI taxonomy): Eukaryota > Metazoa > Mollusca > Bivalvia > Mytilida > Modiolidae > Limnoperna > Limnoperna fortunei. The sequence continues at coordinate 68,541,819 of OX104112.1, forward strand.
TACTGGTACAGTACAGTACCCTTTTGGTTTCCCTATATTGAATGCGTCTTTACTCGAGTACTGGATGAGATTGAGACTTGTAAAAGGTTTTTGAAAAGTTGTAAATAATGGGTGACGTGATTGAGCGTTTCGGATCCTTTTATATAGTTGGGAAAAAGTTAGATGCATCATAAAAATTAGTAACAGATAGTTAGTCCCTAATCTCCTTTATACAAGTTTCCTATTATCAATGTCAGGAAAACAATTCTATGCTGTCTTGTTAATTCTAAACTGTTGGTTCCCTGATTTAAGTATGTTCCTGTTCCATACAGTATAAGGGTGACACTGGCAAAAGCCAAAATCCTTTAAATGGAAAATATTTCTTTACGGTGATGGATTCTTTTCTTCGAACAGACAACTAATTACGACGGGTTATTCACATAACAGGCCTTTACAAAATTACTGACATTTTAACTAACACAATGTTAGAAATAACAAACCAGAATTTGTTCAAAAGAATCATAACCATGCTTATGGATAGTTACTAATTACTTCTATTATTAAAAATCTCATAAAAATCAAACAACAAAAGCCAAACACAAGTATTTGATAAGCCACTGAGAAAAAATTGCAAATTGGCAGGTGCAATAGTAACAACGTGATAAAAAATTGCTATATAAGAAAACTATTCTGACATGTCGGAAAAATGCACTTTAAAGCATCTTTTTCTAGCTGCGGAAGGAATCTTGTCAAAACAATCCTTTCACTACAAATGACCGTTCAATAGCGCCATTACATACGGACGATTACTTAGTAAGCGATTACTTTTTAAGTAAGCAATCAAGCCTTGACGATTCCAATATGACAGTACCAGAACCGATGAGCCGACCATAAGACCAACTGACTAAATTATACCTTGTACGTCTGATAAAATAGCACGAAAGACGTATTGAAATTACTTCGCACATAAAGATAGCGGACCAGACATAATTCATCACAGACAACTTATATATCAACAAAATAGCCATAGTAAATGCTAATTTCCTTAAGTTTTATAGGTAAAGTAATAGAAAAGTATGTTTCCAAACATATTTACAACAACTTTCTACTACACACATAACACTGTCACTCAAAATCAGTCTTTTTTAAAAATTTTGCAATAAACAATCTTTAAAGTATTACAAACGATTTTAAAAGATCTTTATGGTTAAATGAAATACGAGTAGTTTTCTGTGACATCAGCAAATCATTTGTGCGGACCGGACACTGTGTCTACTTAATAAGCTTGGAAAATTTGTGTTAAGTATTTTTTTGTATTTTGAAGACACTCAGGGCCGAGTGGTTAAGGTAGTTTGTTTAATATTGATCAAGTGGTCTGTCCACATTGAGGTGTTGGGTTCGAGTCACACTGTAGGCATGGTGTACTCAAATCTTACTTAACAAGGATAAAGTTGGGGTCTTCTTCGGGTACTCATGTGTCATCCACTATAAAGACTGCACACCATGAAAAGTTGCTGAAAGTAGTGATAAGCAAATAATAAATCGAGCTTTTACGGATACACAATTATCATAATGACAGAAAATTAATAATTAACACATGCGTTCCTTTAGGATTCTAGCAGCAATATATGATTTTTCAATCAAGGTGACTTGTTGACTGGATATCTTAAATGAAAACAAAACCTATGACGATAACTAGAAAATATAGAAAAATACTCTCACCCTCCTCTTTTTTATGATTAACACCATAATGTTATTTTATTATTTACTAGCTATTACTATTTTGGGACATGACTTTAACAAATCCTTCCCGTTATATTGCGAACTTTAAGTAGTGCCCTTAACTTTTATTAACCCTACAAATTTTGTAGATTCGCAAAACTGTGATTGCACTTGAGGGTTTACTCGAAATAAATAATGATTATCTATTCCACTGTCATCGATCTAAAGTGTCTAAATATGTATCTCCTTCCTGAAATAAAAACATTAACTTTAAAAGTGTCATGCATTGTCATTCCTCTGGAAACATTGATGTTTTTAAATTAGTATTAACCCTAGGAAAAAAGAAAAAGAAGTAAAAAAATATGGAATTCTAAGTTGAAAATATACTATGGTATTGGGTCTTCATTGTGGAAGGATGGTGACACTCTCTCATCTTATGACCGTCTTGATTTTTCCTAATATTTGTCTTCATCTGTTTTTCATATACAGTTTTATCTAATTATTTGTTTGCATATTTGCATTTTCAAAATATTTTTAAGAATGTAGCAGGAGTTAAGAATGTCTACGTTTCTATTATATACAAATCTGAATAATTTGTATCTATTTTAAAATTCTTTTAATTTAAATATTAAAAGTATGATTACGACAAACAATAAACCATGTTTAAAGAAAAAAACAACGCTGCACCATACAGTTCCTTTAATTATAAATAGAGATTAATTAATTGAATTTACATAAATGTATTTAAATGTATTTTCTTGATTGGTTTAAGGGATTTCTAGCCGTATTCTGGCCTCCAGTTGTTTATGGTGAGAGCTGAAATACCATAGGTTGAAAATATCGCAATCTTTTTAAATTATAATTAGGGCGAGGAGTAAGACTCAAACCTGCAATTTAAAACATTCTTGGTTTAAACATGTTTTATTTGGGCAATGAACAAACAGGATCAGACACAATTAACACATACTTATGAAGTCTAGTCTCGTTAGTGTATTCTAGTAAGAAAGCCTTAAAAGAAGATCCCAATGACATTTGTATAACAGAAAATTTAACCGAATTTAGAACAGGTTTCAGTAAAAAATGGTTGGCAAAATTGCGATATTGAAAAGAAAATAATTTATACTGGAATTTGAATGGTAGGGTCTTTGTAAAAATGACAGCTACATGTGGAAAAAACATTATCAACGATCACCATGACATTGATAAACTGGAGAAACTATTGCTGCTCGAATGACCGACAGATCATCAGCTTCATCATCAAAGAGGTACGCTAAGTCACATCTGTATCATATACTCTCAATTTTTTAAATACATCATTTATTATTCATCAACTTATTACATATTATGTTTGATTATTATATAAATGTATACAGTTCTTAATGTTTTTTTGGTCATTCGTGTTTAGCTTATTACATTCTGATCCAAAATGTAAATAGAACACAAAACTATCTTCTTAGTACCCCCTTATTTGTTTTGTCCAGTTGTTATAGATGAAATGTAAATTCGTTTAAAGTCTTCTTTAGTTTTGATCAGACCCTGAAAAATCACAAATAATATTGAGGTTTATTTACTGAACATAGAACATAACTCCTTGTTATTACTCTTCCAAAAGATAGCACAAATTGAATTTCAAGTCAGACAATTTTATTTTTATGATCATACTAATCAGATAGCGATAACATAACGATTAACCTCGTTCAGTAGGAACAATAAATTAATATAATATTCTGTTTGTTAAGAAATTTAAAAATACAAGATTTGTTCATTTCTGTGCACTGTTAAGCAAAGTTCGAATTTACTCATTCTGTACTACCCAATTATGGCTACATAGTTGGCAAACATAGACTATCAAATTAACGGTATTAAACTTTTTGCTAACAGGCAAAAATCCCACATTGTAAGAAAAGATAACTTATGATGCGTTATGAAACTAGTGATATATAAAGCACAGCGAATATCAGGAATATTTTGTTACTTGACGCAAGCGTTCAAACCATGTCATTATTGTAAGTAATAATTACATATTTCTCAGCTACATAAAATACAAATTATGCCGTTTTTTTTATTTATATGTATGTATGTCTGTATATTATTAAAGCATTAAGAAAACTTGTTAGTCGAGAAAGTCAGTTTCAGTTGAGTGTCACCCTATTACTCTATATTGAAAATATAACAATAAACAAGCTAAATTATCTATAAAAAAACTAAAACTCCGTTCGTAAAAAACATCTTCACGACTTTCTCAATTGAATAATTTTACTTGTATAGTTTCAGTCGTTGGTTTTCTTCCTACCTTATTTTAACGGATGACGTCGATTATTTTGTACTTGGTGTGTTGATGCTCAACCTATCAGTGTTTGTGTCACAAACTAATACCTGATAGGTATTGACATCAGTGTTTACAGGGCTGCTATATGTTCAATCTGCTCACATCTTGTAAGATTACGAATATGTGTACATGTATCTACACTAAAATATCAGGAAACGTATATAAATATACTACTTACTAACCTGCAATGCGCGTTTCTCGTTGTCCAGTAAACATTTCTCCAGACTGTTCAATCCTAAAATCAATATGGTTTTCATCTTATATACATTATGTTTTGTTTTGATAATAGAAAATGTTGAACAAAATCTAGGTCATGGATTGAGCAAAACTTTGAGTCTGCATTCAAATTCTACAAGTCATCAATATCAATTTATCACATAAACATCCGACACAACTTGAATTCGTTAATCACGTCTTTGAAGAATATGACATAATCGCATATTCATAGTCATATATGCGAAAGTGACTGTACGTTTATCGCGTAAAAATGAACCTGAACATGAGCTTGACGAATAATTATGAGTGGAAGCACGTGTTAATGGTACTAGCTTTCTCCTCTGGTGCACCTATAGATTGGACTGGACAGATGGTTAATATTGGGCACGACTTTCTGATGTTATTGACACTGGTAATCAAATAAATGGAAATATTGTACTGACGGGAAACATGAATGCTGACTTATTTGTGACGACACATAACACATTATTTGACATTATGACATTATTTAATCTAAAACATGTATCTAATTAACCCGCAAGATAAAGCGAAAGAACTCAAACACTTCTTGACCCAATAATAATAAGTGACAATCTAAATTTCACGTATGCTGACGTTTTACAAATACCAAGATATGTTAGTGACCGAGAGGCTTCTATTATGTTTTTAAAGTGTACAAATTGCAGGTCAACTTTATATAATTCAAGAATGTATACCATAAAAAAGTCCACATAAGAGGTCATGATAATCCATGGTTCAACAATGAAATAAGTAAAGCAATTCATGAAAGAGATAGACATCGTAAAAAAGTATTCAAATATAAGCGATATTCAAAAATATTTTAAAAAAATCAAAGAAATAAGATGAACAATATGAAAAAACTCCAAAAGAAGGATTCAAAATAGCATATAAAATTTTATTCTGGAAAATGCCTCTAATAAAAAAAAATATTGGAAAATCATTAATATAAACGGACAATCGCTTGGTGAAATGACATACGAGGACAACGATAAATGTAAGATTTTTAAATCAGTACTTGTGCTCTATTTCAAAACTTTATGACGACAACGAGAAAACTCCAGATTATGAGGAAAATATTCACGTTGAATTAAGTGAAATAATTGATAAAAGTAATGTTATTCCCCCACCCCCCCCCCCAAAAAAAAACAAAATCATTAGGTCCTGATCGTACATTTTTTAAAATTAATTCACATAAACTTGCTACACAACAAATCATTTTGGCAATATAATTTTTCCTCTTTCTTGAAGACTGCAAATGTGAATGTTTCCGATCTTTAAGAAAGAAGAATTTTCATTACCATCAAACTATCGCTCCATTTCGCTCATTAGTTGTATTGGAAAGGTTATGTAAATATTAGTTTATTAACATATTTCTAATCATTCGTCAATCAAAAAACTAATTTATGAATATCAATCAGGATTTCGCCTCAATTATTCTACGGTTCACCAATAACTAGACCTTTACAATTATTCACTTCACTACGCACAAGAAAAGAAAGACATCAACTTCTTTGTATTTTGTTACTTTTCCAAAACCTTAGGTAAAGTTTGGCATAAAGGCCTATTGCACAAAATGAAAGCTTATGGGGTAAGCGGGAACTTTCTGAAATGGTTTGAAAACTATACCTTCATGTAAGACAACAATTAAAAATGCTTTATCTCCTCTTTTCAGTCTTTCAGCATGAGTTCTCCAAGGGTCTGTGCTTGGACCTTCTCTATTTATTTTGTTTCTTGATGACATATAAGAAAATCTTATATCCCTTACGAGACCATTTGCTTACGACACATTGTTCGGTTATTCCCACTATGACCCACAACAGATCAAATATGTAATTGATTATGATTTAAAAGACTTAGATTCATGGTCAAAACAGTGGAAGATGAGTTTTAATCCGCATAAAGCTAAAGTTTTAATGATTTATAATATCGAAACTCTCAATCTAGAATTCAGTTTAAGCGACCAAGATATATCCGTTGTAAATACCCATAAACATTTTGGAGTTTCATTCAGTTGTGATGGAAAATGGAATCCGAATTTAGATAACATTTTATCAAGTGCTGCCTATCATTTCAATATTATGCGGAAGTTGAAATTTCAAATTTGCGGATAGAGTCTCTAGAACCGTTATATTTGGTGTATATTAGACCAATTGTAGAATATGCATGTGAAATTTTGGACAAATGTGGTACAATTTATACAGACAAATGAACACGAATTTAAATTAGAGGCGCCAGAATTGTTACAGGGATACTTTTATTTACTAAAGCCGAAAGATTATTATGAAGTAATTTTGAGAGACTTTAAAAGACAGAAGGAATATATTACTACTACACAAAAGATTGTCCCTCCATTCCTAAGTGAACTTATTCCCCTCGATTCAAATTATTTCTGCCTATTCTCTAAGAAAAGGAGAAAACATTATTGTTCCATTCTGTAGATTATCTCCAACTATTCCCCCGACAATACGAGAATGGTACAAACTAGACTACTCCTTCAAAAATGCAGATAGATGTATCAGTGTCAAAAACAATGTACCGCCTAATTATTATTTTGACCCAAGTAAAATAGATGAGATGTAATGCGTTCTTCTTAAGCTATGATTTGTAAACAGTAAAATTATATCAAATCCTTAATGTAAATGTGGCAACAGCCAAGAAACCCAGTATAATTTTTTCTTTATATGTACAGAGTATACGGTTCTGATAAGAGGCTTATTTATAAGCTTAAACTGGTTACCAAACAATACAGCAGTCAACCTCTTTCTCTTATCAAACGGTAACAATGAACTTTCACAAGCCACAAAATGTGCGAAATTTAGAATTAAATCATTCGAAATCGGTTAAATAATAAGTCACGTTTGTATGAATACTTTAAAAAACTGTTCAATTACTTAGAGCAGGAAGTTTTAATAATATGGTCATTAATTAAAAAATTGTCGGGATTGTCATTATCACTACTTAATTCAGTGACTATTTGCCTTCAATCTATCCCGGTGAAATTAAACACACCACCAATAAACTATGTCCTCCTCTTACTAGGCCTTTTTCGAATAGAGTCAAAGAAATACAAACTGGACTCTTTAACAAACGGGATGACTTCAACTTTTAAATTGTTAATTGAAATTTCCCGTTTATCGATAGCAACATTTTGCAGCTTATATGTTATGCCAGAGCTTGCGATTGGTATTCCAAATTTCTAGAACGCTCACTGCTGTTGACTTCTATCCTACTCAAACAATGGTTTGTTGTGCCTAGTTGATGCTGTCACTTCAAATGTTATTGTCTTCACCATGACTTAATTGATCGTTATTGTAAATCAATGTCTCAAATACGCTCGGACCTTTTCACTGAGTCATATGTATTCTTTTCTATTCATGGATTTCACTTTTATCTAGACATGACAATTGTCATTTTGCAGCTTATATGTTATGCTAGAGCATGCGATTGGTATTCCTTATTTCTAGACCGCTCACTGTTGTTGACACCTATCCTACTCAAACAATGGTTTTTTTGTGCCTAGTTTGATGCTGTCACTTTAAATGTTTTTGTCTTCACCATGACTTAATTGGTCGTTATTGAAAATCAATGGCTCAAATACGATTGGACCTTTTTACTGAGTCATATGTATTCTTTTCTATTCAGGGATTTCACTTTTTTCTAGACATGACAATTGTAACTCCTCAGATGTCTAATTAAAAGCAGACACTGCTTACACGTTTGGAGCACCTGAATACGGGTTACTCACTTTATGTTTTTGCTTTTTTGTTTGCGTTGTTTATATTTGTCTATATCCGGATATATAATTGTCCCTTGATTTTCGGCTTTTGTATAAATATTGGAAAAATGATTATTTTCTAAGAAAATGCATTTTAGTTTCCGCAGACGTGGATAACGCCCAAACTTATTATTTTAAAAGCCAATTTCAACCGATTTCAAACGAATTATTTTGTAACAATGTAAAACAACAACCAAGCATTTTTTTGTTACGGTTAGAATCTCATTGCAGTCAGCTTCTGCTCGACTTAATTGACCAGGATTGCCAGTATTCCTGTCTATGGTCACGGGTTTTATGCTGGTACTCCGGTTTCCTCCTCAATAAAAACTTGACGCTACGACATAGCTGGAAAATTGCTGAAAGTGACGTAACACGCCCTTCTATCATGTACATTGGAATACATTTTGGACATTTAATCTATCAATGTCAATTTACGATGACCTATGACAGCAACTGTATTTTGCCTTGTTGTTTGACCTTTTATACGTTATTCTTTATAGCCATTATTAATTGTTTGCTTATAAGATAAAAAAGTAAGATAACATTCTAGTCATTTTTAGTGTAAACATTTATTTTTTTCTAATAATTAAATACATTTATATACAATTTGCAGTTTCAATCATTTATACTACAATTAATTAATAAGATTTGAAAACAAGAGTTAAAGTCTTATGTTAATCCATCTCCTGGATGCCAAATTACATTACCATAATATAACTCAAAGGTGAAACAAATAAATCAATTCATTTTCACATGCAAAAATAAATGTTAACACATTAGAACAATATGAAAAGAGGGAGTAAGGCGACAATGGTTAAGGGTGATTTCAAGATAAGTTTATGAGGGAAAAGTGATGTGTGAAAAGTGAAACAAATATGAAAAGAGGTATAGTATATATCTTGTATTCTCAAAATCGCTTACTTTTAAGAACGTAACGTTTAATTGATGTCAAAATACATAGATTCTTATCTGAAGGAAGATCAATAGAACCGTAAAGAATCAAATCTGTTGTGATATTAACAGGCAGAAGTAGTGACAGTTTATGACGAGTTCCAAATTCGGTATACTTAGGACAATGTAGCAAGAAATGGGATGTGGTTTCGAGAGATCCACTCTCACAGAGTGCGGAGGGGATAAATGTTTTGTATACACATTATCGTTAAGGTTGCTACACCTCTTATGAAGATGAGCATGTAGAATTTGGCCTTTACGATTACCATGATAGTAGTAGAACGGTTTCTTTTTCAATGTATTTTTAAAATAGAATTGAAAGCTATTCAGTGTAGGCAATGATTGTACCGACAAAGGAAGAGAATTCCAGTATCTGACTGTTGATTGCAGAAAGTAGTTTAAGTATAGGTAGGTTTTGGCTCGAATGGGTTGGATCAGGGAAGAGTTTCGGGTGTTAAAAATGTGAATTTCGTTAAACCTAGTTAGGATCAGGTTTGATAAGTATGGTATGAAGGAGTGGGTGAGTTTATCATCATAAAGGTAAACAAGACGATGGGTTTCTCCACGAGCGCACAAATTTTCACATCCAGTTTCTTTATATTAGCTGTTAAATGAAGTTAGCCTTGTCCCCTTTGTCACAATTCTGGCTCCCTTAATCTGAACGTTCTCAACTTTATGCTTCAGAATAGCAATTTGATTATCCCAAATGACATCGGAAAACTCAAAGATAGGCGAATGAATGTGAAATATATTTTCTCAAGAGTCCGTCTATCTAATATCAATTTGAATTTACGTAGGATGTTAATTCTTATATAGGCTTTGTTGACAATATTATCGATGTGACTTTTCCATTTTCCAACTTCAGAAAGGGTAAGTCCGAAGTGTTTATGATCATTTAACAAATTCAATCTTTGAATTGTCAAAGAGTAAATCGGGATGAATAGTTTCTTTGTTCGTCTGGTAATGGTCATCGTTTCCGTTTTTCGAGAATTAAATGTCACGATCCATTTCTTTGACCATTCATGGATGATGCCCAGATCTTGATTTAAGGTTAATGCCGTATCGTATGGATCATCAACAATAAGATATAAGCTTGTATCATCATCGAATAGTTTAATAACTGAATTTATTTCATTTACAATATCGTTGATGAAAATGAGAAACAGAAGAGGACCAAAAATTGAACCCTGGGGCACGCCGTCCTTTACAGGTAACCATGTAGAGCAGTTATCATTGATAACAACGCGTTGTTTTCTACCAAGGAGATAATCCGTAAACCATAATAGAAGCTTCGCTTTTATGCCAATCGCCTTTAACGTAAAGACAAGTCCTTTGTGCCAAACTTAATCAAACGCTTTACTTATATCATAAAATATAACCCTTACTTCCTTTTCCTGATCCAACGCTCTGCCGAATTCGTTTGATATACTAATAAGTTGGTTAATTGCCGAATCGGCAGATGTAAATTGGGACTAATGGTTGTTATAATATCATGGCTTTTCAAATAGTCAACATGTTGAAAGACATATCTTTCCATTACTTTTCGAATGACACTAATTAGCGATATTGGTCTATAATTATTTACCGTATTTTTTTACCCTGATTTGAATACCAGAGTTCCATAGGCGGACTTCCAATCTAATGGAAATTTGCTCGGGTTTAGAGATAAATTAAATAGCAAGCAGAGAGGATATTTTAATATTGAAGCTCCTTTTTAAGTATTCTTGGATATAGTTTATCCTACCGATGGCTTTAGAAGGATCAAGTGATTTTAAAACCTTTTATATTTCATCTTCATTTGAAATTATATGTTCTAGATCAAAATCATGGGAAGTAATCTCGGGTAAACTCGCGTTTATTTCATCAATGTTACATTGCTCACAAATGTATTCGTTTAATAACATATCTTTGTCACGATCTTTATCTAAGACATTTATGTCTTTCTTTAAAGGGAGGATTGATTCTCGATTTTTGTTGCCAGTTTTTACTATCAATTTGAGCAATAATAATTTTCGTTGGTATGCTATCGTAATATTATTGATGCTTTGCATCCTGTACCATAGTATGATACTTGTTTCTTACCTTTTTAAATTCGTCCCACCAGAATTGATTACGTTCTTGCTTGGCTTTTTTGTGAACTCTATTTTTCTTTCTTATGACTTTTTTTACCTCGCCTGTTATCACTGGTTTATCAGAATTGTTTACTCAAAACATTCCTTTTGGAACAACAATATACAGTTATGGCATTTAACGGAGGTAATATCCATAATTATTAAATCAAGAAAGGGTTATATTCCGAGGTCCGCAGGAATGAGGAAAAATAACTCTTTCGAGATTTAATCATTTGAATATTACCTAAAGTCAATTAAAGGCCATAAATGTATTATTATACTGAATTCAACACAAACAAGAACAACGGGACTGTGTAGTCATAACTGAGTAACCCTTATAAAGTTGCCGCGCTTTTGCACCTCGGATAAATAACTAGTCATTTCCCCTTTCCAATTTTGCGCGCTTTGGCACGTCGAACAAATAACTAGTTATTTTTAATACGTGCAAATTTCCAGACAGTTATTTTACCCACCTGCAGTTTTGAGAGAGAAAAAAGATGTTATTGCTCGTAACATCTAATTTATTTTAGTTCTGGTTACCATAGTAAAGTAAAATAAAGTCAATTATTTCTATTATCTTGTCTGTTATTTGAGTAGTTAAGCTGTTAATGTCATTTACGTCAATCAGTGAATCACAGTCAGATAGACTTTGTCAGAGGTGTTAGGAATCCCCTTGAACAAATAAATATATTTTTCTTTTAATAATTTTACAATCCGATTTAAGATGGTCAAAATATCCAATAACTGGTAAAATGATAACATATAAGATCAAGAAAAGGGGACCTACTTCCGAATACGTTATGCTATGAGGATTGTTAACAATAACTAAATCTTTGCTACTTTCTAGAATAGAAGAGGATGTTTCAGTAAAATGCGTCTCTTCGCTTATTAGTGGATGTAAGTTAAACTGATTTATTATATTTTGAACTTTATTATTTTGATCTCTTTTAGCTTGATTTACATTAATATCTACAGTAATAACTAAGTTCTTATTTGTGTTAATTGCAGATTCAGTTGAGATTTCGACATGCTGCCTAGCGTCATTACTACTATTTTGAGGCACATAGAAAGTTCCAAATAGATAGTTCTTATTTTTAAATCTTAAATCTTACCATAGACATTCAATGTTACCTGAGTGTAGGTCGGGACGCCGGGTACAGTGAATTTAATCCTTTTCATACATAGCAATGCCACCACCTAAACGATCTTTGCTATCAATACGAAAAAGTTTATAACCTTGTACTATTATATCTTCATCTTTCACGCTTAAGCGGAGCCAACTTTCCGTGAATGCTAATATGTCATTATTATAATACTCAATATAAATTTAATCTCGTTTTGGTTTTAGATATAAAGATATTATTATATGTTTAGATGTATTATATGTGGATATTTAAATGGCGAAATGATACCGAATTTTAGAAGGATGAACTATCTTCTGTTAAATTAGTATAATTGCTTGAAAAAAGATTCGTTTGTATCTTGATCGGACGGGCCTGGATTCGTCTCGTTAGCGGAGATTATTATCAAGTACGAAGCTATTACACACATATAAGCAATTGATTTAATAGGAGATTTGGTGTCCTTTTTTGCGACATGAGGAACATGAACAATAAAACCACCAACGGCAAGGCTTTAGTTCCAAATACCATGAATACGTTTGCATATATAATGTATTGGATTGAAAAACGTTTGTTATATTTGACTGTTGTAGCGATAGTGTAAAACAGACCTATTCTCTTGCGACTTGCTACTATGTCAACCGGCATCTTTATGATTTGCTGACTGATAGCACTGCAAGAGAAGAGAATAAGGTCTGATAATTGCAAGTGAACATGTTTTGTAGTATACCTCTTTTGTGAAAATGTGACTTTGAGTGATAAAAGTGCAGTATAGAAGGGAAAAAGGAAAACTATAGGAGTAGTAAAGAAACAATATGAATAATACACTATTAATAGAAAATTGAAACGAGATGGAACGGCTGAGTAGATAAATTAAAGTCTTTTGAGAGGAAACCAATTTAAATACACATTATACATTTATAACATTACAGGTATTTAAGGATCAAACAAGATTAAAAAAAACACAAATCGTCTTAAGTAATACAATAAAATTTAAACTAACAACTAAAAAGTCTACAGAATGTACCAACCAGCAAACTTATTAAGTATCGGATCGACAAACATGACGATACAGCATAAACAAAAAATAATATACAAGTCTAGAAGATTATACAACGATACATATGACGGTGTTTCTTGTCAAAAATTTAGACAAAGACTGACCAACGAATGGCCTTAGTCATTGAATATCAATATGAATAAATGACGTAAACAAGAAATAACATATTGATCTTAAACTTTCTCACTCCAACTTAACCCAAGATAGTTGCTTCCCAGTCCGCCACCCGCGGACATGCCGTGCTGTTACTTGGCTTTGCTCAAATATTCCAACAAGATGTAATCCAAATTACCAAAGTGACAAATTCATTACGCCAGACGCGCGTTTCGTCTACTCAAGACTCATCATGAATTTGTCACCTTGGTTATTTTGATTACATCTTGATGGAATATTGGAGCAAATCCAAGTAACAGCAAGACATGTCCGCGGGTGGCGCACTTCTTATAAATATTGCTGTAAACAAATTAAAGGAGGAAAACCAATATATATATCTTATAATTTGACTTTAATTTCATAACATATTGGGTCTCAGAAGATATTCAGATGTTTTGTGCACCTTCATGTTTAGACAGTCTTCAAAGATATAAACCGGGCCTTTAGTGTCATCCATTTCAATGTGTAATGTTGTTCCAATTATTATAAAAAATTGATATTTGGGATCTACAAAAGGAATATTAACTCAACCAAACGGTAATCAGTTGTTATTTGTAAGGCAAAAATCCGCCGCGCACACACAGGCACTTTTAGTATTGATGAACCCGCTGTGTACCTTTCCCTTTAAGGATTTGTATGTAATTTTGGAATACAATACACGCATTGTAAGTCTTAAAAATTATTTTAAAAACTAATGAAGATAAGATCAACTAAATTTTTTTCGCATTGTATAAAAATATTCTTGTCATCATTTAATAACACACTCAAAGAGTATATTTTCACATGAACAATGTTTACAGGCACAATATAGGTATCAGTTATTGAAATTGTGTAAATAAAAAAAAACCAGAAATTACATAATTGTGGACCATTTGTGTGAATTTTATACAGTAGATTGTTTGATATAAACATAATGATATCCGAGGAAAAAATAATTTAGGGACACGACTCTTCACTTGGAAATTGCCGAAATTGCTAGGGAATTTCTCTTCTTTGTAAGTATATAAACAAATAAATTTACTTTAATAACGTAACTTATTTTAATGTATTTAGATTACCTTGTGATTGTGAATGATAGGAACGGCCATTTATAAGTCTGGTCTTAAACTCTTCCATTACAGCTGCTTAGTCATTATTTTAAAACTCTTTGCCGTTGTCTGTTTGAAGAATACGTGGAGGTCCAAACAGGGATATGTAAACTGCATTAAAACATAGACTGCTTCTTAAGAGGTTTTCTGTTTCAAAAATACCCAAAATGCAACACGGCTGTGACAATCTACTATATTACACATATAATTGTATCCTCTACATGGAGGCATTTCTTTAATTCCATTTGCCACCGGCTATTTTAATAGGAAGCTGGAATTGGCTTTCTTGTCCTCTAAGTTTTTGGAAGGTCGACAGCAGCAAGGCAGAGAGATCATCTGACTACTGCTTAAAAAACAAGCGAGTATTCCTTCTAACTATAGGAAAGAAACACTTTCTCAAGGACTCATAGATGACATTGACGTCAGATTCCTATGGTCTTATTTGTGGTCTATCTGACAAAAAATTTCTTCTTTTCATTAGACTTTCTATGTTGCTCCCCAACTGTTGTGCTTCTGTAATACTACTCATTTGTGTCCTCGTCATAAAGAAAGCTGTCATAATTTTTCGTATACTTCTTTCTCCCATTTGCAAGTTTAACTCCTCTTTTATTTTCTTTGCCCCTATGCTAAGCTTCCTTGTTGTAATCAGGCAAATAGAAAAAGTGTCTTGCATCACATCCCGAAAACTGTTCTCTTTTTTTTCTCCATCAAATATCCGCCTTCTTCTGTTATAGTCTCTGGCTGACCATGTTGGTAAACGTTTTTAAACGGTTACAGGTAAACGTCACGTTGATGTTAACTCTCGTTCATATTTTTGCGTCAAAACACTGGTATTTACATTTGCAGACGAATTAACACATTTTCTTATTTATGATTTATTACGTATGCGTTTGTTAACTAATAAAACAAATGAAATCATATTTTAATATAAGAAATTGACATTATAAAATACATTTTTATTTCTATCGACCATCGTACAGCTTCTTACAAGATATTTTCTATCGAACTTTAGCTTAACTATCACTTGTTTTGACTTATGATCGCTTTTTTCATGTATTGACGCAAATGCCTACATATTTGGTGAATGCCAAGTCGTTATAACACTTAACTCTTAAATCTAAATTAGACGCTTAATTGCTTTGCCATGTATCGTTGAGTGTTGGCCAGAAACAAAATAAGTTTAAAAACATATAATTTTATAAAAACGAGCTTAGTGGAATATTTTTATTGTGCATAGGAGAAATTTTGTCATCCCTCGATGAAAAAATATTTTTCGTACTTAATACTTATACATAAATTCAAGTAAAGGAATAAGATAAACAATTTAATGTTTGTTATTTTACATTAAAAAAACCAAAAGATCAAAACACAAACTTAAACTTCACAGAGTGATATATAACGTCAAGGGGCGTGTCTACATGACGATGATTTTTTAATCCTCTGATGAAAAAATTTTCTAGCTAATCAAAGGGCAATATTATTGTTCAATTGTTTTCTTCTTGTGTACCGCTTTGTTTTCTTTTTTCTTGCTAAGAGAATGTAAGAAACCTTGACAGTTTTCCTTTACATATATACATGTAGTTTATAATATTTCTTAACTTATATATCTTTAATTGACGAATATGCTTTAACAAGACTAACTATTTGATGTACGTGACAGCTGTATACATGTACGATAGTAGAAAATACAGAATATTGTAATAAGAATAATTAATAATGGTGGGAATTACATCAGCATCATACCTCAAAAAAAGTTTTTAAGACACAACATTTATGCTGGTGCTGTAGTTAAATAGTCTCTTCAACGTCAACTCTGTGTTTATATTCACTTTTCCCAGAACTTGATCCATAACTGTTCAAGATGGAACTTGATCCGGAACTTGATGATCCATAGCTATTAGAGTGTGAACTCAATCCATATCTATCAGAGTCTGAACTTGATTTTAACCATAGCCGTCTGAGTCAGAACTAGATCAAAAACCAATGTTTCTATCCACCTTTTTGTTGAAATTCATTGGCATGTATATGTCAGTTTTTTGCTTACCTGTAAAAAAGATTAAAACAAACATAAAAAGATGAAAACTACTCTCAATCCACAAATTGAAACTATATCAACATTCAGCCATTAATGCAGAAAGCAGGACATACAGAAGTAAAAAGGTGTTAAGGTGTTCAAGTCAACCGATTAACCTTTACAAACCAAACCGTGTTAAGATAAAAATTGTGTGATAGATCTCACATCCAGATACAAAGACATGGTAACTAACGAGATTTGATTGTTATAGTGTATAATTATATACAAGATTCTGCATTTTGATCAACTTAACCTCAAATGATGGTTTTATTAATGTAGTATAGGCAAAAGTAGATAATTTGATTTGCACTTCTGTCGTAGTTTTTTGTAGCCGTAGCCGTTATGACCACCATGTCCCCCATAACCGTAGGCACCATTCCATATCCACTCCTATGTCGTCCGTGGCCTAATACATTAATTATTTTGCTATACATTATTTTTTATATTTGGTCAAATACTATATTTATAACCGTCTATATTGGATGTTAGCTAATTTCTAATAAAATATCAGTGCATGAAATCACAACACGTGAAAAAAATGCTTTTAATTTTGTAAAAAGTTACTGTTATTTACCTAAACAACCTTAAATTAGTATAAGTAAAATTATAAAACCATATAAACATCTTAGAGATTTTGTTAATAATTCAGTAGCATTATAAAAATTATATTATTATAAAATTACTTGGTCTGACGTGCCTTCTGCCTCATCGCGACTAATCAGTGGCATCAAAACAAATAAACTATTGTAACACCAGATAATAACGATTTTTAAAGGTTTTATTGACACATTTCTCAAGTGTTATACACAATCCAGTCATTCTACACACTACAACTTGTTAGTTGATTGCTATACATAATAAATCTGTATGAAAAAATCTTTTTAACAACGCACCTCCATGGCCGCTGGGACAACCATGATTGTACCTAACCACTCCGGAAACTGCGTTATCAGCCAAAGCAAGGAAGACCTAAAATAAGTATTTGACAATCTAAAAATGTTATTTTGTAATTATTATAAGAAAGTAGCAAAGAAAACCGACCGAAGAACAAGAGCTAAAAACCAAGAGACAGTTACAAATCCGGATATAGACAAACACAACACAAAAATCAAAAACATAAAACACAGAAAGAGAGTAACCCGAACCCAATAAAAACCATGGGTGCACTAAGATGCTCCGGACGAGAAAGCATTGCCTGCCTTTAATTAGACACCCGTCGAGTTACTCATTGTCTTGTCAAGAAAAAAGTCAATTCCAGGAATAGGAAACACTACCTATGACTCAGCGAAAATGTCAGATCGTATTTGAGACACTGATTTCCCATAACGATCAATCAATTAAGTCGTGGTGCCGACCATAAACTTCTGGAGAGATAACATCAACCTGGGTACAACAAATCCTTGTTTGAGTAGTTTGGCAGTCAACAGCAGTGATCGGTCTAGAAAATGTGAATAACGATCGCAGGATATAGAATAACGTATAAGTTGTGAAATGTACATACCATACGCTGGAGCTGCTGGAATGTTGCTGTTGATGAACGGGAAGTTGACAATTGGAAAGTTGAAGTCATCCCGCTTGTCATAGAGTCTAGTTTGTAGTTTTCCTGAGTCTATTTCTAGAAGTAGGTCTAAGTAAGAGGCTGATCTTAGTGTATTGGTGGTGTCTTTAATTTCAAGCTCGCTAGGGTAAATTGAATGTAAATAGTCACCAAATTTAGCATTGTTTAGGGACAAAACATCATCAATATATCGGAATGTGAAATTAAAGGTCTGGGCGAGAGTCTTTTCTTTCATCTTCAGTAGGCCTTCTAGGAAATCAGCCTCATAGGAGTACAAAAACAGGTCGGCGAGGAGAGGAGCACAATTAGTACCCATTGGAATACTGCCAGTCTGTTGAAAAACATGTCCTCCAAGCATGACGAATATGATGTCAATCAGAAAATCTAACATTTGACAGATTTGGTCTTCAGTATATTTAGTATTAGCTTTGGAGTCATTGATGACGAAGTATAATTCAACCAATCCGTACAATATTGACATGTGTAAGATAGCGATCAACAGAGAATGTATTACATTGTCTTACAATCTAGAATTTAAAAAAAAACATTCAGAACAAGCCACCATGAACGTCTTATCATAATTTAGCCACGCATCTTGAACGCCAAAGACATTTTAGATTAAGAAAAAAAGTAGACACTAAAAACGGCTAAATTCTCCGTCGATTCTCCATACTTTTGCAGTTGTTATCAAAATTGTGTTTTCTTTGGTTCATGCTCTCTTATTTCTGTTGTTTCCTTTATTGCTAGTATCCTTGCTCTTGTTCTGAATGTCTCTACTATATTGCTCGCCAGATGATAAGCAAAATCAAAATCAATCTTTTTATAAATATAATTTGTATTTAAGATAAATAATGGAAATACATAAAAATTAGGGTTTTTGTACGCAATTAGATTGTACACCTATTATATAACATTAAGTGTATTACAAATGTAAACAAACACAACTTATGGGAATTGAAACACAGGCAATAATTCATTTCATGTTTGTGTCTTATACCTACCTATATATCCTTTTCGTGCCTAGTGCACATAAGGCTAAATCCAGTCTTCTCCTTTTTGGTCTGTTCATGGCTATTTTCTCTATTTTTCTGTCCATGTTTTCCCTATCTTGCTTACTTCACTCTCCATGTATTGTCTCCAGGTTTCTCGTGGTCGTCCTCTGCTTCTTTTCACATATGCTGGTGACTATTTTGAAGCTATTTTTGTTATTGAATTTTGATCATTCCGTATAACATAGCCTAACAATTTAAATTGTCTTTTTTGATGGTATTTCATATGCATCGTTGTCCTGTTCTTTCAAAAAGACCGTTGTTTGAGATTTTCTTTGACCATTATATCTTTCAGATCTTTCTCAGGCATGTGGAATGAAGACCTTTCAGTCCATGGCTGTCTTTTGTGTCAGTCTTCATCATTCTGAGCCATACAGTCGAATGGACACGATCTTGCTTTGGTATAATCGGATTTTAGTTTTTTTACCTGATGCTGCTGGATCTTCATATTTCTTTACCTAATTTTATCTATGGTGGTGATGGGTGTAGTTCCATTGTCTTTGTTTTCTTTTTTTTTTAAATTTTAACCCAATCTGCCTTGCATTCATAAAAAGGTCGATTGTTTTCTTCTGCAGATGGTCTCATGTTGAGGACAGAAGTGCTATTTCGTCTGCAATGTCGATGTCTTCCAGCATTGATGTTAAAGGGAAACTTCGCGAAAAAAATGAAAATTTGATATGTTATTCTTCAACTAAAAAGAAACACATTTGCCTCTTGATGTTTTATTATATTTTCAGTGGTTAAGTTTCTGCATGGAATTTACCGTGTAAAAAATGCACTTATGGAGGTCCGCCATCTGTCACCATCTCGTCACTAGATGGCGATACTAGACATCCAAGTACCTTAAAAGTCGTCGTATTATAATAACGCGAAACGGCCACTAACAGAAGGCTGTACTATAAGACAAGGTTGTGGAAAGATAACGTTTCGTATTCCTGATCTATATATATGCAAAAAAACCCGACTTGTGTAACAAGTAGTTAACCAGTTTAAAGACTTCTACTTAAGACTATTTCCACAGCAGCAACAACGGTAAAGGGAAAGAAAGTCACAGTTTTGATAGGAAAAAAAGTCCATAAATATTAATTAAATTGAAAATTGTTCGTATTATTATTTTCAACTTAATCAGATTAAGCAACTTATTGAACGAAACTTTTTTATACAAAATATTTGCGAAATTGACTATTTAAGAAATAACGGTCATTAAATGAAATATTTTTAAATACTATTGTTTTCGCTCATCAAAATTTCACTTCACGTTTAGTACATTTATAATTATTATTATTGTTATTATTATAATTATTATTACTGGTAACATTTATTGTGCGTGTGCGTAACACAGTTTCCAAAATTTTACATGTTGTGTATATTTGAGTTAATGTGTAAGTTTTACATTTCCTCTTACTTAGCATCTAAAGGTATTCGAAATCTTATATACATCCTGTGTTCTGACACTTCGGTGTATTCAAATCATACCTGTCCTTGGCAGGGGGGGGGTGTGCCTTTCTAATTTCGAATTACATGATTAACCTTTAATCTGGTAAGCTTTTGAAAAAGTCCGAATATTCATAATTCAAAGTCGGCGTCAAATGATCTAGTAATTGCAATAAACATTATGTTTGTTTACCTGCTAATTCTGTTAATTACCCTTCATAAAGGAGTAATGATTTACCTGTAACATTTTCACGTCCAGGTACAACTGCCGTTTCAAGACGTGCAAAATTATCCACGGAATTTTATTTTGTATATAAAAATAATCATATGAATATATCTTTTATTACAATTATTATTTAGGTAAATTATATCTGAGTTAAATAAAGACAGGTTAAAATTTGTGTCTAAAAATACTTTTATTAAAACAAAGATCATTAAAACATTAAGACGTATTTGGTAATCTTATGTTGTCAGCCGGTCATTAGTCATCGCCACAGTTTATATATTCTTTAAAGAGCTAAGGCAGAAAAACATATTTTTAAAATGGATTATTTATCATATTTACTGGATAATTACATTTATCACGTCACAAACGCAGTCACGTGATAAAATACTGTCAATATGGCGGCCCCCATACACAAAATTTTACCACCTTTTATCCACTCTAGAAGCGTAACGGTAAAGAATACAATAAGACATCAAAAGGCAATTATATTTCTTTTTATTTGAAGAGTAACATATCAAATCTTCATTTTTTCGCGAAGTTTCCCTTTAATGTCCTTCTGATTCCTGTGCGTTTATTGTTTGTTGTTTTCGCATTACCCAATCTATTGCAACTGAGAAGAGCATTGGTGACATTATGCATCATTGATGTACTCCACTTGAAATGTTGAACCGTTTTGATGTATTATTGTTATGTAGCATACTGCATGCGAAGTTGTTGTAGAAACATTAAATTATATGTACAAGTTTTTCTGGTCATCCATATGCTGCAAGTATCTTCCACAGACTATATCGGTAAATGCTATCGAATGACTTATCAATGAAGTTTATGTGGCCTCTTCTATTCAATTCTGTACATTCATTATGTTTCCCAAGATGAGTATATGATTAATGCAGCTCGCTCCTGATCTGAAACCCGCCTGTTCATTCCTGATGTTTTCATTTATGGAATAATTTAGTCTCATACATATAATCTGACTTTAGATTTTTACTTGGCACAGATAACAAGGTATGCCCTGCCAGTTGTTCTTGAGGATTTTATGTGTCTTGTATGGATGCGAAATCTAAAAATAAATTACAAGCAAAATCTTATTTAATTTTTCGTTGTTACTTAAATAGGTTATAATTTTTATTTTAAAGTTTGATTTAATAAAAGGTTAGTTGACTTATTTGGCTTACAATACCAATTTTACATATTTATTTAGTCTAGAATGAAAACAAACGTTGAAACAGTAACCTTTTACATCACACAACTTTTGCTGGTTTGAAAATTTGGGTTAACAAAGGAGAGGTGATGATCATATTAACTCATGCGACATTTTGCCTCGATCTAAATGAGTAACATCAACTTCATAATATAAATTTCATCAAAGATGAGCTTTCACGTTGGAAAACCTTACTTTGTAAAATATATCAGTCCACGGTATCTAAACAAAAACGATATCGCAAACGGATTATGTACATTTAAACTATTTTCTGCATTCACAATGATCAGTGATTGGCGAAAAGTTCCGTTTATTTTAAGTATGATCTGGTCTTTATACAGTTCACTTTAGGTATGAAATTATTTCGATGTATACAAATATGAGACTTACTTTATAAATGTCCAACCAAAAGAGTGAACGTCATCCATTTACACCATAGCATATTAGACAAGTTTTTTGTGTACAGTGTTTTAAATGTAAAAATTGGTGATATAGATGTAAAATAAGTAATATTAAATAATATTAAATCTTACCTTACTTGAAATTCTTTAAAATTAGACCTCCCACGGCGAACTTCTGAACTAAACCGAATCAAAACTGCTATTTATATGATTCTGGTATTACAGCTGTGCTACTTTAGAATACAAGATTTTAATAAACATTATTTCTCACATATTTTTCTTCATTAAAAGTTTGTGCAAATCACAAATTTACATGCATTTTTGTATTACTTTAAACAAATGCTGTTTTAAACATGCATATTTCCCTTTAATGCACTCTGAACAATATATTAAAATTAGCTTTATATAGAAAAAGCTTTCATTTATCGAATTGGTACACCTTTTAAGATCAGACATTTAATTTTTTGAATTAATTGACGAATATTTCTCATTTAAAAAATGACTGATTATATCCTCATTAGTAGCTTACAAATATAACGTTTTTTAAGTAATGACATGACTACAAAAACTATTCCAACATCAACACTTATCAATGAAATCTATTTAGAACTGAATGACATTTAATTAAATACACAATCTAACACAGAATAATTTCTGTCAAATTCAGACAAATCTTTGTTTTAAACATGTCTGTACATATTTTCATAAACCAATACTGTAACAGTGATTTAAGGATTGTTTTCAATCGCTGCTTAAATTATTTGAAACAGAAGACTTTGGAGGATGTTCCCCAAGGAAGCATTCTCTCCGTTACTTTATACAGTATATAAAATAATATCATTGCTCAAGTTTTAACAGATATTATGGATTTCTCTTTATATTTTGACGTTTTCCTCATATGTTATCGAGGAAAAATATGAATAACATTGAACGAACGTCAACTGCAGTTACATTCAAACGGAACTGATAGTGAGTTTTTTGTTGCTGAAAATGTATGTTTATCCTATGCCTCTGGTCAGTAATAGGTGCATCCAATAATCATTTCTGCACAATCACTCTGTACTAAATTTAAAAATTTGAAACCAAATTTTAAATACGAATATTTTTTGACAAGGTGGTATCTAATAGTAAAACTTTTTAAAGTCAAGGAAAAGACATTTTCGTCTTGTTACCTTGCTTTATAACTTTATATTTTAACCTGAACAAATTGATGACATTTGCAACAATCAGTATACTCGCAGCAAGCTTTTGCATACATGATCAATTTAGAAATATGAGGAAAATTTATAATTTTTGAAAAAATTTTTAAAATTGTATTGTTTGTCGTCAATTCTAGTGCTAAGATGACTGTTGGTGTAATATTCGAGGTGTAGATGAAGCTGTTTCTGTGTGTTCTTCAATTTCCAGTTTTGACGGATATATATACGGAAAGCCATTTAGTGATGAATTTAGAATTGTTAATTGAAATGACATTATCCATACACCTGTATGTTAAATAAAAGTACCTAGCAAGACATAGAATATACCCATTGAAATTCCAAAAGCCTGCTGATTTCACATCCTCTAGAATTTAAAAATATGTTGTCGATCAGAAAATGTAGCATACTATAATTCTGTTCTTTGTTTAATAATTAGTTGTCTATTAGTTCTTTTTATAAAAAACGTATTGTTTGTAACCTAAAACTACATATATTTAGGCATATTGTCGAAGAAAATATTTAAAGCAGTCATGAAGGACGTAAAGTTAGTCATGATTTCATCTTGTCAAATGTGGAACGTTTGTATGTGGAGTTATCCTTGATGCCTAGCTCTTTAATAAGACCTTCATAGTAACGTGCCTCGTCTGTAGGGACAACAACATATTTGCCATGAAAGGAATTGAGGCAACTCATGCATTATTTGAATACGGATTTAGGTCGATCTTTAATGGGATGTATATGATTTTTTATACAACATTGTACCAAAGACCTTGTTGTTGCTACCAGTTAGAAATTGAATCTAGTTCTGGGTATTGTTTTTTTCTCTTTTAATCGATTTTCGCGCATAGACTTCGACTGCATTTTTTGCGGTTTTAAATGTAGGTTCCAGTCTACTGGTTTAGGTTCTCTGAATTTCGGACCAAAATAGTTTTTTTGAGATTTTCTTAGTCAATGATCATCAGACATCCAGTAATGGTCGTATATGTAAGGGGAATAAGGACAAGTTTATCTAATACGTTCCTTGAGGTATTTTTTAATGTCAAAGTCGTGCAACGCTTGTAATTGAAAATTTTTTTTGCAATGTTTTGGTATATTTATAAGATACGATAGGAATAAATTAATAGATAGAAATGAAGAGATCTGATTTTTCACTTTATTTGAGAACAATTTAGAATATTTATGATGTTAACAGCATATCATGCTATTTATTTTGTAAATTCATGCAAAGGAATTTTCTATTTTTAAGATAAGGCTCTGTCCTCACAGGTTTTAAAGGACGAAAAGAATTTATGTAAAATCAGCTGAACAATTTATTTTTTGTAATTTAACATTTTAAAAAAAGATCAATACGCAATATGTAAATATATGATGTCAAAGGAAACGTGTTGCTATGACAATGATTTGTTTATCCTCTATCTTAATTATGTGACATCTGTATATAATGATTTCTATTGTTTCTATATCGTGGTGTCCAGTTTTTTGTGGGAGGAAGCCGGAGTACCCGGAGAAAACCCCGTCCTGCGGTAGGAAAACTGGCAATCCTAGTTAATTAAGAACCCGCAATCTCAGTGTTGACAGACCACGTGATGAATAGTAAAAGAACTACCTTAGCCCCCGTCCACCGAGGCCCCTATAATGATTTATAGTGGAAAAAGATATAGATATATCTATGTGTATATATTAATGACAACAAACTATCTTCTGATAGGATTATGCATAATATTTTATTTGTACATATTATAAGGTCTTGTCTTTGGTTAGAATATTGAATAAGAACAATTTTAAATGAAGGAAATTACAGCAGAATCATGTATCATAATAAAATGTATTTAACACAACGTTTATGCTGGTGCTGGAGTTGCTTCAGCATCTTCAACGTCCGCTCTGTGCTCATAGCCACTTGATCCAGAACTAGATCCATAACTGTTAGAGCTGGAACTTGATCCAGAACTTGTTCCATAACTGTTAGAGCTGGAACTTGATCGCGAACTTGATGATCCATAGCTATTAGAGTCTGAACTTGATCCATAACTGTTAGAGCTGGAACTTGATGATCCATAGCTATCAGAGTCTGAACTTGATCCATACCCATAACCATCAGAGTCTGAACTTGATCCATACCCATAACCATCAGAGTCTGAACTTGATCCATAACCATAGCCGTCTGAGTCAGAGCTTGATCCATAACCATAATCATCATAACCGCGATTAGAATGTTTGTATCCATCTTTTTTGTTGAAATTCATTGGCATTGAAATGTCTATTTTCTGCTTACCTATAAAAGTTAAAAGACACATAAACTTTTAAAAACCACGCTCAATTCAGAAATTAGAACTTCAACATGAAGCCGTCAAGAAAGAGAACATACAGGAGTGAAAAAACTCAACCTATTAAACCGTACACACCAAAATGTGTTAAGATCAAATTTGTGTGAATGATCTCACATTCAGATACTGGATAGATATTTTCACTCATATGTAGTGTAGACATAAAATAGATACCCTTTTCACTTGCACTGCTGTCGTAGTTGTTTCCGTAGCCGTGTCCGTTGTTACTACCATGTCTACCATGTCCCCCATTACCGTGGGCTGCATGTCCATATCCATTCCTTTGTCGTCCGTGGCCTAAGTACATAAAACTATAATGCTATACAAAATCGAATATTATGTTTTAATTATTTTATATTAAACATTGTGCAAACTTACATTTATAAGGGGCCTCGGTGGCCGAGTGGTCAAGGTAGTTAGTCTACTATTGATCACGTGGTCTGTCAACACTGAGATTGCGGGTTCGATTCTCATTGCAGGCAGGATGAACTCAACTCAAATCTTAATTGACAAGAATTGCCAGTTTTCCTACCGCAGGTCGGGGGTTTTCCCCAGGTACTCCGGCTTCCTCCCCCGATAAAAACTGGACGCCATGATATAGCTGAAAAATTGCCGAAAGTGGCGTTAAACACCATCAAACAAACAAAACAAACATACATTTATAACATTGTATAAATAATTACTATTTGGGACCTTTTATATTGATGTAATCAGTTATTTATATTGAAAAAACAAACATTCCATACATGAAATCACAACATCTGCGAAACGTTGCTTTTAATTGTCTAAATAACTGTTCTCTACATACACAATCCACATTGATACAAGTTTACCATATAACATCATATAAACATCACAAGATACTCGTAAACTAACACAGTACCAATATAAGGAATATTAGTTTATGAAATTTACTATGTCAGACGTGATTTTTTTCTCATTAAGACGCATCGAGACGATAAATATTGTAGGACCAGATCATGTTTTATCGACAAAATTAAAAAATCTGATACATCATCCGGCCGAAAGTATTTACACAGTGAAATATAAAACCCTGCACTAATATGTATACAAAAAATATTTGCAACAGACAATAAAAAACTTACCGCCATGGCCGTTATGACCGTCATTATGGTATTTCAACACTCCGGCAATTGCGTTATCAATTAAAACTAGAAAGACCTTAAAATAAGTATTTTACAATTAAGAATGTACGTTTTTAATTATCAGGTGTCAATTAATCCTTACATTATTGACATTTGCACAAAAAATTATCAACCAAGTACTGTATTGCAATTCTTTTGTATTCGTTTTACAATTATTTTCTAAAACCATTCAGAATCACATATTACGGGCAATAGGTCTAAACGTCTTAATCGTAATCTGACCAAACTCCTTGCACCCCAGATATCCCTTTTGTAGATTTTGACATAAAGTAGGCTCATTCTAGCAACAAAAACTAAATTCTCCGTCTCTACTCAATGCAGCATACTTATCGAGTGGCCAATAAAATTGTGTTTCGTCCCGAAACTATCTAAAATATTTCTTACCTAACGTTTAAACTTTTAATCAATCAATTAAGCGTTACATGTTTTTATATGGTTTTCCTTCAAGATAATTTAATACATACAAATAAATGAAAATAACATGCTACTTGTATTTAATTTAATCACACCATATTTTATTACTACTTTATAACATTCAATTTATTGCAAACGTAAACAAATAAAACTTACGAGAATTGAAAGACAGGCAATTATTCCTTTCATGTTGATGTCTTATATAACGCGAAATCTGAAAACAATCAGAAGCGTAATCTTAGCTGCAACTGTTTAAAATAAAATGCCAGAACCTGATACCACTAAATAATTTTATTAATTTTATATTTTGTTATTTAATAGCGATAAAACTCGATTCTTTGCGGTAAGATATGTTTATGTTTTATCTTTAACATTAAACGACACAAAATATTAAGTTGACTTTTAACAATGCTTTTTGAAATTTAAACTATCCGTTATTAGCTTGCTTATTTTGGTTAATAGCAAATCGGAAGTGATGCAGATATTGACTCTGTATGGTGCATACTACGTCAAAAACTACTTTAATAAATAACAGTAAATTTATTTTAAAAAGTGTTTAGTAGGCTTTCAGAGGTAGGCACCCTTAATTTTTAGTAGTAAGCATTAAACAATTTCTAACAAAAAAATGCTTAAATAACGAATAATGAACAGTTACACTATTTCTTTCCTTTACCATGATTAATTGTGGTTTAAATGTTCCGTTACAAATTGTATTATGAATGGCCTAATCGATAAATCCAGAAGATTAAATTCAATCCGAATTTGATACAAACATTAGACGTAATAGACTAAGGACGTTAATATCCTTCAGTTATGTCATAACATACGACGAAAAAATGTTAACTTGCAGAGTTTTAATGAAACTGTATGCGAAAAATGTCAATAACTGCTACACATGCAACATAGGAAATATAAAATCAACTCCTTACCTTAAGTCAGTTAAAACCTCCGACGGCGAGCTTCTGGATAAAATATACCGAATCATAACCCTATTTATATGATAAACGGCCATCCAAGTACAGCTGTTGTACCTTCGAGTACAAGATTAAAAAAATATTTTTTTTTAAATATAGTTTTTCTCTCTGAAATATTTGTATTTGTCTGTGCAAAAAATTACATGTACTTATTATTTTTTTTTAAACAAATGTTGTTGTTTAAGCCTTGAATTTTTGTTCCTTTTTTGCACAGTGAGCAATATTTTAAAATTTTCTGTTTGTAGAAATTTTGTCATTAAAATATAAGCCGAAAATGTTTTCTTTTTCCTGTCATGTGTATAGAATTCTGGTATTAAAATTACCAGTAATAAATATGTTAACGCAATACAAAATATATAAAAACATATATATGACTTTGCACTTTACATAGTGTCGTTATTTGGTCTGCAAACTTACTCAATATGATTTCCAAAACGTACAAAAATTAAATATATGTTACCTTTCATATAATGTAGACAATATACAAAATATAAAGGTATATTTACAGTTGGTTGGATTCCTAATAGAACATCCTAGTTACTTGTAAAGCACAGATTCAAACTGCTTTGAGTTAACTTCGAGCAGAGAATTTCACTGGTTTTATCAGAGATTTTGACAACCCAAGTTAACTTGGGCTGTTGACATGTAATATATGTCTGACCATTTGACAATTTTGTGGCAATTTCTGTCCGCTGGAAAGGTTTGTTCTTTGACTATTTTTTCCCTGGACATTTGTTTTCTTTTGAGAATTTCTGTCCGCTGGACGACTGTTGTTTCTTTTCACAATTTTGTCAACTGGACATTTTTTTGTTCTGACAATTTTGTCACGTGATAATTTTGTCTACTGGATATTTTTATTTTGGAAATTTATGTCCACTTTGTCAAATTGCTAACCTATCGACTGAAACTTCAAACCATTTTTAACTTTTACTTTTTTGAAGTTATTTGACAATTTATTTAGGGAAGACCGGCTGAAATCTCAATCATGTTTTATATGTTAAATATTTTTTAAATTGCATTTTCAATATCAATTGCTTCATTTAATTCTCAAAACCAATTTTTTACTGGTACTCTGCTGTTTGATTGCATGTTCTAGGTATCAGAAATGATTTTAATTGTAAAATAATGGTTTTAATTCCATCACTAATATCCACAGTGGTGATATACATAAAATATGGTCTTTAATTTTATAGCTCAGTTCTCAGGATTGATTTTTCTATGTAAAATGTAGTTTTTACTTCCAACATTTAGGTCAAAGGAATGATTTTATATGTGAAAAAGGGTCTTAAAATGCATCGCATCGCTATGGTCTCCAGAGCGACTTTATGTCACCTATAGCTTTTTATGGAATTACCAAGGTTTCAAGAATGGTTTTATATGTAAAATATGGTTTGGTTTCTAGTTGCGTTGCTTTAGTCTCGAGATTGATTATATATTTTAAATATTGATTTTAATTGCATCGCTTAGGTCTCCAAAGTGATTTTATATGTAACATATGGTTTCTGATTACATAGCTATAGTATTATTATCGATTTTATATGTTAAATTATTTTGTATTTGTATTGCAAATGTCACAGGATTGATTATCTGTAAAATATGGTTTGTAATTGCATGTCTAAGGTCTCCAGAGTGTGAAATATAGTTTTTAATTTCATTGCTATGCAGTCTCATTATTGATTTTGTATGTTAAATATGGTTTTTAATTGCATCATTTAGGTCTCCACAGTGATTTCATATGTGAAATATGGTTTTTTTTTACATTGCTTTAGTCTCATGAAAGTTTTATGTTAAACATACATTTTAATAATTGTATTGCAAAAGTTTCAGGATTGATTTTATATATGAAATATGGCTTTAATTCCATCACTAAGGTGTCGGGATCGATTTTATATGTTCAATATGTATTTTAATGGTTTTGCCAAGTTTTTAGGATTGAATTTTTATGCAAAATAAGGTTTTTAATTGCATGGCTATAGTTTCATTAGTGATTTTATATGTAAAATACGGTTTTTTATTGCATGGATAAGGTCTCCATGTACTTTTTTATGTGGAAGATGGTTTCTAATTGCATTGCTATAGTCTCATGAATGATTTTATATGTTAAATATAGTTGTTAGTTGCATTGTTAAAATCTATTGATTAATTTCATATGAATATGTTTTTAATTGCATCGCAAAGGTTTCTGGTGTGATATTTTGTATTTACTATGGTTGTAATATATATTTGTATGTTCTCAAGGGTCATTTGATATAAATTATAGGTTTTTTATGGGTTATTTGTATGAATTGTGGAATTGAAGATTAAAAACATATGATGGGATGTTTGTAGCCAAGATTTAAAAAAATAATTAATATTATTCAGTATGTACTAAAAAAGATATAGTGATACCGACATACAGTATTATTAAATAAAAATATTACAGGTCAGGATTTCTACTTTTATATTTTTATTCTGATCAAAAATCTGATTGCTCAGTAATAATAATACAAAACAGAAATAATAATCATAATAACAATAACATAATAATAAGAGTGATGTAGGGAGAGGTACAGTCTAAATATGTAACCACAACGGTTTGCTATACATTTACCGTAACGCGGACTGGCAAGAAATATCGTTCTTTAAAATAGACTGCCGTAGATTTCGTTAATTAGCATTTTCGAATGTGTGAATGTCTAATTGACAATTTGCAACGAAATGATTTAAAACGCATATATTTTGACTTTTGGTACAAAAGGACACTTTGTGACTTGAAAATTGAAAAGCAGATATTTTTACGGGTTTTGTCCACTGGACATTTTTGTCACGTGACAATTGAAAAACATACAGAGATTTTGACATTTTTTGTCCACTAGACATTTTTGTCACGTGAGCTTTGAAAATCAGATTTTCATTATTTTTTCTATTCAACATTTTTTTCAGGTGACACTAGAAAGAAGAGATTTTGACCGTTTTTGTCAATTTGAACAAAGAAGAGATTTGGACAGGTTTTGTCCACTTAACAATTGAAGCAGAGAATTTGACAATATTTAAAGCAGAGGTTTTGACAAAATTCTTTCCGAGTCAAAGCAGTCAAATTGTGATTGTCGTCTCTCAAAGGCAGAGACTTTGACCAGAAATTTTGATTGATTTTAAGTTAACATTATGTTGTGTTAGGACTGCGCCTAACTGTATGCAAAGGATTTACTTTTCTTGTATACATAAATATATAAAACACATATCATTTCTATTATAATGATACAAATTCTATGTTGCGTTACTTTTTGGCCATATTTTGACATACGAATGCCGTTGTTAAAGCAGCCAATAATGAACATCAATTACAAGAAATATATCATAAACATGCATTAACTTTGAATTTTTTTTTGTATTTTTGTTATTACTTTTATTTCAAAGGTGTTCTCAATCTCATTAAGTTGTAACACACATTTAAAACTGAATGAGACTATTAATGATCATTGTAATTATTTTATGGATCATAAATAGAAATAAAATCAATATGTACAGAGGATATTTAAAATTAAATAACTATTTATACCTAGAAAGCCTGATTGTAACAGACAAAAACAACGACTTACAAGTTATGCAATAGACTATATACTAACTATATACCACTATGTATAGACAATATATAACTACGTTACTATATATCACCAAACACTCATCTACAAAATCTTTTAAGACCTTAAATAACATTTAATAGAAGATGTTAAAATTCGGTTTTACAGTTTCTAATATTTACATTAAGTTATTGGATATTAATTTCTATCAATTTAAAACAAATCTTTATTCAGATTCTTTATATTCACATAAACCAATAAAGTGATACAAAGATATAATACAATACAATATAATGCAAGTAAAAAGTAACAACTCAATATATGTATGAAACATGTACATGAGGGAAAATGGGAAATATGCATAGAAGAACAAATCAAATGTTAACTAATCGGATAAATTTATAAAGTTTCAAAAATTGTTTTGGGGTGCCATAGATTGTTTGACTGAATTTATAGGAATATAGCCTTGGTAAGCAATCTTCTTTGTGTAAATGTTGTTTTAACTAATTGTGTAATATAAGGTTAATATTCAACATAGTGAAGATTTACATTTTTACAACAAAATGGGATCTTTAAACTTCTCATTAGAAGATTTCAACACAAGTTGGAAAATCACTTTAGTTTAAAAAATGTTCAGCAAATAATATTAAAGAATTAAAAAAATGTATTTTAGCTTGTCGCAGAAAGACAAGACCAAACTGACTAAAGACAAACGCAAATATGATTAAACATTATTATGATCTTATGGATCATGACTGGATCTAAAACGACACCTGTGACTTTCAAGTTCAGAAATACACAGCATCCATTTCAAGATACCACCAATATCAAATGCAAATTTTTATAACAAACACACATCTCAACATCTGACAAAAAGCCTAATTTTTGTGTTAATTACAGCATGTTTTAATTTTAGTGGCTACCTTTGATTTAAAATGACAACCATAGAAATTTAACATGTGCCTCATATGGTGCGGCATATTCTATTCTAATCATATACCCATATTTGTTTTTAAAAACATAACCTTTTAGAATTGTTAAGCATTTTTTTCATTTTCAAAATGGTTGCCATTATTAAACAGAAACCATAATCAAATTCAAATGTTTATGACTAACATCCATTTGTCGCATCTCAATCTACCTAAATACCAAGTTTTATTCCAATCAGATAAAACCTCAATAAGAAGTCAACATGTGCGTCATAAAATACTCAACTTTTGGACCAATTTTCAATCCATACACTTTTGGATTTTTTCAGTTTCGAAATTTCGGCTATATAAAGATACACTCAGTAATAAAATTCAAATTATTATGACTACCATCCGTTCGCTACATCTGAATCTACAAGAAAACCGAGTTTGGTGAAAATAATAGTACTTTTAATTTTCGGTGGACATTTCTGGTCAGCTATCTGTTTTTGTGTCAAGTAATTTCTTTTGTGCTTTTCCGAAATGTACAGTGTAGAATTATGTCAGTTTGTCTTATGGTCGGCTGATCGGTTCTGGTACTGTCATATTAGAATCGTCGAGGCTTGATTGCTTACTTAGAAAATAATTAATTAGTTCATCTTTTTGCAAAATAATCGCTTACTAAGTAATCGTCTGTATGTAATGGCGCTATTGAACGGTCATTTGTAGTGTAAGGAATTTTTTAATAAGATTCCTTTCGCATCTAGAAACAGTTGATTCAGAGTAAATGATTTCCGTAAATTTTGAATAGTTTTCTTACATAGCAAAATTTGATCACGTTGTTATTATTGCGCTGCCAATTTGCTATATGATATTCTCAGTGGCTTATCAAAGACTTATGTTTGACTTTTGGTGTTCGATTTGTATGACGTATGAGATTTTTAATATTATAAGTAATTTATGTACAGCTATTCCTACGCAAAGTTATGATTCTGTTGAGTTCTGGTTTGCTATTTATAATATTGTGTAATATAATGCATCGCCGTTTATGTTGAAAAGTAGAAGTGTCTGTTCAAAGCGAAAAATCGAT
Source organism: Limnoperna fortunei (assembly GCA_944474755.1). Lineage (NCBI taxonomy): Eukaryota > Metazoa > Mollusca > Bivalvia > Mytilida > Modiolidae > Limnoperna > Limnoperna fortunei. The sequence continues at coordinate 68,575,926 of OX104112.1, forward strand.
TAATGAAAACAAATATTTTCCGTTTAAAGGATTTTGGGTTTTGTTAGTGTGAGCCTAATAATGTATCAAACCCCGAAACATACTTAACTCAGGGTAAACAGTTTTGAAATAACAAGACAGGATAGACTTGTTTTCCTGACATTTTGATAATATGCAAATTGTATAAAAGGGGATTAGGGACAAAGAGCTTTTCCACGCTCCATAAAAGGATCTGAAACGCCCAATCACGTCACCCCTATTTAACCCTTTAAAAACGTTTTACCACTCTCAATCTCATCCAATCCCCAATTGGAGGCATTCACAATTGGGTAACCAGTGACTTACTGTACTTGTACTGTTATGTATGTCATTTCTTGAGAACGTACAAGTACTATTTTCATAATGTAAGTGTTCATATTATGTTTTTAGGTATTCGTGATAATCGCTTTTATTAAAGGCAGGCCCTGCTAACTTTTTGGAACGCCTATGACGTGTTTTAGGGTTCCGTAAACTACATTTAGTTATTTTGTCTCTTTCATATGACAGGTTTCTTCTTGTTGGTCGATTTTAAAGACAATGAAGAAAACTTTGACGGTCTTCATTTATATAAATGATATTAGTACCAAACTTAACTTACTGTTTTGTTTTGCAATACTATATTTAATATTATAATACGCTTTCGCAAGACTAACTTGTGTGTATGTGAGAGCTGTATATTATGTATTTGCTAGTGGTAATCATAACATAGATATATATAATACTTATATAAAAGACAACAAACAATCTTCTGACATGATCAAACGTAACATTTTACTTTTAGTCATAAAAGACCATAATCCATATTAAGCTCTGGTCTTCTACGATGTATGTAACACACTATACTACTGGTGCTGGAGTTACCTCAGCCTCTTCAATATCAGCTCTGTGCTCATATCCACTTGATCCAGAACTGGATCCATAGCTATTGGAGCCGGAACTTGATCCATAACTATTAGAGCTGGAACTTGATCCATAGCTATTAGAGTCTGAAATTGATCCATAGCTATCAGAGCTGGAACTTGTTCCATAGCTACCATAGTCTGAACTTGATCCATAACCATAGCCATCTGAATCAGAGCTGGATCCATAACCATAACCGTTAGAGTCAGAGCTTGATGCAGAACCATAACCATCATGTGAATGCTTGTGTCCACCTTTTTTGTAGAAATTCATTGGCATGGATATGTCGATTTTCTGCCCACCTGTAAAACGTAAGAAGAAATATCAAAACCACTCTATCTAGAAATAAGACATTCACAATGTACTAGAAATTTACAATTACAATTGTACATCTTCAGTCATAGACAAGATTAACATGGCATCTGGATTTGATTTATGCAGTGTAGACAAAAAAATAGATACCTTCTTGACTTGCGCGGCTGTCGTAATTTTTTCCGTTGCCATATCCGTTATTATCCCCATGTCCCCAATATCCGTGGGCTGCGTGTCCATATCCATTTCTATGTCGCCCATGGCCTAAATAAAATGTTATGATATTATTTTCCAATGAATGTTTAAATATTTATTTTTTTTATTAAAAAAACGTCCAATGTGTAGTCAACTACTATTTTTGACAGTTTATATTTAATGTATTCAGCTAATTAATAGTACAAAGAAACATTCGTGCATAAAGCCAGAACATATGCAAATCGATGCTTTTAGTTGTCTAATTAGTTGCTGTTCGTTAGGTAACTACTCCCCATCGGTATAAGTTTACCATATAGAATTATATAAACATTGCAACGAACACGTTAAGTAATACATTATAACTATAAATAGCATATCGTTACCAGTTTATAAAACTCACTACAAACGTGCATTTTGTCTCATCAATACGAATTAGAAGTATCCGAACTAAAATTGTTCTAAGACCAGATAATAACGATGTTGAATGGTTTTATCGTCATTTTTTTCAAATGTTTTACACAGTCCGGCAAATGCGGTCTCAAAACTGCATTTCAAAAACTTGTTATATTTGATTGCCAGACAGAAGATGTCTGTATTCGACAACACTTTTTACCAAACAAACAACATACCTCCATGACCGTTATAACGACCAGTATTGTACCTAACCACTCCGGCAACTGCGTTATCAACCAAAATCAGGAAGACCTAAAATAAGTAAAAACAAATAAATATTGTAATTTTTTATTCAGTCACTATATTTCAATCAGTCCCCACAATATTGCCATTGTCTTGCAAGTAAACATAATATCGTTCAGAACCTATCTGACATATTGCTCGCCGTACATTAGTCAAACTGTTATCAATTAATTAATCGAAATAATATATACATGCTGTTTTTTATATTTTAATGAGGTAAAACATACAACAATGGCCGATTTGTATGAAATAATAGTATCATATTTTATTATATAACTTTATAACATTTCAATAATAAACAAAAAGAACTTACTACAATTGAAACACAAGCAATAATTCCTTTCATGTTTGGGTCTTATATAGTAGCGAAATCTAAAAAAAATAAATACAAGCAAAATCTTATTTTTTGTTTCATCCCTATTGGCAAACTTGGATCCTCGCTTAATACTTATAGGTTATATTTGTATTTTAAATTTAGATTTAAATAATGTTAAATGCATGCAAAAAACAAGTTTAACTGCCCATTTCTTTTGAAATGCCTGTACTAAGTCGGGACTATTGCTGTATTTAATTTACTTTTGGTTTTTGGTTCTTAAGTTTGTCCGGTTCTTGGATTTACATTTGTGGATTGTATTTTTGACAGTTTCCTTCGTGTTCGGTAGTTTGTTATAACCTTCATTTGTAGAGTTTAGCACGCAACAACATCCACACGAAAAGTGATCTTAAGCGGATTATGAACCGTTACACTATTCCCTTCCTTTATAATAATCCAAGTAAGACTATTTGTTGCCAATATTATTATCAATAGCCCAGTCGATAAACAATTTAATATGGATTTATTTCAATCGAAACAATAGGAGACTTTCTTTATAAATGTACACCCAAAAGAAGTAAACGTGCATCAATTATATTACAGCATACGACAGTTTTAATGAAATTTGAAAAAAATTAACATTAGTGTCATGCATGTAACATAGATAATATTGAATCTTACCTTACTTCAATGCGTTAAAATTAGACCTCCGACCACGAACTTCTGCTGAACTAAACAGAATCCTACCCTTAATTTATATTATAGACGATAAATTCTGATATTAAAGCTCTTTTACCTTAAGGTACAATATTTGTAAAAACAGTTTTTCTAACATTGGTTTTTCTTCCTCTAATGTTTGTTTACGTCTAGAATTCATATGCATTTTTCTACTTTATTTTGCTTTTAACAAATGTTGTATTAAAAGTGTGTTTTTGTGTGTACTATCAACAATTTTAGAAAAGGATTTTTATGCAGACAAATTTGTCATTAACATTTAAAATTAAAATATCACCTAATGATTACGTATTTCTAATAGTGAAATTTTTCATGTAAACCAAAACGTGCGAAATTTGGAATCCAATCAGCTTAAATAATAAGCCGCGTTTGTATGAAAAATTTACAAAACTGTTCAATTACTTAGAGTGGGAAGTTTTGATAATCTGATCATTTCTTAACAAATCGTCAGGATTGCCATTATCTGCTCTATTGTTTCTTGTGTCTTTATAGAATGTTATATCAATTTTGGAATGGAAAAATAACTTATACGAGAAAAAAAATAAGAATAATTGTGCTTTATGAATAATGTCGTTATTTGATCTGAATATTTGCTCGATAATAACTAGTACAATATAATGCAGGAAAAATGTAACAATGCAATATTTATATATCTACAGAAAAGTGGGAAAATCGTCTTACGAAAAAAATTAGTATTTTACAAGCTTGATAAATTTACGTAATTTAATTGTCATAATTGATCGCATTTAAGGGTATATGACCTCCAACATTTGTTTCTCGAATTTTTTTTCCATTTTGCTCATGCCTTTTACGCTTTAACTCATTAGGTACAATGAGTATAATATGCGTGCAAGTCAACGTTCTTATCAATATAACAAACAGGCCTAACGCAAAACAATGTATGCTAACAAAGCATTAATAAGTTAATTTGTTGTTGATTTGTAAGATCTTAATTTGTTTGACTTTAAGTTGGCGCTCTAAGACAGGTTCAGTGTTTGTAAAATGTTATGAGATCGAATATTACGCGTAATTGGTATACATATAAATTAACTAACAGTAATGGGAATATTAACACTCATAAATCTCAGAATATTTCATAATACATGGTTTTATTGGGCTTGGGGTTACTCTCTTTGTCTATATCCGGAATTTTTACTGTCCATTGGTTTTCGGCTCTTGTTGTTCGGTAGGTTTTCTTTGCTATTTTCATAAATAGGTGTGAGAATATGTCATCCAAACTAAATGTCAAATTTTAACTGTTTTTAAAAATAAAACAATAGTCAATCATTAATTTTCCATAACTAGACATTCAAAGCTATAGACAATTTCCTTCAAAACTTTCATATGACTGATCAATAAAAACAAAAACATATAGAACAGTACGACATGGCCAATAATAATCAACACTGAATTACATATAATATAATCACAGAAATAAACAATGTTTACTTGTATTAAACAATACATCAAAGATTCATAAATACTTTAATAGGCACCTTGATGTTAATTACCACATACACAAACTGAAAGTTATATCGAATTTACTACAATATACCACGTTCTACAAATATTAAAAGAATAATAGTGCAAGATAACTTTTCACAAAAGTAAAGGGATTTGGAAATTGACAAAAAACTAGATAAAAAATGTATATAAAGCAATTCCACAAAAAATCTGTCTGAGAACTTTTTTGGAAGGTGATCCAACTGTTGCGCTATTTGATCATATATATACTAAGAAAATGCACATAAATTGTATTCGCAAATCGTTTCAGAAGGTAAGTCCATGTGTCATTTTAATAACATATCCCAAGTCCTTTTAATTATTCATATAATTGTTGTTTGTTTTATCATAGCTGTCTTGGTATAACATTATTTCAGCTTTACATATGTTTGAGCTAAATAAAATTGTTATTTGGTAACATTTTGTTACCATTTTGTATATTTCAATGGTTTTTAACGCTATTTACAGCAATTTTTAAAAATTTTATGGCGTCCAGTCTCTATTGGAGACAAAACCGTAGTACCCGACGAAAACCCCGATCTTCGATAGGAGGTAATATATCTACATCTTTGATTCTACAACAAAACGAAAAATATGCTTCAGTTTGATTATCTTAGAACCCCTAAAGTAACCTACTTCATTTATTGGGAATAGTGGATTCTTAAAGCTTATCCCGCAAAACTGATTATCGCTTGTGGTATGTCGTGCCGGATACGGAATACTAATTGAGAAGTCTTGGAAGGTGTCAGATGTAATTAGCTGTCGGTCGGTAATGTTTTTAAGAAAGCTTCACTCTACATATATGTTAACGTCTTTATCTTTCGGAAAATACTTAAACCCGTTGTAGTCAGTACCAAAAACTAAGTATTTTTCCAACTCTTAATACTTTTCATTTGTTACTTTAACTTTTGCCTATTTGTCCAACCCATGTCCACAATAATTTATTGCGAATTTACTTTTTTCCCATCATGAGAATTGCTACTTAGTTGATAAGTCAAGTCATGTTACTATTTCAGTTTTGTTTTACATAAGGTATGGCTTACACTCTTTAAGGTATTCTGCAGCAAAACTATGGAATGATCGGCCAAATAATTGTAGGGAGGAAATGGGTTTTAACCAGGTTAAAACTTTACGAAATGAAAGGGAAAGGGACGGGTGTTCTTGTACTTTCTGCAGGTAAATGCAACATACCGTGTAGACTTTAGCTTACATGCTTGGCTCTCCGTGCTTAAATTTGAGGCTGTATTAGTGCTAATCGTTTTTACTGTTTTATTTATTCTTTACTCTACCCTCTTTATGTAGACATATAAGTAATGTATTGTTACATTTTACCTGCATTTTATTGCAAAGTGTGTGAAGTGTTTGGGAAATACTACTTTCTGTAGGTACACTAAATTAAGCAAATTAATAATTTTGCGTCATCGGTTATCTTATTGTCACAACTATCTGACAATTAACATAACATATGATTTGCATAATTACAAAGCGCTCTGTATTTTATATATTTGTGAATAAATGAAACTGACAGCAAATCTTATCGGCGTGAGAATATTGTGTGCATAACATGATAGCTTATTATATTAAATATATTTGTTTTACTAGTTAGTATGGAGTAAAAATTCAGAGCAAAAATTCATCTATTTTTGTTATTTATTAAAATTGATTTACAATGTAGTATGAACCAAATATAATAAATATCAGCAGCACCTATCCTTTGTAGTTAACACAAATATATATAATACATAAAACTATTGACGTTATATGCCATAAACATGGGTAAATTCCAAGTAGCTTTTAACATTTTTTAAATCTTCATTTAAAATACAAATACAACCTATAAGTATTAAACAAAGATCTAAGTTTGCTAATCGCAGTGAAAGAAAAAAATAAGATTTTGCTTGTATTTATTTTTTAGATTTCGCTACTTTATAAGACCCAAACATGAAAGGAATTATTGCTTGTGTTTCAATTGTAGTAAGTTGTGTTTGTTTATTATTGACATGTTATAAAGTTATTTAACAAAATATGATACAATTATTTCATACAAATTGGCCATTATTGTATGTATTTATACATTAAAATATAAAAAAAACAGCGTGTATATTTTATTTCGATTAATTAATTGATTAAAGTTTGACTAATGTACGGCGAGCAATATATCAGATAGATTCAGAACAAGAATATGTTTACTTGTAAGATAATGGCAATATTGTGGGACTGATTGAAATATAGTAACTAAAAAATTACATTATTTATTTTATACTTATTTAAGGTTGTCATATTTTTGGTTGATAACGCAGTTGCCGGAGTGGTTAGGTACAATAATGGTCCTCTTGGCATTCATGGAGGTATGTTGTTGTTTGTTTGGTAAAAAATGTTGTTGAATACAGTCATCTTCTGTCTGTCAATCAAATATAACAAGTTGTTGATATGCTGTTTGAGACTGCATTGACCGGCCTATGTAGAACATTTGACAATATTGACGATAAAACCGTTCAACATCGTTATTATCTGGTCTCAGAATAATTTTATTTCGGATGCCACTAATTCCTATTGTTGAGACAGAAGGCACCTTTGTAGTGAAATTTATCACTGGTAATGATATACTGTTTATAGTCATAATGTATTATTTAACGATGCAATGTTTATATGATTCTATATGAAAAACGTATACCGATGTGGAGTAGGTACCTAACGAACAGCAACTAATTAGACAACTAAAAGCATCGATTTGCATATGTTGTGGTGTTATGTACAAATGTTTCTTGGTACTTATAATTAGCTTAATACATCAAATAGCGGTTGACTAAATATTGTAAAATGTACGATTGGACGTTGTTTGATTGAAACATAATATTTAAACATTTTTAGGAAAATAATAGCATAACATTTTAATTAGGCAATGGACGACATAGGAATGGATATAGACAAGCAGCCCACGGATATGGGGGACATTGGGGTCATAACGGATATGGCCACGGAAAAAATTACGACAGCAGCGCAAGTCAAGAAGGTATCTAATTTTTGTCTACACTGCATGAATCAAATCCTTTATATTTATTGAAACGGATGCCAAGGTAATCTTGTCCATGACGGAAGATATAAAATTGTAATAGTGAATTTCTTGTACATTGTGAATTTCTTATTTATAAATCCAGAGTGGTTTTGATATTTCTTTTTACGTTTTACAGGTAGGCAGAAAATCGACATATCCATGCCAATGAATTTCTACAAAAAAGGAGGATACAAGCATTCAAATCACGGTTATAATGGTTATGGCTATGGATCAAGCTCTGACACTAACGGATATGGTTATGGATCCAGCTCTGATTCAGACGGCTATGGTTATGGATCAAGTTCAGACTCTGATCGCTATGGATCAAGTTCCAGCTCTAATAGTTATGGATCAAGTTCCAGCTCTAATAGCTATGGATCCAATTCTGGATCAAGTGGCTATGAACATAGAGCTGACGTTGAAGAGGTTGAGGTAACTCCAGCACCAGTAGTGTAGTATGTTACATAGATCGTAGAAGACAAAAACTTAATATATGGATTATAGTCCTTTCTGACTAAAAGTAAAATATTATGTATCATCATGTCAGTAGATCGTTTATTGTCATTTAAATAAATATAATATATCTATATTATTATTACCGTTAGCAAATACCTAGTATACAGCACTCGCATACACAAGATAAAGTAAGACTTGCTAAAGCGTATTATACTATTAAATAAACACATGTAGTATGGCAGAACAAAACAATAACCTAGATTTGGCACAAATATCATTTATATAAATAAAGACCAAAGTCAAAGTTTTCTTTATTGCTTTTGAAAGAAAAGAAAACAATTTGACCAACAAGAATAAACCATGACAAAAAAACCATTGAAACAGAGACCTGTCAAATGAAGGAGACAAAAAAAAAATACAAAAACTAAACGTGCGTTTACAGAACCCTAAAACACGTCATAGGCGTTCCGTAAAGTTAGAAGTGCCTCGCACTTATAAAAGCGATTATCACGGATACGTAAAACAAAATTTGAAAACTAACGTTATAAAAATAATATTTGTACGTTCTCAAGACATGACATACACAACATCATATGTACAGTACGCCCCTGTTTACCCGATTGTGAATGCCTCTTTAAATGGGCATTGGATAAGATTGAGAATGGTAAAAGGTTTTTAAAGGGTTAAGTAGTGGGTAACGTGATTGAGCGTTTCAGATCCTTTTATAGAGTTGGGAAAATGCTAGATGCATCATAAAGATTAGTAAAAGCTTCTTTGTCCCTAATCCTCTTTGTACAATTTGCGAATTATCAAAATGTCAGGAAAACAAGTCTATGCTGTCATTTTATTTCAAAACTGTTGGTACCATGTGTTTAGTATGTTCCTGGGTTCGATACATTATTAGGGCGACACAGGCAAAACACAAAATCCTTTAAATGGAAAATATTTCTTTACGATAATGGATTCTCCGCTTCGACACAGACAACTAATAATGACGAGTTATTCACATTACAGGCCTTTACAAAATCACTGCAATTTTAACTAACACAATATAAGAAATAACAAACCAGACTTTTTTCAACAGAATCAAAACTTTGCATAGGGATAGCTGTACATAAAAACTTCTATTATTAAAAATATCATACGTCATAAAAATCGAACAACAAAAGCCAAACATAAGTCTTTGATGAGCCAATGAGAAAAAAGAGCAAATTGGCAGGTGCAATAGTAACAACGTGATCAAAAATTGCTTTGTAAGAAAACTATTCAAAAATTAAAACGCATTTGTTTAGAGAACAAATGTGAGGTATTTTCCTGCATTTTTTAAGGTGTCTGGGTATATGGTTGCTAATTATTTTACGGTCAGTTGCTATGGTTTTAGTGTTCAAATCAAGTGGTCCAAAGTCTAAAATGTATGATTGCTAAGGACTTTCATTCGGTTGCTATGGACAAAATGTCACTTCCGGTCATAAAATATGATATCTGAATTTAGTTATTGATCTCAATTTAGTTTCCCATTTATTGTCTGCTTCAATTTTGTACGGTTAAAGTGTTATTTTATAAAAAAAAAACTGTTTACGGTGTTGCCATTTTGTAAATGGCTGTCCATTACCATTCTACATTGGTCTTAAATCGAAGGGCTTGACATATCGGTCACAAAAAAGTTATATGTTTACTATATAATCTGAAACGGTTTAAAAATTATTGACAAATAACCCAGTTTACGAAATGTTTTTTGCCGCCATTTTGAAACCACATCATGTACTTCTTTGAATTAACGTGAAGGTATTTCAATTCTCTTTCAAATGGACCAATGTTTCATTCATCATCTTTAACGTTTAAAAAGTTATTAACCAAAAACCGTTTTCAAAATACGAATCAACGGCAATAACTCAAAAATCACAAGTTTTACGCTTTCGTACCTCAAACATTTCTTGTACGTTTCGATGTGACGAACATTTTTCCCTTGAACTGTCTGCTTCAATTTTTTTACGGTTTACGTGTTATTCTATAAAAACCTTTTATGGTGTCGGCCAATTTGAAAATGGCTGCCCATAACAATTCGACTTTGGTCTAAACTGATGGGCTTGTTAAGATCGTCACAAAATGCTTTACCATATTGTCTATGACGGTTTCAAAGTTATAAGCAATAAACTGATTAGCCGAAACGGGTCATAACTCGAAAACGGTTTGTCGCACAGTTTTCGACCCGTATATCAAATATAGATTACAATGAGAGGAACATTTTTCTGATATATTGCACTACTGGCTAAAAAAGGACTGTAAATACCAGTTGCAGTCGTTTTTCGTCTGTCACTGACTGATATTGACTGCAAATGACTACAAGCGTTGTGTCAGACAATATTTTTTACTGTGACAGTCATTTTTTGCCTGTCGCAGACATATTGTGTCCGTCACAGACATCTTTTCCGTTGCGCAGTCAAAACTTGTGTGTTACAACGGCGTATCCGTTGTATCAGTCAAAAAATGTCAGTCACATACATTTTCTCTGTTGTATCAAACACAATACGACTGTCGCAACGCCTGGTAAATATTATTGTTAATTTATTAACGTCGGCCGTTTAATATTTTTTATTCTTAATTTGTTTTATAAAAATATTCGGAACTAAACAAAACAATCTCCATTTAGAAATTACGACTACAAATGTTTTAACGCCTGGTAATCATTATTTTAAATGTTATTACGCCCGTCGATTAATTTTCTAAATGTCAAGTTATTTTATAACAATGTTATTAATTTAACAAAAACATTATTTGAAATTTGATTATCTTCAACACTTTTATAATAATATTTTCTGCTAACAAAGTTAAACAAAATATGATGACATTGCTTATTTATTAAGTTATGTTGAAAGTTATTTTACAATTATAGTTAGTATAAATATGTTTTACTATTTTAATACAATATTTTAAAAATCAAATCATATGTGTTTTCTATTGTTTAAAATATCAGGTAAAGTTGTTGATGTCCACGGGGCACTTCCGATTTAACGAATGACACAGGTGGTTAATTATGTTACAGATAATCCCGCCTTACTGATCAAAGTTCACGTGTATTAAACATTGGGCGGCATCATTCGATGTTTAACGTTAATCCAGATCAAGTTTAATATTTTAAGTGTAATTTTAAAATGTAATAAATCGGAACTTTCTTTTATGTAGTTAGTGCAGTTGTGTGTGAAAACATTACACAGGTGACCTGTAATTAACACTACTAAAATCGGCACGTGCCGATAAAAATGCAAATATGTCGAAAACTACAAAATAAAAAAAAATTGGTAAAAACCATATTTATGCATTATTCTTTGAAATTACGTGTTTTTTATTGTGATTATTGTCATCCTTCATGTTTTTATTGCATTTTTCTCCTTGATAGTGCACTAACTAGTAGTCTGCGGTATTTCTACGGACTCAAATACATTTACATTTATAGATTGTAAGGTTGTCTTGTTAGTAAACTTCAACCCTTTTGTTCTACAGACAACGCTAAATTTTAAAGGTATTTTTCTTTTATTGTCAACATTGACTCTTAAATCATACAATAAAAAGGCAAAGTGCCTCAGTACAAGTAACGGACAAACTTTATCGAATGAAACTGAATCGAGTGCGCCGTTTTGTACTATCTTCTGAACCAGTAAGCTATTTCGTGACTCCTTCCAGCATACGTTAGATTGGCTAGTCATACGGACTGTTCATACAGGCTTGCCATAAGAATTTTGCTTTATTTAAATAAAATTGTTACGAACATGCGTCTGTTTTGGCTTTTTATCGATTATCGGTCAGCCGTATTGGCCCTGCATCCTCCGGGTCTCGGGACCTATACAGCCAACCTGGAATCAATATCTGGGCCAATATATATTCAGCCAGTTAGTAACACTGAAGCATCGTTTCTCCAGCGTGCATGATAGAGTTTTTCGTTTATTCTACCGAAGTGTATAAGGTTTTCACATAAAAAAATGAAAAGAATCAATATATATTTAAATAAAGGAATTTTAAAATAAGACTTCTTTTAGTTTTGACGGGTTTGAGTACACCACGAACATTGTCCCTGCGCATATGTAGACGAGTAATAAATACACTTCAAAGACATATACACGACGTGTATTGTATTTGATTATTACAATTAACAAAATTAACAATAATTCTCTAGTTAAGATTTTAAAAAGCGATACTCAGAACTGAAATTAAAAAACTAAAGTATATTTTTGTGCACACGGTCTTTAAATTTCTTTAATAAATATTTACCGTGTATTAAAATACTTCATGAAAACTTACACCTTTCAAATATATTAAAGGTTTGTATTTATTAAAAAATAGTCCAAGTGTGGTAATGAAATCGCATAAATAATCTGTTAGAATTCAAACTAAACTGTATGATATCCAATTATTACCGAGACGATAGACAGGATATAAAGAACACAATGCACGTGTATTTCAGTCCTGACAACTCGCCGTGTTTGGCTTTGACTTTAATGAACCCTGCCAAAGGTCAGATGGTTTCCGGAGGTTCTGCTGTTACCTCTCCAGATAAAACTATATTGATTGGTTGATCGGATGTTTGCTTTACGTTCAGCATTATTCAGGACGGGAACAAGTTAACAAACAATTAATCAATGGAAAAAGGGGATGGGATGGGACACAAATAACGCAATTTAGACTGCCACTGGAAGGTGTAGTGGCGGAGAATTTAGCCTTTGTAGCGGCTTCAATGAGCGTACTTTTTTTTCGTAATCTACAAAATGGGTTTTATCGTGCTAGGGGGAGTGGCAATCTTCAAACACGTTACCCACTACGGGCAGCGGTGAAGCTTTCCGTATAATAACCTGACAACACCACAACGAGAGGGTCTCCCCTATCCGCAACCCGGGGACGCGCCGGCTGTTCTGTGGATCGATCACTGTTAACCCTCCCAGTTTATCCCAGCAAAAGCTAGAAGATAAAGACAAACATTTGAAGTGAAGAAATTACTTCAGCAAGTAACAGAATCATTTTTTCAACAAATCAATAACAACTACTCATGAAATAATGCAATGAAAAAATACTAAGTAAAAATAGTTGTATCAACAATATCTACAACTTTGTAAAAGTTCATTTTTTATTATTTTGAAGTAATTATTTCATTTTCTAATTAAACTATACCGATGGACTAGTAATTCTAGAAGTCTTTGTCTAGTTTATTTCTCTTGCTTATTATGTTTCGTGCTTGTGATAATGGTGTACGACTAAAAGCAAACGGCGCACTCGATTCAATTGCATGCGATATATTATACAAATCGTCGGGTCTCTCAGGTGCATTTCTTTGGAATAATTTTAATGATCTCTATTGCTTGTCAATGTTGACAATTAGAAAAATACACCTTTACAATTGAGTGTTTTGTGTGTACAAAGTTCATAATTTACCAGGGGCGGGGATCTCGGAAAAAAACCGGATGGTGTCACAAAATGTTGAATACACATTTTCTTTTATCAGCGAGGCGAGATTACATGTGAACTTATAAACAACATGTATTATTCTTTAAATTGTACATGTACAATTTTATAGTTTTAACTAAATTACCAGATCCATTTAAACAACAGTAGATTCAGCTTAGAAAACTAACATTACTTTTTGTTTTTTATACAAATATTTTAATTGAAAGGCAGAAAAAATATAACGACTAAAATGTCAAAATTTAATGTATATAGACGTACTAAATAAAATACTAACAGTTTTCGACATAATTAAAGACATTGGCGATTTCATTATATGTATTTTCAAAAACCTTTTCCGTGTTTTAAGGAAACATTATGGTACGAATGTATAATAAACAATCGTTACTGTGGCTTTAATGCGGTTATTATTACATGTATCACCAGATGTGTAAGTAAACCATCGATAAATTCGGTTTAATAATTATAAAATAAGGACAGAGCAAATGCTAACATTTTCAGCTGTCTTCATTTTTAAGAAAAAGAGATATACACACATACATTTATCTTTAACAATACTGTTTAAATAACACTTGTAAACGTAACTGTGCGAACGTACAATTTCCAAATAGAGATATTTTTGTTTAATTCCGAACATTTTCATAAAACAAGTGAAATAAAAAATATTAGTCGACCGCTGTTAATAAATAAACAATAATAATTACCAGACGGTATGACACTCGTATTATGTCTGATAGAACGGAGAAAATGTCTGTGGCAGACATTTTTTGACTGATACAACAGTAACGCCGTTGTAACAGACAAAGTTTGACTGCGCCAACTGAAAAATGTCTGTGACGGACAAAATATGTTTCAGACAGACATAAAAGGACTGTCACAGTAAAAATTATTGTCTGACACAATGTTTGCAGTCTTTTACAGACATTTTTCGCAGTCATTTGCAGTCAATCTCAGTCAGTGACAGACGAAAACGACCGCAACTGGTATTTAGAGTCATTTTGTTAACCAGTTGTATTGTCTGCTTCAATTTTTTATGGTTTTTGAGTTATATTGAAAACAAATTTCAATGGTGGCTATTTGGAAAATGGTGGAACAAAACGATGTTGGATCCCGGATATGTAATAAGGACCCTCATATCCACTTGGAAACCAAGTTTTGTGTAAATCAAACAAACTTTGCGTAAAAACGCGCAACCAGGAAGTTGATCGAAACATATTTTTTGCGTGATTGATCATTGTCAGGTGTCAAGTGACAATTTCCACACCTTAGAATTTTGTTATCGGTTACGGTTTATGACTTTAATTGAAAACAAGAATAAACAGTGTTTGGGAAGATAACTACGTTTCTAAAAATAGATTGGTTTCGCAGGATGACTCAGGTCGAGCCCAGAAACGTTTTCTAGGTCATTTTTTCCATCCACTATTCGATTTTGGAACACATTGAACCCCGATGTCACATCTATTAATTCAAATATTGGATTTAACAAAGATTGAGATCGGAGACCAATGGTACTGTTCCTAGTCATTATTTTATTGGTTGTCGAGAAAATAATATTATTCATACAAAACTGCGACATTGATGTAGTTCTTTAAATGCTGATCTATACAGAGTTAATTTAGTCAATGACTCAAGTTGTCTGTGTGGTTGGCCTTTGGAGGACGCAATTCATTACTTTTTGGAATGTCCATTATATCTTACCTTTCGTGTGGAACTCATGAGAAATATTCAATTTGTAACCTTTTCGATTGAAAATATTCTTTTTGGCAACGAAACGCTTAGCCATGAACAGAACAAAGTTCTTTTTCGAAACGTTCATAGCTACATCAAAAAGACAAAGCGTTTCAGAATAATTAAAACATTAGCAGTGAATTTCAAACTCTTTTTTTTCTTCAAATGTACCCATGCTCACTTTACATTTATAACTTACTTTTTTATTAACATCTTTCCTACTTTTTTCTTTTTTCTTTTGCTCTTTTGTTTTTTTCGTCTTGAACTATTTGTTTAAACTTAATTTTGTGTGTACTTAATAGTAATTGCTGTCATCTTGATAATCATTATGTGTATTATTATTGTTTGGAAAAGGCCCTGTAAGTTGTTATGAATTGTGCCCAATCCTTTTGTATATGTTTGACAATAAATAATATTAATTTAACTATTTATTGGCTTAAACTAGTTACCAAACAATACAGCAGTAAACCTCTATCTTTTATTAAACGGTGGCAATAAAAGTTAAAAAATGAAAATGTGAAACATTTCGGCAAACAGCGCAGTTGAAAATTGTCTTTTGATTAATTTAGTGTGTTCCGTGTCTTGATAATATGAATTGTATGCTATTCTAAAATAAAAAAATGCCAAAATATTTATATTATTGTATCTATATTCATAATATAAAACATTCAGGTAAATAAATAAATCAATTACTGTCAATATACTTAATATATAAATATCGTTTTTCAATGGGCACGAAATTCCATATACTCCGATTTGCACGAAACTTGGGTTTCAGATAGATTAAGATGTTGCGAATGGATGTAATTAAAACAAATTGCGTGGCCATATTAAAAAGGCGGACAGTCTAAAAATACACCAATCCTTTAAAATCCAAAAGTATATGGATTTATATGAAAGTTGGTACATAAGTGGAGCAAATTATACCGCATATGACGCACATGTTGACTTTTTATGGCATCATTTCAAATCCAAAATGGCCACACAAAATGAAAAATGGTTCGAATTGCACTAAACTTGGTTTCCTTGTACATACGAGGTTTTAAATTCTTGTAAAGTATACACATTTCAATTTGATTATAGTGGTCACCTGATATGGCGGACATTTAAAAAAAATCTTAACCAACATTTTCAAACGCACAGATTTGCACGAAACTTAGATTCCTGTTAGGTGAAGATGTTAAGATTGGATATTTATCGTAACAATTATCATTTGATATTAGTGGATAGATGCTGTGTATAGATATCTGAACTTGAAGGTCAACGCGTGTCGTTTGAAAGCTAGTTATGATCAATAAAATCATAATCATGATAAATTATAATTATAACTGTCCTCCACTTTTCGCGAAAATTGTGTCCGACCGTAAAGTGGCGCTTGCTGTTTTAAAATTCGTTTTCTAAATGACTGCAATTTTGAAACAAAATCCTTTAAATACAAAGTTGTATAGAAATAAATAAAAAATTGTATTGGTGGACTATATTATACCCACAATATGATGCACTTGCTGACTTTCTATGAATGTCATTTTCAATCCAAGATGGCCACCAAAAATTAAAAATGCTATTATTTGCACCAAACTTTGTTTTCTGATAGATTCAGATTTTGTGAACAGACGGTAGTCATAAATATTTCAATTTGATTATTAAGGGCATCTTTAAATAGCCGGAATTTCGAAAATAAAAATCCAAAATGTATGGATTTTATTGAAAGTTGGTATGAAAGTCTAGTATTTTATGACGCACACGTTGACTTTTTATCGCGGCCATTTTGAATTCAAGATTGCTGCCAAAAAATTAAAACATTCTGATTTGAACAAAACATGGTACTCAGGTAAATTGGGATGTGGCGAATGCATGTAAGCCGTAGACAGTTGGTTTTGATTATGGAGGCTGTCTTATAATGGCAACCATTTTTGGAAATGGTTAAAAACTCCAAAAGGGTATGGTTTTAAATACAAAAATGAGAATATGATTAGAATAGAATATGCCGCACCATATTAAGCACACGCTGAATTTCTATGGTTGTCTTTTTAAATCAAAGTTTCAACTAAAACTAAAACAAGCTCCAATTAGTTTTTTGTTAGATGTTGAGATGTATGTTTGGTGTAAAAATGTGCATTTGATATTGGTAGTATCTTGAAATGGATGCTGTGTATTTCTGAACTAGAAAGTCACGGGTGTCGTTTGAGAGGCTGTCATGATTCAAAAGATAATAATCATGTTTTAATCATATTTGTGTTTGTCTTTAGTCAGTTTTTTCATGCCTCTTTGCGATAAGCTAAAAATACAATGTACATTTAAATTGTTAAATACTATTTGCTGAAAATTATTTAAATTAAAGTGGTTTTTTTCTTGTGTTGAAATCTTCTAATGAGAAATTCAAAAGATCCCATTTTGTTGTAAAAATGTAGATCTTCCCTATGTTAAATATTAATCTAGGATTGGGCACAAAATTGACACGAAGAAGATTACAAATTATCTGAAACGAATGCTTACCAAGGCTATATTCCTTTGAAAATATTCTAATAATCTATAGGACCCCACAACAATTTTTGAAAGTATATAAATTATCCGCCTGATAAATATTTTATTTGTTCCTTATATGCATTTCTTTCCCATTTTCCCTCGTGTTCATGTTCTATAACGATATTGTGTTGTTACTTTTTACTTTTTACTTGCTTTTTTTATATAAATTATATTTATTTGTGTATATCTTTATTGGATTATGCGAATATAAAGAATCTGAATTAAGATTTGTCTTAAATTGATAGAGACTAATATCCATTAACTTAATGTAAATATAAGATAGAAACTGTAAAACCGAATTTTAACATTTTTATTAAATATCATTTAAGGTCTAAATAGATTTCGTAGATGAGTTTTTGATGGTCTATAGTTATATAGTTATATACTGTCTATACATAGTGGTATATAGTTAGTATATATATTAACTCTCAAATTAGATTGATTTATTGACTGGTTGGTGTGTAACGTCCATTTACTAATATGGACTAATCAAATACTAAATTGTGAACCTAAGACGTATCAGGATCACATTTAAACGTTTATCATTCAGTGAAATCATTTCCAGGTTATATTTTAATGACAAAACTTCTACAAACAGAAAACTTTAAAATATTGCTCACTGTGCAAAAAATAACAAAAACGCAATGCTTAACCAATAACATTTGTTTAGAGAAAAACAAAATAATAAGTGCATGCAATTTCTTGCGTGGACAAAAACGCAAATTTCAGAAATAAAAACAATATTTTAAAAAATGATTTTTTAAATCTTGTACTCTAAGGTATAACAGCTGTTCTAGGATGGCCGTTTATCATATAAATAGGGTTATGATTCGGTATATTTTATCAAGAAGCTCGCCGTCGGAGTTTTAACTGACTGAGGGTAAGGAAAAGATTTTGTATTACATATGTTGTTTGTGTAACAGGACATTTTTTTAATATAATGTCATTAAAACTTATGCATAAAAATTTTGAAACGGAACATTTGAACCACAATTAATCATGGTAAAGGAAAGTAATAGTGTAACTGTTCATTTTCCGTTATCCAGTCATTTTTCTGTTAGAGATTGTTTAATGCTTAACTCTTCAAATTAAGGTTCTGTACCTTCGAAAGTCCACTTAAAACTTTTTTAAAATAAATTTACGGTTATTTATTAAAGTCGTTTTCGATATAGTATGCAGCATACAGAGTCAATATCTGCATTAACTCTGCTTTGTTTTATTAACCAAAATGCACAAACTAATAGTGGATAGTTTAAATTCTGAAAAACAATTGCAGCTAAGATTGCGCTTCTGATTGTTTTCAGATTTCGCTTTATATAAGACATCACCATGAAAGGAATTATTACCAGTCTTTCAATTCTCGTAAGTTGTATTTGTTTACGTTTGTAATAGATTGAATGTTATACAGTAGTAATAAAATATGTCTGATTTAGTTGCATCCAAGTAGGACAAACCATATGACGCTTAATTGATTGATTTAATTTTTAAACGTTGGGTGAGAAATATTTTAGATCGATTCCGGTTGAAACACTATTTTGTTGGCCACTGGAAAAGTATGTTGCATTGGGTAGAGACGGTAAAGTTAGTCGTCTTATTTGCTAGAATGAGCCTACTTTATGTCAAAATATACAAAACGGATATCTGGCGAGCGAGGATTTTGCCAGATTACTATTAGACGTTTAGACCTATGTCCCATAATGTGTGATTCTGAATAATCTTACAAAATAATTGTAGAAAGAAAACAACAGATTTGCAATACATTAGTTGGATGATAATTTTTGTGCAAATGTCAATAATGTAAGGATTAGCTGAAACATGATAATTAAAACCTTATATTGTAAAATACTTATTTAAGGTCTTTCTGGTTTTGGTTGATTACTCAATTGCCGGAGTTTTGAAATACCATAATGACGGTCACGGCGGCCATGGAGGTAAGTTTTTAATTGTCTGTTGCAACTATTTTTTGTATACATATTATGCAGTATGTTAATAAGGTTTTATACTTGCACTGTGAAAACACCTCCGGCCGGATTATGTATAAGATTTTAAAATTTTGTCGATAAAACATGTCAACATCTGTATTATCTCGTCCTACAATCTTTATCGTTTCAAAGCGTCTTAATGAGACAGAATTCACGTCTGTCATAGTAAATTTCATAAACTTGGTACTATTTATATTGAAATTGTGTAAGTTTAGGGTTTTTTGTGAGGTTAATATGATGTTATATTGTAAACTTATATCAATGTAGATTCTGTATGTAAAGAACAGTAACTATTTAGACAATTAAAAGCAACGTTTCGCAGATGTGATGTGATTTCATGCAAATTAGCTGATTACATCAAAATATAATAGGTCACAAATAGTAATTATTTGACCAATGTTATAAATGTAAGTTTGCACAAACTGTTTTATTTGAAATAATGAAAGAATATTCGATTTTGTATAGCATTATAGTTTTATGTACTTAGGCCACGGACGACATAGGAATGGATATGGACATGCAGCCCACGGTTATGGTGGACATAGAAGACATGATAGTTATAAAGGGCACGGCTACGGAAACAACTACGACAGCAGTGCAAGTGAAAAGGGTATCTATTTTATATCTACACTGCATATGAGTGAACATATATCCAGTATCTAGAGATGAGATCTATCTTTTAGTTTGGTTTGTACGGTTTAATCGGTTGATTGTTAACTTCTATATGTCCTCTTTCTTGATAGCTGAAAATTAAAGTTCTAATTTCTGGATTGAGCGTGGATTTTGAAGATGTATGTGTCTTTCAATTTTTAACAGGTAAGCAGAAAATAGACATCTCCATGCCAATGAACTTCAACAAAAAAGATGGATACAAACATTCAAATCACGGTTATGATGGTTATGGATCAAGCTCCGACTCCGACGGCTATGGTTATGGATCAAGCTCTGACTCGGACGGCTATGGTTATGGATCAAGCTCTGACTCGGACGGCTATGGTTATGGATCAAGTTCAGACTCTGATAACTATGGATCATCAAGTTCCGGATCAAGTTCTAACTCTAACAGTTATGGATCAAGTTCAGACTCTAATAGCTATGGATCATCAAGTTCGGGATCAAGTTCCAGCTCTAACAGTTATGGATCAAGTTCCAGTTCTAACAGTTATGGATCAAGTTCTGGATCAAGTGGCTATGAGCACAGAGCTGACGTTGAAGATGCTGAAGCAACTCCAGCACCAGCATAAATGTTGTGTTAAATACATTTTATTATGATACATGATGCTGCTGTAATTTCCTTCATTTAAACTTGTTCTTATACAATATTCTATACTAAAGACAAGACCTAAAGACTCTTTCTGAGTACAAATAAAATATATCGCAATACTATCAGAAGATTTTTGTCATTAATATATACACATACATATACATATCATTTTCCACCGTAAAATAACGTATACAGCTGTCACATACATAAGATAGTTAGATCCTTGTTAAAGCGTATTAGTCGATTTAAAGATAATAAAAGATCACTAAAATGTCAAGGATTTCTACATTGTCTTATCATGAGAAAAAGAAAAAAGAGCAGTTAACACCAACTAATAGATTGAACGAAAATACTGACTTTTGATTGGCTAGTATTGAATGTTTTCCATTCCATCAGAGGATAAACAAATCATTGTCATGGCAACACGTCTGTTTCGAAGTCATTTATTTACATATTTTATATTGATCTTTTTCAAAAATGTAAAATTACAAAGAATAAATTGTTCAGATTATTTTACATACATTCTTTCCGTCTTTTCAAACTTGTGCGTACAGGGCCTTTTCTTTGAAATAGAAAATTCCTTAACAGGAAATTTAAAAATAAATAATATAATATGCTGTTAACATCAGCAATATTCTCACTTGTTCTCAAATGAAGTGAAAAAACAGATCCTTTCATAATTATCTATTAATGTATTCCTATCGTATCTTATAAATACACCAACAACATTCCCGACAATCTTCAATAACAAATAAGACATTGAAAAATACCCAAGCAACGTACGGGATGCACTTGTCCGCATTCCCCTTCATTACCACCCTTCTGGTCATGTCAATACTTGATATCTGAACATCATTCCTAAATTCAGAGTACCTCAACCAGTAGACTGAAATTTACATTTAAGAACCGTATTGAATGCAGTCAAAGACTAAGCGCGAAAAAAGATTAAAAGAGAAAGAGAACAGTACCCAGAACTAGATTCACTGTCTATCTGGGTAGGAACAATAAGGTCTTTGATGCAATGTCGTATTAAAAATTCGTATACATCCCATTGATGATCGACCTAAATCCTTATTCAAAGTCGGGCATGATAGGAGTTGCCTCAATTCTTTTAATAACAAATATGTTGTTGTCCCTGCAGACGAGGCACATTTTTTCTACTAAAAAACTAAAAGGCAAATTATGCTTCAGCGAATAACTGAATTATAGTTTTCTACATTTTCTGATCGACAACACATGTTTAACTTCTAGATGATGTAAAATCAGCAGGCTATTGAAATTCCAATGGGTATACTCTATGTCTATGTTGTCTATTTGTTCCGGTATTCTTGAAATTGAATTTCCAAACGTCTTATCAAAAAGAAGGTAGCAGAAGCTAGGTACTCTAATTTTACATTAAGGTGTATGGATGATGTCATTTTTATTAACAATTCTGAATTCACCACAATATGGCTTCCGTAAACATATCCGTCAAAACTGGAAATCGAAGAAAGCACAGAAACAGCTTCATCTACATTTTTGTAATCTTAGCACAAGAACTGACGACAAACAATACGATTTTAATTTAAAAAATAATAAATTTTGCTCATATTTCCCAATTAATCATGTATGCAAGAGTTTGCAGCGAGTATACTGATTGTTGCAAATGTCACCAATTTCTTTGGGATAAACATATACAGTTATAAAGCAAGGTTACAAGACAAAAATGTGTTTTTCTCGACTTTAAAAAGCTTTAGTTTAGATACCACCTTGTAAAAAATAGTAGCTGTTCCGTTTAAATATATACAAACTTTTAATGAAGAAACATATGTGAGAAATAGTGTTTTTACAAATCTTGTATTCTAAAGTAGCACAGCTCTAATACCAGAATCCTGGCCGTCAATTATATAAATAGTTTTGATTCAGTTTAGTACAGACGCTTGCCGTCGGAGGCCTAATTTTAAGACATTGAAAGTAAGGTAATTTATGTTACATCTATATCACCAATTTTTAAATTTAAAACAGTGCATACGAAAAAATTGTATAATATGCTATGATGTAAATAAATGACTTTTTCTTCTTTTGTTTGGAGATGTATAAAGTAAGTCTTATATTTGTATATATCTAAATAATTCCATACTTTAGGTGAAATATATATAGACAAGATCATAATAAGATAATTTGTAACGGAACTGTTTGCTTTGTGAAGGCAGAAAATAATGTAACTGTTCATAATCCGTTTGAGATCGTTATTTGGTTAGATACTGTGGAGTGCTATCTTCTACAAAGTAAAATGTTTTTCAACGTGAAAGCTCGCCTCTGATAAAATTTATATTATGAATGTTTGTTAATTTAGGTCGATGTAAAATGTATTATGAGCCAAACCGATTAAATATAATAATCGCCTCTCTTTTGTTAACCCAATTTTCAAACCAGCAGTAGTTGTGTGATGTAAAAGATTGCTGTTTCAAACGATTGTTTTCATTCTATACTAAATAAAATTGTTAAATTGGTATTTTATGCCAAATAAGTCTACTAACCTTTTATTATATCGAACTTTAAAATAAACATTAAAACCTATTTAAGTAACAACGAAAAATTAAATAAGATTTTGCTTGGAATTTATTTTAAGATTTTGCTTCCATATTAGACACCTAAAGCTCCCCAAGAAAGAAGATACGTAAATAAGTAAATAAGTAAAATAGGAATTCGATGGACATTAACATCAATGCTGGAAGACATCGACATTGCAACTCCAAACTCCACCCTTCACCGCCATCGATAAAGATAGGTATGAAAAATGGAGATCCAGCATCATCAGGGAAAACACTAAATTCCGATTATACCAAAGCAAGATCGTATCCATTCTACTACATGACTCAGAATGATGGATACTGACACAAAAGACAGCCAAAAACTGAAAGGTTTCCATTCCACGGGCCTGTGAAAGATCTGAAATATATACTGGCCAAAGAAAATCTCAAACAACGGTCTTTTTAAATGAGCAGGACAGCAATGCATCTGATACATCATCAAACAGAGACAATTTAAATTATTAGACCATATTATAAGAAAAGACCAAAATTCAATAACAAAAATAGCTTAAAAATGGACACAAGCAGATGGAAAAAAGAAGAGGACGCCCTAGAGAAGCCTGAAGACGATACAAAGAGAGTGAAATATGAAAGATGGGAAAAAACATGGACAGTGATTCTAAGTGGAACATACATATTGAAAAAAATATAGGTAGTGTTTTAACGCACCTAAATGTACTAAAGTAGCTTAAATACAAACTTAATCGTAAAAATCTAGAAAAACTGTATTTAGCCATGATAAGACCACTTTTCGAGTATGCCTGTGAAGTTTGGGACAACGTTGGTGTGGGTTACTGTAATAAACTCGAGCTACTGCAGCTAGAGCATGCTCGAATTGTCACAGGCCTACCAAGTTTTACCAATAAAACTAATATTTATACTGAAACTGGGTGGGAGCCTTTAGTCGAGCGTAGGAAACGTAGAAAGCTACAAATGTTTTATAATATACAACATAACTCTGCACCAATCTAATACTGTGTAATCTAATACCATCAACTATACGGTGTATCCCTTGCGTAACGTTAATAACATTATGACTCCTTATCGTAGACTGTCCCTGACCAACGAATCATTCATACCATCAACTATTCGACAGTGGAACAGTTTGGATACGTCGATCCGTATTGTCGATTCTATCTTTAAATTCAATTCTGAACTAAAAAACATGAACCCATTTAAAAAAGTTCCGAAGCATTATGAATATGGACAGCGTTAAATCAATACTGTCCTAACCCAGCTGATGTTTAGCTTTATTTTTAAACTATGATCTTTACAGAGTTTATATTATTTCTGATCCATTCTGTCGCTGTGGATCTAACCGTCAAGATTCGCATCATTATTTTTTCGCATGTTCTAAACATACCCTCATTAGAGACAGATTATTTGAGAACCTTTCCTAACTGCCCAATTATTGTCCAATAAATCTAAATTTTTTAACATGTGGTAAGCCGTTATTGTCCACCGAGCAGAACAAACAAGTTTTTAAGCATGTATTTGAGTATATCAAAAGGGCCAGAGAGATTCCACGTTGATTAATACATTGTACACAGGGTTCTGGAAGTACACAATGCATCACACCCCCTTATTCTCTTATTATTCGTTTATCTTTGTTATTATTTTTTTCCTGGTACATTCTATTTATCTCATGTATTGTCTTATCCTACACAAATAATATAATTTGTATTAAATTGTATGCATGCTCCATAAATGTTCTTTTGCAACATATTGTATATTTGGAGAAGACTTCATAAGTTTGTCTAACTTGTGTCTTATCCTATTTGCAAATTTGAGCAAATAAAATATGTTTAAACTAAAAACAGAAATGAAGATTGCCATGGACATACCAAAATGGAGAAGACTGGATTTAGCCTTATGTGTCACTAGGCACGAAGAGGATAGGTAGGTAGAAATAAGACACAAACATGAAGGAATTATTGCCTGTGTTTCAATTCTCATAAGTTGTGTTTGTTTACATTTGCAATAGACAAAATGTTATAAAATAGGAAACCAAAATGGTGTAATCTAATTGCGTACAAATTCCGGAATTTTTATGTACGTATACAAGTTTCCATTATTTATCTTGAATAATAAAATATTTTTATTATAATATTATTAATTGATTGAATTTGAGTTTGTTTAACATCTGGCGTGAATATAGTAGATACATTCTGGACGAGAACAAGATTACTAGCAATAAAGGAAGCAACAGATGTAAAAAAAGAGGGCGTGAACCAAAGAAAACACAATTTTTTATAACCACAGAAAAGGAATGTAGAATCGACGGAGACTTTAGTCGTTTGTAATGTCTACAATAAGCCTACTTTATGTCAAAATCTTTGGCGTGCAAGGCGCGTGTCCAAATTATGATTAAGACGTTCATGGTTTCTCATTCTGAATGATTTTTCAAAATAATTCTAGATTGGAATACAATGTACTATATTCTTTGTTGATCTCTATCTTTCACATGACAATATTGTAGGGATTGGTTGTCATAATAATTAACAAATAACATTATTTGCTTGTCGTATACTTATTTTACGTCTTCCTTGCTTTGGCTGATAACGCAGATTCCGTAGTGGTTAGGTACAATCATGGTCGTCACGGCAGCCATGGAGGTGCGTTGTTCAAAAGATTTTTTCATACAGATTTATAATGTCTAGCAATCAAATACCAAGTTGCAGTGGGTATAATGACTGGATTGTGTATAACATTTGAGAAATGTGTTCATAAATCCGTTAAAAATTGTTACTATCTGTTGTTACAATATTTTTTTAGTTTTGATGCCACTGATTTGTCGCGATGAGGCAGAAGCCACGTCTGGCGAAGTAATTTTATAATGATATACTTTTTAAATATGTTTAAACTAAAAACAGAAATTAAGATTGCCATGGACATACCAAAATGGAGAAGACTGGATTTAGCCTTATGTGTCACTAGGCACGAAGAGGATAGGTAGGTAGAAATAAGACACAAACATGAAGGAATTATTGCCTGTGTTTCAATTCTCATAAGTTGTGTTTGTTTACATTTGCAATAGACAAAATGTTATAAAATAGGAAACCAAAATGGTGTAATCTAATTGCGTACAAATTCCGGAATTTTTATGTACGTATACAAGTTTCCATTATTTATCTTGAATAATAAAATATTTTTATTATAATATTATTAATTGATTGAATTTGAGTTTGTTTAACATCTGGCGTGAATATAGTAGATACATTCTGGACGAGAACAAGATTACTAGCAATAAAGGAAGCAACAGATGTAAAAAAAGAGGGCGTGAACCAAAGAAAACACAATTTTTTATAACCACAGAAAAGGAATGTAGAATCGACGGAGACTTTAGTCGTTTGTAATGTCTACAATAAGCCTACTTTATGTCAAAATCTTTGGCGTGCAAGGCGCGTGTCCAAATTATGATTAAGACGTTCATGGTTTCTCATTCTGAATGATTTTTCAAAATAATTCTAGATTGGAATACAATGTACTATATTCTTTGTTGATCTCTATCTTTCACATGACAATATTGTAGGGATTGGTTGTCATAATAATTAACAAATAACATTATTTGCTTGTCGTATACTTATTTTACGTCTTCCTTGCTTTGGCTGATAACGCAGATTCCGTAGTGGTTAGGTACAATCATGGTCGTCACGGCAGCCATGGAGGTGCGTTGTTCAAAAGATTTTTTCATACAGATTTATAATGTCTAGCAATCAAATACCAAGTTGCAGTGGGTATAATGACTGGATTGTGTATAACATTTGAGAAATGTGTTCATAAATCCGTTAAAAATTGTTACTATCTGTTGTTACAATATTTTTTTAGTTTTGATGCCACTGATTTGTCGCGATGAGGCAGAAGCCACGTCTGGCGAAGTAATTTTATAATGATATACTTTTTAAATATGTTTAAACTAAAAACAGAAATTAAGATTGCCATGGACATACCAAAATGGAGAAGACTGGATTTAGCCTTATGTGTCACTAGGCACGAAGAGGATAGGTAGGTAGAAATAAGACACAAACATGAAGGAATTATTGCCTGTGTTTCAATTCTCATAAGTTGTGTTTGTTTACATTTGCAATAGACAAAATGTTATAAAATAGGAAACCAAAATGGTGTAATCTAATTGCGTACAAATTCCGGAATTTTTATGTACGTATACAAGTTTCCATTATTTATCTTGAATAATAAAATATTTTTATTATAATATTATTAATTGATTGAATTTGAGTTTGTTTAACATCTGGCGTGAATATAGTAGATACATTCTGGACGAGAACAAGATTACTAGCAATAAAGGAAGCAACAGATGTAAAAAAAGAGGGCGTGAACCAAAGAAAACACAATTTTTTATAACCACAGAAAAGGAATGTAGAATCGACGGAGACTTTAGTCGTTTGTAATGTCTACAATAAGCCTACTTTATGTCAAAATCTTTGGCGTGCAAGGCGCGTGTCCAAATTATGATTAAGACGTTCATGGTTTCTCATTCTGAATGATTTTTCAAAATAATTCTAGATTGGAATACAATGTACTATATTCTTTGTTGATCTCTATCTTTCACATGACAATATTGTAGGGATTGGTTGTCATAATAATTAACAAATAACATTATTTGCTTGTCGTATACTTATTTTACGTCTTCCTTGCTTTGGCTGATAACGCAGATTCCGTAGTGGTTAGGTACAATCATGGTCGTCACGGCAGCCATGGAGGTGCGTTGTTCAAAAGATTTTTTCATACAGATTTATAATGTCTAGCAATCAAATACCAAGTTGCAGTGGGTATAATGACTGGATTGTGTATAACATTTGAGAAATGTGTTCATAAATCCGTTAAAAATTGTTACTATCTGTTGTTACAATATTTTTTTAGTTTTGATGCCACTGATTTGTCGCGATGAGGCAGAAGCCACGTCTGGCGAAGTAATTTTATAATGATATACTTTTTAAATATGTTTAAACTAAAAACAGAAATTAAGATTGCCATGGACATACCAAAATGGAGAAGACTGGATTTAGCCTTATGTGTCACTAGGCACGAAGAGGATAGGTAGGTAGAAATAAGACACAAACATGAAGGAATTATTGCCTGTGTTTCAATTCTCATAAGTTGTGTTTGTTTACATTTGCAATAGACAAAATGTTATAAAATAGGAAACCAAAATGGTGTAATCTAATTGCGTACAAATTCCGGAATTTTTATGTACGTATACAAGTTTCCATTATTTATCTTGAATAATAAAATATTTTTATTATAATATTATTAATTGATTGAATTTGAGTTTGTTTAACATCTGGCGTGAATATAGTAGATACATTCTGGACGAGAACAAGATTACTAGCAATAAAGGAAGCAACAGATGTAAAAAAAGAGGGCGTGAACCAAAGAAAACACAATTTTTTATAACCACAGAAAAGGAATGTAGAATCGACGGAGACTTTAGTCGTTTGTAATGTCTACAATAAGCCTACTTTATGTCAAAATCTTTGGCGTGCAAGGCGCGTGTCCAAATTATGATTAAGACGTTCATGGTTTCTCATTCTGAATGATTTTTCAAAATAATTCTAGATTGGAATACAATGTACTATATTCTTTGTTGATCTCTATCTTTCACATGACAATATTGTAGGGATTGGTTGTCATAATAATTAACAAATAACATTATTTGCTTGTCGTATACTTATTTTACGTCTTCCTTGCTTTGGCTGATAACGCAGATTCCGTAGTGGTTAGGTACAATCATGGTCGTCACGGCAGCCATGGAGGTGCGTTGTTCAAAAGATTTTTTCATACAGATTTATAATGTCTAGCAATCAAATACCAAGTTGCAGTGGGTATAATGACTGGATTGTGTATAACATTTGAGAAATGTGTTCATAAATCCGTTAAAAATTGTTACTATCTGTTGTTACAATATTTTTTTAGTTTTGATGCCACTGATTTGTCGCGATGAGGCAGAAGCCACGTCTGGCGAAGTAATTTTATAATGATATACTTTTTAAATATGTTTAAACTAAAAACAGAAATTAAGATTGCCATGGACATACCAAAATGGAGAAGACTGGATTTAGCCTTATGTGTCACTAGGCACGAAGAGGATAGGTAGGTAGAAATAAGACACAAACATGAAGGAATTATTGCCTGTGTTTCAATTCTCATAAGTTGTGTTTGTTTACATTTGCAATAGACAAAATGTTATAAAATAGGAAACCAAAATGGTGTAATCTAATTGCGTACAAATTCCGGAATTTTTATGTACGTATACAAGTTTCCATTATTTATCTTGAATAATAAAATATTTTTATTATAATATTATTAATTGATTGAATTTGAGTTTGTTTAACATCTGGCGTGAATATAGTAGATACATTCTGGACGAGAACAAGATTACTAGCAATAAAGGAAGCAACAGATGTAAAAAAAGAGGGCGTGAACCAAAGAAAACACAATTTTTTATAACCACAGAAAAGGAATGTAGAATCGACGGAGACTTTAGTCGTTTGTAATGTCTACAATAAGCCTACTTTATGTCAAAATCTTTGGCGTGCAAGGCGCGTGTCCAAATTATGATTAAGACGTTCATGGTTTCTCATTCTGAATGATTTTTCAAAATAATTCTAGATTGGAATACAATGTACTATATTCTTTGTTGATCTCTATCTTTCACATGACAATATTGTAGGGATTGGTTGTCATAATAATTAACAAATAACATTATTTGCTTGTCGTATACTTATTTTACGTCTTCCTTGCTTTGGCTGATAACGCAGATTCCGTAGTGGTTAGGTACAATCATGGTCGTCACGGCAGCCATGGAGGTGCGTTGTTCAAAAGATTTTTTCATACAGATTTATAATGTCTAGCAATCAAATACCAAGTTGCAGTGGGTATAATGACTGGATTGTGTATAACATTTGAGAAATGTGTTCATAAATCCGTTAAAAATTGTTACTATCTGTTGTTACAATATTTTTTTAGTTTTGATGCCACTGATTTGTCGCGATGAGGCAGAAGCCACGTCTGGCGAAGTAATTTTATAATGATATACTTTTTAAATATGTTTAAACTAAAAACAGAAATTAAGATTGCCATGGACATACCAA
Source organism: Limnoperna fortunei (assembly GCA_944474755.1). NCBI lineage: Eukaryota > Metazoa > Mollusca > Bivalvia > Mytilida > Modiolidae > Limnoperna > Limnoperna fortunei. Next base: position 68,606,745 of record OX104112.1, read on the forward strand.
AATGGAGAAGACTGGATTTAGCCTTATGTGTCACTAGGCACGAAGAGGATAGGTAGGTAGAAATAAGACACAAACATGAAGGAATTATTGCCTGTGTTTCAATTCTCATAAGTTGTGTTTGTTTACATTTGCAATAGACAAAATGTTATAAAATAGGAAACCAAAATGGTGTAATCTAATTGCGTACAAATTCCGGAATTTTTATGTACGTATACAAGTTTCCATTATTTATCTTGAATAATAAAATATTTTTATTATAATATTATTAATTGATTGAATTTGAGTTTGTTTAACATCTGGCGTGAATATAGTAGATACATTCTGGACGAGAACAAGATTACTAGCAATAAAGGAAGCAACAGATGTAAAAAAAGAGGGCGTGAACCAAAGAAAACACAATTTTTTATAACCACAGAAAAGGAATGTAGAATCGACGGAGACTTTAGTCGTTTGTAATGTCTACAATAAGCCTACTTTATGTCAAAATCTTTGGCGTGCAAGGCGCGTGTCCAAATTATGATTAAGACGTTCATGGTTTCTCATTCTGAATGATTTTTCAAAATAATTCTAGATTGGAATACAATGTACTATATTCTTTGTTGATCTCTATCTTTCACATGACAATATTGTAGGGATTGGTTGTCATAATAATTAACAAATAACATTATTTGCTTGTCGTATACTTATTTTACGTCTTCCTTGCTTTGGCTGATAACGCAGATTCCGTAGTGGTTAGGTACAATCATGGTCGTCACGGCAGCCATGGAGGTGCGTTGTTCAAAAGATTTTTTCATACAGATTTATAATGTCTAGCAATCAAATACCAAGTTGCAGTGGGTATAATGACTGGATTGTGTATAACATTTGAGAAATGTGTTCATAAATCCGTCAAAAATTGTTACTATCTGTTGTTACAATATTTTTTTAGTTTTGATGCCACTGATTTGTCGCGATGAGGCAGAAGCCACGTCTGGCGAAGTAATTTTATAATGATATACTTTTTATAATGGTACTGTATTATTTAACGAGTTCTTTGAAATGTTTATATAGTGTTATAATTTTGACTTATACTGATATAAGGTTGTTTACGTAAATAACAGTAACTTGTTCAAAAAATTAAAAGCATGTTTTTGCAGGTGTTGTGACTTCATGTACAGACTAATTGTTATAAATTAGCTGACATCAAATATAGACGAATACAAATATAGTATTTGACCAAATATTGTAAAATTTGAGACATAGTTTAATTTAAAATAATATAATATTTTAAAATGTATAACCAAAATAGTTAATGTATTTAGGCAACGGACGACATAGGAGTGGATATGGGCATGCGGCCTATTGTGAACATGGTGGACATAACGGACACGGCCACAAAAAACTACGACAGTCAAGGTGTCTATTTGTTGTCTACACTACATAAATCCAACCATCATTTGAGGTTAAGCTGATAAAAATGCATAATCTTGTATATGAGAACATATAATTATAAACTATAACAAACAATTCTCTTAGTTACCATGTCTCAGTATCTGGATGTGAGATCTATCACATACTTTTTATCTTAACATGGAACCATGGTTTGGTTTGTAAAGGTTTATCGGTTGACGTCAAAACCGTTTTACATCTGAATGTTCTCTGCTTTCTGCACGAATAGTTGAAAGTTGATATAGTTTTCATTTCTGTATTGAGAGCGGTTTTCATCTTTTTATGTTTTTATTCGTTTTACTTGTAAGCAAAAAATTGACATTTCCATGGCAATAAATTTCATTGAAAAAGGTGGATTCAAACATTGATCAAGCTCTGACTCATGCGTCTATGGTTATGGATCAAGTTCAGACGCTAATAGATCTAGATTGAGTTCACACTCTGATAGCTATGGATCATCCGGATCAACTTCCAGCTCTAACATATATGGACCAATTTTTAAGTCAAATTCCAGCTTTAATAGTTATGGATAAGCTCTTCAAGTGGCTATGAGCACAGAGATGACTGAGGAGGCTGACGTAATTACAGTACCAGCATAAATATGGTGTCTTAAATACATTTTCCACTACCGTATATAGCTGTCACATACATAAGATAGTTAGAGTCTTGTTAAAGCATATTCGTTAATAAAAGACAATTTAAGATGAGAAATACATATTTATATATAAATGAACACTGTGAATGTTTCCTACATTGTCTTAGCAAGAGAAAAGAAAACAGAGCGGTACACAAGAAGAAAAAAAAAGAAAAATAATACTGCCTTTTGATTAGCTAGAAAACAAATTATCATAGGATTAAAAAATTATTGTCATGTAGACACGCCCCTTGACGTTATATATCACTCCTTGAAGTTAAAGTTTGTGTTTTGATCTTTTGGTTTTTTTTAATGTAAAATAGCAAATTTTTAATTTATATTTCCTTTGCTTGAATTTATGTATAAGTATTGAGTACGAAAAATATTTTTACATCGAGGGATGACAAATTTCTTATGTGCACATTAAAAACTAATACACTAAGCTCGTTTTTATAAAATTAAATGTTTTCAAACTTACTTCTTTCTGGCCAACACTCAACGAGACGTGGCCAAGCAATTGGGCTGCTGATTTAAGTTTAAAAGTTAAGTGTTATAACGACTTGACATTCACCACACATGTAACCGTTTAAAACGTGCAACGTGGGATTCCACTAAAACAAGACCTCTTTGGAAACAGTAACAAGACATTTATTAATTAAATTTTAAAATTACATGTTTTTGTTTAAGAATTTTTAATGGAAATTATACATGATAGGGAGTCTAAACAAATAATAAAGTTAAGCTTACCTGACATAGCTCAAGTTTAGTGCAATATGAATGGCATACACTAAATACATCGGACGTTGATGGAAGACAGCGAGTTTCAACACGATCTCCAAAGACATCGGCCGATGCAACTTTGTCACCATCCTTTGATTCGTCTGCATATTTTGCACTATGGTCTATGGTCCGGCTAACACGATTTTTTTATGCAGGAAAAATAGCAAAGAAAACTGACCGGACAACAACAGCGAACAGTTCAGGGACAGTAACAAACACTACTGGCTAACAGAATGACTGTAAATACCAGTTTCAGTCGTTTTTCGTCTGTCACTGACTGAGATTGACTGCAAAAATGTCAGTAAAAGACTGCAAACTATGTGTCAGACAATAATTTTTACTGTAACTGTCATTTTATGTCTGTCACAGACATGTTTTGTCCGTCACTGTCATTTTTTAAGTTGGCGCAGTCAAAATTTGTCTGTTACAACGGCGTATCCATTGTATCAGTCATAAAATGTCGAACGCAGTCATTTTTTCCGTTGACTCGGTCAAACATCGTCTGTAACAACGGCGTTCCGGTTGTATCATTCCAAAAATGTCTGTCACAGACATTTTCTCCGTTGTATCAGACCAAATACTACTGTCACAATACCTGGTAATTATTATTGTTAACTTATTAACAGCAGTCGATTAATATTTCCTATTTCGATTTGCTTTATGAAAATATTAGAAATTAAACCAAAACATCTCTACTTGGCAATTGTGCGTTAAGACTGTTCTGTAACAATGTTCCTTTTTGCTTACCGTAGTACCTTTATTGGAGTTATCTCCACTTGATTTCGTTTCACGTTTGAAAGCATGTTTTCGCTCACATCAAATTTTTGCTACGTTATTCTTGTCAGACACATAGCTTCACCACGCTGTTTATTTCTATACTTACCTGTATATCTTATAACTTTGACGATGTTGTACTGTTTATTTTTTAGTTCGATTTTAATGGTTTTCAGCAACATGACCTAGCTTCTGGTCTTTGCATATCATATCAGTATTTATATTATTTTTGCTAAACTTAAGAATAATTGTGAATTATTTTCATATCCCCCCATTTATTTAAGTATCTGGCCTGAATTACCCTGAATTTTTTTATTTTTCTTTTCTCTCCCTCCCCTCTTTTTCGAAGTTTTTTCAACTACGGAACATCATTCGGGTCATAATTTGATTTGCATGTATTTTCATTAAATTGCATTTTTGTGTTATTTTTCAGTTGTAATTGCTTACAATTGTACTTAACATGTTTTCATTTGTTATTTTGTAGCTTTTTCGGACTAAAACCCAATACAGTTGTACTTATTAAGCTTCTGGAGATTTATTAAAACAATGGGTTCAATTAAACTTGAAATCATACCAGGAATAGGACTGAATAGTAAAAAATCGTGACAACAGCTGTAAGATGTCTGATTGGGAAGCAATATAAAGGACAAGAACTGTACGAAAATACAATAGATAGTTACATTTCGAAACTAGAGAAAGCATGGACAGTTGTAGAAACCGTACTAAACGCAAAACTAACGGAAATGTCAGACAAAACTATTGCTGATAAAAAGACCAAAATTTCATATAGTTATGAACAATATTCAACGATATCGAGGAATTTAAATCGTATCTTTGCCGACAAAACACTTTTGAAAGCAATCAGGACTTAGATTCTGCTCAACAATTACGTAACCAAAAATGTGATTAGTGAATCAGACACTATCGTGCTTAGATGCTATGCAGAAAACCATTAAAGAGTGCCAGAAACAATTGATACAGAATTGAAATAACAGGCTAGCAGTGGAACGCCTGCTTCTAGTAAAAGTCATTAGATCGCCAGTTCGAGACTTTCAAATCATATTGCACGTATGAAAGCTGAGGCCAAAGCTGCTCGGGTCAGTGTGGAATATGCTGGAAAGGAGTATGAACTCAAGAAATAGTGCGCACAGATGGAAAAGGAGCAAAAGTTAGCTGTTGCGAGAAACAATGCAATTATGGAAAGAAAGCGAACTGAATTAGAGGCAGAACTTAGTGTGCTAAATCATAGGAAACTAGTTGCTGCTGCCGAATCCGAATGTAAAGTGCTCGCTGAAGAAACGGGATTTCAAGGCTCTCCTTTGACACAAGAAAATCTAGCAGCAAGAGAAAGGTGCAATAGCACTGAAAGAACGGAAAAATATGTTTAAGATATGCACGAAAGGGTAGTCATGCACAGCCGAACACAAGTTAATAAAACAGAACCACAAGATTCGAGATTAGATCCGAACTCTCAACCATTTATTTCAACTGCAAAACAGACACGTGGTCTTCATGCTGACACTTGTCATTTTAATCAGGAAAATCACGCTTCACTGTCAACGGATGTAACACGTTTTCTCTTGAAAAAGAACTTACTTCTCTCGAGACTTACTTGTTTTAATGAAACACCCGAATCATTTTGTAGCTGGAAAGCGAGTTTTCTAAGTATCATGAGAGATCTTGAAGTAAATCCACGCGAGGAAACTGACTTTCTCGTGAAGTCCTCAAGTTATGCGTCAAGCATAAGAAGTGTTAATGCCAATAACCCTGAAACAGTACTTAAACGACTGTGGGAAAGGTTGGACGAACGTAATGGTTCTATGGAGTTAATAGATGCTTCCCTTCACCGCAAAATAGACAACTTTCCGAAACTAACAAATCGTGACTAGAAGAAGCTTTATGAATTAAGCGACATTTTATCCGAGATAAAATCTGTGAAAGAGGATTCAAGATTCAGCCAATCTTTTGCCGTTAATGACTCATCAGCTGGAACATTACCAATTATTAGAAAACTACTGCAAGTTATACAGGATAAGTGGACTTCGTCTGCGGTAAAATAAAAAGATCAGCATAAGGTCAGCTTTCCGCCTTTGAGTGTTTTGTTGAATTAATTCGTCAGACCAGTCGAATCAGAAACGACCCATGTTTCAACTTCGAAACTTACTCGAATAATACGGAAACTTCTTTCAAGACACCAAGTACAACAGGAAAAATGTAAAGAAAATAGAACTAGAATCAATGCTGATGAAACACAGATGAAACTGGACGTCAAAGACACAGACTTTGCATGCCTTTTTCATAAAAGAAATAAACACAGTATTAACGATTGTAGAGAGAGGGTTTAAGTCAAAACACATTGACGAACGTAGAGGATTCTTAAAGGACAATAGACTATGCTTTCTATGTTGCATGCCATCTACGCTCAAGAAGAGAAACTGCACAGAAAGTATAACATGCAGTTATTGCGGAAGCAAGACTCATTCATCCGCACTTCATGATACCTCGTCACTCACACCTCCGAGAAGTCATGGTGGGGAGAATTCCAACAAATAAACAACACAAGAACATGTTTAAATAAGTTTACTCAAATTTAACGGAAAATCCTGTTCAAAAACAGTATTAATAAAAGTGTACAAGCAGGACAACCCTATCGCATTCCTCAATGCATATGCAATTCTAGATGAACAAAACAATAGATCTTTTGTTAACCTAAACGTGCGAAAGTTACATGTAGAATCCAATCAGTCGAAATCGGTTAAATAATAAGCCACGTGTGTTTCAATAATTTACAAAACTGTTCAATTACTTAAAGCAGGAAGTTTTGATAATCTGATCATTTCTTAAAGAATCGTTGGGATTGTTATTATCTGCTTTATTGTTTCTTGTTTCTGTAGAGAATTTTATTTTAAAATTAGAATAGAAATATAAATTATAAGAGAAAAATAATTAGTATGATTTTGCTTTATGAATAGTGTCGTTATTTAATCTGAATATTTACTCCATAATAACTAGTAAAATATAAAAATATACTCACGCGGATAAGATTTGCTTTCAGTTTCATTTATTTTCAAATATATATTAATACAAAGTGCTTTGTGATTATGCAAATCATATGTTATGCTATTTGTCAGATAGTTGTGACAATAAGAATGCCGATGACGCAAAATTGTTTATTTGCTGGATCTTGTGTACCTAAGGAAGTAGTTTCTCCCAAACACTTCACCCACTTTGCTTCTTATGTAATTGTTTGCGGGTTAGTCGTACCAAAGAGTAAAGAGTGATCACTGATCACTAGTGATCACTAGGTAACAAAAATAAAGTCTGGTAAGAATTGAAATGGGTACAAAAAGCTTAACTATTCCAATAAATATGTTTAGACTTTTAATGACATCATTAAGTAAATTGTGTAAAACTGTGGTTTTGTTGCTATGTTATAATTAAATTAAACAAATAACTTGATAGAGTTAATTTTTTATCAATTTAAAGCAATTTTTTATTCAAAAACTCCCAATAAACTAATAGTCAGAGTGATATAAAGATACAATGCAATACAATAGAATGCAGGTAAAATGTAACAATGCATTATTTATATATGTACATAAAAAAGTGGGATAATCGCCTGAGAAATATATTATTAATTTACATGCTTGATAAATATACATTTTTTAATTGTTATAATTGGTCGCATTTAAGTGTATATGAACTCCGTAAACATTTGTTTGAGAAAATTTTTTCCATTTTGCTCATGCCTTTTACGCTTTAACTCATTTGGTACAATGAGTATAATATGAGTGCAAGTCAACGATCTTATCAATATAACAAACAGGTTCAACGCAAAACAATTGATGCTAACAAGGAATTAATAAGTTAATTTGATGTTGATTTGTGCAAGATCTTAATTTGTTTTACTTTAAGTTGGCGCTTTAAGACAAGTTCAATGTTAGTAAAATGTTATGTGATCAATTATTACGCGTAATTGGTATACATATAAACAAACTAACAGTAATGACAATATTCTCACTAATTAATCTCAGAATATTGCATAATATATAATTGTTTTTTATTTGGTTTGGGGTTTCTCTCTTTCTGTTTTTTTTTTGTTGTGTTTGTCTATATCCGGATTGGTAACTATCCCTTGGCTTTTGGCTCTTGATGTTAGTAGGTTTTCTTTGCTATTTATATAAATAAGTGTCAGAATATGTCATCAAAACTAAATGTCAAATTTTAACTGTTTTTAAAAATAAAACATTGTCGATTATTAATTTTCAATAACTGGACATTCAAAGTTATAGCCAATTTCCTTCAAAACTTTCATATGACTGATCATTAAAAACAAAAACATATCGAACAGTAGAGCATGCCAATTATAATCAACATTGAATTACATATAATATAATCAAAGTACTTAAACAATGTTTACTTGCATTAAACAATACATCAAAGATTCATAAATACTTTAAAAGGCACCTTGATGTTAATTACCACACACACAAACTGGTATATCAAATTTACTACAATGTACCACGTTCTACAAATATTAAAAGAATAATAGTACAAGATAATTTTTAACAAAATTCACGGGATTAGAAAATTGACAAAAAACTAGATAAAAACATGTATATATAGCGATTCCATAAAAAACTTGTTCGAGAAATTTTTTTGTGTGTAGGAAGGTGGTGCAACTGTTGTTCTATTTGATCAAATAAATACTAAGAAAATGCACATTAATTGTATTCGTAAATCGTATCTGAAGGTAAGTCCATGTGTCATTTTAATAACAAAACCCAAGTCATTTTAATTATTCATATTGTTGACAGTATTTTTCAGACATCAGAGCTGCCTTGGTAAAACATTATTTCTGCATTACATATGTTTGATATAAATAAAAACATGTGATACATTTTGGTAACAATGATTTGTATATTTCAATGGTTTTTACGCTGTTTACAGCATTTTTTCAAACATTTTATGGCATCCAGTCTCTATTGGAGACAAAACCGTTGTACCCGACGAAAACCCCGGCCTTCGATATAAGGTAATAATGCTACATGTTTGATTATACAACAAACATGTAGCATTGTTTGTTGTCCGTAAGTCATGTTTTTAAGAAAGCTCCACTCTACATATATGTTAAAGACAAAGTCTTTATCTTTCGGAAAAAGTAAAAGCCCGTTGTAGCCAGTACCAAAAACTACGTACTTTTCCAACTCTTAATACTTCTCATTTGATACTTTAACTTTTTTGCCTATTTGTCCAACCTTTGTCCACAATAATTTATTGCGTATTTATTTTTTCCCTTCATGAGAATTGCTACTTATTTGATAAGTCAAATCATGTTAGAATTTCAGTTTTGTTCTACATAAGGTATAGTATACACTCTTTAAGGTACTCTGCAGCAAAACTGTGGAATGATCGGCCAAATAATTGTAGGGGAAATGGGTTTTAACTGGTTTAAAACTTTAATAAGTAAATGGGAAGGGGAATGGTGTTCTTGTGAATTCTGCAGGTAAATGCACTGCAGTATACCCTGTAGACTTTAGCTTTAATGCGTGGCTCTCTGTGCTTCAATTTGAGGCTGTATTAGTGCTAATCGGTTTTTTTTGTTTTATTTTTTCTTTTATCTACTCTTTATGTTCATTTATAAATGAGGTATTGTTACATTTTACCTGCATTATATTGTATTGTATTGTATCTCTATATCACTCCTTTAGTTTATGCGAGTGTTTGAATAAAAATTGCTTTAAATTGATAAAAATTGATCTCTATAAAGTTAATTGTTTAATTTAATTCTAATGTAGCAAAAAATTGCAGTTTTCCACATTTTTCTAAATGATGTCATTTTTGTAAAGTCGTAACATATTTATTAGAATAGTTACGCCTTTTATCGCCATTTCATTTCTTACCAGACGCTATTTTTGTTACCTAGTGATCACTAATGATCAGTTTTCACTCTTTATGTTTTTCTAGATATTATAGAGTAAATATTCAGATCAAATAACGACACTATTCATAAAGAAAAATCATACTTATTTTTTCTGGTATATCTAATTTTAATATAAAATTCAAACAGACACAAGAAACAATAAAGCAGATAATGACAATCCCGAAGATTCTTTAAGAAATGATCAGATTATTAAAACCTCCTGCTCTTAAGTAATTGAACAGATTTGTAAATCCTTTATACAAACGTGGCTTATTATTTAACCGATTTTTACTGCTTAGATTCTGAAGTTTGCACGTTTTGGTTTACATGGAAAATTGTACCATTTGAAATATGTAATCATTACTTTATATTTTAAATTTAAATGTTAATGACAAATTTGTCTGCATCCAAATATTGTTAATAGTACACACCAAAACCTACTTTTAATACAACATTTGTTTAATCGGTCGTCTATAATATTAATTAAGGGTTTGACTCGGTTTAGTTCAGACAGATGTTCGCCGTCGGAGGTGTAATTTTAACGCATTGAAAGCTAGGTAAGATTTAATATTATCTATGTTAGATGCATGACACTGCGCATTACAACTTTTTGGAATCTTGTAATATAATTGATGCACGTTTACTTCTTCTGGGTGTACATTTATAAAGAAAGCCTCCTATTGTATCGATTGAATTAAATTCATATTTAAAGGAAATAGTTTATCGAGTGGGCTATTGATAATAATATTGGCAACGGATATTCCTAGTTGGTTCATAATAAAGGAAGGGAATAGTGTAACTGTTCATAATCCGCTTAAGATCACTTTTTGTTTGGATGTTATTGCGTGCTAAACTCTACAAGTGAAGGTAATAACAAAATACCGAACACCGAGGAAACTGTTAAAAAATACAATCCACAAATGTAAATCCAAGAAACAAACTAAAGAACCAAAACCCAAAGGTAAATTAACTACAGCAATAGTCCCGACTTAGGACAGGCATTTCAAAAGAAATGGATGGTTAAACCATGTTTTGTGGCATGCCAAACCTCCCGCTTCCATTACTGAATTATGTGACTTTGTATTTTGATTAAAATGGATTGAAATTATATGCCACTAGTCAATACGAAAGAAAGGATTTCCAGCGTGAAATCTCTCTAATAATAACATTTATATTTATCAAATTATGGTTCTGTATTAAAATTGATTTTCAATATAGTATTAATCAAGCGTAATAAATATCAGTATCACCTATCCTTTGTAGTTAAGACAAATATATATATATATATATATAAGATAAAACTATTGAAGTTACATGGCATAAACTCCAAGAAGCTTTTAACATTTTTTAAATCTTAATTTAAAATACAAATATAACCTATAAGTATTAAGCGAGGATCCAAGTTTGCCAATAGCGGTGAAACAACAAAATAAGATTTTGCTTGTATTTATTTTTTAGATTTCGCTACTTTATAAGATCCAAACATGAAAGGAATTATTGCTTGTGTTTCTATTGTAGTAAGTTCTGTTTGTTTATTATTGAAATGTAATAAAGTTATATAATAAATTATGATACAATTTTTTCATACAAATCGACCATTATTGTATGTATTTATACATTAAAATATAAAAAAACAGTGTGTATATATTATTTCGATTAATTAATTGATTAAAGTTTGACTAATGTATGGCGAGCAATATATCAGATAGACTCAGAACGGGAATATGATTACTTGTAAGACAATGGCAATATTGTGGGGACTGATTGAAATATAGTAACTAAAAAATTACATTATTTATTTTGTACTTATTTAAGGTCTTCCTGATTTTGGTTGATAACGCAGTTGCCGGAGTGGTTAAGTACAATTCTGGTCGTCATGGCGGTCATGGAGGTATGTTGTTGTTTGGTAAAAAATGTTGTTGAATACAGACTTTTTCTGTCTGTTAATCAAATATACCAAGTTTTTGATATGCTGTTTGAGACTGCATTGGCCGGACTATGTATTACATTTGAAAAATTTGACGATAAAACCGTTCAACATCGTTATTATCTGGTCTCAGAATAATTTTATTTCGGATGCCACTAATTTGTATGGATGAGACAGAAGGCGCGTTTGTAGAGAATTTTCTAAACTGGTCATTATATACTGTTTATAGTCATAATATATTATTAATCGTGTTTATTGCAATGTTTATATGATTCTATATGGAAAACGTATACCGATGTGGAGTAGTTACCTATCGAATAGCAACTAATTAGACAACTTAACGCATCAATTTGCATGTGTTGTGGTTTTATGTACGAATGTTTCTTGGTACTATTAATTAGCTGAATACATCAAATATTGGTTGACTTAATATTGTAATATGTACGATTGGACGTTCTTTGATTGAAACATAATATTTAAACATTTATAGGAAAATAATAGCATAACATTTAATGGATATGGACACGCAGCCCACAGATATGGGGGACATGGGAGTCATAACGGATATGGCCACGGAAAAAATTACGACAGCAGCGCAAGTCAAGAAGGTATCTATTTTTTGTCTACACTGTATAAATCAAATCCTTTCTGTTTATTGAACCGGATGCCATGGTAATCTTGTCTATGACTCAAGATATACAATTGTAATTGTCAATTTCTTGTACATTGTGAATTTCTTATTTCTAAATCCAGAGTGGTTTTAATATTTCTTTTTACGTTTTACAGGTAGGCAGAAAATCGACATATCTATGCCAATGGATTTCTACAAAAAAGGTGGATACAAGCATTCAAATCATGGTTATGACGGTTATGGTTATGGATCAAGTTCTGACACTAACGGTTATGGTTATGGATCCAGCTCTGATTCAGATGGCTATGGATATGGATCAAGTTCAGACTCTAATAGCTATGGATCAAGTTCCAGCTCTAATAGTTATGGATCAAGTTCCAGCTCTAATAGTTATGGATCCAGTGGCTATGAGCACAGAGCTGATGTTGAAGATGCTGAGGTAACTCCAGCACCAGTAGTATAGTTTGGTACATCTGCGTAGAAGACCAGAATTTAATATATGGATTATAGTCTTTTCTGACTTAAAGTAAAATATTATGTCAGAAAATCGTTTCTTGTCATTTATATAAATATTATATATATATATCTATTTTAATATTACCACTACCAAATGCTTTGTATACAGCACTCATATACACAAGATAATGTTAGTTTTGCTAAAGCTTATTTTACTATTAAATATGCACATGTAGAATTGCCGAACAAAACAATAAACTAGGTTTGGTACAAATATAATTTATATAAATAAAGACCGTCAAAGTTTTCTTTATTGTCTTTGCATCAACAAGAATAAACCATGACAAAAAAATACAATTGAAACAGAGACCTGTCATATAAAAGAGACAAACACGTATCAAAAGCTAAACGTGAGTTTACAGAACCCTAAAACACGTCATAGGCGTTCCGAAAAGTTAGCAGTACCTGCCACTTATAAAACAAATTATCACGGATACCTAAAACAAAATCTGAAACTAACGTTATAAAAAGATATGACATACACAACATCACACGTACAGTACGCCCCTGGTTACCGAATTGTAAATGCCTCTTTAAACGGGGACTGGGTGAGATTAAGATTGTAAAAGGGTTAAGTAGTGGCTTACGTGATTGAGCTTTTTAGATCCTTTTATAGAGTTGGGAAAAAGCTAGATGCATCATTAAGATTAGTAAAGCTTCTTTGTCCCTAATCCTCTTTATACAATTTGCGTATTATCAAAACGTCAGGAAAACAAGTCTATGCTGTCATGTTATTTCAAAACTGTTGGTACCCTGAGTTAAGTATGTTCCTGGGTTCGATACAGTATTAAGATGACACTGGCAAAACCCAATATCCTTGAAATGGAAAATTTTCCTTCCGAAAATGAATTATACGCTTCGACACAGACACCTACTTTTCAGCGTAAACTGCGATGCGTTATTCACATATAGGGCTTTACAAAATTACTGACATTTTAACTAACATAATATAAGAAATAACAAACTAGACTTTTTTCAACAGAATCATAACTTTGAATAGGGATACCTGTACATAAATTAATTCTATTATTAAAAATTACATACGTCATAAAAATCGAACAACAAAAGCCAAACATAAGTCTTTGATAAACCAATGAGAACAAATAGCAAATTGGCAGGCGCAATAGTAACAACATGATCCAAAAATTGCTTTGTAAGAAAACTATTCTTAAATTAAAACGCATTTTTTTCAGAGAACAAATGTGAGGTCTTTCCCTGCATTTTGTTAGTGTTATGTCTAGGTATATGGTTGCTAATGACTTTTCGGTCAGTTGCTATGGTTTTAGTGTACAAAGCGAATGGTCCTAAGTCAGAAAATGTATAGTTGCTAAGGACTTTTAGTCCGTTGCTATGGACAAAATGTCACTTCTGGTCATAAAATATGTTATTTGAATTCAGTTAGTGATCTCGATTCAGTTTCCCATTTATTGTCCGCTTCAATTTTGTAGGTTAAAGTGTTATTTTATAACAAATGTTTTGGTGTTGCAGTTTGAAAATCGCTACCCATAACCATTCGACATTGGTCTTAAACCGACATATTGGTCACAAAAAACTTATATGTTTACTATATAATCTGTAATGGTTTAAAAGTCAAATAACGCAGTCTACGATATGTTTTTGGCCGCCATTTTGAAACCAGTCAACCAAATCATGCACTTATTGGGATCAAATTGTAGGTATTTTAATTCTCTGTCAAATGGACTATATGTTTTATTTATCATCTTTAACGTTTAAAAAGTAATAAACCAAAAACCACAAGTTTTACGCTTTCGTACATGAAACATTTTTTGTACATTTCGATGTGACGAATTTTTTTCCATCGAATTGTCTGCTTCAATTGTGTACAGTTTACGTTTTGTTCTATAAAAACTGTTTACGGTGTCGGCCATTTTGAAAATGGCTGCCCGAAAGCATTCGATTTTGGTCTTAAATCGAAGGGCTTGTTTGGATCGTCACAAAACTATTTTAGCTCTGACGGTTTCAAAGTTATAAGCCATAAAATGATTAGCCGAAACGTGTCAATGACCATAACTCGAAAACGGTTTGTCGCACAGTTTTCGGCCCTTGTATCAAATGTAGATCTCAATGAGAGGATTATTTTTCTAATATATTGCACTACCAGCTAACAAAATGACTGTAAATACCAGTTGCAGTCGTTTTTCGTGTGTCAGACAAAAATTCTTACTGTTACAGTCATTTTATACATGTCACATACATTTTACACTGACAGTCATTTTATACATGTCACGGACATTTTTTTCCGTCACAGACATTTTCTCCGTTAAATCAGATACAATACGACTGTCATTACGCCTGGTAATTATTATTGTTAATTTATTTACATCGGCCGATTAACATTTTTAAATTTTAGTTTGTTTTATGCAAATATTCGGAACTAAACAAAAAAGTTTCTATTTGGAAGTTATGCTCTCGAACGCTTTACGATTACAAATGTTTTAACGCCTGGTACTTATTATTTTTATTGTTACTACGCCGGTCGATTAATTTTCTAAATGTCAAGTTATTTTATGAAAATGTCATAAAATCAACAAAAAATATTTATTTGAAATTTGATTATCTTCAACATTTTTATAATAATATTTTCTGCAAACAAAGTTAAACATACTATGATGATATTGCTTATTTTTTAAGTTGTGTCGGGTTGCGGCCATTTTGAAAATAGTGGACCAAAAAAAAATTTGTGGATCCCGGATATGTTATAAGGACCCTCATATCCACTTTGAAACCAAGGTTTGTGTATATGAAACAACTTTGACGTTTCCGACAAACTTCGCGTCAAAAACGCGTAACCAGGAAATTGATCGAAAACATTTTTTGCGTGATTAATTATACTAGTACACCCGAATTTCGGCGATGAAACTGTGTCGGTTAAATGGACATTAATTTCGTTGAAACGCACTATATTTTATTATTTAGAAGTCATTTGGTTAGAGCAATAAATGCACGAAATTTTCAAAGTAATTTAGCCTAGGGTTCATTGTTTACATTGCTGAATGAAGGGAAATAGCCGAAATTCGAGTATGGACGAAATTCGAGTGTGTGACCATATTGTCAGGAGTCCCGGATATGTTATAAGGACCCTCATATCCACTTTGAAACCAAGGTTTGTGTATATGAAACAACTTTGACGTTTCCGACAAACTTCGCGTCAAAAACGCGTAACCAGGAAATTGATCAAAAACATTTTTTTGCGTGATTAATTATACTAGTACACCCGAATATCGGCGATGAAACTGTGTCGGTTAAATGGATATTAATTTCGTTGAAACGAACTATATCTTATTATTTAGAAGTCATTTGGTTAGAGCAATAAATGCACGAAATTTTCAAAGTAATTTAGCCTAGGGTTCATTGTTTACATTGCTGAATGAAGGGAAATAGCCGAAATTCGAGTATGGACGAAATTCGAGTGTGTGACCATATTGTGAGGAGTCAGGTGACAATTTCAACAGCTTAGAATTTTGATATCGGTTACGGTTTATGAGTTTAATTGAAAACAAGGGTAAACAGTGTTAGGGATCTCCGTTTCTAAAAATAGATTGGTTTCGCAGGGTGACTCTGGTCGAGCCCAGGTAGTGTCGGTTATGTGTGCCAAGTTTCGAAGAGATACGTCAAGACACTTTTTTGATATCTGCGGCAGAAAACATATAAAAATCATAGAAATGCAAGAAGGTCTATCCACTGTAGTGCGAAAGACCTTAATTACAATAATAATCATAAGAAATACAAAGATAACGGACCAGACTTAATTGATCACAGACAGCTTATACATAAACAAAATAGCTAAAGTAACGTTAGCAAGTTCATACTAATTCCCTCAAGTTTAATCGGTAAAGTAATAGAAAAGTATGTTTTCAAACATATTAACAACTTTACCCTAACCCATAACACTGTTACTCAACTTCAGTTTTTTCTTAAAATTTGGAATAAACCATATTTTTGTTTGAATTGTTTGAATGGTGTTTTAACGCCACTTTCAGCAATTTTTCAGCTATTTCATGGCGTCCGGTTTTTATTGGTTGAGGAAGCCGGAGTACCGGGAGAGAACCCCCGACCTGCGGTAGGAAAACTGGCAATCCTTGTCAATTAATATTGGAGTCGAGTACACCCTGCCTGCAGTGAGAATCGAACCCGCAATCTCAGTGTTGACAGACCACGTGATCGATAGTAGACGAACTACTAAACCATATTTAACGTATTACATGCTAATTTTTAAACGATGACATCAGCAAAGTATTACGCGGGCCTGACACTGGGTCTACTTAATAAGCTTGAAAACTTGTGATAGGTGGTTTATGTATTTTAAAAGGACTAGGGGCATAGTGGGTAAGGTAGTTTGTCTACTATTGATTATGTGGTCTGTCCACACTGAGGTTGCGGGTTCGAGTCACACTGTAGGTAGGGTGTATTCGATTCCAATCTTAATTCACAAGGATTGTCTGTTTTTCTACAGAAATCCGGGTTTTTTTCAGTTTCTCCCGAGGCATCCACTATAAAGACTGGACGCTATGATATAACTGAAAAGTTGCTGAAAGTAGTGATAAGCAATAAACAATCAAACACGCTTTTCCGTATACACAATTCTCGAAATAACAGAAAATTAATAATTAACACATTAGTCCCTTATGGTAGATTCTTTCGCCTATACTATCCTTTTTATATAATTGACAGCGCTACAGAAGTTCATTCGTCAATCAGCTATTTGCAGTTTAGAAAAGTTTGTATGTGATTGTTGACAACCCAGAATTTTGCCCGATCACACAACTTTGCGGCAATGTAATAATTTCATTCAAGGTGACTTGTTGACTCTATATCTTAAAGAAAAAAACAACTTCGACGATTACGAGAAAAAAATTTTAAAACTCCCCTATTATTATGAAAAACACTATAATGTTATTTATCATTTACTAGCTATTACTATTTTGCGACATGACTTTGACAAATCCTTCCCGTAAGATTGCGAACATTAAGCAGTTCCCTTAACTATGGTTTATTCCTAAAAATCTTGTAGATTCGCCAAACTGTGATTGTACTTGAGGGAATACTCGAAATAGATAATCATTACCTATTCCACAATCTCGATCTAAAGTGTCTAAATATATATCTCTTTCCTGAAATAAAAACATTAACTTCTAGTGTCATGCATGTTCTTTTCTCTGGAAACATTTATGTTTTTGAAATTAGTGTTAACCCTAGGGAAAAAGAAAAACAAGTCAAAAATATGTTATTCTAAATTAAAAATATACTATAGTATTGGGTCTTCATCGCGGAAGAATCGAGATACTCTCTCATTTTAGGAGCTGCTTGATTTTACTAATCTTTGCTTGTCCTCGTCTGTTTTTCATATACAGTTATATCTAATTATTTGTTTGCATATTTTCATTTTTTAAGAATGTAGCAGGAGAAAAGAATGTCTACGTTTCTATTATATACAAATCTCAATCATTTGTATCTATTTTGAAATTCATTTAATTCAACTATTCAAGAATGATTACAACAAACAATGAACCACATGTTAAAAATTGCTTTAATTATAAATAGAGATTGATTAATTGAATTGAAAAAAGTATTGAAATGTATTGTCTTGAATGGTTTTAACGCCACTTTTGGGAATTTTTAGCAGTATTCTGGCCTCCAGTTGTTTTGGGGAGAGTTTTGGAATACCCAATGATATTTCTTGACTATAGGTTGAAAATATCACTAACTTTTTAAAATTTAACTGGTGGCGAAGATTAAGACTCAAACCCGCAATTTAAAACATGCTTGGTTTAAACATATTTTATGTGGGCAATAAACAAACAGGATCAGACACAATTAACACATACTTTTGAAGTATAGTTGAAGTATAGTCCAGTTAGTGTATTCTTGTAAGAAAGCCTTAAAAGAAGATCCCAATGACATTTTCATAACAGAAAATTTAACGGAAGTCAGAACAGGTTTAATTAAAGATTGGCTCAATTGAAGTTTGAAAAGAAAAATAATACATACTGGAATTTGGGTGGTCGAGTTTTTTAAAAAACAATAACAGCTACAACTCCTAAAAAGTATTATCAATGATCAACATGACATTGATAAACTGGAGCAAACTATTGCTGCTCGAATGACCGACAGACCATAAGCTTCATCAGAGGACGGTATAGACATAATCTAAATCACGTCTTTATCATATACTCTCAATTTTGTAAATACATCAATTTTTACTTATCAACTTACTACATATTATGCTTGATTATTATATAGCTTTCCACAGTGCTTAAATATTTTGTGGCTATTTATGTTTAGCTAATTACATTATACACAAACATGTAAATACAGCACAAAACTCGTAGTACCATAACATTTGTCTTGTCCAGTTGTTATAGATGTAATGTAATTTCGTTTAAAGTCTTCGTTATTTTTGATCAGACCCTAAAAAATCGCAAATAATACTGATGTTTATTTGCTGAGCATGGAAGATGAATGCTTGTTATTATTTTTTCCAAAAGATAGTAAAAAATTGAATTTCAAGTCAGACAATTTCAATTTTATGATCATGCTGATCAGATGGAGAAAACATAAAGATTCACCTCGTCCAGTGCGTGTGCGAACAATAAATTAATATAATATTATGAGTTCGTTAAGAAATTTAAAAGTACAAGATTTGTTTATTTCGTAAGCACTGTTGCGACAAGTTCGAACGTATTCATTATGTACTATCCAATCATGGCTACTTTATTGGCAAAAATATACTTTCAATATAGCTGTATTAAACTGTTTGCTAACAGGCGAAAATTGCACATTGTAAGAAAAGATAATTTATGATGCGTTATGAAACTAGCAATACATGTATATAAAGTACAGCGACTATCAGGAATTGTTTGTTACTTGACGCAAGCGTTCAAACCATGCCATTATTGATATTGAAAATGTAACAATTAATAAGGTTAATTATCTTTAAAAAAACAACCAACATTCCGTTCGTAAAGAACATCAAGACGACTTCCTCAATTGTATCATTTTACGTATTCTTTTGTAGTCTTCATTCTTCTTCCTTCGTTACTTAAACGGATGAAATCGATTATTTTGTACTCGGTGTGTTTATGGCTAGACCTATGAGTGTTTGTGTCCACAAACCAATACCTTATGGGTATTAACATCAGTGATTACAAGGCAGCCATAGGTCCAATCTACTCACACTATGAAAGCTTACGAATATGTGTACATGTATATACACTTAAATATCAGGAAACTTGTATAAATATACCATTACTCACCTAAATTACGCGTTTTCCGCTACCCAGTTAACATTTCTCACCTGTTTTCATCTTTATGTTTTCTGTTTTGATGTGATCATAGGAAATATTAAAAAAATCCAGGTCGTGAATTGTGCAAAACTTCGAGTGTGCATTCAAACTGCGTAAAAACATTTATGGATAGAAGCACGTGTTACGGGTACCAGCTTTCTCTTCTGTTGCACATATAAATCGGACTGGTGAGATGGTTAATATTGGGCACTAATTTCTCATGTTACTGATACTGGTATTCAAATTATAAAATGTTGTACTGACACTGACGGGAGACATGAATGCTAACTTATTTGTGACGATAAATAACACATTATTTGACATTATGACATTATTTAATTTAAAACATGTGATTAATAAACCCACAAGATCAAACGAAAAACTCAAACACTCGTTGATCCAATAATAATAAGTTATAATCTAATTTGCATGTATGCTGAAGTTTTACAAATACCAAGATCTGTATGTGACCAAGACGCTTTTATTATGTTCTTAAAGTGTGAAAATTGCAAGTCAACTTCATTTAAAAGAAATGTTTGATTATATGATAAAACTTATTTAAAAAATATTCTATGATATGATTGGAATACAGTTTTGGAGGCTATTGATGATATTTATGAAAAGTCTGGAATATTCAAGAACTGTTTCAATAATATAATATAATTCAAGAATGTATACCATAAATAAGTCAACATAAGAAGTCATGATAAACCATTGTTCAACAATGAAATAAGAAAAATATTCAAAAAAAGATAGACGTCGTAAAAAAGTCCTCAAATATGAAAGAGTGATCGTTACTCAAAAATATTTAAAAAAAACTAAGTAATAAGGTGAACAATATGAAATAAACTGCAAAAGAAGAATTTCAAAAAAGCATAGACAACTTTATTCTGGAAATTGCCTTTAATCCAAAAATATATTGGAAAATCATAACTATAAAAGGTTAATCGCTTGGTGAAATGGCAAATGAGGACAACAAGAAAAGAGCAGCACTTCTGTTCCATTTAAAAGCTTGATGACGACAACGAAAAAACGTCAGATTATAAGAAAAATATTCATGTTGAAGTAAGTGAAATAAATGATATAATAAATGTTTTAAACCCCCACGCCCACCCCACCCAAAAAAGGGCATTAGGACCAGATACTTTTAGTCGTAACATTTTGAAAATTAGTTCACATAAAATTGCTATACCGCTACAAAAAACAATTTACAAATCATTTTTAAAATATAAATTTCCCTCTTTCTGGAAGACTGCAAATATTATTGATTCCGATCTTTAAGAAAGGAAAATCTTCATAACCATCAAACTATCGCCCCATTCCTCTCATTAATTGTATTGGAACGGTTTTGAAAATAATAGTTTATAAATATGTTTCTAACCATTTGGCAGCGAATAAACTAATTTATGAAAATCAGTCAGGATTTCGCCCCAAATATTCTACGATTCACAAATTACTAGAACTTTACAATTGTAAACTTTTTGCACAGGAAAAGAAGATACCAACTGCTTTGTGTATTGTTAATTTTCCAAAGCCTTTGATCAAGTTTGGCATAAAGGCCTATGCACAAAATGAAAGCGTATGGGGTAAGCGGGAACTTACTTAAATGATTTAAACGCTTCCCAAATGGAAGACAACAACAAAACAAGCTTCGTCTCTTCTTTTCTGTCTTTCTGTAATTGGACCCTCACCATTTATTTTGTTTATTAATGACTTATCAGAAAATCTAATATCCCTTACAAGACTATTAGCTGACGACACATCGTTCTGTTATTCCCACTTAGACCCACAACAGATCAAATATGTAATTGATAATGATTTAAAAGAGTTAGAGTCATAGTTCAAACAATGATTGATGAGTTTTAATCCGAAAAAATGAAGTTTTTATGATTTCTAATATCGAAACGCCAATGTAGAATTAAGTTTAAACGATATACCTGTTGTAAATACCATAAACATCTTAGAGTTACATTCAGTTGTGATGGAAAATGGAATTATGCGGAAGTTAAAATTTTCAAATTAGTTAAAAGATTCTCTAGAAACGTTATATTGTAGGGTAAAGTACTTATAAACAGAAAGAAGAAATAGAAGAAAACTTCAAATGTTTTATACTATTGCCCAAAAGATTGCCCCTCCATACTGACGTGAACTTATTCTCCCTCATTTCAAAGTATAGCTGAATATTATCTAAGAAACGCAGAAGACTTTTTTGTTCCATTCTGTAGATTATATCTTACTATAGGTTCTTTTATTCCCTCGACAATACGAAAATGAAACAAACTAGACTCCTCCATCAACAAAGCAGATTCAATTACAATTTATCCGCCTAATAAATTATTTTATTTGTTTTTTATATGCAACGTTTCTCATTTTCCCTCGTGTACATTTTATTTAACGATATTGTGTTGTTACTTTTTACTTGCAGTTTATTGTTTTGTATTATATTTGTGTATCTCGTTTTGGCTTATGCGAATATAAAGAATCTGAATAAAGATTTGTCTTAAATTGATAGAAACTAATATCCATTAACTTAATGTAAATATAAGATAGAAACTGTAAAACCGAATTTTAACATTTTTATTAAATATCATTTAAGGTCTAATAGATTTCGTAGATGAGTGTTTAATGGTCTATAGTTATATAGTTATATATTGTCTATACATAGTGGTATATAGTTAGTATATATATTAACTCTCAAATTAGATTGATTCATACATTGGTTGGTGTGTAACATCCATTTACAAATATGGACTAATCAAATACTAAATTGTGAACCTAAGACGAATCAGGATCACATTTAAACGTTTATCATTCAGTGAAATCATTTCCAGGTAATATTTTAAAGACAAAACTTCTTCAAACAGAAAACTTAAAAATATTGTTCACTGTGCAAAAAATAACAAAAACGCAATGCTTAAACATTAACATTTGGTTAGAGAAAAACAAAATAATAAGTGCATGTAATTTCTTGCGTAGACAAAAACACAAATTTCAGAAATAAAAACAATATTAAAAAAAATGATTTTTTAAATCTTGTACTCTTAGGTATAACAGCTGTTCTAGGATGGCCGTTTATCATATAAATAGGGTTATGATTTGGTATATTTTATCCAGAAGCTCGCCGTCGGAGGTTTTAACTGACTGAGGGTAAGGAAAAGATTTTGTATTACATATGTTGTTTGTGTAATAGGTATTGACATTTTTCGAATACAATGTCATTAAAACTTATGCATACAATTTTTTCGTCGTATAATATGACATAACTATAAGATATTAACGTCCTCTCCTTGTATAAAATTAGTCTTATGTTTGTATCAAATTCGGATTGTATTAAATGTGC
The DNA here is from genome assembly GCA_944474755.1 of Limnoperna fortunei. Classification (NCBI taxonomy): domain Eukaryota; kingdom Metazoa; phylum Mollusca; class Bivalvia; order Mytilida; family Modiolidae; genus Limnoperna; species Limnoperna fortunei. The sequence continues at coordinate 68,630,002 of OX104112.1, forward strand.
TTAATTTATCGATTATGACATTCTTAATACAATTTGAAACGGAACATTTGAACCACAATTAATCATGGTAAAGGAAAGTAATAGTGTAACTGTTCATTTTCCGTTATCCAGTCATTTTTCTGTTAGAGATTGTTTAATGCTTAACTCTTCAAATTAAGGTTCTGTACCTTCGAAAGTCCACTTAAAACTTTTTTAAAATAAATTTACGGTTATTTATTAAAGTCGTTTTCGATATAGTATGCAGCATACAGAGTCAATATCTGCATTAACTCTGCTCTGTTATTAACCAAAATGCACAAATTAATAATGGATAGTTTAAATTCTGAAAAACAATTGCAGCTAAGATTGTGCTTGTGATTGTTTTCAGATTTGGCTTTATATAAGATATCAACATGAAAGGAATAATTGCCTGTCTTTCAATTCTCGTAAGTTGTATTTGCTTACGTTTGTTATAGATTGAATGTTATACAGTAGTAATAAAATATGTCTGATTTAGTTGAATACAAGTAGGCTGATATTTTGATGTATGTGTATGTATTAAATTATCTTGAAGGAAAACCATTTAAAATCATATGACGCTTAATTGATTGATTTAATTTTAAACGTTGGGTGAAAAATATTTTAGATCGATTCCGGTTGAAACACTATTGTGTTGGCCACTGGAAAAGTATGTTGCATTGGGTAGGGACGGTAAAGTTAGTCGTCTTGTTTGCTAGAATTAGCCTACTTTATGTCAAAATATACAAAACGGATATCTGGCGTGGGAGGATTTTGCCAGATTACTATTAGACGTTTAGACCTATGTCCCATAATGAATAATCTTACAAAATAATTGTAGAAAGAAAACAACAGATTTGCAATACATTAGTTGGATGATAATTTTTGTGCAAATGTCAATAATGTAAGGATTAGTAATAAAATATGTCTGATTTAGTTGCATACAAATATGACAAACCATATGACGCTTAATTGATTGATTTAATTTTTAAACGTTGGGTGAGAAATATTTTAGATCGATTCCGGTTGAAACACTATTTTGTTGGCCACTGGAAAAGTATGTTGCATTGGGTAGAGACGGTAAAGTTAGTCGTCTTATTTGCTAGAATGAGTCTACTTTATGTCAAAATATACAAAACGGATATCTGGCGTGGGAGGATTTTGCCAGATTACTATTAGACGTTTAGACCTATGTCCCATAATGTGTGATTCTGAATAATCTTACAAAATAATTGTAGAAATAAAACAACAGATTGGCAATACATTAGTCGGATGATAATTTTTGTGCAAATGTCAATAATGTAAGGATTAGTTGAAACATGATAATTAAAAACTTATATTGTAAAATAATTATTTAAGGTCTTTCTGGTTTTGGTTGATTACTCAATTGCCGGAGTGTTGAAATACCATAATGACGGTCATGGCGGCCATGGAGGTAAGTTTAAATTGTCTGTTGCAACTATTTTTTGTATACATATTATGCAGTATGTGAATAAGGATTTATACTTGCACTGTGTAAATACCTCCGGCCGGATTATGTATAAGATTTTAAAATTTTATCGATAAAACATGTCAACATCTTTATTATCTCGCCCTACAATCTTTATCGTTTCAAAGCGTCTTAATGAGACAGAATTCACGTATGTCATAGTAAATTTCATAAACTTGGTACTATTTATATTGATACTGTGTAAGTTTATGGTTTTTTTTGTGATGTTAATATGATTTTATATTGTAAACTTATATCAATGTGGATTGTGTATGTAAAGAACAGTTACTATTTAGACAATTAAAAGCAACGTTTCGCAGATGTGATGTGATTTCATGCAAATTAGCTGATTACATCAAAATATAATAGGTCACAAATAGTAATTATTTGACCAATGTTATAAATGTAAGTTTGCAAACTGTTTTATTTGAAATAATCAAATAATATTCGATTTTGTATAGCATTAAAGTTTTATGTACTTAGGCCACGGACGACATAGGAATGGATATGGATATGCAGCCCACGGTTATGGTGGACATAGAAGACATGATAGTCATAAAGGACATGGCTACGGAAACAACTACGACAGCAGTGCAAGTGAAAAAGGTATCTATTTTATATCTACACTGCATATGAGTGAACATATATCCAGTATCTGTAGATGAGATCTATCTTTTAGTTTGGTTTGTACGGTTTAATCGGTTAAGTGTTAACTTCTATATGTCCTCTTTCTTGATAGCTGAAAATTGAAGTTCTAATTTCCGGATTGAGCGTGGATTTTAAAGATTTATGTGTCTTTCAATTTTTAACAGGTAAGCAGAAAATAGACATCTCCATGCCAATGAACTTCAACAAAAAAGATGGATACAAACATTCAAATCATGGTTATGATGGTTATGGATCAAGCTCTGACTCCGACGGCTATGGTTATGCATCAAGCTCTGACTCGGACGGCTATGGTTATGGATCAAGTTCAGACTCTGACAGTTATGGATATGGATCAAGTTCAGACTCTGATAACTATGGATCATCAAGTTCAGGATCAAGTTCCAGCTCTAACAGTTATGGATCAAGTTCCGGATCAAGTTCCAGCTCTAACAGTTATGGATCAAGTTCAGACTCTAATAGCTATGGATCATCAAGTTCGGGATCAAGTTCCAGCTCTAACAGTTATGGATCAAGTTCCAGCTCTAACAGTTATGGATCAAGTTCTGGATCAAGTGGCTATGAGCACAGAGCGGACGTTGAAGATGCTGAAGCCACTCCAGCACCAGCATAAATGTTGTGTTAAATACATTTTATTATGATTATTGATACTGCTGTAATTTCCTTCATTTAGACTTGTTCTTATACAATATTCTACACTAAAGACAAGATCTAAAGATAAATGTTTTCTGAGTACAAATAAAATATATCGCAATACTATGAGAAGATTTTTTTCATTAATATATACACATACATATACATATCATTTTCCACCGTAAAATATCATATACAGCTGTCACATACATACGATAGTTAGAGCCTTTTTAAAGCGTATTATTCGATTTAAAGATAATAAAAGATCACTAAAATGTCAAGGGTTTTCTACATTGTCTTATCATGAGAAAAAGAAAAAAGAGCAGTTAACACCAATTAATAGACTGAAAGAAAATACTGACTTTTGATTGGCTAGCATTGAGTGTTTTTCATCAGAGAATAAACAAATCATTGTCATGGCAACACGTCTCTTTCGACGTCATATATTTACATATTTTGTATTGATCTTTTTCAAAAATGTAAAACTTAAAAGAATAAATTGCTCAGATTATTTTACATAGATTCTTTCCGTCTTTTCAAACTTGTGCGTACAGGGCCTTTTCTTTGAAATAGAAAATTCCTTCACAGGAAATTTAAAAATAAATAATATAATATGCTGTTAACAACAGCAATATTCTCAATTGTTCTCAAATGAAGTGAAAAAAAAGATCCTTTCATAATTATCTTTTAATTTATTCCTATCGTATCTTATAAATATACCAACAACATTCCCGACAATCTTCAATAACAAATAAGACATTGAAAAATACCCAAAAAACGTACTGAATGCACTTGTCCGCATTCCCCTTCATTACCACCCTTCTGGTCATGTCAATACTGGATATCTGAACATCATTCCAATTCAGAGGACCTCAACCAGTAGACTGAAATTTACATTTAAGAACCGTAATGAATGCAGTCAAAGATTAAGCGCGAAAAAAGATTAAAAGAGAAAGAGAACAGTACCCAGAACTAGATTCACTGTCTATCTGGGTAGGAACAATAAGGTCTTTGATGCAATGTCGTATTAAAAATTCGTATACATCCCATTGATGATCGACCTAAATCCTTATTCAAAGTCGGGCATGATAGGAGTTGCCTCAATTCTTTTAATAACAAATATGTTGTTGTCCCTGCAGACGAGGCACATTACTACGAATGTCTAATTAAAGAGATAGGCATCAAAGACAACTCCACATACAAATGTTCCACATTGACAAGAAGAAATCATAGCTAACTTTCGTTCATTACTGCTTTAAATATTTGCTTCGACATATGCCTACAAATATGTAGTTTTAGGTTACAACAATACGTTTTTTTCTACTAAAAAACTAAAAGGCAAGTTATGCTTCAGCGAAGAACTGAATTATACCTTTCTACATTTTCTGATCACATGGTTAACTTCTAGATGATGTAAAATCAGCAGGCTATTAAAATTGCGATGGGTATACTCTATGTCTATGTTGCCTATTTGTTCCGGTATTCTCGAAATTGAATTTCTTAAACGTCTTATTAAAAAGAAGGTAACAGAAGTAAGGAACTTTAACTTTACATTAAGGTGTATTGATGATATCATTTCAATTAAAAATTCTGAATTCACCACTAAATCGCTTCCGTTAACATATCCGTCAAAACTGGAAATCGAAGAAAGCACAGAAACAGCTTTCATCTACATTATTGTTAGACATACACCTCGAATATGACACCAACATCTTAGCACAAGTACTGACGACAAACAATACGATTTCAATTTAAAAAATAATAAATTTTGCTCATATTTCCCAATTGATCATTGTATGCAAGAGCTTGCAGCGAGTATACTGATTGTTGCAAATGTCAATAATTTCTTCGGGATAAACATATACAGTTAAAAAAGTTTTACTATAGATAAAACCATGTAAAAAAATAGTAGCCGTTCCGTTTGGATATATACACACTTTTAATGAAGAAAAAAATGTGAGAAATAGTATTTTTACAAATATTGTCTTCTAAAGTAGCACAGCTCTAATACCAGAATCCTGGCCGTCAATCATATAATAGTTTTGATTCAGTTTAGTACAGACCCTTGCCGTCGGAGGCCTAATTTTAAGGAATTCAAATATATTTATTTGCGTTATGCGTAGTAATACATCATTAATATGATTAGTGAACCGGTTTGGCGGGTACTATATAAAGTCGTGAGGTGTGTTTGATAGGTAATCGAGGTTTGGGCAGTGACCGATTTAGATGCTTGAAGTTAAATTTTCACGTCGCATATGGAATCTAATCAGGAGCATGAGAATTTTTCTAACGCCGGTGAGTCTCTTTGTACTCCAAGAGCAAAAGGAGAAGAAATTTCAAACGCAGATCTTTTATCTTTAATGAAAACTTACATGAGCTCACAAATTTCTGGTTTAGAGAGGAACTTTAACGATACGACACAAAATTTGGCTTGAAAAGTTAGAAAGTCCGAAGCTTCATTCAAATTTAAAGGAAATCGTGTACAGTACGAGCTGAATATTGACTTGCTGGATAATTTAGAGGTGGTACTTGACTGTATAGAGAAAAGAAGGTTTGCGAAAGCTTCAACCTTAGTGCAGGATTCTATGGAAGCGCTTAAGAAACGTAACAAGTTGATCCGAATTGCTGATAAATCAGAGGGCGGTTGGAAAACTGTGGACGAGTATTTATCGGACAAGGTAGCGTCGGATTCTGAAGACGAGAAAAGAATTCGTGCAGCTGAAAGTAGGGCGGTAAGGAAGTTGAAGGCGTCAAAGTCAGTTAAAAATGATTCCAGGAAGCGACCGGCTGAAGCTGCAGGGAGTGTTAATGCTGTTGCTCATAATGGAAGTTATCCGAAGCAGCCCTTTCGTGGAGCAGGGGTCTCTGGCCCCAGGAAACTACCAGAGAACAGACCGAAACCGTCAGACCAATGTTACAATTGTGGATTATTTGGGCACTGGGCCAATTTCTGCAACAAACAACCAGCGGACAGAAATGCCACACAGAGAGGGTCATCCAAGTAAAAAGGATTTGCTGACTTTCCAGGTACAATCTTTTGACAATTTCGAGTCATTTTATGAATATGAAGCTGGCAATACGGACATAAATGTTAAAAATAGACTAAAGAATTCTATTTATTTTTGGCAAGATATTGGTACTAATGATTTTATTTTAGATGTAATTCAATCTGGTTATAAAATTCCTTTTCTCAATGAACCTGAATCTGTAGTTTTAAGAAACAATAAGTCTTCTTTAGAACATGGGTCATGTTGTAATTTTGTTGAGAAAGCTATTTTAGAGTTAGTTAATGCTCATTTAGTTAGAGAAGTTAATGAAATACCACATATTGTTAATCCTTTAACTGTTTCAGTTAATTCCACAGGTAAACACAGGTTGGTTCTTGACCTCAGACATGTAAATAAACAGGTAGTGTATTCAAGAATTAAGTTTGAGGACTGGAAAGTTGCCAGTCAATTCCTTACATCAAATAGTTATGGGTTTGTATTCGATCTGAAATCTGGTTACCATCATATTGACATTTCTGAGAATCACCAGAAGTACTTGGGATTTTCCTGGAAATTTGGAAGCACTGTGAAATACTTTGTTTTCACTGTTTTACCGTTTGGTTTGTGTTCAGCTGGATATATATTTACTAAGGTAGTAAGACCTTTAGTAGCTCACTGGAGAAAAAGCAGTATTAAAATTACTGTTTTCTTGGATGATGGAATGGGATTAGCTGAGACAGAGGCCTTGTGTAAAGAACAGTCACTTAAGGTAAAAGAGGACATTATCAAGTCTGGCTTTTTGCCGAATCGAGAAAAGTCTATTTGGGAACCTCAGCAAGTACTGACTTGGCTAGGTTTTACATGGGATCTGAGATCATGCGTGTTATTGTTGCCTATACATAAGGTAGACGATTTAATAGAGTTGATTTCTATTATTTTGTCAAATGCAAGGAAGCTCAGTTTAAGACTTTTAGCTAGATTTTGTGGTAAAATTATTTCTTTTACTCCCGCAATTGGAAATGTGACACAAATTATGACAAGATCTTGTTTTAGTGTTATTAATTGTAGGGATTATTGGGACCAATGTGTAAATATAAATTTATATCCTGGCTGTATAAATGAACTCATTTTTTGGAGAAATAATATTAGATATATCAAACCTGTTCCTATTTTATATGAAAGGACGATTTTAAATGTGATTTCGGATGCCAGTGATACTGGTGCAGCAGGTATTTTAAAAGAGTCCAATGTTATTATGCATAAAAATTGGATTCAGTCGGAAGCAGGTAAAAGTAGCACGTGGCGTGAGTTAAAGGCTATTGAATTGTGTATTTTAAGTTTTAAAACCTTGTTACAAAACAATTCAGTAACTTTTTATTCTGATAATCAGAATGCAGTTAGTATTGTTAAGAAAGGAAGTAAGAATTCTGAGTTGCAAGAGATGGCTCTTTCCATTTTTAACACTTGTGTATTGTACAACATATCAATTTTTACACACTGTGTACCTCGTGGACAGATTGAACAAGTTGACGCTTTGTCACGTGTCATTGACATTGATGACTGGGGTGTCTCGACTGATTTTTTTCAGTTTTTAGATAGCATGTGGGGTCCACATACTGTAGATCGTTTTGCTAACATGGACAATACGAAGGTGAGCAAGTTTAATTCCTTGTATTGGAATCCGTTAGCTGATGCTATCGATGCATTTTCTTGCAACTGGAAGCTTGATAATAACTGGCTTGTGCCTCCTGTTAGTTTAGCTAGTAAATGCATTAATCATTTGATCAATTGTTCCGCACAGGGTACATTGATTGTGCCAAAGTGGCATTCTGCGCCGTTTTGGCCTTTATTGTTTACAAGAGAGATGCATTATAAACACTGGGTAAAGGAGGTTTTAGAGTTTACTGATGTTGACAGAATTTTAGTCGCTGGACAAAATAAAGCTTCTTTATTTGCTAATGGGAAATTTAACGGCAAGATCATAGCAGTGCGCCTTGATGCTGCAAATGTTTAACAGTTTCGTTCTTTTGCAGTTTATATTGTATGATGGAGCCACTGGGTGTTTTGTTTATTGGTCACCGGACCGTTTGATACACAAGTCACTGGACAAATTTGGTTCAATTTGGTCACAGGACCTATTTTGTTGCTTGGATTTTAAGGTATGTTTTTATATATATATATATATATATATATATATATATATATATATATATATATATATATATATATATATATATATATATATATATATATATATATATATATATGTATATATATATATTTTTTTTCTATTTATTATACAATTTCTAGTATGAATATCTATATATTTTGTAATTGCAGACAATTTTCTCAGCGGGGTTTTGGTCTCAGAAAGATTCTATCGTTAATTCTGAGTTGAAGAAACTTTTGAAAAGTTACCAGATACAGTTATGAATTCTACAGCTGATTCTACTGTTGCTAAATACACTAATGGATTTAAGCGGTTTGTTAAGTGGTCGGAGAAATATCCTGAAATAACTTGTATTTTGCCTTGCAATGAACTTTATGTTGCGCTTTATTTACAACATCTGATACAAAATTCTGCACATTATAGTACTGTAGAAGCCGCTTATTATAGTATCAACTGGGCTCACAAACTAGCAGGGGTTGAAAATCCATGCGTTAGTGATATAGTTTGTCATATTGTTGAAGGTGCTAAGCGACAACTGAATAGACCGATTGCAAAGAAAGAGCCTATTACACCTGATATAATTATTAAGCTTTTCAATAGATTTTCTGGTGATTTTAAAAATTTAAAAAATTTAAGACTTTTGACAATGTGTGTTTTAGCTTATACTGGATTTTTAAGGTATAGTGATTTATGTTCAATTAAAGCTAAACATATTATTTTTCATGATAGTCATGTAGAAATTTTTATTGAGAAAAGTAAGACTGATCATTATCGGAAGGGTAAAAGCGTGTTTATTTCTACTTTGAAAACAACATTTTGTCCAGTCAATCTTTTGTTGAAATATTTACAGTTAGCAGATTTAGATCTAAGTTCTGATATGTTTATTTTTAGAGGTCTTACTTATATTAAAGATTGTAATAAATTTGTTTTGAGAAAAGATAATAAATGTTTGTCTTATACAAGATCTAGAGAAATAGTTCTAGAGGCTTTAAATGCAGTAGGTTGTAACGCTTCAGAATTTGGGCTTCATTCTTTCCGAGCAGGAGGTGCTACAGTTTCTGCTAACAATGGTACCTCTGATAGACTGTTAAAATTACATGGACGGTGGAAGTCCGATTATGCTAAAGATGGTTATGTTTTAGCTGACATTGAAAAACGTTTATCTGTTTCTCAGAATTTGGGGATTTGATTTATTTTTAATTTGCTTGTTTATACTGTTTGTTTATACTTTCTTTGTGCATCGAAAATGGTCACTGCGCCTTACAGTATCATATATTAGTCTTCAGAGTTTCTGTTATCGCCTTTTTATGAGTACACAAAACTGAAATGTGCCGAGTTTTGTGCATAAATCAGATATTTCAAGTGTTTAGCACATAAATAATTTATGTTCGTTTGAACAGAGTGAATTTAGAACATAAATATATTTATTTGCGTTATGCGTAGTAATACATCATTAATATGATTAGTGAACCGGTTTGGCGGGTACTATATAAAGTCGTGAGGTGTGTTTGATAGGTTATCGAGGTTTGGGCAGTGACCGATTTAGATGCTTGAAGTTAAATTTTAATTATTGACATTAAGACTGTCATTTATTGTAACTGTTTATAAATAGTTTTGTTATGAAGTATTTTTATTATATTTTGTAGATTGCATGATGTCGATGGATCATTAAAAGAGTTTTTTTTGTTTGTTTGTTAATAAATTAATAAATAAAATGGTCACTGCGCCTTACAGTATCATATATTAGTCTTCAGAGTTTCTGTTATCGCCTTTTTATGAGTACACAAAACTGAAATGTGCCGAGTTTTGTGCATAAATCAGATATTTCAAGTGTTTAGCACATAAATAATTTATGTTCGTTTGAACAGAGTGAATTTAGAACATAAAGTACGGTAATTTGTATTATCTATATGATCAATTTTTATATTTAAAACAGTGCACACGAAAACATTATTTAATATGATATCAGAGTGTGAACTCAATCTATATCTATCATAGTCTGAACCTGATCCAGAACCATAGACGTCTGAGTCAGAGCTTGATCAATAACCAATGTTTGTATCCACCTTTTTTAATGAAATGTATTGGCATGGATATGTCAATTTTTTGCTTACAAGTAAAACGAATAAAAAACCATAAAAAGATGAAAACCATTTTCAATCCAGAAAATAAAACTGTATCAACTTTCAGCTACTCGTGCAGAAAGCAGAGGACATACAGAAGTAAAATGGTGTTCATGTAAACCGATTAACCTTTACAAACCAAACCATGTTAAGATGAAAATTGTTTGATAGATCTCACATCCGGATACTGAGCCATGTTAACTAAGAGAATTGATTGTTATAGTTTATAAATAAATGTTCTCTCATATACACAATTCTGCATTTTTATCAGCTTAACCTCAAATTATGGTTGGATTTATGTAGTGTAGACAACAAATAAACGCATTGACTTGCACTGCTTTCGTAGTTTTTTTGTAGCCGTGTCTGTTATGTCCACCATGTTTCCAATAGGCCGCATGCCCATATCCACTCCTATGTCGTCCGTGGCCTAATGCATTAACTATTTTGCTATACATTTTAAAATATTATATTATTTTAAATTATGTCCAATCTCACATTTTACAATATTTGGTCAAATACTATATTTGTAATTGTCTATATTTGATGTCAGCTAATTTTATAACAAATAGTCTGTACATGAAATCACAACACCTGCAAAACAATGCTTTTAATTTTCTGAAAAAGTTACTGTTATTGACGTAATCAACTTTATATAAGTATAAGTCAAACTTATTACACTATATAAAGATCTCAAAGAACTCGTAAAATACAGTACCATTGTAACAGTATATCATTATAAAATAACTTCGCCAGACGTGCCTCATCGCGACGAATCAGTGGCATCAAAACTAAAAAAAATATTGTAACACCAGATAATAACAATTTTTAACGGATTTATGAACACATTTCTCAAATGTTATACACACTCCAGTCATTCTACAAACTGCAACTTGGTATTTGATTGCTAGACATAATAAATCTGTATGAAACATTCTTTTTAACAACGCCATTCCATGGCCGCCGTGACCACCATGATTGTACCTAACCACTACGGAAACAGCGTTAAAAGTCAAAGCAAGGAAGACCTAAAATAAGTATACGACAAACAAATAATGTCATTTTTTTAAAATTATTATGAAAACCAATCCCTACAATATTGACATGTGAAAGATAGAGATCAACAAAGAATATATTACATTGTCTTACAATCTAGAATTATTTTGAAAAATCATTCAGAATAAGAAACGTCTTGATCATAATTTGGACACGCGCCTTGCACGCCAAACATTCTGACATAAAGTAAGCTTATCGTAGACACTACAAACGGCTAAATTCTCCGTCCATTCTACATACCTTTTCAGTGGTTATAAAAATTGTGTTGTCTTTGGTTCATGCCCTCTTTTCTTACATCTGTTGCTTCCTTTATTGCTAGTAATCTTATTCTCGTCCTGAATGTATCTACTATATTCTCGCCAGATGTTAAACAAACTCAAATTCAATCAATTAATAATATTATAATATAACTATTTTTTTATTCAAGATAAATAATGTAAACTTGTATACATACATAAAAATTGCGGATTTGTACTCAATTAGATTACACCATTTTGGTTTCCTATTTTATAACATTTTGTCTATTGCAAATGTAAACAAACACAACTTATGAGAATTGAAACACAGGCAATAATTCGTTTCATGTTTGTGTCTCATATATCTACTTACCTATCCTCTTCGTGCCTAGTAACACATAAGGCTAAATCCAGTCTTCTCCATTATGGTCTGTCCATGGCAATCTTCTCTATTTTTGTTTTTAGTTTAAACATATTTTATTTGCTCAAATTTGCAAAAAGGATACGACACAAGTTAGACAAACTTATGAAGTCTTCTCCAAATATACAATATGTTGCAAAAGAACATTTATGGAGCATGCATACAATTTAATACAAATTGTATTATTTGTGTAAGATAAGATCTGTTCAATACATGAGATAAATGGAATGTACCAGGAAAAAAAATAATAGCAAAGATAAACGAATAATTAGAGAATAAGGGGTTGTAATGAATTGTTTGCTTCAAGAACCCTGTGTACAATGTATTAATCAACGTGGAATCTTTCTGACCCTCTGATATACTCAAATACATGTTTAAAAACTTGTTTGTTCTGCTCGCTGGACAACGGGTTACCACATGTTAAAATTTTTAAATTTATTGGACAATAATAGGTCAGCTAGGAAAGGTTCTCAAATAATCTGTCTCTAATGATGGTATATTTAGAACATGCAAAGAAATAATGATACGAATCTTGACGGTTAGATCCAAAGCGACAGAATGGGTGAGAAATAATATTAAATCTGTAACGAATAGAATCGACAATACGGTTTTACATATCCAAACTGTTCCACTGTCGATTAGTTGATGATATATATGATTCGTTAGTCAGGGACAGTCTACAATAAGGAGTCATTATGTTATTTCTGTTACGCAAGGCAAACACCGTATAGTTGATGGTATTAGATTACACAGATATGTTGGTGCAGAGTTATGTTGTATATTATAAAACATTTGTAGCTTTCTACGTTTCCTACGCTCGGCTAAAAGGCTCCCACCCAGTTTCAGTATAAATAATAGTTGTATTAGTAAAACTTGGTAGGCCTGTGACAATTCGAGCAACCTCTAACTGCAGTAGCTCGAGTTTATTACAGTAACCCACACCAACGTCGTCCCAAACTTCACACTCATACTCGAAAAGTGGTCTTATAAAGACTGAATACAGTTTTTCTAGATTTTAACGATTAAGTTTGTATTTAAGCTACTCTAGTACATTTAGGTGCGTTGAAAGACTACATATAATATTTTCAATATGTATGTTCCACTTAGCATCACTGTCTATGTTTTTCCCATCTTTCATACTTCACTCTCTTTGTATCGTCTTCATGCTTCTCTAGGTCGTCCTCTTCTCTTTTCCATCTGCTTGTGTCCATTTTAAAGCTATTTTTGTTATTGAATTTTGGTCTTTTCTTATAACAATTTAAATTGTCTCTGATGATGTATCATATGCATTGTTGTCCTGCTCATTTAAAAAGACCGTTGTTTGAGATTTTCTTTGGCCAGTATATCTTTCAGATTTTGCACAGTCACGTGGAATGGATACCTTACAGTCTTTGGCTGACTTTTGTGTCAGTATTCATCATTCTGAGTCATGTAGTAGAATGGATACGATCTTGCTTTGGTATAATCGGATTTTAGTGTTTTCCGTGATGATGCTGGATCTGCATATTTCATTAATTAACTTTATCGATGGCGGTGAAGGGTGGAGTCGCATTGTCTTTGTTTTCTTTTTTTATATTAATCCTATCTGCTTCGAATTCATGTAAAGATCGCTAGTTTTCTTCTGCAGATAGTCTCGTGTTGAGGACAGAAGTGCTTCGTCGTCTTCAATGTCGATGTCTTTCAGCATTGATGTAAATGTCCACTCGAATTCATTGGTTGCATAATGCATCCTTGAGATGTTGAACTGATTTGATGTATTATTGATATGTAGCATATTGCATGAGAAATTGTTGCAAAACATTTAATTATATGTACAAGTTTTTCTGGGCATCCATATGCTGCAAGTATCATCCACAGACTATCTCGGTAAATGCTATCAAAGACCTTCTCAAAATCAATGTAGTTTATGTGGACTCTACTATTCATAAGGTGAATATGTGATCAATGCAGCTTGCTCTGATGTGAAACCTGCCTGTTCATTCCTGATGTTTTCATCTATTGAATTTTTAAGTCTAATACATACAACATGACTTAAAATTTTACTTGCCACAGATAACAAGATTATGCCCTGCCAGTTATTACATTCAGTCTTATCTTCTTTCTTGAGAAGCTGTATGTCTCTTATATGGAGGCAAATAAATAAATTACAAGCAAAATCTTATTTAATTTTTCGTTGTTACTTAAATAGGTTAAAATGTTTATTTTAAAGTTCGGTATAATAAAAGTTTAGTAGACTTATTTGGCATAAATACAAATTTAACATATTTATTTTGTCTAGAATGAAAACAATCATTCGAAACAGCAATCTTTTACATCACACAACTACTGTTGGTTTGAAAATTTGGGTTAACAAAAGAGAGATAATGATTATATTTAATCGGTTTGGCTCTTAATACATTTTACATTGACCTAAATTAATAACATTAACTTCATAATGTTAGAAAATCATCCTGAATTGTAAGACAGTTCAATATATTCTGCTGTTAATAATTTTTCGTACAAATGTTAATATTGTAGATATTATTTAAATCATAACAATTAAAATTACAGTGTGTATTTGCTATATACTTATCTTAAGTCTTCCTTGTTTTGGTTGATAACGCAGAAACCGCAGTGGTTAGGTACAATCATGGACGTCACGGCGGTCATGCAGGTATGTTCATGTTTTATTAAAAGATTTTTTGAAAATAATTCTTCTGTCTAGCAACCAAATACCAAGTTTCTGATTTGCAATCTGCAGATACCATTGGCCTGATTGTGTATAAAATGTTTACACTATGTCGATAAAATTGTTATACATCGTAATAACCTGGTCTTACAATAATTTGTTCATTTCGTTTTAACGAGGAAGAAGGCACGTCTAGCAAAGTAATTATATAATATTTTTTTTATACTGGTTTTATAATATTTTATGGTATCTTTGTGATATTTACATTACTTTATAATTTTGACTTATACAAATGTGGATTTATGACGTAGAGAAAAGAAACTACTAAGAAAATTAAAAGGGTCGTTTTGCATCTGTTACGTTTTCATGTATGAAATATTTGTAAGCATTTCGCTGACTTCCAATATTGACTGACACAAATAGAATTTTACCAAATATTGTAAAATTTTATATCGGACATTGTTTAATTTAAAATAATATCATATTTACATATGTGTAGAAAACTAGTTTATTAAATACAATGTAGGCCGCGGACGACATAGAAATGGATATGGACATGCAGCCCACGGATATGGGGTAAGTCAAGAAGGTATTTATATGTTGTATACGTTGCCTAAATCAAACCATTATATCAGGTTAAGCTGATACAAATACAGAAATTTTTGTATGAGTGAATAAATAATTGTACATAATAGCAAACAAATATTTTTCTTGTTACCATATTTCAGTATCTAGATGTGAGATCTATCAAGCAATTTTTATCTTAACACGATTTCAAATGTACTGTTTTATTTGTTGACTTGTGCACCCTTTTTATGCCCTTTGGTTTTTAATGATGGCTTATGTTGAATGTTTTATATGGATATATTTCAAATGTCTTGATCAATGGTGGTTTTAATACTTTCGTTTGTTTGAACTTCCTATAGGTAGGCAGACAATTGACATATCTATGCCAATGAATTTCAACAAAAAAGGTGGATACAAACACGCTTATAATGGTTATGGCTATGGATCAAGCTCATACTCTAACGTTATGGTTATGGATCAAGCTATTACTCTAACGGTTATGGATCAAGTTTAGATTCTGATAGCTATGGATCAAGTTCAGACTCTAATAGCTATGGGTCAAGTTCTAGCTCTAATAGCTATGGATCAAGTTCCTGCTCTAATAGTCATGGTTCAAACAGTTATGGATCAAGTTCTGGATCAAGCTATGAGCACAGAGCTGCCGTTGAAGATGCTGAAGCAACTTCAGCACCAGCATAAACGTTGTGTTTTAAATACATTGTATTATTATGATACATGATGCTTCTGTAATTTCCTTCATTAAAAGTGTTCCTATCACAATATTTTACACATGAGACAAGAACATATTGATAATCTTTTCTGTGCAACAATACAATATCATGTATAATAATATGTTGTCATTAATATATACGCACATACATATGATAATATAATTTTCCACAATAAAACATCGTATACAGCGGTCACATACATAAGATACAGTAAGGGTCTTCTAAAAGTCGAGGTTTCCTTCATTCTCTTATTAGAAGAAAAGAAAACAGCGAAGTTAACAAGAATTAATAAATAGAACAAAAATACTGACTTTTGATTGGTTAGAAAAGTTTTTTATCACAGAAGGAACAAATATTCGTCATGGGAACACGCACCCTTTGACATTATATATTACTCCGTGGAATCATTGCAGTTTGTGTATAGATTATGTTTCAAAAATGTAAAGTTACAAACATTAAATTGGTGAGCTTACTCTCATGATTAAATTTATTTATAAATATAACTAATAAATACGAAAATAGTTTCTCCATAGAGTGATAACAAGATTTTAATTGGACATTGAATATAATTAGCAAGGCTTGTTTTTATACAATTATAAGTTTTAAAACTTCGTTTACCTGGTAAACACACTACGTTACGTGACATTAATTAAACATGTTGGAGAAAAACAACAAAAACAATTAAATCAAATTTACGACAAGCAAGATCTTTCAATTTTACATATAGATATATTGATGACGTCCTTTAATTAACAACCCTCAATTTGCTGAGTGTAGTAAAAATTCGTTTTTATACGAATACAGAAACAAATCGGCAAGGAGTGGGGCACAGCTTGTACCCTTTGAAATTCCAATTGTTTGCTGAAAAACACATCTTTCAAAAGTGGCAAATACCGTATAACCGGTAATTTTTGAGGTGTGAAATTTTTGCGGATTGGGATTGAAATTTTGACATTTTATTTTTGCTGTTTTTTATTTTTGCGGATTTACATCTTCAACACACAAAGAAATGTCGAGTTTTTATTTATGTTGTGTAACCTGATTAGCCCAGTGATTTGGGCTATGAGTTATGTTCCACGCTAAAGGAAAATCTTATTGAGCATGACAAGCTTCTGTTGTTTCCTGATATATGACTTGTGGTGGAATAAATTCACCTGTAAGTGTACCTAAAATAATGAAAAAAAGTGCAGAAAAAAACCCACAAAACAGGTAAAATAAAATGAGTTTTTTATTTATTGGGATTGCATTGACAATCATTTTCTGATAGAACTTGGTTAATACACGTGGAAAAGGACAGGTAGGTCTTTAATTGGAAATCGATTTTTACAGATAATAATAACGGTTAATAACGGATTAATTACAGTTTCTTGTATAAACATCCATTGTTTTATACAATAACAATAAAGGAAACAATTTTTGTGTTTTTGTTTCTTGTAGAAACATCCTTTATTTTGTATCTATGTGATGGACAATAACAAGAAAGGTAAAATTTATTAGTCTTTTTGTAGTGAATATTTTATTAAAACTCCGAAAACGAGAATACTATTCACTTCGCTACGATGATTTTTATTTACCACCGAGATAATTAATATACTAAATATCCCGAAGTTTAACAAAATATCGATCGACACAAGTTTGCGAAACTTCACCAATATTTACGAATAGGAATACTAAAAACTTTTTATGCGATTTTAAATTTTGCGGTCCGCGAAATAACGCAAAAATTAAATTACCGCAAAAATTACCAGTTATACGGTATGTTGTCCATCAAAAATCTAGCACAAACTACTATAAACCTGTTCTTTAACCTTGAGTTTTTTATTAGAAAAATAAACGTGCTGTTATAACCTAAAATTACATATTTGCAGGCATATGTGGATGCGAAGGCCTTCTGTATGATTTCCTTAAGACGGGATTTAGTTTATCTTGTGTCAAGGTAGTATAACGAGTTGCAAAATCTAAGATTGTAACAGTCGTATATAATATATGTAGCAAAAGCACAAACACAAAATGAGTTAAACAAATAAATAAAATATGTATACATTTTATAGTTTAAACGAAAAAAATTTAAAATTTATATCGACAATAACAACAGAGATATAATTCTATTTATATTTTACTATGCAAGATATATAATAATATAAAAAAGTGCTCAATTATTTATAACTTAAAATTATGAAGAAATATCCCCAATGAAAAAAGACAAACTTTTTTACAATTTAAAACTGTTTGGCTTTAAAACAGTTTACATCTTTGTAACTCCAAATATTAATGTAGATATTTACGCAGACAGTGAAATTCATCACCAGTTTCATATTTATTGCATCTTGTACACTGTATGTCTAGCTTAGGGGTATTCCTCTTTTTTTCAGTTTCAACTGGGATTCGTATGTTTTATAATCTAAGTCTTGATGTTCATATTATTCTATTTTCTTGTTACCTGATTACATAGTTTTCGAAACCAAACAATACTTTTTTCAAATGATCCTTAAACCATAATACGATCTATTAACTTCTTTATTCTTAATTAAACTTGCCGTTATAGGTAAAAACAAACACAGACATGGGAAAGATTCTATAACATCTAACTAAGCATCTTGAAGTGTAAATTCAAAGTTCATTAAAATATTTTTAAGTATACATTTTTAATATAGAATATTAAACAAAAACCGACAACTTTTCCCCTATTAGCAAATCATAATGAAATTGTGGGATCTTGATTTTCTTGAAATTACATTACCAGTTCATTCTGTCTGTATAAATCTATTCTAAAATAACATGACTTTTTCTCTGTAACAAACTACTCTATATATAGCTCATACAGACGACAACACTGGCCTTTAGTCTACTCCATAAACGTCACCAACAATATACTACGTTCAGAATTATTTTTTTAAATCCTCAACTACCCTCATTATGCTACAGTCCAGGATTAATGAAGCATCTACTGTTAGATATTATTAACCAGGGACGTGCTATGCTGATATGTATATCGAGTCTTGTTAACGTAGCAGTACCACGTTGTTCTGAAAAAGAACGTTTTGACTAATATTTTCGTTAAGATATTCGTTATCATTCCACTTTTTAATGCATTGACTTTATTGGTTTTTTTTCTTCCTACATGTTTAGTTAATGACATTTTGTTATTACATTTAATTTAACCTTAGATAAGAATAACAATTGCATGGTCATGTAACGTAGAGTGTTGGCCAGGTAAGCGGAAGTTTGAAAAATTATAATTGTATAAAAACTTGCCTAGCGGATTATATTAAACGTCCAATGGAAATCTTGTTATCACTCTAAGGAGAAAATATTTTCGTAGTTATTAGTTATATTTATAAATTAATTTAATCATGAGAATAGGTTCTGCAATTTAATGTTTGTAATTCTACATTTCTGAAACAAGATCTATACACAAACTGTATTTTGTCTGCGGAGTGATATATAACGATAAAGGGTGCTTGTTCCCATGACGATTTTTTGCACCTTCTCTGATAGAAAACTTTTCTAACCAAACAAAAGTCAGTATTTTCGTTCGATTTATTAATTCTTGTTAACTTCTCTGTTTTCTTTTCCTCTGATAAGAGAATGTAGGAAACCTAGATTTTAAGAAGACTCTTACTGTATCTTATGTATGTGACCGCTGAATACGATATTTTATTGTGGAAAATAATATAATCATATGAATGTGCGTATATATTAATGACAACAAATTATCATACATGATATTTTATTGTTAGACAAAAGACTGATCATTATGTACTTGTCTCATGCGTAGAATATTGTAATAGGAACATTTATAATGAAGGAAATTACAGAAGCATCATGTATCATAATAATACAATGTATTTAAAACACAACGTTTATGCCGGTGCTGGAGTTGCTTCGGCATCTTCAACGGCAGCTCTGTGTTCATAGCCTGATCCAGAACTTGATCCATACCTGTCCGAACTTGATCCATAGCTATTAGAGCTGGAACTTGATCCATACCCATTAGAGCTGGAACTTGATCCATAACCATAACCGTTAGAGTCAGAGCTTGATCCATAACCATAACCGTTGGAGTCAGAGCTTGATCCATAGCCATAATCATTATAAGCGTGTTTGTATCCACCTTTTTTGTTGAAATTCATTGGCATAGATATGTCAATTTTCTGCTTACCTATAGAAAGTTACAACAAACAAATGTATAAAATCACCTTTGATCCAGACATTTGAAATATACCCGAGTATAAAACATTAAACAGAAGCCATTAATAAAAAGCAAAAGCAAAAAAGGGTGCACAGGTCAACCAATTAAACCGTACATCCCAAATAGTGTTAAGATCAAATTTGCGTGATAGATCTCACATCTAGATACTGAAATATGGTAACAAGAAAAATATTTGTTTGTTATTGTGTACAATTATTTATTCGCGTATAGACCAGATTTTATTTTTATCAGCTTAACCTTATATAATGGTTTGATTTATGAGGTGTTAACAACATAAAGATACCTTCTTGACTTGCACTGCTGTCGTAGTTTTTTCCAAAGCCATGTCCGTTATGACCGCCATATCCCCCATAACCGTGGGCTGCATGTCCATATCCATTCATGTTTTGTCCATAGCCTATTTAAATAAACTATTTTGCTATAGATATGTAAATATAATATTATTATAAATTAAACAATGTCAAATCTTACATTTCACAATACTTGGTAAAATACTATTTGTGGCCGTCTATATTTGAAGTCAGCGAATTTCTAATGCTTTCAATTATTTTGTACATGAAAACAGAACAGCTGCAAAAGGATGAATTTAATTTTTTTATTAGCTTTTTCTCTACGTCAAAAATCCATATTTGTGTAAGTGGAAAGTATGAAGTCATATAATTATCACAAAGAACCCGTTAAATATTAAATCACCATTATAAAACAGAATATCATTATATAATTACTTTGCTAGACGTTCCATCTTCCTCGTGAAAACAAAATGAAACAATATTGTAAGACCAGATATTTACGGTGTATAACAATGTTTTTGACATAGTTTTATTTTATACACATTCCGGCCAATGGTATATACAAATTGCAAATCAGAAACTGCTATTTGGTTGGTAGACAGAAGAAGCACATACCTGCATGACGGCCGTGACGTCCATGATTGTACCTAACCACTCCGGCAACTGCGTTATCAACCGAAACAAGGAAGACCTAAAATAAGTAGAAAACAAATAACACTGTAATTTTAATTAATTGATTTAAACAAAATCTACAATATTCACATTTGAACGAAAAATTATCAACAGCGGACTATACTGCATTGTCTTACAAGTTTGGATGATTTTCTAAAACCATTCAGAATAAGACACCATGAGCATAAGGACTGAACGTCTTTATCATAAATGTGCCACGCACATTGCACGCCAAAGACCCTTTTTGATATTCGAACATAAAGTAGGCTTCTTGTAGCCACTACAAAAGGCTTAATTGTCAGCCACTCCATAATTATCCATACATTTTCAACATTTATCAACATTATGTTTTCTTTGGTTCATCCCGTTTTTCGTGTATTTTTCTTTTGTTTGCTGTTATTGTTAACACACTTGCTTTCGTACTGAATTTATCAAATATATTAATAGAATATGTTGTTAATATTTTTTTTCATTCATGATAAATAATGAATATATGTACCAATACATAAAAAACGGATTTTGTACGCTATTAATTACAACACATTGTATTACTACTTTTTAACATTTAGTAGCAAATGTAAACAAAAACAACTTACCAGAATTGCAACACAAGCAATAATTCCTTTCATCTTTGTGTCTTATATGGATGGAATCGAAATCTTAAAAGAATAAAAGTAAGATCTTTTTTATGTTTGGGTATTGTCAAAATAAAATACCAATACCTAATTCTTCTGAGAGAATTTTAGTAGTTTTATTTGTTTGTTTTAACATTTTAACCAAAATGCAAAAAAATAGTTTTTCGCATAATAAATATGGGTAATAATTTTTTTTAAGTCAAATATTACAACATATTAAAGGTTAGTTGACATTTAACCATGTTTGTTTTGCGTAAAACGCTAACACATCATAGTTTTATCTACTTTAGAATAAAAACAAACATTTGTTGGCTTGCTCATTCCGGTTAATAACGAAGGATAGGTATGTCTAATACAAGATTTTACGTCAACCTAAATGAACAACGTTAACTTCATAATATTATGTTCATCATATGCGTGCTTTCACAGTGGAACGTCTTACTTTGTACAGGATATCACTCCTTTACACAACATCTAAACAAAAACTCTTGTAAACGGTTTATCAGAATCACTGTTACTTTCCTTCAAAATTATTAATTCTCGTCACGAAATTCCGTTGCAAATTATATTGTGTCGAACCTGGTCGATATAAAGTTCACCTCAAATGCGAAATTATATCAATATATACAAAAATGAGACTATTTTTTAACATTTACAATCAAAAGTTAACGTCCTACATTGATATCACTTCTTCGTGTGCAGTGTTTTGAATACAAAAGTTGACGATATAGATGTAAACTAATTAATATTAAATCTTACCGTACCTTCAACTTGTTAAAATTAGGCCTCTGACTTCTGTTTGTACTACACCGATTGCAAAACCCCCTATTTATATGATTGACGCCCAGCATTCTTTTATTACAGCTGTGCTACCTTAGAGTACAAAATTTGTAAAAACATTATTTCTAATATTTTTTTTCCTTAACAGTTTGTATATATCACGAAAATACTACATTATTTGTTTCAATCTAAACAAATGTTGTTTTAAAAGTGCAAATTTTCATTTTATTCATGTAAAATTTTACATAAATTCAGAGTTTCCTAACATCGTGATTTAGAATATAGCCATTCGAGTTAAATAATAACTCACGTTTTACATTATTATTTTACAAAACTATTGAATTACTTCGAGCGGAACGTTGTGACGATCGAATCATTTTTCAAATTTGTACACGTATTAAAAACAGAATTCTAATTTGGGAGTTAAATAAAGGATATATCGTTATTGTTAAACCAGCATCATAAGAATGGTGAGAATTATGATTATCTTCTGGGTTGGGTAATTAAAAAGTATTAAGCCAAAGTGTGACGATCATAGTCAATTCTTAGAAGCAATATATTATATACAGATTGCCTCTCTTCACTACCCATACTCTATCTGTCTAAAATCCAACAGGGCAAAACATACTTTATAAAAAGATATTTAAATTTTAATAACATAAAACTAAAAAGATTTTAATAGATATAACCCAACTTACAAGCATAGTTTCAATATAGAACAGAAACAATAACTAAAAACTGCTTGAAGTTTTATTTTTTTTACTCTTTTTGTAGAATTTAGAGATAAAGTTTTTAACTCAAAATAACAAACAACATAAAATATGAATGGTAATATGAATGAATTGGAATATGAATGGTAAATTAAATTTAAACAGTACAGCTAATGTCTATCATTTAATGGATGGACAAGACTTAATCAAGATAAATAAAAAAGAACTGGCCGAAACATTTGCTCAACACTCCTCCGCTGAAAATTAAATTCGTATTTTCGTCGAATCAAAATTCAAACAGAAAACTCAAAACGTAACTGTCAATCGAAAAATTTCTGAGATTACAATAAATAATTTTCTCTGGAAGGGATCCAAAATTACTTTAAACAAATCTCACAATTCCGCATGTGACCCAAATGATACCAATTGCCAACTGTCCAAACATCTGCAGCAATTTTCTCTCCAATGCTTCTGAATCGCCTTTACAGCATTTCGGAAACCAACTGGGGTGCTAAATGCGATGTTTTATTTGATTCAAATTAATTGCTGGTTCAATCTAAATTGGATTACGATTACTTTATTTATGGTTACGTTTGCAGGTCATATGTCAAAATCATTGATACTGTTCATCATAAAGGATAGCAACTACGCCTTGTAGCTTTTCGAACCAAATCCGTTCAAAGTTTATACAAAGCAATCAAAGCGTCTTGAACCAAAGAAATATTAAGCTCGGTTTGGAATAACTAACAAAATTAAAGGCTTATCCTGGAAATATTTCCCCACTACTTTGTTTTCAAACCTCTTTACAAACCTTTTTTAACCTAAAAGCATTAAATAAAATTACAACTTTAGGTTTAAAAATAAAAACTCTATTGAAAACAAATCTGGAGTAAATTTAAATGCAATTGCCACCATGGAAATTTTAAACAAATTGGTTAAATCCGAAAATTACATTTATTTAAGACCTTAGAAGATTTAAAAGTCACCCAACCCTATTTTTACAATATCAATTGCATGAAATTAAAGACACCATCAATAAACTAGCCTCTTACATACTCTAGAAATAAACTCATAAAAACTACCAACTAGAATCTACGACAAACGCGACGACTTCAACTTTCCAATTGTCCACATTCCAGCAGCCCCAACGTATTGTGTGGTTACTCTTTCTGTTTTTTGTGTTTGTAGTTCGCTGTGTATGTTTGTCTATATCCAGATTACACTACTGGCCGAAAGAATTACTGTAAATACCAGTTTCAGTCGTTTTTCGTCTGTCACTGACTGAGATTGACTGCCAATATATGCAAGAATGTCTGTAAAAACTCCAAACGTAAGGTCAGACAATAATTTTCACAGTAATGTTCAGTCATTTTATGCCTGTCATAGACCTATTTTGTCCGTCGCAGACATTTTTCCGTTGGCGCAGTCAAAATGTGTCGGTTACAAATATTTTTAATTTTTATTTGTTTTATGAAAATGTTCGGAATTAAAACAAAAAAGTCTCTACTTAGAAATTTTCCGCTCGATACCTTACGATTACAAATGTTTAACGCCTGGAAATTATTATTATATTTTTGTAACACCGGTAGATTAATTTTCTAAATGTCAAATTAGTTTATGAAAATATTTCGAATTCACACACACGCATACACACACTCACCCTCACATACACACGCACACCCTCACACACACACACACACCGGGCGTTTCCGATTGAAAGAAGGGCACAGGTGGTTAATAGATAATCCCGCCTCACTGATCAAGGTTCACGTGTTTTAAACACTGGGCGGCATTATTCGCTGTTTATCGTAAATCCGGTCAAGTTTTAATACCGTGTAGTTTATAATCGGAACTTTCTTCTATGTAGTTAGTGCAGTTGTGTTTGTTATTGATCCTCAGTAGAGTGAACACATTACACAGGTGGCCGGTAATTACCAATGCAAAAATAGGTCAATAAAAATGTAAATACCTTTAAAACTACAAAATAAAAAAAACAAATTTGGTAAACTATATACATGCATTATTTTTATATTTTTTTATATGTTGTTTGTTGTGATTACTGTTATCCTTCATGTTGTTAAAGCACTTTTTAACTTGTTAGTACACTAATTAGTAGTTTTCGGTATTTCTACGGACCCAAATACATTTATGTTCAAAATTCACTCTGTTCAAACGAACATAAATTATTTATGTGGTAAACACTTGAAACATCTGATTCATGAACAAAACTTGGCATATTTCAGTTTTGTGTACTAATAGAAAGGCGATAACAGAAACACTGATGACTAATATAGGATACGTTAAGGCGCAGTGACCATTTTATTAATTAATTTATTAACAAAAAACACTTTAAAATGATCCAGCGACATCATGCAATCTATAAAATATAATAAAAATACAAAACTATTTATAAACAGTTACAATAAATGACAGTCTTAATGTCAATATTTAAAATTAAACTTCAAGCATCTAAATCGGCCACTGCCCAAACCTCGATAACCTATCAAACACACCGCACGACTTTATATAGTACCCGCAAAACCGGTTCACTAATAATGTTAACGATATATTACTACGGATAACGCAAACAAATTTATTTATGTTCCAAATTCACCTTGTTCAAACGCAAATAAATTATGTATGTGCTAAAAACATGAATATCTGATTTATGCACAAAAAATCAGCACATTTCAGTTTTGTGTAGTCATAAAATGGCGATAACCGAAACACTGAAGACTAATATATGATACTGTAAGGCGCAGTGTGTTCTTGTTCTGTCCACGTTTTGAAAATACAGGTAACAAAGTTGGTGGGCAGAACAGGAATTATATTAATTAGATCTAATTAGAGAATAATGGATTAAAAATTATAGTTCTTTTCAAAATATAAATAAATATCAAACATATATATGTGTCATTATTTATTGTTTATATATCTTGTAAAAAGCATTTATCACAGAGAACATCATTAGATAATAGAATGCAACTTTAGTTTTGGGTTTTAATAGCTATCTAAATAACAATAAATAATAATACATACTTAAGGTTCTTTAATATAAAACATATTTATATTTTTATATATCTAAGCATTTATTACAGAGAACATCATTAGATAATATAAAACATATTAATTTTTATAACAAATTTACAAACAATTAATTTTAAAAGTTATTCCAGGCGAAGTAGATGTGAAGCTGCATCCGAGTATTGTTCCACATCCACGCTGTCATCTTCAAGTCGTTGTTTAAGTTGGGTTAGTCTGCTATCGATGGTTCTGTATTTCTTTGCCTTTGGTCGTGTAGTGTTTCCGCAGTCGATCTGGGTGCGGGTAATCTTGTTTGCTGCCTGTATCTCCTTGAAAACTCTGATGATGGTAAAGATGTTTGGGTGGGCATGATGTACTTCATTCTTCATCAACTGTTGGTACAAGTGGGAGGACTGCTGCACGTCGAACCAGTATGGTCTCTAACGCCACTTTGAA
The DNA here is from genome assembly GCA_944474755.1 of Limnoperna fortunei. Taxonomy (NCBI): domain Eukaryota; kingdom Metazoa; phylum Mollusca; class Bivalvia; order Mytilida; family Modiolidae; genus Limnoperna; species Limnoperna fortunei. Next base: position 68,656,523 of record OX104112.1, read on the forward strand.
AACATTGCAGTTTTGACAGGCACGTGATCTGAAGTACTTAAATGAATACCTTAACCACTAGTGCTTTACATATGTCCTGTATTTAGTGGAAGAAACAGCCCTAGATGGTGACCCCGGGGAATACTGTGCGTGCCGCGTTCAGGCGTTGTGTTTCGCTGTCTCGAAGTCTGTGAAAATAATGTTTGGTCGGAAGTTGAGTTGAAGCTGTTGCATGGACAGTCTTTAATTGTACATCTCCAGTAGGTTCTCTCTCCACGGTTGTTTTTGACGCTGTAGATGTAGCCTCTGTATGCTAGTTTCTTGCTGCGTACGAATTGTACTTGGACTTGTGCATGTGCCATGGTGTCTCAAATATACAGTAACTGATTTGACCTTAGAGTTTTCCCGCTTTTAAGACTGCTTTACAGCTTTGACACTGTTCAGAAGTTAATAAGTTTTCCTTTGATACTGAGCAGTAATCATATTTACCTGATTTATTTACTAATTACTGATTTATTTACTAATTATGCTAATTATGAAACAGACTATAGAAACTAAAACAACAATCACACCAATTAAGTTTACACAAGACTAGTGGGCAGAACAAGAATATAAAATTTAAAAAGTGGGCAGAAGTGGAATAAACCATTTCGATGCACAAAGAAAACAAAACCAGTATAAACAAGCAAATTAAAAAAAATTAAATCCCCAAATTCAGAGGACCAGATTAACGTTTTTCAATCTCAGTGAAAACATCACGATCTTTAGCATAATCTGACTTCCACCATTTATGTAATTTTAACAGTCTATTAGAGATGCTGTAGTTGGCAGAAACTGTAGCATCTCCTGCTCGGAAAGAAAGAAGCCCAAATTCCGAAGCGTTACAACCTACTGCATTTAAAGCCTCTAGAACAATTTCTGTAGATCTGGTCTAAGACAAACATTTATTATCTTTTCTCAAAACAAATTTATCACAATTTTTAATATGAAAAGATCTCTGAAAATAAAAACGTTAGATCTAAATCTGCTAACTTTAAATATTTCAACAATAGATTGACTGGACAATATGTTTTTTTTAAAGTAGAAATAAACACGCTTTTATTCTTCCGATAATGATCGGTCTTACTTTTCTCAATACAAATTTCTACATGATTATCAAGAAAAATAATATGTTTAACTTTAATGGAACATAAATCACTGTACCTTAAAAATCCAGCATAAGCTAAAACACACATTGTCAAAAGTCTTAAATCTTTTAAATTTTCAAATTACCAGAAAATCTATTGAAAAGCGTAATAATTATATCAGGTGTAATATGCTTTTTCTTTGCAATCAGTCTATTTAGATATGTTTAACTTTAATGGAACATAAATCACTGTACCTTAAAAATCCAGCATAAGCTAAAACACACATTGTCAAAAGTCTTAAATCTTTTAAATTTTCAAATCACCAGAAAATCTATTGAATAGCTTAATAATTATATCAGGTGTAATAGGCTTTTTCTTTGCAATCGGTCTATTTAGATGTCTCTTAGCACCTTCAACAATATGACTACCTCTATCACTTACGCATGGATTTTCAAACCCTGCTAGTTTGTGAGCCCAGTTGATACTATAATAAGCGGCTTCTAGAGTACTATAATGTGCAAAATTGTGTATCAGATGGTGTAAATAAAGCGCAACATAAAGTTCATTGCAAGGCAAAATACAAGTTATTTCAGGATATTTCACCGACCAAATTAACAAACCGCTTAAATCCATTAGTGTATTTAGATACAGTAGAATCAGATCTAGAATTCATAACTCCATCTGGTACGTTTTCAGAAAGTTTCTTAGACCAAAACCCCGCTGAGAAAAGTGTCTGCTATTACAAAATATATAAATATTTATACTAGAAATTGTACAATAAATATAAAATATATACATGTATATATAATTAACATACCTTAAAATCAAAGCAACAAAATCGGTCATGTGACCAAAAATGAACCAAATTTGTCCAGTGACCCATGTCTCAAACGGTCCGGTCACCAATAAACAAACCACCCACTAGCTTCATCATACAATATTAACTGCAAAAGAACAAAACTGATCTTAAATTTCGCATTAGCAAATAAAGAAGTTTTATTTTCTCTAGCGACTAAAATTCTGTTAACTTCAGTAAACTCTAAAACCTCCTTTACCCAGTGTTTATAATGCATCTCGCTTGTAAACAATAAACGCCAAAACGGCGCAGAGTGCCACTTTGGAACAATCAATGTACCCTGTGCGGAACAATTGATCAAATATATGATTAATGTATTTACTTGCTAAACTAACAGGAGGATACCAGTTATTATCAAGCTTCCAGTTGCATCGATAGAATTAGCTAACGGATTCAAATACAAGGAATTAAACTTGCTCAGTTCGTGTTGTCCATGTTAGCAAAACGATCAACAGTATGTGGATTTTTATTTACCACCGAGATAATTAATATACTGAATATCCCGAAGTTTAACAAAATATCGATCGACACAAGTTTGCGAAACTTCACCAATATTTACGGATAGGAATACTTCAAACTTTTTTATGCGATTTTAAATTTTGCGGTCCCCGAAATAACGCAAAAATTAAATTACCGCAAAAATTACCAGTTATACGGTATGTTGTCCATCAGAAATCTAGCACAAACTACTATAAACCTGTTCTTTTACCTTGAGTTTTTTATTAGAAAAATAAACGTACTGTTATAACCTAAAATTACATATTTCCAGGCATATGTGGATGCGAAGGCCTTCTGTATAATTTCCTTAAGACGGGATTTAGTTTATCGTGTGGCAAGGTAGTATAACGAGTTGCCAAATGAGTTAAACAAATAAATAAAATGTGTATACATTTTATAGTTTAAACGAAAAAAATTTAAAAGTTATATCGACAATAACAACAGAGATATAATTCTATTTATATTTTACTATACAAGATATATAATAAAAAAAGTGCTCAACTATTTATAACTTAAAATTATGAAGAAATATCCCCAATGAAAAAAGACAAACTTTTATACAATTTAAAACTGTTTGGCTTTAAAAAAGTTTGCTTCTTTGTAACTCCAAATATTAATGTAGATATTTACGAAGACAGTGAAATTTATCACCAGTTTTATATTTATTGCATCTTGTACACTGTATGTCTAGCTTAGGGGTATTCCTCTATCTTTCAGTTTCAACTGGGATTCGTATGTTTTATAATCTAAGTCTTGATATTAATATTATTCTATTTTCTTGTTACCTGATTACATAGTTTTCGAAACCAAACAATACTTTTTTCAAATGATCCTTAAACCATAATACGATCTATTAACTTCTTTCTTCTTAATTAAACTTGCCATTATAGTTAAAAACAAACACAGATATGGAAAAGATTCTATAACATCTAACTAAGCATCTTGAAGTGTAAATTCAAAGTTCATTAAAATATTTTTAAGTATACATTTTTAATATAGAATACTAAACAAAAACCGACAACTTTTCCCCTATTAGCAAATCATAATGAAATTGTGGCATCTTGATTTTCTTGAAATTGCATTACCAGTTCATTCTGTCTGTATAAATCTATTCTAAAATAACATGATTATTTCTCTGTAACAAACTACTCTATATATAGCTCATACAGACGACAACACTGGCCTTTAGTCTACTCCATAAACGTCGCCAACAATATACTACGTTCAGAATTATTTTTTTAAATCCTCAACTACCCTCATTATGCTACAGTCCAGGATTAATGAAGCATCTACTGTTAGATATTATCATCCAGGGACGTGCTATGCTGATATGTATATCGAGTCTTGTTAACGTAGCAGTACCACGTTGTTCTAAAAAGAACGTTTTGACTAATATTTTCGTTAAGATATTCGTTATCATTCCACTTTTTAATGCATTGACTTTATTGTTTTGGGGTGTTTTTCTTCCTACATGTTTAGTTAATGACATTTTGTTATTACATTTAATTTAACCTTAAATTAGAATCCCAATTGAATGGTCATGTAACGTAGAGTGTTGGCCAGGTAAACGGAAGTTTGAAAAATTATAATTGTATAAAAACTTGCCTAGCGGATTATATTAAACGTCCAATGGAAATCTTGTTATCACTCTAAGGAGAAAATATTTTCGTAGTTATTAGTTATATTTATAAATTAATTTAATCATGAGAATAGGTTCTGCAATTTAATGTTTGTAATTCTACATTTCTGAAACAAGATCTATACACAAACTGTATTTTTTCTGCGGAGTGATATATAACGTCAAAGGGTGCTTGTTCCCATGACGATTATTTGCACCTTCTCTGATAGAAAACTTTTCTAACCAATCAAAAGTCAGTATTTTCGTTCGATTTATTAATTCTTGTTAACTTCTCTGTTTTCTTTTCCTCTGATAAGAGAATGTAGGAAACCTAGATTTTAAGAAGACTCTTACTGTATCTTATGTATGTGACCGCTGAATACGATATTTTATTGTGGAAAATAATATAATCATATGAATGTGCGTATATATTAATGACAACAAATTATCATACATGATATTTTATTGTTAGACAAAAGATTGATCATTATGTACTTGTCTCATGCGTAGAATATTGTAATAGGAACATTTATAATGAAGGAAATTACAGAAGCATCATGTATCATAATAATACAATGTATTTAAAACACAACGTTTATGCCGGTGCTGGAGTTGCTTCGGCATCTTCAACGGCAGCTCTGTGTTCATAGCGTGATCCAGAACTTGATCCATAACTGTTTGAACCATGACTATTAGAGCTGGAACTTGATCCATAGCCATTAGAGCTGGAACTTGATCCATAGCTATTAGAGTCTGAACTTGATCCATAACCATAACCGTTAGAGTCAGAGCTTGATCCATAACCATAACCGTTGGAGTCAGAGCTTGATCCATAGCCATAACCATTATAAGCGTGTTTGTATCCACCTTTCTTGTTGAAATTCATTGGCATAGATATGTCAATTTTCTGCTTACCTATAGAAAGTTACAACAAACAAAAGTATAAAATCACCTTTGATCCAGACATTTGAAATATACCCGAGTATAAAACATTAAACAGAAGCCATTAATAAAAAACAAAGGCATAAAAAGAGTGCACAGGTCAACCAATTAAACCGTACATCCCAAATAGTGTTAAGATAAAATTTGCGTGATAGATCTCACATCTAGATACTGAAATATGGTAACAAGAAAAATATTTGTTTGTTATTGTGTACAATTATTTATTCGCGCATAGACCATGTACAATTATTTATTCGCGCATAGACCAGATTTTATTTTTATCAGCTTAACCTTATATAATGGTTTGATTTATGAGGTGTTAACAACATAAAGATACCTTCTTGACTTGCACTGCTGTCGTAGTTTTTTCCAAAGCCATGTCCGTTATGACCGCCATATCCCCCATAACCGTGGGCTGCATGTCCATATCCATTCATGTTTTGTCCATAGCCTATTTAAATAAACTATTTTGCTATAGATATGTAAATATAATATTATTATAAATTAAACAATGTCCAATCTTACATTTCACAATACTTGGTAAAATACTATTTGTGGCCGTCTATATTTGAAGTCAGCGAATTTCTAATGCTTTCAATTATTTTGTACATGAAAACAGAACAGCTGCAAAAGGATGATTTTAATTTTCTTAGTAGTTTTTTCTCTACGTCAAAAATCCATATTTGTGTAAGTGAAAAGTATGAAGTCATATAATTATCACAAAGAACCCGTTAAATATTAAATCACCATTATAAAACAGAATATCATTATATAATTACTTTGCTAGACGTTCCATCTTCCTCGTGAAAACAAAATGAAACAATATTGTAAGACCAGATATTTACGGTGTATAACAATGTTTTCGACATAGTTTTATTTTATACACATTCCGGCCAATGTTATATACAAATTGCAAATCAGAAACTGCTATTTGGTTGGTAGACAGAAGAAGCACATACCTGCATGACGGCCGTGACGTCCATGATTGTACCTAACCACTCCGGCAACTGCGTTATCAACCGAAACAAGGAAGACCTAAAATAAGTAGAAAACAAATAACACTGTAATTTTAATTATTTTGATTTAAACAAAATCTACAATATTCACATTTGTACGAAAAATTATCAACAGCGGACTATACTGCATTGTCTTACAAGTTTGGATGATTTTCTAAAACCCTTCAGAATCAGAATAAGACACCATGAGCATAAGGACTGAACGTCTTTATCATAAATGTGCCACGCACATTGCACGCCAAAGACCCTTTATGATATTCGAACATAAAGTAGGCTTCTTGTAGCCACTACAAAAGGCTTAATTGTCAGCCACTCCATAATTATCCATACATTTTCAACATTTATCAACATTATGTTTTCTTTGGTTCATCCCGTTTTTCGTGTATTTTTCTTTTGTTTGCTGTTATTGTTAACACACTTGCTTTCGTACTGAATTTATCAAATGTATTAATAGAATATGTTGTTAATATTTTTTTTTCATTCATGATAAATAATGAATATATGTACCAATACATAAAAAACGGATTTTGTACGCAATTAATTACAACACATTGTATTACTACTTTTTAACATTTAGTAGCAAATGTAAACAAAAACAACTTACCAGAATTGCAACACAAGCAATAATTCCTTTCATCTTTGTGTCTTATATGGATGGAATCGAAATCTTAAAAGAATAAAAGTAAGATCTTTTTTATGTTTGGGTATTGTCAAAATAAAATACCAATACCTAATTCTTCTGAGAGAATTTTAGTAGTTTTATTTGTTTGTTTTAAAATTTTAACCAAAATGCAAAAAAATAGTTTTTCGCATAATAAATATGGGTAATAATTTTTTTTAAAGTCAAATATTACAACATATTAAGGGTTAGTTGACATTTAACCATGTTTGTTTTGCGTAAAACGCTAACACATCATAGTTTTATCTTCTTTAGAATAAAAACAAACATTTGTTGGTTTGCTCATTCCGGTTAATAACGAAGGATAGGTATGTCTAATACAAGATTGTACGTCAACCTAAATGAACAACGTTAACTTCATAATATAATGTTCATCATATGCGTGCTTTCACAGTGGAACGTCTTACTTTGTACAGGATATCACTCCTTTACACAACATCTAAACAAAAACTCTTGTAAACGGTTTATCAGAATCACTGTTACTTTCCTTCAAAGTTATTAATTCTCGTCACGAAATTCCGTTGCAAATTATATTGTGTCGAACCTGGTCGATATAAAGTTCACCTCAAATGCGAAATTATATCAATATATACAAAAATGAGACTATTTTTTAACATTTACAATCAAAAGTTAACGTCCTACATTGATATCACTTCTTCGTGTGCAGTGTTTTGAATACAAAAGTTGACGATATAGATGTAAACTAATTAATATTAAATCTTACCGTACCTTCAACTTGTTAAAATTAGGCCTCTGACTTCTGTTTGCACTACACCGATTGCAAAACCCCCTATTTATATGATTGACGCCCAGCATTCTTTTATTACAGCTGTGCTACCTTAGAGTACAAAATTTGTAAAAACATTATTTCTAATATTTTTTTTCCTTAACAGTTTGTATATATCACGAAAATACTACAATTTTTGTTTCAATCTAAACAAATGTTGTTTTAAAAGTGCATATTTTCTTTTTATTTGTAAAATTTTACATAAATTCAGAGTTTCCTAACATCGTGATTTAGAATATAGCCATTCGAGTTAAATAGTAACTCACGTTTTACATTATTATTTTACAAAACTATTGAATTACTTCGAGCGGAACGTTGTGACGATCGAATCATTTTTCAAATTTGTACACGTATTAAAAACAGAATTCCAATTTGGGAGTTAAATAAAGGATATATCGTTATTGTTAAACCAGCATCATAAGAATGGTGAGAATTATGATTATCTTCTGGGTTGGGTAATTAAAAAGTATTAAGCCAAAGTGTGACGATCATGGTCAATTCTTAGAAGCAATATATTATATACAGATTGCCTCTCTTCACTACCCATACTCTATCTGTCTAAAATCCATCAGGGCAAAACATACTTTATAAAAAGATATTTAAATTTTAATAACATAAAACTAAAGAGATTTTAATAGATATAACCCAACTTACAAGCATAGTGTCAATATAGAACAGAAACAATAACTAAAAACTGCTTGAAGTTTTATTTTTTTTACTCTTTTTGTAGAATTTAGAGACAAAGTTTTTAACTCAAAATAACAAACAACATAAAATATGAATGGTAATATGAATGAATTGGAATATGAATGGTAAATTAAATTTAAACAGTACAGCTAATGTCTATCATTTAATGGATGGACAAGACTTAATCAAGATAAATAAAAAAGAACTGGCCGAAACATTTGCTCAACACTCCTCCGCTGAAAATTAAATTCGTATTTTCGTCGAATCAAAATTCAAACAGAAAACTCAAAACGTAACTGTCAATCGAAAAATTTCTGAGATTACAATAAATAATTTTCTCTGGAAGGGCTCCAAAATTACTTTAAACAAATCTCACAATTCCGCATGTGACCCAAATTATACCAATTGCCAACTGTTCAAACATCTGCAGCAATTTTCTCTCCAATGCTTCTGAATCGCCTTTACAGCATTTCGGAAACCAACTGGGGTGCTAAATGCGATGTTTTATTTGATTCAAATTAATTGCTGGTTCAATCTAAATTGGATTACGATTACTTTATTTATGGTTACGTTTGCAGGTCATATGTCAAAATCATTGATACTGTTCATCATAAAGGATAGCAACTACGCCTTGTAGCTTTTCGAACCAAATCCGTTCAAAGTTTATACAAAGCAATCAAAGCGTCTTGAACCAAAGAAATATTAAGCTCGGTTTGGAATAACTAACAAAATTAAAGGCTTATCCTGGAAATATTTACCCACTACTTTGTTTTCAAACCTCTTTACAAACCTTTTTTAACCTAAAAGAATTAAATAAAATTACAACTTTAGGTCTAAAAATAAAAACTCTATTGAAAACAAATCTGGAGTAAATTTAAATGCAATTGCCACCATGGAAATTTTAAGCAAATTGGTTAAATCCGAAAATTACATTTATTTAAGACCTTAGAAGATTTAAAAGTCACCCAACCCTATTTTTACAATATCAATTGCATGAAATTAAAGACACCACCAATAAACTAGCCTCTTACATACTTCTAGAAATAAACTCATAAAAACTACCAACTAGAATCTACGACAAACGCGACGACTTCAACTTTCCAATTGTCCACATTCCAGCAGCCCCAACGTATTGTGTGGTTACTCTTTCTGTTTTTTGTGTTTGTAGTTCGCTGTGTATGTTTGTCTATATCCAGATTTCACTACTGGCCGAAAGAATTACTGTAAATACCAGTTTTAGTCGTTTTTCGTCTGTCACTGACTGAGATTGACTGCCAATATATGCAAGAATGTCTGTAAAAACTCCAAACGTAAGGTCAGACAATAATTTTTACAGTAATGTTCAGTCATTTTATGCCTGTCATAGACCTATTTTGTCCGTCGCAGACATTTTTCCGTTGGCGCAGTCAAAATGTGTCGGTTACAAATATTTTTAATTTTTATTTGTTTTATGAAAATGTTCGGAATTAAAACAAAAAAGTCTCTACTTAGAAATTTTCCGCTCGATACCTTACGATTACAAATGTTTAACGCCTGGAAATTATTATTATATTTTTGTAACACCGGTAGATTAATTTTCTAAATGTCAAATTAGTTTATGAAAATATTTCGAATTCACACACACGCACACACACACACACCCTCACATACACACACACACCCTCACACCCACACACACACACCGGGCGTTTCCGATTGAAAGAAGGGCACAGGTGGTTAATAGATAATCCCGCCTCACTGATCAAGGTTCACGTGTTTTAAACACTGGGCGGGATTATTCGCTGTTTATCGTAAATCCGGTCAAGTTTTAATATCGTGTAGTTTATAATCGGAACTTTCTTCCATGTAGTTAGTGCAGTTGTGTTTGTTATTGATCCTCAGTAGAGTGAACACATTACACAGGTGACAGGTAATTACCAATGCAAAAATAGGTCAATAAAAATGTAAATACCTTTAAAACTACAAAATAAAAAAAAACAAATTTGGTAAACTATATACATGCATTATTTTTATATTTTTTTATATGTTGTTTGTTGTGATTACTGTTATCCTTCATGTTGTTAAAGCACTTTTTAACTTGTTAGTACACTAATTAGTAGTTTTCGGTATTTCTACGGACCCAAATACATTTATGTTCAAAATTCACTCTGTTCAAACGAACATAAATTATTTATGTGCTAAACACTTGAAACATCTGATTCATGAACAAAACTTGGCATATTTCAGTTTTGTGTACTAATAGAAAGGCGATAACAGAAACACTGATGACTAATATATGATACGTTAAGGCGCAGTGACCATTTTATTAATTAATTTATTAACAAAAAACACTTTAAAATGATCCAGCGACATCATGCAATCTATAAAATATAATAAAAATACAAAACTATTTATAAACAGTTACAATAAATGACAATCTTAATGTTAATATTTAAAATTAAACTTCAAGCATCTAAATCGGCCACTGCCCAAACCTCGATAACCTATCAAACACACCGCACGACTTTATATAGTACCCGCAAAACCGGTTCACTAATAATGTTAACGATATATTACTACGCATAACGCAAACAAATTTATTTATGTTCCAAATTCACCTTGTTCAAACGCAAATAAATTATGTATGTGCTAAAAACATGAATATCTGATTTATGCACAAAAAATCAGCACATTTCAGTTTTGTTTAGTCATAAAATGGCGATAACCGAAACACTGAAGACTAATATATGATACTGTAAGGCGCAGTGTGTTCTTGTTCTGTCCACGTTTTGAAAATACAGGTAACATAGTTGGTGGGCAGAACAGGAATTATATTAATTAGATCTAATTAGAGAATAATGGATTAAAAATTATAGTTCTTTTCAAAATATAAATAAATATCAAACATATATATGTGTCATTATTTATTGTTTATATATCTTGTAAAAAGCATTTATTGCAGAGAACATCATTAGATAATAGAATGCAACTTTAGTTTTGGGTTTTAATAGCTATCTAAATAACAATAAATAATAATACATACTTAAGGTTCTTTAATATAAAACATATTTATATTTTTATATATCTAAGCATTTATTACAGAGAACATCATTAGATAATATAAAACATATTAATTTTTATAACAAATTTACAAACAATTAATTTTAAAAGTTATTCCAGGTGAAGTAGATGTGAAGCTGCATCCGAGTATTGTTCCACATCCACGCTGTCATCTTCAAGTCGTTGTTTAAGTTGGGTTAGTCTGCTATCGATGGTTCTGTATTTCTTTGCCTTTGGTCGTGTAGTGTTTCCGCAGTCGATCTGGGTGCGGGTAATCTTGTTTGCTGCCTGTATCTCCTTGAAAACTCTGATGATGGTAAAGATGTTTGGGTGGGCATGATGTACTTCATTCTTCATCAACTGTTGGTACAAGTGGGAGGACTGCTGCACGTCGAACCAGTATGGTCTCTAACGCCACTTTGAAAACATTGCAGTTTTGACAGGCACGTGATCTGAAGTACTTAAATGAATACCTTAAACACTAGTGCTTTACATATGTCCTGTATTTAGTGGAAGAAACAGCCCTAGATGGTGACCCCGGGGAATACTGTGCGTGCCGCGTTCAGGCGTTGTGTTTCGCTGTCTCGAAGTCAGTGAAGATAATGTTTGGTCGGAAGTTGAGTTGAAGCTGTTGCATGGACAGTCTTTAATTGTACATCTCCAGTAGGTTCTCTCTCCACGGTTGTTTTTGACGCTGTAGATGTAGCCTCTGTATGCTACTTTCTTGCTGCGTACGAATTGTACTTGGACTTGTGCATGTGCCATGGTGTCTCAAATATACAGTAACTGATTTGACCTTAGAGTTTTCCCGCTTTTAAGACTGCTTTACAGCTTTGACACTGTTCAGAAGTTAATAAGTTTTCCTTTGATACTGAGCAGTAATCATATTTACCTGATTTATTTACTAATTACTGATTTATTTACTAATTATGCTAATTATGAAACAGACTATAGAAACTAAAACAACAATCACACCAATTAAGTTTACACAAGACTAGTGGGCAGAACAAGAATATAAAATTTAAAAAGTGGGCAGAAGTGGAATAAACCATTTCGATGCACAAAGAAAACAAAACCAGTATAAACAAGCAAATTAAAAAAATTAAATCCCCAAATTCAGAGGACCAGATTAACGTTTTTCAATCTCAGCGAAAACATCACGATCTTTAGCATAATCTGACTTCCACCATTTATGTAATTTTAACAGTCTATTAGAGATGCTGTAGTTGGCAGAAACTGTAGCATCTCCTGCTCGGAAAGAAAGAAGCCCAAATTCCGAAGCGTTACAACCTACTGCATTTAAAGCCTCTAGAACAATTTCTGTAGATCTGGTCTAAGACAAACATTTATTATCTTTTCTCAAAACAAATTTTTCACAATTTTTAATATGAAAAGATCTCTGAAAATAAAAACGTTAGATCTAAATCTGCTAACTTTAAATATTTCAACAATAGATTGACTGGACAATATGTTTTTTTTTAAGTAGAAATAAACACGCTTTTATTCTTCCGATAATGATCGGTCTTACTTTTCTCAATACAAATTTCTACATGATTATCAAGAAAAATAATATGTTTAACATTAATGGAACATAAATCACTGTACCTTAAAAATCCAGCATAAGCTAAAACACACATTGTCAAAAGTCTTAAATCTTTTAAATTTTCAAATTACCAGAAAATCTATTGAAAAGCGTAATAATTATATCAGGTGTAATATGCTTTTTCTTTGCAATCAGTCTATTTAGATATGTTTAACTTTAATGGAACATAAATCACTGTACCTTAAAATTCCAGCATAAGCTAAAACACACATTGTCAAAAGTCTTAAATCTTTTAAATTTTCAAATCACCAGAAAATCTATTGAATAGCTTAATAATTATATCAGGTGTAATAGGCTTTTTCTTTGCAATCGGTCTATTTAGATGTCTCTTAGCACCTTCAACAATATGACTACCTCTATCACTTACGCATGGATTTTCAAACCCTGCTAGTTTGTGAGCCCAGTTGATACTATAATAAGCGGCTTCTAGAGTACTATAATGTGCAAAATTGTGTATCAGATGGTGTAAATAAAGCGCAACATAAAGTTCATTGCAAGGCAAAATACAAGTTATTTCAGGATATTTCACCGACCAAATTAACAAACCGCTTAAATCCATTAGTGTATTTAGATACAGTAGAATCAGATCTAGAATTCATAACTCCATCTGGTACCTTTTCAGAAAGTTTCTTAGACCAAAACCCCGCTGAGAAAAGTGTCTGCTATTACAAAATATATAAATATTTATACTAGAAATTGTACAATAAATATAAAATATATACATGTATATATAATTAACATACCTTAAAATCAAAGCAACAAAATCGGTCATGTGACCAAAAATGAACCAAATTTGTCCAGTGACCCATGTCTCAAACGGTCCGGTCACCAATAAACAAACCACCCAGTAGCTTCATCATACAATATTAACTGCAAAAAAACAAAACTGATCTTAAATTTCCCATTAGCAAATAAAGAAGTTTTATTTTCTCTAGCGACTAAAATTCTGTTAACTTCAGTAAACTCTAAAACCTCCTTTACCCAGTGTTTATAATGCATCTCGCTTGTAAACAATAAACGCCAAAACGGCGCAGAGTGCCACTTTGGAACAATCAATGTACCCTGTGCGGAACAATTGATCAAATATATGATTAATGTATTTACTTGCTAAACTAACAGGAGGATAACAATTATTATCAAGCTTCCAGTTGCATCGATAGAATTAGCTAACGGATTCAAATACAAGGAATTAAACTTGCTCAGTTCGTGTTGTCCATGTTAGCAAAACGATCTACAGTATGTGGATTTTTATTTACCACCGAGATAATTAATATACTGAATATCCCGAAGTTTAACAAAATATCGATCGACACAAGTCTCCGAAACTTCACCAATATTTACGGATAGAAATACTTCAAACTTTTTTATGCGATTTTAAATTTTGCGGTCCGCGAAATAACGCAAAAATTAAATTACTGCAAAAATTACCAGTTATACGGTATGTTGTCCATCAGAAATCTAGCACAAACTACTATAAACCTGTTCTTTTACCTTGAGTTTTTTATTAGAAAAATAAACGTACTGTTATAACCTAAAATTACATATTTGCAGGCATATGTGGATGCGAAGGCCTTCTGTATGATTTCCTTAAGACGGGATTTAGTTTATCGTGTGGCAAGGTAGTATAACGAGTTGCCAAATGAGTTAAACAAATAAATAAAATGTGTATACATTTTATAGTTTAAACGAAAAAAATTTAAAAGTTATATCGACAATAACAACAGAGATATAATTCTATTTATATTTTACTATACAAAATATATAATAAAAAAAGTGCTCAATTATTTTTTTAACTTAAAATTATGAAGAAATATCCCCAATGAAAAAAGACAAACTTTTATACAATTTAAAACTGTTTGGCTTTTAAAAAGTTTGCTTCTTTGTAACTCCAAATATTAATGTAGATATTTACGAAGACAGTGAAATTTTTCAGCAGTTTTATATTTATTGCATCTTGTACACTGTATGTCTAGCTTAGGGGTATTCCTCTATCTTTCAGTTTCAACTTGGATTCGTATGTTTTATAATCTAAGTCTTGATGTTCATATTATTCTATTTTCTTGTTACCTTATTACATAGTTTTCGAAACCAAACAATACTTTTTTTCAAATGATCCTTAAACCATAATACGATCTATTAACTTCTTTCTTCTTAATTAAACTTGCCATTATAGTTAAAAACAAACACAGATATGGAAAAGATTCTATAACATCTAACTAAGCATCTTGAAGTGTAAATTCAAAGTTCATTAAAATATTTTTAAGTATACATTTTTAATATAGAATACTAAACAAAAACCGACAACTTTTCCCCTATAAGCAAATCATAATGAAATTGTGGGATCTTGATTTTCTTGAAATTACATTACCAGTTCATTCTGTCTGTATAAATCTATTCTAAAATAACATGATTATTTCTCTGTAACAAACTACTCTATATATAGCTCATACAGACGACAACACTGGCCTTTAGTCTACTCCATAAACGTCGCCAACAATATACTACGTTCAGAATTATTTTTTTAAATCCTCAACTACCCTCATTATGCTACAGTCCAGGATTAATGAAGCATCTACTGATAGATATTATCATCCAGGGACGTGCTATGCTGATATGTATATCGAGTCTTGTTAACGTGGCAGTACCACGTTGTTCTAAAAAGGACGTTTTGACTAATATCTTCGTTAAGATATTCGTTATCATTCCACTTTTTAATGCATTGACTTTATTGTTTTAGGGTTTTTTTCTTCCTACATGTTTAGTTAATGACAGTTTGTTATTACATTTAATTTAACCTTAAATTAGAATCCCAATTGAATGGTCATGTAACGTAGAGTGTTGGCCAGGTAAACGGAAGTTTGAAAAATTATAATTGTATAAAAACTTGCCTAGCGGATTATATTAAACGTCCAATGGAAATCTTGTTATCACTCTAAGGAGAAAATATTTTCGTAGTTATTAGTTATATTTATAAATTAATTTAATCATGAGAATAGGTTCTGCAATTTAATGTTTGTAATTCTACATTTCTGAAACAAGAGCTATACACAAACTGTATTTTTTCTGCGGAGTGATATATAACGTCAAAGGGTGCTTGTTCCCATGACGATTATTTGCACCTTCTCTGATAGAAAACTTTTCTAACCAATCAAAAGTCAGTATTGTCGTTCGATTTATTAATTCTTGTTAACTTCTCTGTTTTCTTTACCTCTGATAAGAGAATGTAGGAAACCTAGATTTTAAGAAGACTCTTACTGTATCTTATGTATGTGACCGCGATATTTTATTGTGGAAAATAATATAATCATATGAATGTGCGTATATATTAATGACAACAAATTATCATACATGATATTTTATTGTTAGACAAAAGATTGATCATTATGTACTTGTCTCATGCGTAGAATATTGTAATAGGAACATTTATAATGAAGGAAATTACAGAAGCATCATGTATCATAATAATACAATGTATTTAAAACACAACGTTTATGCTGGTGTTGGAGTTGCTTCGGCATCTTCAACGGCAGCTCTGTGTTCATAGCTTGATCCAGAACTTGATCCATAACTGTTGGAATCCGAACTTGATCCATAACTATTAGAGCTGGAACTTGATCCATAGCCATTAGAGCTGGAACTTGATCCATAGCTATTAGAGTCTGAACTTGATCCATAACCATAACCGTTAGAGGCAGAGCTTGATCCATAACCATAACCGTTGGAGTCAGAGCTTGATCCATAGCCATAACCATTATAAGCGTGTTTGTATCCACCTTTCTTGTTGAAATTCATTGGCATAGATATGTCAATTTTCTGCTTACCTATAGAAAGTTACAACAAACAAAAGTATAAAATCACCTTTGATCCAGACATTTGAAATATACCCGAGTATAAAACATTAAACAGAAGCCATTAATAAAAAACAAAGGCATAAAAAGAGTGCACAGGTCAACCGATTAAACCGTACATCCCAAATAGTGTTAAGATAAAATTTGCGTGATAGATCTCACATCTAGATACTGAAATATGGCAACAAGAAAAATATTTGTTTGTTATTGTGTACAATTATTTATTCGCGCATAGACCATGTACAATTATTTATTCGCGCATAGACCAGATTTTATTTTTATCAGCTTAACCTTATATAATGGTTTGATTTATAAGGTTGTTAACCTTCTTGACTTGCACTGCTGTCGTAGTTTTTTCCAAAGCCATGTCCGTTATGACCGCCATATCCCCCATAACCGTGGGCTGCATGTCCATATCCATTCATGTTTTGTCCATAGCCTATTTAAATAAACTATTTTGCTATAGATATGTAAATATAATATTATTATAAATTAAACAATGTCCAATCTTACATTTCACAATACTTGGTAAAATACTATTTGTGGCCGTCTATATTTGAAGTCAGCGAATTTCTAATGCTTTCAATTATTTTGTACATGAAAACAGAACAGCTGCAAAAGGATGATTTTAATTTTCTTAGTAGTTTTTTCTCTACGTCAAAAATCCATATTTGTGTAAGTGAAAAGTATAATTATCACAAAGAACCCGTTAAATATTAAATCACCATTATAAAACAGAATATCATTATATAATTACTTTGCTAGACGTGCCATCTTCCTCGTGAAAACAAAATGAAACAATATTGTAAGACCAGATATTTACGGTGTATAACAATGTTTTCGACATAGTTTTATTTTATACACATTCCGGCCAATGGTATATACAGATTGCAAATCAGAAACTGCTATTTGGTTGGTAGACAGAAAAAATCTGATCTAAAAAAAATTTAATCAACCAAGCACATACCTGCATGACGGCCGTGACGTCCATGATTGTACCTTACCACTCCGGCAACTGCGATATCAACCGAAACAAGGAAGACCTAAAATAAGTAGAAAACAAATAACACTGTAATTTTAATTATTATGATTTAAACAAAATCTACAATATTCACATTTGAACGAAAAATTATCAACAGCAGACTATACTGTATTGTCTTACAAGTTTGGATGATTTTCTAAAACCATTCAGAATAAGACACCATGAGCATAAGGACTGAACGTCTTTATCATAAGTGTGCCACGCATATTGGACGCCAAAGACCCTTTTTGATATTCGAACATAAAGTAGGCTTCTTGTAGACACTACAAAAGGCTTAATTGTCAGCCACTCCTTAATTATCCATACATTTTCAACATTTATCAACATTATGTTTTCTTTAGTTCATCCCGTTTTTCGTGTATTTTTCTGTTGTTTGATGTTATTGTTAACACACTTGCTTTCGTACTGAATTTATCAAATATATTAATAGAATTTGTTGTTAATATTTTTTTTCATTCAAGATAAATAATGAATATATGTACCAATATATAAATAACGGATTTTGTACGCAATTAATTACAACACATTGTATTACTACTTTTTAACATTTAGTAGCAAATGTAAACAACTTACCAGAATTGCAACACAAGCAATAATTCCTTTCATCTTTGTGTCTTATATGGATGGAATCGAAATCTTAAAAGAATAAAAGTAAGATCTTTTTTTATGTTTGGGTATTGTCAAAATAAAATACCGATACCTAATTCTTCTGAGAGAATTTTAGTAGTTTTATTTGTTTGTTTTAAAATTTTAGCCAAAATGCAAAAAAATAGTTTTTCGCATAATAAATATGGGTAATAATTTATTTTTAAGTCAAATATTACAACATATTAAAGGTTAGTTGACATTTAACCATGTTTGTTTTGCGTAAAACGCTAACACATCATAGTTTTATCTACTTTAGAATAAAAGCAAACATTTGTTGGCTTGCTCATTCCGGTTAATAACGAAGGATATGTATGTCTAATACAAGATTGTACGTCAACCTAAATGAACAACGTTAACTTCATAATATAATGTTCATCATATGCGTGCTTTCACAGTGGAACGTCTTACTTTGTATGGGATATCACTCCTTTACATAACATCTAAACAAAAACTCCTGTAAACGGTTTATCAGAATCACTGTTACTTTTCTTCAAAATTATTAATTCTTGTCACGAAATTCCGTTGCAAATTATATTGTGTCGAACCTGGTCGATATAAAGTTCACCTCAAATGCGAACTTATATCAATATATACAAAAACGAGACTATTTTTTAACATTTACAATCAAAAGTTAACGTCCTTCATTTATATCACTTTTTCGTGTGCAGTGTTTTGAATACAAAAGTTGACGATATAGATGTAAACTTATTAATATTAAATCTTACCGTACCTTCAACTTGTTAAAATTAGGCCTCTGACTTTTGTTTGCACTACACCGATTGCAAAACCCCCTATTTATATGATTGACGCCCAGCATTCTTTTATTACAGCTGTGCTACCTTCGAGTACAAAATTTGTAAAAACCTTATTTCTAATTTTTTTTTTTCCTTAACAGTTTGTATATGTCACGAAAATACTACATTTTTTGTTTCAATCTAAACCAATGTTGTTTTAAAAGTGCATATTTTCATTTTATTCATATAAAATTTTACATAAATTCAGAGTTTCCTAACATCGTGATTTGGAATATAGCAATTCGAGTTAAATAGTAACTCACGTTTTACATTATTATTTTACAAAACTATTGAATTACTTCGAACGGAACGTTGTGACGATCGAATCATTTTTCAAATTTGTACACGTATTAAAAACAGAATTCTTATTTGGGAGTTAATAAATAAAGGATATATCGTTATTGTTAAACCAACATCATAAGAATGTTGAGAATTATGATTATCTTCTGGGTTGGGTAATTAAAAAGTATTAAGCCAAAGTGTGACGATCATGGTCAATTCTTAGAAGCAATATATTATATACAGATTGCCTCTCTTCACTACCCATACTCTAACTGTCTAAAATCAAACAGGGCAAAACATACATTATAAAAAGATATTTAAATTTTAATAACACAAAACTAAAGAGATTTTAATAGATATAACCCAACTTACAAGCATAGTTTCAATATAGAACAGAAACAATAACTAAAAACTGCTTGAAGTTTTATTTTTTTTACTCTTTTTGTAGACTTTAGAGACAAAGTTTTTAACTCAACATAACAAACAACCAAACAACATAAAATATGAATGGTAATATTAATGAATTGGAATATGAATGGTAAATTAAATTTAAACAGTACAGCTAATGTCTATCATTTAATGGATGGACAAGACTTAATCAAGATAAATAAAAAAGAACTGGCAGAAACATTTGCTCAACACTCCTCCGCTGAAAATTAAATTCTTATTTTCGTCGAATCAAAATTCAAAAAGAAAACTCAAAACGTAACTGTCAATCGAAAAATTTCTGAGATTACAATAAATAATTGTCTGTGGAAGGGCTCTAAAATTACTTTAAACAAATCTCACAATTCCGCATGTGACCCAAATGATACCAATTGCCAACTGTTAAAACATCTGCAGCAATTTTCTCTCCAATGCTTCTGAATCGCCTTTACAACATTTCGGAAACCAACTGGAGTGCTAAATGCGATGTTTTATTTGATTAAAATTAATTGCTGGTTCAATCTAAATTGGATTACGATTACTTTATTTATGGTTACATTTGCAGGTCATATGTCAAAATCATTGATACTGTTCATCATAAAGGATAGCAACTACGCCTTGTAGCTTTTAGAACCAAATCCGTTTAAAGTTTATACAAAGCAATCAAAGCTTCTTGTACCAAAGAAATATTAAGCTCGGTTTGGAATAACTAACAAAATTAAAGGCTTATCCTGGAAATATTTCCCCACTACTTTGTTTTCAAACCTCTTTACAAACCTTTTTTAACCTAAAAGCATTAAATGAAATTACAACTTTAGGTCTAAAAATAAAAACTCTATTGAAAACAAATCTGGAGTAAATTTAAATGCAATTGCCACCATGGAAATTTTAAGCAAATTGGTTAAATCCGAAAATTACATTTATTTAAGACCTTAGAAGATTTAAAAGTCACCCACCCCTATTTTTACAATATCAATTGCATGAAATTAAAGACACCACCAATAAACTAGCCTCTTACATACTTCTAGAAATAGACTCATAAAAACTACCAACTAGAATCTACGACAAACGCGACGACTTCAACTTTCCAATTGTCCATATTCCAGCAGCTCCAGCGTATGGTGTGGTTACTCTTTCTGTTTTTTGTGTTTGTAGTTCGCTGTGTATGTTTGTCTATATCCAGATTTCACTACTGTCTGAAAGAATGACTGTAAATACCAGTTTCAGTCGTTTTTCGTCTGTCACTGACTGAGATTGACTGCCAATATATGCAAGAATGTCTGTAAAAACTCCAAACGTAAGGTCAGACAATACTTTTTACAGTAACAGTCATTTTATGCCTGTCATAGACCTATTTTGTCCGTCGCAGACATTTTTCCGTTGCGCAGTCAAAATGTGTCGGTTACAAATATTTTTAATTGTTATTTGTTTTATGAAAATGTTCGGAAACAAAAAAGTCTGTACATAGAAATTTTCCGCTCGATACCTTACGATTACAAATGTTAAACGCCTGGAAATTATTATTATATTTTTGCAACACCGGTAGATTAATTTTCTAAATGTCAGATTAGTTTATGAAAATGTTTCGAATTCCGCAATAAAATCAGACACACACACAATGACACACTCAACACGCACCCTCACACACACACACACACACACACACACACACACACACACACACACACACACACACAACCCTTCTTTTTGGAAATCTTATTATCTTCTACATTTTTATAAAAAAGATTTCTGCAAACAAAGTTAAACAAAATATGATACATCGCTTATTTTATTAAGTTTTGTAGATAATTATTTTACAATTATAGTTAGCATAAATGTTTAGCTATTTTAATATAATATTTAAAAAAAATCAAATCATGTTTGTTTTCTATTGCTTAAAATATCCGGTAATTCAGTGAACATAATAAAGTTGTTGATGTCCACCGGGCGTTTCCGATTGAAAGAAGGGCACAGGTGGTTAATTATGTTACAGATAATCCCGCCTCACTGATCAAGGTTCACGTGTTTTAAACACTGGGCGGCATTATTCGCTGTTTATCGTAAATCCGGTCAAGTTTTAATATTGTGTAGTTTATAATCGGAACTTTCTTCCATGTAGTAAATGCAGTTGTGTTTGTTATTGATCCTCAGTAGAGTGAACACATTACACATGTGACTGGTAATTACCAATACAAAAATAGGTCAATAAAAATGTAAATACCTTTAAAACTACAAAATAAAAAAAAAAATTTGGTAAACTATATATATGCATTATTTTTATATTTTTTTATATGTTGTTTGTTGTGATTACTGTTATCCTTCATGTTGTTAAAGCACTTTTTAACTTGTTAGTACACTAATTAGTAGTTTTCGGTATTTCTACGGACCCAAATACATTTATGTTCAAAATTCACTCTGTTCTAACGAACATAAATTATTTATGTGGTAAACACTTGAAACATCTGATTCATGAACAAAACTTGGCATATTTCAGTTTTGTGAACTAATAGAAAGGCGATAACAGAAACACTGATGACTAATATATGATACTTTAAGGCGCAGTGACCATTTTATTAATTAATTTATTAACAAAAAACACTTTAAAATGATCCAGCGACATCATGCAATCTATAAAATATAATAAAAATACAAAACTATTTATAAACAGTTACAATAAATGACAGTCTTAATGTCAATATTTAAAATTAAACTTCAAGCATCTAAATCGGCCACTGCGCAAACCTCGATAACCTATCAAACACACCGCACGACTTTATATAGTACCCGCAAAACCGGTACACTAATAATGTTAACGATATATTACTACGCATAACGCAAACAAATTTATTTATGTTCCAAATTCACCTTGTTCAAACGCAAATAAATTATGTATGTGCTAAACACATGAAATATCTGATTTATGCACAAAAAATCAGCACATTTCAGTTTTGTGTAGTCATAAAATGGCGATAACCGAAACACTGAAGACTAATATATGATACTGTAAGGCGCAGTGTGTTCTTGTTCTGTCCACTTTTTGAAAATACAGGTAACAAAGTTGGTGGGCAGAACAGGAATTATATTAATTAGATCTAATTAGAAAATAATGGATCAAAAATTATAGTTCTTTTCAAAATATAAATAAATATCAAGCATATATATGTGTCATTATTTATTGTTTATATATCTTGTAAAAAGCATTTATTACAGAGAACATCATTAGATAATAGAATGCAACTTTAGTTTTGTGTTTTAATAGCTATCTAAATAACAATAAATAATAATACATACTTAAGGTTCTTTAATATAAAACATATTTATATTTTTATATATCTAAGCATTTATTACAGAGAACATCATTAGATAATATAAAACATATTAATTTTTATAAAAAATTTACAAACAATTAATTTTAAAAGTTATCCTAGGTGAAGTAGATGTGAAGCTGCATCCGAGTATTGCTCCACATCCACGCTGTCATCTTCAAGTCGTTGTTTAAGTTGGGTTAGTCTGCTATCGAAGGTTCTGTAGTTCTTTGCCTTTGGTCGTGTAGTGTTTCCGCAGTCGATCTGGGTGCGGGTAATCTTGTTTGCTGCCTGTATCTCCTTGAAAACTCTGATGATGGTAAAGATGTTTGGGTGGGCATGATGTACTTTATTCTTCATCAACGCTGTTGGTACAAGTGGGAGGACTGCTGCACGTCGAACCAGTATGGTCTCTAACGCCACTTTGAAAACATTGCAGTTTTGACAGGCACGTGATCTGAAGTACTTAAATGAATACCTTAACCACTAGTGTTTTACATATGAAGTTGAGTTGAAGCTGTTGCATGGACAGTCTTTAATTGTACATCTCCAGTAGGTTTTCTCTCCACGGTTGTTTTTGACGCTGTAGATGCAGCCTCTGTATGCTAGTTTCTTGCTGCGTACGAATTGTACTTGGACTTGTGCATGTGCCATGGTGTCTCAAATAGAACTGATTTGACCTTAGAGTTTCCTGCTTTTAAGACTGCTTTACAGCTTTGACACTGTTCAGAAGTTAATAAGTTTTCCTTTGATACTGAGCAGTTATCATATTTACCTGATTTATTTACTAATTACTGATTTATTTACTAATTATGCTAATTATGAAACAGACTATAGAAACTAAAACAACAATCACACCAATTAAGTTTACACAAGACTAGTGGGCAGAACAAGAATATAAAATTTAAAAAGTGGGCAGAAGTGGAATAAACCATTTCGATGCACAAGGAAAACAAAACCAGTATAAACAAGCAAATTAAAAAAAAATTAAATCCCCAAATTCAGAAGATTAGATTAACGTTTTTCAATCCCAGCGAAACATCACGATCTTTAGCATAATCTGACTTCCACCATTTATGTAATTTTAACAGTCTATTAGAGATGCTGTAGTTGGCAGAAACTGTAGCATCTCCTGCTCGGAAAGAAAGAAGCCCAAAATCCTAAGCGTTACAACCTACTGCATTTATAGCCTCTAGAACAATTTCTGTAGATCTGGTCTAAGACAAACATTTATTATCTTTTCTCAAAACAAATTTATTACAATTTTTAATATGAAAAGATCTCTGAAAATAAAAACGTTAGATCTAAATCTGCTAACTTTAAATATTTCAACAATAGATTGACTGGACAATATGTTTTTTTTAAAGTAGAAATAAACACGCTTTTACTCTTCCGATAATGATCGGTCTTACTTTTCTCAATACAAATTTCTACATGATTATCAAGAAAAATAATATGTTTAACTTTAATGGAACATAAATCACTGTACCTTAAAAATCCAGCATAAGCTAAAACACACATTGTCAAAAGTCTTAAATCTTTTAAATTTTCAAATTACCAGAAAATCTATTGAAAAGCTTAATAATTATATCAGGTGTAATAGGCTTTTTCTTTGCAATCAGTCTATTTAGATATGTTTAACTTTAATGGAACATAAATCACTGTACCTTAAAAATCCAGCATAAGCTAAAACACACATTGTCAAAAGTCTTAAATCTTTTAAATTTTCAAATCACCAGAAAATCTATTGAAAAGCTTAATAATTATATCAGGTGTAATAGGCTTTTTCTTTGCAATCGGTCTATTTAGATGTCTCTTAGCACCTTCAACAATATGACTACCTCTATCACAATAGTTAGCTATATCAGTTTTCATTGAAATTGCTCAGGCCATTACTGAGATCTGCGAACTGCATTTTATTCTTCAACAGCAGCCATGTTGAAAATGGCGGCCATTTTGAAAATTCCAAAATGGATTGCAAAACTTTATTTTGGAATTTTCAAAATGGATTGCAAAACTTTATGTCACCCTTAACATATTCCAAAGGTTTCATATTAATTGCTCATTGGATCTCAAGAAAATGTGCAGACAAGATTGAAGGGAAAGAAGAAAAAAGAAAAAGAAGAAAGAAGAAGAATAATAATAAGAAACCGGACAAAAACAATATGTCTCCCAAAACTTCTTTTGGGAGACACAATAAGTCTCACAAATCGTGAGAACTGTATATCGCTTAATATCATCTCTCGTTATTTAATTTTAAAAAATAAATTTGCCATAGGCTCGTTTATTATTTGTTGAAATTTTAAAACTCGAGATGGTATAAAGCTATAAAATATTCTCTCTCATTGTCAAAGATATAAATGTCTAGTTTTTAAATGAAAACATAACTAGTATTTTATCTGCAAAGCATCGAGTTTGCATTTTTATCGCCATTAAAGGGGACATAACATTATTAAGCAGTATTAGGTATGAGCGTTTTATTTTAACAAGATTACGCTTGTAAATTTTTTTCTGATTTTGAGTAAATTTAAAACAGCAAAATGAAAGTAATTATCGCCTGTGTTTCAATTCTCGTAAGTTGTGTTGTTTTAAATCTGATTAAATATATTAAATGTTATCAAGTTATCATAAAATCTAGTGTGATTTAATTTCGTACAAATCGGTTGTTATTTTTATGTATTTGTATGCGTTAAATAGGCTTGAACGAAATGCAGCGCTTAATTGTTTGCGTCAATGTCTGCTTAACGTCCAAATTTGGGACTAGAACACGTTTACAAACAATCAAAGAAAGCAACAGAGAACATAAGGGAAAAAGAGATGGACCAACAGAAAAGTTTTCCTTTTGTAGTTGCTACAATAAAGCTACCTTATGTCAAAATCTACAAAAAGGATCTTTGGTGTGCAAGGAGCGTTGCTAAATTACAATTAAGACGTTAAGACTTCTTGCTCATGGTGTGTAATTCTGAATGATTTCTCAAGTATCCTGCATTGTAAGACAATAATATACATTCTTGGTTTATAAATTTTTCGTACACGTTTTTTGCATAAAATTTGAGAATTTTTACGATAAAGCCGCTAAACACCTTTATTATCTAGTCTTACAATATTTTTTGTGTCGATGCCACTTGTACGTCTTAATGAGGAAGTGTTCACGTTTGCCATAGGGTGTGTCTTGTGATGTTTATATGTTGTGTATAGCTTAAACTTATACCAATGTGGATTTTAATTTTTATTTACATTAAGAACAGTTACTATTTATGCAATTAAAACATCGTTTTGCAAATGTTGTGATTTCATGTACGGACAATTTGGTAGCATTGTAAATTAGCCGATAACATTACAAAACTGCCAAAAATAGTAATAATTTAACCAAATACTATAAATATACGTTAGGTTTGGACAGTGATTAATTTTAAAAAATGAACACATGATATTTGAATATGTATAAAATAATAGTATTTTTTAAAAAGGCCATGGACGACATAGAAATTACTATGGACATGCAGTCCATGGATATGGGGGACATGGCGGACATCACTCACACGGCTACATAAACAATTACGACAACAGTGCAAGTCAAGAAGGTATTTACATTAATCAAAACTTTTATATTCAGTTAAACTGATAAAATAGCCGTATTTTGTCTAAAAGGGAACATATAGTTGTACATGGTAACAAAAAATATCTCTTAATTGTAACAACATTTCAGTAAGCGGATATGCGAACTATTGCACATATTTATCTTATACACTTTTTTGTACTGGTAACTTTGTATGTCTTTGGACTTCTGTATAGATGGATGATGTTCAATGGTTGATACATTTCTAATTTTTTGTAGATAATGTGCGGGTTACATTTTTGTATAATTATGTCTTTTAACTTTTGACAGGTAAGCAGAAAATTGACATCTTCATGCCAATGAATTTCGACAAAAAAGGTGAATACAAGCATTCAAATCACGGTTTTGACGGTTATGGTTATGGATCAAAGTTCTGACTCTAATGGTTATGGTTATGAAACAAGGTCTGACTCAGACGGCTTTGGTTATGGATCAAGTTCGGACTCGGATAGTTATGGATATGAATCAAGTTCAGACTATGATAGCTATGGATCAAGTTCCAGCTCTAATAGTTATGGATCAAGTTCCGGATCAAGTTCCAGCTCTAATAGTTATGGATCAAGTTCTGGATCAAGTGGCTATGAGCACAGAGCTGTCGTTGAAGATGCTGAAGAAACTCCAGCACCAGCATAAACGTTGTGTCTTAAATACAGTGTATTATGTTACATAATGCTTTTGTAACTTCATTTATTTACATTTGTTCTTATTACAATATTATACAATTGATAAATCTGTTTTGCGTTATATAAAATATCATGTATAAGAATTTATTGTCCTGAAAATATACGCACATAAATATACATATACTATGTTCCACTATAAAATATCGTTTACAGCGCTCAAATACCAAAAGTACAGCTAGATTCTTGTTAAAGTCAATAGAAAACATTATAAAATTACAAAAATTTCCACCCTGAATAACTGCAGAGTTTATAAACTTACAGAAAGCTTTTTTCCAGTTGATTATTGACTCATCAAAATTCAAAAATTTTAAAACATTTAAAAGGAACTACTAAGAAATAGAATCAAAAGACCGTTCCCTAAGAACTTACAAAATATAGAGTTTCACTTGTTTCCTTAATGGTTATTTTACCTTCCAAAATGTTTTGTTTATCTGAAGTAAGTTTTCTCAGTTGCATATTTTTCAACCCTTTTTCAATGTCCTGTAATTCACATCCTCTGTCTAGATCTCTACTTTCATACAGATATTGATAAAATGTGTTGACCTCCTTTAACATTTCAATTTGCTTTGTAACTATAAAACCATTTTCTTTTTCAACTTTGGGTATTATTTTACTGGTTAGATTCTTTGATTTTAGACCACAAACATAATAAGTACATTTTTCACCTCTTCTACAATGTACAATTTTTTCTTTTCTAAATATTGTAAAGAATCTTCCTCAACCTTTCCGTCTAAATCTGATATTTCCTTTGTTTAGTTCCTTTTTTGGTAGCATGTCTCCTTTTTTCTAGATGAAATATGAAGTAGATAAGCTTCTTATTTCCATTAAAAAGTTTCCAGAAATAATTAAATGTTTATTCTAAAATGAAATTTTATCAGTACCAACCTACTCTTTTTTATCTGCTTTATATACAAGGGCATCATATTTTGTTTATATCTAAACTGTTTGTGTTTACCATATTTGAGTTTTACTAAATATGTTCCATGAATGTTTATTTTGTTGACATTGAACCGTAAAATATTTAAATGTCATTAAGTTATTATGTGTTATACCTTATGGACATGGTGACCTCCTTTAAAATTCAGGTAATAACAAAATATCGAACAAAAAAAGACAAGCCACAATTCAAAATCCAAGAAACCGGCAAGCTTGAGAACCAACAGAAAAAATACAACAATGGCGAAACAACTAAGTTACGGCCATAGTAGGTGACGTGTTTGGATAATAGCCACGTTCCTTCCATGTAAGTGATATCTTTCTTGTGGTTGATCTCCATTATTGGTTGCCTTACCATTGGCATTTATATGTTACAACATGACCGACAATTAACGCAACCTATATTTTGTTTAAGCATAAAAACAATGACCAAACCTTTTCCTTAGTGTTCTTTTGTTTATTTGAATGATGTTTGAGTCGCGTCCAGTTTTTGTTGGGGGAGGAAGCCAGAGTACCCGGAGAAAACCCCGAACCTGGAAAACTGGCAATCCTTGTCAATTAAGATTGGAGTCGAGTACACATTACCCGCAGTGAGAATCGAACCCGCAATCTCAGTGCTGACAGACCACGTGATCAATAGTAGACGATCTACCTTAACCACTCGGCCACCGAGCCCCCAAGCCCTTAGTGTGTATATATTTGTAAATAAATGACAGTAAATTGTCTCTGTGTACACATACACTGGCGTTAATATATTGTGCACATAAAATGAAAGTAAAAAATTATATATTGATGCACCTTTTTTCAAAATATTACTGAGTAAATTTTCAGACCAAATACCAACACTATATGTGGTGCAAAATCATAATTATTTGTGTTTACTATAATATATGTTTGATATGTTGGTAAGTTCTAATTTTACTACCGATTCTATTCAGATTTAAGAAAAAAGAAAGCAGTGCGATTCATATTGCGTGAATTTACGTTTTTAAAAATATTACTGGGTAAATTTTCAGATCGACTACCAACACTATATGTGGTGCAAAATCATCATTATTTGTGTTTACTATAATATATTGTTTAATGTGTTGGTAAGTTCCAATTTTACTACCGATTCTCTTCAAATTCAAGAAAAAGGAAAGCAGTGCGATTCATATTGCGTGTTTGAAGATACAGATATCTATTTTCCTCTAAATTATAATTAAGTATATAAAATGTGCACCCATGTGATTAAAGATTCGATGAATCTGAATGTACAGTCCAACACTAAGTAATTAAATTATTTTGTAAAATTTATTTATGTCTTATTTTTTTTACTACTTTAACATTCAATAAAGGTATTTTCAGGTTATATTACAATGACAAATTTACTACATAGAGAAAGTGTTAAATTGTTGTTCAGAGTGCATGAAAAAAATGCACTTTTGATACAACAAATATTTAAAAGAAAAACACAATAAAAACTGAGCGGGCTTTCTTGTTTAGACTAATACAAAAATTTGAGAAAGAAAAACAATGCTTGAAATAATTTTTTTTAAATCTTGCACGCTAAGGTAGAACAGCTGTAATACAAAACTTCTGGCCGTCAATTATATATATAAGGTTTGATTCGGAATAGTCTACACAGACGCTCGCCGTCGGAGGCCTGATTTTAACTTATTAAAGGTTAGGTAAAATTAAATATAACTTATCAGCTACATGTATAACAGGAATTGACATTTCTCGAATAAAATTCATTAAAAACACTGCAAGTGAAAATTGACCGTCGTATGATATTTTTGTTGGACATGGACCCTTGTCTGATCCCAGTAAATTTGTTTTCCAAACAAAAGAATATTTATTACTTTATCACTCACTTCTGAACACTTTTGAAAATAGTCGATTTTTGCTAGTTTGGCCTTTAGTGTTTTGGCTCGATTTTATCCTACCTCATGACCATTATCTTGAAACCCAGATATTTCTGGTGGAATAGCGTTATCAAGAGGCGTATTATGTCATATCAATATCATTAAACCTATTCAGAGAAGTTTTAAAGTAATTAAAATGCAAAAACAGAGAAAAAACTGTTTTTATCTGTTTTTAGGCCAAATATATAAAAGTCCTGGTAACCACGGCAACCATTGAATAATTTTCTTCATTTTTGGACATGTAAAGACTATATATAAAGTTATATTGAAATCTTAGTCTTGTGATGTCCCAGCTATTGCCTGGTTTTCTCATGGACAGCCTCTTAAAGAATTAATAATGTTTTTGATGTTTGAAATATTTAACTCGATATGGTACATTGTAAATATAGTTTCTTTAAGGACAATACTAAAACCGCACGTACCTGAAACGTTCTAGCAACATAATACACATGGGGCTGCAAGACATGGTCTATTCTTGGGGATAAGCACAGTACATAGCAAAAGACAGAATTAGATGGCAACAACTTGTTGAAGCCTTATGTTCCATGGAGTCGACGAAGAGGATAAGTAAGTTAGTAATTTGAAGCCTCGGTGGCCATTTGTTTAAGGTAATTCGTCTATTATTGATCACGTGGTCTGTCAAAACTGAGGTTGCGGGTTCTAGTCTTACTTTAAGTAGCTTAAAAAATGCTGCAAGTGGAATTAAACATCATTCAAAGGAACAAACAAACACATTATTATTCGACAAGATGTAACACGACAGTGTTGTGGCTTTATAGTGTCAATTATCGAAATATATTTTTTATCCAGTCAGTACTTGTACATAGTTGTTTTTAATGCGTATGCTGATTTAGAAGTTTTCAGGTTGCGTTATAAGAAGAAGATGTTAAAGACAATTAAACTCTCTGCACTTATTTGTTCGTGTGACCGAATCAAAATGACAAGAAATCTATAACTGAAATACCAATATATAAAGTTTTAATTAGGTTTGTTTGTTTGTTTGTTTGAATGGTGTTTTAACGCCACTTTCAGCAATTTTTCAGCTATTTCATGGCGTCCAGTTTTTATTGGGGGAGGAAGCCGGAGTACCTGGAGAAAACCCCCGACCTGCGGTAGGAAAACTGGCAATCCTTGTCAATTAAGATTGGAGTCGAGTACACCCTGCCTGCAGTGAGAATCAAACCCGCAATTTCAGTGTTGACAGACCACGTGATCAATAGTAGACGAACTACCTTGACCACTCGGCCACCGAGGCCGAATTAGGTAGAATACTATAACAAACATGGACAAGACAATAAGAAAAAGAGGTAGATACCCTATTTAAATGTAATAAAACTAAGATGATGGATCGCATGATATGACCCATGTATGATATATTTATTACCAATATGCCGTGGTTTCATGGCCAGCAGACAAGGTCTAGAACAGAAAATTTGTAACACTTTATGGTTTGTGTAAAAATAATTAGAGACGGACAGGCCACATCAATACCTTATACGTTCCAATCTTCTAATCATTCCACCAAATTTCTGTTAAAATTCCTTTCAACAGTTTAAACAGAACAAAGAGGACTTCCAAATACAGAACACGTGTTGTTCCGGCAGTGGCATCAATACATGTGGATAGTTACCAATTCTTAATACAAAACAGTTATCTCAAGATCATGGTTTCTTTACCTACGTCACAAGGTCAAAATTTCTTTCCCCCAATAAAAACTGGACGCCACGATATACATGTAGCTGAAAAATTGCTGAAAGTGGCGTTAAACACCATGAAACAAACAAACAAACAAAACAATCTTTCCTAAAGTAACATTATAAAAATATCATAAATTTTAGCACTCTATGCATCCATCCCAAATATGCAGCTTACATCAAGACAAAAAAATCTCTTTAATGCAACATCCATTTCTGAAACACTCGGAATGACGCTTTATAAATACCTGGGAATTAATCATCATATATTTACTTTTTCATCACCAAACAATTTTATCTACTACAGTAAGACTTAAATTGACAAATTAGTCATTTTTGAGGGTTACATTTTTTATAACATTTTTTTATACTAATTTGTACCTCTTTTTGCCGACTTGTTGTACACCTTTAAAAGTCAGTTCCTTAACCGTAATAATCTTGAAACAGCGGTCATTTTTACCACTTTCCACCAACAATTTATTCGGAAATTTTCCTAATAAACATATCTTGCAGCAATATGAAATGTCTCTTGAAAAAAAGATCATAACTTGAAGGTGTGCATATGGGGTGTTTACATTTTGAAAATAGGGCCATATTAAAAAGCTCCAGTTTTGTTTTCGTCCTTTTGTGTAGTGGACCAATATATTTGGCAAACGTTATTTAAATTGTTTAAGAAACGATATATTTTTCTATTTAAACTAGCAGATCTTTGCTACGTATCTAACAATTCAAACATATATGTATAAATATAAAGGCTTGTTGTTTTATTGTTGAACACAAAATGAAGTACATAACAAGCAGGTGTTTGAAATATCAAGATTGTTGAATTCACATATTTTATTTGTTGTATATGATTTCTCTATAAACAACTGATTAATTTGTTTTCCTGTTTTTGCTAGCTTGTAGAACATTTTTTTCATGAAAATGACGATTACAACTAAACTTCCCGACTAGAAAAATGACAAAATACCAAATGACTCGTAGTTTTAAATTGAAACTTAAATTGGTCAATTTAATAGTAGAATAGTAGCTATTTTGGTATTTCATGTACAAACAGACCAAATCATCTGTAAAATGTACATTGAATATATTGACAACATACACCAGTTCTTCATTTTGAAAAAGGTTTAGCTGATTTCATAATAATAATAATAATAATAATTATTATTATTATTTTATTATTATTATTATTATTATTATTATTATTATTATTATTATTATTATTATTATTATTATTATTATTATTATTATTATTATTATTAAAGAACAACGTTTGAGCAAAGATATCAAACGAGACACAAAGCGTGTGATACAGTTCAGGGAGGAAGTACATAGTAAAATGAATAAGACATAACCTTCAGGGGAGCATTGTAAACAAGTGCATATGATTTTCAAAACAAGTTTTGTATTTGTTTTAATTCTGTCTTAAACCAGAAAACATTGTTCCGTGATTATACTGCAGTTGTGACGTATTTGATCAAGACAATGCAAAATCATATATTCAAAAAATTAGGGACTAATGTGTATTGTGGAACAGCTAAATGTATTTGGTTTTTTTTCTGCAAACTTTGTTTCGTGACATAAATTTAGTTTGGCGACATTTTCTTAAGATATTTGTACAATATACTAGTTCCCATTGGCGCACCGAACCCTATTTCTGTTCCGAGTTACAGAACTCTTTGTGCGTAAATAAACGTTGAAACCGTACACCATGTCACAATGAAGGTTATGCTCACATGATCAGTAATGAATTGTCAATTTGTTATTTTTCACATTGTGTTGTGTGCAGATCAGCTTTACTATAAGAGATAGAAAACTGAAACATTGACCAAATGCGTTTTAAATTATCATATATTTAGAATGACCCTTTGTAATTTTACCTTCATAAATTAAATTTATTTCAAAAAGCGATTAAATATATAACAAACTAACAGATCCTTAACTATTGGACATGATTGACCTTGACCTTAAAAGGTCACAATGTCAAAGGTCATATTCTTATTTGCAACAATGTGAGTTGTGCATATCAAAAATATTACTAAAATGTATACACTTTAAATGTCTTTAAGCGTCAAATAGATTTGCTGTAGCCATATTTATTGAACAATAATATTTACATTGGGTTTTCAATCTTTTAGTCTGATTTTCGTTGTCCTAGTCTGCACGAAAATTATCAAGAAGTAAAAGTTCAAAGTCATTTAAGCCCCTAAGTGTCATATTTTATAACTTGTTTTTTTTTAATTAATTTTATAAGATATCTGAAAGGTGTTTTCTTTTATTGTTATGTTGTTTAATAGATTTTAAATTATATATAAAGAAGATCAAGGTTATAATGCTCCACAATTTAATCTGCCCATTTAAACTGATATCTTTACAGTTTTAAGTTAGGGTCCCCGTAAAGAAAAGTAGAGTACGTCCTATAATCGTGCACAGGCTTTAACTGTTTTCACTGTTAAGATAGGTTTTAGATATTTAGCCTGTAGGTAAAACATTTCAAGGTGATATGTCGCGTACCACTGTAAGTGACATCTGATATGATTTTTTACCTTAAGGCCAAAAGAAAATTGTGTCGGGTATATAATTTTTCTTTCTTTTCAAGTAGGCATCTGATATCTGGTCTAGTAGATAATTTCAAGGTGACATGCCGCGTTTCATGATTGGTGACCTTTGACATCGCACTTTGACTTCACGTTCACAATATTGCTTTCGGAATGACAAATTTGTGTCCTGACTTATAACATTTTCAACTTTGACGTAGGCTCTTGATATTTTGTATGTGAGTAAATCATTTCAAAGCAACGTGTCATGTATAATGGTTGACGATGTCTGTCAAGATACCATCCACTGATATCTAGTTTAATTTGTTAATTTCTAGGGACAATTGCTAATATTAATTAGAGAATAAATTCAAATGTGATTTAACAAAGGTATGTTCTTTTCATTTGCTATAACTGGAAAGCCTATTGTTCGTCTGGTAGAATGAATGAACTTTTATTCTTTTACTATTTGTCTTATTGTGTTATAACTGTGGTGTTGCAAAAAAATTGCAGTTTGTCCGTATACTGAAAAACCACATCCAATTAGTATTGTTCACATATTACTGGCTCATACACACGGGTTGCTTAGCTCGCTAAAAAAACTTCACGGAATTGACAGTTACAATAAAAGTATAAACGCACCAAAGGCTCAATTCATCTACGATATGCATATTCAGTGGATCTTGAAATAACTAAATATGATTTTTTCTAGCTATTAGCGTACAGTAAATGAGTGATCATAATTATGGGATGCAGGACATCTTCCACCAATTTTCAAAATAGATAGAACATCTATGGTAAATTTAATAGCGTTTAATTTCCTTAATTTTTAAAATAATAGTGAATGTCTTATTCCTATATTATTGCTTCAATTGATTAATGGTTGAAATAAAAAGTTTTCTTATAAATGAGTTTGGTATTGACAAAAATAATGAAAATGAAATTTTTAACAAGGGAGCTAATTTTGACCACAAAATACAATGTTAGTACTTTTGACCAGTTTTTCATAAAGGACAAAAACTTAACTCAGGGACCCCTATTTTTCGTTTCATCACTAAAATGTATACCAATTGCCTGTCAATATATAAAAAAAATTAAACAGAGAGAATTTGTGTAATCTTTATTTTTAGTGCTTTTTATTCTTTTCTCTGAATAATCTATTAGAACATTTAAAATGTCAGTGATCAACCTTCAAAAATAGGTTCTGAAACACCTATTTTTTATTGTGAAAATGATAAATTGTATAACAAACTAACTTTATAGCGAATTTAAAGAAAAAAACATTGACGTTTTATTTTCAGTGAAGTGTCCTGCATCCCCCTAAATAAATACAAGATTGGGGACACGATATGAAATAAATACTAAAAGCAGCAGATTTTTTGAGTCAGAAGAAGATCGAATACATTACGTTATAAATATTCCGTATTGATCCGGTAAGGATAGAACTAGGTATGGATAAATACGCACGTTGAAGTCTGATATTTACACCAGGAACTAGTCCCAGTATACACAAATAAAAGTAAACATTCATAAGAGGAGATTACTGCTGCGACTATGATTGGCTGACTTCCTGTGTTGAATAATTGGTCGGAGAGTACTTTAAAACGACGATCTTTATGTTCCATTTGTTCAACACCAGATATTTTGGGGGCTGTCCTCAGATTCCTTGACGATAATATGTCTATATCTATTATGCACTTTGAATATTTCATATCACCTGGTGGTTTGGTTAAACTATTTTTAAAATGAGGGAGGTTTAGAGTGGATTTTCTGCCTCTTTTGTCAACAAGTAATGCTGTTATAAAACGCAGTCTGTTCTGAGAGAATAATACGCCTTTCTTTCAATGTTTATTTCAAGTTTTTAGTGAGTTCATTTGCGCCTAATGTTCTTAGATTTTGTTTCATTATGGTTCTTTTTACAACTGATATTGTTTAAATTGTGTGCAGACTTTTTAAGTATGAAAATTGATAAGTTTCATTAAGTTTTTATCTTTTGTTGACGTTTTTTTTTATTGTAGCATTTTTCTTTAAACCTATATTACTGTTGACAAAATAGCTTTCACGTAATAGCCGTAAACACAACTAATAGGCTTAGGGTTTTCACTTAAGGTTAAAACACAATTGGTTTATCTCCAACTTTAAAACTGTTTAGTAAATGCTATAGTCAACACTATTTAAAAATAATGTGTTGGGATGCCAACACAGAAGTCGCCCAAAATCCCCATGATTAGTATTGCGTTCCACTCTGGAGATTAAAATGTACCTACACATCAATTTCATTAAAATCGGAAAACGTTTAAAATTTGATGCGTTTTTGGCAGTCATTTTGAAACGCACAGTCGAAAAAATTTTCGAAGAGAGTTCTACTCGAAACACTAAATCTACCTCCACACCAAATTTTGTGCAATCGGGGCAGTTTAAATTTCATCGAGATCGGAATACGACACCAGACAAAAAAATATGTCTATTGAAACTTCGTTTAGGAGAAATAATAATAATTAGAAGAAAAAACCATGCAAAAACAATATGTCGTGAAAACTTCGTTTTGGGCGACTTAAATAATATGCATGTAGGTTATAATAGGAATAAAAGCTGTTTCGAATGAAATCATTCTTAAATGAAAAATACAAACTCAGTCAAGGCATTTAGGTAAAGTTTGTAAGTGAGTTGGCGATTTCATACATATGCATCGACGAATTCAGTAATATATGTTGTATTCCACCTATTTTTATTAT
Organism: Limnoperna fortunei; assembly: GCA_944474755.1. Taxonomy (NCBI): domain Eukaryota; kingdom Metazoa; phylum Mollusca; class Bivalvia; order Mytilida; family Modiolidae; genus Limnoperna; species Limnoperna fortunei. Next base: position 68,693,810 of record OX104112.1, read on the forward strand.
TTTAATTAGAAGGTTTTAAATCTAATCTTATTTCACTCGAATAAACTCGCTATTTTATGCAACTTATATTCATTAACTAGGATTCTATTAACCGTTTTATCTATGTCTTTAAAATGACATACGAACTTTGCCTCTTTGTCTTGGTGCTGAACATAGATAAAGTGAATATAAGCTATAGTGCCTTATATTATATATTCCCCTTAAGGAGTTACTATCACCAAACAAACGACTGAAACCGCTAAACTTGTTAGTTTTAGTGAGTTTTATAACAAACCTGTCCACATCTAAGACTAACAAAATGGGCAGATTGTTTGAGATTTTCCACATGCACAACACCTTGCCTTAAACAGATGATATTTTTAATTCTTTTCACAAAATATGTTGTAGACGTGAATTAAATAGAAACAGTTCTGAGCACACAATGTAGTAAACAACGATTCTTACACTATTATGTACATTTTTGCTTTTGTGTGATACACTTTTTTGTCGCATTGTTTATTCAGAGCCAGCATCGGTTTTGCATATTTTAATTATTATAACACGTTTTCTGAAGGTTATACCACAAATTGCTAAAATTTTGCAGACAAAAATAACACAGGCAAAACTAAAGAAAACTGTTGCAATGTTAATATTGAATTCCATAATGTAGAAAAAAACATAACAGTTATAAACAAAATCAAATCAGAATCCGTCTGCTGGCACTGCTGGAGTAGCGGCCTGGTATTCAGAGCTGCTGGAACTTGAGTTTGATCCATGATGAGATCAAGAATGTGATCCATAGCTGTGAGAGCCAGAACTTGATGAACTTGATCCATAGCTGTAAGAACCAGAGCTTGAACCGGAACTTGATCCATAGCCGTTAGACCCAGAGCTTGACCCGGAACTTGATCCAAAGCTTCGAGAGCCAGAGCTTGACTCGGAAATTGATCCATGATGAGATCCTGAATGTGATCCGAAACTTGATCCATAGTTATTAGATCCATGATGATATCCGTAGCTGTTAGAATCTGAACTGGATCGATACCTGTTAGAGTCGGAACTTGATTCATAATCGTTGGAACCAGAATTTGATCCAAAGTTGTTTGGTTCGGAATACGACCCATATGAATTACTGTCAGAACCAGAACCTGATTCATATCCATATTCTCCACTGCCATAAGCATGACTTTTTTTGTTAATGTTCATTGGCATCGATATGTCAATATTTTGTTTTTCTGTAATATAAATTTAACAGTATGATATTTAAATGTATGTAAAGGAGTTATTGCTTGTATTTTTCTGATATTTTAACTGACGTTTAAATTAATAGATCAGAATAAAACATCCACAACATGCGACAATTATGTTTACCTGAGGTTTTACGTATTGTTGGATTACAAAGGTCAAAATGAATTATAAACAAGTAAAACATGTTTAAAAATTTTTGTTTTCATTTCTAGTTACATACAAGAGTAAAATATTACCTCACTTGATAGGAAAAAACCTATTAAGAACAAAGTAAAATATTCGGCGACACATTAGATATTTGAAAAAAAAAACATAATACATCTTTGGACTAGTATGGAAATGTCGAAAGGGTGCCTATCAGTTTTGCTACAACACCCATCGTTCTAATTCACGTAAACCAATCAATATTATTTGACCTTTTGAAGAATACTAAAAACATCAGACTATCTCAGTTAGGTAGTAAACAAAGGTTTTTTAACTTTGAAACGTACAACAAAAGGACAATTGATATCTGAATTCTTAAAAAGTAACCTAAATTGGTAAGATGACCTGTCGGTACATATTGACCACAAGACAAGGGAAAAGAACACATTGAAGTTTAGAAACATCAGTGGTGAAAAATATGTTTACTCTTAAACTGCTGTTTAGTTTACTTTTATGAACTGCTGAGAACAGATAAGACTTGTGGTCATTTAAAAACTGTAAATAATTTAAAATGCACTGATAGATATGTAAGAAATATTATTGTGTAAGATCACTGCAGTACAGGAGAACAAAATAAGTTACGTTCGTCTGTACAAAAACTTTAATTTTACTTTAAATTCATTCTGCATAAAATTTGAGGTAAATGGTATACAAACGTTTTCACACAATGCAAGAGAAATTGATAAAGTTAACGTTTTAAGTAGAAATTTATGAATTGTTGCAGATATGTTTGAATTTTCTTGATTGTAAGATGGCATTACCTTGCACGCTTGAACTGCTATCTGAGTTTTTTCCGTATCCATATTCATTATGACCTCCATGTCTACCGTATCAGTTTCGTCTGCCGTGTCCATGATGACCACCATATCCTCTAATGCCATTTTCGTGGCCAGTATGTCCATAACCATGTCGTCCTAAATACAATGAATTTTTTCGTCTATGCAGATATTTTTTACTCAAATAGTTGCAAGGATTTCACTGTTTGGTCAAGTTATATTCAAGTTTACTCAATGAAGTAGTTATAGGATAATAAATTGGGCGGAGTGAATATCCAAAATATGATCACGAGTGCCGCATAACGCATCTGATTAAACGTTTAATCAGATGCTTTATGCGGTACGAGTGATCATATTCTGTTTATTCACGATGCCTAATTGATTATCTTTTTTATTATATAGATCAAAATTGTTTTCGTAAAATTTTAATGCTTAATCCTAAATTTTATGAACGGCGGATGAATATCTGTATAGTACAAAACCATTGTGACATTTTGGCGGGAAAAAACCCGAGAGTGAAAATAAACGATAATTTTCACATGTGATTTGCCGTGGTTTCTGTCATTCGGAAAATTCGATATTTCATCTCTATCTATATAATAAGGAAAGATCAATCAGGCAATAAATGGTTTTTTAATATGTTATATGAAAGGATGGGAGTAAGAACATACTAAAATAAGATATAAACCTCATTAAGTGATTTGAAATGTCAATATACTCAAAAATTGAAGTCTTTTTTGTCTTTTTTTTCACGTAAGCGTTACATTCTACGAAATTAACCCATTATTTTAACCAAAATATTTTTTTCAGAATCAAAGAATTACTAAACGTCTTTTTATATCCATGCTATTCTAAAGTATAAAAGAGATCTTTTCATCAAGCCAAAAGATAACGCAAAGAACTTACCGCCGTGACCATGGTGTCCATGTCGTGCATGGTGTCTTAAAGCTCCCGAAAATGCCTCGTCAACACACAGAAAACAGACATGAAAAACCATTAATTAGTAAATTTTAAAAAAAAGGCGCGATATATTGATTAATTTATGTAAAATAAAAATACGATATTGTTTATAAAATTGTTTCTTTAAATTAATTACGTCTGCATTAAGGATTTTTGCAAGATCTATGAACAGAGAATATAAAAATTCTACACTTCAAATACAGAACTGAAAATAAGTGATAATAAATTATTTGACAGAGTACATGTAAGCCAGTACAGGAAAATATCACAGAGAGAAATTTAGTACTAGTAACTTGTATTTATTGAGTGGAAACTGAGTAAGGTTGTATTTATTGAGTGGAAACTGAATAAGGTTTGCCAGTTTTCCTACCGCTGGTCGGGGGTTTTCTCCGGGTACTCTGGCTTCCTCTCCCAATTAAAACTGGACGCCATGATATAGCTGTAAAATTGCTGAAAATGGCGTTAAACATCATTCAAACAAACAAAACAAACCGAATAAGGTGCAAATGTTATACATGTAGAACGCTAAATCTAGTGAGATTTTATTATTCTTAAATTTTGCACCGACTAATAATTGACAAAATAATAAAAACGAAACAGTTACGAGTATTGATACACTTATGATTACCCCTTTCATGTTTTTCTTTTTTATGGACACAAATACACAATAACATTTTTTGATAATAAATAATATTTAAAAAAATGTACACTTTTTAACATAACAGCGGTGGTTCTTATTGTTTACATATTATGATTCTAAAACATTACAAAATACCAAACATTCGCAACCATAAGTCTAATTTATTATAGTCTTTATTTTATGAGATCAAAGATTGGACTCACTTTAGTAAAATAAAGCATCAAACGGCCTTACGGATTGCCCAAATTTTTCTGGTATACTTTTTGTTTTATTATTGCTAAATTATTTGAATTTTAGAAAGTAAAAAGAGTACATAGGTATATGCAGTAATCTTATCGTACATTATTGTAAAATTTTCGGACATAAGTAATACAATAGGGGATAATATTCTTTCGACAAATATTGTCTCACGAACGCAGTATATACAGTATATAACATTTTATTGTATTACTTAGGTCTTTGTTGTTAAATTGTATATACAATGTATGTTGGATTGTTTGCATTTTTGTATGCTCATGTTGCACACTGTTTATTAATAAAATCTTGAATCTTGAATTTTGAATCATATTATTACTTTCTTGCGTTTGTTTGTTTTTAAGCTCCTTTAACAATAATTCAGCTGTATAATAGCGTCCCGTTTAAATGAAGGGAGTAAGCTGGAGTGATCTGTGAATATTACAAACTTTACGCAACCTTGTTGCATTCATGGTTTTATCAAGGTTAGGCTTGAAAGCACAAATAATTTATTGCTAAATAAATTCATTGGGACTTCGTTCATTATTCATTTATTTATCACCATTGTGTGCTTTGTGTGGTTAATACAATAACATGATTTTTTATTTTTTATTTAAATGTTAACTAGGAAAACTGATATAAAACAAACTAGCTGAATGAATTCTGACTAGTTTATAAATTTAACAACAATATGACGTATTATTCAAAACATAATACATATATTTATTATTTGAAAAATACACAAATCAAAAGAGCACATAAATTACAAAAGAAGTTAATTTGTTACCTCAACTTTTAAACAATAAATTGACCAAAATCAACTTTCTAAGATGTACGCCGATGTGTTTGCAATGTTGTGGTTCATGTTAAGTGTAGAAAACTTTAAACCCTGCAATTTATGCGGGACGCGTATCCCAATACAGACCAGACTGTTGTAATTTAAAACTAACACCAAAATTAAGAAATATTCGCTACAGCTACAGCTTTCCTATGCTAATCTTATCATGGTTTGATACTAAAAGTGATTGAGCAAATATACGTGTCGAAGTGAATCGTGTTGTAGTACTTATACGTTACATTACTATCTTACCTTCAGTTGAGATCAGGTTCTATGACGGTCTTTTGACTGAATTCAATTCAAGGTAGCTTTGTATTTATACCAACTGATAGCCAAACCTGTGCTCCAGCTGTAATAGTTTTAATGAATGTTGTACATGTGTTTAATATTATATGCATATTCTTGTATTTTTTCTCTATTTCTTTAAAAGTAAAAATGTTTTTTGATATTTATGTACTCAATTACATTATTAAACACATTTTTACATCTCAAAAAGTGTAGTGTCTTTTTCTGGAAATGAATTATTTTAACATAAATTAAATTTAATCATAAGAACAGAAACCACCCTAACCTACCATGAACGTTATCATAACAGTAGTAGCCAACCTAGTCTACAATGTAAGTTATCATAAGGGTAGAAGCTTTACTAAAATACTTTACAGGTTATAAGAACAAAAGTCATCCTAACCTACCATATAAGTTATAAAGGCAGAAGTCATCTTAACCGTACATGCAAATAAGGTCATCATAAGGGCTGATTTTATATTTCAAACTATTTTTCATTAATAATATAGTTTACATTGTAAAATTAAAATTAAAACTTAAAACATTTTGTAATATCTTGCTAGATTGCTATTCTAGGAGATAGCATTTTTAAAAGGACTGCCTTCTCATTTGAAGCTTGTTGTACAACTGAGAATTGACAATTATATACTTAAAAATGCATCTCTGCTCATTGAACGGAGTCAATGTTGTTACCCAACTTTGTTAGCATAATCTTTAAAGAAATGCAATGCAATACACGAAATAAGAAACAAATATGACATAACATATTTTTTGCATTCGCTGACACTTTTAAACAAATACGTACCGGCTAATATTTTTTGAAAATACGGTTGAGCACTAATATTAACCAAATGGAATCGCAGATTTTTTGTTGTCATTTAAAAAACTTCATTCATTCCACTTCAATTCATAACATTGTATGCATTTAAGTAATTTCTAGTATACTTGTGAACCGGTCATTAGTATATGTTTAACTTTATGTTTAACAGTTGTCGTTTCCGTTCTTTGGTCATTATACAAGTAACATAATACAGGTTTGATCTGTTAGTGGTATATATTTTATTATTATAACACCGCTTCGAAGAAGAGAGGTTTACTTTTTTACCCGTGTCCGTTCGTCTGTCCGTCCGTCCGTGCGTAAACAAAACTTTTCGTCACAGTTTACTAAGCAGCTATAGCATGCAGAAGCCTGATATTTTGCATATTGCTTTATACTATAATACCATAAGGTGTAAAGAGATTTTATGCTCCTTGGTCATCGACTTCCTGTTGACCGATTACTTAGATTTTTGCACATAGTTGACATATATGCAAAAAGTTTTGAAAATCGGGTATCACTATTGAGCATCAGCTCACAGTCCAAACTTTTTATACTTTACTAGATAAATCTGTTCTAGAATAAAACAGCTTTAAGAATTCTTAACAAATACTCCGGCCTTTAACACTTCATCGTGTTTGAAAATTTGTTTTAAACAGAAACTTATTGATATATTAAGTTGTTATCGATTACCCAGATGTCGGGATAAATAGAGGAAATGTTAAACATTTAACTTGATAAAGTCATTACAGCAGCTTTTTTACATTTATTGTTATACCCTGAAAATAGCTCTGATCGACAAATAACGTCAACATAGATGCGACACGCAATAATTAAAATCATTTTCTCAGTTACGTTTTATTTACGTATCCTCGATAAAGACTAAGACTAAATAGTAATGCCCTCGTTGCATCTTACTTATTTCTTGATAATAATGGTCTGCTGCTGGACATTAATATATTTGTTGTTAAAATTACAAGTAAACAAGTATTACAATATGTAGGACAATCAAGAAGATGCTGTGTGACAAAAAACCATAATACACAACGTAAAGCATTGTAGCTTTCACAATTCATAAATATCACATCATATACATGCAAAACTTTCATTTTAAGAGTAACAAATATGAAGCTATGTATGCATATTGGTTTTCATTTACTGCATTATTCCGTGTGAGTTGCTACAGCCATTGGTTGAGTTGGGATATAAACGGACACATAAAATGAACACACGTTAGCCGTAATTATGAAGTGCCCTAGAACTTACAACACTACATGTATAATATGATACAAATATTAAACGAACAGACGTTATATAACTTCAATTAAGAAATCAATCGACGGACAATAGGATTGTATGGTTTCTGTACGAACTGAATGTTTATTAGTTTATTAGTTTATTAGCTTAAACAGATATGTTAAGATTGTTCCAATATCGAGTTGCTAAAGGGAATAACAATACCTCGTAAGAACAATGAAATCCTCGCCAGTATTTTGTAGTATTTTTTTAATTTTATACAGTAGTTGGTTGAATATATGAAGGTCTCAGCACAATTCAATATTGAGGTCCAATTCTATAATGAATTGAATGAAACCTTTGTAATTTCCTGAACTAAGAAGAATAGGTGAGGTATTAATTTAAACTCTTTGTTGACTTCTTTTTCAATAACTTTTCCACCATTCTCAAGTTTTCTTTTCTCCCACATTGGTTCATCTTGTGTAGTAATATCTTTTGACAAACCTAAATAAATTCTTTTAAAAGTTGCATAATATAAAACATAAATTCCTTTTTTAAGAGAAGTAAGGATTCACTTATAATTACAAGTTGATGGAAAGTTTATTGTTGAGAAAACTGGTTAGATACTCAGTTAAAATGGTTGTTTTTATACCTTCAAAAGTTCTATGGTTGTCACCATGGCTAGTTAATTGATAGTTATGTGAAATCAATCAGTCAAATACGATCGGACATTTTCGTTAAGTCTTAAGTAGTCTTTACTATTCCTGGATTTGACTTTTTTCCTAGACATGACAATGATTAACTCGACGGGTGTCTAATAAGAAGCAGGAACTGCTTAGTCGTCCGGAGCACCTGTGTGCACACATGGTTTTTATTGTGGTAGGGTTACTCACTTTCTGTTTTTGCATTGTATATATTTATCTATATCCGGATTCGTAATTGTTCCTTGACTTTCGTTCCGGTCGGTTTTCTTTGCTATTGTCCTACTACCACTGGGTCAAAGTCAATGCAAGTGGACAATTTGTCCGCGAGGACATCATCCGTCCACTAGCTTTTTAACATGATTACCAGTAAAACATACTTGCTCGGACGGCGCCGAGTATAAAACGGTCTAGAACTAATGAGACTTCTGACACGGTGTTATCTTTTAAGACAGGTCTCAAATCTACATCGGATTCTACATATGTTCCATTGGACGACTATCGTTTCCAGTTTAAAAATTCAGATAAATTTATCAATAAATGACCTATTACCGTTAGTTAAAATACCACTAGGACCATCATATTTCTAATAAATTGTACTCTATTCCTATTAAATCACTAAATTCTCTACATGTCATCTTAAACAGACCTTTCGTCTACTTTATATATACTAGAAGCAATTGTTTTAGACATTGGCAATCACAGACTGTTCAAATAGATTAACACAAACACATGATGAAGAAGAACCTTGTTGCTTTCTTTATTTACTTTTCGCAAACAAAGGCCTAGATGATATCTTGGTAATATCTTACATCACTAGTCTGTTATATGTACTTCCAAATATCCACCATACAAAAACAAATCCGTTACGATTATCCCTTATACCTATACTACCCCAATTGCAACAAGAATCTTCAATTACATACGTGTATTGTAGAATCTTCTGATCAATGACTTCAAAGCTAAACCTCCCGACTGCCCTTGCCACAATTTCCCATTCGTATCACATTCATAGGGTCACATGACAACTGGAGATCTGAACATTGTTGACAATGAAAGACAATGAAAGATAATATATTGTCCAAAGAACCAAAATGCCATGATAATTAATCCATAAACGATAACTTTATTTATGTGTTCAATAGAAGACTATGCCAGATAATGGGAAAAGCAAAACGACCAGGAGGTTGATACATTGTCCGTGTAAAATGTTTGAGGTCATTAATTCAATAAGTCGATTGAGAATGACAATGAGTACTAAAACATCATCACCGAAATCTTGATGTTTCTAAAACTGTCCGACAAATATGTTGTTGTGCATGCAGGACGGGCCCTGACAACACTTTTCTATCTGCAAGAAAACTTATATAGAGTGTTTAATAAACGAATAAGGTATGGAAGGTAACTTTGCAATCCTAATTCCACAGCTACTTCGCTGTCAAAAGAGGGCATTCTTTAATATTACAAATTGGTCTTTGCATTGTTTGGTCCTCATATCAAAGTCGAAGATAGTAATTTCCTCAATTTGTATTGTATACTAAAACTAAATCCACGCAAATAGAGTTTAAAAGCAGGATCCTCTATAAAAATCTCTGACTTCAAAAACAAATTTACACTTTCTACTCCAGGAGTGGTATAAATGAAATGTGGATGCTAAAATATTCAGAAGACCTAATAGACATCTTAAGGTCTGTAGTTCTTTTTTTCTAGACAACTCACTGCTGTTGACTATTAAGCTACTCAAACAATGTTGCGTTGTATTTAGTTTCATCTTATCCCATCTATGGTCGTCCCAATGACCTAATCGATCCTTATAGTAAATCAATCACTCAAATAGGATCGGATATTTTCGCTGAAGTCGAATCATAGGTAGTCTTTCCTATTCCTGGATTAGACTCTATCCTAGAAATGACAATGTGTAACTCGACAGGTGCCTAATTAGACGCAGCCACTTCTTATTCTTCAGGGAACCCGAGTGCATACATGGTTTTTATTGGATTCGGGCTACTCACTTTCCCGTTTGCGTATTTTTTGTTTTTGTTTTACGTTGTTTGTTTGTCTATATCCGGATTTGTAATTGTCAGTTGACTTTCGGTCTTTTTCTATGCTATTTATCTTTCCACAGCTGATATTGTTATAGACTGTTATAGACTGTGTACAATTTTGTTTAGGTTTTTATTTGTTTTCTGATGTTTATGTGTCATCCAGTGGCTCGATTTCAAATTAAACATACAAGCTCAGAGATGATAATGTTGCATTTACTTTTACGACAAAACTGTAATGACGCTATTCTTGGCTGGTCAAAGCTTTGAATACCTTACTCCTAATGCAGGTTTGTTTAATCACTAAGGTTGCATAAATAATTTTTACGTATACTACTTTTAAGTTATTGCTGTTTTACAGTAAAAGTAATATTAATCGGGGTTTTTTATCATGCGGACAGGCATTGTCTGTGGTCTATAAGTTTGGTTCTGGAGAATGTATCGACAATAATAGTAGTATTGTATTACTTGCACTAAAGAGTACGTTTATGTTAATGCATGAACGAATATTCCATCGTCATACGCTAGTAGATATTTGCTGTGCTTTTCTCTATATTTCTTTTCCTTTATGAACTGTATGCCTTCAAAGTCAAGTATGCCTGGTTGTCTTGGTGTTGCAGATACTTTTCTTTTGCCTTGACGTCTTGATTACTACATCTTGCACTAACGCAATTAATATTACTAAATAATTATTAAAAGCTTGAAACCAGTTAAGAGTGGACTTATTGACGAAAAGACAAATGTTTTTTGACACAAACAACCTGTCCACGTATAAGACGAACATAATTGTAAAATCGTTTGAGTTGTTCCACAAATTGCAAGAAGCTTGCCTCATTGAAAAAGAAGCTTAATGTTTCTTATGTTGCACATGATATGTTTTAGAAGATGATTAAATAATACCATTTCTCAGCACACTTGTAAAAGACAACGATTGGTTTAATATTTTGTACATTTTTGTACGGAATCTTCGTAACAGGTGAATATACAAGGCCGTCACCGGTTGGGCAATATTTCAGCTGTGTCATGGGGTCCAGTTTTTATCGGGGAGGTTGCCCGAGTACACGAAGAACCCCAGGATCTTCGGTAGGAAAATGGCAATCCTTGTCAATTAAGCTAGGAGTCAAGGGCCCTCTGACCGCAGTGAGATTTGAACCCGCAACCTCAGTGTTGACATCCCTCGTGATCAATAGTAGACGAGACGAACTACGTTTACTAGTCGGCCACCGGGGTCCGACGTCTTTGAATTGTACATTATCCAATATATTTGTAAAATATTGCGGAAATAAAATATGTGTTTGTTTGTTTGTTTGAATGATGTTTAACGCCATTTTCAGCAATTTTTCAGCTATGTCATGGAGTCCAGTTTTTATTGAGGTTAGAAGCCGGACTACCCAGAGAATACCACCGAACTGCGGTAGGAAAACTGGCAATACTTGTCATATAAGATTGGAGTCGAGTACACCCTGCCCGCAGTTAGAATCGAACCCGCAATCTCAGTGTTGACAGACCACGTGATAGTAGACGAACTACCTGAACCACTCGCCCACCGGGGCCCCTCGGAAATAAAATACCACTCGTGTATTTTTGCACTATGCATCAATATAATATGCGATGTTACTATTAACAGGTAAAAAACCGGAAATTGTTTAAATGTAAATATTGAATTCCGTAATACAGAAGTAATAAAAAAGAAAATTTAAATCATTTTATTTGTCGATTTCGGGTAGGGGTATTGCCGGAGTGGTAACCTCGTTTTCAGAGCCAGAGCTTGATCCATAGCTATGGGAGTCAGAGCTTGATTGGAAACTTGATCCATAGCTGTCAGAGCCAGAACTTGATCCTGAACTTGATCCATAGCTGTCAGAGCTTGAGCTTGATCCGGAACTTGATCCATAGCTATGAGAGCCAGAGCTTGATCTGGAACTTGATCCATAACTATTAGATCTGTAGTCTGATCCAGAACTCGATCCGTAGCTATAAGATCCATAATGTGAACCGAAACTAGCTAATAGATCCAGAATGTGATCCGTAGCTGTCAGAATCGGAATTAGATCCATAACTATTATAGTCGGAACTTGATCCATAACTTGACCCATAGACACTGGAACCAGAATTCGATCCATAGCTGTTAGAGTCGGAATAGGACCCATATGATTTAATGTCAGTCAGAAACTGATCCATATCCGTAATCGCCACTACCATAAGCATGACTTTTCTTGTTGAAGTTCATTAGCATCGAATATTTTGTTTTCCTACAACATAAATACAGACAGTCAAATATTACTATGAATATATTTTTTTTTCAATTTTTTGGCACTTATATAAACAGATCAGAAATTAAAAATCTACTACATACGATAATGATGTTCACATAAGATTTTACTTATTGCTGTATTACCATATGGTCAAAATAAATTTGCCATACAGGAGGAAACGATTACTTAAAAAGCTATTGAAAATAAAGTTAAAATATTATACGACACATAAGAAATATTGAAAACAAAGCAAAAACAGAATCTCAAGACCTGTTTGGAAGCGACAAAAAAGTATCTGTTTTGTAAACAACACCCGCCGTTTTAATTCACGTAAAACAAATAATACTTATAGATTAGATAGTGTAACGTCAACATCAGAAGATATATGCGATATATAAGATACATGTAAGTCAATACATGTATATTATATATCGCAAGGTAGAAAAAATATAGCATAACACAAACTACGTGTAAACAATTACAATTAATTTTATAAGCCGTGTAGCATTTATGTAAGATTTACGTTTTAGATACCATAGAATATTCTAGATTGTAAGAAATTGATACACGTACCTTGTTCGCTTGAACTGCTATACGAGTTTTTTTCCAAATCTATGAACACTATATCCCTTATATCCATTTCCGTGACCACCATGTCCATAACCATGTCGTTCTAAATACAATAATAGTACTTTAATTTTTATATGAAGATATTATTTTAAAAAATTGTAAGAAGGTGACTGATTTTGTATAAATAAACACTGCTAACTAGACCTAAACCAAAGATTTAATACATAAATCAATTGTCTTGGTATCTTGTATATGTTAAAATATAAGGAAAAAAGTTTAGCATCCACTAGTTGTTAAAGTGATACATATTCGTATACCTTTTGACTAATATTGGACTGCCATTCGTTTTCAATTTGGATGGCAAAAAAAAATATTCATTGTTGGGCACAATGAAACATTATTGTAACCAATTTATTTACATATCATTTCATCAAATTATGAACGGTCTCTGCTCTTTCACGTAGTCATTTAAAGTGTTGTTACCGAAAGCACCAAACTGTTATTTAATTGCCCAAGAACACTTGAAAACGTCATTCATAAACAACAAATTAATAATTAGCCGTCGAAGGGTCAATATCGGATATATCTACCGTTAGCATGAATGACGGCTGCAACCCTGCGTCACATATTGCCAGTAAGACGTCTAATTTGTTGAAGCGTTATTTGTCGCCATTCCCATGTGTAATTGAGCGTCTTAATGTTCTAGGGAGGATGTTCCAGAGCTTGTAATCGCCTACCCAATTGATCCCACAGATGCCTTATTGGGTTGAGATCCTGGACTTCTCGCAGGCCACGGAACAGCGTTCACAGCTATGCCCTTTCTGCCCTGGGGCGATGACGTCTAGCGTTGTCATGCATGAAAACAGGTTTTGACTCTAACGGGTGGTTTTCAAAATGCAGGTGAAATCACGTCCCGGGTGTACTTTTCGCCATTGAGGTTGCCATTGATTGTTAACAGATACAGTTTGAAATCATGTTAGATACAGCCCCACACCATAACTGAGCCCGAACCAAAGGCACTGTTGGAACACTGTTTCGTCAGAATGAGGTCATAATTACCTACCATGCAAGTTGTCATAAAAGGGCAGAAGGCATAATAACGTACCATGCAAGTTGTCATAAGGGACAAAAGTCATAATAGCCTACCATGCAAGTTATCATCAAGGCAAAAGTCACTTTCTATGCATTAATCATAAGGACAGTAGTCATCCTAAAGTACCATGCAAGTAATCATGAATGCACAATTTATAATAAATGTTATCAGAAATGTGAGAGTCATACTAACCCACAATGCAACCCAAAAGAACAGAAATCATTCTAATTTACTAGTACTACATAAATGTATATAAGGGCAGAAGTCATCCTAATCTATCGCACAAGTAATCACAACATAAGTCAACCTAACTTACTGGACACGTTATCGAAAAGCAGAGGTTGTCCTAACCTAGAGTGCAAGTAGAAGTCATAATACCCTACAATGTAAGTTATTATAAGGGCAGAGGTAATTTTATCTTAGCAGGGCAGAGGTAATTTTATCTTAGCATGCAAGTAATAAAAAATGCAGAAGTCATGGAGATAACTTATAGACAAATTTGTTCTTTAAATGAGTATTCATTTTTTATGTGTGGTTGTCGTAAATTTTGTGTAGTATATTCTATCACGGGACATGACTTACTCTGGATTCAATGCCAGCGACACGACTGGTTTGTTCCAACATGCAGAAATAGCTTACTCTTCTAGAGCACACGAGTTTATTCTCGTTTCTAGAAAGTTGTTGTCGCTATCTTTTGTTTCTGTGTTGTTTTGTTCTTTGGTTGTTATTGTTTGTCATATTGTTTAGTATTGGTGATATTTTACTACAAATTGATTGTCCTTTGGTATTTCTTTGCTTTTTTATAACGGTGTTACTTCAGACAAGAGAACCTGACATTTCAATGTTGACTAACTTTTGAAGTTTTTGAATTCACAATTGATTTTAGCCACGCAGGTAATAACAGATATCAAGGTAGTTTTGAATGCCTGTCTGTTCTTTATAGTTGCTATAGCTATAACTGTTGTCAGGGTTCAGAAACAAGTATCTTTAGAACAACTGGGAGATCCTTATACGTAACGCTGTTTGTCTGTATTCTTGTGTTATTTGGGTACATTTAAGTACAAAGATTGGAGGTCACAGCAATCATTTCAGATAGAAAGACCAAAGAAAGCCAAAAACTATTTGTGATTTTCATGAATCCTTTTTGAAAACATAGGATTGTTTTGTGAACTATCAGCCCAAACGGACTAGGCTGGCTTGATGTCTTTTTTATCTAAAAGTGGTTGATAAAAAGTCCGCCTCAAAACGAATAGGGGAACAATCGGTAAGTAATGGTATACCTAGGTTGGTTCCCGACGTAATATTCAGTATGCCTTCGGAATATACAAATATAACGACTGTCATCCGAAAGATGATAGACCGGGAACCAGACTATGGTATACCGTAAGTGAGAGAATCAGTAAACATGCCAATCGTCTGCTAACAATCTCCAAACAAGACAAATATATTGTCAATTGAAATGTCAAAAAATGTATAGATTTAACTTCAGTGTATTGATTTTGTGATTAAAAATATCGATGATGAAGTAAATTGTGTCATGACTAATTCCTGGGTATTTATGCAGCGTTCAATTGAGGATAGTTATGTAGATTGTCGAACAAACAAACTTTCTAACCATGTTAAATTTTTTTTAAAGTGACCCAGAGCGTGAGATATCTACAATTTTTAGAATCCATATTTCATTTATGTCACTTCTTGAATAGCAAGTGTCATTGTATGTGTGGAGCCCGTTTTTAAATTTCTGTTAAAATTGTGGTAATAAGTTTCGATAGAGATTTCGTTGTACATTTCGTCGATCCCTCTATGCAACGCCGTTTTTACAATTATGTGAAACTTTGCAATCCATTACAACAAGGAGAGATAATTGCAAACCCATAATATGCCAAACCGGTTTCTGATTTTCACGAATTTTCGTTTAAAGATTTATGGATGAGTAAATTAATGCTTATTTATTTGTTATACACTTATATTCCCGATAAAATGGCCTGTTCGTGAGTTTGTGAGCCTGATTTCTTGTAAAATACTTTAGTCGGTGGTCAGGGATTCTGACCGATTACTTCGACCTTCTGTCGCAAATAAAACTATGCTAAAATATGACGTAAACTTTAGACTAACAAACACAAAAATCAAAAAGAATTTCTATAAAGAAGAATGCACTGTCATTTTCCCTACTAAGAAACACTTGCTTTTCACAGGAACAGATTGAACAGTTATCTTTTTTCTAAGATGTACTGATTATTTTGTGAAATGTTGAACGTTTTTTCCATAAAATCATTACAACAAATTTGTTTTTACATTAACATTCCAACAAAGTTCATTACATTAGAAACATAACACTAAAAGGTATTTTCTCACTTTATTTTATTCACATATTTCACGATCCGAAGTACGTGCTGAATACAACTTTTAAAATATTTAACGCTTTTAAACATTTATTTTTTTACCATTTTGATATGGTAAAAAGTGTAAGCTTGGAGTCGAAAATCAAACCAAAGAAATGAGGTTCTTTAACAATTTTAACAGGATTGTTTTATAAATGTCAGTTTAAAATTGAGATGCATTTTTTTACCAAAATGCATGAAAACAGTTTTGATAGTGGAGAATTTAAATCCATTCTCTATTACCTATCTTTCTATTCTATTTAAACAATCCTGTAGTATACGTTCAATATCATTCATGTTTTTGACCTCGATAACATATAAGGAAATCATCAACATATTCATTTTCTTTAGAACCACTTGGTCGATACCTCTGCTGGTGGACTATAAGTCCCCAATGGTATTACCGGTCCAGTTGTCACATTTCGGTGCTGACAGGAATACCATTGATTCTTTTAGTGATAATCTCATTGTCTAAATTTACCCTACAATTTCGAAGGTATAGATAGCCTTAGTCGGATTGAGTAAAATGTTTTGAAGTTTTGGTGAAAAAAACAACATCTTACTCATTTGTATTTATAATATTGGTTGGGTATGTGCGCCACTGATGAGTCTTGACTAGACGAAACGCGCATCTGGCGTAAATACTCTTAACTTTGATATCTTTGATGACATTTTCATATAAAGAACCATTAATATTATCTTTTAAAACTTGAGCAACACTCTTTATTTTATAATAAATAAAGTGACAAAGAGGATGCTTCCTTTTGGAACACTAATTTCTTGTTCAAAATGTTCAAACATTGTTGAATTTAACTGAACTTTAAGTTCTCTATCAGATAAAACGTTTGAAATAAAGGTAGGAAGTCTACCTTTCAAACTCACGTTAAAAAGATCTTTTAAAAAACCATTTTGCTATGCTGTGTCATATCCTTTTTCTAAATCAAAAAAGATAAACACAACATTTTCAATTATGGCAAAGACGTTTTAAGTACGTTTCGAAGCGTACAAGATGATGTACACTAAAGCTATAGCAATAAATAAAAGCTGTATTCGGTTACTATTCCAAGAACCCTTTGTCATAAATTTATTTCGTCTGGTTATCGATTACGATATTTGTTTGTGACGTAATGTTTCACGTATCAACAATTTAAACATTGAAAGTCATATGTAAATTCTCTTTTTAAGCATCTTTCAAAAAAGGTCTGATATAAAAGAAATAAATTATTTAGATAGAATTGTTATTTATCTACCGTCCAAAATACGTATAAAGGTAAAATTTATCTTTTTTCATAGAAGTTTACTAAAAATTTGCATTTTAATGGAATCAGAGATGCCCTCGTTGCAACGTTGTTAGTTCTTTATTTATGGTCTGCTGAACGTTGATAAAGGGTTGTCTAGTTTTTACAATTAAGTGTAAACGTAAAGATCTCTGCGTTTTGCAATCAACACACCTCAGTCAGTTCAGTTTACAATAATTGTGTTTCTACTTCTTACTGCGCACCGAACAATTTCCTCATCCGTTATATTTTCCAGTAGCCGTTATAAGGGACCGGTCATTATTTATCTCCAGGGGGGCCGGCAAAAAAGTAGGGGGGTCATCAAAATTTAGCTGACTATTAGAGGGTGGGTCCTTACTATTTACCTGACTATTAGAGGGTGGGTCGTGATTTTTTAATATAATATTTTCAACTATTAAAAAAAAATTATCTAGCCTCGCTTCGCTCGGCATGTACAGAACAAAAATATTATTAATGATTTGAATTTCACAGAAATGAAATCTGGTTATAGTGAGATGGGTGGGGTGGGGTGTAACTTTCAATAAACAATTTCTCAGGAACTATTAATGAAAAGGTTCTGAAATTTTGTATGCAGATTCCAGTGGGTTGTCCAAATATGGTACTTAAGATTCCTTTTCAGGTCTGTCTGACATATATTTCCTGTTCAACGAAATTTGTGTTTTTTCGGTCTTTGACTCTTTTTTAAATTATAGAATGATATTATCACAACTGTTCAAGTTTGTAGAAAACTTGTGGTGGTTTTGCTACACATATATTTTAGAAACAAAAACATGACCAATACAGATCAAATGATTTCTCAATCCAATATTATTTATATGACAGTATGATGAGTTGCATTTAAATATCTTTATTGTTAGAATAATATGTAACTGTAACATTGATTAAAAATACTAAATGTAAAAAAACACGAAATAAAAATAAATAAAAACCCCTACCTACTTTGCCCTGTTTAAGAAATCTAATGTCTGAGAACCAATTTTGTATGACCTATAAATAGTTTGATTCGCTAATGTTTTGTCCTAAAAATCTCAATTTTTATCCTTGAAAATTTGCTCCAAATTATATATCAGTCATGCATGATAGAAATGCATTTTCTTTTATACAATATATTGATATAAAGTTGTATATTCTTTTAAGATACATGTACTCCTATTCTGTTTTAAAAATCTCAATTGTTAACTATTTTATCCTTGAAAATTTACTCCAAATTATATATCATTGATGCATGCTAGAAATGCATTTTCTTTTATACAATATATTGATATAAAGTTGTATATTCTCTTATGATATGTGTACTCCAATTCTGTTTTAGAATTTGAAAGTAAATCAGAAGTTAAAGCATCATTATTTTATTTGTCTTCATGCTATGTATGCTTGTAAAAAATTTTGATTGAACAAATATTAATACCTATAAAGGTCATGAAGATGTATACTAGAAAAGTAACAAAGGTCAATATATTTATCATATTTACAGTTTATGTTCATCTCTGTCAAACAGACAAAAGTTTTAATTCAAATAGCCTCCACCAATGCACCTGAAAAAGTCAACTTTACCATAGTGGTATGACATAGGGATAAATTTAGTATTCTGTTTGTATACATTTCAAGGCAAACAACAAAGGCATCCTAGAGGGGGGGTCAGATTTTTTATGGCACTTCTAAGAGGGGGGTCAGATTTTTTATGGCACTTCTAAGAGGGGGGTCAGTAATATTTTATCATTTAAAATTTACAATTTGCCGGCCCCCCTGGGGATAAATAATGACCGGTCCCTAACAGGTAACCTATTATCCCGTAAATCAAATAAACATTAAGAGATTTAGTCTGAAAAAAATAGTTACATGCTAGGATAAAAAAGAAGAGTGCATGTAATCTTCTGGAAAAATTATTAATCGAATGTAACAGTCGTTAAATTATTTTTCGTTTTACATTTTTAAATGATATGTAATTAGAATTTTTTTTATTTTTATCAGATGTGTTAACACATGCAATTGTTGAATATTACATAGATTGCAACATCTATAAATATATTCAGCTTAAGATCATAACATTGTGTTGATTTGTGCAAAATAGTAATTAACAAAATATATTTTTTATAATTTTTGCAGTAAAATAAAAAAAAAGGTTTTTTCTTCGCATATTTTTGGCATATTAGTATGTAGGACCTGAACATATTTATTATTCACTGTTTCGTTTAAAGTATCGAACTATTCTGAAGACGTATATATGTGCAGAAACTTAGATATATACATGAATACTCATTTTGTTTGAATCAATTAGGATTTTTTAAAATTATTTAATGCAGCAAACATGAAACAATACAAGAACGTGCACTTTATTAATATTAATAATTGCAACGGAAAGTGTAAAGTAAACCTTGATATCATTTTATGATGAAAAATAGTAGAATATATCAAAGATTCAATCAACTAAGGACAGATTAAATTTATGGTAAAAAAAGAATGGAAAACAACATACAGACATACAATACAAAAACCAGCACACAAATTAGTGACATGAACCCACTTAAATCGGGGCGAGTCCATGTGCTCTGGAAGGGAAGTCAACTCCTGCTCCATGCATTACACTTAACTAAATTATATTTTTTTTAATTGTTAATTGATTGTTCTATCATTAATTGTTATTAATAACATACAATATTCTGATGATAAAATAAAATGTCATCAGATACCAAGGTTAATAGAATTTACTACGCCAGACTCATCAGTGGAGCTCAAACCCAAACAATATTTTAAACCCAAATAATTAAGATTGTAGAGCTTATATCACCAAAAATCCAAAATGTTATACCAAATCCGGCTAAGGCTATCTACACCATGAAAATAGAAAAACCTTAGAATTGAAATAATTTTTAAATTTTAAGGCATTAAATTTAGACAATGAATATATTCAGAAAGAATTAATGATATTCCTGTTAGCACCGAAGTGTTACTACGATGCTGGTGATACCTTCGGGAATAACAATCCACCAGCAGAGCCATCGACCCAGTGGTTGCAAATAAAATGTCACCAAATTGTGACGTCAATGCTATCACTAGAATACTCCCCGAAGAAGTCAAAGATCAGCTAGAAGTTGAATTTTTGGTTTGCAGATACTAAAATTTGTACATTGTCAAAAAATATATAGTTTATTTGTTCTCACCGTGAAATAGGTGAGGAATATGTCTTTCTTAGTCTCATACAAATAAATTTTCTATTTTCTGACAAAGTCACATGATGAGCATTATATATTTAATGTACATGTATCACTTTAAATGCGTTGTTTCACACAGATTTTTTTGCAGATGGTGAAATCATATGTTGTTTTGACTACATTATCTGTTTCAATTAATTGATTTTTGTACACATATCATTTCTAAAAATATTTTTGAATCATTCTTTTGTAATATAAAGATTGATTGATTGATTGATTGATGGTGTTTAACGCCCGAGCAGCATTATTTCAGCTATATTCAGGCAATGAACATGAAATGGATGAAAAAATGAACATGAAATGATGATGAATGAAAATGGGATGGGACACAAGGAAAAATAGGGGTAACGGATTTTAGATTGCCACTGGCAAATGGGAGGATGGATAGGGTCGGGCAATTCAGCCTCCTGTAGCGGGATCGAAATCCCTACTCATAGCGAATACTACAGCAGCGTTCTTTAACGTGCGAGGAACGTGGCATTTTTCCCAACATGGTTCACTAATATTGTTTGCGGTCAGGTTTTCCGTATTATGGCCTGACAACCCCAGCTTGCCAGGGGTACCCCATTCAACCACCTGGGGCACACATCCCCGTCGGTCTTTAAACAAATCGACCTGGCAAGCCGGTCAGGGTACTGGGCGCTATTGAGTCGCCTTTTACGACAAGTTAGCGCGACTGCGGTCTATTCTTTTGGCCACCCGGATCCCGCACGGGGCTGTAATATAACGAAAGTAACACTTTCTTACAATCTTATTCTAATAAAACATTTTATTAATTACTAACTGAACAATGACCTAAGCTTGGCTTCAGGTACAGAAAAATCGGTAGCAATATCGCCTCACACTGTAGATCGTTTATATTGAATTAAAAGGAAGTCAGTTTTTATTATGAATAAGATTGCTTCCCTTTGTTGTGATAACTACATGATAAAAAATGTCTTATCTTTGATCTTCAAAAATTGTGCTCATGTTTGAAATAATCTGACTTCTCCTTTTTCTTTGAATTATTATTGTTCACTGTAATACTGCACTATTTAAACGTGTATTAATAAAATTGAACTACATATGTTTGTAAACAGAACTTAAAAAAAAGAAGAGAACTACATTAATTATGTTCACAAGAATACAGTTCATTGTATTTCATGACTACTGTGTCACTCGGCTAGATGCATATATACAGCTACATAGCTGAGGAGGTCTGTAGTCAATTGTGAAGTTAAAATATTTTGCCCTCAGTCACAAGCTCGCGATTACGGGGGAAAATACTTTCTATTATAGATTAGATATGATTGGTGATAGATAAATAAGCAATTCTTACTTATTAGAAAATAATAAACAAAAATACGCTATAAAATGACATTGGATTAACCATAATACCCAACATTTGGTTTTTGTTTTAGGACAACACTATTCTTTTCGCCAATGGATACATTTTCCAACCACAATAAAAACCAAATAATTCTATGCACTTTTATACTGCAGTAATCCTGTCTCTAATCTCAGTTTAAGTGATGCCGTGTGTTATTGTTTTTATGTTATCATGTTACATGCCCTGAAAGTAGTGAAACGCACAGGGCGGCCATCGGGTTATTTAATTTGAAAAAAAAAATGCACAATCGGGATCGTAATGAAATATCCATGAATGCCTATATAAAAATTTAACATATATTATAGACAAAATTGTGTCAAAGGTTATAAATAGATACAACCTACAAGTGTTTATTTCCTCGCCACTCAAATAAAGTACCTGTTTTTCTCTTGGTTATCCTAAATTATTTCCATCTAAAGAATTCCTGGTCTCACAATAAATAATATCACCAATTCTGTATCTAATATCTCATAACATTCAATTTCAAAATGTAATTTAATATTAAAATATAAGAAACAAACTGTCCTTTCTAAAAAAAATCACGGATTATGTAACGTAGTTAATATTACAGAAACTCACATAGATTTGAATACAAGTAAAGCAAGTTTGCAATTCGATTTACCTTAAAAAACTATAATTCACAAAGATTTAAATAAATCAGGAGGCCATGGGTTGCTTATCTATAAGATTTTTCAGTTGCGCGGAAAGATACTGTTAAACCAAAACTACTATGTATTGAAATTAAAGGTTTACATATTGACTCCTGAACAGAACTTTTCATCCAATAGGGATGGGGCACGAAATAATTTTAATATTGTGATCGGGGGAAATTTTAATTCTCAATTATAATGCATCATGGTAGTACATTACTTGACTCGATTATCATAAGCGGCTCAATCCAGTATTTGTTTTTGTATGTTTTGAAGTACGTACTGACATAAGTAATCATGACGCAATTCAAAGATTTTAATTACTTCAAAAAGTTGAACAAATCTTGATAATATTATTAGTGTTGCTTACCCAATAAAAACTGGACGCCATGATATAGCTGAAAAATTGCTGAAAGGTTGCGTTAAACACCATCAAACAAACAAACAAACTTACCCGTTAAGACTTACCGGAAAATTATGATGTACATGTCAAAGTACAATTAAGTAAGGGCTGTTGTTGTTACATGTCCCGACTATGAAATATAATTCAAGATAACAGTTTATGTTATCTACGGGGAAGACACAAATGGGAGTTATTTAACCAGTATTTCAGTCAAATTTCTCAATTAAATGATGAAAATGTTTTACTTACATAACATAGTAATCAGTTTAACGAGCTTGCAACTAAATACGCTACCAATACTCTTAGATCGACCTCTTACTTAGACCTTCCTCTATAAATACACTCCCTCTTTTTGCCATGTCGCTGCGTTGTAAACAGCGTCATAGCAAAAAAAAGGAGGGGGGGGAGGGGGGGGGCAAGCGAAAGATTTGATTCGAATTCTTCCATCAAGTTTTTAAATAGATTTAAGATTTTAATAGTTTTAAGTGACATACATTCGTTTGAAAAAATGTTAAAAACAACCACAAACGGGATTTCAAGTATTTATATACCCCTTTTGCGGATATTTAATGAAAAATATCTGTATAAAAACAAATCTGGGCAGCAATTTTGTTTCCAGTTTGTATTGTTATGTTTGCTTTGTTGAAAGTGCAGTAGCTGTTTTATTCATTCTTGTTTTGCGGGGATGCGACGACGCCCGAGTGGTTAGTTAGTTAGTCAACTATTAATTAAATGCACTGGGGTTGCGGATTCGAGTCTCACTGTGGGAAAGGTATACTCGACTCCAAATTTAATTGAAAAGGATTGCTTTGGGTTTGGATTTTCCGGTTCTGATTTCTCCGGCTTTCTCAACCAATAAAATCTTGAGGCCATAATAAAGTTGAAAAATGCTGAAGTGGCGTCAAAAACACCATTCAAACACACGAACAAAAAACTCGTTTTTGCTATTTATCGTTCATGTAGACATCGGCGCAGCAAACAAGTAGCAATGTTTGCTTTGTTGAAGATGAAATACCACGTGTTTTTTACTCATTATTATTCTTTTTTTTTTTTTTTGGATATAAGTCGTATAATATACATATTTTGCAGGAAATTACAATTACAAGTGTGTTCATCACCAAATTAAGTTGAATTTGTTCAGATAGAACAAATATTGTACATGTAGTTTAATTGACTTTAATTACCATTCATAATTGTGTTGGTTAATAAGTTACTTAATGAAGGATACTGTTATAGTACATGGTATGTTGTACCTTGTTTATATGTGTATGACATGTTACTGATTGTCAAGGACAGTTGTCATACATACTTGTTAAGATTTATTTGTAAGTTTTAATTTACATTTCAATTAAATCTTTAGTCTATCTTTATACTATCTTGAGCGACAACAGCATCAAAATATTTTGTTCTTAAAAGAATATATTTAAATTGGTATTTAACTGAAGTCTTACAAGATGCTACAATACAATTTGTCTCATAGTTAGTAAACAGTACAAAAGCAGTCCTTTCACATGCATTGAAAACGGAAATACATATTAGGAGGTTATTAACACGGGGAACATCAACGATGTGGTTATAAGTGTTTTCGTGCACTTTCAGGACCAAAAGTGCTACTATAATATAATGATGTACGTCATTTGTCATGATGTTTGTTGAATCTTATGTCAGTACAGATTAATTATAGTACGTTCGTTATTTCTGACTATTTAAGTGTATAAATCACAGTTTTACATGTAAGACTTCATCATTCGTTTGATACTTGATGATGAAGAAAGAGGCGTACATTTATTTACTTGCATTTATTTTGCATGGTAAGTCAATTGAAAGTGTCACCGCTTATGATTATTCTGAAATTCTAAGTAACCTTCATTTAATGAAATTTTAAACATTAAATGCATGTCAGCAAAAAAAGACTACAAGATTATTTTTACAACACTGTAAATTCACGTCGTACATACAATTAAGGCGGTTCAGGACAATTCCACTGAAAGTAATTTGTCATTTAATTACTCTTAAACTTGTCATACTTAATATTTTACACAAGTAATCATAATTTAAAATAAAAATAGGAGTTTCATAGCTTTTTTTCTAGAGATTGAGTTCTGAAATTTCAAATTTACCAATAGATTATACAGAGAAGAGAATAAAACAGCACTAAAATGATAGATTAAAAAATTTTGGCCAATACATTTTCTAACTTTTTAATATAATGTCCGGCATTTGGTATACATTTTAGTTATGGAAAGAAAAATAGGGCTCTTTGAGTTAAATTTTTGGAAAATAACTGGTCAAGAAGTAATAAAAAGTTGGTATTTTTTTTGTTAAAATACCTTCCTTGTTAAAAATTTCATGTTTGTTACTTTTGCATTAACGAACACATTTATGCGGAAACTTTGTATTTCAACCATTAACGAATTATAATAATGCATAGATATAAGACTTTAATTATTAATTTCAATTAAGAGATTTTAATGAATTCAAAGAAATTATTATTAATATTACCATAAATGTGATATCTATTTGAACATTTAAAAAAAAAAGGCAGATGGTCGTCGTTATCGTCAGATTACGTTTTGTAGTCATTATTCACGTCATTATTAGTAGCGTTGAATTGAGCAGTCGTTACCTTCAGGTTAATTGACCGGTTACGTAGCTGTCATAGTTGGTGTAGTATTGACTCGTCGATATGGACAGATTACGTAGCCATAATTGTAAGTCTTGTATTGACTCGTCTTTATCGCCAGATTGCTTAGCTGTCATTGTAGGTGTGGTATTGACCCGTCATTATCGCCATATTACGTAGCTATCATTGTAAGTGTTGTATTGCCTCGTCATTGTCGCCAGATTACGTAGCTGTCATTGTAAGCGTTGTATTGCCTCGTCATTGTCGCCAGATTACGTAGCTATCAATGTAAGTGTTGTCTTGACTCGTCATTATCGCCTGATTACGTAGCTGACATTGTAAGTGTTGTATTGACTCGTCGTTACCGCCTGATTACGTAGCTGTCATTGTAATGTAGTATTGACTCACTGTTATCGACAGATTACGTATCTTTTATCTTTGTATATTTAGTATTGTATTTTCGTTATCGCCAGATTACATAGACATTATTGCAAGCATTGTTATTGTGGCTTTGACTAGGCATTATCGAGAGATTATGTAGCCATTATTTTAAATGTTGTATTGAATTTTTAAGGGATCATTCTAAGTGTTGTTATTGCATGCTACTCATTATCGCCCGATTACGTAACCATTATTGAAAGTGTGGCTTGGCATACACAATTTATGCAATCGATTGTTAAGTCAATTGTCCTGTTAAATGATTCCTTTAAAGTGAAACAGAGATTCCAAATTTTTACTTGACAATGTGTTTCTATGCAGGGACAGTCTATACTAGTATACGCCGTCACTGTTCTATGTTAAGAGGGGAGGGGGTGACGTCAAGATCTTTTCTGTTAATGAGTTTTGGGCATTTTTACAGGTGTGTTAATTGTTTATTTTTAAATAAAGCAACTATTAACTGTTTTTCAATCATTAGCTGTTATCTGTTTTCTTAAAATTGATATTGTTGTTAACTGTTATAATGAAAATAAAAACCCTGTTTTCTGTAATAATATTGCCCTTCGATGACATTCTGCTGTTATCTGTTTTTTTTATAATTTTTTTTCTCATGTAAATTTTCGTTATCGACATACGCAGCTATCATAAATGTTGTAAGTGTGGTATTGTCGTTTTCGTAAGATTACGTAGCAGTTTTAATTTTAAGTGTTGTATTGACACATTACCGAATTCTAAGCATTGGCATACCCATTATTACCGTCTCCCATGGGAGACGGTATACATAGTCAAATGATGAACAGTGTACGGAGTAAATGAATATTTCTTACTTGATTGGGTGGTTCACTAAATCTATAAATTTCTTTGTCATATCATTGGTTTACGTCAGGATCGCACTAGTATGTGTACTAAAATTTCGACATATTCTAGGGTTGAATCGGGATTGTAATCAGTATTTTTGTGTAGTAATGTTACGTTCCACATACATTGATATTGACTTCTATTTCATTCAGTGCATTGGTCAGTGGACAATTAAAAGATAAACATTGCACCAAATTCTCCCTACTTTTAAAGCTGATTGGGAAAAAACTTTTCTGTATCATTATATCCGCGCTGATATTTATGCAAATAGAACAACACATTTTTTTACCGCTCATTTTAAACATTTGTTCATGGAGTTCAATTATTTTTCAAAAAACCACTTGTGAAGTAACGACAGTTTAGAGTTATTTAAATATCTCAAGCACCATTGGGTAATAGTTTAGCGTATGCAATATCCTTAAAAGGTACATTGCTTACCTATCCTACATATAAATTACAACCAACAGATACTTTAATAAAACCCATAAAATGGATAATGCAGCTATAAGACGGTTAGCTTTTTATAAAAGCTAAACTTGTATTTGTTCAAATTAAACAGTGAGAGGTTCTCACTGACAGCCATTTCCGTCAAGGGTCGGAATGTAGGCGGAAATAACCGAGGTGACGAGTCTATAGAGTCAATAGAATGTACTATTTATGGACGGAAATTGAAAGTAGTGCAACGTTGTAGTCATGCAAACATAAAATAAAGTAAGAAAACGACCGTCAATACCAAACAATTACAAATAATTTTATTGCTCAAACTCATCTACAATAAATAGTTAAGGCCTTTGTCCGAGAATCCTCTGCCGTCCAACGTTTTTTTTTTTGCGTGGGACATCAGAGAGCTCTACATAAGCAAAACAGTGGATTTTGCGACACAGGTCTGGGCCTATGACAATAATGGAATACAAAATTGAAATAACAACCCATATATTAAAAAGGTTAATAATTATAATAAAATATAATATGGGTACAATACCAGAGACATATGAGTGGCCGTTCATGTCATAATTGCGTTATTTCTATCGCGTTACTTTAATTGTGTATCGCGATACTTTCAACTTCTATCGCATTACTTCTTCAAAGTATCGCGATACTTCTTAAAAGTAACGCGTTACTTTTGTTTTTTATTTGTAACGCGATACTTTTCAAAAGTAACGCGATAGAGTTGAAAGTATCGTGATACTTTTTAATTTCATCTCTTCAGAAAGAACCATGAGAAAAAGCCCTACAGATGTAATATTCGATTTTAGTCAAATCTTGAGATATATATTTTTGGGGTAACTCTAATGACTAGATGATTGCCCTGCGTAAATATTTAGATTATTATTTCACATTAAGACTAGATATACTACTTTGAAAACAATTAAAATAAAAAAAATTGATATAGTTCTTTCGAAACATTTTATTCGACAAAGTGATGAAATATCGTTCGGTCAACAATCGTTGCTAGGTGTATTTTGATTGGTTCTTTCTGAAAAGATGAAATTAAAAAGTATCGCGATACTTTCGACTTCTATCGCGTTACTTTTGAAAAGTATCGCGTTACAAATGAAAAACAAAAGTAACGCGTTACTTTTAAGAAGTATCGCGATACTTTGAAAAAGTAACGCGATAGAAGTTGAAAGTATCGCGATACTTTTTAAAAGTAACGCGATGGAAAGGTAACGCGATACAAATAACGCAATTTTGACATGAACGGCCACTCATAGAGACATATAATTACATTGTACATATATATCTCTCATAATACTTAGGTATTATACAGAAAATTAATCTGGCATTTCCTTATATTTAACCCATCTGATATGAAGGAGGAAGTCAACTTTAATATTTGGTATGAAGTATTATTTAAAAGGAAATTTAAATCCGAGAAATTTTTGAAACATCTTCTATCTTACCGGAATTACAAAAATTACAAACTCTTAACTCTCTAGGAATATTAAAGTGTCTTCCTCTTTCTATCATTAATGTGTGAGAGCTAATTCGTATTTTGCTTAATGCAGTTCCGTCATTTTTTTTGTTTTTCAAAATGTCAACATTTGGTTTAAACTGCTTTTTAGAAAGTTCAATTGTTGCTATGAAGGTCATTTCAAGATCATCTAAAAAAGTTTTGATTTTTTTAAACCAAGGGCTTAATTTTTGAATTAGTGAGTGTTCAGAAATATGATACATGTATATTGAGAAAAAAATTACGGCTGAGAATATAATCTTATTTTTGAGTGGTACTCTATTGAGTTCAGCATGGTATGCATCATTTATGCTTTGCAATGAACTCCTAAAAATTTAGGCAGAATTTTACTGCCGTTATAATCCGAAGTTTTGTTATTTAAATTTCTGTTATGAATTTTATATGCAGTGTTTATATGTAAGTTTTTAAAAGGATCAGAATCTTTGAATTTATAATCAACACCCCATACTTCACATCCATATAAAAGAATTAAGGTTACTAAACTATCAAAAAGTTTTTCTAAAAGTTTGCATGCATCGTAAAGACCAATTGTTTCTTAGTTTTAAGGTATGCATTTCTGGCCTTTTCCATAAGACTGTCTACAGCAAGACAAAAGTTACCATTATATTTCAAAGTTAAACCCAAGTAACAATAATTTGTAACAGTTTCAAGAAGGGTCTTATTGAATGTAAAATGCTTTAAAAATGTTTTACCGTTTGAGGTAAATACCATAACTTTGGATTTTTCAGTGTTTACATGTAACTTCCATGATTACTTACTTACTTACTTATCCTCTTCGCGCCTGGAGGCCCATAAGGCTGTAACCAGAGATCTCCATTCAATTCGGTCCTTGGCAACCTTTATCATTTCACCCCAGGTCTTTGCAAAGCTCTTAAATTCGCTGGTGACAGTTCTTCACCAGGTTTCCTTTGGTCTTCCTCGGTTCCTTTTGCCATCCGATGGTGTCCCTTTTGGGGAGACTCTTTCAATGTTGCTCGGGTCTTTTCGTGACATGTGCCCGAACCATCGAAGTCTTCTTTGCCGAATAATGTCTGTGATGCTAGTCTGGCCAGTTGTTTTGTAAAGTGCATCATGTGAAATTTTTTTCGGCCAGTATATTCTACATATTTTTCTCAGGCTTTTAGTGTGGAATCCTGAGAGTCTCTTGTTATCTTTCAGGGTTGTTCTCCAGCACTCGGCTCCATAGAGAAGAATAGATAAAACATTGCTATTATATATCTTGATCTTTGTTTTTAGGCTGATGTTGCTGCTCTTCCATGTTTTATTCAGTTGATGGAAAGATATATTCGCTTTCTGCAGTCTATTACTAATGTCTTTGGATGTTGCGTTGTTCTTACTTATTGTGCTCCCTAGGTAAGTGAAGTCATCTACTTCGTCAAGTGCTTCGTTTTCCAGTGTCATAGTTGGTGGTGATGGGACAAGTTGCATAGTCCAACCTGCTTGACATATTTGGATAGATCTTCAGTTTTCTTTTGAAGGTTGTCTGGATTGCTTGATAGTAAAGCAATATCATCCGCAAACTCCAGATCTTCTAGCATGGAGGTCATTGTTCATCTTATTCCTCTTTGTTTGTTGCCTATGGTCATCCTCATAACCCAGTCTATTGCCACAAGGAATAGCACTGGTGACATGATGCATCCTTGTCTAACTCCGCTGTTGTTGTCATTTATCACGCTGCATGTGAAGTTGTCATAGAAGGCTTTAATAATGTTGATAAATTTGTCTGGACACCCATATGCTGTAAGAATTTTCCAGAGGCTCTCACGATGAACGCTATCAAATGCTTTTTCGAAGTCTATGAAATTTATATGCAGTTTGCTGTTCCATTCTATGCATTGCTCCATGATATTTCGAGGAGTGAAGATGTGGTAAATGCAACCAATACCTGATCTAAACCCAGCCTGCTGTTTTCTAAGTTTCTTGTCGATAGCATCATTGAGTCTCATACAGATGATGTTGCAGAAAACTTTACTCGGAACAGAGCGAAGTGTTATACCACGCCAGTTACAGCAGTCCATTCGGTCACCCTTCTTTGGAAGTTTAACTATGAGTCCTTTGCACCAATCATAAGGCAAGATTTCTAGTTCCCATATCTTTGAAAATAGTATGTATAGCTGGTCTGTTGCTGTTTTTACATCAGCTTTAAACAGTTCACTGTTTAGGTTGTCAATTCCTGGAGATTTGTTGTTTTTTAATTTACTAATGGCTTTCTTTATTTCATCTTTTGTTGGTGGTTCCAGATTTATATCCATTGGGTCTCCTTTATGGTTGGTTTCTCAGCAGGGTCTGGGCGATTTAATACAAGCTGAAAGTGTTCAGCCCATCTTTTTAGCTTTAGATTGTCGACTGTAATTTTCTGACCATCTTTGTCTTTGACTGGTCCATTGGTTTTGCTTGATGATCCAGTAAGTTCTCTAGTGATTTTATATACTTCACTAAGTTCAACTCTCTGGGCTGCTGTCTCTGCCTCCTTAGCTCTTTCTTCTATATATGATCTTTTATCTTGTCTTAATTTGCGTTTTGTTTCTTTGTTAACTTTTGAGTATTCATTGTTGTACTTTTCTAATAGCCGCTCTGATTTAGCATTTCCCTTTTTCTCTTTCAACTGTCTTCTTTTGTCAATTAGGGTGTCTAGGTGTCTACCTTTATCCAGTTTTTATCCTGTCTTCTTCTAGTGCCTAAGACTGTGCTACTGACCTCGGTATAAACTTCCTTGATGTTTTTCCAGATTCCCTCACATGTATTTTCTTCAAGTCCTTGGCCTATATCTCCAAGTACCTGAAATTTGTTTTTTATTGATGTGGTAAATTTCTTGTTAAAAGCTGGGTCTTTAAGTCTGCATGTGTTGTACCTTAGTTGAGTTTGTTCTGATGTTTTCTTTGATTTCCTTAGGTGCAGTCTGACTTTGGCAATCAAAAGGTGGTGATCGCTGCCAACATCAGCACCTCGTTTGACAGCAACATTTTCAAGAGAATGCCTCCATCGTCCATTTATAACGATGTGATCTATTTGATTTTGATCCCTTCCATTTGGTGATACCCATGTTTTCATGTGGATGTCTTTGTGGGGGAAGATGGTACCCCCAATCACAAGGTTGTTCAATCCACACAAGTCAGCCAAACGTTCTACGTTTTCGTTCATTTCACCACACCCATGTTTGCCCATGTTTTGGTCTCTGCCTTCATTGCAGCTTAAAACTTTTGTAATAAGGTCTCCAATTATTAGTAGTAGATCGTGTACTGGTGTATTATCAATTTCTTTCTGCAGTTGGTCGTAAAAGATGTCTTACGTTTCATCTTCAGCTTCATTAGTAGGTGCATAGCATGTGACGATGGTGGTTTTTGTATGTTTACCATTAAAACGAGCAGTCATGATTCGTTCAGATATTGGTTTCCACTCTATTAATGTTTTCTTTGCCATGGGTGTCATAATGATGGCTACACCCTCTCTATGTTGGTTATCATCTCTTCCTGAGTAAATGATGTTGTTGTCTGAGCTTGTTGTTACTGCTCCACTTCCTGTCCATCTGCACTCACTTACTCCTAAAATATCTAACTTGTATCATCTCATTTCTCTCTCTACCTGAGCTGTTTTTCCTGCCTCATACATGGTCCGCACATTCCATGCTCCAATGTATTGGGCATGTTTCGGCTGCAACAATGATGGTCATGCTGTTTACAGTAGTCATGATTCCATTGTTAAGATGGTGATAATCAGTATTGATCGGATGTTGAATAATTCTCTGATTAGCAGTTTCCGTAACTAGATTTCCTTTACAGGATAGAGTAGTTAACACTATGCCCAACCTCCGCTGTGTAGGGCCGGGTTTTTACTCTGGGTGTAACCTTCTCCTAGATGATTGCAGTTCCCACTGCTAACGAGCTGCATCTGCCCGGATTTTCTTTCTGGATTATCTTCCATAGCCTTTGACTCAATAGTCTAATCACAAGGCAGTGATACTATTTAACCCATAGCTGGGGCAAGGTTAAGGTAAGACTTTTTTTAAGAGCCATGGCATGTCCACACGTCGGTGGGCTTGCACTCTACACCTCTTGGGTCCTTGCTACTCCGAGATCCCGCACAGTTTAGCCTGAAGTCGCTAAACTCTAGTTACCGTGCATTGCCACGAGGAGGCACTGCAGGAGTCTTGGTAATGTAGAGGCTATATACTGGCAGAGAAAGATTTACACACTCGACTCTCTCTTTTCGCCGAAGCTAGCCAGCGGCAGCAGAGATCTAGACGTTCGACATCTACCACACTAGACGCATATCACTACCCTGTGACAAGTCACTAATTACACAACTTCCATGATAGTAAGCAATAATTGTATAAAATATCAAGACTTTTCTGAAGACCCTCTTTGGATCTTAGACTGTATAACAATGTCATCAGGATATAATTAAATATTTAATGATATATCACCAACAACAACTGGATCAGTTAAAGTATTGTCTAACTTATTTACTATGTCATCTATGAAATAAACATGTGCATCATCAAAAAGCATCATTGACCATCATTCAACACAAATTTGGGTAACATATCAACAAAACACATAAAGAGGAGAAGCACAAATTAACATTTATGACCAAAGACCATTACCATACCATACTGATATATTACACCCCCCCCCCCCCCCAAACAAATAAACACATATGACTTGTTTGTAATGGTCAAGGCGATTTGGTAATAATTTTGAAAGAAACACTAAGACTAAATGCCTCTACAGTTCATGATCAATACCATTATATTGCAAATATATTGCACATACATATGATAAATCAGGCCAGTATTTACAAATTGTTTGTTTGTTGCTTTTGGTAATGGTTAGGTGTAGGAAGTCTTTTTTGGGTGGGCCCCAAGATGTAGTTTTAATATGAGTATTACTGAATGTCTCATTTCACATGGAAAGTATAACAAAATGCAGTTAATTTAAATAAATTCAAACCAAACTTTTAAATACTAAAATGTGTTAGCTTTTGAATCATAAATGAATTTATTATATGTCTCTAAACAATTCTTTCATTTGATTGGCTTTAAATGCCTTCAAAAGTAATGATTTAGCAGGAGAACAAGCAGGTTAAAAAAAGAACAAGGTCTGGAGTCAAGTGAACTGGAAAGTTACGTCACCCTCGAGTATCCAAAAAATAGAATCAAGAACTCTGTCAGTGTCTAACAATAAATATTAATGATGCTGTTGTCTGAATTAACATTTATATCATTTACTTTCATATGAAATTTATCTTTGAATTATTTATACAATAAAACATTTATCGACTTGGCTTGACATCAATTTTTATCAACCCTAAAAAAAAGTAAGTTTACCTCACCTAATTGGCTTGCCAAATACAACTTTCTTCAGGGTAATAAAAAAGATGTCAACCTTTGTCAAAGTCAATAATTGATAATAAAAAATGCTTGGAATTTAAATGAATTCAAGAAAAACTTTTAGACACTAAAGTGTGTTTTGAATTAAAAGGAAATAACTTATATGAATGCCTTGTATCACATTACTCTCATTGTACATTTGGTTGTGTAAGTTGAAGTGGATAAAGTGGATAAATTTCATCTGTTCTTAATTTAGGTTTTCACAGTTTTGTACCTGATTTTGTTTTTCATTATATCTTTAACAACTCTTGTCTATTAAATATTTATATTCCAAAATAGTGCAAATAAAGAAATTATGTTTATCAGTAG
Source organism: Limnoperna fortunei (assembly GCA_944474755.1). Lineage (NCBI taxonomy): Eukaryota > Metazoa > Mollusca > Bivalvia > Mytilida > Modiolidae > Limnoperna > Limnoperna fortunei. Next base: position 68,728,593 of record OX104112.1, read on the forward strand.
GTGAACTGTACTTTTAAATGGAGGCTGAAGGGATTCCATAGCATTTAGATGGCTAAAAATCAATATACATGTACTGAGAACTCCTAGGAACTATTGTGTCATTTTGTACATAAAATACTAATAATGTTTGTTTATTAATCCTCCTTATGCATTGTTCATTATTATTTTAGTTAACGGACATAGTTGTCCACCTGGATGGGTCGATGGTCCTTCAGGAAAAAAATGTTATTTGTTTGCTCAGAATCACAACAGAAATTGGTCTGAAGCACAGTATATTTGTCGGTCCATGCGAGCAGAGTTGTTGGCAATTGAAGATGCAACTGAAATGGTAAGTGACTGATTAAATCATGTGTAGTAGTATACAACAAGGTCTGTTTTTTTTAAATCATGTTTGAGGACTTATTAAGTTTAAGCAGCTTTAAACAATGATATAAAAGGGCATATTCCTAATAACCAAAGGGCCAATATCATTAATGGAAATATTGTCAGTATTGATGGAAGCTTGGCCTTGATATTTTTTGTTTTGGAAGTCTAAGGACACATTGGAAATGTTTGATGGCCAATGTAGACAAATAGTTTTCTTAGGATTAAATTTTTTGGTTCTCCAGATAAAAACAAGTTAAATAATTTTAACCTATAGAGAATATTAGTTTGGTTGGCATGTGGGCAGATCACATGCACTTTTGGTTTTTGGACATTATCTTATATTTGAGATACCTTAACTTGACTTGAAATTTTTTACTCTTCATGCCTTTTCTATTTATATAATGTTTATTACCAAATACATCCTTTAACTCATTTTGAGTTTGGTTTAATGCAGTCAACATTTTGATAACAATTTTTTTCACTGATTTTTTATATAATCATGATGAATCTGCGTTATAAGATCAAGATGCTATTTTAAATGGCTAATACAACCTCAGTTATAAGGTGTATTTTTAATTAAACAATGCCACTTAGCTTGCCACAGCACAATGCTTCGCAGTATTTGGGGTATTTTATTTCAGAAATGGATTGGACAAGAATTGTCACGTATGAAGAAACCTAGCCCAGGGAAAGAATTGGAATGGTGGACCAGCTTAAATAATCAACAGAATATTTCCAGTTGGGTTTGGGCTAATGATGTCCCATTAAATGAGACTGTTATGTAAGTTGATGTTATGATGTGTCATTTGTATCAGAATTCTTTAGGGAGACATTTAAAGTGTAAATAAATAGTATTTGTCTCAAGTTGCATAGTTTAATTTTGCTTGAAGTATTTTGTTTCGTTATTTCAGTCGATGGGGATCTGGTGAACCCAATAACCATTTGAATCAGGAGAGGTGTGGGGAGATCTGTTGTCCTTATTTTTTCAACGACAAAACATGTGAGACCAGTATCAACTATATCTGTGAACGTAATAAAGGTACTGTGCATAATATACACATGGGCTTCCAGAAACTTTATTTTCTGAATTCAGGATATGATAAAGCATTGTGGGTAATCCATGGTTAATTCAAAGACACTCTTCATTCCATAACATGTGGGTTGATTCATAGTAAAGTCTTTGATTTCATGAAAATTCAACAGATCCAACTGTCTAATAAGAAAGATTAAGTTGCCGATGACCAACTCTATTTTGAAGTAAAAATATATCTTTGTCTTCGTAAGCATATTTTTGAAAGATCGAGTTGGCAAACATCCAACAGCCTATAGAAGCATAGAGCATCTTTCTTATTTATATATATATAATAAATGTGTATAAAGTGGCCTACAAATATTATATCGTTATATTACACTTAAGGAAAGAAGAAATTGTGTTTTTAATTATTAATGGTCTGTCTCCAACCAATCTTCTGAGACCCTACCAGAAACATTTCTTGTGCTCAACCCACAGGGCTTCCCAGGTGGCAAATAGGAGTGGCTTGGGCTGTCAAATTATAATACAGAAAGCCTGGTCGTGAACCATAGTGATGTGTTTGGAGAATGCCACACTTCCTGCATGTTAATGACCCTTTTTGTAGATATTAATAGCAGTAGGCTCATTGCAGCTGCTACAAAAGGGTAAATTTTTCCACCTATACCCAATACTCCATCCATTTACAGTGGCATTAAAATTATCTGTCCTTTTGTCCTATTTCTCGTAATGATCCACCTGGGCCTCAGTGAACTGATCTGATTATTCTGATCTTATTTTAAAAATTCTTAAAAATCTCTAGCTACTAACTGGAAGTTTATTAAAATAAAGGGTGATGACAGCAAACTTATTGTTTACTGGTAGATTTTAAATCTGCCATGCTAAAGGCCTATGCATTTCAAGAAATTAAAAGTAATGGAGCTATTGATACCATCAACAAAGAATGATTTTTGTTCATTATTATAATAACAACAACATAAAAGTATGGTGATTCAAATCAGATCATTTGGCAAGAAAATAAGTATTGGGTTGTGAGTAAATGGAATTGTTACACCCCTAATTTCTCCTTCATTCATTGTTTGTTAACTGACTATAGCTGAAATACTGCTTGCTTGATATAAACCATTCTAATCAATCAATCAATCAATCAATCAATACCCTATAAATTATTAATCATCTGTAAACGAATCTGTATTTTCAATAATTGTCATAGTATCATCACAGAAAAATATGTTATAATTCATTGCTAAAAATTAGCTCTGCAAAGTAAGCTTTATTTTGGTGCTATAGAGCATTTTCAATTACAGCATCAACAGCATGTTGTCATGATACAATATGAACTTAATGTATTTTCATATTTGTAACATCACTTATCATAAGTGTATAAATGTTTATGTTTTATTGGACAGAAATTCCATTGACGTGTGATGCTGACAATGGCTGGGAATATCACAGTGAATCATGCTTTAAATTTTTTAGAAAATTCAGAACATGGAATGACTCTGTGTAAGTGTTTAGTACATTACACGTTTCGTATCAAAATTTGTTCGTTGCATGTTGTTGTTGTTCTAAACTCTGTACATTTTCAACTTGTACGGACCTATTTATTTTTTTACATGTTCTTTTTTTTGTGCATTTTTTAGCCAAGCCCATGATATGAATAGCCCAATTTCAAATAAACACAACAAACAACTTGCTATGGCAGTGTTTTCATTCAGATTATTTTTTTATTATAAATATAGATCTATAGTGTAAAACTTCCAATTCTGATAAACCAAAAAATGAATGATGAGTTAAGCATTATGAGTAAAATTGTGTTTTATGACAAAAGAACAAGAAACTATTAATTATGATGCAGTGTACAGTTTTTGTCACTTATATGACCCCTCTTACCATAGGACACCCCTCATCAAAGGCCCAATAACATTTGTAAAGTGCTTATTATCTAAAGTAACTCTTGCCCGAGAGGCAACTTCTTTTATGAGAGTGCCAAAAGGCGTGTATATGAAAGACTAATTACAGTAACCACTCTGTGTTTTTCAGTTCAGATTGTAGAAATTCAGATGCTATGTTAGCCACCATTACTGACCCAGACTCGCAGATTTCTATAACAATGATGACAAACTTCCAAAATGCAGATTCATGGATTGGTCTTATTAAAAGTGGCCAGGTAGATTTATAAATTGGAATACATAAAAATTACAACAGTAGTCAAAATTCAATTGTAGATAAAGAATATTTAAATAAAATGTTGATGTATTTATTAAATATAGGATCTTACATTGGTACGAGTGGCTGATCGGATTTCTCCAATCCAGATAGTTAAATTATGGAATATTAAGTCCGAGCCTTGGCGAGGACTTAAAAATTCCATAATTTAACTATCGAGATTGGAGAAACCCGATAATTCACGAGTACTAATGTAAGATTCTGTTTCTCTAATTTTAAAAAGTAGTAAATTTGCAAAACGAAGTACAAATTCTCCCAACCCCAATTTTACGTTCATGACTTGAATACGCGGTAAATGGAAGGTGTTTTGTTTATGACGTCATGAGTTCTTATTGTGACGTTATTATTTTTAACCAATCAACTGCTGAGAACAACAAATTCACTAGTGACGAGAAATATTTTTTCCGCACCGGTCAAGCGGTTGAAATATTACGTCAAAATTAGAGAAATATCAAAGAATTATCAGAACTGAAGTTATTTTCTGGTAAATTTTCTTTTAAAAATGATGCAACACTTATTTTTACATAATGTGTTGTTTTCTAGACATACTACTACACTAATTCTTCAACAGCAACAGGGATAGAAAATTATCTACAAAAAGGCCAAACTCCATTGTAAGTAGGACTAGGTGAAATTTAATTAGATTTTATGTCGCACTGGATTGTATGTTTTTTTTTGCTGTTTTTAAATACCATAATTTAATGGTTTATCATACAGTTTCATGATCAGTCGCATAGCTTGTATGCTAAAGCATGTGTGGTTATTGAGCAACCCCCGACCACCCTGCAGCATTTTTTTTGTTGCAAATTTAAAATGGCAACCACCAAAGGATATAGGACCTTATTTGAACATTTTTTAAAGGCTTCTTCTCTGAACCTGGCTAACATATACTTACTAGCAAAATTGTTTGGATGGTCCTCTATAAAGTCGGTTTTTTATCAATTGGAAGTTCAAAATGGCCACCACCCCAGTACTTTGGATCTTAGTTTAACATAGTACCCTATGAGAAAAAGTTTTAAAAGGTTACTTCTCTAAAATGGGTTAACTAATCAAAACAAAACTTGCATCCTTTATAAATTTTATGTTTTTCATGATATTTGGAAATTCAAAATGGCCACCAGCACAGGACTGAGTTTAACATAGGACCCTATGGAAAGAAAGGTTAAAAATGCCTCTTATCTAAAACCAGTTAAACAAACAACAAAACTTATCACAATATTCATTGGATGGTCCTCTGTAAAGTGTATTTCTCTTATGCCAATAAAAAATTCAAAATTGCTACCACCTCAGGACACGGGTAAAAAGTGTCTGAAACCAGTTAACCAATCTAAAATAAGCTTGTCACCAGTATTCATTCGATGGTTTTCTATATTTTTTAAAGGCTTGATCTTCTCTGAAACTGCTTAACCAATTGAAACAGAACTTATCACCAGTATTAATCTGATGGTCCTCTATAAGGTTTATGTTAAAATGACTGCCACCACAGGACTTAAACACAGGACCCTATGGGAAAAAAATATAAAAGGTATCTGCACTGAACCAGTTTACCAATGGAAACAAAAGTTATTAGGAATATTTGTTGAATGGTCCCCTACAATTTTTTTTCTGCTAGTGAGACAGTTAAAATGGCCATTTGAGACTAGAAAATTGAAAATTACAGGACTTAGTTTAACATCTGGGAAAAGCCATCTTCATTGCCTATATAAATTAAGTGAGTGATACAGGTTCATTGAGCCTCTGGTTGTACATTCTGCTCCCAGATCTTCAAACTCGACCGCTCTTTCTTTTAAGATTGTTGGCATCACTTAAAATAGAAAGACTTAAATTCAACATATTCTAATTTTTCATAACATTTTTTAAATTAAATTTTTAATATTTTTTATAGTCAAAATACAATGACCTGTCAGGTATTTTCTACCTATTGGTCAATCAATTCTTAATACAGATAACAGCTGTTTAGAAAACTGCTTCAATCTATTTTCTTTCAAGATCCGCATCAGTAAGAGCTGGACATTTAAATTGCAGCTAATCATGCATGACTCGGGTAAATTTCAAACATCTAACTTGAAGATTTGTCATAGGGTACAGTGTTAGAGAACAAAGTTAAAAGTTTTCATTAACCTGAATCGTGTATGAGTAGCTGCAATTTAAATGTCCAAGCTCTTACTGAGGAAGAACTTTAAAAGAAAACAGATTGAAGCAGTTTTTCTAAACAGCTGTTATCTGTATTTGGAATTGGTTGACCAATAGGTAGAAAATACCTGACAGGTCATTGTATTTTGACTAAAATTTGTGTTGCTTGTATCTCTGAAAAACAAACACCTTTTATTGGAAACAACTAAGCCTATTAATTATTTTTTTTAGAAATGTGGGCAAAGTTACTTGCATGAGTGTTAATGGAACAGCAAATGATCATGCCAAAAATGTGTATGAGGATGACTGCACAGTATCTAAACAGTACATATGTCAGAAGCCAGAAGGTAAGTGCGGATGACTTCATGACATCTTAACCTTACATATGTGAGAAACCAGAAGGTAAGTGTGGATGCTTTCATGACATCTAAACCTTACATATGTGAGAAACCAGAAGGTAAGTGGGGATGCTTTCATGACATCTAAACCTTACATATGTGAGAAACCAGAAGGTAAGTGGGGATGCTTTCATGACATCTAAACCTTACATATGTGAGAAACCAGAAGGTAAGTGGGGATGCTTTCATGACATCTAAACCTTACATATGTAAGCCAGAAGGTAAATGGTGTGGATGACAGCTTGACATCTACACCTTACATGTGCCGTATGTGAGAACCCAGAAGGTAAGTTGTTATGATGCCTTGCACGATATCTAAACACAATATACTAAACTTTTCACTTGAATTTAAAACTCAATTTTAATGGAAATGAAATAACACAAAACTAATCCAATAATGATGACATATAAATCTTACATATGAGAAGCCTGAAGTTATGTGGTTAGGATGACTGGTTGCCATTTAAACTTTACAAATGTAAACCAGTTGGTAAGTGGTGGAGATGACTTTTGACATAAACCTAACATATGTAAGCAATTAAAAGATAAGTGGTGAGGATGACTTATGACATCTGTAACTATGCATGGTATGGTGACAATATTTGGTATACAGGCTGCTGCTGATAACTAATGCTATTTACATAATGCTTATGACGAAATTTATTTTCGTTACTGATGCGGAATGTAGGCGAGACGTTTTTCTGTATCCACACTTGTTTTTGTTCTCTTCAAAAATGTTTTCAGCATAAATAATTTCCAGTGCAAGTATGGTCATGATGGTTTTGATATATGTTTGTATCTGCAACTTTTAAAGTGTATTAAGTGAAAAATAATAATATTATAGGATTAAACACTGGGTTTTAGGAAATCATCAATGTGTAAACTCTGGCTACTCACTTCGAAGGAGTTTATGTCAAGTCTTTGAGGGAGTTTACTCATTGATAATTTCCTAAAACATAGTGTTTAATCCTTATAATTCTCTGAAATAATTGTTGCTTTTTTTTAAAGCTTCAAAAACAGTTACTGAAACCCATCTAGAACTCAAAATGTGCCAAGGCTGGAAATCATAGGAATATGCAAAACATAGTATCAAAGGAATCTCAGTTTTGAGATGTTATAGCGGACCACATGAAACCTTTTCCAATTATAAGTTGGTGTTGGAATTTTTGGAAGATGAACTATCCAATTGTTTAAATACAATACCTATTGTTCTCAGTGGAGTTTATTCAATGGGAGCTTTAAATCTGACAGGGAAAAGTCAATCATTCATTGATTAATTTTGATGTGGAAAAATTTAACACCCTTATGAAACTATAGTTGCATACACTTAATGATGACACTCATAGTAAGAGCAAGTTGTGATCTATGGCATATGCAAAGATTTTTTGCCATACTTTCACTAATACCATATCTTGATGGTTTTCATTAAAAAAATATTAATAAACAAACACTTTTCAAATGAATTTTACTGGATACTAGGACAGTTCCCATGGCCTTACTATATACCCTCAATGCTGCTTAGTGAATCCTCATATATAAAAATATAAGAAGATCTCTCCAAGTAGGGGCTGTGGCTGTCCGTTTATAATACAGAAAGCATAACCACAGATCATAAAATATTTCTATAGATATACAGTGAAATTTAATGAAAATTTTTTTTGTTATCTGTTTTATCAATTTGAAAACATTGCAAAATGGATCGTAAATTTTTTACAGATTTCTTTTATACATTGCATATATTTTTTTTCTTTTTTCTTCAATTAAAACATACCAAATAATGTACAGCTCAGTTTATTTTAGTTCAGAATTGCACAACAATTCTTATGTAGGTTCATGAGTTTTTTATCAGGAGGAGTTTTGTTTTTGGAATAGGAAAATTAATCAATGGATAATTGATTTCTCCTAGACAAATTTAAAGCTCCCATTGAAAAAACTGCAGAGAGAACAATAGGTATTGTATTCAAACAATGGGACAGTTCATATCCAAAAATTTAAATACCCTGACCAACACCAACTTTTACTCAGGAAAGGTTTCATGTAGTCCGCTATAATAGAAAATAACAAAATAAAGCCCAGTTTTTTATTAATGTTATATTTTATTTGAAATCTCAATCAATTCAATTAGAAATGATTGCAACAGACAAAACATCCCTTATGATACACTAGGAGGACGCCATCTGCTTTACGTTGGATACCGAAAGTAGTCTGCTCAGAGGAAATATTAATTTGTAAATGATCTGAGATGGTGTTTTTATTATCATATACAACATATTTCTTGTGGTATTTAATTAATTTGTAAATGATCTGAGATGGTGTTTTTATTATCATATACAACATATTTCTTGTGGTATTTAATGACAAACAGCAAAGAATTATGTGATAACTGTATTGTATTTGAAGATTTACCGGCATCAATTGGTGATTTGATGGTCGGAAATTGAGTTTATTGGCGATGCGTAAGCGAAGCCAGTAAACGGATATTTACGACCATCAAATCACCAATTGATGCCGGCAAATCTTCAAATACAATACAGTTATCTCCATTCTAATGCAACGGCAGTAAAAAACTAAATTAACTGATTAAAATTAGAATTTTTTTTATTTGCCGGTAATAACGTTTGCGCTTGTGTTAAAATCTGACGGCATCAATCGTGAAATTGATGCCATGAAATTATTCACGTTATCCAATCAGAATTGACGTTACATCATGAACTGCATTAGAATTTGATATATTAATAAATAATAGTTATCACACAAGAACAATTGTTAAATACTCATCATTCTTACCATTGGCATACCCATGCAAAAGTGTACAGAAATGAAAATCTTCCAAAATTTGATATAAATGTTTAAATAAATAACTTATAGTTAAATGAATCCTTATCCTTTTAAATAATAACAAGAACAATAAAACAAATAATAAAATAATATCCGTATTTTTTATTATATTGATTGATTTGATGTTTGCTTTACATCCAGTGCCATGCTCATTATAATTACCCAGTAAATGTTCATAACAGTATTGTGCCATAATAATGAATATGAAAACACTGGAGAAACATTGAAACAGGACAATATGGCGACCATTATTGCCAACATTCTACGGATTTAAACCCTCTTAATCTGTATGTATGTATAATTTGCACCATTACTCCTCAAAAAAAAGAAATACACAAATACAAAGTGGTCAATACATGGCTAAATAAGGTTGATTGATTGATTGATTGGATGTTTGCTTTATGTCCAGTGAGCAGTATTTCAGCAATATATTCACTAGGAACAAATTAAGGTTATCTTCACAGTCTGTGTAGTAAGTTGTGTCATAAGTTATCAATTAGGGTCTTGATGGCCTAGTGTTAAGGTAGTTAGTCATATACTGTGGATCATGTGGTTGTCAATACGGAGTTTGTGGCTTTACTGCGGCAGAGTCACTTGCTAGACTCGTATTTGAATTGACAAGGGTTGCCAGTTTAAACAAAGAAACAATTTCTCATAACATGCAGTAGTTAATTATTTTGAAAACATTACATGTAATATTTTATTTGAAGGTATATGTAAAGCTGGAAGCTTACAACATCAGTCGTCATGCTACTACGTGTCAGCTCCAGTGGGGAACAGGACGTTTTCTGACTCATTCTGTGCTGCTTTAGAAATGTCCTTGGTTACTATTAATAGGTAAAACTAAAAGAACAACTCAGACAATGATTACATTCAATTGGTTTTCTTCGCATGCATTGGCAGATGGATTTTGATTTTTGAATGTGAAATATTCTTAAGACTAGAGATAGCTGGGTCATTATCAAAAATTGTAGATATTTGTGTGATAGTACAAAACTCTTTCTATTTAGACTTGTCAATAAATTAAAGGTTTTCGTTTTGTACTTTGGTATTGTAGAAAATAGATTTCTAACAAAAAATGATACTTTTTTCGATTATACCTCGAGTTCATTTGGCACCAAAAGGTCACATTCAGTAAAAAGTACATGTGACTTGGCCGTTGTATTAAAGATTTATCTAATTATCTTTTTAGAAAACATATATTTTAATTCTTTTTGTTGCATATTTTTTTATCACACATGTTCTTTTGAAATAACAAACACATTTTGATCGAAAATTAACAGATTCTGGGAAAATATTTGGTGAAAACCTATGTGCTTTTCGCCGCATCCTTTTGTTACTGGGTTTATCAACAAGTAAGTAATTGTTGTCTCCAGCCCATTGCTTATCCTAACTTATAGTTTCCACCTGAAGTACTCATTCCTCTCAGGAATTATGGATATGTAAGCATACAACATGATGATATCTTTGAATCAAATTTGTCATCAAAGGTATCTAACGATAGCGTAATTTTTATTTATGTCCTTAAAGTTACTGCCTTTTTAAGCTCTAATCTTAAAAATGTAAAATCAAGGTTGTGACCAGTATTTCATCTAGAAATATTGTTTGTATACCAGGCTGATCCATTGGGTCAGGGAGAATCCATTTAAAAAAAATTAGAAATACCAATGAATATGTCCCTTGTGTTACTGTCCCTTTTGTTACCAAGAAAAATGTAACACAAGTGACCTATTTTGTAACACAAGGGACAAATTTATACTTTTCTCCTTTTTTAGAGATATAAATGATTTTCAATCACAACAATAATAAATAAAATATCGTTTATGAACATAATGAATACCAAAAGATGAATTTTAAAGGGGAAAAAACATGACCATTACCTTTAGAGAAAATATAACAAAAGTGACATATGAGGTAACAATGTGGACAAAAAAATGCTTGTATGTAAATTGAATTATCCATACAGGAATGCCATTTATTAACCGGAAATATATTAATAAAACGTCAAACATTTAAAACAGTATTAATATGTTTAATTTAACATATATAAACATGAATAAATAAATCTAACTTGAATGTGTATCTTATGCGACAACATCAGTAACACAAGTGACATTTTGAAACAAAGCTCGTTTATGATTTGTATACTCCAAACCTTTTTTTAAATAATTGTTTGAATGAAAATCACATATGAAAGAAACTGTTATATAAAAGATTACACATTTTAGTAAATTTAGCGGACAAATCATTTATTTTATTATTATTTTTTAATACTTTTTATACCCCGCCACATAAAGTGGCGAGGTATTATGTTATACCCTCAGTTTAGTTCGGTATCTGTACGTCCGTCCGTCCCCCGAAGGTTTCCAGATGATAACTTGAAAACTCCTCAAGGGATTTGAAAAATATTTTGCACAGCTGTTCAATACAATAAAATACAGGTCAAGTTCAATTTTCAGGATGATCGGAAAAATATTATTGAAGTTTTGCCCCTTTATAAATTTTCTAAATTTGACAATAATGAAATTTTCTGGTCTAAGAAAGATAACTCATTTCTTTCTGTCTCTATATACTAATGGATGTATAGTATATACAGTATAGTATACTAATATATACAAATATATTTAACTATTGATGAATATCGTGGCGGGGTATCATTTAATGTCCCATTAGATGCCCTATTTTTTGTGTTAAGTTCTGGTTGTTTAATTATATTTTTATCTGTCGGAGGATAAATTAACTATAGGTAAACTTTGCTAATAAAACTGATTAAAATGAAATGTATTGCCCTAGTTTGCAAGATACGTTCGTGATAATTCATTGTTCTATCTAGTGTTCTTCAAACTATCGTTAAGTGTTAATATACTCGAAATTAAAGACACCACCTATAAATTAAGGTCAGCCTCTTACTTAGACCTACTTGTTTGTGTACATTTCAAAACTTATATGTTTTTCTAGATCCTGCGATCGGTATTCCGATTTTCTAGACCGCTCACTGCTGTTGACTACTTAACTACTCAAAGAAGGGTTTGTTGTACCTATGTTGATGTTATCTGTCCAGAAGTTCTATGGTAGTCACCATGACTGAATGATCCTTATGAGAAATCAATCGCTCAAATACGAACAGACGGCGGGTGTCTAATTAGAGGCAGACACTACTTAGTTACTCGTCAGGAGCACATTGTTTTTATTGGGTTCGGGTTACTCTCTTTCTGTGTTAAACTGGATTTGTAAGTGTCCCTCGAATTGCGGCTCTTAATTAATTGTTGTTTGTTTGGTTTTCTCTATTTTCATACAACACATAACTATATCTGTTTTTTGTAAGGGTCTAATAACACATTTCATTGGCCTTTTGCAGTTAGAGATTAGTGTTGGTATGACAAGGAGAAAGTCATAGAAACTATTTTTTAAACCTAAACTTGTCGGACAAAAGTATCAGGTTCATAGCGAAAGTTGGCAACTAGCTATGGACAAACTAAACTGACAGAAATAAGACATTTTGTCACTTGTGTTACAAAAAGTCATTGTTGTTACACTTTATATTTCATAATTTAAAATAATTTAGAATATATTGAACCCAAACTTAGGAATATCAAAAGGAATTAAAATTAAGTTTAGTTTAAACAAAAAAAAAATCAAATTATGACTATTGTAAGAACGACAGAGTAAAACTTGTCCTTTTTATTACTTCGTTTTGTCATTTGTGTTACTAACTCTTAATTTCTAATTTTGTGATGTTGAGATAAACTAAAATTTATCATTAAGATTGAAATTAAGATAAATTTGTGTGGAATATATATGTACAAAGTGTTAAAGTTTGATGAAAGCAGGATTTTCATTTTTTTAACTGTTAATGTCATTAATGTTACTTTATGCGTTTTTGTGTTACCATATTGTCCTTTGTGTTACTGATCTTAAATTTGCAAACAAAAATTATTTCCTAAACTATATATTTGACCATTTGTTTTACAATATTTTTTTTGTTAATACATTTCAATTACATTATAAAATCTTGAAAGTCAGTAAGTTGTCCTGTTAATTATAAATTAAAGAATGTTAGAAATGACCTTTTTGTATCGTTACATTCATATTGGGATACAAAATTTATAAAATCGACTGTATGAGACGTATAACTTTGTTTATCAGAGTAACATTTTGCTATTCTTTGAAAAAAAGCTTTTACAAAGGTTTTCTTTAACAACGGTGTATAGTAAATTACTAAAAATGTTTTAGTAACACAAAGGACACTGCAAGCTAGCAAGGGGTATATTTTCTTATTTTTTGAAAATTTCAAAGTTAATATTTAGTATTTGTTTCAAACATTTGACTATCAGAATGTTTCATTTAAATAACATTTGAACACAAATGAGTTACTTAATTTTCCAAGAAAATAGAAATTAAATATTGATGTATTTTGATAATGACCCAGCTAAGATAGGGGAATCTTCTTTGTCCAGCTATCTACTCCTTCAGTTTTAGAACTACAGCATTCATATGAAGTAGTTTATTTTTACACATTATGAAAGTGTGAAGGACAAATGATTTTGATTTTCATTAAATTTTAGAAAAGAGTAAGAAGTTTCTGAATGTGCAACAAACCCATCATGTCATTGGCAGATAATACAAGTTCTATCATTATATGTACAGACAATCCCATTTTGAATATTGTAAAAAATCATGCAAAGAAATAAGAAAAAAGCTTTTACATGTTTTTATTTTGATGATCAGATTGGTGCATTATTTAAGTCTTACAGAAACAATTTTCTTTCTGAAAAAAAACTAACCTTTCAAGTAATTGTCAGCTGGGGGGGTTGGGCCAAATTTCTCATCTACATGTAGTTTGTGACTCCATATTTATTTATGTTTTAATAGGCAGATGTTATTTTATTTATTTGCTATGTACAACTGTAATACCCTACTTTTATCATCAGGTCGTAATATATGTATTTAAATTGAACAAATGTAGGGTAAATTGTTTATTTATATTTGTAGCAAGAGTGAGTCAGACTATTTAATGAGTGTTTTGCAGAAACAACATGATTTCAATGAAGTATGGATTGGATTAAAAAGTAAGTATTTGATAAAAAAAGTCATAAAGGTACTCTTTTCCCCCCTTTCAGATGTTACAGCTAGAATTTGAACTAAATGTTTTTATGTGTTATATCACAGTATATATACCAATTACATTGTCCAATATTTATGAAACTTAAAATAACAGCAAAATTATGGTGCCAATATGTTTTTTTATTTTCAAATGCTTTGGTCTATATATATAGCCTAAAGCCATTGACAAAAATTATGCAAATCTAAATATTGCAATGTGGAATGTTCATGGATTTACTAATAACAAAGCCATGGATGATTCATTTCTTAAAGATGTGTGTAAAGTGCATGTATTAAGTTTAGTTGAAACTTGGTGCGGCAGTGACAACCCTGAAATTAATATTAATGGTTTTACTTTATTATCTAATAGTACAAGGAAAAAACATAAAAAAGCCAGAAGATCTTCTGGTGGCATTTCTATATATGTCAAATCTGAACTTAAAAATGGAATATCCAAATTGCCCATTAAAAATACTGATATTGTCTGGATTAAACTTCTTAAATCTTTTTTCAATCTTAAACGAGATGTCTTCCTTGGAATCGTTTATTTTTCACCAGAAAATTCAACAAGTAACAATCAAGACCTAAACGAGTTATACTCAATACTGCTTAGTGATATTGAACACTACAGTTCATTAGGTGATATAATAGTTCAAGGTGATTTCAACGCCTATACAAACTCAATTCCAGATTTCGTTGTCACCGATGACTCTGAGCACCCCCACTTTAATGATCAAAATTATATAATTGACTCCCCCTCCCCACGAAATAACATGGACAAGAAATCAGCCAATAAAAGTGGTAAAGAGCTAATTAATCTTTGCAAAGAAACAAGTCTAAGAATCCTTAATGGTCGTACAATTGGAGATATTCAAGGAAAATATACTTGTACAACCTACAATGGTAGTAGTGTTGTTGACTATACTCTTGTGTCTACAGACCTATTACATGGCATCTGTAGTTTTACAGTAAATGAACTAACAAATATATCTGATCATTGTTTAATTAACTGTTGCCTACTAACTTGCTTTTATAATAAACTAGATAGAAGTGATCTGACCCCATTTCCAGGAAAATATATCTGGGACAATACAGCAATTGAAAATTATAAAGCAAACATTCAAAGCGAGCCAATAAAAACTAAACTTGAAGATTTTTTATATGATAATAACGAAAATATTGATTCAGCCTTAACAAAACTCAATTCAGTACTACACGATGCAGCCACAATGTCTGCTAAATTCATTAAGGGAAAATTGCCCTCCAAAAAGAAAAAGACAAAAAAGAATGAATGGTTTTCTGAATCTTGTCATGATCTCAGAAACACAGTGAAAAGCTACCTCACTTTAGTGAACAAATACCCTAATAACACACAATATAGAATAAAATACTACTCTTTTCTTTCTAGATACAGAAGAACTTGTAAAAAAGAAGAAAAAAGATTTAAAAATAAAATTTGTGACAAGATCTGTTCAAATATTGACAATGACCCAAAAACATTTTGGAACCTTGTTAATAAACTTAATAAATCAACTACAAATAATGAAGAAAATATTTCAAATAAAGAAGAGTTTATCCAATTCTTTGAAAAAATCAATAAACATTCTGATCATACCCCAGACAGCAAATTTCACATATCTATAAGAGCTCAATTAAACAAGTATATGGAAAATTTAGATAAAATAGAGGAGCACAACATGAATTTATATGATGAACCCATTAATAAAGAGGAAATTACTAATTTAAAAGCTATTAAAACCCTAAAAAATGGAAAATCAACAGCCAGTGATCTAATTTCTAATGAAATGCTTAAATATGGAACAAATCAATTACTTGACCCGCTTCAAAAACTGTTTAATTTAATCTTCAAAAAAGGTCAATTCCCCAAACTATGGAATGAAAGTTATATATCATTAATACATAAAAAAGGTGATAAAGCTAATCCGTCAAACTATAGAGGAATTTCACTAACCTCAAATCTAGGAAAATTATTTAACAAGGTTTTATTAGCAAGAATCATAAAATTCACCGACAATAATAATCTCATTTATGAAAATCAAATCGGTTTCAAAGAAAAATCCAGGACCACAGATCACATTTTCACTGTCAAATCAATCATTGACACATACAAAACCAATAAAAAGAAAGTATTTGCTGCTTTCATTGATCTAAGGAAGGCTTTTGACACAGTCTGGCGTGAAGGTCTCTTTTACAAACTATCGGTAAACCATTTCCCAAAAAAGATTTTTAAAATAATACACTCAATGTATCAAGACCCTGTCTGTAGAATAAAATTCCAAAACAGTTTAAGCCGAAAATTTGTTTCAAAATGTGGAGTAAAACAAGGTGACGTACTTAGTCCCATACTATTTAATCTCTATGTTAATGATGTTGTTTCAAATTTGAATAATTGCCAAACAGACCCAATAACTATTGGAAACATCTCAATTAATTCTCTTCTTTATGCAGATGATATTATATTACTGTCAAGCACCGAAAAGGGTTTACAAACATCCCTTGATGCTTTGAATCAATTTTGCTCCTCTTGGAAGTTGGAGATAAATGAACAGAAGTCAAAAGTCATTATTTTTAATTCAAATGGCAAAACCCACTTAAATTCATTCAGCATTAATAATACTTTTCTTGAAACTGTAAATTCATATTGTTATCTTGGTATAACTTTAAAACATACAGGTAACATAAATCTTACAACCAAAATATTAATGGAGAAGGGACGTAAAGCATGGTTTAAAATAAAGAAAACTATAGGACTTAATAATCCATGCAACTTATTAGAAAAACTATTTGACACATTAGTCGCCCCTATAACACTCTATGGGTGTGAAGTCTGGGGGCCATATTGCAATTTGATGGATACAGACACCTTTGAACATCTACATATAAAGTTTATTAAAGAAATACTTGGAGTTCATAGCAAGGCTACAAATGTTGCATGTCTAGCTGAACTCAACAGGTATCCCTTAAGAGAAAAGATAAAACTATCAACTCTAAAATTTCTTGACCACATTTCTAACTCTAAAAACAGTTTAGCCTATAAGATTTTCAATAACCTCCCTCCAAATAATCCATGGATAACAGCCACCAAAAAATGGGTCGGAGAATTAGGTTTCAGCTATGTCATAAATAATGAAACAATTATTTCAAAAAATATAAGAAACTTCAAACAAAGAATATATGACCAAGCCTTGCAAAATAGAAATAGTTGCTTGGCAAATTGTAATAAACTGTCTTTTTACAACCATATACATAAATTTAATAAAAGACCACTCTATGTAGATATCTGTAAATTCAAATCAGACCGATCTATTATCTGTAAATACAGAATAAGTGCTCATTCTCTGTCAATAGAAAGAGGACGATATAAAAATATTCCAAAAGGTGAAAGGATATGTAAAAAATGCAATTCATCCCAAATTGAAGATGAAATGCACTTTTTTATTCACTGTCCTTCTTATAGAACTTATAGAACAGAACTGATTCAAAAGGTCAATAGTACCTTGAAAAACTTTAAAGTTTTAAATGAAAATAATATAATTAATATTCTAAATAGCAACTCTAAAATAATACTGAAAGCAGTAATTGACTATATAAATAAATGTCAGGAATCTAGTTAATCCACCATACTATCATCCAATTTTTTTTTTTTTTTTTTTTTTTTTTTTTTTTTTTAATATTATTACATGTATTACAAATTGTAACTAATGCCTGCGAATGCTTGACACTGTCGCCCCAAGTTTACACATATATCTGGTTATAGTCAGTAGTCTATGAGTTTATTGTAATATTAGTTTAATATTCATATATATCTATGTACTATGTGTATTGTTTGTGTTATAACCATTTACTGTAAATGTGTTACAACAAATAAATATTTCGTATTTCGTATTTCGTATATACTTCTCACATTGTAAATTTTATTTATGTATCTGACATTACTGGAGGGGTATCATATAGACATTGAATGAAACAAGGCCTTTGTTTGATTGGACTACCAGATCTGCAATGCACAATTCTGATTGGTTCGAAGTGGCATACATTTGAGGTCATTTTAAAGTTCAAACCATAACTATTTCATATAATACAGTGTAATACTACTTGTACAACTGACTCTGCATTAAACAACCAGTTTTACTGCCTCAGTTTTGTGTAGTTAAATTTTTATCACACAAGGAACTGCAGTCTTGCCATCATGTCTTTTTATAGGATTCACTTATTTATTTACATGTATTGACCAGATCTACCAGCAGTTACATTTGTAAGCCAATCCGCAGTCAGTTAATCTTGTTCACAGACATGGGTTCCTATTTGACATAACTGCCAGCACAAAATTACATAGCTTTGACTAAATAAATCACAAACTTAAGTTATTTCTGTTACAGTTAATTCTGTATCTTGTTAAATGGAACCCTGCGGACAATTTGCTCTATAAAACTCTTTGTTTTTTCTGAGTTACTTATAAAAAGAGCATTTCAATGTTTTAGTTGAGCAGAGATTTGAAATTTATTGTTAGTCAAATATGTTTTATAAGGTGATAGGTGACTGCATATTGCTATACAATTTTAAGTAACTTTCATGACCTGTTAAAGTTTACTTTGTAATGATAGTTTTCAAATAATGAATAATGATAATAATGAAAAAGAAGCTATTGGGATGTCTAACATTGTGTGGGTTGTAAAGAATGTCTTGTGTCTTACATGCTGCACAAAACACTAATTGAAATAATGTTTTCAA
This sequence comes from Limnoperna fortunei, assembly GCA_944474755.1. Classification (NCBI taxonomy): domain Eukaryota; kingdom Metazoa; phylum Mollusca; class Bivalvia; order Mytilida; family Modiolidae; genus Limnoperna; species Limnoperna fortunei. The sequence continues at coordinate 68,747,442 of OX104112.1, forward strand.
ATTTCCAGATGTTAAAGTGTTTTTGCTTATAAAAAAGTATAAGAAAAAGATCAATTGCATTTAAATAATATAAAATATTAATATTAAAAAATACAGATAAATTATCTTGTTTTCTTGTTTATATATTCCTGTCTATGACGGACATGTTATGGTATGCACTTGTCTGTCTGTCAGTCATCAGATTGTCACAATGTTTTTTTTGGAATATATCGACATATTTTTTTCAAACTTCACACAATTGTCAATCATGTTAGCCTGATGGTCTATGTACTTGATTGATAATTTCTTATTATTTGTTATAGAGTTAAGTGGCAGCTGTCATTTGTGGTAAAATTCTGATTGATTGTTTTTGAATTATGGGACTTTGTTTCGTGGAAAAGAGGGGATTTTTTGTTTTCATACTATAACTCAAAGACATTTTAATCAATTTTCTTGAACAAATTTGAGAAATTTTGATAGATGAATAATCTTAGGACAGTGTTGGGGGTCATCCATAATTGTCAACATTTTTCACAAGTTTGCAAAGAGCACTCTTTTTGAAAACCCCCTCCCTCCCTCCAAAAGAGTACGTCAACATTTTTTGCAAGTCTGCACATCCACATTACGGAAGTTAAAGAACGTACCGAAAAAATGTTGAAATTGAAACCCCTCCCCCCTATAGTGCTCTTTGCAAACTCGTGAAAAATGTTGACAATTATGGATGACCCCTTGATATTGATAAATGTGATTATTTCTCATCAGTGCAGATAGAATTATGTATTCATAGCTGTCCTTATCTTTAGACCGGTGTATCATGTTGGTATGGTGCAGCTGCTTGTTAGTACATAAATACATGACCTGTCACCTGACCTTGTAATTAAAGGTTTAAGACTACATTAAAGTTTTAGGATTAAGCCAGTTCCTCAGTAACCAGGCATGGTAGGATGACAATAGTTATTACATATGTTGTTCATTAAAAATACATGGCATTCTGTTAGGTGTAATTTGGCCATGACCTTTATATCAGTGACTGCATCAGAACTTAGTTTTGTTTCATATTATGATAAATATGCTATTTATATGTTGATAATGAAGAGTTTTTTTTTACGGCTGATAATGGAATGTATAAAGCCAGAAATTGTTCTGTGTACACCATGCATTTGTTTTAAATGAATTACTGGCAGGTGACAATTCTATTTACAGAAACTGGTAATGATTGGTACTGGCCTAGCACAGGAGAACGACCAACCCTGGATTACTGGGCTGACCTTCCATCAGAGAAAAATGAGTCGATCAATGACTGTGCTTACATGAATATAAGTAAGGTTTATGAATATTAATTTTATTGCTCTAAATTCATATCAGCTAAAAAATATTTCAGTTTAAACTACAAAACTTTGACTTGAAATGTTTTGGTTATATGAGATAAAAAAATTAATAAAATTGTATGTTTTATAAAAAAAATGAATTAATTTTAATAAAATTTACATTTTGTGTCCTGAATATAGCCATCTTCACTAACCAAGTGCTACAATCAGTGAAGACAGGGGGGACCTGATCTTAACACTTTGCTAGCAAAGATGGAATATAGATGCTAAAGCACCCATCAATCAAAATCGGTCATTTACTATTAGTATACCAAATCGGTTATTATCTTTTAAATCTCTGTTTTTACTATGATATAAATGGTGTAAAACCACTGACTAACAGGAGATATGATGACATCCAATTGAAATCATTCTCATGTATATCTTTCTTAGGAGATGGTGGTAAATGGCATAATAACTTTCCTTGTGATAACAAACTAAAATTTGTGTGTGAGAGTCCAGTCATTACTAGTTTTACAACAACAACTGTAGCTCCACCTAGTACTACAACAAGTAAGTGTTGTTTTATGCCAAAAAAATATGTTTGTTTTGTGTTATAAAGTCATTATGAATACATCTTTGAGCTATAATATATTTTCCCACCACAATTTGAGAAAAAGTCAACTTTTCCCCCATGTTACTATGTTTGGATACATAAGATGGTACCACTTTTAAAAATAAACTATAACTTTTTTTGACACAGACCACAAATGTTTTCCTACAAATTGTAAATGAATCCCCATTTATTAAGGCACTTACTTGGCAACACTGCCCTTTTAGACTATTGTTGCAATTTTTTAATATTTAATTAGTTAAAAAAAATACAATTTTATTGATATGCTCCATTGACCTTTAATCCAAAAAATATAGTCTATAAATCATTCGAAATAAGTATTCATTATTTTGATGTTTGGATGTTAAAAAAATTGTAACCCGTGTGCAAACATTCATTACAATTGTTGACTTTTTTTACCTTGTATCATAATCACTTCCAAAAGGCATGTTGAAGTCTTTTGAAACAGTTCCTAAACATTGGTTTCTTACATAATTTTCCACACTGAACAACTGTCTGTCAGTGTTATTGTAACAGTGATAAGTTGGAGTTTCCCCTCTTATGTGAAGCCAAACATTCAAGTCTGAAGAATCTGCTGGCCATGTAGTACAATATTAATATTATACTCTTGTTTGTAATTTCATGTAATTTTTGCTTGATGTGCAGGTGCATCATCATTCATTTAGACTTACTTCCTCCCGGTCATGCTACCTGGGACCATACCAGGAGAGTTCCCAGTGCTGAACCCACAAAGCTGTCCAGTGTGTACTTGGGTGGCCATATGTCCCATCCCACCCCTTTTTCTGTTTGTTTGTTAATTTGTTCTCGTTGGATAATATATTAGGTTGGTAAGAAGCCTATTGATTTTTGGGGAAATCCATCAAATTTCAAGGTCACTGTCCACAAAAAATGTTAGACATTTTTACCAATTACTCAAAAAGTTTGCATTTAATTTCAATGAAACTTATGAATATAGTTTCATATTAGATGGATCAGAAGCCTATCGACTTTTGGGGAAACCAATAAAATTTCAAGGTCACTGTTGCCGAAAAACGTTAGAAATAAAAAAACAAAAAAAAAGTTTAAGGACAATAACTCAAAGTGTGCATTTGATTTCAATGAAACTTTAGGATATTATAACATATCAGATCGGTAAGAAGCCTATTTATGCTGGGGAATTCCATCAATGGTCAAGGTCACAAAATTGTTTATATGGACATTTTTTGCTTGAGTTATTATACCCCCCACAAACTTGTTTGTTGGGGGGGGGGGTATATAGGAATCATCCTGTCTGTCTGTATGTCCACATCCATTGTAAGCCCAACTCCTCCTAAACCGCTTGATGAAATTTAATGAAACTTAGCATAAAGGAAGTACATTATATGTAGATGTGCATGAAGGATTTTTATTGACCTCAATTATCATTAATGGGAGATAATTGGACTTGAAAGTGAAGCTGGGTATCCCTTTGTGAGCATGCTCACAGTCCACACATGTTTAGTTGCAACTTTAACTTGGTTCATTTTTATTATAACTATTGATTGTTCTTATTTTGCCTACTTTCTGATTTGATGTATACTATTGCAGTTTCAACAACGGAATTGACTACGACAAGTTCAAGGACAACAGAATCTGGTGTTAAAATGACTACAGGTATTAATTTGAAGATTATTGTAGTAGAGAGAAATAAGGGTTTAGAATTGTGTTTACTCCTGTCTGTATAAATATGCTGTTTTACTGTTTATATAGGGTAAATTATTCTTTAGTTTTGTACAACTAAGGATACTAATCAAAGATACAGTTTTGCATCTAAAGTGTACAATCATTAGTTGAGTTTCACCTTTAATGTACATCAATAATTTATTCACAGTTGGTCATAATGCAGTTTTTTAAGCATCAAAAGTGAGGTACTAAAAGGGAAATCAAATGTTACATCTTAAAAAAACAGCAGATAATCAGAATATCAGGACTTTTAAAGAAAAATACACTGGGTTTGCCGGTTTAAGCCTGACTTTTGCATGTTTTGGTAGGGAGTTCCAATGATCAGTTGTTTCACTAGGTACTCAGGCTTCTTGCTCCAAAAAAACTGGATGCCATTATACAGTACAAAAGTTGCTGAATGTGGCTTAAATTTCATGTACATACATTATGAAACCTGTCAGTCACTGCCTGGGTCACAAATTATGTATCACTGAGCCATCATGCAACATGTGTCATCCTACAAAAAGCAACAACAAGAAACATAAACTAAAGTGAAATAAAAGTGATGAAACAAGCACTTACAGCATTAACAAGACATCATCATGCCGTAGACATTGTTTCATTAGAAAGCTCTTCAATCAAAGTGTATGGAATGTAAGATTGATATTGATGGTTTAATAAGTTTACCAATACCTTGATCTTGTATAAGTAAAGTGTATGGGATGGAAGTCACTAAAACAAAAATTCAGATTTAAATATTACATAAAACTCCTTGTGAATGAAGCAATAACGAGATGCAGAATTTCAGTAAAACTTAATTTTAGTTGTTGTTTCTCCTTTTTTAGTTCAGCAATGTAGAAAGAATATGGTGGGGTTAGATTATCGAGGTAAAATCAGCACAACATCCACAGGGAGAACTTGTCAAGCCTGGTCTTCACTTTTTCCTCATAGTCACACCTTCCAACAACAAATGTTTACAGAGAGCAATTACTGTCGTAACCCAGACAAGGAACCTGGCGGTCCATGGTGCTTCACTATGGATGTAAATCAACGATGGGAATATTGTGATATTCCGTATTGTGGTACTTATCTAAATAAAAAGTTTTTTTTTATAAGGAAAAAGTTCATATTAAACAATTAATAAATTGAAATTTGAAACATGAAATTTTGATTACAACAAGAATAAAATGGAGGAGGGATAGGCCAAAATTGTTATCTTGGTAATGGCTATAGTGCAAAAATGACTTTTTTTACATCTACGAAAAGGATGTATCACATTCCAAACTTGCACCCAGTATAGTCCATATTCAGACATTTCTATTATTACCCAACCACCCGTCAAGAGAAATCCTGTATTAGCCAGGTCTACTCTTGGGAGCTATACCAGTTTCCATAATGTCCATTGGAGTATATGGTCACAAATATACTTCATTTTAAGACACATTAAACACTAGTGAGACATGGGGGATATATGTAAATTTATCGCTATAATAAGATATTATATTTTTAGTAGGTGTACCTACTCCACCAACCACAACAGATCTGACTACAGGTTAGTAACTGTCAGTACATTTTAATGATTTATAATCCACCAACCACCAGGCCATAATTAAAAATATGTTTGTTTGCACTAACGCGAGCGACCGGGAAAAAACCCGCCGACCCGGAAGTTTTTTATTAGCCCAAAAAACGAAAGTTTTTTTCCGGAATTTTCCCGTTGTCGTTTCCGTCATTGTTCCATCTTTACAATTATCGACATATTTCCGGTTTGTAAATTCTGCAAAATCATGGACAGATTCACTCTGTCTTCGTCTGTCAGGTTGAAATACAGCGAATCGAACAAAACGAACATTTTCATATACCGGTATGATGCAAAAAAAAAAAAAGTTTACCTACCTACCTACCCAACCTGAAAACAATGGGTAGGGTAAGTCCAAACTGAAATATTTTTAAGTGTGGCCCCACAGGTCTGACTACAGGTTAGTAACTGTCAGTACATTTTAACGATTTATAATCCACCAACCACCACAGGTCTGACTACAGGTTAGTAACTGTCAGTACATTTTAACGATTTATAATCCACCAACCACCACAGGTCTGACTACAGGTTAGTAACTGTCAGTACATTTTAATGATTTATAATCCACCAACCACCACAGGTCTGACTACAGGTTAGTAACTGTCAGTACATTTAATGATTTATAATCCACCAACCACCACAGGTTTGACTACAGGTCAGTAACTGTCAGTACATTTTAATGATTTATAATCCACCAACCACCACAGGTCTGACTACAGGTTAGTAACTGTCAGTACATTTTAATGATTTATGTTCCATCAACCACCATAGGTCTGACTACAGGTTAGTAACTGTCAGTACATTTAATGATTTATAATCCACCAACCACCTCAGGTCTGACTACAGGTTAGTAACTGTCAGTAAATTTTAATGAATTATAATCCACCAACCACCACAGGTCTGACTACAGGTTAGTAACTGTCAGTACATTTTAATGATTTATGTTCCATCAACCACCATAGGTCTGACTACAGGTTAGTTACTGTCAGTACATTTTAATGATTTATGTTCCATCAACCACCATAGGTCTGACTACAGGTTAGTAACTGTCAGTACATTTAATGATTTATCCACCAACCACCTCAGGTCTGACTACAGGTTAGTAACTGTCAGTAAATTTTAATGAATTATAATCCACCAACCACCACAGGTCTGACTACAGGTTAGTAACTGTCAGTACATTTTAACGATTTATAATCCACCAACCACCACAGGTCTGACTACAGGTTAGTTACTGTCAGTACATTTTAATGATTTATGTTCCATCAACCACCACAGGTCTGACTACAGGTTAGTAACTGTCAGTACATTTTAATGATTTATAATCTACCAACCACCACAGGTCTGACTACAGGTTAGTAACTGTCAGTACATTTTGTTGATTTATAATCCACCAACCACCACAGGTCAGAATACAGGCTAGTAACTGTCAGTACATTTTAATGATTTATGTTCCATCAACCACCATAGGTCTGACTACGGGTTAGTAACTGTCAGTACATTTTAATGATTTATGTTCCATCAACCACCACAGGTCTGACTACAGGTTAGTAACTGTCAGTACATTTTAATGATTTATGTTCCACCAACCACCACAGGTCTGACTACAGGTTAGTTACTGTCAGTAAATTTTAATGATTTATAATCCACCAACCACCTCAGGTCTGACTACAGGTTAGTAACTGTCAGGACATTTTAATGATTAATAATCCACCAACCACCACAGGTCTGAATACAGGTTAGTAACTGTCAGTACATTTTAATGATTTATAATCCACCAACCACCACAGGTCTGACTACAGGTTAGTAACTGTCAGTACATTTAAATGATTAATAATCCACCAACCACCACAGGTCTGACTACAGGTTAGTAACTGTCAGGACATTTTAATGATTTATAATCCACCAACCACTACAGGTCTGACTACAGGTTAGTAACTGTCAGGACATTTTAATGATTTATAATCCACCAACCACCACAGGTCTGACTACAGGTTAGTAACTGTCAGGACATTTTAATGATTTATAATCCACCAACCACCACAGGTCTGACTACAGGTTAGAAACTGTCAGGATATTTTAATGATTTATGATCCACCAACCACCACCGGTCTGACTACAGGTTAGAAACTGTCAGTACATTTAATGATTTATAATCCACCAACCACCTCAGGTCTGACTACAGGTTAGTAACTGTCAGTAAATTTTAATGATTTATAATCCACCAACCACCACCGGTCTGACTACAGGTTAGTAACTGTCAGGATATTTTAATGATTTATAATCCACCAACCACCACAGGTCTGACTACAGGTTAGTAACTGTCAGTACATTTTAATGATTTATAATCCACCAACCACCACAGGTCTGACTACAGGTTAGTAACTGTCAGTACATTTTAATGATTAATAATCCACCAACCACCACAGGTCTGACTACAGGTTAGTAACTGTCAGTACATTTTAATGATTTATAATTACAGAGTTTAGAATTCCTATTTTAATGATGTTTAATGCCACTTTTACAATTTTTCAGCTATATCATGGTGTTACATGTTTATTGGCAGAGGAAGCTGGAGTACCCAGAGAAAACCCTCGACCTTTGGTAGGAAAACTGGCAATCCTTGTCAATTAAGATTAAGTGAGAGCACCTTGCCTGCAGTTAGACTCGAACCCGTGATCTCAGTGTTGTCAAACCATGTGATCAATAGTAGATAAACTACCTTAACCACTTAGGCCACAGAGGCCCCTGGAAATCCTATGTAGCAAGGTATTTTTGTAATGTTAAATCAATTGTAATGTTATAAATGATGAAGTGAAATTGACTTTTTCTTATTTTCTTTTAGTCCCTACACAAATGTAATAATTGGCATTGATCTAGAAGTACAGAAAGTACTTTCTGTTTTTATAGTTATAGGATAAACAAACTTTAATTTTTTTCTATATCATCTTGCAGTCCCTACACCCATTTTCTTTCCAACAACTACCATTACATGGAGCGAAAAATGTGGATTTTTTTGGGAAGAAGGGTTGTCAACCAGTGACATTTGTTACCACTTTGATGAACAATTAGTCAGCTGGATGACAGCCAGACAGAAGTGTAAGGAGCTGGATGGAGACCTTGTCAGTATAACATCACCTGATGACCAGTCTTATCTTACAGGTTTGTATTTTATTAACTTCAGACAATGAAACATTGTCTTGTCAATTTTAATTTTTGTTCTGTTTTACTTACAAAGTTTGTTTTTACATATAACTTCCAGAAACCAAAAAAGGCGTCATTGTAGCACATATAAACAATGTTGCATCAATGAGGAATTATTTTTATGACTGATTTATTCTAAACCCTCTAACCCACTTCAACCATTCAACTCCCCCGAACAAGAGAGACAAAAAGCTGAATGTGACCGAACTTTATGTGACAGTATTTATAGCATTAATACCTATATAACAAAATGCAAAGAAGGCTGTTTAATTTTGAGACAAACAGCTAGCAATCCGTGAACAAATTTTATATGGATCCTTGACCACTTAAATACTACTTAAATATTTTAATTCTATCAAGGACGTATAAGGAACAGTATTCTGAGAGCCTATTGGATAGGTGCCAATAGTCGAGGTCAAGAAGAAGGATGGAGGTGGTCAGATGAATCCCCATTCTCATTTCTACATTGGACACCAGGTAATTATCTAAATTTAAGGCACAGTTTGAAGAATAAATATTGATTTGTTAATTAGTTTTTAAAACATCCACCATTTCTTTCAATCTTACTATTAATATATAGCATACATAAAAATAATATTATCAGAAATCGGTAAACAAAATATTTCTCTATTTTTAAGATCAACCTGATGGTATTGACAACAGTGAAAACTGTGTTTCCATGGATACAGAAATGGGCACATGGAGAGATGAGCAGTGTGATGAAAAGTTGGGATTTGTTTGTGGAAAGTCAGGTTAATAAACCAGAAAATAATAATATTATAGTGAATATATTGTATTTAATTTTGTTCTTACTTTGAAATTCATTGTAATTGTTTGCTGACTTGTGATAACAGTGGTTTCAATCCCATAGTTTGAATATCATATCAGTAAAAACAGGTGTTTCAACCCTGTATCAGTTGAAACAGTGTTTAATTCCAGATCTGTGAAAACAGTGGTCAATCCCAGATCTGTGAAAACAGTGGTCAATCCCAGATCTGTGAAAACAGTGGTCAATCCCAGATCTGTGAAAACAGTGGTCAATCCAGATCTGTGAAAACAGTGGTCAATCCAGATCTGTGAAAACAGTGGTCAATCCCAGATCTGTGAAAACAGTGGTCAATCCAGATCTGTGAAAATAGTGGTCAATCCAGATCTGTGAAAACAGTGGTCAATCCCAGACCTGTGAAAACAGTGGTCAATCCCAGATCTGTGAAAACAGTGGTCAATCCCAGATCTGTGAAAACAGTGGTCAATCCAGATCTGTGAAAACAGTGGTCAATCCAGATCTGTGAAAACAGTGGTCAATCCCAGATCTGTGAAAACAGTGGTCAATCCAGATCTGTGAAAATAGTGGTCAATCCAGATCTGTGAAAACAGTGGTCAATCCCAGACCTGTGAAAACAGTGGTCAATCCCAGATCTGGGAAAACAGTGGTCAATCCAGATCTGTGAAAACAGTGGTCAATCCCAGATCTGTGAAAACAGTGGTCAATCCCACATCTGTGAAAACAGTGGTCATAATCCAGATATGTGAAAACAGTGGTCAATCCCAGATCTGTGAAAACAGTGGTCAATCCCAGATCTGTGAAAACAGTGGTCAATCCCAGATCTGTGAAAACAGTGGTCAATTCAGATCTGTGAAAACAGTGGTCAATCCAGATCTGTTAAAACAGTGGTCAATCCCAGATCTGTGAAAACAGTGGTCAATCCAGATCTGTGAAAATAGTGGTCAATCCAGATCTGTGAAAACAGTGGTCAATCCCAGACCTGTGAAAACAGTGGTCAATCCCAGATCTGTGAAAACAGTGGTCAATCCAGATCTGTGAAAACAGTGGTCAATCCCAGATCTGTGAAAACAGTGGTCAATCCCAGATCTGTGAAAACAGTGGTCAATCCAGATATGTGAAAACAGTGGTCAATCCAGATCTGTGAAAACAGTGGTCAATCCATATCTGTGAAAACAGTGGTCAATCCCAGATCTGTGAAAACAGTGGTCAATCCCAGATCTGTGAAAACAGTGGTCAATCCCAGATCTGTGAAAACAGTGGTCAATCCCAGATCTGTGAAAACAGTGGTCAATCCCAGATCTGTGAAAACAGTGGTCAATCAAGATCAAGGAAAACAGCAGTCAATACAGATCAAGGAAAACATCCTAGATCAGGACAAAGGATAGTTTCAATCCCTGTCCAAAAAGTGGCTTCAATGAATGATATATTCAAAACATCAGGTAGTTTTAATTCCTGTCTGTCTTATGCAGACCAATCCCAAAACATTATATTTTAGGTGGTAAGAAACGTTCCTCAGCTATGTGGCTAGTCTAAACAGAAAGTAAGAGAGGGGCTACCTTTTCCATCTGTCCGTCCATCCGTCTGTCTGTCCATCTGTCCATCTGGTGCAAACTTTTGTACAGATTTCCTGGCTTCTAACAAAGGGATTGATTTCAAATTTGGTGCACATCTTTAGCATGATAAGTTGTACCGTGCCTTCCCTTTTCAGGTCAGTGGGTTATCTTCTTCTGCTTTCCCACCCGAAAAATGGTCGAGTGGGGGTATCCTTAGCACGACCTAGTGCTGGTCCATGTTTCAATATAAATAAACAAATGAAAGAGATAATTCATTATAAAAAAGAAATTACTGTGCTAATTTTTTCGATTTTAATTATTTGTGTTTGTTACAAGATATTTTTATTTTAGTTGCAGAACCAACCTCACCACCCCTGCCTCCAAAGTCTCCTGTAGTTGGAAAAGGTATTTATAATCAAACTACTTTTTTTGTTTTGTAATTAATAAAAATTTCTCTATTCTTAAGTTCCAATTTTAAATTAAAGATAATGAATACAGTGGAGTGATTTTTATACAATTTTCACTAATGTTTGTCGTTTACATGGTTAATAGCTACAGGATGTTATATATATTCCTATCCGGTTAATTAACCTGAAGTATGCCCCAGACAGTAGCAATCAAAACCAAGTGTTTGCTATCAGCAAAGTTGTTTTATTTAATTTGTATGTTAAGTATTTAAGCATCATTCTGGTGTTTTTGAAAAAGTAACAAAAGCACCTTTTCTTACAAACTTTTTCCAACAATAAATTAACCTTGATATAATTGGGATAAAAATTGGCAAATGAAATTTAATCTTCAAAAATGTAATGTTATAAATTTATCTTAAAGAAAAAACCCTTAAAACATAACTAATTGCACAACCATATTTAAGATGTTTATATCCTAGAGTTACTATAACATGAATACGTCAATATCTAGGCTGCCGGGAACACATATAAACATGGTGCATTTAAATAATACCACTTCTAAAAAACCCTTGCTTTTTACATAGGAAGATGAAACACTAGTTAAGTTATAAACATTGCATACACATCACTGGTCTGTTTTTCTAGTCTTTGAACATTTTTTACTAGTTTGGGACCTTTACAAAAATATCTAAAGTTACAACTTGAGCAGGTACAAAGGAATGTGGCTATATATGTCTTAAGTGATTATTGAGGCAGATCCGTTGGGAGCAGTAACTCATACGATTCCAACTTTGGAATAGAAAGACAAAACATTGATATATCTTTCATTATAAAATTGACATGGGGTTGGTAGATGTTACATTAAATATGTTAAATCAGTCTGACAGGTATACAAGGAGAGCCGATAAATTCCATTAAATTTCTATGAATAAAGATTTTTTTTTATAAATATTCCTTCTTTCCAAATACTATTACTGACTGGAATAGACTACTGGTACTAAAAGCACTTTCCCCTTACCTTGAATCCTTCAAAAGTGGTATCTTCACACAAATATTTGAAGGCCACACCACTAATCTAAAAATCATACTATAAAATTCAAATAGCCACTGTACATTAATGTCATTCTCACTTTGTTTGATTTTGGTTAGTTGAACTTTTCATCACCAATTAAAATTAGTCTCATCTGTTCTTTTCACATTTTATAAATTGCGTCCCTGCACATGTAATATTCCCATGATGTTTTACGCTAAGTCCTTGTGTCTAATCCCATATTGGAAGATGATGATAAAAAAAAACATGCAAAATGTATTATCCTAACAGATTGGTGTACACATGTAAGTCAAGAATCTACCTGTTAACTTCTTGTGTATTTCAATGAGTTATTAATGTGTGCTATTGTTTTTTTTTGTATTTAAACTTATTTTGTCATTAAATAAGTAATGTTAACGACTAAAAGAAATCTTTTCTCTTCCTGATTGTGTTTAAAATATGGTCACAAGAATCACATAATAAAAAAGCCGTCTGGCTACTTTTCCCAGTTATAATATAGATAACAGCAACCTGATAGATAAAAACCTGATCTTGTTATCCATGAATTTATGTATCCATTGTCACAGTAAAAAAAAATTGATATCAATAAACAAAAATAAATCCATGGTATTGTTTTTTAAAAGCAAAAGATTCACATGTTAATTTGAAAGAAGAAAAATACCAATTCTAAATTGTATAAATACAAGACTGTACTAAGAGCAATACATTTTTTACAATGTTTTAAGTGAAATATTTCGGTACCTAGTGATAATTGGACTGATTGTCTGCCTATCTTCTCCTTCATTTTTAGAGCTTAAAGCATTTATACTTAGTAGATTTTTGTACAAATACTGAAGGTTTGCAGGACCAAAGGATTTTGATTTTCATAAAATTTTCTTAACATTTCAGATACATGTACTAGTTGGACTTTTTAGGTTGTAGGCTATGTAGGGGTACATGTTTTTGTAGGTTGTAGGCTTTGTAGGGGTACATGTTTTTGTAGGTTGTAGGCTTGGTAGGGGTAAATGTTTTTGTAGGTTGTAGGCTTTGTAGGGGTACATGTTTTTGTAGGTTGTGGGCTATGTAGGGGTGCATGTTTTTGTAGGTTGTAGGCTTTGTAGGGGTACATGTCTTTGTAGGTTGTAGGCTTTGTAGGGGTACATGTTTTTGTAGGTTGTAGGCTTTGTAGGGCTACATGTTTTTGTAGGTTGGGTACATGTTTTTGTAGGTTGTAGGCTATGTAGGGGTACATGTTTTGTCTGGCTATCTTCTCAGACAGCTTTTAAGCTACAGTGTTTACATTTGATTTTTTTTTATTAGAATAATAAGAGATAGGGGTAAATAGTTCCTGCTTGTTGCAACACTCCCATCATGTTGCTGCCAGTCAAACCAGGGTAAAATAAGTTATACCTGTATTTGTACATATAAGAGCTTTCTATGTTGAATATTGTAAAACATGGTGCATAAAAAATATGATAAAAGCTTTAACATGTTTTTTAATTTTAATGATCATTATACCCTGCACTTAAAAAGGGGGGGGGGGAATATAGTGATGGTCTGTACGCTTTCTTTTATGCGCAACTCCACCTACACTTCTGAATTGAATTTTATGAAACTTAATCATTGTAACAAAGTGCCATTGTGCACCTAATATTTAACATTTGATCAAAATGATAATTGGGGTTTCTCATAGCAAAACATGGACTTTGTCATTGACATAAGGGGGTACCCATCTCTTACCAGCAACTCCACCCACACCACTGAATGGAATTTGATGAAACTTTCACAGAATCTTTTTTACATAGTGCTATTGTACACCTGGTATTTAACATTTTGATCAGATTATTACTTGGGATGTTTTGAAAATTGGGAACTGGGGGTATTAAATAGTGAGCATTGCTCACAATTTTTCTAGTATTATGTCATGCAGACTTGAAGTTTATTTTGTTTAGAAAATTTTGCCACAAACAAAGCAACCTTAATTTTTAGCTGAAACTGCAAGTGCTTATTTCATATTTAGTTTTAATGTATACTTGGTATCTCACATAAGTCCTGTCCAAAGTAATTTTTGTACCCACACCCCAGTATTCACATGCATGTTAATAGTATATGATTAACTCACATTCATTTAGTAGAAAATAGTTATAAAAGCAATTTTTTTTTGTAAATCAAGAAATTTATTTTAAACCTTTTAGATCAGATGTATGACTGTCAAGAAGGATGGGTGAGCTATCGATCAAATTGTTATTTTGTAAACAGAACTAAAACAACATGGAAGGAAGCCAGACGGTATTGTCAGTTAAATGGCGCTGAGCTGACATCTATTGGTGAAGAAGGAGAACATGATTTCATTACAAGCCAGCTCCCAAGTAGTAAGTTATGTTAAGGTATTCGACCCATAATTGAAGTTACCGTTAAATTTTATTTTTGACCAAGAAATACAGCTTTATTGAATTAATGTATTGCTAATTAATAATACAAATTAATATATTGTTTTAATTTGAGTCATTGTTTACAGTTTTAAGCAAAAAAAGTTAGTTACTCAAATAGTATTTCCGATGTTTGCAGAACATTACCGAGGTCTGCTCCATTGAAAAACAATAGACATCCGGGACACCAAATATGATCACGTGGTCAATTATGGTCCGGATACCTTAAGAAAGTGATAGATGGGTTTCATCAAAAGAGAGTAATTCGTGTCTCTTCTGTTTGTTTGAAAAAGTTATGACATTACAAAAACATGGAAGGTTTCAAATAGTTTATTCAATAAATGCTTATTCTGATATGATGTGCTTAAAACCACACCAGGTGAAAAATGAGTATATATTCCTAGTTACTGTCATAAAAGATCAGCACTCTTTATGGTCACGTTATAATAATATTTTTCACATATTTTAACTACCTCACAATGAAATTTATGTCCTAATTGGCAGACAAGTCCTGCAACTTATGTCCTAATAGAATCGAAATAACTCATTGGGGGCAAGAATATATATTGATTTTACCATAGGTTAGCACTTTACGCCCACTTTAGAGACTGTAAAAACCTTCATTCAAATAATGGGCATCAAGGGTCAACCAGTGCTAAAATTACTATTTACTGGTGCCACAATGAATTATTTCTTAATTGGTCAAAAGATCAATTGATAGTAATAAAGTCCTACAAGTTTCTGTAAATTGACAAGTGGTTTTTGATATTGCTGGTTTCCCAACTTTTGTGGTTTCAATTTCAATTTTGTTTTTTCATTTAACTTAAAAACCACTTTAGTGATAAACAATATTGCACAAAAATGGAAAACATCCATTCAAGCCCTGTACACATCTGATTGTTTTCAAATCTAGATATTATCCGTGCATCCGTCTGTCTGTCCATCAGAAACTGGTCGTGTCCAGGCTGTATCTTTTTTTACTTTTGAGGTATGCTTTTGATTTTTGGAATATGGTAGATAATATCAAGGCGGACACTCTATAGTGATCAGTCTGTCTGTCCCTCTGTCTATCTGTTTGAAACTGGTCGTGTCCAGGCTGTATCTTTTTTTACTTTTGAGGTATGCTTTTGATTTTTGGAATATGGTAGATAATATCAAGGCGGACACTCTATAGTGATCAGTCTGTCTGTCCTTCTGTCTATCCGTCTGAAACTGATGGTGTCCAGGCTGTATCTTTTTTATCTTTTGTGGTAGGCTTTTAATATTTAAAATATGAGTACATACTATCAAGGTGATGTGTCATATACCGTGGTTGATCTTGAACTTTGACCTTAGGGTTACATAATTGCTTTTGATTGATTCATTGGATGTCTGCTTTACGTCCACTAGCTTATTTCAGCTATTTTCAGGACAGGAACAAGTTAACAAACAACAATAAATCAACAGAAAATGGGGGTGGGATGGGTCACAGGGAATACAATTTTGACTGCCACTGGAAAAGTATGGAGTTTTGGGTACGGGTGGAAAATTTAGCCTTTTGTAGGGGCTGCAATGAGCCTACTCATTTTCAAATTTTACAAAAGGGGTCTTTATTGTGCAAGGTGCGTGGCACTCTCAAAACACGTTACCCACTACGGTCTGTGGTCAGGCTTTCCGTATTATGACCTGACAACCCCCCCAACGAGAGGGTCTCCTCTATCAGCTACTTTGGGACGCGCTGGACTGCTCTGTGGGTCGAGCACTGGGGACCGTACTAATTGCTTTCTGAATGACAAATTCATGTCTGGGCTGTAACTTTTTTATCTTTTGAGGTAGGCTTTTGATTTTTGGAATGTAGGTAAATAATATCAAGGTGATGTGTCGCATACCATGGTTGATGACCTTTGACCTTTACCTCAAGGTGTTGGGGCCCATAGAGATGGTATCCTTTACAATATAACAAATACCTTGTGTTTGCAGAATTTTGTTACAACATACACCACAATGATTCTGCCTGTGACAAATGGTCAGCTCAAGGAGAGTGTGACAAGAACCCAGTCTGGATGGCAAAAAACTGTCACCTGTCATGTAACCTGTGTATTAGAGACTGTAAAAACCTTCATTATTCTGTGGAGTGTGACCATTGGGCCAAGCTTGGGGAATGTGAGAAGAATCACCAGTGGATGCTTACTAACTGCCCTCTGTCTTGCGGAATATGTGATGGAGGTATACAGTTTGAAGCTACTTCTTATATTTATTGTTGTATACATGTACTATATTTGTATGAATATCTAGTGTAGTTGGAAATCTTATTGAGCCACATTTCTATAATATAGATTCTATAGAAGGATTTTGTTTTTGTTAAAGCTTCCTAGCTCTGGTGATAGATACTTCTTGTAACAAAGTATATCAATGCTTATAAATGCCTTCCTTATAACTGCATTACAATATAAGACGATCATATGGACAAGCATTCAGAAGCATAAATAAACCCCATACAATTATGAAAATTAATGCAATTAATTAGGCATTTCAACAAAACCTGTGTACTGATGTTGAATGTTTGTTATTTAAGCCATCTATGGAGGTTTTTGGATTGGCTTAAATGACAGAAGTTATCAGATGTCCTTTAAATGGTCAGACGAGTCAAAGGTCACCTACACAAAGTGGGCCAAAGGTGAACCAAACAATGGGGTTGATGGTCAGACAAAAGAGGATTGTATCATTATGCTTCTCAAGGTTTGTAAGACATACTATGATTAAATATGAACTTTTTAAAAATAATGTTCGGTCTGTAACCATTTGTCCGTTTGTCCCACCTCAGGTTTACCTTTGCGTTTAAGCTTATTATACCCCCGCAAACTTTTTTGGGGGTACATAGGAATCCCCCTGTCTGTCTGTCCGTCTGTAAGCTAGAGCAACTCCTCCTAAACCGCTTGATGAAATTTAATGAAATTCAGCATAAAAGAAGTACATTATATGTAGATGTGCATGAAGGATTTTTATTGACCTCGGATATCATTAAGGGGAGATAATTGGACTTGAAAGCGAAGCGGGGGGTATCACTTTGTGAGCATGCTCACAATCCACACTTGTTTTTATGAAGATGACTTCATATCTTCATGAAACTATATCCGGATTTGTAACTGTCCCTTGGCTTTTGGCTCTTGTTGTTCGGTCGGTTTTCTTTGCTACTTTCTTGGTACACATTTACAACATTTGACCATGCCAAATATTCCATGCTTGAGTGAACTTAGAAAAAGGGGCGTGGTTACCAATATGTGCCAAGCGGGACATCCCTACTGCAGAGACACATTTTCTTGTTTACAGTGATTAAACTTAGTAGATTGATTATAGAATTGAAAGCTTATCGCAAAAAAATGTTTAAAATGTTGGACCTGTATTGAGTTTTTTCTGAGATCTACCATTAATTGTATGGTCGTCTGGTTTGAACGATGAACACATTGATCCATACTTATAACTTGTAGGTTTTTATTATAATTTCTTTTATTACATTCAATATATTATTTTACAAATAATTTTCTCATAAAATTTGAGTTCTTCGTTATAGTCTATACATGTATACAATATCCAGTTTTCCCATTGCAGATCTCTACATCACAAAGTAAACAAATATCAATATTTGGACAGTATGCTTGGTAGTGACTAAAAAGTAATGCACTTTAATAATATAATCACACTGACGGTGACTCCGGTGTAGGGTAGTATAAATTTTATTATACTAAATGCCTATTTTCTGAAGAAGAAACATTAACAACCATATAGATACTGCACTGAAATATGATTATTGGAAAATGCTTGTTTGTCTGCTACATGTATTCGTTTTTCCAACTAATAATTAACTATTTTCATGTATTTGTTGTGAATTTGACATGTTTGCTGGGAAATTCACAAGATGTATATGTAAACTTCAGCTGAAGTGGGGGAAAATTTTCCAGGTCATCAATTTTTGGTCAAAGCCGTGTTATTTTTTTTATATCAACTGTTGGGGGGAAAAGGGACAAGGAATTCACTCCCATTGCTATAAAGGGCAAGGCTAAATCATAATCAGTATAATTTAACACATGGTCACTGTCTAATAAAAAGACAATATTTTTGCATGAAGTATAATAATTGTATTTAATTGCACCAATCAAAGGAAGTGTAATGAAGGATTAAATGTGATAATTACCACTTCTGATCAGTCTTGGGGAGTACTATACACGGGATTTCATAAAAGGTTACCTTTATTGGATCAATGGTTGTAAGAACATTTGGCTGAGTGCATATTACACATCAAGGTCTGGTGCAACAAGGAACAATGTAATGTCATAATCTATTTATCACATATTTGAACCAAAAACAATCTTAAACTTTTAATGAAAACAGATTTTTTTTGTGTGACTTTAATTGATTTATAAACAAAATTATAAATATTTGGATACAACATAAGTTTGTTTGATCTGCAGCATCACCATTGAGCGCTGGCTGATGATGTTTCCATTGACGTCGAGCTGATGCAAGTATCAGCTTGTTCAATGGTAATGTTGTTGATATCAGCCCGTCGTCTTTGGTAACTGCATCAGGGATGATATCTAGTTATCTATGTCTTGCATGGGTAAAAACGTCCATATCACTGATAAATATGTGATAAATTTCTCATATTTAATTATAAACTATTCATAGGATGGATATTGGAATGATGTGAGTTGTGGAACAGTCAACCCCGGATTTATCTGCAAGAAGACAAAAGAAGTTCTCTACAAGGTCACAGAGTCACCTTTATCAGTGGGATGTGTAAATGTAAGTCACTACACTATGTGTTGTTTCACTAGCCAGACAAGTCTTCCCAGTTGTCATATTGAATGGTCATCTAAAAGATCCACTGAAATCCGTGCAGTACAAGAAAAGAAAACTATATTTATTAATATTATTGCCTATATTGAAACCTTCACTTTCCTTGTGAATTTCTTACTACTTTTGAACCATTCAGTTTCTATGTAATGACACATTATTCTTATCCACTATTATAACCTTCACTTTCTGTGTGAATTCAATTACTGAATGTTCAATCCTGTGAATTCCATGATATTCAGGGGCGGATACAGGATTTTCGAAAGGGGGGCGTGAAAAGGGGTTATCAGAAAAAGAGGGCCACAGGAAATGGAAAATATTGCTAAGCTTTTGAGTATTGAAAAGAAATTAAAATATTTATCAATGATTAAAAATGTCTTAATAACTTACAATCAGAACCATTATCAAACAGACATCCCCTCTTAGTTGTTTTCATTGTATTATCAAACATTTACAAATATTAAGGTTTTTTGTTTTCCAGAATACTATCGGATATGATGCCTATTGTTATGGAATTAATGTTGAAAAAGTCAACTGGACAACAGCAGAAAATATCTGTTCACGGTCACCGTATGGACATCTGGCCACCATTAATGATAGGTAAGCAAATCACAGTAGGTCAAAAAGTTGTTCAGTTTGGTTTGAATATGGATGATAATGTTTTAGAACTGTTCTGTTAAAACATTGATAAACCCGGCAAGAAGGATTTTGAATAGGGCAACTGATCATAGAGGTAAATTATGATCATTTTCTGTTAATATATTTGCTTTATTTATTCACATAGATACATACAGGCCTTCCTATCAAGTCAGTTGGTCGGTAAGACAGACAGTTTTTGGATTGGACTTAAGCAAAATGGCAGCTCAGGTGCCATGGAATCGTGGAGCAATGGTCTTCCTGTTCTGTTTACACACTGGGCAAAGTCATTCACAGGTATTAAACTTATAATAAGTAACTATGATGCTAACAAATAGTGTGTTTACACTAATGAACTGTTTTTTATTAGCTCACCTGGACCGAAGGTCCATGTGAGCTTTTCCTATCACTTGGCATCCGTCATCCGTCGTCTGTCGTCCTTTGTAAACTTTTTCAAAAATCTTCTCCTCTGAAACCACTGAGCCAATTTTAGGGTTCCTGTTTCAAATTTGTACCCAGGGTGTTGATCAACAGACAAAGATGGCTGCTGTTACTAAAAATAGAACAAAGGTGTCAACACATGTTTTTGATCATTATCTCAAAAATTAAAATAGCTATAGAGAAAACCGTTAATTCAAATTGATCAGCACATTAAGGTCTACAATAGTTGCTATTAGTGTGAAGTTGTGTATTGGCTTCTTGTAGGAGTTATTGCCCTTTAATGACGATTTTTGACAAACCTTTTGGTATTTACAATATAACTTGAAAACTATAAGAGCTAGAGTGAAACTGGAAATGATCAGCAATAAAAGCCCTACAATTCACTTAATTTGTCTGAAATTGTCAGATGACTCCTTTTATGACTTATTGCCCTTAAATGGCAGTTTTTTTATGAAATATCCGTTTTTGTCCTGCAACTTAAAAACTATAACAGCTAGAGTAAAACTGTACGTAGCAAAAATGATCAGCAATACAAGCCCTACTATTCACTTAATTGGTTTGAAATTGTCAGATGACTCCTTATAGGATTTATTGCCCTTAAATGGCATTTTTTTATGAAATTTTTGGTTTTTGTCCTGTAACTTGAAAACTATAGCAGCTAGATTGAAACTGTAAATTGCACAAATGATCAGCAATAAAAGCCCTACAATACACTAAATTGGTCTTAAATTGTCAGACGACTCCTTTTATGAGTTATTGCCCTTAAATGACAATTGTTTATGAAATTTTCTGTTTTTGTTCTGTAACTTAAAAACTGTAACAGCTAGAGTGAAATCAAGGTCTTCTAAAAATCTGAAACAAAATCATCAAATCTGACAGGAAATTGAGTGCAATCTCACACTTTGACCTGAAAGAAATATCACATGTATGAATATTGCTGAAAGTGGCATTAAACAACATTCAAACTAACTAAACTAAAAAATGATTAACATATACATTTCATTATTTTCCTAAGCCACCATCTTTGTTTACAATGGATTGTTCACAGTGTGATAGATAAATCCTGAGATTATCAAAGTTACACTGTTGATTATTTTACCTATGATCAATAAAGATGATAGCTACAATAATGTAGCTCCTTTTTTTTTTTTTTTTTTTTTAATGGACGGACATAATAAAAAAAAGGAGCTACATTATTGTAGCTATAAAGATGATACCAATTACTTTGAGAAGTGGTGGAAAATACTTTGAAATCAGATGACAATATAAAATCATAAATAATGTTTGATATGAATATGTTTATTTTAGTGATAAATACAACTTATTAAATTAATTAATGAATTAAGAAGAAAAAAACAAACAAGCAAAAATTATTTTCTACATTTTTCAAATAACTGAGAAAAAATTAATCATGTTTATCATGGTCAACTAAGTGGGAACAAACATAATGCTGGCTATAATTTTTGTAGCCATAAATATTTCAAAATTCCAAAAGTGTTCCAAAGAGCTAAAACTTGCAAAAACAATTTAATTATTTATCCATTCATGAGTGTCAGGATATTCCTGACTGAAGGACAGCACACTATAAAAACCATGCATTTCATTCTGCTTGTAATATAAGCTTTAGTATTCCATACAGTGGCAAATACTCTTCAAGTGGGGAAAAACATATGTCCAATACATGGTTCTTCCAGAACAACAACATAATTAAGCAATAAAATGAAACAAAAAACAACAAACAAAACCAAAAAATGAAACTGTTAAAAATAAAGCAAAATCAGGGTCGTCTTTAAAATCTCAAACAAAATTGAGTACAATCTCACACTTTGACCTGAAAGAAATATCACATGTATGAATATTGCTGAAAGTGGCATTAAACAACATTCAAACTAACTAAACTAAAAAGTGATTAACATATACATTTCATTGTACCCCTTTGCGTAATTGTATTTTAACCTCCTATGTTACTTTTTGAGCATTACTTATTTTCAGGATTAATTTATGAAGACTCAATGTGTGTTTCCATGACATCAAGTCATCCAGTTGGATTATGGGAAACAAAACGCTGTTCATTGCCCAGATCTTATATTTGTGAATACCCCAGGACTGGTTATACTACCTCAACTACTACAACAACCACAACACTACCTCCATCTTGTCCTAATCAATGGGTGGAGTTTGGGAATTACTGTTATAAGGTATGTCATTACTGTTATAGGGTATGTCATTACTGTTATAAGGTATGTCACTACTGTTATAAGGTATGTCATCACTGTTATAAGGTATGTCATTACTGTTATAAGGTATGTCATAACTGTTATAAGGTATGTCATTACTGTTATAAGGTATGTCATTACTGTTATAAGGTATGTAATCACTGTTATAAGATTTGTCATCAGTGTTATAAGATTTGTCATCACTATTATAAGGTATATCATTACTGTTATAAGGTATATCATTACTGTTGTAAGGTATGTCATCACTGTTATAAGGTATGTCATTACTGTTATAAGGTATGTAATCACTGTTATAAGATTTGTCATCACTGTTATAAGGTATGTCATTATTGTTATCAGGTGTGCCATTGCTTTTTTAAGGTATGTCGTCACTGTTATAAGGTATGTCGTCACTGTTATAAGGTATGTCATTACTGTTATCAGGTTTGTCATCACTGTTATAAGGTATGTCATCACTGTTATAAGGTATGTCATCACTGTTATCAGGTTTGTCATCACTGTTATAAGGTATGTCATCACTTTTTTAAGGTATGTCATCACTGTTTTAAGGTATGTCGTCACTATTATAAGGTTTGTCATCACTGTTATAAGGTATGTCATCACTGTTATAAGGTATATCATCACTGTTATAAAGTATATCATCACTGTTGTAAGGTATGTCATCACTGTTTTAAGGTATGTCGTCACTGTTATAAGGTATGTCATTACTGTTATAAGGTATGTCATTACTTTTGTAAGGTATGTCATCATTGTTGTATGATATGTCATTTCTGTTATAAGGTATGTCATCACTGTAATAAGGTATGTCATCACTGTTATAAGGTATGTCATCACTATTGATAGTTATATCATTACTGTTATCAGGTGTGTCATTGCTGTTATCAGGTTTGTCATCACTATTGATAGTTATATCATTACTGTTATCAGGTGTGTCATTGCTGTTATCAGGTGTGTCATTACTGTTATATGGTATGTCATCACTGTTATAAGGTATGTCATTGCTGTTATCAGGTTTGTCATCACTATTGATAGTTATATCATTACTGTTATCAGGTGTGTCATTGCTGTTATCAGGTGTGTCATTGCTGTTATAAGGTATGTTATCACTGTTATAGGGTATGTCATTACTGTTATAAGGTATGTCCTTACTGTTATAAGGTATGTCATCACTGTTATAAGGTATGTCATCACTGTTATAGGGTATGTCATTACTGTTATAAGGTATGTCCTTACTGTTATAAGGTATGTCATCACTGTTATAATGTATGTCATCACTGTTATAACGTATGTCATCACTGTTATAACGTATGTCATTACTGTTATAACGTATGTAATCACTGTTATAAGATTTGTCATCACTGTTATAAGATTTGTCATCACTATTATAAGGTATATCATTACTTTTATAAGGTATGTCATTACTGTTGTAAGGTATGTCATCACTGTTATAAGGTATGTCATTACTGTTATAAGGTATGTAATCACTGTTATAAGGTATGTCATCACTTATAAGGTATGTCATCACTGTTATAACGTATGTCATCACTGTTATAACGTATGTCATTGCTGTTATAAGGTGTGTCATTACTGTTATAGGGTATGTCATCACTGTTATAAGGTATGTCATTGCTGTTATATGGTGTGTCATTACTGTTATAAGGTATGTCATCACTGTTATAAGGTATGTCATTACTGTTATCAGGTATGTCATCACTGTTATCAGGTGTGCCATTGCTGTTATCAGGTTTGTCATCAATGTTATAAGGTATGTCATTACTGTTATCAGGTATGTCATTACTGTTATCAGGTTTGTCATCACTATTAATAGTTATATCATTACTATTATCAGGTGTGTCATTTCTGTTATCAGGTGTGTCATTGCTGTTATAAGGTATGTCATCACTGTTATAAGGTTTGTCATTTCTGTTATAAGGTATGTCATCACTGTTATAAGGTATGTCATCACTGTTATAAGGCATATCATTACTGTTATCAGGTGTGTGATTGCTGTTATAAGGTATGTCATCACTGTTATAAGGTTTGTCATTTCTATTATAAGGTATGTCATCACTGTTATAAGGTATGTCATCACTGTTATAAGGCATATCATCACTGTTATCAGGTGTGTCATCACTGTTATAAGGTATGTAATTGCTGTTATAAGGTATTTCATCACTGTTATAAGGTTTTCCATCACTGTTATAGGGTATGTCATCATTGTTATATGGTATGTCATCACTGTTATAAGGTATGTCATTACTGTTATAAGGTATGTCATTACTATTATAAGGTATGGCATTACTGTTATAAGGTATGTCATCACTGTTATAAGGTATGTCATTTTTGTTATAAGGTATGTCATTACTGTTATAAGGTATGTCATCATTGTTATATGGTATGTCATCACTGTTATAAGGTATGTCATTACTGTTATAAGGTATGTCATTGCTGTTATAAGGTGTGTCATTACTGTTATTGGGTATGTCATTGCTGTTATAAGGTATGTCCTTACTGTTATAAGGTATGTCATCACTGTTATAACGTCTGTCATTGCTGTTATAAGGTGTGTCATTACTGTTATAGGGTATGTCATGACTGTTATAAGGTATGTCATTACTTTTATAAGGTATGTCCTTACTGTTATAAGGTGTGTCATTACTGTTATAGGGTATGTCATGACTGTTATAAGGTATGTCCTTACTGTTATAAGGTATGTCATTACTGTTATAGGGTATGTCATGACTGTTAAAAGGTATGAAAATACAACAGTTTTGACATCAGTTGTTTTGTATAAAACTAATATGGGGAAAATCCGCTGTTATGTTTCAGTGACTTATTGGCAGAAAATTTCATGTATACAGTGATTGTAAACTTTCAGAGGTTGAATGGAAAGAATCTTTCATGGCAACATTATGTAAACTTTTACAGATGTAATGTTTGTCAATTCTCAGGGGTATTATGTCAATAACGTTAAAGTGGTACAATGTTAATACTGGTGTGTTATGTTATCATTTCTTTCTGTGCGTTATAATTACAAGTTCAGACAGTATAATGTTTTTTGTATATTTAATAAGAGAATGGCAAAAGCAATGACATGGATGAAAGCAAGAGATTTCTGTAGATTACGAGGAGCAGACTTACCAAGTATACACAGTTACCAAGAAGATAGATTTTTGAAAAATCAAATGAGGTAATAAATATAGAATAGGAAAATCATGAAAAAAAGGACACAAGTCTACAAACTAACTAAACTAAGAAGTGCTTGCCAACATTGCATGACACAGAGTTTACAATAGTAAATATGGAAGCAGATATAAAATGAATCACCTTAGCTTGCATGGCTAACATACTTATTCAAGTTAGTTTAAGAATAAATAAGTACTAAATATACCAGATTGCCAAATTTTTCTTTTTTTTAATATTTTTTTTAAAATAATAGCATTCTTTATTGAAATAAAGCTGTTAACAGTTTCTCAGTCAGCTACAGCTTTCGCTGATAAAGAACCTTGATTTGTTAGTACCTTGATGTACAGGGTAACATGAAGGTAAGGACTGTTATAAAAAGGTTATTCAATATGACATTTTCTATAAGTAATTAGATAAACAAACATTTGAAAGTCCACGAGCAGGGTGATTGTGAATGTACACATGGTTTTATTACGATGTTGGATTATATATTTATATACTTATAAATAAATTCAAACAATAGAATAAACTCAACTATTTTATTTTTGTAAATGGACATTTTTAAAAAAGAGAAAAACACAAAAACTGTTCCCGTGGTGTAATATATGAAGTCAAATGGAGCGTGTCTCCATGACGATCAAATTTGTTTTCCATCCTAGCTCTGATAGTAAATATTTTCCAGCCAATCAAAAGTCAGTATTCTCGCAAAATTTATTTATTCATAAATGGT
This sequence comes from Limnoperna fortunei, assembly GCA_944474755.1. NCBI lineage: Eukaryota > Metazoa > Mollusca > Bivalvia > Mytilida > Modiolidae > Limnoperna > Limnoperna fortunei. Next base: position 68,774,094 of record OX104112.1, read on the forward strand.
GAGTGGTTTTTTTACATATTATTAATACACTTAGATATTTTAAAGATACGATGACTTGGTTTTCTTGTTGAATTTTTAATAAAGTTTTTGATTTCATTTTTAAAAACCTTGAGTGCATTTGTACTTTTACTTCGACACTCGGAGGCATAAAAAGATTTATATATTGAGAAACTAATTATGGTAAATAGTTGGTTTATGTCTAGGTACTCATCTTGAGATATTTTATATCCTACAACCAAATCTTTTAGTTTAACTCCCCTCGAAAAACCGATATTTGACAAAATTCCATTTATCACTTCCCAAAATTGTTTGAGAATTTTGCATTAAATGAAAAAGTGATCATAATTATCAATGTAGTTACAGAATATGCATTACGGATAGTCAGCTTTTTTCCAAGTAAAGCGTTGTTCTTGGGTTACTAGTATGTAACTTAATAATTTCCATCGAAATATCTTTAGTTTATTGATATCTAGATGTTTTATCAAGTTTAAAGTTTTAGATGGAAATTAGGTTAATGATAGATCTAATTTACGTTTCCATTTCGATATACCTATGTTCTTTACGACTTTGTCGTTTTTAAAAGCATTATAAACCATTTTATTGTCTGTTTCATTAACTTTTATATATCTTTTCTTCCATGTTAGATTTGATTTTTCGTTGTTTATGTTAAGATTTGCTTTTATAGAGTTTTCTTCGGCACTGACTTGGAGCCAATGATTAGGTATGGCTTTTTTTAATTTAATAAATTCTGCCATCCAGTTATTTTTCAATTTTAACTTACTTAAAATATGGTCTTCTTTTAACTTTCCGTTTTCGTCTATTATATTATTTATGTATAGAATCTTACTTTTTATCCAGTTTATCATAACTAGGGGTTTGCTTTTTTGAATTTTATTAGTTTATTTCCCAATAGTATTTGTTTTCTTATTTCTTGGAAAGTTGTAGGTTGGTTATTTGACTTCTTACTGTAACAATTAACCCAGCGTCGTTACACATCTTGATAGAATGTTGGCCACTCTTTCACTTGTGTTATTTGTTTTAAAGTTTCTTGATCTTAATTCATTTTAAAAACTAAAAAATCATCTCCTTATTGATTAAAGATTTTCCGTATAACTGTCCAATTTTCATTTTCAGATAGCATTAATCTTATCACCCACTTAGTTCTTAACATATTGAAGTAGCTCTCTACATCTATCATACTTTTACTAGTCTATTTGTAAAATTTATATTTTCTGGTTTATCTTTACTTTGCTTAAGTTTACCTTACCATATTCCCTCGGTTTTATTTGTATTAAGTTTTAAGCCGCTATAAGTTCCAAAGGTTTTCTATAATATTTAAAGCTAATTTAAGTTCATTTTAGGTTTTCAAAAATAGAGTGGTGTCGTCTGCTAATTGAGAAATCTTCAAGTGTTTAGTTTTACCATCTATTTTAATTTCTATACCTTTTATATCAGAGTTGTTTCGAAGATAATTGGCCATTATTTCAACAACTATTAAGATAATTATGGCGGAACATGGAAATCCCTGTTGGATTCCTCTCTGTGGCGTCACAGGGGCAGAGATCCATCCATTGTTTATTATTAGACTGTTTATGTTTGTATAGAGAGTTTTTATCCAATTTAAAAAGGAAGTGCCAAAACCAAATTGTTCTATGCGGAGTACATAAAATTACAGTGCAAAGTATCAAATGCTTTAGAAAAATCTATAAACAAAATTGCTCCTTCAACATTAAATCTATCGGCATAATCAATTACATATTGAATTTGACAAAGATTAAATCATATGTATCTATTTTTAATATATCTTGTCTGATCCGCATTGATAATTATATGTATTACTTTTTAAATTCTTGTTGCCAGAACATATGATAACATTTTGTAGTCCATATTTAATAGCGAGATTGGTCTATAATTAGCTAAATCTGTTGGGTCATCCTTTTTATATATCAGATTAAGCAAGCTTTTTCTTTGTGTGAATGGAAGTTCTTTGTTGTTATAAGCACTGTTATAAACATTCATGAGGATTGGACTTAAACAATACGAAAAGTTTCTATAAAAGTTAGTACTTAGGCTGTCTTTTCCTGGACTTTTGTCTAACTTTAAGTTATTTATTGCATTATTAATTTCTTCAATCTTTATTTCTCCTTCGCATTGTTCACTTTCATTTTTATTTAACTTGTAATTTATTGTTGACTTCTAAATATAAGATCACGTTTGTTCTTCGTCTTTTTCTTCAGATAAGATAAGATAAATTTTATTTAAAGTCGGGTTTCTAACACTGAACATAAGCTCTGTAGAGCATTTATACCGACATTTTTTCTTGTTCTAGTAAATATAACTTTTGATAAAAATCTTTTTCTATTTTCAATATTTGACTTTGGTTTATGTGTATTTTACCTTCTTTATCTTTTAGCTTTATTATTGGTTTTTTGTTTTTTTTTGTCTTTTTTTTCTAAGCCTAAGAAATATTTATTATTCATTTCTCCCTTTTGGCACCATTCTTCTTTTGATCTTATTTGTCCACCTTTGGCTTGGTATTCATATTCTATTTCTAGTTCGTTTTCTATTTATGAAATTTTATTAGTTATCTCTTTGATTTCATTTTGTATGTTGTGAGATTTTAATATCATTAATTCATCTTCTAGCTTTTTTATTTTAGTTTTTTTATTTTTTGCTCTATTTTTACAATTGAAAAATCTTTTATTTCTATTTTTAATTTATCCCATAAGAGACTTAATATCCATTATTTTTTCCTATCATAATCTTGTATTGTTTATTAGCTTTTCAATTTCATTAATATAATTTTGTTCTTTTTTTATTTTCCAAATTCCTGGCCCTTTACTTTTAGATGATAATGTTTGTATTTTAATGGAAACAGCCTGGTGATCTGTAAGTTTTATCATAACTGGTCTTATATCACACGATAGAATGTTAGGCATCAAGTCATTGTTGATCAAAAGCATATCAATTCTACTTGCTTGTGGAGGATTCAATCTTCTCCATGTGTATTGTCACGTTTTAGGATTCATAATTCGCCATATATCTATGAGTTTGTTTGATTTTATTAAAGTTTTAAGACCATGCACAGGTTTAAAATTCTTTTTATTTTTAGCACTCGCTAAAGATTGCCTATCGTTTTCTTCAAGTGTATCATTGAAATCTCCTCCCAATATATTACTTCCAATTGCATGTTTAACTATAAAATCATATAGTTTCTTGAAAAAAGTATTATGCTTTCAATATTTGGGGCGTAAATGTTTACAAATGTATATATATTATTTTCTATTTGTACATTTAACAATATAATTCTACCGCTATTGTTTATATGTTCTTCCAAAATGTCACATTGAAAATCATTTTTTATCATAATTGCAACTCCTTTGCTCGCTGTGGTTCCAATCACATTCCATTGATAATAAGTTTTCAATTGTTTTATCAAAGTGAGTTTCTTGAATAAAAATTATATTGCATTTTTGATACTTAATTCATTCATATGATCTAAATCTTTTGGATAAATCGTGCAACCCTTTTACATTAGAAGATTGATTGATTAATGGTGTTTAATGCCTGAGCAGCAATATTTCAGCTATATTCAGGCGATGAACATGAAATGGATGATAAAATGAACATGAAATGATGATGAATGAAAATGGGATGGGACACAAGGAAAAATAGGGGTAACAGATTTTAGATTGCCAGTGGCAAATGGGAGGATGGATAGGGTCGTCAATTTAGCCTCCTGTAGCGGGATCGAAATCCCTACTCATGGCGAATACTACAGCAGCGTTCTTTAACGTGCGAGGAACGTGGCATTTTTCCCAACACGGTGCACTTATATGGTTTGCGGTCAGGTTTTCCGTATTATGGCCTGACAACCCCAGTCGGTCTTTAGGCAAACCGATCTGACACGCCGGTCAGGGTACTGGGGGCTATTTAGTTGCCTTTTACGACAAGCTAGCGCGACTGCGGTCTATTCTTTTAGCCACCCGGATCCTGCATGGGACTACATTAGAAGAACATATAAGTATGTTAACATTGTAAAGTACAATTCAAAAATACATGACATTTTAAAATACTACAAAATGTGTAGTACATGTAAATACAAACAATACAAACATCGCTAGTCACCTGTAAGACATTTAAATGTCTTATTTTTAGATAGAGGTTCTTTGATAAAATAGAGATGTGCAGGTCATTTCGTTTTGATACTTTCCTGATTAATAAAACAGGTTTATTAGATTTGTTATAAATTTAATGGTTCACTTTTTTTCTTTTATAAATAAAAAACAGGTTAAAAAACACATGCATATACATAATTTGAACTATTTAGCTGGTTTGGATTGTTTGGATTCTCTTTGCTCTGTAGTTGATGATGTTCTTTTCTCTTTCTCTTTAAGGAACTGACTTCTATGTGGAGTTACAAGGTTAGTCATTTCACTCTGTTTCTTTTGTTGTGGTTTCACTGACTTCTTTTTTGTTGTTTCACGTCTTTGTTGATTGTTCGGTTTCTTTGAATTGTTACTGTCTTTAAGTTTTGTGTCATTCTTACTCTTATTAAGGTTTCCCATGTTAACTGTTGTCTGTAGTAGATACTGTGACATCTGCTCTATATTGTGTCCATCATCTTGATATCTCACATCATGACCATCTGTATGTATATTGTTTTCATTTTCTTCTTCATATAGTTCCACGTTTGTTTCAAAAGTATTGTTCTCATCTTCATCTCTTTGTAGATCTATTCTGGACAGTCCAGCATTTTATGTCCTGGTTGATTGCACTTCCTGCACATCCACTCATTGGTACACTGTTGTATTGTGTGCCCCTTTTGCATGCATTTGTTACATATAAAGTTATCAAATATCTTGTTTTGTCCATAATGTAGAATAGTTGCAAGATATTGACCTATTTTTAACTGTCTCGGTAGAGGTTGCTCGAATTTCTTGCACAGAACTATTCTGTCTCCAGTTTGGCAGTTGGTGAGTTTGTTGTTGACTCCAAGCCTTTCTCTGGTCAGGCTTATTACTTCTACATCTCTGATGGTAATAGCTCTTTCTATCTGTCCATCATCTGCAGATATAGGTATATTCTTTACTCTGACAGGTATTACATCTGTGTATCTGGGATTTCTGGGATTTATGTCATATACCTGGACTGATTTGTCTCTCATCACCAAGCCTTTTGTCACTAATTTGAGTTGTCAAGATAGATTCTCCAGTTTTTATAAATTCTTTGGATGCCAACATAAACTTTTGTATGGGTGACCCAGAATTCTTTTGGTGGTTTTTCCATACCATGAATTTCAATTTCTTTGATGAATATAGGATTCACTAGGTCGACTGGGTCTACTTCTGTTGCTAAACAGGCTTCTGCTCTTTGGGCATAGGAGGCTGCCATATTGTTTCCTTTATTTGGGATTTGATCTTTACTACTTCTACCTTTTTCTTGGGTATTCTCCATCTCTTCGTCACTTTCATGCATTAATTCTGAGAATCTATTAGTATTTTGTCTATCTGACCTTCTTTCTGGCATTTTCACAGTCTCAAAACTCATATATTATTCGAAAAATCTTAGAGCGAAAAGAGCACCGGCTAATGTAGTAAGTGGTGATCCCTCAGTTGCTAAATTTTTCTTGTTTCAAGTAATTATAACAATATTCTAAGTACACATCTGAGTTATATCTTCTGTAATTCAAGAAAAATAGTTTAGAGATATCATGGGGTAATATTTTTGTTTATTCTCAGACAGACTTCTTGTTAAATTGATCTCTTACTTCTTTGTGATTAAAAATTTGGAAGTTCCATGCAGAGACTCTGCTATAAATAAATAATTGTTTTTGTCATTCCAAATTATGAAGGTCTTTTCTTTTTTTTTCTGCCATTTAAACATATCACTTTGGTCTTTCACGACAAGTATTGAGCACTGAAACTATTCAGAATTTACCAACGGAGTCAATTAACAAGGATTGCCAGTTTTCCTACCACAGGTCGAGGGTTCCCTCCGGGTACTCCGGCTTCCTCCCCCAATAAAAACTGAAATGAAATAGCTGAAAAATTGCTGAAAGTGGCGTTAAAACACCATTCAAACAAACGAACAAACAAAAACCAACAGAGTCCGGGGTATATAGTGGTCCTCATGTCCGTCTGTGCGTCCGTCCAAATTTGGTTTCAGAGGCCCAGCGCCATAAACATTTTCTTTGCTGAGAATTTTTTTATTTTCAATTTCATCCAATCAAATCTTTCCTTTTCCCTTGATCATGGTAATTGAGAAAATTCTCATGCTGAGCAAAATATTTTAACTCAGAAACGTTTTATGGCACCCTGGCCGGATGATATTAATTCAAAAAGTTTGCATCCAATTTAAATTAAACTATGGGATATTGTTACATATCAGGTTGGTAAGAAGCATAATGGAAAATAATTTCATTATGATTAGTGTTTACAGATAAGGCCATGTAAAAAAAACCATTAGCTTCTCAGGCCATTTTTCAATTTTTTTATTGAGGCAGGGAGGCTCTTTTTTTTAGGCATGTACTTGTGGAAACTTTCATCATGTCTGAATTATTAAAATATAGCATCTGTTCTTATATACTGGTGTATAAAACAAGAAATTGACACCAAAGATGATGCCATGCTGATGGAAGTTAAACAAACAATGTATATTTAAATCACCACACCACGTGATAAAGCGTGTTTATGAAAAAGTTTCGCTGATTAGTAAGATCACAATCATAACTTTTACCAGTAACAGAAACAGACGCAAAATATTTCCGGGCAGGATGCGGAACTGTCGATTTTCAATTATTTTTTTTGGTATGATAAAAAATGACGAATGTGGCGGGTTAATGGGACAGGTGGCGTGGCCTGAGAAGCTAATAATACTTTTTTTTGGCCTAAACTGATATTTAGTGACAATATTTGATTCTTTTGTGCCAAGCAGATAATAAAATCAAAGAGAAACAACACTTTTTTGTTAGATACTAATTATTTCATTTTATTTTTGTTGCAGTCATTTCAATGATATTGACTTCACTGAAGAAATATGGATAGGACTAAATGACAGAGACTCTGAGAATGGTAAGTGGCAAATCCAGTATTTTGTTTGGCCATTTGTTGCAGAAAATGTATTTCTTATTTGCAAATCATAGTACAAGCCTGTGATCATAAGGCCTTTATACTAACATTTGTAACCTCACAGCCTTTAGACTCATATACATGCCTGTGACCTTAAAGTCTTTATACTAACGTACATACCTGTGACCTCACAGCATTTAGATTCATATACATGCCTGTGACCTTAAAGTCTTTATACTAATGTACATACCTGTAACCTCACAGCCTTTAGACTCATATACATGCCTGTGACCTTAAAGTCTTTATACTAAAGTACTTACCTGTAACCTCACAGCCTTTAGACTCATATACATGCCTGTGACCTTAAAGTCTTTATACTAACGTACATACCTGTGACCTCACAGCATTTAGACTCATATACATGCCTGTGACCTTAAAGTCTTTATACTAACGTACATACCTGTAACCTCACAGCCTTTAGACTCATATACATGCCTGTGACCTTAAAGTCTTTATACTAAAGTACTTACCTGTGACATCACAGCCTTTAGACTCATATACATGCCTGTGACCTTAAAGTCTTTATACTAATGTAAATACCTGTGACTTCACAGCCTTTAGATTCATATACATGCCTGTGACCTTAAAATCTTTATACTAACGTACATACCTGTAACCTCACAGCCTTTAGACTCATATACATGCCTGTGACCTTAAAGTCTTTATACTAACGTACATACCTGTAACCTCACAGCCTTTAGACTCATATACATGCCTGTGACCTTAAAGTCTATACTAACGTACATGCCTGTGACCTCACAGCCTTTAGACTCATAAACATGCCTGTGACCTTAAAGTCTTTATACTAACTTACATACCTATAACCTCACAGCCTTTAGACTCATATACATGCCTGTGACCTTAAAGTCTTTATACTAAAGTACTTACCTGTGACCTCACAGCCTTTAGACTCATATACATGCCAGTGACCTTAAAGTCTTTATACTAATGTAAATACCTGTGACTTCACAGCCTTTAGATTCATATACATGCCTGTGACCTTAAAATCTTTATACTAACATACATACCTGTAACCTCACAGCCTTTAGACTCATATACATGCCTGTGACCTTAAAGTCTTTATACTAAAGTACTTACCTGTGACCTCACAGCATTTAGACTCATATACATGCCTGTGACCTTAAAGTCTATACTAACGTACATGCCTGTGACCTCACAGCCTTTAGACTCATATACATGCCTGTGACCTTAAAGTCTTTATACTAACTTACATACCTATAACCTCACAGCCTTAAGACTCATATACATGCCTGTGACCTTAAAGTCTTTATACTAATGTACATACCTGTAACATCACAGCCTTTAGACTCATATACATGCCTGTGACCTTAAAGTCTTTATACTAATGTACATACCTGTAACCTCACAGCCTTTAGACTCATATACATGCCTGTGACCTTAAAGTCTTTATACTAAAGTACTTACCTGTGACCTCACAGCCTTTAGACTCATATACATGCCAGTGACCTTAAAGTCTTTATACTAATGTAAATACCTGTGACTTCACAGCCTTTAGATTCATATACATGCCTGTGACCTTAAAATCTTTATACTAACATACATACCTGTAACCTCACAGCCTTTAGACTCATATACATGCCTGTGACCTTAAAGTCTTTATACTAAAGTACTTACCTGTGACCTCACAGCATTTAGACTCATATACATGCCTGTGACCTTAAAGTCTATACTAACTTACATGCCTGTGACCTCACAGCCTTTAGACTCATAAACATGCCTGTGACCTTAAAGTCTTTATACTAAAGTACTTACCTGTAACCTCACAGCCTTTAGACTCATATACATGCCTGTGACCTTAAAGTCTTTATACTAATGTACATACCTGTAACCTCACAGCCTTTAGACTCATATACATGCCTGTGACCTTAAAGTCTTTATACTAATGTACATACCTGTAACATCACAGCCTTTAGACTCATATACATGCCTGTGACCTTAAAGTCTTTATACTAATGTACATACCTGTAACCTCACAGCCTTTAGACTCATATACATGCCTGTGACCTTAAAGTCTTTATACTAAAGTACTTACCTGTGACCTCACAGCCTTTAGACTCATATACATGTCTGTGACCTTAAAGTCTTTATACTAACGTACATACCTGTGACCTCACAGCCTTTAGACTCATATACATGCCTGTGACCTTAAAATCTTTATACCAAATTACATACCTGTGACCTCAAAGCCTTTATTGTCATGTACATGCCTGTGTCGTGGAGACGCATTTTCTTGTTTCATTTAACTATATATTTATTAATATGAATTATTCAGCATTATTCTCTGCATTCAACCGGTTTGTCAACAAAGATCCAGAAATATTTCTTGTTTGAATAATATGTTGCTCTGTTTTACCAAAATGTCATTTTAAAAAGAATGTTGAGCTGTAGGTAAAAGTTTCTGCTAAGTTCCAGCGGACATGTCCTTTCTGTATTATAGGTTTTGTGTGGTCAGATGGGTCACCGGCAGACTACTTCCTTTGGAATCCTCATGAACCAAATGACAGATATGACGAAGAAGACTGTGTTGAGAGATCCATGTATGCCAAAGGCTGGAATGATGATAACTGCTACAAGAATAAACATGTCTTTTGTAAGATTATGAAAGGTAGCATTTTTCTTTTGAAATTTGAATAACTTATATTTACAGTTTTTCAGCTCCATTCTCACCCCTCATATTAACTTGGTCCATTTGTCTGAAAAAAAAAAAAAATGTTTTAATTTGAGGGATGTGTCAACAATAGCCATAAAACCATTACCATATATACTCGCTCATAGGAGTATGACACGTATAAGCGGACCACCCTTTTAAGGAAAAATCCAGTACTTTCATATTGACCCTCTTATAAGACGACCATCAAACCAGTAAAAAACTATGAGAAATCAAATGAAAAATACTGCTAAGGAAATAAATCAATGTTGATACATGTAGAAGCCTGCAATGCCAACAGAGGTTTAGAAGCCTATATTTCAGACAGTTTTAACGGTTTTGGTTTGATAATAGTTACATGATCAAAAAATGACATATAGGATCTAACTTTGGTACGAGTGGATTATCGGATTTCTCCAGTCAAGATAGTTAAACGATGGAATTTTAAGTCTGAGCCTTGGCAAGGACTTAAAATTTCCATAATTTAACTATCGAGATTGGAGAAATCCGATATTCCAAGAGTACTAATGTAAGATTCTGTTTCTCTAATTTTAAAAAGTAGTAAATTTGGGAAAAGAAGTACAAATTCTCCCAACCTCAATTTTACCTTCATGACTTGAATACGTGGTAAATGTTAAGTGTTGTTTATGACGTCATGAGTTCTCATTATGACGTTATTATTTTAAATCAATCAACTGCTGAGAACAATAAATTCACTAGTGACGAGTACTATAATTTTCACACTGATCAAGTAGTTGAAATATTACGTCAGAATTAGAGAAATGTTGTTTCCTAACTCTTCTTCTGCCTTGTTACAAGAATAATCTTTACTTTTAATAATAATAATATTGGCATGCATTAAAGCAACTTAATATGTAAATAATTTATCAAACACTTATTAATCCTGATTATCAATAAGGTAGAACTTAGGGAAAGGGGAGCAAAATGTATTTTACTGACCTTGCTAGATAAAAGTGGGAAAATATCTCTGCTAATTCTACTTACTTTATGGTTAAACTGGTCTCCTGGTGCAATATTTTTCATTGACCCAAGCTTCACTTCAAATATAACACAAGGTCAGTACCTCCGATATAAGGATTTTCATTGGTTGATAATATGACGCCATTCAATATCACATGCATATGACAATCTTTTGTTAAATCTGAGAATACCTTTTTTTTATAAATTTAAATATAAATTACATTTTAATTTTACATTTAAATGATGAAATCTTAATGTAATCTCAGCTAGGAAATGAAAACATTGAATGTCATAAAGAGAATGACGTCATAATACGATCGGTCTACTTGATCCTATCTATATTATTAAATGGTTAGTCTAGAGAACACCCAAACGTCAAATTTCAACGCTGTCACTGTTGAAATCCAATCCTCCAGACCTGACGTTATATCCGATAAGACTTTTGACATTTGATTTTGATCAACAGATTGACAGTATTTATTATTTTGACAAGACATAAGGAAATCATACTGACTAGATAATCTGAACACTAATTCGAATTAATCCTTTATGCAACTAGGACAAGGATAACATCACATAACAATAAGTTTAAAAGATATTTTAATTTCATGACTTTAAAGCAATAAGCAATTACAAAAAACATGTTATAATTCAAAGTCTGTTACCATTAACCATGCCTTATATTGTCACCTATAAGACAATTTTTTTCTGAAATTTTTACAATTCCTCCGAAAGGAGATAGTGAAATTCCATTGTAAAGTAATAGTTTTTCCAACTTACCTACAGTCAAAATTTAACCTCCAAGTGGGTGGTCATTCCTATAAGGCAGTCCCCCATCTCAGGAATGGGTAAAAATTTCTCCCAAAAAATCGTCTGATAGGCCCAGAAATACAGTAGATAAACCAACATGAAAAACACGTCTTGGTTTTTTGAAACATGAATTTTTTTTCTAAATAAAATTATCTTTGATTCTGAGAGAAATGCACTTTTAATCAAACACTTGAAGCAATTCTGGTTCAGTTGATAAATCATCTGATTGGCTAGATCTTACCATTTTCATTTTAAGGTATTCGATTTCAATAGTTTTAAATTTTCTTTTTCAGGAATGCCAGTACTTGAGCCAAATGATACATTCACAGAAGGTATAATTTTATGCATGACTGAACATCCAAGTGACCTATAGTTCTCTGCATAAGCATATACACAAATTTTATTAAGTACCAAAATCATAACCATCAACAAAATATTTATAATATTTACATTACGTATGTTTTTCATAGATATCCTAAATTTCTATTGGTTCCATACATTACAGATAATGCAGAATCTTACTTTAGTTGCATTTCTCAATGAACCCGGTAGCCATTAAGAGCAAGAGCTTCCTTAATGATGTCCATAGTAAACAAACAGCCCTGAGTAATTTAAATCAACAAAAAATCATTGTACATGATTTAAGTCAGGTCCCTGGCATATTTTTAAATGAAAGAAAATGTAAATATAAGATTTGAATGCATTATTTTGAAGCTTCATGGCCGCCATTTCAAAATTGCCTCCACTTGACGAAACCCACCCAAAAATGGCAAAAATTTTCCTGTGGTCTGATTTGAATGAAATTTGGTATGGAGGAAGATTTTAGTATTTCAAGTGAAACGCTACCTTTGAAATTTTGTTCTGACGTTGCATTTCAAAATGGATGCAAAAAACTTGTATAATTTTCAACGCTATACCATTTCAATGAAATTTAACGTGCTCCAATTGCAACAAACTTTGGTGTGGAGGTAGATTTAAGTGTCCTGAGTGGAATTCTACATTCGGAAATTTTTTTGGACTGTGTGTTTCAAAATGGCCACCAAAAACGCATCAAATTTTAAATGTTGTCAGATTTTAATGAAATTTGATGTGTAGGTACATTACAGTGTCCTGAGTGGAAAGCAATACTATCCATGGGGATTTTGGGCGACTTCTGTGTTGGCATCCCAACACATTTTTTTAAATATGTAAATGAAACTTGAAAAGAAAGCATTCAATTCTTAAATAAAACATTTGTGATTTTACTCTGTTGTACAGAGGATTTCATTTTTTGAAGACATTTGGAATGACCAGTTTGTACACTTCTAGTGGAAATGTCTAAAAACACCTTAGACTTTTCAGAGATGCATCAATGACAGAAACTAATAAGTGTCTGCACAAATTCATTAACACTTTAAATTCAGTTCATACTTGTATTCTTTAAACTGTATATTTATTATCGTATTACAGTGTACTGTGATGCTGAGAAGAAATGGTTGTACTTTAATGACTTCTGTTACTACATATCAGAGTATGAATCTCTGAATTATAAAGATGCTCGTCAGCAATGTTTGGACAAAAACTCAGATTTGCTTAGTGTACATTCCCAGCAAGAAGCAGATTGGATTTTGGAAATGGTGAGGTTCCTAACTAAACGTTTAATGTATCTTACTTGCCGATTTAATACTATGATTTATTGTGAATTATACAATGGGCAAGGAGCTATACAGTTATGAGATCATTGAAACAAGGTCATAAAAGTCAGGTGGCTGCTTATTGCAGGTTTAGTTAATGTAAATGCACTCCAAATGGAAATTTAAACTGAAGACAAGTTTTCACCGAGACAGATTTTACTTGTTGAAGTTAAATCTAAATTTTTTTCCTTAGCTGCATCACAATATTGTGTCACAAGTACATGAAGTTTATTAATATTGTATGCTTTCTAGTAATGATCTGTGTTGTTTGAGATTAATTTTTGTTTTGTTTAAGGTTTAATGGACTTTCAACAATTTTTCAGTAATATTATTGTGTTCAGTTTTAATTTGGTGGAAGAAGTACCTGATAGGAATCCCTGACCTTCAGTGACTGCTAGGAATCCTGGACCTTCAGTAACTGCTGGCAACCCCTGACCTTCAGTACCTGCTAGGAATCCTGGACCTTCATTAACTGCTGGCAACCCCTGACCTTCAGTGCCTGCTAGGAATCCCTAACCTTCAGTACCTGCTGGAAACCACTGACCTTCAGTACCTGCTGGAAACTCCTGACCTTCAGTACCTGCTGGGAATCCCTGACCTTCAGTACCTGCCAGGAATTCCTGACCTTCAGTACCTGCTGGAAACCCCTAACCTTCAGTACCTCTAGGAACCCCTGACCTTCAGTACCAGCTGGAAACCCCTGACATTCAGTACCTTCTGGAAACCCCTGACCTTCAGTACCTGCTGGAAACCCCTGACCTTCAGTACCTGCTGGGAATCCCTGACCTTCAGTACCTGCCAGGAATTCCTGACCGTCAGTACCTGCTGGAAACCCCCAACATTCAGTACCTGCTGGGTACCCCTGACCTTCAACAGATAAAAATGGAAATTCTTGTCAGTTAAAATTGGAATTAACACACCTTAATTGAAGTCAGGATTGAGGTTGGAAGTATGGGTTTGAAAATTAAACAATGTGGTCCATGTAATAAGTACATCAGTAAAATTTCTTTAACTTCTGTAGTAAGCAGTCCATTTTTGTTCCATCCTTGTGCTCAGTTTCAACCTTAATTGAGAATTATTGACTGCATCAGATTCTTATTTGTTGTCTGCCTTGCCGTCAAACTTGTTGTTTCCTGAGTTAAGACTATACTATCCGGTCTTGTATGTTATCTGCAGGGCTTCAAACTTGTTGTTTCCTGAGTTCTACCTATACTATCAGGTCTTGTATGTTATCTGCAGGGCGTCAAACTTGTTGTTTCCTGAGTTCCACCTATACTATCAGAGCTTGTATGTTATCTGCAGGGTGTCAAACTTGTTGTTTCCTGAGTTCCACCTATACTATCAGGGCTTGTATGTTATCTGCAGGGCCTCAAACTTGTTGTTTCCTGAGTTCCACCTATACTATCAGGTCTTGTATGTTATCTGCATGGCATCAAACTTGTTGCTTCCTGAGTTCCACCTATACTATCAGGGCTTGTATGTTATCTGCATGGCATCAAACTTGTTGTTTCCTGAGTTCCACCTATACTATCAGAGCTTGTATGTTATCTGCAGGGTGTCAAACTTGTTGCTTCCTGAGTTCCACCTATACTATCAGGGCTTGTATGTTATCTGCAGGGACATCAAACTTGTTGTTTCCTGAGTTCCACCTATACTATCAGAGCTTGTATGTTATCTGTAGGGCGTCAAACTTGTTGTTTCCTGAGTTCCACCTATACTATCAGAGCTTGTATGTTATCTGCAGGGTGTCAAACTTGTTGCTTCCTGAGTTCCACCTATACTATCAGAGCTTGTATGTTATCTGCAGGGTGTCAAACTTGTTGCTTCCTGAGTTCCACCTATACTATCAGAGCTTGTATGTTATCTGCAGGGTGTCAAACTTGTTGCTTCCTGAGTTCCACCTATACTATCAGGGCTTGTATGTTATCTGCATGGCATCAAACTTGTTGTTTCCTGAGTTCCACCTATACTATCAGAGCTTGTATGTTATCTGCAGGGTGTCAAACTTGTTGCTTCCTGAGTTCCACCTATACTATCAGAGCTTGTATGTTATCTGCAGGGACATCAAACTTGTTTCCTGAGTTCTACCTATACTATCAGGGCTTGTATGTTATCTGCATGGCATCAAACTTGTTGTTTCCTGAGTTCCACCTATACTATCAGAGCTTGTATGTTATCTGCAGGGCGTCAAACTTGTTGTTTCCTGAGTTCCACCTATACTATCAGGGCTTGTATGTTATCTGCAGGGCGTCAAACTTGTTGTTTCCTGAGTTCTACCTATACTATCAGGGCTTGTATGTTATCTGCAGGGTGTCAAACTTGTTGCTTCCTGAGTTCTACCTATACTATCAGGGCTTGTATGTTATCTGCAGGGCCTCAAACTTGTTGTTTCCTGAGTTCCACCTATACTATCAGGTCTTGTATGTTATCTGCATGGCATCAAACTTGTTGTTTCCTGAGTTCCACCTAAACTATCAGGGCTTGTATGTTATCTGCATGGCATCAAACTTGTTGTTTCCTGAGTTCCACCTATACTATCAGAGCTTGTATGTTATCTGTAGGGCGTCAAACTTGTTGTTTCCTGAGTTCCACCTATACTATCAGAGCTTGTATGTTATCTGCAGGGCGTCAAACTTGTTGTTTCCTGAGTTCCACCTATACTATCAGAGCTTGTATGTTATCTGCAGGGCGTCAAACTTGTTGTTTCCTGAGTTCCACCTATACTATCAGGGCTTGTATGTTATCTGCATGGCATCAAACTTGTTTCCTGAGTTCTATCTATATATGTTATCTGCAGGGCATCAAACTTGTTGTTCCCCGAGTTCTACCTATACTATCAGGGCTTGTATGTTATCTGCAGGGACATCAAACTTGTTCCCTGAGTTCCACCTATACTTTCAGGGCTTGTATGTTATCTGCAGGGCATCAAACTTGTTGTTTCCTGAGTTCTACGTATACTATCAGAGCTTACATTATCTGCAGGGACATCAAACTTGTTTCCTGAGTTCTACCTATACTATCAGGGCTAGTATGTTATCTGCAGGGCGTCAAACTTGTTGTTTTCTGAGTTCCACCTATACTATCAGAGCTTGTATGTTATCTTCAGGGCATCAAACTTGTTTCCTGAGTTTATCTATATATGTTATCTGCAGGGCATCAAACTTGTTGTTTTCTGAGTTCTACCTATACTAACAGGACTCTGTTGTGTGG
Source organism: Limnoperna fortunei (assembly GCA_944474755.1). Classification (NCBI taxonomy): domain Eukaryota; kingdom Metazoa; phylum Mollusca; class Bivalvia; order Mytilida; family Modiolidae; genus Limnoperna; species Limnoperna fortunei. The sequence goes on from OX104112.1 coordinate 68,790,587, forward strand.
ATAATCCAGCAATCTGATAAGACACTAGTTATTCTTCATGTTGAAAGAAAAGTAATGCTGTTATTTGTATATTTGAAAACCAAATTCAAAAGCTCAATGGGTGATAAATTTGATGTGTTTTCAGACCCTAATCAAACTTCTCTGACCAGTGGCATGCATAGGTTAATAAACACTTTATATTCTTATTCATCAATAAAACAGAATTTAGATTTGTTCATAACTAATAGCTGTTATTTAAATCAAACTTTTGCTCAACCTCCTGGTTTTACTCCTGGTTTTACTCAGAAACTTTAGGAAGGGCAGTGGCTTGTTTTGTGAAGATACTGTTGTTCTCTTAAAACATGTAATATGTGTTTAGTAATGTTTTACTTTGTTAAAACTATTGTTTTCAACTTATTGCTATACAAGGAAAATTGGAAAGCAAATTGCATGTTTTGTGCAACAGACCATCACTTTTATTTCTGATTTATTTACATTACGCATGTCTTTCATCGATACTGATGACCTAGAATCCTACTTTGCATTTCTCAATGAAGCCGGTAGCCATAAAGAGCACGCACTTCCTTGATGACCTCAGCAGTAAACATACTATGCAGAGTAACTTTAATCCAAAATACATTGTGCATGATTTAAACCAGGACCCGGGCATTTTTTAATTAACTTTGATAAAATGTAAATATAAGAATTGAATGCATTCTTTTGAAGTTTCATTGACGTATGAAAGCGTTGACCGAACAAAATTTTCATCATGATGCGCTACAGCGCTTCATTGAAAATGTGCTTCGGTCAATGCTTTCATACGTTGATGAAACTTCAAAAGAATGCATTCAATTTTTAAATATGGAAAGTAATGAGCTGTTATTATTTTCAGATAAATCAAAAGAGTGACATGTGGATTGGATTAAATCGCTTAGACCGCCATTTTGAAGGCTACAGGTATTAATCTATCTATAAAGTGGCTACAGATAAACTTAATGTAATCAAAAGATCCACTCTTAGTCAATGATTATTATACATATGCCCCATAAAGATGTAGAAAGCAGAACAATTTCTAATTAGAGAACTAGCCAAATAGATCCAAGACAGGTTCAGAGCAGATTAAGCAACCTTGTTATATATATATAACGACATGAGTGTTTAATAAGGGATTTTTTCAGTTATTGCACTTGAAAATGTAGAAAAATTGCTAATGTTCTAATTAGGAGACTAGCTAATTGGTACCAAGAATGAGACTTTGTATGGAAAATCCTATAAATGTATATTTATGCAAAGGGACAGGTGAGCTATTATCATCACTTGGTGTCCGTCATCGTCTGTTGTCGTCATTAACTTTTCTTTTAAAATCTTCTATTCCAAAACCACTGAAAGGATTGCTCTTAATCTTTGCACACATCATCAGAAAAATGTCGTCTACCAAGTTTTCACAAATAAATGCTGCAGATTTGGCTAAAAATAAAGGGATCAAAATACAGTTTTTCAAATGTAGTTCAAAATTTAGAACAGATAGAGGAAAACCAAAGAAACCTTCCTTCTTCAGCATCAAAAGCTCTACAAAATTTTTTATTGAGTCGAAGTTGTATGAAGACCCCTTGTAGGAGTTATTGCCCTTTAATTGTCAAAATTTATTTTTTGTGCCCTTTTTCCTTCTAAATCGTGAAAATTATTAGAACTAGAGAAATGTTGCTAAATTACTCAGCTCTATTAGAGCTACAAAAATGAGTACATGGTCAAGATCATCTGATCAACCGTTTAGGATTTATTCCCCTTTAACTGTTTTTAAATCAGTTTTAATTGATTTTTAAAAATCTTCTCCTCTAAAACCACTAGAAGGACTGCTTTGAAACACTGCACACATCATCTTTAGGATGTTCTCTACTAAAATTGCACAAATCATAACAGCTGACTAACCAACATGGCTGCATGTCTTTGCTAAAAATAGAACAGGGGGTCAAGGTATAGTTTTGGGCTTATTGTGTTAAAATTATAACAAATAAAGAAAAGCTGAAGTAAATCACTTAATCAGTATAAAAATCTCTACAAGACTCAACAAGAGTTGAAGATGATGCCTTATAGGAGTTATTGACCCTAAATCATCAAAATTGTAGTGTTTTGTCATTTTTCCCCAATGTCTTGAAAACCGTTAGAGCTCAAGAAAATATTTTGATACAAAATTATTCATCTCACTTAGACCTGCAAAATGATTATTGATGCATATGTGTTGGACAACTCCTTATAGGAGGTCAAAATTAATGATTTATGTAGAAGTAATAGAAATAACAATTAAATTTCTTCTGATTCTAAACCACTAGGCTAATTTGAACCTTGGTATGGATTACAAGATCAAAATAGGTCTTATAGATCCTCCTTCAACCAGGATGATCACCATTTCTACAAATTCTATTCAACTTTATTTTTCAATATAATGAGTTCAAATTTGAACTGTAGTCTCATATAGAGCAGTAGCTTCACATGCATTCTTTTGTTTTTTTTATCTGAAAAATGGGATACAAATTGGGGTTGTTTTGACAAACATCTTATACATTCTTTTCTTCCAACCAAGCTGGAGGGACCTTGGTAGCAGAGTGGTTAAGTTAGCTCCTCTACTATTGATCACGTGGTCTGAGATTGCAGGTTCGAGTCTCACCGGTGGGTGGGATGATTCCTCTAGAAATTTAAGAACAAAGCTCAAATTTTATTACATTTATTAGTTTTATAAAACAGATGGATTTTTCAATTTTTTTATTCATGTAATCAAAACTGAATACTTTTACAGATTATTTCTTCCCATATATCCCAGGTAATTGGTGACATGTCAGCCTTTGGTTATTTTTCATTGTTATTTATGTTTTCCTCCACTTTGGTCCAGAGACATATTGTTTTTGCCTATTCTGTCCATTCATCCATTACATCTTTTGTCAGCACACCTCTAAAACTACTGAACAGAATTGTATGAAAATTAGTATGGATTGATGGCACTATCAATAGCATATTTAACAACAATTTTTTATCAAGGGAATTTTGCACCCCTTTGAACTTCTAAAATTCACATTATATACAACCATGCAAGCTTGTTAGTGCAACTTATATGAAACCACTGAATACAATTTTATGACACTTGGTATGGATTGAGGGCACAATATGTGTGCTTATTATGGTCATTTTTTTATCAGGAGAATTTTGTGGGAGTCACACCATTTTGAACTTGAAAATTTATATATACCATCAAATCAGCTTGTGATTGCAAGTAATATGAAGCTACCAAACATAATTGTATGAAACTTGGTATGGATTGAGGGCACAATATCAACTTCCATTGTTTACATACATTTTCCCTCCATTTTGGGGTACCGGTGATGACATCCGTTTTTGCATCCAAAAACAAACTTTAATTCATTAGATATTCCTATACGGAATTTATATTGGTATATTATTAGACATTGGTGAGGAATCCATTTGCCTGTTTGGTTTTTTTCAGATGGTCTGACTGGTCTGCTTATGATTTTGTTCATTGGGAGACAAATAAACCAGCATTTCCACAGACTAACAAATGTGTAAAAATAGTCTCGTCGACAGGTATGAATGTTAGGGGTCGTCCATAGTTGTCAACCTTTTTCACAAGTGTGCAAAAAGCACATTTTTTGAGACCCCTTACCCCATCAAAAAGTGTACATCAACCATTAAACTAATATAAAGACCAAACTCCACGGAAACGAAAAATTCCGGAATTAAAAAAAAGTGTACGCAAGAATGTCAAAATTTTTAACCTCCTCCCTTAAGTGTGCGGATTGCACACTTCTGAAAATGGTTGACAATTATGGACGTCCCCTTAATACATGTAACTGGTGACAGTATTCAGGTCAGTTTAGACAGTCACTATAGACAGGTTCAAATGTTAAAGTCAGTATAAACAGGTAACTGGTGACACTGCATTCAGGTTAGTAAAGACAGTTATCTGGTGACACTGCCTTTAAATCGGTTTTGATAGCTAACTGTGACATTGTGTTCAACTAACAGATTACTGGTTAAATGTTTAATGTGTTAAATGCTTAAAAGAGGAGTCTGCGATGACACCATTTTTAAGTTAAAAAAATTAAGTGATAATGTAATCTTTGATGTAACATATGATATGAAGGAACATATATAATCTTGATCAATTATCAAATTAGTCTTTCATTGTAATTTTTGCTTTTATTTGTTTTCAATAATGTACAATAAGTAAATATATTCATGCAACAGGAGAAGATAATTACTGTAAATTGGGAAGTTATTGCGATTCTGGGAACCCCTAAAAAAATTCAGGTTCATATTTTTGCAATCCGCTAAGTTATAAAATATTGTAATGACAACAAATTATTACTCAACAATTGTCAGTGTTTTGTAAAAATTTTGTCGTATGTACATAATTGATCTACACGCAATGGAATACACATTTCATTTGCTAAAATGATTGACCTCTTTTGAAGATCAGGAACACTTGTCACATGTCTTTAATAATGAGATGATTTGTGTGTATATTGAGGTTCATCGTGGGTACTAAAACAGGTATTTGTTTACATCAAATAAAAATTGATTTTGTTGTGTAAAATTAATTATAATATTCAAATTAAATGGCTATTGTAAGGTGGTAGATGGTTTATGTGTGCACACTAGGTTGAGTAATTTTGTCAATGAATAAACAAAAGTAGAATTGTGAGGTTTAATTATTGCGATCACAGAATAATTGCATTATTCCCAATAAAAACATTGCAAAAATTTCTAAATTTACAGTAGATTGCAATCCCAGAATAACTTTTTTTTATTTCAGGTAGATGGAAGGATGCCAGTTGTTTCAAGGAAGTTTCAGGATATATCTGTAAAAGAATAAATGACACAAGTGCCCATCGAGGGACTCCCCGTCCTTTACCACCTTCACATGGAGGATGTTGGCCAGGATTTACAAGGTCCCCATTTAGTAAGTCTGCTTTCTGAAGACTTTGTTGTGTATTGAATATGCTATGATCCATAGTCTTATAACTTTATTGCAAAATAAATGTGAATCCATATTTGACAGGTTATATATGAAATTTATTTGATGTTTTACTGTTTAAGATCATGTTATTGTTGTTTTCAGATGAGAAATGTTATCAGCTGTTTAAAATAAAGAAAGAGTGGAATGAGGCAGAGAGGTATTGCCAGTCATTTGGAAAAGGCTTCAATTTGGTTTCCATACAGACAGAACTGGAACAGTGTAGGTTGATTGCATAGTATGATTTTAGCATTATTGTGTTCATTCTTTGGTAAAACCAATAATAATCTTTTCCTCTATTTGGTAATGACTCTTTTAAGAAATAATTAACTTTTTCTGTTTTGGTTTTGACTTAAGACACAACAATACAATTATTATACCCTGCCCAATTCAATAGTCACAATTAAGTATATATATAGTTGTCCTCATGTCCATTTGTCCCTCCTTCCACATTTGGTTTCTAGGTGATATTTAAAAAACAATTGCACCCTATTTCAGTGAAAGTTTTTGATAAAGTTTCATATATAGGGGAAAGAGGCTGTCGTTTTGGGGAAATCCACCACATTTCAAGGTCACAGTTGCCCGAAAAAATGTTAGAAATTTTTACAGAAAAAGAAGTTTCTGGACACTAACTCAAAAAGTGTGCATGTAATTTCAATAAAAATTCAAGATATTATTACATATCAGGTGGGTTAGGAAGCTGCAGGAATTCCATCAAAGGTCAAGTTCACCAGTCGACAAAATGTCAGAAATTTTTACAATAAATGTGTTAATAATTAAGGGGGAGGTATCAGTGATCGCTAGATCGATTTTCTCTAGTTTCTTTGGTAATAAATTTTAGAATCAATAGTACACTTTTCTTTTTTTAATTTTGACAGTAAGAGCCATATAAACTTATATGTTTATAATAAATAGTAAGAATAATAAAGTCCTTTTTAACATGGAATTAAATGTTTAAATTGTAAGACACTCTTCCCAATAACTCTGTATTAGAATTTGGAATAAAAAAGTTTTAAATTAAAATTGTTTCAGTATTTAATTTGAATTTAAGTGTTTATATCCAGTCTTCTTGTAAATGTTGATGAGATGGTCTGGATTGGAATGACAGATGAACAATCCTACAGAAAGTTTTACTGGATAGATCACTCAGATATGCTATACACTAATTGGCATCCCAAGGAACCTAATGGCTACAATGTAAGTTGCATAGCATAAGATTATCTCACCATCTGGAATATCTTAGTGATACCTACATGTATCTTGATACATACCACCAACTACCATCAGTAATATCTAAGTGATACCTACTTGTGTCTTGATACATTCCACCAACCACCATCAGTTATATGTTAGTGAAACCTACATGTTTCTTGATACATACCACCAACCACCATCGGTAATATCTTCATGATACCTACTTGTATCTTGAAACATACCACTAACCACCATCAGTAATATCTTAGTGATACCTACATGTATCTTGAAACATACCACCATCAGGTATCTTGATACATACCCCCAACCTACTTGTATCATGATACATACCACCAACCACCATCAGTAATAATTTATTGATACCTACTTGTATCTTGATACATACACCAACCACCATCAGTAATATCTTAGTGATACCTACTTGTATCTTGATACATACTGCCAACCACCATCAGTAATATCTTAGTGATACCTACTTGTAACTTGATCCATACTACCAACCAGTGTCAGTAATATCTTAGTGATACCTACTTGTATCTTGATACATACCGCCAACCACCATCAGTAATATCTTAGTGATACCTACTTGTAACTTGATACATACTGCCAACCACCATCAGTTATATCTTAGTGATACTTACTTGTAACTTGATACATACCACCAACCACCATCAGTTATATCTTAGTGATACCTACTTGTAACTTAATACATACCACCAACCACCATCACTTATATGTTAGTGATACCTCATGTAACTTGATACATGCCACCAACCACCATCAGTAATATCTTAGTGATACCTTCTTGATTCTTGAAACATACCACCATCAGGTATCTTGATACATACCCCCAACCTCCATCAGTAATATGTTAGTGATACCTACTTGTATCTTGAAACATACCAACAACTACCATCAGCAATATCTTAGTGATACCTACTTGTATCTTGATACATACCACCAACCACCATCAGTAATATCTTAGTGATACCTACTTGTATCTTGAAACATACCACCAACCACCATAAGTAATAATTTATTTATACCTACTTGTATCTTGATACATACCCCAACCACCATCAGTAATATCTTAGTGATACCTACTTGTATCTTGAAACACACCACCAACCACCATCAGTTATATCTTAGTGATACCTACATGTATCTTGATACATACCACCAACCATCATCAGTAATATCTAAGTGATATCTACTTGTATCTTGAAACATACCACCAACCACCATCAGTAATATCTTAGTGATACCTTCTTGTATCTTGATACATACCCCAACCACCATCAGTAATATCTTAGTGATATCTACTTGTATCTTGAAACATACCACCAACCACCATCACTTATATCTTAGTGATACCTACTTGTATCTTGATACATACCACCAACCACCATCAGTAATATCTTACTGATACCTACTTGAATCTTGAAACATACCACCATCAGGTATCTTGATACATACCCCCAACCTCCATCAGTAATATCTTAGTGATATCTACTTGTATCTTGATACATACCACCAACCACCATCAGTAATATCTTAGTGATACCTACTTGTATCTTGATACATACCCCAACCTCCATCAGTAATATCTTAGTGATATCTACTTGTATCTTGATACATACCACCAACCACCATCAGTAATATCTTAGTGATACCTACTTGTATCTTGATACATACCCCCAACCTCCATCAGTAATATCTTAGTGATACCTACTTGTGTCTTGATACATACCCCCAACCTCCATCAGTAATATCTTAGTGATACCTACTTGTGTCTTGATACATACCACCAACCACCATCAGTAATATCTTAGTGATACCTACTTGTATCTTGATACATACCCCCAACCTCCATCAGTAATATCTTAGTGATACCTACTTGTGTCTTGAAACATACCACCATCAGGTATCTTGATACATACCCCCAACCTCCATCAGTAATATCTTAGTGATACCTACTTGTATCTAGAAACATACCACCAACCACCATCAGTAATAATTTATTGATACCTACTTGTATCTTGATACATACCACCAACCACCATCAATAATATCTTAGTGATACCACCTTGTAACTTGATACATTCCACCAACCACCATCAGTAATAATTTATTGATACCTACTTGTATCTTGATACATACACCAACCACCATCAGTAATATCTTAGTGATACCTACTTGCATCTTGATACATACTGCCAACCACCATCAGTAATATCTTAGTGATACCTCCTTGTAACTTGATACATTCTACCAACCATCATCAGTAATATCTTAGTGATACCTACTTGTATCTTGATACATACCCCCAACCACAATCAGTAATATCTTAGTGATAACTACTTGTAACTTGATACATACTACCAACCACCATCGGTTATATCTTAGTGATACCTTCTTGATTCTTGAAACATACCACCATCAGGTATCTTGATACATACCCCTAACCTCCATCAGTAATATCTTAGTGATACCTACTTGTATCTTGAAACATACCACCAACAACCATCAGCAATATCTAAGTGATACCTACTTGTATCTTGATACATACCACCAACCACCATCAGTAATAATTTATTGATACCTACTTGTATCTTGAAACATACCACCAACCACCATCAGTAATATTTTATTGATACCTACTTGTATCTTGATACATACCCCAACCACCATCAGTAATATCTTAGTGATACCTACTTGTATATTGAAACATACCACCAACCACCATCAGTTATATCTTAGTGATACCTACATGTATCTTGATACATACCATCAACCGTCATCAGTAATATCTAAGTTATATCTACTTGTATCTTGATACATACCACCAACCACCATCAGTAATATCTTAGTGATACCTTCTTGTATCTTGATACATACCCCAACCACCATCAACAATATCTAAGTGATACCTACTTGTATCTTGATACATACCACCAACCACCATCAGTAATAATTTATTGATACCTACTTGTATCTTGAAACATACCACCAACCACCATCAGTAATATCTTAGTGATATCTACTTGTATCTTGATACATACCACCAACCACCATCAGTAATATCTTAGTGATACCTACTTGTAGCTTGATACATACCCCCAACCACAATCAGTAATATCTTAGTGATAACTACTTGTAACTTGATACATACTACCAACCACCATCAGTTATATCTTAGTGATACCTACTTGTATATTGAAACATACCACCAACAACCATCAGCAATATCTAAGTGATACCTACTTGTATCTTGATACATACCACCAACCACCATCAGTAATAATTTATTGATACCTACTTGTATCTTGAAACATACCACCAACCACCATCAGTAATAATTTATTGATACCTACTTGTATCTTGATACATACCCCAACCACCATCAGTAATATCTTAGTGATACCTACTTGTATATTGAAACATACCACCAACCACCATCAGTTATATCTTAGTGATACCTACATGTATCTTGATACATACCATCAACCGTCATCAGTAATATCTAAGTTATATCTACTTGTATCTTGATACACACCACCAACCACCATCAGTAATATCTTAGTGATACCTTCTTGTATCTTGATACATACCCCAACCACCATCAGTAATATCTAAGTGATATCTACTTGTATCCTGAAACATACCACCAACTACCATCAGTTATATCTTAGTGATACCTACATGTATCTTGATACATACCACCAACCACCATCAGTAATATCTTAGTGATATCTACTTGTATCTTGATACATACCACCAACCACCATCAGTAATATCTTAGTGATACCTACTTGTAGCTTGATACATACCCCCAACCACAATCAGTAATATCTTAGTGATAACTACTTGTAACTTGATACATACTACCAACCACCATCGGTTATATCTTAGTGATACCTTCTTGATTCTTGAAACATACCACCATCAGGTATCTTGATACATACCCCTAACCTCCATCAGTAATATCTTAGTGATACCTACTTGTATCTTGAAACATACCACCAACAACCATCAGCAATATCTAAGTGATACCTACTTGTATCTTGATACATACCACCAACCACCATCAGTAATAATTTATTGATACCTACTTGTATCTTGAAACATACCACCAACCACCATCAGTAATAATTTATTGATACCTACTTGTATCTTGATACATACCCCAACCACCATCAGTAATATCTTAGTGATACCTACTTGTATATTGAAACATACCACCAACCACCATCAGTTATATCTTAGTGATACCTACATGTATGTTGATACATACCATCAACCGTCATCAGTAATATCTAAGTGATATCTACTTGTATCTTGATACATACCACCAACCACCATCAGTAATATCTTAGTGATACCTTCTTGTATCTTGATACATACCCCAACCACCATCAGTAATATCTTAGTGATATCTACTTGTATCTTGATACATACCACCAACCACCATCAGTTATATCTTAGTGATACCTACATGTATCTTGATACATACCACCAACCACCATCAGTAATATCTTAGTGATACCTACTTGTATCTTGAATAATACCAGCAACCACCATCAGTTATATCTTAGTGATACCTACATGTATCTTGATACATACCACCAACCACCATCAGTAATATCTGAGTGATACATACTTGTGTCTTGATACATACCACCAACCACCATCAGTAATATCTTAGTGATACCTTCTTGTATCATGATACATACCACCAACCACCATCAGTAATATCTTAGTGATACCTACTTGAATCTTGAAACATACCACCATCAGGTATCTTGATACATACCCCCAACCTCATCAGTAATATCTTAGTGATATCTACTTGTATCTTGATACATACCACCAACCACCATCAGTAATATCTTAGTGATATCTACTTGTATCACGATACATACCACCAACCACCATCAGTAATATCTTAGTGATACCTACTTGAATCTTGAAACATACCACCATCAGGTATCTTGATACATACCACAAACCTCCATCAGTAATATCTTAGTGATATCTACTTGTATCTTGATACATACCACCAACCACCATCAGTAATATCTTAGTGATATCTACTTGTATCTTGATACATACCACCAACCACCATCAGTAATATCTTAGTGATACCTACTTGTATCTTGATACATACCCCAACCTACTTGTATCATGATACATACCACCAACCACTATCAGTAATATCTTAGTGATACCTACTTGTATCTTGAAACATACCACCAACCACCATCAGTTATATCTTAGTGATACCTACATGTATCTTGATACATACCATCAACCACCATCACTAATATCTTAGTAATACCTACTTGTATCTTGAAACATGCCACCAACCACCATTAGTAATATCTTAGTGATACCCACTTGTGTCTTGATACATACCACCAATCTCCATCAGTAATATCTTAGTGATACCTACTTGTATCTTGATACATACCACCAACCACCATCAGTAATATCTTAGTGATACCTACTTGTATCTTGGTACATACCACCAACCACCATTAGTAATATCTTAGTGATACCCACTTGTGTCTTGATACATACCACCAATCTCCATCAGTAATATCTTAGTGATACCTACTTGTATCATGATACATACCACCAACCACAACCAGTAATATCTTAGTGATACCTACTTGTATCATGATACATCCCCCCAACCTCCATCAGTTATATCTTAGTGATACCTACTTGTATCTTGAAACATACCCCCAACCTCCATCAGTAATATCTTAGTGATATCTACTTGTATCTTGATACATACCACCAAACACCATCAGCAATATCTTAGTGATACCAACTTGTATCGTGATACATACCCCCAACCTACTTGTATCATGATACATACCACCAACCACTATCAGTAATATCTTAGTGATACATACTTATATTCTGTTGAAGTAATGTATCTAGTGAATCCCTACAATTTGATTGGTTAATCAAGACGGGGATATCATACCGTATTCCCTGTGAAACCCCGGGGATATTGAAACCAGTTTCAAAATGGCGTCCATTCATTGAATAATTTATTTGTTTTACATAATATAAATAGTTAAACATAATCTAAAGATATCAAATATCGATTTTTAAATACATGCATTTTACGGAATCTTTCATCTCCGTCTGCGATTTGTCTTAGAATTAACAAGGGAGATAACCGATAACTTGAAGTCTTCAAAATGGCAAATAAAGGCATTTGCATCGCACTTCGAAAGTGAAATTTATCATTAAAAGTTTAGCTGGGAATAAAAAGTCGTAAAAAAATAAAGGTTATAAAATTTAAAATGTAATAAATAGTTTCGTTGGAAGCTTAACTGTGTTGAATGGTAGGTTCTCCGATAGTCGGGTGGTCCAAACTAAAGCATGAGAAATGTCTAAGCTAATTATATACTCTAGAATATAAGTACAAGAAGACTTCAACAGAATATAATTGTTATTCGGGCTTCACAGGGGATACGGGTTCATATTCCCTGTCTGTATTCTATATTCCCTTCGCCTCCGGCTCAGGGAATATAAAACACAGACAGGGAATATGAACCCGTATCCCCTGTGAAGATCCCGAATAACATATAGTATCTCGGTACATACCACCAACCACCATCAGTAATATCTAAGTGATACCTACTTGTATCATGATAGATACCACCAACCTCCGTCAGTAATATCTTAGTGATACCTACTTGTATCATGATACATACCACCAACTACCATCAGTAATATCTTAGTGATACCTACTTGTATCTTGATACATACCACCAACCACCATCAGTAATATCTTAGTGATACCTTCTTGTATCTTGATACATACCCCAACCACCATCAGTAATATCTAAGTGATATCTACTTGTATCTTGAAACATACCACCAACTACCATCAGTTATATCTTAGTGATACCTACATGTATCTTGATACATACCACCAACCACCATCAGTAATATCTTAGTGATATCTACTTGTATCTTGATACATACCACCAACCACCATCAGTAATATCTTAGTGATACCTACTTGTAGCTTGATACATACCCCCAACCACAATCAGTAATATCTTAGTGATAACTACTTGTAACTTGATACATACTACCAACCACCATCGGTTATATCTTAGTGATACCTTCTTGATTCTTGAAACATACCACCATCAGGTATCTTGATACATACCCCTAACCTCCATCAGTAATATCTTAGTGATACCTACTTGTATCTTGAAACATACCACCAACAACCATCAGCAATATCTAAGTGATACCTACTTGTATCTTGATACATACCACCAACCACCATCAGTAATAATTTATTGATACCTACTTGTATCTTGAAACATACCACCAACCACCATCAGTAATAATTTATTGATACCTACTTGTATCTTGATACATACCCCAACCACCATCAGTAATATCTTAGTGATACCTACTTGTATATTGAAACATACCACCAACAACCATCAGCAATATCTAAGTGATACCTACTTGTATCTTGATACATACCACCAACCACCATCAGTAATAATTTATTGATACCTACTTGTATCTTGAAACATACCACCAACCACCATCAGTAATAATTTATTGATACCTACTTGTATCTTGATACATACCCCCAACCTCCATCAGTAATATCTTAGTGATACCTACTTGTATATTGAAACATACCACCAACCACCATCAGTTATATCTTAGTGATACCTACATGTATGTTGATACATACCATCAACCGTCATCAGTAATATCTAAGTGATATCTACTTGTATCTTGATACATACCACCAACCACCATCAGTAATATCTTAGTGATACCTTCTTGTATCTTGATACATACCCCAACCACCATCAGTAATATCTTAGTGATATCTACTTGTATCTTGAAACATACCACCAACCACCATCAGTTATATCTTAGTGATACCTACATGTATCTTGATACATACCACCAACCACCATCAGTAATATCTTAGTGATACCTACTTGTATCTTGAATAATACCAGCAACCACCATCAGTTATATCTTAGTGATACCTACATGTATCTTGATACATACCACCAACCACCATCAGTAATATCTGAGTGATACATACTTGTGTCTTGATACATACCACCAACCACCATCAGTAATATCTTAGTGATACCTTCTTGTATCATGATACATACCACCAACCACCATCAGTAATATCTTAGTGATACCTACTTGAATCTTGAAACATACCACCATCAGGTATCTTGATACATACCCCCAACCTCCATCAGTAATATCTTAGTGATATCTACTTGTAACTTGATACATACCACCAACCACCATCAGTAATATCTTAGTGATACCTACTTGTATCTTGATACATACCCCAACCTCCATCAGTAATATCTTAGTGATATCTACTTGTATCTTGATACATACCACCAACCACCATCAGTAATATCTTAGTGATACCTACTTGTATCTTGATACATACCCCCAACCTCCATCAGTAATATCTTAGTGATACCTACTTGTGTCTTGATACATACCCCCAACCTCCATCAGTAATATCTTAGTGATACCTACTTGTGTCTTGATACATACCACCAACCACCATCAGTAATATCTTAGTGATACCTACTTGTATCTTGATACATACCCCCAACCTCCATCAGTAATATCTTAGTGATACCTACTTGTGTCTTGAAACATACCACCATCAGGTATCTTGATACATACCCCCAACCTCCATCAGTAATATCTTAGTGATACCTACTTGTATCTAGAAACATACCACCAACCACCATCAGTAATAATTTATTGATACCTACTTGTATCTTGATACATACCACCAACCACCATCAATAATATCTTAGTGATACCACCTTGTAACTTGATACATTCCACCAACCACCATCAGTAATAATTTATTGATACCTACTTGTATCTTGATACATACACCAACCACCATCAGTAATATCTTAGTGATACCTACTTGCATCTTGATACATACTGCCAACCACCATCAGTAATATCTTAGTGATACCTCCTTGTAACTTGATACATTCTACCAACCATCATCAGTAATATCTTAGTGATACCTACTTGTATCTTGATACATACCCCCAACCACAATCAGTAATATCTTAGTGATAACTACTTGTAACTTGATACATACTACCAACCACCATCGGTTATATCTTAGTGATACCTTCTTGATTCTTGAAACATACCACCATCAGGTATCTTGATACATACCCCTAACCTCCATCAGTAATATCTTAGTGATACCTACTTGTATCTTGAAACATACCACCAACAACCATCAGCAATATCTAAGTGATACCTACTTGTATCTTGATACATACCACCAACCACCATCAGTAATAATTTATTGATACCTACTTGTATCTTGAAACATACCACCAACCACCATCAGTAATAATTTATTGATACCTACTTGTATCTTGATACATACCCCAACCACCATCAGTAATATCTTAGTGATACCTACTTGTATATTGAAACATACCACCAACCACCATCAGTTATATCTTAGTGATACCTACATGTATCTTGATACATACCATCAACCGTCATCAGTAATATCTAAGTTATATCTACTTGTATCTTGATACATACCACCAACCACCATCAGTAATATCTTAGTGATACCTTCTTGTATCTTGATACATACCCCAACCACCATCAACAATATCTAAGTGATACCTACTTGTATCTTGATACATACCACCAACCACCATCAGTAATAATTTATTGATACCTACTTGTATCTTGAAACATACCACCAACCACCATCAGTAATATCTTAGTGATATCTACTTGTATCTTGATACATACCACCAACCACCATCAGTAATATCTTAGTGATACCTACTTGTAGCTTGATACATACCCCCAACCACAATCAGTAATATCTTAGTGATAACTACTTGTAACTTGATACATACTACCAACCACCATCGGTTATATCTTAGTGATACCTTCTTGATTCTTGAAACATACCACCATCAGGTATCTTGATACATACCCCTAACCTCCATCAGTAATATCTTAGTGATACCTACTTGTATCTTGAAACATACCACCAACAACCATCAGCAATATCTAAGTGATACCTACTTGTATCTTGATACATACCACCAACCACCATCAGTAATAATTTATTGATACCTACTTGTATCTTGAAACATACCACCAACCACCATCAGTAATAATTTATTGATACCTACTTGTATCTTGATACATACCCCAACCACCATCAGTAATATCTTAGTGATACCTACTTGTATATTGAAACATACCACCAACAACCATCAGCAATATCTAAGTGATACCTACTTGTATCTTGATACATACCACCAACCACCATCAGTAATAATTTATTGATACCTACTTGTATCTTGATACATACCACCAACCACCATCAGTAATAATTTATTGATACCTACTTGTATCTTGATACATACCCCAACCACCATCAGTAATATCTTAGTGATACCTACTTGTATATTGAAACATACCACCAACCACCATCAGTTATATCTTAGTGATACCTACATGTATCTTGATACATACCATCAACCGTCATCAGTAATATCTAAGTTATATCTACTTGTATCTTGATACATACCACCAACCACCATCAGTAATATCTTAGTGATACCTTCTTGTATCTTGATACATACCCCAACCACCATCAGTAATATCTAAGTGATATCTACTTGTATCCTGAAACATACCACCAACTACCATCAGTTATATCTTAGTGATACCTACATGTATCTTGATACATACCACCAACCACCATCAGTAATATCTTAGTGATATCTACTTGTATCTTGATACATACCACCAACCACCATCAGTAATATCTTAGTGATACCTACTTGTAGCTTGATACATACCCCCAACCACAATCAGTAATATCTTAGTGATAACTACTTGTAACTTGATACATACTACCAACCACCATCGGTTATATCTTAGTGATACCTTCTTGATTCTTGAAACATACCACCATCAGGTATCTTGATACATACCCCTAACCTCCATCAGTAATATCTTAGTGATACCTACTTGTATCTTGAAACATACCACCAACAACCATCAGCAATATCTAAGTGATACCTACTTGTATCTTGATACATACCACCAACCACCATCAGTAATAATTTATTGATACCTACTTGTATCTTGATACATACCACCAACCACCATCAGTAATAATTTATTGATACCTACTTGTATCTTGATACATACCCCAACCACCATCAGTAATATCTTAGTGATACCTACTTGTATATTGAAACATACCACCAACCACCATCAGTTATATCTTAGTGATACCTACATGTATGTTGATACATACCATCAACCGTCATCAGTAATATCTAAGTGATATCTACGTGTATCTTGATACATACCACCAACCACCATCAGTAATATCTTAGTGATACCTTCTTGTATCTTGATACATACCCCAACCACCATCAGTAATATCTTAGTGATACCTACTTGTATCTTGAAACATACCACCAACCACCATCAGTTATATCTTAGTGATACCTACATGTATCTTGATACATACCACCAACCACCATCAGTAATATCTTAGTGATACCTACTTGTATCTTGAATAATACCAGCAACCACCATCAGTTATATCTTAGTGATACCTACATGTATCTTGATACATACCACCAACCACCATCAGTAATATCTGAGTGATACATACTTGTGTCTTGATACATACCACCAACCACCATCAGTAATATCTTAGTGATACCTTCTTGTATCATGATACATACCACCAACCACCATCAGTAATATCTTAGTGATACCTACTTGAATCTTGAAACATACCACCATCAGGTATCTTGATACATACCCCCAACCTCCATCAGTAATATCTTAGTGATATCTACTTGTATCTTGATACATACCACCAACCACCATCAGTAATATCTTAGTGATATCTACTTGTATCACGATACATACCACCAACCACCATCAGTAATAGCTTAGTGATACCTACTTGAATCTTGAAACATACCACCATCAGGTATCTTGATACATACCACAAACCTCCATCAGTAATATCTTAGTGATATCTACTTGTATCTTGATACATACCACCAACCACCATCAGTAATATCTTAGTGATATCTACTTGTATCTTGATACATACCACCAACCACCATCAGTAATATCTTAGTGATACCTACTTGTATCTTGATACATACCCCAACCTACTTGTATCATGATACATACCACCAACCACTATCAGTAATATCTTAGTGATACCTACTTGTATCTTGAAACATACCACCAACCACCATCAGTTATATCTTAGTGATACCTACATGTATCTTGATACATACCATCAACCACCATCACTAATATCTTAGTAATACCTACTTGTATCTTGAAACATGCCACCAACCACCATTAGTAATATCTTAGTGATACCCACTTGTGTCTTGATACATACCACCAATCTCCATCAGTAATATCTTAGTGATACCTACTTGTATCTTGATACATACCACCAACCACCATCAGTAATATCTTAGTGATACCTACTTGTATCTTGGTACATACCACCAACCACCATTAGTAATATCTTAGTGATACCCACTTGTGTCTTGATACATACCACCAATCTCCATCAGTAATATCTTAGTGATACCTACTTGTATCATGATACATACCACCAACCACAACCAGTAATATCTTAGTGATACCTACTTGTATCATGATACATCCCCCCAACCTCCATCAGTTATATCTTAGTGATACCTACTTGTATCTTGAAACATACCCCCAACCTCCATCAGTAATATCTTAGTGATATCTACTTGTATCTTGATACATACCACCAAACACCATCAGCAATATCTTAGTGATACCAACTTGTATCGTGATACATACCCCCAACCTACTTGTATCATGATACATACCACCAACCACTATCAGTAATATCTTAGTGATACATACTTGTATCTCGGTACATACCACCAACCACCATCAGTAATATCTTAGTGATACCTACTTGTATATTGAAACATACCACCAACCACCATCAGTTATATCTTAGTGATACCTACATGTATGTTGATACATACCATCAACCGTCATCAGTAATATCTAAGTGATATCTACGTGTATCTTGATACATACCACCAACCACCATCAGTAATATCTTAGTGATACCTTCTTGTATCTTGATACATACCCCAACCACCATCAGTAATATCTTAGTGATATCTACTTGTATCTTGAAACATACCACCAACCACCATCAGTTATATCTTAGTGATACCTACATGTATCTTGATACATACCACCAACCACCATCAGTAATATCTTAGTGATACCTACTTGTATCTTGAATAATACCAGCAACCACCATCAGTTATATCTTAGTGATACCTACATGTATCTTGATACATACCACCAACCACCATCAGTAATATCTGAGTGATACATACTTGTGTCTTGATACATACCACCAACCACCATCAGTAATATCTTAGTGATACCTTCTTGTATCATGATACATACCACCAACCACCATCAGTAATATCTTAGTGATACCTACTTGAATCTTGAAACATACCACCATCAGGTATCTTGATACATACCCCCAACCTCCATCAGTAATATCTTAGTGATATCTACTTGTATCTTGATACATACCACCAACCACCATCAGTAATATCTTAGTGATATCTACTTGTATCACGATACATACCACCAACCACCATCAGTAATAGCTTAGTGATACCTACTTGAATCTTGAAACATACCACCATCAGGTATCTTGATACATACCACAAACCTCCATCAGTAATATCTTAGTGATATCTACTTGTATCTTGATACATACCACCAACCACCATCAGTAATATCTTAGTGATATCTACTTGTATCTTGATACATACCACCAACCACCATCAGTAATATCTTAGTGATACCTACTTGTATCTTGATACATACCCCAACCTACTTGTATCATGATACATACCACCAACCACTATCAGTAATATCTTAGTGATACCTACTTGTATCTTGAAACATACCACCAACCACCATCAGTTATATCTTAGTGATACCTACATGTATCTTGATACATACCATCAACCACCATCACTAATATCTTAGTAATACCTACTTGTATCTTGAAACATGCCACCAACCACCATTAGTAATATCTTAGTGATACCCACTTGTGTCTTGATACATACCACCAATCTCCATCAGTAATATCTTAGTGATACCTACTTGTATCTTGATACATACCACCAACCACCATCAGTAATATCTTAGTGATATCTACTTGTATCTTGATACATACCACCAACCACCATTAGTAATATCTTAGTGATACCCACTTGTGTCTTGATACATACCACCAATCTCCATCAGTAATATCTTAGTGATACCTACTTGTATCATGATACATACCACCAACCACAACCAGTAATATCTTAGTGATACCTACTTGTATCATGATACATCCCCCCAACCTCCATCAGTTATATCTTAGTGATACCTACTTGTATCTTGAAACATACCCCCAACCTCCATCAGTAATATCTTAGTGATATCTACTTGTATCTTGATACATACCACCAAACACCATCAGCAATATCTTAGTGATACCAACTTGTATCGTGATACATACCCCCAACCTACTTGTATCATGATACATACCACCAACCACTATCAGTAATATCTTAGTGATACATACTTGTATCTCGGTACATACCACCAACCACCATCAGTAATATCTAAGTGATACCTACTTGTATCATGATAGATACCACCAACCTCCGTCAGTAATATCTTAGTGATACCTACTTGTATCATGATACATACCACCAACTACCATCAGTAATATCTTAGTGATACCTACTTGTATCTTGATACATACCACCAACCACCATCAGTAATATCTTAGTGATACCTTCTTGTATCTTGATACATACCCCAACCACCATCAGTAATATCTAAGTGATATCTACTTGTATCTTGAAACATACCACCAACTACCATCAGTTATATCTTAGTGATACCTAAATGTATCTTGATACATACCACCAACCACCATCAGTAATATCTTAGTGATATCTACTTGTATCTTGATACATACCACCAACCACCATCAGTAATATCTTAGTGATACCTACTTGTAGCTTGATACATACCCCCAACCACAATCAGTAATATCTTAGTGATAACTACTTGTAACTTGATACATACTACCAACCACCATCGGTTATATCTTAGTGATACCTTCTTGATTCTTGAAACATACCACCATCAGGTATCTTGATACATACCCCTAACCTCCATCAGTAATATCTTAGTGATACCTACTTGTATCTTGAAACATACCACCAACAACCATCAGCAATATCTAAGTGATACCTACTTGTATCTTGATACATACCACCAACCACCATCAGTAATAATTTATTGATACCTACTTGTATCTTGAAACATACCACCAACCACCATCAGTAATAATTTATTGATACCTACTTGTATCTTGATACATACCCCAACCACCATCAGTAATATCTTAGTGATACCTACTTGTATATTGAAACATACCACCAACAACCATCAGCAATATCTAAGTGATACCTACTTGTATCTTGATACATACCACCAACCACCATCAGTAATAATTTATTGATACCTACTTGTATCTTGAAACATACCACCAACCACCATCAGTAATAATTTATTGATACCTACTTGTATCTTGATACATACCCCAACCACCATCAGTAATATCTTAGTGATACCTACTTGTATATTGAAACATACCACCAACCACCATCAGTTATATCTTAGTGATACCTACATGTATGTTGATACATACCATCAACCGTCATCAGTAATATCTAAGTGATATCTACTTGTATCTTGATACATACCACCAACCACCATCAGTAATATCTTAGTGATACCTTCTTGTATCTTGATACATACCCCAACCACCATCAGTAATATCTTAGTGATACCTACTTGTATCTTGAAACATACCACCAACCACCATCAGTTATATCTTAGTGATACCTACATGTATCTTGATACATACCACCAACCACCATCAGTAATATCTTAGTGATACCTACTTGTATCTTGAATAATACCAGCAACCACCATCAGTTATATCTTAGTGATACCTACATGTATCTTGATACATACCACCAACCACCATCAGTAATATCTGAGTGATACCTACTTGTGTCTTGATACATACCACCAACCACCATCAGTAATATCTTAGTGATACCTTCTTGTATCATGATACATACCACCAACCACCATCAGTAATATCTTAGTGATACCTACTTGAATCTTGAAACATACCACCATCAGGTATCTTGATACATACCCCCAACCTCCATCAGTAATATCTTAGTGATATCTACTTGTATCTTGATACATACCACCAACCACCATCAGTAATATCTTAGTGATATCTACTTGTATCACGATACATACCACCAACCACCATCAGTAATAGCTTAGTGATACCTACTTGAATCTTGAAACATACCACCATCAGGTATCTTGATACATACCACAAACCTCCATCAGTAATATCTTAGTGATATCTACTTGTATCTTGATACATACCACCAACCACCATCAGTAATATCTTAGTGATATCTACTTGTATCTTGATACATACCACCAACCACCATCAGTAATATCTTAGTGATACCTACTTGTATCTTGATACATACCCCAACCTACTTGTATCATGATACATACCACCAACCACTATCAGTAATATCTTAGTGATTCCTACTTGTATCTTGAAACATACCACCAACCACCATCAGTTATATCTTAGTGATACCTACATGTATCTTGATACATACCATCAACCACCATCACTAATATCTTAGTGATACCTACTTGTATCTTGATACATACCACCAACCACCATCAGTAATATCTTAGTGATGCCTACTTGTATCTTGGTACATACCACCAACCACCATTAGTAATATCTTAGTGATACCCACTTGTGTCTTGATACATACCACCAATCTCCATCAGTAATATCTTAGTGATACCTACTTGTATCATGATACATACCACCAACCACAACCAGTAATATCTTAGTGATACCTACTTGTATCATGATACATCCCCCCAACCTCCATCAGTTATATCTTAGTGATACCTACTTGTATCTTGAAACATACCCCCAACCTCCATCAGTAATATCTTAGTGATATCTACTTGTATCTTGATACATACCATCAAACACCATCAGCAATATCTTAGTGATACCAACTTGTATCTTGATACATACCCCCAACCTACTTGTATCATGATACATACCACCAACCACTATCAGTAATATCTTAGTGATACATACTTGTATCTCGGTACATACCACCAACCACCATCAGTAATATCTAAGTGATACCTACTTGTATCATGATAGATACCACCAACCTCCGTCAGTAATATCTTAGTGATACCTACTTGTATCATGATACATACCACCAACTACCATCAGTAATATCTTAGTGATACCTACTTGTATCTTGATACATACCACCAACCACCATCAGTAATATCTTAGTGATACCTACTTGTATCTTGGTACATACCACCAAACACCATTAGTAATATCTTAGTGATACCCACTTGTGTCTTGATACATACCACCAATCTCCATCAGTAATATCTTAGTGAAACCTACTTGTATCATGATACATACCACCAACCACAACCAGTAATATCTTAGTGATACCTACTTGTATCATGATGCATCCCCCCAACCTCCATCAGTAATATCTTAGTGATACCTACTTGTATCTTGAAACATACCCCCAACCTCCATCAGTAATATCTTAGTGATATCTACTTGTGTCTTGATACATACCACCAAACACCATCAGCAATATCTTAGTGATACCTACTTGTATCTTGATACATACCCCCAACCTACTTGTATCATGATACATACCACCAACCACTATCAGTAATATCTTAGTGATACATACTTGTATCTCGGTACATACCACCAACCACCATCAGTAATATCTTAGTGATACCTACTTGTATCATGATACATACCACCAACCACAACCAGTAATATCTTAGTGATACCTACTTGTGTCTTGATACATACCCCCAACCTCCATCAGTAATATCTTAGTGATACCTACTTGTGTCTTGATACATACCCCCAACCTCCATCAGTAATATCTTAGTGATATCTACTTGTGTCTTGATACATACCCCCAACCTCCATCAGTAATATCTTAGTGATA
Source organism: Limnoperna fortunei (assembly GCA_944474755.1). Taxonomy (NCBI): domain Eukaryota; kingdom Metazoa; phylum Mollusca; class Bivalvia; order Mytilida; family Modiolidae; genus Limnoperna; species Limnoperna fortunei. Next base: position 68,815,136 of record OX104112.1, read on the forward strand.
CCTACTTGTATCTTGATACATACCACCAACCACCATCAGTAATATCTTAGTGATACCTACTTGTATCTTGATACATACCCCCAACCTCCATCAGTAATATCTTAGTGATACCTACTTGTGTCTTGATACATACCACCAACCTCCATCAGTAATATCTTAGTGATTTCTACTTGTGTCTTGATACATATCACCAACCATCATCTGTAATATCTTAGTGATACCCACTTGTATCTTGATACATACCACCAACCACCATTAGTAATATCTTAGTGATACCTACTTGTATCTTGATACATACCACCAACCATCATCAGTAATATCTTAGTGATACCTACTTGTATCTTAATACATACCACCAACCAGCATCAGTAATATCTTAGTGATACCTACTTGTATCTTGATACATACCACGAACCACCATAAGTAATATCTTAGTGATACCTACTTGTATTTTGATACATACCGCCAACCACCATCACTAATATCTTAGTGATACCTACTTGAATCTTGAAACATACCACCAACCACCATCAGTAATATCTTAGTGATACTTACTTGAATCTTGAAACATACCACCATCAGGTATCTTGATACATACCCCCAACCTCCATCAGTAATATCTTAGTGATACCTACTTGTATCTAGAAACATACCACCAACCACCATCAGTAATAATTTATTGATACCTACTTGTATCTTGATACATACCACCAACCACCATCAATAATATCTTAGTGATACCTACTTGCATCTTGATACATACTGCCAACCACCATCAGTAATATCTTAGTGATACCTCCTTGTAACTTGATACATTCTACCAACCATCATCAGTAATATCTTAGTGATACCTACTTGTATCTTGATACATACCCCCAACCACAATCAGTAATATCTTAGTGATAACTACTTGTAACTTGATACATACTACCAACCACCATCGGTTATATCTTAGTGATACCTTCTTGATTCTTGAAACATACCACCATCAGGTATCTTGATACATACCCCTAACCTCCATCAGTAATATCTTAGTGATACCTACTTGTATCTTGAAACATACCACCAACAACCATCAGCAATATCTAAGTGATACCTACTTGTATCTTGATACATACCACCAACCACCATCAGTAATAATTTATTGATACCTACTTGTATCTTGATACATACCCCAACCACCATCAGTAATATCTTAGTGATACCTACTTGTATATTGAAACATACCACCAACCACCATCAGTTATATCTTAGTGATACCTACATGTATCTTGATACATACCATCAACCGTCATCAGTAATATCTAAGTGATATCTACTTGTATCTTGATACATACCACCAACCACCATCAGTAATATCTTAGTGATACCTTCTTGTATCTTGATACATACCCCAACCACCATCAGTAATATCTTAGTGATATCTACTTGTATCTTGAAACATACCACCAACTACCATCAGTTATATCTTAGTGATACCTACATGTATCTTGATACATACCACCAACCACCATCAGTAATATCTTAGTGATACCCACTTGTATCTTGATACATACCACCAACCCCCATTAGTAATATCTTAGTGATACCTACTTGTATCTTGATACATACCACCAACCATCATCAGTAATAACTTAGTGATACCTACTTGTATCTTAATACATACCACCAACCAGCATCAGTAATATCTTAGTGATACCTACTTGTATCTTGATACATACCACGAACCACCATAAGTAATATCTTAGTGATACCTACTTGTATTTTGATACATACCGCCAACCACCATCACTAATATCTTAGTGATACCTACTTGAATCTTGAAACATACCACCAACCACCATCAGTAATATCTTAGTGATACTTACTTGAATCTTGAAACATACCACCATCAGGTATCTTGATACATACCCCCAACCTCCATCAGTAATATCTTAGTGATACCTACTTGTATCTAGAAACATACCACCAACCACCATCAGTAATAATTTATTGATACCTACTTGTATCTTGATACATACCACCAACCACCATCAATAATATCTTAGTGATACCTACTTGCATCTTGATACATACTGCCAACCACCATCAGTAATATCTTAGTGATACCTCCTTGTAACTTGATACATTCTACCAACCATCATCAGTAATATCTTAGTGATACCTACTTGTATCTTGATACATACCCCCAACCACAATCAGTAATATCTTAGTGATAACTACTTGTAACTTGATACATACTACCAACCACCATCGGTTATATCTTAGTGATACCTTCTTGATTCTTGAAACATACCACCATCAGGTATCTTGATACATACCCCTAACCTCCATCAGTAATATCTTAGTGATACCTACTTGTATCTTGAAACATACCACCAACAACCATCAGCAATATCTAAGTGATACCTACTTGTATCTTGATACATACCACCAACCACCATCAGTAATAATTTATTGATACCTACTTGTATCTTGAAACATACCACCAACCACCATCAGTAATAATTTATTGATACCTACTTGTATCTTGATACATACCCCAACCACCATCAGTAATATCTTAGTGATACCTACTTGTATATTGAAACATACCACCAACCACCATCAGTTATATCTTAGTGATACCTACATGTATCTTGATACATACCATCAACCGTCATCAGTAATATCTAAGTGATATCTACTTGTATCTTGATACATACCACCAACCACCATCAGTAATATCTTAGTGATACCTTCTTGTATCTTGATACATACCCCAACCACCATCAGTAATATCTTAGTGATATCTACTTGTATCTTGAAACATACCACCAACTACCATCAGTTATATCTTAGTGATACCTACATGTATCTTGATACATACCACCAACCACCATCAGTAATATCTTAGTGATATCTACTTGTATCTTGATACATACCACCAACCACCATTAGTAATATCTTAGTGATACCCACTTGTGTCTTGATACATACCACCAATCTCCATCAGTAATATCTTAGTGATACCTACTTGTATCTTGATACATACCACCAACCACCATCAGTAATATCTTAGTGATACCTACTTGTATCTTGGTACATACCACCAACCACCATTAGTAATATCTTAGTGATACCCACTTGTGTCTTGATACATACCACCAATCTCCATCAGTAATATCTTAGTGATACCTACTTGTATCATGATACATACCACCAACCACAACCAGTAATATCTTAGTGATACCTACTTGTATCATGATACATCCCCCCCCAACCTCCATCAGTAATATCTTAGTGATACCTACTTGTATCTTGAAACATACCCCCAACCTCCATCAGTAATATCTTAGTGATATCTACTTGTATCTTGATACATACCACCAAACACCATCAGCGATATCTTAGTGATACCTACTTGTATCTTGATACATACCCCCAACCTACTTGTATCATGATACATACCACCAACCACTATCAGTAATATCTTAGTGATACATACTTGTATCTCGGTACATACCACCAACCACCATCAGTAATATCTAAGTGATACCTACTTGTATCATGATAGATACCACCAACCTCCGTCAGTAATATCTTAGTGATACCTACTTGTATCATGATACATACCACCAACTACCATCAGTAATATCTTAGTGATACCTACTTGTATCTTGATACATACCACCAACCACCATCAATAATATCTTAGTGATACCTACTTGTATCTTGGTACATACCACCAACCACCATTAGTAATATCTTAGTGATACCCACTTGTGTCTTGATACATACCACCAATCTCCATCAGTAATATCTTAGTGATACCTACTTGTATCATGATACATACCACCAACCACAACCAGTAATATCTTAGTGATACCTACTTGTATCATGATACATCCCCCCAACCTCCATCAGTAATATCTTAGTGATACCTACTTGTATCTTGAAACATACCGCCAACCTCCATCAGTAATATCTTAGTGATATCTACTTGTATCTTGATACATACCACCAAACACCATCAGCAATATCTTAGTGATACATACTTGTATCTTGATACATACCCCCAACCTACTTGTATCATGATACATACCACCAACCACTATCAGTAATATCTTAGTGATACCTACTTGTATCTTGATACATACCGCCAACCAGCATCAGTTATATCTTAGTGATATCTACTTGTATCTTGAAACATACCCCGAACCACCATCAGTTATATCTTAGTGATACCTACATGTATCTTGATACATACCACCAACCACCATCAATAATATCTTAGTGATACCTACTTGTTTCTTGAAACATAACACCAACCACCATCAGTTATATCTTAGTGATACCTACTTGTATCTTGAAACATACCACCAACCACCATCAGTTATATCTTAGTGATACCTACATGTATCTTGATACATACCATCAACCGTCATCAGTAATATCTAAGTGATATCTACTTGTATCTTGATACATACCCCGAACCACCATCAGTTATATCTTAGTGATACCTACATGTATCTTGATACATACCACCAACCACCATCAATAATATCTTAGTGATACCTACTTGTTTCTTGAAACATAACACCAACCACCATCAGTTATATCTTAGTGATACCTACTTGTATCTTGAAACATACCACCAACCACCATCAGTTATATCTTAGTGATACCTACATGTATCTTGATACATACCATCAACCGTCATCAGTAATATCTAAGTGATATCTACTTGTATCTTGATACATACCATCAACCACCATCAGTAATATCTTAGTGGTACCTTCTTGTATCTTGATACATACCCCAACCACCATCAGTAATATCTTAGTGATATCTACTTGTATCTTGAAACATACCACCAACCACCATCAGTTATATCTTAGTGATACCTACATGTATCTTGATACATACCACCAACCACCATCAGTAATATCTTAGTGATATCTACTTGTATCTTGATACATACCACCAACCACCATCAGTAATATCTTAGTGATACCTACTTGTATCTTGATACATACCCCAACCTCCATCAGTAATATCTTAGTGATATCTACTTGTATCTTGATACATACCACCAACCACCATCAGTAATATCTTAGTGATGCCTACTTGTATCTTGATACATACCCCCAACCTCCATCAGTAATATCTTAGTGATACCTACTTGTGTCTTGATACATACCCCCAACCTCCATCAGTAATATCTTAGTGATGCCTACTTGTGTCTTGATACATACCACCAACCACCATCAGTAATATCTTAGTGATACCTACTTGTATCTTGATACATACCCCCAACCTCCATCAGTAATATCTTTGTGATACCTACTTGTGTCTTGATACATACCCCCAACCTCCATCAGGAATATCTTAGTGATACCTACTTGTGTCTTGATACATACCCCCAACCTCCATCAGTAATATCTTAGTGATATCTACTTGTGTCTTGATACATACCCCCAACCATCATCAGTAATATCTTAGTGATACCCACTTGTATCTTGATACATACCACCAACCACCATTAGTAATATCTTAGTGATACCTACTTGTATCTTGATACATACCACCAACCATCATCAGTAATATCTTAGTGATACCTACTTGTATCTTAATACATACCACCAACCAGCGTCAGTAATATCTTAGTGATACCTACTTGTATCTTGATACATACCACGAACCACCATAAGTAATATCTTAGTGATACCTACTTGTATTTTGATACATACCGCCAACCACCATCAGTAATATCTTAGTGATACCTACTTGAATCTTGAAACATACCACCAACCACCATCAGTAATATCTAAGTGATACTTACTTGAATCTTGAAACATACCACCATCAGGTATCTTGATACATACCCCCAACCTCCATCAGTAATATCTGTGATACCTACTTGTATCTAGAAACATACCACCAAGCACCATCAGTAATAATTTATTGATACCTACTTGTATCTTGATACATACCCCCAACCACCATCAGTAATAATTTATTGGTACCTACTTGTATCTTGATACATACACCAACCACCATCAGTAATATCTTAGTGATACCTACTTGTATCTTGATACATACTGCCAACCACCATCAGTAATATCTTAGTGATACCTCCTTGTAACTTGATACATTCTACCAACCATCATCAGTAATATCTTAGTGATACCTACTTGTATCTTGATACATACCCCCAACCACAATCAGTAATATCTTAGTGATAACTACTTGTAACTTGATACATACTACCAACCACCATCGGTTATATCTTAGTGATACCTTCTTGATTCTTGAAACATACCACCATCAGGTATCTTGATACATACCCCTAACCTCCATCAGTAATATCTTAGTGATACCTACTTGTATCTTGAAACATACCACCAACAACCATCAGCAATATCTAAGTGATACCTACTTGTATCTTGATACATACCACCAACCACCATCAGTAATAATTTATTGATACCTACTTGTATCTTGAAACATACCACCAACCACCATCAGTAATAATTTATTGATACCTACTTGTATTTTGATACATACCCCAACCACCATCAGTAATATCTTAGTGATACCTACTTGTATATTGAAACATACCACCAACCACCATCAGTTATATCTTAGATACCTACATGTATCTTGATACATACCATCAACCGTCATCAGTAATATCTAAGTGATATCTACTTGTATCTTGATACATACCACCAACCACCATCAGTAATATCTTAGTGATAACTTCTTGTATCTTGATACATACCCCAACCACCATCAGTAATATCTTAGTGATATCTACTTGTATCTTGAAACATACCACCAACCACCATCAGTTATATCTTAGTGATGCCTACATGTATCTTGATACATACCACCAACCACCATCAGTAATATCTTAGTGATACCTACTTGTATCTTGAATAATACCAGCAACCACCATCAGTTATATCTTAGTGATACCTACATGTATCTTGATACATACCACAAACCACCATCAGTAATATCTGAGTGATACCTACTTGTGTCTTGATACATACCACCAACCACCATCAGTAATATCTTAGTGATACCTTCTTGTATCATGATACATACCACCAACCACCATCAGTAATATCTTAGTGATACCTACTTGAATCTTGAAACATACCACCATCAGGTATCTTGATACATACCCCCAACCTCCATCAGTAATATCTTAGTGATATCTACTTGTATCTTGATACATACCACCAACCACCATCAGTAATATCTTAGTGATATCTACTTGTATCACGATACATACCACCAACCACCATCAGTAATAGCTTAGTGATACCTAATTGAATCTTGAAACATACCACCATCAGGTATCTTGATACATACCCCAAACCTCCATCAGTAATATCTTAGTGATATCTACTTGTATCTTGATACATACCACCAACCACCATCAGTAATATCTTAGTGATATCTACTTGTATCTTGATACATACCACCAACCACCATCGGTAATATCTTAGTGATACCTACTTGTATCTTGATACATACCCCCAACCTACTTGTATCATGATACATACCACCAACCACTATCAGTAATATCTTAGTGATACCTACTTGTATCTTGAAACATACCACCAACCACCATCAGTTATATCTTAGTGATACCTACATGTATCTTGATACATACCATCAACCACCATCACTAATATCTTAGTGATACCTACTTGTATCTTGAAACATGCCACCAACCACCATTAGTAATATCTTAGTGATACCCACTTGTGTCTTGATACATACCACCAATCTCCATCAGTAATATCTTAGTGATACCTACTTGTATCTTGATACATACCACCAACTACCATCAGTAATATCTTAGTGATACCTACTTGTATCTTGATACATACCACCAACCACCATCAGTAATATCTTAGTGATACCTACTTGTATCTTGGTACATACCACCAACCACCATTAGTAATATCTTAGTGATACCCACTTGTGTCTTGATACATACCACCAATCTCCATCAGTAATATCTTAGTGATACCTACTTGTATCATGATACATCCCCCAACCTCCATCGGTAATATCTAAGTGATACCTACTTGTATCTTGAAACATACCCCCAACCTCCATCAGTAATATCTTAGTGATATCTACTTGTATCTTGATACATACCACCAAACACCATCAGCAATATCTTAGTGATACCTACTTGTATCTTGATACATACCCCCAACCTACTTGTATCATGATACATACCACCAACCACTATCAGTAATATCTTAGTGATACATACTTGTATCTCGGTACATACCACCAACCACCATCAGTAATATCTAAGTGATACCTACTTGTATCATGATAGATACCACCAACCTCTGTCAGTAATATCTTAGTGATATCTACTTGTGTCTTGATACATACCACCAACTACCATCAGTAATATCTTAGTGATACCTACTTGTATCTTGAAACATACCGCCAACCAGCATCAGTTATATCTTAGTGATATCTACTTGTATCTTGAAACATACCCCGAACCACCATCAGTTATATCTTAGTGATACCTACATGTATCTTGAAACATACCACCAACCATAATCAGTAATATTTTTTGGGATACCTACTTGTATCTTGATACATACCGCAACCAGCCTCAGTTATATCTTAGTGATATCTACTTGAATCTTGAAACATACCACCATCAGGTATCTTGATACATACCCCCAACCTCCATCAGTAATATCTTAGTGATATCTACTTGTATCTTGATACATACCACCAACCACCATCAGTAATATCTTAGTGATATCTACTTGTATCTTGATACATACCACCTACCACCATCAGAAATATCTTAGTGATACCAACTTGTATCTTGATACATACCCCAACCTACTTGTATCATGATACATACCACCAACCACTATCAGTAATATCTTAGTGATACATACTTGTGTCTTGATACATACCACCAACTACCATCAGTAAATATTAGTGATATCTACTTGTATCTTGAAACATACCACCAACCATCATCAGTAATATCTTAGTGATACCTACTTGAATCTTGAAACATACCACCATCCACCATCAGTAATATCTTAGTGTTACCTACTTGAATCTTGAAACATACCACCATCAGGTATCTTGATACATATCCCCAACCTCCATCAGTAATATCTTAGTGATACCTACTTGTATCTTAAAACATACCACCATCAGGTATCTTGATGCATACCCCCAACCTCCATCCGTAATATCTTAGTGATACCTACTTGTATCTTGATAAATACCACCAACCACCATCAGTTATAATTTATTGATGCCTACTTGTATTTTGAAACATACCACCAACCACCATCAGTAATAATTTATTGATACCTACTTGTATCTTGATACATACCCCAAACACCATCAGTAATATTTTAGTGATACCTACTTGTATCTTGAAACATACCACCAACCACCATCAGTAATATCTTAGTGATACCTACATGTATCTTGATACATGACACCAACCACCATCAGTAATATCTTAGTGATACCTACTTGTATCTTGAAAAATACCACCAACCACCATCAGTAATATCTTAGTGATACCTACTTGTATCTTGATACATACCACCAACCATCATAAGTAATATCTAAGTGATACCTACATGTATCTTGATACATACCACCAACCACCATCAGTAATATCTTAGTGATACCTACTTGTTTCTTGATACATACCACCAACCATCATCAGTAATATCTAAGTGATACTTACATGTATCTTGATACATACCACCAACCACCATCAGTAATATCCTAGTGATACCTACTTGTATCTTGATACATACCGCCAACCAGCCTCAGTTATATCTTAGTCATATCTACTTGTATCTTGAAACATACCACCAACCACCATCAGTTATATCTTAGTGATACCTACATGTATCTTGATACATACCACCAACCACCATCAGTAATATCTTAGTGATACCCACTTGTGTCTTGATACATACCACCAACCACCATCAGTTATATCTTAGTGATACCTACTTGTATCATGATACATACCACCAACCACCATCAGTAATATCTTAGTGATATCTACTTGAATCTTGAAGCATACCACCATCAGGTATCTTGATACATACCCCCAACCTCCATCAGTAATATCTTAGTGATATCTACTTGTATCTTGATCCATACCACCAACCACCATCAGCAATATCTTAGTGATACCTACTTGTATCTTGATACATACCACCAACCACCATCAGTAATAATTAATTGATACCTACTTGTATCTTGAAACATACCACCAACAACCATCAGCAATATCTTAGTGATACCTACTTGTATCTTGATACATACCACTAACCACCATCAGTAATAATTTATTGATACCTACTTGTATCTTGATACATACCCCAAACACCATCAGTAATATCTTAGTGATACCTACTTGTATCTTGAAACATACCACCAACCACCATCAGTAATATCTTAGTGATACCTACATGTATCTTGATACATGCCACCAACCCCCATCAGTAATATCTTAGTGATACCTACTTGTATCTTGAAACATACCACCAACCACCATCAGTAATATCTTAGTGATACCTACATGTATCTTGATACATACCACCAAACATCATAAGTAATATCTACGTGATACCTACATGTATCTTGATACATACCACCAACCACCATCAGTAATATCTTAGTGATACCTACTTGTTTCTTGATACATACCACCAACCATCATCAGTAATATCTAAGTGATACTTACATGTATCTTGATACATACCACCAACCACCATCAGTAATATCCCAGTGATACCTACTTATATCTTGATACATACCGCCAACCAGCCTCAGTTATATCTTAGTGATATCTACTTGTATCTTGAAACATACCACCAACCACCATCAGTTATATCTTAGTGATACCTACATGTATCTTGATACATACCACCAACCACCATCAGTAATATCTTAGTGATACCCACTTGTGTCTTGATACATACCACCAACCACCATCGGTAATATCTTAGTGATACCTTCTTGTATCATGATACATACCACCAACCACCATCAGTAATATCTTAGTGATATCTACTTGTATCTTGATACATACCACCAACCATCATCAGTAATATCTTAGTGATATCTACTTGATTCTTGAAACATACCACCATCAGGTATCTTGATACATACCCCCAACCTCCATCAGTAATATCTTAGTTATACCTACTTGTATCTTGAAACATACCACCAACAACCATCAGCAATATCTTAGTGATACCTACTTGTATCTTGATACATACCACCAACCACCATCAGTAATAATTTATTGATACCTACTTGTATCTTGAAACATACCACCAACAACCATCAGCAATATCTTAGTGATACCTACTTGTATCTTGATACATACCTCCAACCACCATTAGTAATAATTTATTGATACCTACTTGTATCTTGATACATACCCCAACCACCATCAGTAATATCTTAGTGATACCTACTTGTATATTGAAACATACTACCAACCACCATCAGTTATATCTTAGTGATACCTACTTGTATCTTAAAACATACCACCAACCACCATCAGTAATATCTTAATGATACCTACTTGAATCTTGAAACATACCACCATCAGGTATCTTGATGCATACCCCCAACCTCCATCCGTAATATCTTAGTGATACCTACTTGTATCTTGATAAATACCACCAACTACCATCAGTTATAATTTATTGATGCCTACTTGTATCTTGAAACATACCACCAACCACCATCAGTAATAATTTATTGATACCTACTTGTATCTTGATACATACCCCAAACACCATCAGTAATATTTTAGTGATACCTACTTGTATCTTGAAACATACCACCAACCACCATCAGTAATATCTTAGTGATACCTACATGTATCTTGATACATGACACCAACCACCATCAGTAATATCTTAGTGATACCTACTTGTTTCTTGATACTTACCACCAACCATCATCAGTAATATCTAAGTGATACTTACATGTATCTTGATACATACCACCAACCACCATCAGTAATATCTTAGTGATACCCACTTGTGTCTTGATACATACCACCAACCACCATCAGTAATATCTTAGTGATACCTACTTGTATCATGATACATGCCACCAACCACCATCAGTAATATCTTAGTGATATCTACTTGAATCTTGAAGCATACCACCATCAGGTATCTTGATACATACCCCCAACCTCCATCAGTAATATCTTAGTGATATCTACTTGTATCTTGATCCATACCACCAACCACCATCAGTAATATCTTAGTGATATCTACTTGATTCTTGAAACATACCACCATCAGGTATCTTGATGCATACCCCCAACCTCCATCAGTAATATCTTAGTGATACCTACTTGTATCTTGATAAATACCACCAACCACCATCAGTTATAATTTATTGATACCTACTTGTATCTTGATACATACCCCAACCACCATCAGTAATATCTTAGTGATACCTACTTGTATATTGAAACATACTACCAACCACCATCAGTTATATCTTAGTGATACCTACATGTATCTTGATACATACCACCAACCATCATCAGTAATATCTAAGTGATATCTACTTGTATCTTGATACATACCACCTACCACCATCAGTAATATCTTAGTGATACCTACTTGTATCTTGATAAATACCACCAACCACCATCAGTTATAATTTATTGATACCTACTTGTATCTTGAAACATACCACCAACCACCATCAGTAATAATTTATTGATACCTACTTGTATCTTGATACATACCACCAACCACCATCAGTTATAATTTATTGATACCTACTTGTATCTTGAAACATACCACCAACCACCATCAGTAATAATTTATTGATACCTACTTGTATCTTGATACATACCACCAACCACCATCAGTTATAATTTATTGATACATACTTGTATCTTGAAACATACCACCAACCACCATCAGTAATATCTTAGTGATACCTACTTGTATCTTGATTCATACCCCCAATCTACTTGTATCATGATACATACCACCAACCACTATCAGTAATATCTTAGTGATACATACTTGTATCTAGGTACATACCACCAACCACCATCAGTAATATCTTAATGATACCTACTTGTATCATGATAGATACCACCAACCTCCATCAGTAATATCTTAGTGATATCTACTTGTGTCTTGATACATACCACCAACTACCATCAGTAATATCCTAGTGATACCTACTTGTATCTTGAAACATACCACCAACCATCATCAGTAATATCTTAGTGATACCTACTTGAATCTTGAAACATACTACCAACCACCATCAGTAATACCTTAGTGTTACCTACTTGAATCTTGAAACATACCACCATCAGGTATCTTGATACATACCCCCAACCTCCATCAGTAATATCTTAGTGATACCTACTTGTATCTTAAAACATACCACCAACCGCCATCAGTTATATCTTAGTGATACCTACCTGTATCTTTAAACATACAACCAACCTCCATCAGTAATATCTTATACCTTCTTGTTTCTCAATACATACCACCAACCACCATCAGTAACATCTTTTGATACCTACCTGTATCTTGATACATATTGCCAACCACCATCAGTAATATCCTAGCGATACCTACTTGTATCATGATAACACCAGAATTGTCATTCCTAACAAATACGGTTAAATCCAATCATCATTCCTTACAGATACACTCCCATCCAATCATCATTCCTTACAGATACAGTCCCATCCAATCACCATTCCTTACAGATACACTCCCATCCAATCATCATTCCTTACAGATACAGTCCAATCCAATCATCATTCCTAACAGATACAGTCCAATCCAATCATCATTCCTTACAGATACAGTCCAATCCAATTATCATTCCTTACAGATACAGTCCAATCCAATCATCATTCCTTACAGATACACTCCCATCCAATCATCATTGTCCCCCGCCACAACATGATGGAGGGACCTAGTAATAGTCTGTCCTTCCATCTGCCCATCCTTCCGTCACACTTTTGTGGACACAGCTCCTCTAAAACCACTTGCAAAAATTGCTTTGATGTTTGGTAGGATTATGTGTTATGATGTGTAGATGTGCATACTGTTACATCATTTTGATTCATCAAAATTTGTAGGAGTTATGGGACTCCATAAGAGCAATATGAGCAATATAATACAATGGTAGATTTTGTGGATGCATCTCTGAAAACGTTAAATGAATTGTTTGATATTTAATAGGATTTGATGTTGTGATGTGTAGATGTGCATACTCTTCAACCATTTTGATTTGTAGAATGTTCTAGGAGTTTTGGGACTTTGACCATTTTTAGCAATATTGGCAAATTTTATCAAGCACTCTACTAGAGTTTCACATTCTGATGAAGTTATTTTATGAAATTGCTTAGATCTTCCCAAATACCTGTCAAAACAGTTTTCATATTACATGCTTATTATTTTGCCCCAAAACTAAATATATCCCATTTTATTTTCTCATGCCTCTTAGACAATTGGATACTGCAGCAGAGGGGGAAATTTGGCTATGTGTAGCAACTTGCCTTTGTTTCTTACAGATCATTCCCAACCAAGGATCATTCCTTACAGATACAATCCCATCCAATCATCATTCCTTAAAGATACTTTCCCATCCAATCATCATTCCTTACAGATGCAGTCCTATCCAATCATCATTCCTTAGAGATACAGTCCCATATTATCTTCATTTCTTACAGTGTGTCTCATATATAAGCATTCCTTACAGATAAGGTCCCAACCAAGGATCATTCCTTACAGATAATCCAATCAAATCATCAATTCTTACAGATACAGTGCTATCCAATCCAATCATCAATTCTTACAGATACAGTGCTATCCAATCCCCATTCCTTACAGATACAGTCCCATCCAATCATCATTCCTTACAGATACAGTCTCATCCAATCACCATTCCTTACAGATACAGTCCCATCCAATCATCATTCCTTACAGATACAGTCCCATCCAATCACCATTCCTTACAGATACAGTCCAATCCAATCACCATTCCTTACAGATACAGTCCCATCCAATCATCATTCCTTACAGATACAGTCCAATCCAATCACCATTCCTTACAGATACAGTCCCATCCAATCATCATTCCTTACAGATACAGTCCTATCCAATCACCATTCCTTACAGATACAGTCCTATCCAATCACCATTCCTTACAGATACAGTCCCATCCAATCATCATTCCTTACAGATACAGTCCAATCCAATCATTATCCCTTACAGATACAGTCCTATCCAATCACCATTCCTTACAGATACAGTCCAATCCAATCACCATTCCTTACAGATACAGTCCCATCCAATCATCATTCCTTACAGATACAGTCCTATCCAATCATCATTCCTTACAGATACAGTCCCATCCAATCACCATTCCTTACAGATACAGTCCCATCCAATCATCATTCCTTACAGATACAGTCCAATCCAATCACCATTCTTTACAGATACAGTCCGATCCAATCATCATTCCTTACAGATACAGTCCAATCCAATCATTATCCCTTACAGATACAGTCCCATCTAATCATCATTCCTTACAGATACAGTCCCATCCAATCATCATTCCTTACAGATACAGTCCCATCCAATCAGCATTCCTTACAGATACAGTCCCATCCAATCATCATTCCTTACAAATACAGTCCCATCAAATCACCATTCCTTACAGATACAGTCCCATCCAATCATCATTCTTTACAGATACAGTCCCATCCAATCATCATTCCTAACAGATACAGTCCCATCCAATCACCATTCCTTACAGATACAGTCCAATCCAATCATCATTCTTTGCAGATACAGTCCTATCCAATCATCATTCCTAACAGATACAGTCCCATCCAATCATCATTTCTTACAGATACAGTCCAATCTAATCATCATTCCTTACGCATACAGTCCAATCCAATCACCATTCCTTACAGATACAGTCCCATCCAATCATCATTCCTTACAGATACAGTCCCATCCAATCATCATTCCTTACAGATACAGTCCCATCCAATCATCATTCCTTACAGATACAGTCCTATCCAATCATCATTCCTTACAGATACAGTCCAATCCAATCACCATTCCTTTAATTACAGATACAGTCCCATCCAATCACCATTCCTTACAGATACAGTCACATCCAATCACCATTCCTTACAGATACAGTCCCATCCAATCACCATTCCTTACAAATACAGTCCCATCCAATCACCATTCCTTACAGATACAGTCCCATCCAATCATCATTCTTTACAGATACAGTCCCATCCAATCATCATTCCTTACAGATACAGTCCCATCCAATCACCATTCCTTACAGATACAGTCCAATCCAATCATCATTCCTTGCAGATACAGTCCTATCCAATCATCATTCCTAACAGATACAGTCCCATCCAATCATCATTTCTTACAGATACAGTCCAATCTAATCATCATTCCTTACGCATACAGTCCCATCCAATCATTATCCCTTACAGATACAGTCCCATCCAATCATCATTCCTTACAGATACAGTCCCATCCAATCACCATTCCTTACAGATACAGTCCAATCCAATCATCATTCCTTGCAGATACAGTCCTATCCAATCATCATTCCTAACAGATACAGTCCCATCCAATCATCATTTCTTACAGATACAGTCCAATCTAATCATCATTCCTTACGCATACAGTCCCATCCAATCACCATTCCTTACAGATACAGTCCCATCCAATCATCATTCCTTACAGATACAGTCCCATCCAATCATCATTCCTTACAGATACAGTCCCATCCAATCATCATTCCTTACAGATACAGTCCAATCCAATCACCATTCCTTACAGATACAGTCCCATCCAATCACCATTCCTTACAGATACAGTCACATCCAATCACCATTCCTTACAGATACAGTCCCATCCAATCACCATTCCATACAAATACAGTCCCATCCAATCACCATTCCTTACAGATACAGTCCCATCCAATCATCATTCTTTACAGATACAGTCCCATCCAATCATCATTCCTTACAGATACAGTCCCATCCAATCACCATTCCTTACAGATACAGTCCAATCCAATCATCATTCCTTGCAGATACAGTCCTATCCAATCATCATTCCTAACAGATACAGTCCCATCCAATCATCATTTCTTACAGATACAGTCCAATCTAATCATCATTCCTTACGCATACAGTCCCATCCAATCATTATCCCTTACAGATACAGTCCCATCCAATCATCATTCCTTACAGATACAGTCCCATCCAATCATCATTCCTTACAGATACAGTCCCATCCAATCATCATTCCTTACAGATACAGTCCAATCCAATCACCATTCCTTACAGATACAGTCCCATCCAATCACCATTCCCTAAATATACAGTCCAATCCAATCACCATTCCCTACATATACAGTCCAATCCAATCACCATTCCTTACAGATACAGTCCAATCCAATCATCATTCTTTACAGATACAGTCCCATCCAATCATTATCCCTTACAGATACAGTCCCATCCAATCATCATTCCTTACAGATACAGTCCCATCCAATCATCATTCTTTACAGATACAGTCCAATCCAATCATCATTCCTTACAGATACAGTCCAATCAAATCATCATTCCTTACAGATACACTCCCATCCAATCATCATTCCTTACAGATACAGTCCCATCCAATCATCATTCCTTACAGATACAGTCCCATCCAATCATCATTCCTTACAGATACAGTCCCATCCAATCACCATTCCTTACAGATACAGTCCAATCCAATCATCATTCCTTGCAGATACAGTCCTATCCAATCATCATTCCTAACAGATACAGTCCCATCCAATCATCATTTCTTACAGATACAGTCCAATCTAATCATCATTCCTTACGCATACAGTCCCATCCAATCATTATCCCTTACAGATACAGTCCCATCCAATCATCATTCCTTACAGATACAGTCCCATCCAATCATCATTCCTTACAGATACAGTCCCATCCAATCATCATTCCTTACAGATACAGTCCAATCCAATCACCATTCCTTACAGATACAGTCCCATCCAATCACCATTCCCTAAATATACAGTCCAATCCAATCACCATTCCCTACATATACAGTCCAATCCAATCACCATTCCTTACAGATACAGTCCAATCAAATCATCATTCCTTACAGATACACTCCCATCCAATCATCATTCCTTACAGATACAGTCCCATCCAATCATCATTCCTTACAGATACAGTCCCATCCAATCATCATTCCTTACAGATACAGTCCCATCCAATCATCATTCCTTACAGATACAGTCCCATCCAATCATCATTCCTTACAGATACAGTCCAATCCAATCATCATTCCTTACAGATACAGTCCAATCCAATCATCATTCCTTACAGATACAGTCCCATCCAATCACCATTCCTTACATATACAGTCCAATCCAATCACCATTCCTTACAGATACAGTCCTATCCAATCACCATTCCTTACAGATACAGTCCAATCCAATCACCATTCCTTACAGATACAGTCCTATCCAATCACCATTCCTTACAGATACAGTCCAATCTAATCATCATTCCTTACAGATACAGTCCCATCCAATCATCATTCCTTACAGATACAATCCTATCCAATCACCATTCCTTACAGATACAGTCCCATCCAATCACCATTCCTTACATATACAGTCCAATCCAATCACCATTCCTTACAGATACAGTCCAATTTAATCATCATTCCTTACATATACAGTCCCATCCAATCACCATTCCTTACATATACAGTCCAATCCAATCACCATTCCTTACAGATACAGTCCAATCCAATCACCATTCCTTACAGATACAGTCCAATCCAATCACCATTCCTTACAGATACAGTCCCATCCAATCATCATTCCTTACAGATACAGTCCTATCCAATCACCATTCCTTACAGATACAGTCCAATCCAATCACCATTCCTTACAGATACAGTCCAATCCAATCACCAATCCTTACAGATACAGTCCAATCCAATCACCATTCCTTACAGATACAGTCCAATCCAATCACCATTCCTTACAGATACAGTCCAATCCAATCACCATTCCTTACAGATACAGTCCAATCCAATAACCATTCCTTACAGATACAGTCCCATCCAATCATCATTCCTTACAGATACAGTCCTATCCAATCACCATTCCTTAAAGATACAGTCGCATCCAATCACCATTCCTTACAGATACAGTCCAACCAATCATCATTCCTTACAGATACAGTCCCATCCAATCACCATTCCTTACATATACAGTCCAATCCAATCACCATATCTTACAGATACAGTCCAATCCAATCACCATTCCTTACAGATACAGTCCAATCCAATCACCATTCCTTACAGACACAGTCCCATCCAATCATCATTCCTTACAGATACAGTCCTATCCAATCACCATTCCTTACAAATACAGTCCAATCCAATCATCATTCCTTACAGATACAGTCCCATCCAATCATCATTCCATAAAGATATAGTCCCATCCAATCATCATTCCTTACAGATACAGTCCTATCCAATCATCATTCCTTACAGATACAGTCCTATCCAATCATCATTCCTTACAGATACAGTCCTATCCAATCATCATTCCTTACAGATACAGTCCTATCCAATCATCATTCCTTACAGATACAGTCCTATCCAATCATCATTCCTTACAGATACAGTCCTATCCAATCACCATTCCTTACAAATACAGTCCAATCCAATCATCATTCCTTACAGATACAGTCCCATCCAATCATCATTCCATAAAGATATAGTCCCATCCAATCATCATTCCTTACAGATACAGTCCTATCCAATCATCATTCCTTACAGATACAGTCCTATCCAATCATCATTCCTTACAGATACAGTCCCATCCAATCATCATTCCTTACAGATACAGTCCAATCCAATCATCATTCCTTGCAGATACAGTCCCATCCAATCATCATTCCTTACAGATACAGTCCAATCCAATCATCATTCCTTACAGATACAGTCCCATCCAATCATCATTCCTTACAGATACAGTCCCATCCAATCATCATTCCTTACAGATACAGTCAAATCTAATCATCATTCCTTACAGATACAGTCCCATCCAATCATCATTCCTTACAGATACAGTCCAATCCAATCATCTTTCCTTACAGATACAGTCCCATCCAATCATCATTCCTTACAGATACAGTCCCATCCAATCACCATTCCTTACAGATACAGTCCCATCCAATCATCATTCCTTACAGATACAGTCCAATCCAATCATCATTCCTTACAGATACAGTCCCATCCAATCACCATTCCTTACAGATACAGTCCCATCCAATCATCATTCCTTACAGATACAGTCCAATCCAATCATCATTCCTTACAGATACAGTCCCATCCAATGATCATTCCTTACAGATACAGACCCATCCAATCATCATTCCTTACAGATACAGTCCAATCCAATCATCATTCCTTACAGATACAGTCCAATCCAATCATCATTCCTTACAGATACAGTCCTACCCAATCACCATTCCTTACAGATACAGTCCCATCCAATCACCATTCCTTACAGATACAGTCCTATCCAATCACCATTCCTTACAGATACAGTCCCATCCAATCATCATTCCTTACAGATACAGTCCCATCCAATCATCATTCCTTACAGATACAGTCCTATCCAATCATCATTCCTTACAGATACAGTCCTATCCAATCATCATTCCTTACAGATACAGTCCTATCCAATCACCATTCTTTACAGATACAGTCCCATCCAATCATCATTTCTACAGATACAGTCCCATCCAATGATCATTCCTTACAGATAGAGTTCCATCCAATCATCATTCCTTACAGATACAGTCCCATCCAATCACCATTCCTTACAGATAGAGTCCCATCCAATCACCATTCCTTACATATACAGTCCAATCCAATCACCATTCCTTACAGATACAGTCCAATCCAATCATCATTCCTTACAGATAGAGTTCCATCCAATCATCATTCCTTACATATACAGTCCAATCCAATCATCATTCCTTACAGATACAGTCCCATCAAATCACCATTCCTTACATATACAGTCCAATCCAATCACCATTCCTTACATATACAGTCCAATCCAATCATCATTCCTTACAGATAGAGTTCCATCCAATCATCATTCCTTACAGATACAGTCCCATCCAATCACCATTCCTTACAGATAGAGTCCCATCCAATCACCATTCCTTACATATACAGTCCAATCCAATCACCATTCCTTACAGATACAGTCCAATCCAATCATCATTCCTTACAGATAGAGTTCCATCCAATCATCATTCCTTACATATACAGTCCAATCCAATCATCCTTCCTTACAGATACAGTCCAATCCAATCACCATTCCTTACATATACAGTCCAATCCAATCATCATTCCTTACAGATAGAGTTCCATCCAATCATCATTCCTTACATATACAGTCCCATCCAATCATCATTCCTTACAGATACAGTCCCATCCAATCATCATTCCCTACAGATACAGTCCCATCCAATCACCATTCCTTACAGATACAGTCCAAACCAATCACCATTCCTTACAGATACAGTCCCATCCAATCATCATTCCTTACAGATACAGTCCCATCCAATCATCATTCTTTACAGATACAGTCCCATCCGATCATCATTCCTTACAGATACAGTCCCATCCAATCACCATTCCTTACAGATACAGTCCAATCCAATCATCATTCCTTGCAGATACAGTCCTATCCAATCATCATTCCTAACAGATACAGTCCCATCCAATCACCATTCCTTACAGATACAGTCCCATCCAATCATCATTTCTTACAGATACAGTCCAATCTAATCATCATTCCTTACGCATACAGTCCCATCCAATCATTATCCCTTACAGATACAGTCCCATCCAATCATCATTCCTTACAGATACAGTCCCATCCAATCATCATTCCTTACAGATACAGTCCCATCCAATCATCATTCCTTACAGATACAGTCCAATCCAATCACCATTCCTTACAGATACAGTCCCATCCAATCACCATTCCTTACATATACAGTCACATCCAATCATCATTCCTTACAGATACAGTCCCATCCAATCACCATTCCTTACATATACAGTCACATCCAATCATCATTCCTTACAGATACAGTCTCATCCAATCACCATTCCCTAAATATACAGTCCAATCCAATCACCATTCCCTACATATACAGTCCAATCCAATCACCATTCTTTACAGATACAGTCCAATCCAATCATCATTCCTTACAGATACACTCCCATCCAATCATCATTCCTTACAGATACAGTCCCATCCAATCATCATTCCTTACAGATACAGTCCCATCCAATCATCATTCCTTACAGATACAGTCCCATCCAATCATCATTCCTTACAGATACAGTCCTATCCAATCACCATTCCTTACAAATACAGTCCAATCCAATCATCATTCCTTACAGATAGAGTTCCATCCAATCATCATTCCTTACAGATACAGTCCCATCCAATCACCATTCCTTACAGATAGAGTCCCATCCAATCACCATTCCTTACATATACAGTCCAATCCAATCACCATTCCTTACAGATACAGTCCAATCCAATCATCATTCCTTACAGATAGAGTTCCATCCAATCATCATTCCTTACATATACAGTCCAATCCAATCATCATTCCTTACAGATACAGTCCCATCCAATCATCATTCCCTACAGATACAGTCCCATCCAATCACCATTCCTTACAGATACAGTCCAAACCAATCACCATTCCTTACAGATACAGTCCCATCCAATCATCATTCCTTACAGATACAGTCCAATCCAATCACCATTCCTTACAGATACAGTCCAAACCAATCACCATTCCTTACATATACAGTCCAATCCAATCACCATTCCTTACAGATACAGTCCAATCCAATCATCATTCCTTACAATTGCAGTCCCATCCAATCATCATTCCCTACAGATACAGTCCCATTCAATCACCATTCCTTACAGATACAGTCCAAACCAATCACCATTCCTTACAGATACAGTCCCATCCAATCATCATTCCTTACAGATACAGTCCCATCCAATCATCATTCCTTACAGATACCGTCCAAACCAATCACCATTCCTTACAGATAGAGTTCCATCCAATCATCATTCCTTACAGATACAGTCCCATCCAATCATCATTCCTTACAGATGCAGTCCAAACCAATCACCATTCCTTACAGATAGAGTTCCATCCAATCATCATTCCTTACAGATACAGTCCCATCCAATCATCATTCCCTACAGATACAGTCCCATCCAATCATCATTCCTTACAGATACAGTCCAATCCAATCACCATTCCTTACAGATACAGTCCCATCCAATCATCATTCCTTACAGATACAGTCCAATCCAATCATCATTCCATAAAGATATAGTCCCATCCAATCACCATTCCTTACATATACAGTCCAATCCAATCACCATTCTTTACAGATACAGTCCCATCCAATCATCATTCCTTACAGATACAGTCCCATCCAATCACCATTCCTTACATATAGAGTCCCATCTAATCATCATTCCTTACAGATACACTCCCATCCAAGCACCATTCCTTACATATACAGTCCCATCCAATCATCACTCCTTACAGATACAGTCCAATCCAATCATCATTCCATAAAGATATAGTCCCATCCAATCACCATTCCTTACATATACAGTCCAATCCCATCACCATTCCTTACATATACAGTCCAATCCAATCACCATTCCTTACAGATACAGTCCAATTTAATCATCATTCCTTACAGATACAGTCCCATCCAATCACCGTTCCTTACAGATACAGTCCCATCCAATCACCATTCCTTACATATACAGTCCTATCCAATCATCATTCCTTACAGATACAGTCCAATCCAATCATTATCCCTTACAGATACAGTCCCATCCAATCATCATTCCTTACATATACAGTCCCATCCAATCATCATTCCATAAAGATATAGTCCCATCCAATCATCATTCCTTACAGATACACTCCCATCCAATCATCATTCCTTACAGATACAGTCCCATCCAATCATTATCCCTTACAGATACAGTCCCATCCAATCATCATCCCTTACAGATACAGTCCAATCCAATCATCATTCCTTACAGATACAGTCCCATCCAATCACCATTCCTTACAGATACAGTCCTATCCAATCACCATTCCTTACAGATACAGTCCCATCCAATCATCATTCCTTACAGACACAGTCCCATCCAATCATCATTCCTTACAGATACAGTCCCATCCAATCATCATTCCTTACAGATACAGTCCCATCCAATCATCATTCCTTACAGATACAGTCCCATCCAATCATCATTCCTTACAGATACAGTCCTATCCAATCACCATTCCTTACAGATACAGTCCCATCCAATCATCATTCCTTACAGATACAGTCCCATCCAATCATCATTCCTTACAGATACAGTCCTATCCAATCATCATTCCTTACAGATACAGTCCCATCCAATCACCATTCCTTGCAGATACAGTTCCATCCAATCATCATTCCTTACAGATACAGTCCTATCCAATCATCATTTCTACAGATACAGTCCCATCCAATGATCATTCCTTACAGATAGAGTTCCATCCAATCATCATTCCTTACAGATACAGTCCCATCCAATCATCATTCCTTACATATGCAGTCCCATCCAATCACCATTCCTTGCAGATACAGTCCCATCCAATCATCATTCCTTACAGATACAGTCCTATCCAATCATCATTCCTTACATATGCAGTCCCATCCAATCACAATTCCTTGCAGATACAGTCCCATCCAATCATCATTCCTTACAGATACAGTCCTATCCAATCATCATTTCTACAGATACAGTCCCATCCAATGATCATTCCTTACAGATAGAGTTCCATCCAATCATCATTCCTTACAGATACAGTCCCATCCAATCACCATTCCTTACAGATACAGTCCCATCCAATCACCATTCCTTACATATACAGTCCAATCCAATCACCATTCCTTACAGATACAGTCCTATCCAATCACCATTCCTTACAGATACAGTCCCATCCAATCATCATTCCTTACAGATACAGTCCAATCCAATCATCATTCCTTACAGATACAGTCCAATCCAATCATCATTCCTTACAGATACAGTCCAATCCAATCATCATTCCTTACAGATACAGTCCAATCCAATCATCATACCTTACAGATACAGTCCCATCCAATCATCATTCCTTACAGATATAGTCCCATCCAATCACCATTCCTTACATATACAGTCCAATCCAATCACCATTCTTTACAGATACAGTCCCATCCAATCATCATTCCTTACAGATACAGTCCCATCCAATCACCATTCCTTACATATACAGTCCCATCCAATCATCATTCCTTACAGATACAGTCCAATCCAATCACCATTCCTTACAGATACAGTCCCATCCAATCATCATTCCTTACAGATACAGTCCAATCCAATCATCATTCCATAAAGATATAGTCCCATCCAATCACCATTCCTTACATATACAGTCCAATCCAATCACCATTCCTTATATATACAGTCCAATCCAATCACCATTCCTTACAGATACAGTCCAATTTAATCATCATTCCTTACAGATACAGTCCCATCCAATCACCATTCCTTACAGATACAGTCCCATCCAATCACCATTCCTTACATATACAGTCCTATCCAATCATCATTCCTTACATATGCAGTCCCATCCAATCACCATTCCTTACAGATACAGTCCCATCCAATCATCATTCCTTACAGATACAGTCCCATCCAATCATCATTCCATAAAGATATAGTCCCATCCAATCATCATTCCATAAAGATATAGTCCCATCCAATCATCATTCCTTATGGGGCCTCGGTGGCCGAGTTGTCAAGGTAGTTCGTCTACTATTGATCACGTGGTTTGTCAACACTGAGATTGCGGGTTCGATTCTCACTGCAGGCAGGGTGTACTCGACTCCAATCTTAATTGACAAGGATTGCCAGTTTTCCTACCGCAGGTCGGGGGTTTTCTCCGGGTACTCCGGCTTCCTCCCCCAATAAAAACTGGACGCCATGATATAGCTGAAAAATTGCTGAAAGTGGCGTTAAACACCATCAAACAAACAAACATCATCATTCCTTACAGATACAATCCTATCCAATCACCATTCCTTACAGATACAGTCCAATCCAATCATCATTCTTTACATATACAGTCCAATCCAATCACCATTCCTTACAGATACAGTCCCATCCAATCACCATTCCTTACAGATACAGTCCCATCCAATCACCATTCCTTACATATACAGTCCAATCCAATCACCATTCCTTACAGATACAGTCCCATCCAATCACCATTCCTTACATATACAGTCCTATCCAATCATCATTCCTTACAGATACAGTCCCATCCAATCATCATTCCTTACAGATACAGTCCCATCCAATGATCGTTCCTTAAAGATACAGTCCTATCCAATCACCATTCCTTACAGATACAGTCCAATCCAATCATCATTCCTTACAGATACAGTCCCATCCAATCATCATTCCTTACAGATACAGTCCAATCCAATCATCATTCCTTACAGATACAGTCCTATTCAATCATCATTCCTTACAGATACAGTCCAAGGCCCTGGAAATTTTCTTGAGTTGTGTCGGACATTTTACCGGTCATCATATACAAAATATTGTGTTTGCTTAAGCTGGAATGTGTATGTGCTTTTCCTTAAAGTCCAGAATAAAGGTCGTTTAAATTTTTGTCAAAACCGTGGTAGATATTAGTTGTTTTGTATGGTTTCCTATGATATATGCACCGTGCAAGAAAGGAAATATACATAGGAAAACATTCTGCTTCCTAAAATTTCTTTATTATTAGATGAAATGTTGTCTATGCAACAAAGAAATAGCAAACGACGTTTTTTTATGAACATTCATGCGACCTTTTCATTAACCGGAAGTAGGAAGTTGTTTCAAAATTACAACAAGTTCGGAACAGAATGAATTTTATACGATACTCTGTGATGGACCACGTTTTTACAAGTTATTATTTATTGAATAAAATATTTATTTTTGTTTTCGTCATTTCAATAGAATTTTATTTGAATTGATTTTCCCAAGATTTATTTACGTCAGGTACATTGGCGCATGCATGAGGTACATTATGACCACACGTGTTTTATCAAGTCATATTTTATATTTACAACCACTTCGTTCCTATTGCTTCAAAATACTGTTGCTATTACATATTCTACGAAATGAATGAAATAGATCTGTACTCATAATTAGGTTATCAGCTGTTGTGTTAACCATATTACGTAATTAACACTCGACTGGAGTATGATTAGTCAATAAACACGTGTGTCAGTGACGGGAAATGGCCTTAGGGTTGATTTTTTAATAAAATATTTATATCTAGCGGAAATTAAAGGTATTGAAACCAACTAAAAGATATTTATATTATTGACCAAGTTAAATATATAACTTTTTTGGATGTCCGATTTGACGAAACCTTAGTTGGACATTTTATGTAAATGTCAGACATGTCCGGCAAATATGACCGTTTCCAGACCCATGATACAGTCCCATCCAATCATCATTCCTTACATATACAGTCCCATCCAATGATCATTCCTTACAGATACAGTCCCATCCAATCATCATTTCTTACAGATACAGTCCCATCCAATCATCATTCCTTACAGATACAGTCCAATCCAATCATTATCCCTTACAGATACAGTCCCATCCAATGATCATTCCTTACAGATACAGTCCCATCCAATGATCATTCCTTACAGATACAGTCCCATCCAATCATCATTCCTTACAGATACAGTCCCATCCAATCACCATTCCTTACAGATACAGTCCAATCCAATCATCATTCCTTACAGATACAGTCCCATCCAATCATCATTCCTTACAGATACAGTCCCATCCAATCATCATTCCTTACAGATACAGTCCCATCTAATCATCATTCCTTACAGATACAGTCCTATCCAATCACCATTCCTTACAGATACAGTCCCATCCAATCACCATTCCTTACAGAAACAGTCCCATCCAATCACCATTCCTTACATATACAGTCCAATCCAATCACCATTCCTTACAGATACAGTCCCATCCAATCATCATTCCTTACAGATACAGTCCAATCCAATCATCATTCCTTACAGATACAGTCCTATCCAATCACCATTCCTTACAGATACAGTCTCATCCAATCACCATTCCTTACATATACAGTCCAATCCAATCACCATTCCTTACAGATACAGTCCCATCCAATCACCATTCCTTACAGATACAGTCCAATCCAATCACCATTCCTTACAGATACAGTCCCATCCAATCATCATTCCTTACAGATACAGTCCAATCCAATCATCATTCCTTACAGATACAGTCCTATCCAATCACCATTCCTTACAGATACAGTCTCATCCAATCACCATTCCTTACATATACAGTCCAATCCAATCACCATTCCTTACAGATACAGTCCCATCCAATCACCATTCCTTACATATACAGTCCAATCCAATCACCATTCCTTACATATACAGTCCAATCCAATCACCATTCCTTACATATACAGTCCAATCCAATCACCATTCCTTACAGATACAGTCCTATCCAATCACCATTCCTTACATCGATATACAGTCCCATCCAATCATCATTCCTTACAGATACAATCCTTTTTTACTTCATAGCAACCAGAAATATATATGTTTTCTTTGACAGGAACACTGTGGTGATATCTACTTCCATATTGATAAATTTGGTTGGAATGATGACCTATGTACTTATGAGCTGTATTACATGTGTCAAGGATTTCAGAGTAAGTTGTTTATTGTTTTTTTTTAAATATTTGTTATACATGTAGCATATAGTTGCTGCCTCTTGCCTTTTACCAAAATAAATGATTTCCTGGTGATATCTTGAATTACATTCAAGGTACATCAGTATTTTTTGGTATTATTACTTATGACCTTAATAACCTTCACCTTAATAGATTTATACCCCTTGAAAATATGCAGAAAGACAAATGTATTGGTTTTTTTCATTATTGGCAGTTTATCAGTTATTGCTGTGTACCATTTATTGCCATTAATAGTACAGCTTGCTTGGGCATGTGCACTTTTATTTTTGTTTTTCTTGAATAATATAAATTAACAAAAAACTGGCACTTCATTTCCACTTCATTACTGGGACATGTATCTAGTATTCACACCTCTGTCAGTAGATTTTAATGAATTGTTCTTTGGTATATAATGACAATATATATTTCTTATTTTGTAATCAAAATGACTTTTGGGATTTCAATTGAATTTGGCAAGTATGGCAGGTTTGCATGGAGTATGTGCTTATTAAAACTATCTACCTCTTGTTTGATTTTGATAAGTGTATGAGTTTAAAACTATATTTCAGACCCATTGTTAGAAGAAACTCCACCTAATAATGGTGACTGCCCCAATGGTTATACACTTTATGATTCTATGTGTTTCAAATTTTATGAGACACCCAGTGATTGGAATACCTCTTTGACTACCTGTCAGATTGACGGTGGAAGTTTAACATCAGTTAACAACCATATGGAGAAGCTTTTTATCCAATATCTGACCTACAACAAGACCTCGTTACCTTTTTGGATTGGCCTGTACAAAATGAATCCAGAGGTATTCTTAGAGATGATATGTGTACATGTTAACATAATGTTAGTTATATACTGATGTTTCTGCCATGTATGAAATTTAAAAGCACATTCATGTCTCATTAAAATTTTAAAGGGTGTGTTTAATTAAAGATCGTACATATACTGTAGAATTCTGTATACAACACTTTAATCTGCCAGCTTAAAACACAGGAAGAAAAGTTACCATTGACAGTCTACGAAATCCAATGGTTTTGAATGAGATTTAATGCCGATTTCAGCAATTTTTTCAGCTATATCATGGCATCTATAGCATTTTTTAGCAAAGGGTGGAAGCAGAAGTATCAGGGGAGAACCCATGCCATTCCTACTGGCCATTGTGAAATGAAGTTTACAAGTAAATTTGTTATACCAGTTTGTTAATTTTATTTAAAGGACATTGAATACAAGTGGATAAACAGATGGCCTTTGGTATACACTAGTTGGAATCCAGACAAATCAAGTCCGACTAAATCTTGTATTGCATCAGATTCTGATTTCTGGACGGATCAAAGTTGTGATGTTAAACTTCCCTATGTATGTCAAATTAATAAAAGTAAGTATTGTAATCAGTCAATTATTTGATGAATTGGGACATAGTATTCATCCTTTTTCTTCAGCAAGAAATCTAATTTATATTTTAATGCATAACATGAACACAATTTTTATAGCCAATGAATTAAAGGCAAGCTTCTATTGCTTTAAGAAAATTGAAACAAATTAAATAAAAAAAAATAAAAAATTAAGATAGAAAAATTAAACATATTTTGGTAATAATGTATTTGTAAGAATCTTCTAATTGATCATGTTCATGTCAGGAAACTTCCAAGTAAAATTTAGTTTAGAAATTCATACTTATAGTAAACTCTATGCTAGCAATACACATAGGCATTTATAATACATACAGAACAGAAAAAAAAACAAAAAATCCCATGCTTGCATAAACACCCAATAAATATTTATGCATCTATAATGCACACATAAATGAACAACATTATAGTCTATTTATGGTACTAAAGAGGTACTCAAGTTCGCTGAAGAACTATCCATGTACATATTAAAAAATTTAATGCTATGTATAAAAGTGTAACCTTCTAACCTTCTTGGATAAAAATAGAGGAAAATTTGAACCAACACTGCGTAAGTTGATCTTCAGTTAATGCTCCAAAGAAGTGTATACCTTTCGGTATGCAGGGTCGTCGTAGTAAAAGTAGAACTATTAAAGGATTGAAAACAACACTTCATAGGATGCAACAGTCTATTTGTTTATTCTGGTGGACTAGTTTCCGTAGTTACCTGCTGTCATCAGGACAATTTTTCATAAAATTACAGAGCTTATAAGTACTATTTCAGGTACGGCATATGATGTCTCAATAAACAATGGTTGCTGTTGACTTCGTGGATAAATCTTGGTCAATCCGTTTTGTAAGGATGCTTATCCAAGATTTTGATGAACATTTAAATTTGTGTTTCTGCAATGTCTCTGACAAGTTTGGAAATCAAGACCCAACAGTAGATACATTTATTGGAAATCTACTTTTGACTTATAATCAGACATTACTACTTTAATGGTATCAGATGTGAACTTTGATCAATGCTGTTTTGTTAAAGTTAATTTCTTTTATTTTGAATGGTGTTTAATGCCACTTTCAGCAATTGTTCAGCTATATAGTAGCATCCAGTTTTTTGGACTACCCAGAGTCAACCTCTGACCTTCAGTAGGAAAACTGGCAATCCTTATGAATTCAGATAGAAGAAGAGTGCACCCTGCCTGCACTGAGACTGCAAAGTCAGTGTTGATAGACCATGTGATCAATAGGAGACTAACTACCTTGTTAGAGTTAGAAAATCGCATTTCCATAATAGGAACCTGTTCATGTTAAAATAAAATCAGTAATTTTAATAAAATAACAATATCTTAATTAATTGACAGATTACTGCTACAGGAAAACTAAAATTGAAAGCAGTTCATGTTAATACTAATTAGAGCCCTACCATGATGTATGTCAGACAGTGATTGGTCTGACCTGTTGTCCATCTTTGGGACCTGCCATCTGACCATCCAAATTATGTCCACTTTATAAGCTTCACAGACTTTCTATCTGCTTTTGCTGATTTTTGGCACTAAGAGAAGATGTCTTGCAATGCATGTGTAAATTAAAGGGTCAAACTTAAAGGTCAAGAATGTAAATGTTATATTTCTGATTGCTGAAGAATTGTTGTCTGCTTGATAACTCCACAGTCTTTTCAAGTTCAGTGATGATATTTGGCATAGATGTTTAGTGTTAACAAAAGGTATTATAAAATCAATCGGTAAAAGTCAGGCATAATGTGGCTACCCTTTGGCTGAATGTTGAATGTTTCAGGCCCACACTAATAGAAAAAACTTGGATTATATGAGCAACTTAACTCTAAAGATAACAGTCTTTTATTGGATGTTGTGACAAGGTTTGTTTTCAACATCTTCTGGTTATAAATATTCTAGGGGCCTCGGTGGCCGAGTGTTCAAGGTAGTTCATTTACTACTGATCACGTGGTCTGTCAACACTGAGATTGCGGGTTCGATTCTCACTGCAGGCAGGGTGTACTCGACTCCAATCTTAATTGACAAGGATAGCCAGTTTTCCTACCACAGGTCCAGGGTTTTCTCCGGGTACTCCGGCTTCCTCCCCCAATAAAAACTGGATGCCATGAGCTGAAAAATTGTTGAAAGTGGCTTTAAAACGCCATTCAAAACAAAATCAAACAAAAGAAATATTCTGAATTACAGAGATAATTCACTTTCAACAATTATAGGTGGATATTTTAAACTTCAAATTGAAGACGTTTTTTTAAACTGGGGTAAGATTGTTATAATTTTGTTTTTCTTTTGTGTTCAAACTGTCATAGCAGAGTTCAGTTTTAGCCTGATGCAACAGGTTTGTCCTTGTATGTGTTCAGACCATTATAACAGGATAGCCCAGACTGATGTAACATGTTTGTCCTTGTATGTGTTCAGACCTTTATGACAGGACAGCCCAGACTGATGTAACAGGTTTGTCCTTGTATGTGTTCAGACCATTAAAACAGGATAGCTATAACTGATGTAACAGGTTTGTCCTTTTATGTGTTAAGACGAATATAACAGTATAACCCAGACTGATGTAACAGGTTTATCCTTGTTTGTGTTCAGACCATTAAAACAGGATAGCTATAACTGATGTAACAGGTTTATCCTTGTTTGTGTTCAGACCATTAAAACAGGATAGCTATAACTGATGTAACAGGTTTGTCCTTGTATGTGTTCAGACCTTTAAAACAGGATAGCCCAGACTGATGTAACAGGTTTGTCCTTGTATGTATTCAGACCATTATAAAAGGATAGTCCAGACTGATGTAACAGGTTTATCCTTGTTTGTGTTCAGACCATTAAAACAGGATACCCCATACTGATGTAACAGGTTTGTCCTTGTATGTGTTCAGACCATTAAAACAGGATAGCTATAACTGATGTAACAGGTTTATTCTTGTATATATTCAGACCATTATACAGTATACCCCATACTGATGTAACAGGTTTGTCCTAGTATGTGTTCAGACCATTAAAACAGGATAGTCCAGACTGATGTAACAGGTTTGTCCTTGTATGTGTTCAGACCCTTATAACAGGATAGCCCAGACTGATGTAACAGGTTTGTCCTTGTATGTGTTCAGACCATTAAAACAGGATAGTCCAGACTGATGTAACAGGTTTGTCCTGGTATGTGTTCAGACCCTTATAACAGGATAGCCCAGACTGATGTAACAGGTTTGTACGTGTATGTGTTCAGACCATTATAACAGGATAGCCCAGACTGATGTAACAGGTTTGTCCTTGTATGTGTTCAGACCATTATAACAGGATAGCCCAGACTGATGTAACAGGTTGTCCTTGTATGTGTTCAGACCATTAAAACAGGATAGCCCAGACTGATGTAACAGGTTTGTCCTTGTATGTGTTCAGACCATTATAACAGGATAGCCCAGACTGATGTAACAGGTTTGTCCTTGTATGTGTTCAGACCATTATAACAGGATAGCCCAGACTGATGTAACAGGTTGTCCTTGTATGTGTTCAGACCATTAAAACAGGATAGCCCAGACTGATGTAACAGGTTTGTCCTTGTATGTGTTCAGACCATTATAACAGGATAGCCCAGACTGATGTAACAGGTTTGTCCTTGTATGTGTTCAGACCATTATAACAGGATAGTCCAGACTGATGTAACAGGTTTGCCCTTGTACATGTATGTGTTAAAATGATTATAACAGGATAGCCCAGACTGATGTTACAGGTTTGTCCTTATATGTGTTCAGACCATTATAACAGTATACCCCATACTGAGGTAACAGGTTTGTCCTTGTATGTATTTGGACCCTTATAACAGGATAGCCCTGACTGATGTAACAGGTTTATCCTTGTATGTGTTCAGACCATTATAACAGGATAGCCAAGACTGATGTAACAGGTTTATTCTTGTATATATTCAGACCATTATACAGTATACCCCATACTGATGTAACAGGTTTGTCCTAGTATGTGTTCAGACCATTAAAACAGGATAGCTATAACTGATGTAACAGGTTTATCCTTGTATGTGTTCAGACCATTATAACTGGATAGTCCAGACTGATGTAACAGGTTTGTCCTTGTATGTGTTCAGACCATTATAACAGGATAGCCCAGACTGATGTAACAGGTTTGTCCTTGTATGTGTTCAGACCATTATAACAGGATAGCCCAGACTGATGTAACAGGTTGTCCTTGTATGTGTTCAGACCATTAAAACAGGATAGCCCAGACTGATGTAACAGGTTTGTCCTTGTATGTGTTCAGACCATTATAACAGGATAGCCCAGACTGATGTAACAGGTTTGTCCTTGTATGTGTTCAGACCATTATAACAGGATAGTCCAGACTGATGTAACAGGTTTGCCCTTGTACATGTATGTGTTAAAATGATTATAACAGGATAGCCCAGACTGATGTTACAGGTTTGTCCTTATATGTGTTCAGACCATTATAACAGTATACCCCATACTGAGGTAACAGGTTTGTCCTTGTATGTATTTGGACCCTTATAACAGGATAGCCCTGACTGATGTAACAGGTTTATCCTTGTATGTGTTCAGACCATTATAACAGGATAGCCAAGACTGATGTAACAGGTTTATTCTTGTATATATTCAGACCATTATACAGTATACCCCATACTGATGTAACAGGTTTGTCCTAGTATGTGTTCAGACCATTAAAACAGGATAGCTATAACTGATGTAACAGGTTTATCCTTGTATGTGTTCAGACCATTATAACTGGATAGTCCAGACTGATGTAACAGGTTTGTCCTTGTATGTGTTCAGACCATTATAACAGGATAGTCCAGACTGATGTAACAGGTTTGTCCTTGTATGTGTTCAGACCATTAAAACAGGATAGCTATAACTGATGTAACAGGTTTATTCTTGTATATATTCAGACCATTATACAGTATACCCCATACTGATGTAACAGGTTTGTCCTAGTATGTGTTCAGACCATTATAACAGGATAGTCCAGACTGATGTAACAGGTTTATCCTTGTATGTGTTCAGACCATTATAACAGGATAGCCAAGACTGATGTAACAGGTTTATTCTTGTATATATTCAGACCATTATACAGTATACCCCATACTGATGTAACAGGTTTGTCCTTGTATGTGTTCAGACCATTAAAACAGGATAGCTATAACTGATGTAACAGGTTTGTCCTTTTATGTGTTCAGACCATTGTAACAGGATAGTCCAGACTGATGTAACAGGTTTATCCTTGTTTGTGTTCAGACCATTAAAACAGGATAGCTATAACTGATGTAACAGGTTTGTCCTTGTATGTGTTCAGACCATTATAACAGGATAGTCCAGACTGATGTAACAGGTTTGTCCTTGTATGTGTTCAGACCATTATAACAGGATAGTCCAGACTGATGTAACAGGTTTGTCCTTGTATGTGTTCAGACCATTATAACAGGATAGTCCAGACTGATGTAACAGGTTTGTCCTTGTATGTGTTCAGACCTTTAAAACAGGATAGCCCAGACTGATGTAACAGGTTTGTCCTTGTATGTGTTAAGACGATTATAACAGGATAGCCCATACTGATGTAACAGGTTGTCCTTGTATGTGTTCAGACCATTAAAACAGGATAGCCCAGACTGATGTAACAGGTTTGTCCTTGTATGTGTTCAGACCATTATAACAGGATAGCCCAGACTGATGTAACAGGTTTGTCCTTGTATGTGTTCAGACCATTATAACAGGATAGTCCAGACTGATGTAACAGGTTTGTCCTTGTACATGTATGTGTTAAAATGATTATAACAGGATAGCCCAGACTGATGTTACAGGTTTGTCCTTATATGTGTTCAGACCATTATAACAGTATACCCCATACTGAGGTAACAGGTTTGTCCTTGTATGTATTTGGACCCTTATAACAGGATAGCCCTGACTGATGTAACAGGTTTATCCTTGTATGTGTTCAGACCATTATAACAGTATACCCCATACTGATGTAACAGGTTTGTCCTAGTATGTGTTCAGACCATTAACACAGGATAGTCCAGACTGATGTAACAGGTTTGTCCTTGTATGTGTTCAGACCATTAAAACAGGATAGTCCAGACTGATGTAACAGGTTTGTCCTTGTATGTGTTCAGACCATTATAACAGGATAGTCCAGACTGATGTAACAGGTTTGTCCTTGTATGTGTTCAGACCATTAAAACAGGATAGCTATAACTGATGTAACAGGTTTATTCTTGTATATATTCAGACCATTATACAGTATACCCCATACTGATGTAACAGGTTTGTCCTAGTATGTGTTCAGACCATTATAACAGGATAGTCCAGACTGATGTAACAGGTTTGTCCTTGTATGTGTTCAGACCATTAAAACAGGATAGTCCAGACTGATGTAACAGGTTTGTCCTTGTATGTGTTCAGACCATTATAACAGGATAGCCCAGACTGATGTAACAGGTTTATTCTTGTATATATTCAGACCATTATACAGTATACCCCATACTGATGTAACAGGTTTGTCCTAGTATGTGTTCAGACCATTAAAACAGGATAGTCCAGACTGATGTAACAGGTTTGTCCTTGTATGTGTTCAGACCATTAAAACAGGATAGTCCAGACTGATGTAACAGGTTTGTCCTTGTATGTGTTCAGACCATTATACAGTATACCCCATACTGATGTAACAGGTTTATCCTTGTATGTGTTCAGACCATTATAACAGGATAGCCCAGACTGATGTAACAGGTTTGTCCTTGTATGTGTTCAGACCATTAAAACAGGATAGTCCAGACTGATGTAACAGGTTTGTCCTTGTTTGTGTTCAGACCATTATAACAGGATAGCCCAGACTGATGTAACAGGTTTGTCCTTGTTTGTGTTCAGACCATTATAACAGGATACCCCATACTGATGTAACAGGTTTGTCCTTGTATGTGTTCAGACCATTAAAACAGGATAGTCCAGACTGATGTAACAGGTTTGTCCTTGTTTGTGTTCAGACCATTATAACAGGATAGCCCAGACTGATGTAACAGGTTTGTCCTTGTATATATTCAGACCATTACACAGTATACCCCATACTGATGTAACAGGTTTGTCCTAGTATGTGTTCAGACCATTAAAACAGGCTAGTCCAGACTGATGTAACAGGTTGGTCCAGACTGATGTAACAGGTTTGTCCAAGTATGTGTTCAGACCATTATAACAGTGATAGCCCAGACTGATGTTACAGGTTTATCCTGGTATATGTTTGGACCCTTATAACAGGATAGCCCAGACTGATGTAACAAGTTTGTCCTAGTATGTGTTCAGACCATTATAAAAGGATAGCCCATACTGATGTAACAGGTTTATCCTTGTATGTGTTAAGAGGATTATAACAGGACCTTAGACTGATGTAACAGGTTTGTCCAAGTGTGTGTTCAGACCATTATAACAGTATACCCATACTGATGTAACAGGTTTGTCCTTGTATGTGTTTAGACCATTATAAAAGGATAGTCCAGACTGATGTAACAGGTTTGTCCTTGTATGTGTTCAGACCATTATAACAGGATAGCCAAGACTGATGTAACAGGTTTGTCCTTGTATGTGTTCAGACCCTTATAACAGGATAGCCCAGACTGATGTAACAGGTTTGTCCTTGTATGTGTTCAGACCCTTATAACAGGATAGCCCAGACTGATGTAACAGGTTTGTCCTGGTATGTGTTCAGACCCTTATAACAGGATAGCCCAGACTGATGTAACAGGTTTGTCCTTGTATGTGTTCAGACCATTATAAAAGGATAGCCCAGAGTAATGTTACAGGTTTATCTTTGTATATGTTTGGACCCTTAAAACAGGATAGCCGAGACTGATGTAACAAGTTTGTCCTAGTATGTGTTCAGACCCTTATAAAAGGATAGCCCAGAGTAATGTTACAGGTTTATCTTTGTATATGTTTGGACCCTTAAAACAGGATAGCCCAGACTGATGTAACAGGTTTGTACTTGTATTTTACCATTATAAGAGCTAGGGTAAAGTACTTTTTGTAGTCAGATAGTTGGTATGGTTTGTCCTTTTCTTTGTTCAGACCATGATAGCTGAGGGTTGTTCTTTTTGTAGTCAGATTGTTGTTATGGTTTGTCCTTTTCTGTGTCTATACCATGTTAGCATTTGTTCTTTTTGTAGTAAGATTGTTATTATAATTTGTCCTTATCTGTGTTCAGACCATGATAGTGTTTGTTCTTTTTGTTATAAGATTGTTGTTATGGTTTGTCCTTATCTGTGTTCAGACCATGATAGGGGTTGTTCTTTTTGTAGTAAGATTGTTGTTATGGTTTGTCCTTATCTGTGTTTAGACCATACATATATATCATAGCAGTTGTTCTTTTTGTATTCAAATTGTTGTTATGGTTTGTCCTTTTTAGCTCACCTGACCCGAAGGGTCATGTGAGCTATTGCCATCACTTGGCGTCCGTCGTCGTCGTCGTCGTTGTCTTTAACTTTTCTTCAAAAATCTTCTCCTCCAAAACCACTGAAGGGATTGCTTTGAAACTTTGCATACATCATCAGTAAAATGCCCTCTACCAAGTTTGCCCAAATCATGGCCTCAGACCAACCAACATGGCCGCCATGGCAAAAATAGAACAGAGGGGTCAAAATACAGTTTTTTGCTTATAGTTCAAAAAGTATAACAGATACAGGAAAACCAAAGAGACTTTCCTTCTTCAGCATCTAAAGCTCTACAAAACACTCCATTGGGTCAAAGTTGTATGATGACTCCTTGTAGGAGTTATTGCCCTTTAATTGTCAAAATTGATGATTTTTGCCATTTTTGCCTCAAAATCTTGAAAATTATTAGAACTAGAGAAAAAGTTAGCATTGCTTAATTGTTCTGCTCTATGAGGGCTACAAAAATGACTTAAGGGTCAACATTGTCTGATTAACCGTTTAAGAGTTATTCCCCTTGAACTGTTTTTTTTAATCGGTTTTAATTGATTTTTTAAAATCTCCTCTGAAACAACTGAAAGTACTGCTTTGAAACTTTGTACACATCATCCGTCAAATGTCATCAACCAAGTTTGCACCAACCATGGCTGCTGATTAACCAACATGGCCACCATGGCTAAAAATAGGAGGAGGGGGGGGCGGTAAAATACAGTTTTTGGCTTATATTTAAAAAAGTGTAACAGATACTGGAAAACCGAAGAGACATGCCTTCATCTGCATCAAAAGCTCTACGAAACACTCCATTGGGTTGAAGTTGTATGATGACTCCTTATAGGAGTTATTGCCCTTTAATTGTCGAAATTGATTATTTTTGACATTTTTGCCTCAAAATCTTGAAAATTATTAGAACTAGAGAAAAAGTTAGCATTGCTTAATTGTTCTGCTCTATGAGGGCTACAAAAATGACTTAAGGGTCAAGATTGTCTGATGAACCGTTTAGTAATTATTCTCCTTGAACATTTTTTTAATCAAATTTACTTGATTTTAAAAAATCTTCTCCTCTTAAACCAATGAAAGGACTGCTTTGAAACATTGCACACATCATCTTTAGGATGTCCTCTACCAAAATTGTCTAAATCATGACACCTGACTACCTACATAGCTACGTTGGATTAAAATAGAAAAAATGAAAAAAAGGGGGGGGGGGTCGAGAGAGTTTTCGACTGACAGTTAAAAAAGTATAACAGGTACAGAAAATTTGAAGTGAACCTCCCTTCTCCCTCTAACCATCAAAAGATCCTCCTTATAGGAGTTATTACACTTAAAAGGTCAAAATTAATGATTTTTGCAGAAGTGTTGGGCAATTCCTTATAGCAAAGAAAAGCTGGATAAAAAAGGGTTGTTTGGTTTCAGGTTCAGGTGAGCGATACAGGCTCCTGGGAGCCTCTAGTTGTGTTTAGACCATGATAGCGGTTGTTCTTTTTTTATACCCCCGCTCGACATAGTCGTGGGTATATAGTGGTCCTCATGTCCGTCCGTCCGTCCGTTGTCCGTCCACATTTGGTTTCCGGATGATAATTCAAAAAGTTTACATCTGATTTGAATGAAACTTTGGGATATTGTTATATATCAGGTTGGTAAGAAGCCTATTGATTTTGGGGGAAATCCGTCAAATTTCAAGGTCACAGTCCACGAAAAACGTTGGAAATTTTAACAAAAAAGTAGTTTCCGGACAATAACTCAAAAAGTTTACATCTGATTTGAATGAAACTTTGGGATATTGTCATATATCAGGTTGGTAAGAAGCCTATTGATTTTAGGGGAAATACGTCAAATTTCAAGGTCACAGTCCAAGAAAAACGTTAGAAATTTTTACAAAAAAGTTGTTTCCGGACAATAACTCAAAAAGTTTGCATTCCAGTTGAATGAAACTTTGGGATATTGTTATATATCAGGTTTGTAAAAAGCCTTTTGATTTTGGGGGAAATCGGTTAAATTTGAAGGTCACAGTCCACGAAAAACGTTAGAAATTTTTACAAAAAAGGTTGTTTCCGGACGATAACTCAAAAAGTTTGCATGTGATTTGAATGAAACTTTGGGATATTGTTATATATCAGGTTGGTAAGAAGCCTATTGATTTTGGGGGAAATCCGTCAAATTTCAAGGTCACAGTCCACGAAAAACGTTAGAAATTTTTACAAAAAAGTTGTTTCCGGACAATAACTCAAAAAGTTTGCATCCGATTTTAATGAAACTGTAAAATATTGTTATATATTTTGTTGGTAAGAAGCCTATTGATTTTGGTGGAAATCTATCAAATTTCAAGGTCACAGTCCACGAAAAAGGTTAGAAATTTTTACAAAATGCTGGGGTATTAGTGATCGCTAGATCGACTTTGTCTAGTTTTGTATTCAGATTGTTGATGTGGTTTATCATTTTCTGTTTTCAGATTGCTGGTATGGTTTGTCCATTTCTGTGTTTAGACCATCATAGCATGGTTGTACTTTATGTATTTATATTGGTAGAACAAGATTGTTCTTTTTTTTGTGTTAAAGTTTGTCTCAATTTTTCTAGATCTACCACCACCTACAGCAGAACCTGGCCATTGTAAGTCAGATGGATACATACACAAAGAAAAATGTTATTATCCATTTCTACATTATCCCGAGACTTGGACAGTTGCGAGAGACAAATGTAGCAAAATGGGTTTACAACTAGTTAGCATATCTGGTCTGGATGACACAGAATTCATTATGAACTTGTACCTTAAGTTGGCTAAAAGGAGGGATAAGTTATGGATAGGACTGAACAGGCTGGATAGATTTGCATACAGTAAGTAGCACAGATAATTTACTGCAGTTACAGTTCCCATTTTGACCTCATACCAGGACAAATAAGCACAAAGAAATTTAATGTGAAATATATTGATGAATTTATACTAAATATCGCCACAGAGAATCAAGTGATATTTTTAAAACATATTTAACATGAAATTTGCATTATGATGCATAATTTGTATAAATTTACACAAATCTCAATTTGTACATAACTCTATGTTGATTTTGCATGTATTTTATGTTTCTTTGATGAATTATAATGTTCTAACATTTTTTATATTTTTGTGGTAAGACCTGTTTGTTTGTTTGAATGGTGTTTTTTTCAGCAATTTTTCAGCAATATCATGAGTTACAGTTTTTATTGAGGGAGGAAGCCAGAACACACTGAGAAAATTCCAACCTTCTGTTGGAAAACTGGCAATCCTTGTCAATAAAGATTAGAGTTTAATATACCCTACCAGCAGTGAGACACAAACTTGCAACCTGTGTTTACAGTCAAGTAATCAATAGAAGACTCACTACCTTATATTATTAACCACTCGGCTATATTTTATAAGATTATAACATGAAGTATTATTCAAATAAAATACAAGTACATGCTTAACTCATCAGAAAGTCAAGTGAGTTGTTCACAGGATGACAGATAAGAGTTTCATGTGTACATGGGGCCCGATACCAGTGTTGTTCCTTCAACAATCTTTCTAATTCTATGTTTAACATGGTTTCTTAAAATCTTTTGACAAATCTATAGAGTTGTTTCTATGGATCCTTTAAGATATGTACAGATTCATGTCAAATGTTTGGTATATATTATTTTACTTGATTCTAGTTTGGACTTGGACAGATAATTCTCCAGCAACATTTCAGAACTGGGAACCTGGAGAACCTTCAGGTGAATGGAATAGAGGGTGGAATAGAGGATATGAGAATGAAAATTGTGTAGAAATGAAACCTTCTGGACAATGGAATAATCTCAATTGTCATAATTACAAGAGACCTTATTTCTGCATTGGTGACAAAG
The DNA here is from genome assembly GCA_944474755.1 of Limnoperna fortunei. Lineage (NCBI taxonomy): Eukaryota > Metazoa > Mollusca > Bivalvia > Mytilida > Modiolidae > Limnoperna > Limnoperna fortunei. The sequence continues at coordinate 68,857,928 of OX104112.1, forward strand.
GTAAGATAATTACAAGGTACCTTATTTCTACATTGGTGACACTTGTAAGATTAAGACATGGTACCTTATTTCTACATTGGTGACACATGTTAGATAAATACAAGGCACCTTATTTCTGCATTGGTAACACAGGTAAGATAATTACAAGGAATCCAATTTCTTCATTTGTGACACCTGTAAGATAAATACATGGTACCTTATTTCGACATTGGTGACACAGGTATTATAATTACAAGGTACCTTATTTCTACATTGGTGACACATGTAAGGTAAATTCTAGGTACCTTATTTCTACATTGGTGACACCTGTAAGATAAATACAAGGTACATGTAATATAGGATCTTACATTGGTACGAGTTGATTATCGGATTTCTTAAATCTCGATAGTTAAATTATGGAATTTTAAGTCGGAGCCTTGGCGAGGACTTAAAATTCCATAATTTAACCATCGAGATTGGAGAAATCCGATAATCCAAGAGTACTAATGTAAGATTCTGTTTCTCTAATTTTAAAAAGTAGTAAATTTGCAAAACGAAGTACAAATTCTCCCAACCCCAATTTTACGTTCATGACTTGAATACGTGGTAAATGGAAGGAGTTTTGTTTATGACGTCATGAGTTCTTATTGTGACATTATTATTTTTAACCAATTAACTGTTGAGAACAACAAATTCACTAGTGACGAGAAATATTTTTTCCACACCGGTCAAGCGGTTGAAATATTACGTCAAAATTAGAGAACCTTATAATATTATCTACATTGGTGACACAGGTATTATAAGGCACTACAAGGTACCTTATTTCTACATTGGTGACATATGTTATCAGAACCTTTCATTTAAATTCATTATTGGATGGTAAGCACAAAGTGCAAACCCACATTATAGTAAAGTGGTCTGGCAGCAGACAGATGGTTGATGAAAAATCAGCTACATGTACTAACAGCTTTCAACAAAGGTTCCTGAAACTTCACATAAAGATTGCTCACATATTGAAGTTGTGCACTTGCTTTTATGGAGTTGTTCAATAAAGGTTTTACAATTTTTCCAGTCATTTAACAGCATATTTTAGTATATTTATGCCCCAGCAACGATATGTTTGGTGGCATTAAGGTTTACTCATGTCTGTCTGTACGAATTTCCGTCAAGCTTTTCTCAGAAACCGTACATGAGAACAATTTGAAATTTGGCAGGATGGTTTAGTATCACAAGTTGTACGTCCTAAGCCATTTTCAGACCTGTCCGACAACTACTTCCTGTTTGGGATTTCATTTGTACGTATGTATGTACATCCATCCGTACGAATTTCTGTCAAGCTTTTCTCAGAAACCATATATGAGAACAATTTGAAATTTGGCAGGGTGGTTCAGTATCACAAGTTGTACGTCCTACGCGACTTTCATATACATGTTGGACAACTACTTCCTGTTTGGGACTTCATTTAGTGGTGCATCTGTGTCCAATGGACACATTCTTCAATTTTTTACAGAAGAGGTTATTTTTTTAATGAAGTCTCTTGCAGTTTGTGACACAGTTCCCTGAAATTCGACAGAAAGATTTCAAATGTGTTGAAGTTGTGTACCTGCTATTATGTTATTTAAGATATATATAAGAATCAGTACATGAAACAGTTGATGTATATTGAGCAATATAGTTTTCTTGAGTGATTTGTTTTAATATATTGTCTTAATGAGAAATTCTAGTATAACATTATGAGACCACAATGACTGTTAACAATTTGTATTACTAAGGAGGCATTCTAATATGATGTTATAATACCTCAATGACTTTTAACAATGTGTATTACTGATTTTACTAAGAAGGCATTCTAATATGATGTTATGAGACCACAATTACTGTAACAAGTGTGTATTACTGAGGAGGCATTCTAATATGACATTATGAGACCACAAAGACCGTAAAAAAATGTGTATTACTTAGGAGACATTCTAATTTGACATTATGAGACCACAATGACTGTAAACAATGTGTATTACTAAAGAGGCATTCTAATATGATGTTATAATACCACAATGACTGTTATCAATGTGTATTACTGAGATTACTAAGGAGGCATTCTAATATGATGCTATGAGACCACAATGACTGTTAACAAATGTTGATTACTAAGGAAGCATTCTAATATCACGTTATGAGACCACAATTACTGTAAACAAATGTTTATTACTAAGGAAGCATTCTAATATCACGTTATGAGACCACAAAGACCGTAAAAAAATGTGTATTACTTAGGAGACATTCTAATTTGACATTATGAGACCACAATGACTGTAAACAATATGTATTACTAAAGAGGCATTCTAATATGACGTTATGAGACCACAATGACAGTTAACAAATGTGTATTTCTAAAGAGACATTCTAATATGAAGCTATGAGACCACAATGACTGTAAACAAATGTGTATTACTAAGGAGACATTCTAATTTGACATTTTGAGACCACAATGACTGTAAACAAATGTGTATTTCTAAAGAGACATTCTAATATGACATTATAACACAATGACTGTAAATGAGCACAAGACAAGCTTTGTTACCAATTATTGACACTAGAAAACATATTAATCAACTGTAGTAAGCATACTTGTCACACTCCAGACTAGTTTATCATTATTATACCACAGTGCCACTCTTGGTATTAAAAGACAACATTAATGGCCTGTCTGTGGTTAACAAAGAGACTCTGTAAATTGTTTCTTATGTGTTGAGTATTTATTTTTTTAAATAATTTTGTTTTTAAAATAATCTTACATTTAGCTACTGAAGAAATATTGACCACAGAACCTACAGTCACAGCAACTATACAAGTAGAAACAATGGAACAGTCAATGCCAAAAAGTAAGAAACCAACACCTGAGGCTAACAAAGATATAACTGGTAAGTTACCAATGACAATATTTGTACAACAGACTGACAAATTTGGTGTTAGATATATAACATTATATGTATTTGTTTTCTTCTAGAAATAACTTTTATTATTGGAAAGGGGGGGGGGGGGGGGGTTGGTATTTTTAAATAGATAAAAATATTGAAATAACAATGTAAATAGAAAATTTGCATAGAAAAATCTGTAATTAGCAACAAATTTTAAGTATATGTTGAGATTATGTAATGTCATTATTAATTTCCTTTATAGACTCAAGAACCTATACAAGCGTTACAACAATACAGATTGTTGGAATCATCATAGGAATCATGGGATGTATTGTCATAGTGGCGGCCATTTTGTTTGTGATTAGATTCGTCAGACAGAAGGGAAACTTCAATACAAACAGTCATAGTTTTTTTAATGCTTTGTATGTAAAGACAACAGAAACTATAAATGAAGATGATCCAAACTGTTAAAATATGTGTAACATAGTGAGTGGAAAACCTGAGTGTAACAAAAAAGAGATTAAATAAAGTACATTTGTAACAAGCTGTTTGCAGATATGATATGTTAAACTCTAGTATTTGTTAGAAAGGTCATTCAAGGTGCATATGTGAACATCTTTATGTATAATATGCTTTTATATCATTTTAACTATTTGAGATTGTGGTGTGCACTACAAAAAGCAACTCAATAACAAAATCAATATAAAGTCTATATTTAGTCTATATAGATATATAATGTCTTTTATTTATCTATAAATGCAATCAGACTTGTGTTTTTTCTGTCATGATTAATTGTTGTAATAAGATGCATGATTTTTAAAAAGACTAGTTCTTCATGGTATACATTTTGAATTCTAAGCAAAATTGGGATAAAGGTGTATTAATCTATTAAACTTGTGAAGTTTATGTAAAAAATTATTTTTTAAATGTACTTATAAATTTATTAATAGCATGGATATTATTGTTGTAAGGTTCAAACAACTCACATAATCGTATAAAGTAAAGAACAAGTTAGTCCCATGTCACTAGATGCATTTTTGCGTTTGTTCAATATTTTTGTTAAACTAAAATTAAGGTCAGGTTCTTGTATTTGAAACAATGTCTTTGTTCTTACTGTACAGAAGCTTATTGTTTTCTTTTTTTTTCATGTAATTTGAATGTTGCTATATGGATGTGCTTTTTTTGTTCTGAATTTTTTATATTTCAAATAAAAATATGTTAAAAATTACTCAAAAATTTACTTGAAGCCACTGGGCCAGTGTGAACCAAACTTACCATTTATAACTCTGGAAGTTCTTCTGCCAAAATTTTATGTAATAGTCTTGCTTTTCATCACATATGGTTTAGGTGATTATAGACAGGACCTGAAGAGAGCCTATGGTTATAGAAACTTGATTTTGTTGATTGATTGGTGTTTAACATCCAGCAAGCAACATTTCAGCTATATACAGAAGGTAACTTTATTTGGCTAAAAAGATACGTAGTACAGGATGGCGGTTTTATGTAGGTGCTTTTCAACTGATTTTGTATGTTTACTTACCCCTTTCCCCTTTCAAAACAATTAAAAAATAATGATGTTGATAAGGAATTGTGTTTACAATATTTCTCTAATTTTGACGTAATATTTCAACCGCTTGACCGGTGTAAAAAAAATATTTCTCGTCACTAGTGAATTTTTTGTTCTCAGCAGTTGATTGGTTAAAAATAATAACGTCACAATAAGAACTCATGACGTCATAAACAAAACACCTTCCATTTACCGCGTATTCAAGTCATGAACGTAAAATTGTGGTTGGGAGAATTTGTACTTTGTTTCGCAAATTTACTACTTTTAAAAATTAGAGAAACAGAATCTTACAGAAGTACTCTTGGATTATCGGATTTCTCCAATCTTGATAGTTAAATTATGGAATATTGAGTCCTCGTCAAGGCTCGGACTTAAAATTCCATAATTTAACTATCGAAATTGGAGAAATCCGATAATCCACTCGTACCAATGTAAGATCCTATATTTACAATATTGCTTTTCTTATAAGTGTTGCATACAATTCTTCATACATGTATACAGGTATAACCATGACTGTCATATGTTAATCAATGCCAGTGCAAAATTTAACGAGTGATATATACGATGTTTTAAAGATTTTCATTAAAGAAATTCAGAATTCCCAATTAAGATGCTGAATGTTGTAGTTATTCTATAGGACACCATTAGCTATATGTGTAGTGATCCAACTGTTTGTTTAAAACAAACCAAGATATAAATAGAGCCTACAGAAAGCCACAACAAGACAAACACTGATGCTAAGAAAGCCAAGAGAGCTAGCTGTGGCTTTTACAATGATTTAGTTTTGTTCCAAGCAGAAAATAATGGCAAAAGATGCTGGAGGACAGTTATGTTTCATACAAAACATGTCAGAACAATCAAATAATAAAAGCAGTAAATTGTCAAATAGCGGTGATTTGCAGTAGACCAGTAATGTTGAATAGAAAAAATATTTGTGGTCAGAATGACCAGTGAATGACACACAATAAAAGTACAGAAAACAACAAGGTAAGATTGTTAACCGTCCAACTTATCTGAAAGTGTAAAATTATCTTGACTGCAAATGGTTAGACTGGAATCCTCTCATCTGCCAAGGGTAAAGAGGAAAGGATTGGATAGTAACTAAGATGTTGCAAAATATACAGACGAGTCATTGTTTATTAATTGAAATTTCTGACAGTACTAATTCCAAATTGTTTTGACACTCAGGAACTTAAACAAATCTGCTAACAAACTCTTAGCATATATTGTTAAAATTTACCTCAGATGATCAGGTTTAACTACTGCTGTTAACCTAAACTTTAACAGACATGGACAACGTTACTAATGTTTGTATCGTTTAACTGGTTTTAATTTGTAAACGAGAGAAATTAAAACCCTACGATGTTCCATTTTGTTTTAACAATAGTGACAACCTTAAAGTTACTGGGTAGCGCGAACCCATTGCTGCTAATGGCGGTCATAGTTAATAGACCGATTTGTGACGTTTCATTTGTAGTTTCGATGGTCAGTTTGTTTGGTAATACGCATGTTCAGAACTACATGTTATCTAAATGCAGACCAAAAAAGAAACCTTTATTTTAATATTGGTTCTTACAGGCTTGTGTTCAAGATGAAGAGAATTTAACCATACAAGTAAATATAATAAAGGCCATTTTGTTCTTCGAGAACATGAAATCGCTTAGGACGATTACTGTCATATTCACGGACATTCAAATAAGACGTCTTGCATGTTTTCAATGCATAATAATGTGGTCATCTGCTTTAGTTATCAGATACAACTCTGTACAGGAACAATTACTGCTAATATTTAGTTCCATAAGTTCATGTGGGTTTCGAAAACAGTTGACTTTTGTCTGATATTTTTTTAGTATTAGAGGATACCTTGATAGGATGGAATAATAGCGGCATTAACCAAAACTACAGCGCACCCCGCACTGCTGTTCATTGTCTTGCCTCTTATAAAACAATTTGCTCCAAAGACGATTTTCGGGGGTGGGGGTCTCTGTTTGCTGTTAAGGGCTTTCTTTACCATTGTTTTCTTATTGCAAAGTTGTTTATAGGCTTGAGGTAAATTAGGCATAACTGATTGGAATATCTATTATTATTTAGGTATTCCAGAATTTATTTAAGCGACAAATCTTTGAGTTTTTCTTCCAATAGATTAAAGCCTCTGATAGTGGACTGTTAATCCCCAAGGGTATCACCAACCAGTGTTCACACTTCAGTTTTGACATGATATCAAAGATGTGTTTACAAACAAAGTCAATGTGTAATTTTTCATATTTTGCTAAATTTTGTTGAATTTTGATGATAAAAACTCTACAATGTCTCAATTATATTGACCTTCCAATATTTCTGGTTTTTGAGTGTCAATGATGCTGTTGATTAGACAAAAAACGCTCTGTTATACTACATTGTTAAATCTTGGAATGTTTGATGACATTTTTTGTTTCAAAAATTATATATTTTTGGAGGAACATCAATTGATAATTGTCATGGTGATTTCATTGATTGAAATTCAAAAGTCACTGGTGACCAATTCAAGTTTTGAAGACGCCGAAAGGAAGGCAAATTTAATTGTCAGTTAAAAAGAGCTTTAATCAAATCCATATAAAATGAAAGTTTTGGGATGGACAAAACTTTTAGTCATGAATTACCTTTACGCAAAATTACAAGTTATTCACAAACAATGGTAAGTGCTTGATAAAACCATAAAATTATTAAAAGTTCACAGGTACATTTGTCAGCCAGGTAGCACAAAATGGTTAAAGGTTCATTGGTACCTTTGTCAGTCTGCCACCACAGAAAATAAGACAAATGTCATTTGCACATTATTAGTAATGCGCATGCAATATCATCATGCAATCTTTCCAGCAGACAAAATGCAGGTTTTCTGTATTCTTCAAAAGAACTAAGTAAAGTCTATTTCTTTAGAAATGCCTGTACCAAGTCAGGACCATTGCTGTATAGTTACTATTTTTTCGGTTCTTGGTTCTGGAGTTTGCCGGCCTTTTAGACTTTGATTTGTAGACAGTTTCATCTGGTTCGGTATTTTGTAATTACCTTCTTTTTATGCCCCCGCGACGACATGTCGGGGGCATTAAGTTTTACTCATGTCCGCCCGTCTTTCCGTCCGTCCGTACGAATTTCCGTCAAGCTTTTCTCAGAAACCGTACATGAGAACAATTTGAAATTTGGCAGGGTGGTTCTGTATCACAAGTTGTACGTCCTAAGCGACTTTCAGACTTTTCGGACAACTACTTCTTGTTTGGGACTTCATTTATCGGGGGCATCTATGTCCCATGGACACATTCTTTATAGTTTTTATAAAAGGTTTAATAGTGTAAGATTTCAACTGATTACTTAAATAATGTCCATACAATAATCTTTTTTTATTTTTCAGTATATGACAATTACACTAAAATGTGTAACTAAGGTACACAAGGTCATTAATTACAATTGTTAACATTTCAGTGTTATTCTAAAAATGTTGCACCATGTCTAGCATAGACTCGAAAAAAAATTCGGTTGAAACTTGTCAATGTTTGCACAGTGTATGGCTATTTTTATTTATAACAAAAAATTACACTACATTAAGTAAAAATGTTTTTTATCAGTAAAACTGCATGCATCCCTTTTTGCTGACGAGTCTTGATTAACGCAGTAAATTATCTTTACCTTGGTATCTTTGATGACATTTTATCTAAAATAAAATTGTGCTGCAAGAGGCTTAATTATAGCAAATATCATTTCTGTTTCATTATATTTTAGCAAATTGCATGATTGTATAAATAAAACAATTCTAGCTGCAATATCTACAAAACAAATTGACATATACTATGACATTCAGACTAATGTCACAAATAGATTACATAAAAAACAAACAAAAAATCAGCCATACACCACAACAGCTACAGTGTCATAACAATATACTAGTAATATAGATTTGTGGTGTTTTGTATGTGTGTAATAATGTAGCCAAGACTATTAATAGTAAACAAATAAAATTTCGATCCCAACCTGAGAATATTTAAACCTGGAGAAAATCTACACATATGCGTATATATGTATACCATCAAGTTTCGTTGTCGGTAACTATCAGTACATATAAAGCGAATTGACCGAATAACATGTCCGTAATTGCTATATTGCATAGAAAAACACATCTGAAATTGTAATTTTAACTCACAGACTAATTTTTCTTTTTGGCTGCTCCTCTGCGTTCGGGCCATATTCTTAACACGTTTGTACGAAGTCATTACAGAACTTTACGTTATTAGACATGAAGCAGACAAATACAAGGAACTCTTTTTCAGTAAAATTATTTATTAATTTTCCATATTCATATGTAACGATAGAAGAATGTTTACTAGAACTAAATATCTAAATATGGATAATTGATAAACATTAAATCTCAAATACCCAAGAATAAAAATTAACCTGACTATGGTTTTTTTTTGTTTTTGTTTGGTTTTTTTTTTTTTTTTTTTTTTTTGCATTTGCCCAAAATTGAAAATATTATTGTGACCATTCTCAGTTTCTTTGACGAAGATGCGTCCATCATATGTCTAATGAATGGTTTTCTGCCCGTTGATTATTTCGTATCAGCTTGCCTGTTGGTTACACACTACCTATACAGAGCATACAGAGCGAGGTAATAATTTGACCAAATCAGTCCTCCCCTACACTTAAATATTTGTTTGTGTAGACGATTTTCATGTGTGGTATAAGAAAAATCTAACAATGACTTGCGACTTCTGGTCCATTTTACAATTACATGTGACTTTCGTTATCATTAACTGTTAATGTGTAGTGGAGTTAAAATAAAGGCTTTTCATTATTTCTAGGAATAGTTGGCTATAATTTGTTCTACAGGATTTTGGAATGTTTAGAAACACATTACTATTACATGTACATAATTTGGTACCAGTCTTGTTGAAGAAAATGTAAACATTATTCTGGTTCCATATTGCGGTGCTGACCTAACATGTAAAATTTTTACGATTTACTAACGTCTACCAGGCAAATACGATTATATCGTTATTGCTTTTTAACTGCATATTAAGCCATAGGTTTTCGCTTGTCCGCCCTAGTCAGTACATGCTACTTTTAATTTATCTTATATTTTTTTGTAATTTGAATATATTTTTCTCTTTGCGATTAAAGGGTACTATTACTGTTAAAAGAAATGAAGGTAATAACAAAATACCATACTCAAAAGTCATGGTAATTGACCGAATAACATGTCCGTAATTGCTATATTGCATAGAAAAACACATCTGAAATTGTAATTTTAACTCACAGACTAATTTTTCTTTTTGGTTGCTCCTCTGCGTTCGGGCCATATTCTTAACACGTTTGTACGAAGTCATTACAGAACTTTAGGTTATTAGACAGGAAGAAGACAAATACAAGGAACTCTTTTTCAGTAAAATTATTTATTAATTTTCCATATTCATATGTAACGATAGAAGAATGTTTACTAGAACTAAATATCTAAATATGGATAATTGATAAACATTAAATCTTAAATACCCACGAATAAAAATTAACCTGACTATGGTTTTTTTGTGTTTTTTTTTTTTTTTTTTTTTTTTTTGCATTTGCTCAAAATTGAAAATATTATTGTGACCATTCTCAGTTTCTTTGACGAAGATGCGTCCATCATATGTCTAATGAATTGTTTCTGCCCGTTGATTATTTCGTATCAGCTTGCCTGTTGGTTACACACTACCTATACAGAGCATACAGAGCGAGGTAATAATTTGGCCAAATCAGTCCTCCCCTACACTTAAATATTTGTTTGTGTAGACGATTTTCATGTGTGGTATAAGAAAAATCTAACAATGACTTGCGACTTCTGGTCCCTTTTACATTTACATGTGACTTTCGTTATCATTAACTGTTATGTAGTGGAGTTAAAATAAAGGCTTTTCATTATTTCTAGGAATAGTTGGCTATAATTTGTTCTACAGGATTTTGGAATGTTTAGAAACACATTACTATTACATGTACATAATTTGGTACCAGTCTTGTTGAAGACAATGTAAACATTATTCTGGTTCCATATTGCGGTGCTGACCTAACATGTAAAATTTTTACGATTTACTAACGTCTATCAGGCAAATACGATTATATTGTATTTTGCTTAGCTTTATTGCTTTTTAACTGCATAAGCCATAGGTTTTCGCTTGTCTGTCCTAGTCAGTACATGCTACTTTTAATTTATCTTATAGTTTTTTGTAATTTGAATATATTTTTCTCTTTGCGATTAAAAGGTACTATTACTGTTAAAAGAAATGAAGGTAATAACAAAATACCATACTCAAAAGTCAGAGTTTCTAAGTACTAGAGGATACTAGTGAGAATGACAAAATAACGGACACCGAGAAAACTGTCAAAAAGACAAACCGGCAAAATCGATAACTAATACTAATAACCAAAAATATAATAACTACAGCAATGCTCCTGATTTGGTACAGACATTTCAAAAGAAATGGTGGGTTAAATAAGGGTTTATGGCAGGGAACACCTCCCGCTTCCATTACTGTAATATGTGAGTTGGTTAGGTGATTACAATTGATGGGTATTATATACCACTGACAGTAATAGGTGTATCCAAAAATCGTCGTAGTATATTCGGCTGTACATTGAATTCAAAAACGGGGAAAACTATCTGCAACCAAGATTTACAATTGTTTTCGTGTTTAATAAATATTTTGTTATGAAACGTCTTAATTGTGACTTAGTCATTTGCCCAAAACACAGCAACTCTATCTTAAATGATCGAACCTGGTACAAAGTACTGCCCCTATTCGCCGAGTACAATACTTCATTAAAGGAAAATATTATAGTGCTGAAACAGGGAGATTTTTTATTGTAAAAAAGGAAAGCATCTACATGTCAATAATTATGCCTCACCATATCCATACCAACAATAGTATAGTGTCACTTGAACCTATATATTCATTTCTTAACAAATATTATTCCTCACAGGCTAGACATCTGCCTTGTCATTCGCTTAACAAGGTATATCTTTTTATAGCGAATTTTGGTGAGTGGTCTTGGTGCTTCAGATAGTGTACTCGAGTCGTCACAGTGTCTCAATAGAATGTAATACATATTCGAAATTGAGCCATTACGTCTTCGAACATTAGCGAAACTAAGGAAACTAAGTCCGTTCACAAATGGACTGCAACCTGCAGTAAACTTTATCTGTATACTACGCAAATATTTTACAAAACACAATTATACTAAGGCAATACCAAAATTGTCACGACATTATGCAAATGATACATATTTAATAAGTAAGTGTGAACTTCTTAGGGAACTATGATGACTGCTGAATTTCTATTTGCACAAACCTCACATTACTGTAGAAGCAGCTTAAGTTATCTCTAGTTAATTTTCAAACAATATAATTTAGGCTGCATGGTTTTAAATAACTTACTGAGCGTGTATGTAGACAACAACGACTAGTCAACTATTTCGTTTCTTTGTCACAGATATCACACGGTCAGCACTGATTTTGCATGTTTTAATTATATTACTATATTATTTAAAAGTTAAAATTATAAATTCCCTAAATTATTGTATCAACAAAAAAAGTGATGTGTACCAATTTACAGTTATTGTAAATCATTATATACATGCCTGTTTGGTTTATTATGTATGTTGTTCTTCAGTGCTTTGATCTATTTTACATGTTATTCATCATTTCTAATTGTGTTATAATGATCTTATATAATTCCGATTTGGACTTTATTATCGCCACCCGATAGTATTTTACCACACCGATTAAACGACTTACATCATTTTGGCGAAAAGTAGTATGACACGTTCGAAAAGATAAAGGCGTATGTACGTTTTTCCATTTTTTATGTTTAAAATTTAATACAGGGAAAAATATATTTAAGGACGATTAAGTATAGGAATGAGAATCGATATATTCAATTTTTTTAATCTCTTGTTTTTATTTTTGTCCCCATGTAATCTAATGAAATAGGCGGAAAAATGCAGAAGTCGAACATTAAAATGATAAAATCTCCTTTTATGATTTTTTTCAAATCTGCCTTTTTAGTATACAGAATATCCATTTAGCTGTTGTTTTGTGCCAAAAATATATCTTTAACCTACTGCATTAACAATATTACATGTAATTTGAATTTAATTGCTTTGTTTGTTTAACACAACTTTCAGCAATTTTTCAGCTATATCATGGCGTCCAGTTTTCATTGGGGAGGAAGCCGGAGTACCCGGAGAGAACCCCGACCTTCGGTAGGAAAACTAGCAATCCTTGTCAATTAAGATTGGAGTCGAGTACACCTGCCCGCGGTGAGACTCGAACCCACAACTTCAGTTATGACAGACCACGTGATCAATAGTAGACGAACTACCTTAACCACTCGGCCACCGAGGCCCCTCACTGACGGAATGAAATCACTCTTACATTTACTGTACAATAAAGTTATCTAAATTCGCAATTGTTAGTTATGACTGTAAAGAGGTATAAGCTAACAGGCATTTATTTTACTTTACATCAACATAATATACAATGCTTCTTTGAACAGTTAAAATTACGAAGAAAAGTGTTGTATTGTTAATACGGTAATATAGAAAAAATCAGTTACAATTTATGAAATCACGCTGCCCATGGTAAAGGAGTAGGTGTAGTGACGTATTGATTGCTGTTAGAGCTATTTCTGCCTACCACAAAATGAATGTACTACCATTTCAGAAACTTTTATATCTATTATCCAGATATTTTTTATATAATAATATTAGGCAATCAAATATACAAACGTGTGAACATTAGGCGAGTAAGGCCACACTCACGACCCGAGGGGTGACGAATTTTGTAACTTTGCCTTCAGCAACATAAACTATTCTGTTTATTGCATCGAAGAATCATAAATACATTGATACATTTGTGTATGTACTTTTTTCTGTTTTTTTTTCTTTTCTTTTTATTTATTTATTTTTTTATAAAAGTTATGTTTTTTCTTCATCTAGTATTTTTCTTTGTTGATTTTATCTAGCCATTCTAGTGAAAAAAGAAAAAGGAATGGAAATAACTTTTAAATACTAATGGTCGATTTTCACATTTGTACTGTTCGCTATCAGTCCACATAAGAAAATCAGACCGCTGCTTTTATATCTTGTATTTCCTTATGTCAGCTGATCGGTTGTAAACCAATCAAATGTACTAATTTAATACTGATATGCAATAACATATATATATATATATATGTATATATATATATATACAGTACCTATATAATATATATATATACGTCTACAAATTAAGCCCAACACTTTTTAAATTAGATTTTTAACACTGTCAAATTTTTGCCAACCCTCAGCGGGATTCGAACTCACACCGTTGTGACACTGTGGCACCAATTCGCCTGAACTATGTCCAGCGGTCTAGACCCCTCGGCCAAATCCGCTATATAAAAATATAGCTTCATTAACCGGGGTGAATCGTAGACATAGACATAGTACATGTGTACTAGCGTGTGACGATGGAATTTTCGTAACCAATACGTATTAATTTGACAGTAATCTAATTCAGAATTTTTGTATATATTATATAGGATGACAAAGTTACTTGTCATACAGTCACAGTAAGTAATTTATATACAAACGTCTAAGTATTGTGACAACCATATAATATATCTATCCAGCGGATTTCTGAAACATCAGAAATACAGGGTTAATATATAGCGGATTTGGCCGAGGGGTCTAGACCGCTGGACATAGTGCAGGCGAATTGGTGCCACGGTGTCACAACGGTGTGAGTTCGAATCCCGCTGAGGGTAAGCAAAAATTTGACAGTGTTAAAAATCTAATTCAAAAAGTGTTGGGCTTAATTTGTAGACGTATATATAAATATTTGATATTAACCCTGTATTTCTGATGTTTCAGAAATCCGCTGGATAGATATATTATATGGTTGTCACAATACTTAGACGTTTGTATATATATATATATATATCTATATTATATAGGTACTGTATATTTGTCAAAGGTATATATACAAAGTCAGCATAAATCCGTGCATGTGTTTTATTATAGTACTACGTTTTTAAATCATAAATTTACCTAAATATAGCAGAAACCAAAAATTCACAATGATATATCATTTTAATTTACATCAAAAAAATTAGCAATCTTTGAGCAGGCAAAACAAGGAAGGAAATAGCTTAATCGGTATTAACGTAAAATAATAAAACAGAAACATTAATGTAATTAGGCAATTCCTACGCCAGGTGCTGAAGTAGTGCTTGCGTATTGATTGCTGCCAGAGCCTGAGCTAGATCCGTAACTGTGAGAGCTTGAACTAGATCCGTTACTTGACCCATGATGATATCCAGAGTGTGACCCGGAACTAGACCCATAATTGTGGGATCCAGAATGTGATCCGTAACTTGACCCATGATGAGATCCAGAGTGTGATCCGGAACTAGATCCATAACTGTGAGATCCAGAATGTGATCCGTAACTTGACCCATGATGAGATCCAGAGTGTGATCCGGAACTAGATCCATAACTGTGAGATCCAGAATGTGATCCGTAACTTGACCCATGATGAGATCCAGAGTGTGATCCGGAACTAGATCCATAACTGTGAGATCCAGAATGTGATCCGGAACTTGATCCATAGCCGTTAGATTCGGAACTGTCATAATCGGAACTGGATGCATAACCATTAGAGTGAGAACTTGACCCATACCTTGCCCTATTATCGTTGTAGTCAGAATTCGATCCATAGCTGTTAGAGTCAGAATATGATCCATATGAATTGCTGTCAGATTCAAAACCTGATCCATATCCATATTCACCATAAGCATTTTTCTTGTTGAAGTTCATTGGAATCGATATGTCTATATTTTGTTTACCTATAACATTAATTGTACCATTGATATCAATAAAGTTTTAATTAATTGTATTTTTCATATTTCAATAGTAAAAAGCTAAATAAAAGAAAATATACATACAAACTGATGTTAATTTTAGGTTTTACTAGATGAATTTACAAAACAAGCGAGTTGATGACAGTTGATAAGTAGAGCAATTATTACTGCAAGAAAGGAAAAGGAGATGTTATAACACATGGACAATTAACCTTCCTTACTGTCCAGAAAAATTTAATTTAATTTATTGGCCAGTTTGTTCTGAAAGTTAACGTCAGGTTATTAGATTTGCATACATGCATATTAATATATTATATAGCGCAAACCCCGAGTAATGGATAGTTATCCATATACACGTCTTACATATAGGTATGATTACGATATGTGTGAATAGAAGTTTATACCTTGCTCTCTTGAACTGCTATCTGAGTTCTTTCCGTATCCATGTCCATGACCCCCATATCCACCGTATTTGCTTCGTCTGTCGTGTCCGCGATGACCAACATATCCACTATAGCCATTTCCGTGACCAGCATGTCCATAACCATGTCGTCCTAAATACAATATGAATACTTCACTGGATTTGTTAACGTTATAGTTTTCTAAAATGATAGTTGCGAGCATTTGGGATTTGGTCAAAGTTTAGTTTTATTCAATACTGATCACTGGACGTGTGCAAAGAGTAACTAAAAATCATCTGGTTAAATTTCAAAATATATAGCTAATGTCTCTCTAAACAACATGTAACCTCGTTACGTGAAATGTAAATAAACTTTACAAATAAACACAAAAATTCCGCGATAAATACTCTTCCGAAGGCATCAAATCACATCGGAAATCACCACAAAATGGCAAAAAAACGTGTAAAACGGATCTCAGCATAATGTCAAGGACAAGCAAAGCACTTACCGCTGTGGTCATTTTTACCATGACGACTGTGGTGTCCAAATGTTCCTGCAAATGACTCATCAATAAACAGGAAACAGACCTAAAACATGTCTTAATTGGTAAATTACAGACAAGGCCAGCCATATTGTCGTCGTTCAATGAAAATTATTTCTGTTTCATATATGTGAGCGTTATGTATTCTTTACATTCATTACTATATTATCAATGTCTAAATTTAAGATTTATTTCGATACTGCGATGACTCTTAACATTATACACTTATTAATTACGACTAATATATATTTTACCTGAAAGAGTAGTTGTAAGCAACTACAGGAACATATAACAGAGAATAGTATCTTGACGTTATTGAGTCGTGTTGGAAAAAGGTTCAAATTAAATTTTATAAAATAATAAAAGCAATTTATTATTGCTGTCAAATTTCTCAATTTCAGTAATTGACAAAATAATATATATATAACAGTACTACTTACGAGTATTGATATACACACAATTATCCCTTTCATGTTTACGTCTTATATGGAAACGAATACTGGAAAAAAGAGAAATAAAAAATATACCAGCAAAAATGTACGGTTTTAAGCATCAATAGATAGTTGTCATACCTGCTGTTCTCGTTAGCCGTCCACAATCCTACCTTTATAAAATACACTAGACACAAACACTAGTCTGCTTTATTCCAATCTTGATATTACGAAATCAAAGATCTGAGTTATTGAGAAATACAAGTGTTGCATAATAAAGACATATGTGTCTCTTATAACAATACGATTCTTCCAGTATTTTACTGGCTTTCTTATAACCGTGCGATGTAAACGTAAAAATCACTTAACACCTTAAGACCTTCATTTATTGTTTAAGAATCCATAACTCATATCAGAATTACGTTAATTAGTCTTACGGAGCAACGCAAATGTAACTGTTACCTTAAATAAAACAATAACAATGGCATTGTTACCAAAGAATTAAATTTTCTAAAAAAAAACAATTCCAATACTAAGTACCTTTTGACAATTGATTTTACAATACACAAACATTTGTCTCGGACACCCAAATAAATCTTTACGCGAACAAAACTGTATATCCGTTTCTTGACATTATAACAAAACTAATGAAAATTTCCTTGCACATAATTTGTGAGTCGCTATAGTGTTTTCTAATCTATTTTTTGTACAATCTTTAAACAAATTTGAAATGTCCAAATAACCACTATGTTTTAATCTGCATTATGATAACTTATATTAAAACAAACTAACTAACGTTAGAAGAAACCGCCTTAAACACCTTAAATAATGTGAGTTTTGTATCCCAAAGCAGACAAATTTACTTGCAAAAATACAATGAAAAATGTTGTGCAGCTACCGCATTTATCATGGTTTAATTTTATAACTGATGGAGCAAATATGTACAAAGAGCATCATAATATATTAACACGTTACATTATAATCTTACCTTAAGTTAAGATCAGGTCTGCAGACGAGCTACTTGCGGAATCCAGCATTAAGTACACTCTGTATTTATACAGCCTAATGGAAAAACCTGCTTTGCAGCTGCGATAGTTTTTAATGTATTACATGTATGTGATAGTTTTAAAAAATATTTTTTGCTTTATTTTTTAAAGTAAACATAGTACATGATATTTATGTACTTAATTTTTTTATTATAGATAAATTTTTGAGATAGATATTTGTAGTGTATTTTTTTCCCTGTTAATAAATTACGTAACCATAAAAAGTCAGGCAAACAAGTTGCTTTTACGTATAATCAAAAATAACTTATACTCAAATTCACGCAGTATTTAAAGACAATCGACTTGCAAATAATTACTTTACCATAATCTGAAAGTACTTGCAACACTATATTCTGTACTTAAATGACAAGCAACATTAATAGTTCAAATGCTTTCGATTCTTTTGAGAACTCTGAACTTTCCAGAAAAACCATATTATTCTAGCAACCAATTTTCTTTATTCAGAAATCTAATAACTAATTTTAAAAGATACTCAAATTATGTCCGAAACACAAGCCTAACATCTACATACTGCAGCCATCTAAACCTACCATAACAGTTATTATCAGTGCAGAAGTCTTTCTAAAGTGCCATGCCAGTAATCATAAAAGCAGAAGTCATCCTAACCATCTTTATTTACCATACAAGTTATCATGAGAGCAGAAGTCATCCTAAACTAATTCACAAGTTATCATAAGAGCAGAAGTCATTCTAAACTACCATACCAGTTATCCTAACCGTCTTAATTTACCATACAAGTTATCATAAAAGCAGAAGTCATCTTAAACTACCATAGAAGTTATCTTAAGAGCAGCTGTCATCCCAAACTAACTCACAAGTTATCATAAAACCAGAAGTCATCCTAACCTACCATACAAGTTATAATAAAAGCAGAAGTCATCCTAAACTAACATACAATTTATCATAAGAGCAGAAATCATCTTAACCATCCTAATTTACCATACAAGTTATCAAAAGAGCAGAAGTCGTCCTAAACTACCATACAATTTATAATAAGACATCCTTATTTCTAATTTACCATACACGTTATCATAAAAACAGCATACAATAGAGACGGCGAAATGATAATTTTTGGCACAGGAAGTGGGATGATGAGGGTGTCATACATTACTCCGAGAAAAAATAATGTTCCTCCCCAGTAACCTTAAAATTTCTTACTACAAATCAAGGTAATAAAAAATACCGAACCCCAAGGAAATTGTCAAAAAAGATAATCCACAAATAAAAGTTTAGAAAATGCCAAACTTATTAACCAACAAGCAAAATATTGCAACTGCAGCAATGGTTCTGACTTGGTACAAGCTACTCAAAAGAAATATAATTGGTTGGTCAAACCAAATTTTATGGTAAGCCACACCTCCCGTATTCATAACAGTTTTATGCGGGTTGGTTTGTTGATGAAATTGATGGGTATCAAACAGGTTTATCCAATACTCATCGCAGCACATTCCATGTGTACTGTTTTTAAAAATTGGGAAAACCATCTGCAATTATATTTTCAAACTAGTCGTATTTTCTTTTAAACTTTGTTTATAAGTATATCCCGTAGAAATTGGTCACGTTTGCAAATTCAGTTTACTAGCTACAAGCTCTTGCATACCTGATGAGAAATATAGACACCGTATGCAATAGAATCTGGAATATTGCTGCGTAAATGAGGAAAATTTAAATGTTAAATCTTCTCGGTTGTAGTAATTTTTTGTGCTAAGATGACGTTGTTGTCATATTCCAGTTCTGAATTATATATTAACGTAAACCACTCAGCAAACTGAAGTGTTAATTGAAGGGACATCGCAATATATCTATATATGAAATTAAATGACATAGCTTCTACTATCTTCTTGTCTTTCACAAGACGTTGAATAAATTCCGTCTCATATGAATACTAGAACAAATTGGCAAGAATTGTTCATGCCTGCTGAAAAAAGCATTCTACAAAAGTTACAAATATGTTGTCGATCAGAAATCTAGCATGCTATAAACCTGTTCCTCGTTGTAGCATATTTGCCTTTTTAGTTCTTAAGTAGAAAAAAGTATTTCTAGGACTATGTAAAAGCAATTGCTTTATTTATGATATCTTTAAGACGGAGTTTTTGTTACTTTGTGAGCAAGGTGATATAAAGAGTTGATAAATCAGAGGCTTTAACAAATAGAATTATAGATACCGATCTTGATTTTAAATGGTGTAAAAGCTCTTTGTAATTTTTAAGAATCAAAATTTAAATTAATATTACTTTGCGAATACACAGTTTTACAGTATTTTTGCTATCCTTCTTTCACTGCAGGAAATATGTTAGTCAACCGTTTTGACAACTCATTGGTAGAGCACGTAGATGAGCCAAAGATATTGTTTCGACACCGCTCATGCTGCGTACAAAGAAACGCATTATTAAAGTTTTTGTCGAGATAAATTTTGCCAAAACACTGCTAGTACTACTTTTCATATCCCCGATTGACAGAGTCGGGGGTATATAGTGGTCCGTCTGTCCTTCCACATTTGGTTTCCGGATGATATTTCAAAAAGTTTGCATCCGATTTGAATGAAACTTTGAGATATTATCAGATTGGTAAGAAGCCTATGAATTTTTGGGGGAAATTCGTCAAATTTCAAGGTCGCAGTCCACAAAAAACGTTAGAAATTTTTTCAAAAATGTTCCCGGACAATAACTCAAAACGTTTGCACCCAATTTGAATGCAACTTTGGGATATTGTTATATATCAGGTTGGTAAGAAGCTTATCGATTTTGGAAGAAATCCGTTAAATTTCAAAGTCGTAGTCCACGAAAAACGTAAGAAATTTTTACTTAAAAGTTGTTTACGGACAATAAATCAAAAAGTTTGCATCCGATTTGAATGAAACTTTAGAATATTGTTAGATATCAGGTTGGTAAGAAGCATATCGATTGGCAGTCCGAGAATCCTCTGCCGTCCAACGCTTTGTTTCTTTATTTTTGCGTGGGATGTCAGAGAGCTCTCAAAAAGCAAAATAGGGGTTTTTGCGACACGGGTCTGAGTCGGCATATTTCATCGTGTCCAGATTTTTACAACTTGACATTTTCATCAAGTTAAACTAGATATAATTTGCTTCTTAAGCTATTTTTCTCTATGAATATAATCATCATACTTTCAATCGAGATGATTTAAGTCCATTTCTAAGCTCATTCCCACGCAAAAAAAGCGTTGGACGGCAGAGGAGTCTCGGACTAATCGATATTGGGGAAATCTGTCAAATTGCAAGGTTGCAGTTTACAAAAAACTTGAAATTTTTACAAAAATGTTGTTTCCGGACTCTAAAAGTTTGCATCCGATTTGAATAAAACTGTGGTATACTGTTATATATCAGGTTGGTAAGAAGCCTATCGATTTAGGGGGAAATCTGTTAAATTTCAAGGAAACGTTACAAATGTTTTACAAAAGCGGGATATAAGTGATCGCTAGATCTACTTTGTTTAGTTTAAAAGTGCAAATCGTCCGATTTTAACCAATATTACGTTTTTGTAATGTTTTGATCAAAGCGTGCGCAGTTGTTAACCAGATTAGCATTAAGCCCTTTATCGAATTTAGCTTCATAACAATAAAAAAACAGGTCAGCGATGATAAGCACAATCAGGTAAGCATTGAAAGCTACTAGTCTGTATAATAAGAGGCATCCTCCAAGACAGCAAGTATGTTATCAAAACGAACGTGTAACATTTGACAGATTTATCTTTCATGTACTTATTTTGTGATTTACGTTACTCCGGACGCATATATTATGCCATGACTAATTACCATATATTTGTTTAAAATTAAAAAGAATCTTAAATCCTGCATAGCAGAGTGGCGGTGGTGCAGAGTGTCAAAAATCTAAAGATGTAATGCTGATAAAGTTAGAAAGAGGCTCGGACAATTTTTTTTAGTATCCATATTTATTTCTGCCGTTTCCGAAATAGCATGTTTCACTTTAAATTTTTGTTTTTGTTAAATTATTTGTGGCATCTAATACAAGGAAGGACAAAACCAGTAATCTATTTTGATCAAAAGTCAAAAGTATGTCCAAATATTCTTTTCTGATTTGAAGTCTTCTGTTTGAGTTTGCTAATGTTTATTTAATTTTTAATACTATATTTTTTACAGATAACACATTATGTTGATAGATACATTAACAAGCTTCAAAACAAACATTTGTCATGAATATCGGACAAAGTTTAAGCAGCATCAGGATTTTTCAAACAAATCTTTTGTACTTCTTAAGCATCACAAAATCCAAACATATTTGACGTTCATCTTAATTAATTTTATTTAGCTCGAAAATATTCTGCGTGGTCCAGGTAGTTAGCGATCAAAATGGTTAAATGATCATCAGTGTAAGGGGTTGTGAGTTCGAGACTCACTTTGTGCAAAGTGCTAGATTCTGGCCTTAATTGACGGTCATTGCAAATTTTTCTATCGAAGGTAAGAGATTCTCACGGATACATTATGTTTTCTATGTCATGAAATGGTTGTAATACTGCTAAAAATGACGTAGAACAGCAGACAAAACAATTTCCATCTACAACAGTAGACAAAACAAATCATTTTCCATTAATGCACTTAAAAATCCCCATTCCAAACCACAAAAAAAAAATGTTTCAAAAATGAAATGACCCTTTTTTTACATTAAACATTTATTTTACACAGAACTATATTGATAAGATTTACTGATAAATATAGGAAACATTAAACGATTAGTTTGTTTAAAGCATTACAACAGCTTTTACATTTATTAAAACAAAGAAAATCGTTGGAGTCGTACACATTAATTATAATAGATATATATTGCCCAAAATAATTTTGTTTAAGTTTATATTTTCACGTATTAATATGCATGTTTAGTAGGGTTTCGTCTCACACTAATTTTCTTTTTGTCATACGGCGCCTTGATGGCCGAGTGGATGGGGTGGTAAGCATCTATTATTTGATCACGTGCGTGTCACACTTGGGTCTCGAGTTCGAGCTTCACTATTGGCACGGTGTGCTTACCTCCAACTTCAATTGACAAGGATGGCTAATTTAGCATAAGCATCGCTTAATTATTGCTACATTCAATAAAAACTAGACTCCATGATATAGCTTAAAATTGCTGAAATTGGCGTTAAACGCCAATCTACTAAACGAACAAAAACTCTTCCTGTCATAAACTTTTCTTTTATAATGAAATCATTTTATTTTCTGTACACTAAAGCTGGACGATTAGACAGACATTAAGACATTAAGACATTTTATTTCACTAAAGACCCCTCATGGGGTAGGTTAGTACAATAACATAACAATAAACAAAAAGCGTGAACATATTTACATTAAAAATATAGTATATAATGTGCATATATGTAATCAGACATATTTTAGGAATTTAGATAAAGTATATTATATTAAGTTGCAGGAAGTACAAATGTGAAAATTTATAATAAATTATGAAAAGGCTTTAATAACAATCTTACAACATTTTGCAATACCAATAATTGGTATAAATCTGATGCATTCATGAGCTCACTAAATTTTATAGCATTTGGATTATTACATACATTTCTTGGCAGATATTTATATCTGGGTGTGTCAAAAAATCACATTTGAACAAATAATGAAATTCGTCACCAATTTCGTTAACATTACAAAGATTACAATATCTTTCAGATCTATCAATACTATAAAACCTTCAAGTTTCTATATGTAATTTATTACTAAGATAACGAAATCTACAAAAGTACTGTCTTAAATCACATGGTAACAATGATAAATACTGTTCAAAACAGAAATTTGTTTTATAAATTCTATAATTAAGACATTTTGCAAGTTCATAATATTATTTTGCCAAGATTGTATAAACTTATCACTAAGACATTTTTGGCATTTTTACTAATACAATGAGATTTTAAAACTTTCTGTTCATCCCATAACATATTATAATTGCATTCATACAAAATATTCTTAATTTCTAATTTGGAATGATAAACATTTCTCTTGCTAAGCTCATACAAAATATTGTATAAGATATATGATATTTTTTCTCTTTTATCACATTACATGCGTTGCCAAAACCAACCATTCCAGCTTAAATAAAAATGCTCAAAGGTACTCTACCCAATTCGCCATAGACTATACAATGAGGCGTACTTTTTTCCTTTAAAGTGGTTTTACAAAATTGCATATGATATTTTTTTTAATAATATTACAATTTTCATAGCCCCATATTTCACAACCATATAATAATATTGGTACAACCATTGCATCAAATAGTTCAAGCTGTATATATATATATATATATATATATATATATATATATATATATATATATATATATATATATATATATATATATATATAGGTAAATTTAACTTTCTAGCTTTACTTATAACTACATACATAGCTTTCCTTACTTGTTGCATAAGATGTACTTTTGCATCATTAAAAGAACCTTTACAAGAAAATATAATACCAAGATATTGAAAATTTGTGACAATATTCAAGTTAATAAATAATGCTTCAATCGCCTTCCTTTTTATTAGAATAACCTCCCTTGTTGTTATCAAATTATTTTGTTCTCGTTAATAAATTTGCCATTTGTGTTTGACGTCAAGTAATCAATAGATTACGCATCAAAATGTTCACACAAGAAATCATGCATAAAGATTTTTTTCATGTTTTTGGCAAAGTAAAGGTCTTATGTTTGTACCCTCGCGTAAAGACATAAAGCTGCAATATGAACTTTTTCCTGTATTATAGAAGTTTACTTTCATATTCTTTTAATAAACTGTTTTAAACAGTGATGCCATAGTACGACAATTGTTATGTCTTTGCTATAATTGGCTGCTGGACATTGATGAAAGGTTTATCTAGTTTTAAATAAATTGTAAATATCTCTGTTATGTGTTAGTTTTAAATACATCTCTGTTATCATAATGTTTTGCAATCTATACATCACATTCAGTTAAGTTACCAATTGCCTTTCTTCTTCTTACTGCCAGTCTAGCAATTTCTAGATCTTTACGCATCACTTTTACTGGCAGCAGTTAATAGGAGTCACTCAATAACCTTTTAATCAACAAAATTACATGTCTTTTTGAATTGACAAAAATTGCCGTCAAGTGTTTAGAGTGCATGTAATTTTCTGCAAAACAAATCCATGAAATTTATGCAACAGTCGTTTCATAATTTTTGATTTTTTCTTAATTTTAATGTATTTCATATTTATCAGATGTGTTAACAAATGTGGAGAATTGTTGAAGATTACATAGATTACAAAATTATAAGTCCTTTTCGGTTTAGTATTATTAATTGAAAAAAATTGCATTGATTTGTTCAAAACAGTTTTGTAAGTACTTTTCTGAGTGAAATGTATAAAAATGATTTTTATTCTACATAAAATCCGCATTAGTATGTATGACCTAATGGTTGTATGTTATATATGATGAAAAAGGTACAGAGGTAAATATTACGAAGCGTCCATAAGTATTCTTCATCAATTGTTTCAGTCATATATTTCAAACTGTTGTTATTATTTTCACGTCCTGAATATGGATGAAATATTGCTTGCTGGACGTTAAGCAATAATCAACCAATCTACCGTTAGTCTCGATGTCTGCATATCAACTAGCCGTTGTTTCTTTTATTTCATTTAACTATTTCACAGACTTATAAATATGCAAATACTTAAAAATATCATATCATATATTATTTAAGCAAATTAGAAAGTTATGGAATGCAACTGTAACAACACCTGGCTTAAGTCTAAAATATTTATCAAAATCTTATCGCAAATAAATTTTTGACAAAAATTCCAGGATGGATAAAGAGCAGTAAACGTTTTTACAGCTGAAACTTCAGAATATTACAAATATTTTAGTCGACTATGATAGTCAATAACTTTTATAGACTGCAATAGTTCACTACAGTGAAAAAATGGTTGGAACACAGCATACCATTTGTCTCCGTGCTTGGTATTAAGTCTCTTCTCTGTCTATAGATAACTTTAAGGGCTGTTAACCTTATGGTGCGTTTTCAATGTATATGTTAACACTAAGAAGTTATTGAAAAAATGAAGTTGAAATCAAATTGTATTGATGTAATTGGTACAAAGTCATACATATCAATGAACAGTCCTCAAACGAAAGAACGGAAAAAAATTAGTCTATCTGTTACGCGATGCTTTAACTGGGTATCGCCATGGTTTCAACATGTAACACGATGTTTTAACAAGTATCG
The DNA here is from genome assembly GCA_944474755.1 of Limnoperna fortunei. NCBI lineage: Eukaryota > Metazoa > Mollusca > Bivalvia > Mytilida > Modiolidae > Limnoperna > Limnoperna fortunei. The sequence continues at coordinate 68,883,950 of OX104112.1, forward strand.
CGATCCTTTAAATAAGTATCACAATGCTTTTAACAAGTGTTGCGATGCTTTTTAAAAGTATCGCCATGGAAAAAGCAAGCCGATTTAAATATCCCTATTGTGACATGAACGGACACTGATACTTTTTATCGGTCTACTTTCCGAACCTATCGCAATGCTTTTAACAAGGAACGCGATGATTTTAACTAGTATCCGGGTAGAAAAAAGCAAGCCAGTAGAAACATCAAAATTATGACACGATCGGTCAGTTAGTTGAATAAAGCAAACCGATATTTTTTTCATTATGCATAAAGTTTTTTCCATTGTCTTACTTTTAACCAGTATCGATGCTTTTAACAAGTATATCGATGTTTTTACAAGTATCGCGATATTAAAAAGCTAGCCGAAATAAATATCCCTATTGAGAAATGAACGGCCACTGATAGGACATAACACATTGAAGACAACTTTTGTCTGTTTTTATTTTCCACAACAAATATATATATATATATATATATACTCCATATTTTTCCAGTGGCAGCCAAACTTGTGTTAGCTGTGGCATTTCCCACCTCCTATTTCCGTTGCTTTATTTGTTTGTTAACTTGTTCTAGTTCTGAATATAACTATACTGAAATGCTGGACATAAGACAAACAACTAACTAATCAAATCTTTTTCTTCTGGAAAAAAAGTAAAAATTCAATAGTTGTTTGTTGTAAGAAGATTACAAAGCAAAAGATAACGACGCAGAATACAAAGAAATAACACTTGTCAAAACGAGAAGAAAAAACGTGCACCAATATGAATCTTCGAGAACAAAAACGAAAATCTGACATATGAATATGAAAATAAAAAAGTAAATATAAAAAATGTTTGACATTAAATCTATATCTTTTCAGTTCATAATCTTGCAAAATATGTTACTTATAAATGAAAAAATCTTCGTGTTTTCTTTCTTTCTTTTTTATCTGTCTATTGTAATCTAGTCTTTAAGTTGGTTTTATGTTATGGAATGCTAAAAGGAAATTTATTGCAACAAAAAACTGACATTATCTAAAATTAACTTGTAAAGCCTGGCTATGATGGAAGTAGACAGGTAATGGACAAATATTATAGCTTGTAACGCCTGACCATGATGGCAGTGGATATGTTGTTGACAAATCTTGTAACGCCTGACCATGATGGCAGTGGATATGTTGTGGACAAATCTTGTAACTCCTGGACATGATGGCAGTGGATATGTTGTGGACAAATCTTGTAACTCCATGATGGTGGTGGCGGACATGTCGTATCAAAACTTGTACATACGGTGTATCGCCAGCAAATGATGAGAGTGGACATGTAGTGGGCGAAACTAATAGCTTGTAACCCCTCGCCATGGTGGGGGTGGTCATGTAGTGAGACAATCTTGTATCTCCTGTTCATGATAGGGGCGGACATGTGGTGATCAAAACTTGTACGTAGATTGTAACGCCTGCCCATGATTAGAGTGGACATCTAGTGAGCAAAACTAATAGCTTGTAACCCCTCGCCATGGTGGGAGGGGAAATGTAGTGAGATAATCTTGTATCTCCTGTGCATGATAGGGGCGGACATGTGGTGATCAAAACTTGTACGTAGCATGTAAAGCCTGTCAATGATGAGAGTGGACATGTAGTGGTCAAAACTAATAGCTTGTAACCCCTAGCCATGGTGGGAGTGGTCATGTAGTGGGACATTTTTGTATCTCCTGGGCATGATAGTGGGGGAATGTGGTGAGCAAAACTTGTAGCTTACAGAAACTTCATCCATTATGAACCAGTAAATCTATAGTTCTACGAATTTTTTTATTAAACAATTTTCAACTTAATTATGATGGAATCAGAGATAACCGTGTTGAATTCGACTAAGTGCCGTAATCAATCGACGAATTTAGTGTCAAAAATTTAGCATTGCTCATAACAACGCAGTGGAGTAAGCAAACGAACATTAGGGACTATATAACATAAGATTAAGAAACGGTTTTAAATACAATATAGTAATTCAAATACGTTAATAAAACAAATTAATCATTTTTATTTTTGAAGTTATGTCTGCTGTTGCGTTTACTTTTGGACTTGTAACCCGTGCCTTCACTACTAAATTTGCGAATAATATCGAATAAAAATCGTCAATACGTAATTGTTGCAATAAAATTCGTAATTACTGCATACATTAATAAGATCTAATTGATTCTGAACCAAAATGTTCCATAATGAAGGAATGTCTTGTTATAAATACGATTTATGAAAATATGGATAACTGTATTATTTTAAATGTTGTGTTTTTTAGTATACGAAAACAAATGTCCAGGGAAAAGTCAATAGTTTTTGTAATAGTGATTTCACTACATGTTGTATTAAGGTATATATAATTCAATACTTTACTTTTGGTCCAACTAAATATTAATGCTTTTCTTCCCCACAAGATCAAGAAATTGTTGGAGAGTGCCACGCTCCTAGCACGATAAAGACCCCTCTGGTAGATTTCAATAAGGGTACGCGCGTTGTAGCCGCTACCCATATCCCACACTTTCCCAGTGTCATTCAAAACTTTTATCCTTTAGTTTTTTTTCTAATTAATTTATTGTTGTTAACTTGTTCTCGTCCTGAACATAACTGATATACTGAAACATCTAATCAATCAATCAATTTTTATTTTATATGTCTTTAGCCTTGTGTGTATTTGCTGTTGGTTTACAACATATTTTTATGAAATAAAAATATTGTTTTCTCTTCTTTATTGTTATTTGTTTATTTAAGAAAATAGAGGATTAATTTGAGGAGTATTTAAGAACTGTTAACTATGAAAAAATAATATTCAATTCTTTATTAACTTTAAAATATACAGTTTACCAGTATAGTATTACAGAGTACATAAGACAGTGATATAGCAGTATAACATTCAAAATATGTAGTAATACGTCTGAAATTATTGTTACATAAGAGGTAAACATTATTTTTATCTTAAAGGCATTTAATAAAAACTTTCCTAAATTACACAACTCTTTGACGTTTTCAACACAAAGCAATTGAACCAGTTTAAAGGCTGAAGGCCTAAACCAATAATACTTCTTTATATATTTTTTACGTAGTAAAGCATAACAATTACATTGTAGAATGAAATGAAACTCGTCCTCTAAAACATTCATACTGCACATATAACAATATCTATCATTTCTGTCAACGCCAAGATAACGTCCAGTTTCAATACATAGATTGTGAGAAGATAATCTAATCTTAGTTATAAATTTACGATATACAACAGGAATACATTTTTGTAAATAAAATTGAAGTTCAATATTAGAAACTACATATTTATATAACCGACATTTTTGAGTTGCATCCAATACGAAATGGAGTTCTTATTTTGCTTGATCATTCAATCGTTGTCTGATAGTCTAAAGAGTTATCTAAATTTAACATAAACTGACTGTCCCACAAATAATTCATACCTTAATCATACAATATTTTTCTAATGCATGAAGCCCAGTTATTACAACGCAAACAGTTCTCTTCCAATTCTTTGTAACATGACTGTAAAATACAATTATTACAATTCAAAATTTTAATCCAAAATTCATTCTGAAATATCTTTCATATTGAAGTGGCAATCTACCCAGCTCATAGTACAACATTATATTACTAGTTGACCTTTTAACACCACTAACATCTTACAATAATCTGTGTATACCTTTTCAACCATAGGTGCTTTATGAGCACCCCATATTTCGCATCCATACATTAACACACTTACTACATAAGTGTCAAATAAACTTAACATTGTAAATATAATTAAAAATAGAGGAGATGTATTTCTTCTCAAGCAAAACATTGCTTTTCTACCTTGTAATAACTAAGTCAGCTACGAAATTAAAGAACATTCCATTCGAGAACATTCATTTAGAAGATATATATAAAGGACTTTAATACATATGTGAGGACTAGATTTTGGTTGCACTTTCATTCGTAATATTAGCTAGTTCATTAAAATTGTTTGGATACTATTTTAAAGCGGAAAATTTCAATAATTATTTCGTACAAGTGGACTTGCAAATTTGGTCTACTTACTAATTAAGTTTACTTTAGATACAACATTTCGAGTTTTGCTTAACTCTGATCCAGTCACACCCTATCTAATTTCATTTTTGCCATTCAAACCCCTGTAAATATGTTAAAAGTATTAATTCAGTATATGTCTAACTGGAATTTTTGGGGTTTTTGTTCACTTCATTTCAATTTTTTTAAATTCGTTCTACGTTTTGTCTGTTCACGCCGTTGCGTAGTCCTCACTAATGACGGTGCAATGTACTAAGTATAGATGTAGATGTTTGGACATTTCACATCGGACACCTGTTGGAACTACGAAAGATTCAGTAAGTTAACATTACTCTTTATTATTGAAATGTATTAATTAAGTGTAATTACCTGTAATTAAAAAAATAGTTAATTAAAATTTGCATTTGTCTATTGATGGCCAATTTAAAGGTTATTTCTACCTGTAATAGTGCCTAGATGATATATTTGGTAAATATACGGTTTTGTATTTCTTCTTTGCATTTGCATTTGATTAGATTGATTGTTCGCTTAAGGTCAAGTCAGCACTATTTCAGGTAAATTAAGATTTGAAAAATTCCCTTACAATACATTAACTGGTAAAAGGCATGAGCCAACGGGAACAAACTTTTGACCACAGTTTATATGCAGTAAAGGAAAGGACAATTCAGTCATTTGTAGCGGCTCCAATAAGCCTACTCTTTCGAAATCTGCAGATCGGGTCGTTATCGTGCAATGAGCATGGAACTTTTTAGGTTGACCTCTACTAAATAGATTTACGTAGGTGACCATTCTAACATTTTATAGAATACTGAATTTACCTTAAGTTCACTATTAGTGACAACCTTGTGTTCTCAAAATACCATGTCTTTGCTAAAAAATCTCTGACCAGCACAACAAGATTAAAGTCTAACAAGAACGTTTTGTAAAGTTTACAAAATGACGTCACAAATAGAGGTAGTTTGTTGTCAGATGAATAGAAACAGGTGTCAGTCCGTTAAGTTTTGTACAAAATCCAATACTTGCTTGAAATTAATAAATGTGGATTCATTTCACTTCTAAAATATTTGTATATCATATAAACTTAATTTTGAACAGGTTTATTTAGAATTACAATTTGTATGCAAAGTGAAAGTAGAACTACTTTGGTCCTTTTAAGCACTTCTTTTGACAACGACATCAACTGATTAGCTATTTAGTAGAGGTTAACCTTTAAACGCATCACCCACTACGGTCCTGCGGTCAGCCTTTCCGTATAATGAACTAATAAACTTAAAAAACCGTACTCAGAGCTTTCAAGCGCGTTCCGGTTGGCGGATAAGGAAGGCTCTCTTATTGAGGTTACAATAGGTCCGCAGTGGGCACTTTGTTAGGGTAGTACCACATTCCTTGCACAATAGAGACACATTTTGTTGATTTCGAAAATGCGTAAACTCATTGTAGCCTCTTTCATTCTTTTCAGAGGCAGTCAATATTTTCCAGTTAGTCCATCATCTTTTCCGTTACTTTGTTAATAAGTTCTCGTGTATTGAAATATTTCTTCAGGACCAGTTTAGCATAGTTTGCAAATATGCCGATGATATACCGTTGATTGTCGTCAATGAACAATATACAATAAATGTAATAGAATATTGAGCTGTTTGTAAAAAATGTTACATAAATCCTTCAACAGAGCAGTCAGACTTTTATTTCTTTTCATTATTAAAGTATAAGATACAGAGGAATGAGGATTAATACATGTATGAACAACTCTGCTAGTATTATTATGGGAGGCAGGACAACCTCCTCCATTTTTGTGAAAATTTAAAATATGTACCACATTTATGTTAAATTTAATAAAAATTTCTTTCATTATTATTTCCTAATTTCCATAAAATTAAAAATAATAAGTAAATTCTTATACCTATATCAATACTTTATTTTATTAATGGTTGAAAGAACAGTTTTCGCATAAATAAGTTCGGTATTGGTAAAAAAAATGAAAAAGAAATTTTTAACAATGGAGGTAATTTTGACCAAAAACAATTACCATTTTTTATCACTTTTTGACCAGTTTTTGTTTCGAATGTACAAACATTTTACTCTGAGATCACTATTTGTCTTTCCATCACTAAAATGTATACCGATTGCTTTTCATTATATAAAAAATTAAGAAAATTTCATTGGACAGAATTTTGGTAATATAGTATTTTAGTGCTTTTTTTATTCTCTTCTCAGTATAATCTATTGGAAAATTTTAAATTTCAGTGCCCAACCTCTCAAAAATAAGCTCTGAAACTCCTATTTTCATTTTGAATAATGATAACTTGTAAAAAACTAACTATATGACGAATTTAAAGAAAATTCATTGACATTTTTATTTTCAGTGAAAGTGACATGCATCTATCTCCTTTAAAGTATTTTTTTAAAAACTTTACTCTTTAGCTCATTTTAGGAGAACCAATTGACATTCAACAAACACTGTATACTGTAAAGCGTCCACACTGTTGTTTACTGTTGTAAAATGTACATCTAAAACTAAAATCCTAGTGATTTAGAGTGGTAAACTCCTGTTTTACTATATGTACCAAAAACATTGTAATAAGTTTAATGTGAATAAACGTGAGATTTGAAGTGAAGTAAAATGTACACTGATTACGTTTGCATAGAGTAAATATTCTATAGTGTTAATGACATCAATTGAATCAAAATCGGCAGGCTAAAAATAACCCTTCACGAACTTACTAAATATATTTTCTGACATGAATAACAAGACCAAAAGGAAAAAAACTCCGTTCATAAAGGCTTTATCAGATGAAACTGTGTCCTCCGTCGTACGACCTACGATCATTCTTAAGAACAGTCGCATGTCGTACGACATTTCGAGAAACCGGGTCCGTAGACTTATGTCAAATGTCAACTGCCAATCGCTCAGGAGGCATCGGTGGCCCAGAGGTTCAGGTAGTTAGTCCACTATTGATCACGTGATCTGTCAACACTGAGATTGCGGGTTCAAAAGAACGTAAATATTTTAGGGTCACTTTTAAATGGGTGTAATAATATCTCGTATGTTTAGGTTGGATGTTGATATTGAAACTGATATGGCTAGTGTATGTGCGTTATATCTTAGTGCTGACATCTGACACTATATAATAAAGCATATATTTTATAGCTCAGATATAACGTGGGAGACATAATTGACTTGTTGGAAGCTATATCATGGCTTCCAGTTTTTATTGCTTGAGGAGTACCATGTGTAAACCCCACATTTGGTATGGGCATGTAAACTGACAATCCTGGTCAATTAAGGCTAGTTTCAACCTGCACGCAGTCTAGAAACTTCATAATAGATATGGAATAAGCATATATTGTATTGCTTGCTTAATACATGCACGATACAAGCTTCGGACTATAATACAGCTCAGAACTGTTTATATTGTACAACTAAAATTAAATGTAATATTTAGAATTGTGCAGAACCTTGTTTTTTAATTATAAAACTTGTAAACATTGAATGATATTTGCAGTTACCTTTATTGTTTAAAAATAATAATGACACATGTCTAAACTTCTTCTGGTGGTGGAGGAGTTGTTTCGACGGGTGCTACATCATTATTATGTTCGTATTCATAGCTGCTACTTGATCCATAGCTATTAGACCTGGAACTTGATCCATAACTATTAGAGCTGGAACTTGATCCATAGCTATCAGAGTCTGAACTTGATCCATAGCTATTTGAACTGGCACTTGATCCATATCCATCGGAGTCGGAACTTGATCCATAAACGCCATGTGGTTTTCCTTTTTGAAGGAAGAAATTCATTGGCATAGATATGTCAATATATTGTCTACCTATAATAAAGAAAAATACGAAGTTATAAAATTGATAAACATGAAATATTACAAGAAGCATTTTCCACATTATGGCTTTTTGCTTTAATATTGTTGTAGTTGATCTGAAATGAAAAGTAACCACAATTTTGTAATGTACATTGCTTAACCAATACTTTATAGGAAGTAAACAAAATAGATTGAGTGGTTACGACTGAACGCTAGTCTTTGTAAGTTATTATTGTAAAAGTTTAGCATGCTTCAAGGTTTTTTTAGAAATGTATGTTCACATACTCGAATGTCGGCGATTTTCCTTCAGACAGAGATGTAAACAATGGATCCAAATCGAAGTGTACTGTTACAATATCTTGCATTTATTTCTCTAAACAATGATCCCTTACTAATAATTAACTGATGTTTCAAATTACCGGCCGTTAAAGCGATACATCAACAAGACATGTTCATCGCCGAAAGCGATACATCAACAAGACATGTTCATCGCCGAAAGCGATACATCAACAAGACATGTTCATCGCCGAAATTTAAGTGTACTGCCTTATATGAACTGAAATTAGATACCTCTCTCACTTGAACTGCTGTCGGATGATTTGTCGTAGCCATTACTACTGCTGTCAGAACTACTTCCGGCATAGGCTGAATAAAACATTTAGATACAAGTAGCTTCATTCAAGTGACCTGGGTATACTGGAAAGTTGTTTGTTTGAATATATAAATAGAGTACCCCGCCCGCAGAAAGCAAGTTTTCAGTTATAATACAGAGTAAATATTTTTTTAACCAATGAAATAGAAGTACCTGTTGAGAACACCGATTCTTAAGGCTGTGCTAGAACTCTCAACACCATTGTAGACACGTCACTGATAAATAATAAATGGCTAATTGCTGATAGACCACTGGTTCAATATAGTTCACCCACAGGCAAAAGCACACTTTTCTAACAGCTCCACAATAACATTTGTGGCATTTTCAACTAAACATTTTATTAAGAACAAGGTACTTTCCATGTCTATTTGGGCATTTCCCAAACTACAGATGCCCGCGTATCATGTCGGCAAAGTTTTACAATGCAATCAGAGAACCTCGAGGTTTGCTATTTTAGTATATTCCGGGTTTCTTCCATAAAATGACGAAAACGACGACCCTTTTACTAAGGTACAATAATCGTTACGAAAACATGAAAAAACAGACAGCATTGTAACATAACAAAAGAAATCAAAACAGAACAACTCTTGTCGAAATTAAATAATAATTCTATTCGACTAAATATCGATGGTCTGATATATGTATTGTGAAGCAACGGAAGTAAATACCTTTTTTGCTAGAGCTGCTGTCATAGTCTGAAAAAGTATAATACTTTAATGTATATGTATGTAATTGTAGGTGTTTTTTAGACTTAACAGTACATGTATAAACTGGTTGTTCTAATAATGTATTATACAATAGTTGCTTATATAGAGGGCATTGTCATGACATCTTGACTGCACATGGGAGAGTGGTATTGCCTGAAACATTCATAATGCCCGAGCCAAAGGCGAGGGCATTATCAATGTTGAAGGAAATACCTCTGTCCCGAGTGCTGTCAATTATTATGACAATGCCAGCTATATAAGCAACTATTGTATTTATTTCATTGAAGAATTAAGATACTATGAAACTGAATGACATTTTTTTTTCTTTATTTATGTTGCAAATTTACATATATATTCATTTATATATTTAAAAAACAGTTTATGTTGCTTGTTACTGGAGAGGGCATTACCACGACGTGATACGGGCGTTATCACAGCGAGATAATGCCCTCACGTCAAATTACTGCAGATTAATTAATACCAGCTGACCTTGTTTTATGCAATTAAAACAAACATAATATTACTGATATGAAATAATAAAACTTAATGTTATTATAATCATATTTTTGTTTAAATGGTAAAACATGTTTTTTTTTTTCAGAAACTACTTTGTTTACATTACTACGGTACTGCAAAGGATTTAGAAATAATACCTTAAACTAATTTGAATTGACATATATATTTACGTACATTCCATATAACATTTATATACAGCCATCTGAACACTAGCATGTGAAAGAAGTCTACTCATGTACATTCGGACAACGTATGACACAAAAGCTCAAATATCTAATATAATACAGACAATGAAATAATTAATCTCACTATCGAAAAATCTCACAACATTAGCTTCCAATCGTCTGAAATGCGTGTATATCTTTATGTATCGTGCCTATAGATATCTAAAAAAAATCCAAAAGTCTTACCGCTATTAACTCTATTGGAATTCCTATATATTACTCCTGCCAATGTATCATCAACCAAGACCAGGAACTACAACACATTTAAAATTCTAATTTAAAGCTAATAAACACGTACATATACATCAATATTCTCAAGTTGATGAGAAATAAAACAGAATTCGTATAGTATAGAGTTAGAAGAGCCTTCTTGGTCAATATCAGTATCATATTTATGTACGAAGTTTACTTAAAATTGTTTGTTGGGTCTTTAAACTCATCCTTATTGTGATAAATGCGATTTAAGAATTGACTACATCACCTATATAGCGAAGTATGTATTTAAACTAGTGTCAGTTTAATGCTTAATTGAATAAAATCTGCCTCGAATACAGTACCAAATCAACGAGTAGTCGAGCTCAGTTTGTACCTATTTGTAAGCCCACTGTTTGTTGAAAATACAATTCATATTCACTGTTGATGTTTAAATTTAACATCAACAATTTTTACACTTGCCTGCCGACAGAATGGGATTTATCTCGACCTAAAAAAATATTCTTAACAATACGCGTTTTATAGCATCGAGGTATCGATTCGTTCAAATGAGTTTCATTAGATGTACAAATGAGCACTTTTTAGTGGAGAAGTCGACGAGAAATGAATTCTAAACAGATTTTGTTATGTTTTAATGTCCGCTTCTGTTTGGACACTTAGATTCGCAGAATGACTGTACTTCATTTTTGACAAACAAAAGGGTTGTTTATATTGACACAAGCATTTTTGGTATTTTGGTAAGATCCAATTTGCTGGCGTTAAGTGAATGTCAAATGAATGAAGATCTTCTTCAAGAGCGTCGTGGGTAACTTAATAATCCAGCAACACCTAGTTACCAAACACCATATGTAGTGATTTTTGAATAGAAAGACAATTTGTACTTTTATGACTCAAACCCCGCCATTTTATTTCTTACTGCCTAATCGTATTTGAATAGACGAAAACATTTGTATGTACAAAAATTGTTTACTATTATTGATGGTATGTGACAGAAAAAAATTGTTTTGAAAAACTTACGCCAATTGCAAAACAGACAAATATTCCTTTCATTTTTTCTTTATTTACTTGAAAGATTTCTGAAAAATATTAGGTAAAGGTATAAACAGAAACGAATATCAACGAAGATATACGGGCAAATAAATAGATGTGGTCTTCACTCTGTCACATGTTCATAATAATAACTTTTCTTTGCTATGATGTAATATGCTGTTGAGCTAGATAACAATGAAAAATGATTTTAAGTACATACAAACAAAAAACAAACACAAAAAACAGAAATAAATACAAAAAACCAATACATAAAAAAAACACAAGAAAAGATTGCTTGGTAAATGATAAAAAAGGGGATTAATAAAAGCACTGACTTTCTCCAGAATTTTTATAGATTTTGTAACATTACCAAAGCAGCATATGCCAATGTCTTCCTTTGTGTTTTGTTACGTCAATAGGATGTACTTAAACATCGGTCTAATCACATTACTTTGTATTACCACAAAAGCGGCAAATGCAACTTAAATGTGAAAATATGAGGTTATAATTTAATTTGATTTGTAAGCTGAAATATGATTGGTCAATTCAAATCGAGCAACCCATATTATAAGAAATAACTTGCGTGACCTATGACCTATTCTTACGCCGTTAATATTCAAACAGTTCCATGACGGTATCGACGTTTTTACCATAAAAATTGTTAAGATTTATGGTTAAAATTAAATTATAAGGAATATTTCAAATTTCTGAACAGGTTATACGATATAATATGGTTTGGATCTGTTTACGCCTAATAGACCCAAACCATATTATATCGTATAACCTGATCAGAAATTTGAAGTATTCAAATAAGAAATAACTTGCGTGACCTATGACCTATTCTTACGCCGTTAATATTCAAACAGTTCCATGACGGTATCGACGTTTTTACCATAAAAATTGTTAAGATTTATGGTTAAATTAAATTATAAGGAATATTTCAAATTTCTGAACAGGTTATACGATATAATATGGTTTGGATCTGTTTACGCCTAATAGACCCAAACCATATTATATCGTATAACCTGATCAGAAATTTGAAGTATTCCTTAATTAAAACAAAACACTTCACATCTTTATCATGAATTTAACAACTAATTAAGCTTTAAGATAGAACACTCTTTACTTGCGAACGTCCTGAATATAGCTGAAATATTGCTTGCTGGACGTTAAAGATCAATCAATCAATCAATCTTTACTTGCGACAATTGATTAAAATAGTATTTTTCTAGTTTAAAATTTAAATTTAAAACCGCAAGGCTCAACCATCAGAGCTGCTCAGCGCGACACCAGGTGGAGGATAACAGAGACTTCTTTTTAGTTGTCTGTTTATATTCCGGAATACCTGACTGCGTAGCAAGTAGGATACATGTAGAAGGTAACACGTTTGGAGAATCCCACGCATCTTGAGCACATTTCGAACATGTTTGGTGAAGTGTAGCTGGTTAATTCTTCGTAATTACCCGACTTTCCATACCTTAATGGTGGCAGTCAAAATTGTTTCCCTAGGTGTTTGATATATTTATTTGTTGTCAATCAATCTTATAGCAATATAGGTCGTATTACTTAAAAGGAACATTAAATTCAATCCAATACATTGTGTTTTACTGACAAAGAAAAGGCGTTACTTGCGGTACTTTTTATTTCAATATTAAGCGACTTAAAACTACTGGTTGGTGTGTTAACAAAGTTTTAATGCTTTTTTTAGCATTTGTTTAGTTTTATCTTGTTGCTCAATGTTATTTTGCGAGCAAGGCGTAATACTTGTAAATGCAAGGCCTTCTTCCGCAGAAAAATACTGTTTATTGGCAGGTCAATACGAACTACTATATAAATGACTTCACGTGATGAGACAGCGGGAGTATCTCAGAAAGGGATCTTTCTAACATTATGTAAACTCGATACAGAGTTCGGCATAACAAGATCTTAATATTAATACAAGTATTAAAATGTTATATTCTGGAAACAATACAGATACAATTCCATACATATCATACAATTAATCAAAACAAGATACGCCAAAGAAAACTTAACGTGTATGTTAATAAAAATAGTGATAGTTTAAATAGATCGTAGGTATTAGTGCATTTAACCCAAATAAAAATTATACAAGTCACCCTCTACCAATATCAGCCCGCGGGCCTTGCGATTCTTCGACAGATATTGATATATTCTGATGATACAGATTTTGACATGTATTATTCTCTACTTTTAAAGATTATTTCAAAGAATATATAATACAGCATTTAAACTTAATAGAGGCAGTCATTTTAAAATTTAAATTAGTTTTTTTTTAAGTTCAGTATCTGTTAATTGTGCAATATTAACTTACATTCGGTTGAGATCCGACTTTAAACTAGCTACAGCATGGAACTGACTCGGAAACCCTCTGTATTTATTACTATATCAACAACAAAACAATTCGTATCAACATCTGCCGCTCTTTGTACACAAAAAATCTAAGATATTTTCAAGTTTCTTTCTCCGTTTACATCGATTGCTAATACACTATTTTTTGCATCTTAAAGTGTAAATAGGCTTGACATATATCAAAATGCGCTGTGCGATTTCAAAACGGAATGCCATATTATACGTTACAACAAGGGTATCACAGATTTAGTTCTGTTTTATACACTTACAACAAGGGTATCACAGATTTTGTTCTGTTTTATACACTGACAACAAGGGTATCACATATTTTGTTCTGTTTTATACGCTGACAACGGTATCAAAGATTTAGTTCTGTTTTATACGATGACATATCACAGATTTAGTTCTATTTTATACGATGACAACAATGGTATTATTGCTTTTGTTCTGTTTTATACACTGACAAAAAGGGTATCACAGATTTTGTTCTGTTGTATACGCTGACAAGGGTATAAAAGATTTAGTTCTGTTTTATACGATGACAACAATCGTATCACAGATTTAGTTCGGTTTTATACGCTGACAAGGGTATCAAAGATTTAGTTCTGTTTTATACACTGACAACAAGGGTATCATAGATTTTGTTCTGTTTTATACGATGACAACAATGGTATCACAGATTTAGTTCTGTTTTATACGCTGACAACATTGATATCACAAATTCAGTTTTGCTTTAGACGGTGACAACAAGGGTTTCACATATTTAGTTCTGTTTTACTCCAAAATGAACACGTTTTGTAACATCTTAAAATGTTGTGATTTTTTAGATTTATCATTGTTATAGTGATTTATGTACGAGTATATTTAATTTGTTTAACTAAGGCCTACGGATGATTATCTTACTCATCTTCTTTTACCTGCAGATATATGCTGTTTGTATTGTTCCAAGAGTCTATTAACATTGAGAACTAGTAACTGATTATATTTAACATACATTAACATGGGATTAAATAGCACGAATCATGAAAACTAAGGCACTAAATTTATTTCCAGATTAATTGGACAGCTTTTACTGCAATGCAAGGCGAATATGTTTGTTTTGAAAGATGGACAAAGGGGCAAAACATTTAGAGTGCCACTCAAAACGTATGGAGCGTGGGTATGTGAGGAAAATTTAGCTTTTTTGGCACCACAAACAACCCTACCTGTATCGACATCTACAAAAGGTGTCTATATTGTGCAAGGAGCGTGGCACTTAAAAAAACCGTTTCCCACAAAAAACCTTCCCAGTATGATCCTAGTACTTTCTGTGATCACCTACTCTAAAGCACCAATACATTAGATTATCTGGTCAATACCTGTCACAATGATATCGTTTACAAATGTTTAGTTGGATCGCACACAAACTTTATTGTAGAATTTTCTGCTATCTATCTGAGAGTTATAACTGCATAACAATTTGCACTTAAACTTAAAGTGCAATTATTTGTATACATGGTACATGCAAGTCAGCGCGTTATATTATTTTTTGCTGTTTGTAAAGATGAATTGCAGATGTTACCGGATATTATTTTTTTACATTATTGTAAACATGCATATTACAAAATGAAATAAAATTAAACATCCAATCTATCATGTATTTTCCACGACTAATGAAGATGATCTTACACCAATATATTGGAATCAAATATCAGCATATATCTATGATAACTACATACATTTTAAATAAATATCACTTTATTCCCTAAATACGTTACCATTATTGTTCGGTCGGTTTTCTTTCTATTTATCTTAGTAACAAACGAGCATTAAGAACTCTTACAGACATTATCGTAACTTTTCATTGATTCTTGTTGAGGACAATAGTTATCAGGCTTAATGCCAACGAAATCATTGTCATGTTGAAGGGTTGCTTGTAAAGATAACTTGAAAGTCATAATTGACTATGAATGCGTGGGATGTACGGCTTTCTTGAAGCAGGCTAATCTGTGTAGAAATATACATACGCCCAAATTAAATAAGGCCGACGCAAATTCCTATTATAGAATAACAGTCCACCAAATATTTAGGAATTTAAAAACAAAACAAGCAAATTACTTTTCAAATCCGACGAATACAAAAAAAAATCCATACGCTATGCAATTAATATTTTTTGGACTTCATTATACTGAAATAATTTATATGTTACAATTAGAGTACAATTTTTTTCTGTATATAAACCCGGCTTATATCTTCAAATTCTCCTTCTTTTAAAGAGAAAAAGTTAAATAATGAGCTGTCTTTGAACGTAAACAGAAGGTGGGGCTGTCGGGTAAAAACTTCGGAAAAGTACATTGTGCGTACCGGAATTATCCATATAAAGTGGGGTTCACATTGGTCTTGTTGTCATTAACATTTAAAATAAATAAAAAAATCTTTTGGTTCCAATATTAGTAATTTCTCGTCATGAGATTAATCAATTACAATTGAAAATCGATGTTTTACTTGTTTTTATTGTCTGACGTGTCACTTTCTCGCAAGGTCATTAAATATCATTTTATAATAAGCATCCCAGTGTTAGTTCCATCGGGAATTTTTGTGTCATCAGGAACCTATAAAATATACTACTCCCAGGTGTCATAGACGATTTTGATTTAAAAAATGATAACATTAAACTAGAGCCGCCAGTGACGGATCCATACGCCCCTTCCCTTAAAAAGGAAAGGAAAAAATGAGAGAACAGTTAGGGTAACAACCAGCGCCAAAGGCAAAAATTTACTCGCCATAATTAATGCTTAACGGTACTTATTCTTTTATTATGATATATCTCGTTTATAATGATATGATATCTCTGTTGTATACTGTACCAAATTACTGAACACTATAAAAAACCTTGTGTTAAATAAATTCATTTTGATGCTTGGAAATTACGAGAATGCAGGATTTTGCATAATTTTTTCGAGAGCTTCTTGGGGCTTTAAGCGGCCCCAGATCCCCTGCCGTAAATGCGCCTCTGCGAGGCGCGGGAGGACCACTTTGTGGCCTCCTTTTCCGATATCCCCTTTTTGCACCCCCCTTTTGAAAATCCTGTATCCGCCCCTGCTAAGAATAGTATAATTGACTACCCGAGCGCAGCACGTCGTAGACATGTGTATATTGTTATTAAAATTAAGTGGAAACAATATAGAGACAGTACTATTTGTAATTTGCTGAACCCAATGTTTAGACTTATTTTAGTAGTCCGCGAGGGTATAAACAACGGCCCAGTAGTTACACTTTAGTTACACTTTGGTGCTGACAAGAATATCATTGATTCTAAATATCTAAATTTACTGCCCTGAGTCTTGAGCCACGAAATGCTCGTTTTGGGGTTATTTTTGCGATTAACCTTTAAGTCATGTAATTGTTGTAAATACCCAAAATAGCGCGTATTACAATAAATCTTGATATCTCCCACATTGGACTTTCAAAACTGCCCAGAACAGACAATTTGTCTACACGGCAACTCTCTTTTTTAAAGAGTTGCACGCTTCTTCCACGATATGGACCCATCTTGTAGATTTCGAAAAAGAGTTTTCATATTTTAACCGCTACAAAGGGCTGCCCAGTATTCCATACACTTTTCCAGTGACAGTTCAAATTTTGTTTCCGTTACTACATCCCTTTTCTTATTATTTTAGTGTTTTATTGTTTTCTGTCTTGAATATAGCTGAAACTTTTTCGCCTAATGTTAAGCAAACGTTCAACAAATCAATCAATCTTTACTAATAAACATCATATGAATCTGTACACATTACGATAAATTCCTGGCATAGGGGAGACAAATCATGACATAAATTTTTAAACGAATGACGTAAGGTATATAACTGATGCCACAGCACATCGAGTGTAAAGATATTTTTGCTAACTTTTACATGTGATCTAGGGTAACGATGAATGGCACTTATAGAGTCAGAACACTTCTTGAGTTCGTGTGTTCATAACATCAATATATTTGTATAGCAGCTCGCTGGACGTAAAGCAAATATTCGATCAATCAATATATAACAGGAAAAAATTAACAGAATACAATTTTTTAACCACCAACATGACTGCCAAAAAACACAGAAAGGATGCTGCCAAAATATTTGTTTGAATGAGACTCCTTTGTTAACTACGCTAGCGAAATGTTTTTCTTGTTGTCTGGCCATACTTCGCCCTTAAATGAATAGTGGTAAATTTCCTGTGTATTGATACAATTGTGTAAACTCTATAAAGGATGCTCGCATTCTTAGTACCCAAAAAAGTAATTAGAAAAAATAAAAGCAAACTCAATGCATTTTTTGCGTAGCATTAAAAATACCAAATCGTCTCTCATAATGGTTCAAATTTAATCTAATATTTTATAATACCACAATCAGTTTCTTGAACGACGTATATCAGTTTAAGACAAACTTCTGAAGCACATTTATAGTATGAAAATATATACAAAAATTAATGAATCTATACAATATTAAACAAAAATAAATAAGTAATAATAACAATAATTCTACTGATAATAATATTGAAAACCATTATTTTTATTAATATCATCATCGTTACAACCACCATCAATACTGTAGTTACAGAAGAAAAAAGGAATGTCGTAGTATAATTTTTAAGAATCTTAAAAAACGCTTGCTTTTCAAAATATAATATAATATAATATAATATAATATAATATAATATAATATAATATAATATAATATAATATAATATAATATAATATAATATAATATAATATAATATAATATAATATAATATAATATAATATAATATAATATAATATAATATAATATAATATAATATAATATAATATAATATAATATAATATAATATAATATAATATAATATAATATAATATAATATAATATAATATAATATAATATAATATAATATAATATTTCAGTATTTTGCTGGAGTGAAAAAGTGATAGTGTATTAGATCCGTAAAGATGGAGATCCAAGTCAATTTGCACATAAACATTCCATGGTAATATGATGTGTTTTCGAAGGAGAGTATAGTTTTCACATATCAGTAAGAAGTGGCTGGTTTACTCTTTCAAGCAACAGGTACAGTTAGTGTTGTCAACCAAGTTTCGCACGAACAAGTGCTATTGCAATTAGATACTGTTCATGCACAGCCTGGTATGTAAGACCTGCCATATTCTACTCCCAACGTTATAGTATGCTTGATGCTTAGTACTTTCTGGTTTTATTTTTATAAATATATTTAGCGATTTAGAGTTCCGAATTTCTATTGGAAGGCTATTGCATAGTTTAATAGTAGACGGAAGAAAACAGTTTGAATGCAACGATGTTCTCGCTCGGACGTTGTCAATATTGTGATTGACGTGTCAAATGAGGGGCCTCGGTGGTCGAGTGGTTAAGGTAATTCGTCTTCTCTTGATCACTTTGTCTGTAAACACTGAGGTTGCGGGTTCTAGTCTCACTGCGGGCAGGATGTACTCGACTCCAATCTTAATTGACAAGGAGTGCAAGTTTTCATACCGAAGGTCCGGGGATCTCTCCGAGTACTCCGGCTTCCTCTGCCAATAAAAATCTGGACGCCGTGAAATGGCTGAGCAATTGCTAAAAGTGGCGTTAAACATTATACAAACAAAAGAAACGTGTCAAATGGTGATGGAGGTCAGACAGTGTATCCGGCAAAAGATTGCACATGCGTCTACCTGTTCATCATCTTATACATAATTATAAGTTTGTGCTGTCTTCTTCGCTCAATGGGCCTATCCCAACACGTTTCATTGTAAGGTTTCTAAGGCAATGTTAGCTTTGTCCCTCCCATTAATTACGCACGGCTTCAATCTGAACATGCTCGAGTTTACCTATTAAGATCTGCATGTTATTGTCGCATATATTGTCACCTTATTCTAAGATAGGTCTGATAAATGAAGAATATATTTTTTTCTAGTATAAATCTATCTAAGAAAGTCGGACAAACGCCTTCTTTACGATAAAGTCAATGTGGTCGTTCCTTGAGCCGTTGTTTGGGAAATATGTTTGTGGCTAAATACTTATAATATTAGAATTAACGTTTCATAGACTTTATGGGACAGGAAATCCTACTTTATATAACAGAACACGAAACATTTATTATGTTTTATCTCTCAAACAATAATCTAAAACCGGTAAACTTGTTTTTAAAAGACCTTTAGGTAGAAATTAAGCTACCTAAAGGTCTTTACTTGTATCTCTCGATTTGTAATTTGACACGTCACTGGTACTTTTTTGGAATGAATAAGTTTGTTAAATATAGAGAATCGGTTTTTTACAGATAGTTATTTATATAAAACTAGCTTTTGCACGAGAATATGTTCGGCATGTAAATAGGTACATGTTTGTATTGATATTCAAAGTTCCGTATTCGGGTACAAATGATCGAAAATGCTGGCAGTAACTTTTGATCTGAAGTGCAAGTGCTCAGTTATGTCCGACATTGAAACTCATGAACGCAATAATTGCTGTAGTCTCTAATACAGAATAGTCTACTTATGGTGCGGGGAGTTTATCTTGATCTGTTTTAACTAATGCGTTAGCAATATTCAGCAAAAGTAGAATATTATTCGACATTCAAACACAATTGACCTTTGTGTACGAAGTACAAAGCTGGGTTATAGTGTGGTGAAATCGGGTGGGCGGGGAAAACACTGTATTTTTTGTGTTATCTATTCCTCCTTTTGTTCTCAACCCAGATCTTTGAAACTCACATACATGTATTGAAGTTGTGCACCTGCTATCATGGAAGTGTTCGAGAACTTTTCCAGACTTTGGAACTTAGTCATTTTTAGAACATTTGCAGAAGACGGTACCTATTTTGTGTAATCAAACTCCTCCTACAGTTTTCAACCCAGATCTCCGAAACTCACATGAAGTCTGCACATGTATTGAAGTTGCTCACCTGTAATTATGGAATTGTTTGGGGAATTTTTTTTCAAGTTTCCAGACTGGGGAACGTAGTCATTTTTCAGAACATTTGCACGAGACATTATCTGTTTTGTGTAATAAAATCCTCTTATATTTTTTAAGACAGGTCAAAGGCCTCCTTCAAACAAATTTTACACCATTCCTAATGTATTAAGGCACTTGCTTTGCAACCAAGTCATTTCAGACTTTTGCGATTTTATTTCATTTTAAAGTCTGATTAGTCCATACTGTAGATATTACATTTAAACACGAAGGCAATCGAACAAAGCACGGTTTTAACCTAGAACGTTCTGTCAACTCTAGGAATGTTAGAAAGTTTGATAACACAGTATCGTACAGACGAATCTAAAGCCTTAAATGCTGAGGAGAGGGTGACTAAGAAAGAGAAATATAAAGTCCTTAAAATAGCGGATAGATACCAATGGGATACTCTACAAGAATATTTGATAGTACTTTGGCTGACGATAAAGATCATGCTGCTAATCTTCGTACAGCGAAATACAAGATAGTGCTTATCGATGCGATGTAGGAGACACTCTCTGTAATATAAGTGCGAGAGTTTTTTGTGACCTTAGCAAGTTCAACAGGGGTTACGTGAGGAGACCAATTACATATGTACGCACTGTAATCAATCCGAGCATGTTGCACGAGTTACGACATTTTCATCAATATGATGACACTCAAAAAGATAGTTTGAAAGGTGAAAATGAAGCATTATCTTTTGCTCATATTTGCTTATGAATTTGATTTGAAAATCGGTAGCATCATACTAAAATACATCCAAATAACAAATGTTTCAACGATTTGTCCGGAAATTTGTAGAAATTTTTTTTCACCTTTTGCCCTCATATTTGTCATATTTGTTTTACAAAAACCGTTATTAACACTACAAAAATTAGAGATAACAGGCCTACAGATTAGTCACGTATTTGGTAAAGTGCAATCTTAGAAAAATTAGATTTCATCGCAAATGTGTCGGCTAAGACAAAAAACACGAAATTTAAAGTACCACAGACACTTTCACAATTTTAGAGACAGATTCAATGCTGTGTTATGTAGAAAACAAAAATTATGGAGTTATAGCTAAAATTTGTTACAAATTTTAAATCATTTCGATAAAACCTGCTTTGTGCAAACGTTTTCAGATAAGACCTGGATACTTTCGTATTATTATTTGTTGGGATTCACAGATTGTTTTGATAGTCTACATGAGGTCAACTTTTGGCAGTATTATTGTGAAACATTGAACTTTACTTCAGTACCTGTGTTAAAACTGTCCAAAAAAATTTTATGCAAGCAATTTTGCAGGTTTTAATACGTATACTAAACGAATTATCTAAAAATCCTGACAAAAATTAAAAAATTAATATGGCGCGAATAGAAAACTGTTGTTATATTATTAATTCTTTCCATTGAGAGCTTGACCGTAAATTATTTCAGTTTTATACAGACAACCAAAATGTAAAAATCATACAAGGGTAATAACGAAATGTGTGTTAGAATTAGCTTGATAGTTTTCACTTTTGTGTAAGCAATTATATTAGAAGTAGAATGAATTCTTAGAATTTAATATTTATGCAGGTGAATAAAGTTTTCATTTATAAAGGATGTTAAGGACTATTTTATCAAACTAGTTCAGATTGCAAAAGTGGTTTGCTAATCAATTATTTAATGGTAATGTTTTCGTGTTATTTATTGTCGTTTGTTGAATCTGAATGTTATTTCCATATTTTGATATAGAATTATTATTTCTATAATTTTAATTTTTTTATTTATTTTGTATCTTGTTAGAGACAATTTGAACCATATGCAAACGATCCTAGATATGCCAGTGTGATTTTCGCTTTACCAAAGATAATGAATTCTTCCAAAGCAGATAATACTATTGAAAACATAACAGTTATTTTCAAAAGTTTACCAGGTGGTGTTGCATATCTGATTTTAAATACTCACCAACTTCTTATGCTAGTGTAGGCTATTTAAAAAAACATTAACAGATGAAGTTGTAGCCGAGTGGTAAATGTATACATATAGTTCGTCTTTAATAAAGAAAAAACCAGATTTCAGAGCGAAGGTTGGAGATTTTCTCCGGGTACTCCCTAATAAAACCTGGACGCCATGATATAGCTGAAAAATTGCTAAAAATGGCCTTAAACACCTTTTAAATAAACAATGAAACAAACAACTGTAAGTAATAAAATATTATTAAACTAGAAAACCAATTTAGCAGAAATAGTTTGCTCTTGAGATATACGTGTTGTAAAATACGAATTTTAAAATGTGTAAATAAATCGATTTCAAAGTGTATGTGAAATTTGGAATGTTTTTTACGCTCCTCAATTTTAAGGTTACAGTTGTGTATATTGTTATGTTTTCGTTGTATAGGTTACCAGGTTGAGATGACAAACCTACTAACTTAATTATTATTTGCCCCTGTCACGATATGTCTGCTAATCAAAGTGCGATTTGGTTTCTTATCAGTTTGCTTACCGTATTTATTTGCATGTATTTTCGCTTAGGTATTGGTATTTCAAATTGCATATTTTAATTTGTATTTTATGTAAATATGTTTTATTCATTTTTGATATACATAATAATTACTTAAGTACATGTATGAGTAGAATCACTAATTAACAGCGAACAGTAACTTGGTTCATGCAAATCAGGTAACGAATAATGTAATGTTTAACCAGATAATGTGATACTACTTTCGATCTGGTAAATACAAATGAAATTTTCGGCGTACTTTTAAAATTGTTATTGAATTTTATATTGTTTTTTTTTTGTTAAAGGGCTTTTATCTTACTATAACAATTCGATTATCTGTAAATAAAGTTAGCGGACAATAAATAGAAGTGGTGGAAGTGATGACCTTTACGTATATTCATTTACTTCAATGATCTGTACATGAGTTGTTATTTTGGTTAATAATAACATGTTTAGTATAACATTTGCTCTGTTGGCTTTCTAAATTGTTGATCTAATAGCTATTATATTTTCTTTATATGATATTACATGTACCTCTGTGTAAGAACTGTTTACAATAATAATAATAATAAAAATAACAAGAAAAAATTGTTTAGCAATGTTCACTAACCTTTTAATGAATTTAGTATATAAATTTATACTATTTGTGTGTTGCAGCATTAAAGATCGAGATGTTATAACAACAATGATTACCAGTTGTACCAACATAATTTATGAGAACGAAAAAAATATATTGTTTCTTAAGACTTCTAGGTCAGGTCTGCCTGTAGCAACCTTCCCATTGACATGATTTATGTCCACGATGATGTCTCTGACAATTTGCTGTTTCGTTTCTATTAGACGCATTATTCCAGACACATTCATCTTTAATTGGTGGTTCACAGACTCCCTCGCAAGACTTTATCTATAAATGTCATTTTAATAGATTATTGTAAGTTGCTTGTTATTATAAATTAATTTGTTCTAAAGTACAAGTTATGAAGAGTATCAATTCTAAATAAAAACCGAACTATTAAACAATTTCTGAAAATTCAACATATAATATATCAACACGCAATATATCGCTTTTTATGTAACTCCAATGACAATAGAAACGGTAAAGTGTTCCCATACATGCAAGTGGAAGGTCCAGAAAGTATATTGTTAAACAAAAGAACAAATACAAATTTTTGTTACTACACCATAGCACATACACACATTTAGCGCAAACTTTGTCTTTATCATAACTATCTAACTTGACAGGAGTATAAATTTTAATTAACAGGACTATCGTCTGATGTTAATGGATCATTGTTTTACCTAAGCAGAAATCTTTCTGAAACAATTGTAAGATTTTCAGTAAGTAAACTTCATATAATTTTACTGTAAAGGGTTAAATGGTTTACTTAAAGTACAACGATCCTTGCATACAGAAAACAAGAGACAAACAATAGGGATAAATAACAGAAAGAAACAAAGATATACTAAAGGCTCAATAATGTTTCTTAGTCCAAAAACACTAATTCAAATCAATGGGACAAACAATTACAAACACCAAACAAAACAAGACAAAGACAAAAGCCAGTGACACGGACTCAAGGAAAAAAGAATGCTACTGAGTAAGTAGTTCCTGCTTGTTGCACACTCTTCGTGTCACTGGTAGTCAAGAACAAGAACTCTTGACAAAAGTATAAAACAATATTCTTACCTGACAAGAACAATCATACCCCTTATTCCTTCTTTTGTAGGAATCATTTCCAAATTCACCATGCATTAAAGCCAGTTCACACTCGGAAAATGATGTCCACAAGTCATTAATATTGCTACACTCACGCACTCGAAAGTCTCCACTTGCAACAAAAGACCCTTATACAAAAAGTAAAAAATATGTAGCATAACAACATGATTTAACATTTTAAAAATATTATTGGATAAGCTGGTAAAAGGTCATTTGAATTTCTTGTTCTAATATTTTCCAATTGCTGTATGAAAACAAAAACCCTAACCTCCCATTTTGAATAACATATTGTTTTAAGACTATTTGAGGTCGATTAATATAATAAAATATATAGAACAGAAAAATGTCCACGTGAAATGCACGTGTAAGGTGTTGGGAAACCATTACCTCTTCTTTTTGCAAGTTCGTTAAAATATTTCAATGTTCATTAAGCAATATTGAATTGTGAAATAATGCCTTGTCCATTTGCCTTAAATTTTGTTCAAATAATAATAATAATAATAATAATAATAATAATAATAATAATAATAATAATAATTATTATTATTATTATTATTATTATTATTATTATTATTATTATTATTATATAATAATAGACCTATCTACATGTATATACAAAATACTTTAAAACACTCTACACTGTACTAAAAACTACAGACGTATTTAAAAAAGTAAATAGTAAACAAAATAATCTACAGTAATGGACACAGAAAAAATGATCATTGTTATCATAGCATATAATTTAATAATATATAAAGTAAAATAAATTAAAAATAATGTGTTGGGATGTCACACAGAAGTCGCCCAAACTCCCAATGAACAGTATTGCATTCCACTCAGGACATTAAAATGTACCTACCCATCAAATGTCATTAAAATTGGACAACGTTGAAAATTTGACGCATGTTTGGCCGCAATTTTGAAACGCATTTTTGAAAAATTCCGAATGATCTGAATTCCATTTGGGAACATTTTAATCTATCCCCACACCAAATTTTGTTGCAATCGGAGCACGTTAAATTTCATTAGGGTCGGATAACGTTGAAAATTTGACACGTTTTTCGCCGCAATTTTGAAACGCGACGTTGGGAAAAAATTTCAAAGGTAGCATTTCACTTGAAATACTAAAATCTACCTCCTTACATGATTTCGTTGAAATTGGACCATTGGAAAATTTTGCCACTTTTGTATGGGTGTAGTAGAGGGGCGGCCATTTTGAAGTGGCGGTCATTATCAAAAATCCGATTATTGACTGCCTCCCTCCATATGTCGATCTACAACAAGTCTAGTATTTGAGTCTATTAAAGCGTATCTGAGAAATGTGCCGGACAAGTTCACGATCTAGAAAAAGGAGAAACGGAAAACGGACAAGTTACATATTTCGACTTTCCTGGAATGTGTTTTGAAATACATTTACAGCTGCATTGTAAATAGAGAATAAAATCTTATATATTTGCTAATGAGGGACCCTAAATATCAACCATCCAAAAATAAGGAAACGCACCTTTATTGTAATATTTAAAACTGCAACTTTCTGTGGCCATTTACCTATACATTATTTGCTGACAAACGCAGCAGCAAACCCACCATGTGTTCCAGCAGTATAAAAACAAGTTATGGTATATTAAAGGAATAAAAACTTAATTTTAAATAAAAACATTGAGAAATGTGTGATGTAGCTTAAGGTCTGAATGGCAAGTAAGAAAGCCTGTGTAGAAAATCCCTGCTCGAATTAATAAACTGAAATGCAAAATTGAGAAGTCTCAGAATATATTGTAACCTTTTGAGAGGGAGGCTGCGTTTAATTATGTATTTTTTAATATTATTATATAAATAGATATGAAATATGGAATTTTCCGAGTGACAGAAATCACGGGAAATCA
Organism: Limnoperna fortunei; assembly: GCA_944474755.1. Lineage (NCBI taxonomy): Eukaryota > Metazoa > Mollusca > Bivalvia > Mytilida > Modiolidae > Limnoperna > Limnoperna fortunei. The sequence goes on from OX104112.1 coordinate 68,910,562, forward strand.
CATGTGAAAATTATCTTTTTCACTCTCGGGTTTTTTCCCGCCAAAAATGTCAGTTGGTTTTGTACTATACAGATATTAATCTGCCGTTCATAAAATTTAGGATTAAGCATGAAAATTTTACGAAAACCATTTTGGTCTATAAAATAAATAGGATAATCAATTGGGCATCGTGAATATCCCAAATATGACAATTTTTTACGTAATTGTTATATTCTTACATGTTTTATCCCACCACTGTGGGTTTTATTAATGTTAGAGATTGCATGTTTGTTTGCTATTAGTTAACTTTAACAAATTTCTTCAATTATTCTAATATGAAAAAATGGATTCCGATATTTTCCATAATTCAGTAGAGGTCATCATGGCTTGCTCTACTTGTTCGTGTCTTATGTAATTGTTTAGTGGAGGTGAACAGGGCTTGCTCTACCATTTCTGTAAGCTATAATTTTGCATCTGATTTCGTGCCTTTCACATATATATGTTTTAGGTTTTTATGCTTTGCTTCCACTTCTGTGGGCTTTGTTTTACAAAAAAACCAGTTGATATATACATTCAGGTTTTCCTACCCTTACATATTTTACGGGGAGTCCTCGGGTAGAGCATCCCTTGCAGGTATTTGATGGCATATGTTTTAACCCCCACCTTTGCTTATGTTACTTATTTTCATTTATTTTTCTACAAATTATTTATTTGCAGGATCGTATATTATTCGCCATCTGCGAATTAATTGACATTTTGTCAAACGCTACTTGTCTCACATATGCAATTATATTGAAGTGCTTTACAAAAGGCTTACCTCCAACTATGTAACGTGTAAATAATGTGAGAGAGATCCCACAGGCTGCATCATCAGATGGTGTGACCAGGCTCTTTATACTCCACCTTTCTACTCTACCGGACATATCCTAAAATATTTCATTTTTAAAAATAATTCAATAATCAGCAACATCTTGTACTCTTAAATAGAATATATTTTGGTTGAATGGATGTTTGCTTTATGTCCACAGAGCAGTATTTCAGCTATATTCAGGACGAGAACAAGTTAACAAAAATCAATGTGGAGAAATATAGACCAAATGACATACAATTATGAATGCCACTGCAGGAAAAGTATGGGTAGGGGCGGGAAATTTAGCCTTTTGTAGTGGTTTACGCTATCGTGCCAGACGCGCGGCACTCTAAAACACGTTACCCGTTATGGTCTGCGGCCAATCTTTACGTATTATGACCTGAAAGCTCCAACGAGGGGGAATACCGTATCCACCCACCTCCCGGACGTGCCGGGTGGAGAGCTGTGAACTCTCACAATATGGTCCTATAGAATATCTTTGAAAAATATAAATAAATAAATCGCTATCCTTATTTTCTTTTAATCATATTAAAGTTACAAACCTTCACCACTTCTATAACAAATACTCTTTATGTTTTAACAGGCGGTCTGGGTCTCAACTCTTCAATTGGGAGAATGTGTACAACTACAATAGATACCACGATTCAAATAATACTTTGCTATAACTATAATGTTGAGCGTTTAGACATTTACTGCATATCCAGAATAGAAAACGCTATAAAGTAAATTTTACTAAACGTTGAAAAATACTTAAAAGAATGGTATAAATGCAATATCATATTAATGTAAGGACATTTGGTTATGAGGAAAATACACTTATATTTTAACGCAGTATTATTCTTCAATAAAGTGTTCTTTCATTTCAACAACTGAATGTTGACACTGTGCTGGTGATACCTTCATGGGACTAACACTCTACATAACCGGCATAAACCCCAAAACCAATAACTTAACATTAAAGATACGAAAAAAAATGAATTGAGAAGATATACAAAATAACCCATATAAGTACAGGACAATACAATGTGTTGGATTTTTGCGTCAGTTTAAACAGCGACCAATAAATCCTGTGTTAAAAATGAGCTTTACAATTGTGTTAAGCAAAAAGATCCTTGATAATGTAAACTAGTTTTAAGCATTATTTAAAGAATTATAGATTAAGCATACCAAAGTCTGATCTACAGAACTTGTATTGTAGATGTGTAGGAAAGCAACTACAGCCAAGGGAAACAGCCGCTATGTTCAGTACAATTAAAACAACTACATACACTCTCATGTTGGTAATCTATAATTATGAATACAAAAGACGAGACATATAATTATGTTTATTGTAAATCAATCACCACTTACTAGTATTTATCACTAAACCACTTCTAGTATACATCAATACAATAAAAATATATTGTATTGCTTTGCATCTTGTTTAGACTGCCGACAATGCTTTATTGAAATGCAATATTCAAACATTTAAGTCTAAATTTGCGTAAGGCATGTAAAATAGAAACAATGAATTATTAACTTACCTTCAATCAATTTTGCCAGAATCTTCCGACAAGCTCTTGCATCAACTAAACAGATTAGGCTTTTATATGCTTTGACAGCCATAAAAATTGCAGTAAGTTGTACTTTAGAACATAGATATTCACAAAAATATTCACATATCTTTCTTTCTTAACTGAATCATTCAAAGCTTCTTAATGTTTTGTGAAAGAGTCATCTGCTAAACGAATAGTTTTTATTTGATTTTATCAAAAGCATATGTTTTTTCTAATCTATATTGCATTATTCATTGTTACAAATGCGTCAATTTAATTAACGTCCAAATATTATCTGCATTTGTCAAATCTGTTATTTCAAGAAGTTCTGATCCTTCATAATATACCTAACTTTTTAAATAGTTGGATATAATATAATTAATCTAATTTCGTTTTGAATATCTGTTGTAGCAAAATAACATTGTAAAAATGAAGACGTCTTTGTCACACACTCTACTTTTACATATATTAACTTTTACATTTGAAGTAGAAATATATGCAACAAAGATGTTAATGTCTTTACATAGGTCGCACATAAAATAAGAAAATATGCTTTACGATAAAAACGTGGTAAGATTATTAGTAACATTGTTACTTATAAATTATTTCAACACAGGGTTCACCACAGGCTATTCAAGGGTGGTGCTCCTCCACTCTTGAATTTGTTTCCTCCACCCTTGAATTTTGAGCTCCATACTAAAAAATTTGACTTTATTCCTAAAACAATGTAGTTTTTAAATACAAAAATACATGTATATTGTGACTGGTAGCAAAAAACACAAGTGGGAAAACAAAAACAGAGACTAATAACACTATTATGAATAAATAAATGTCACTCTAAAATTTTTATGAGTAAGGAAATGGATCATGGTCCGACTTGCACCACCCTTGGATTTTGAGCTGTGGTGATCCCTGCAACATACAACTTTTGTAAAAGTAGCGTACGTGTTATTTTTCGCAGTATAAATAAAAACTGTTTACGGCATATGGTCGAGCTTATATTCCTTTTGTAGATCTAAACCTTAATATTGTGAAATCAAGACTTATTCAGCGTTTTGAAATGCGGAGATTTTTTTTATTTTTAAAGGGCCGATTTTCCATAGTAAATTTCGACCTAAATTAGAATGGGAGTGTAACCTAGGTGCAGTCGACTTTGTCTATTCGAAACTCTGAGGGCTTCGTCGTTAGCGATTGACCCGGAAAATGACTCGCGTAATTTGTATGAATACCATTGTACGTCACTTAAGCAGAAAAAATTTGAAAACAATATAAGGTCCCTTAAGAAACAAAAATGGCTGAGTTACAACTTAAAATTCCCGTAGCAAAGGTCTAGGACGATTCGTGACATGTAAACATCAGATTCATAGTATTAAATATGGACGAGTTATCGTGAATAATTTTGTTCTATTGAATTTTTTAAATAAAAAGGTACAGTTCGGAATAATTAAAAATGCAAACAAGACATTGCACTTTATATGTGACGTTGAGTATAGTTCCTGCTTAAGAAGTTCATAGGCTACCAAATTGATCGCCCTATGGCTTAGATGAGCTATTGAAAGAACTTGAAGTCTTTACTTTTTGTACCACACCATAACTGTGTTACAGTGTTTATTAGATTGTCCTTTACACAAATCTTAATTGTTTTTTTTAATTGTCTGAATTTCAAACCGCCAGGGCAGAGTTTAGTTTCACATAAAACCTTTTTGAGAAAAAGAAACTACAAGCTGGTTAAAGCCCCAAAATGACGTGAATGTCAAAGATCCTCTAAAAGTTTGTTATTTTTTTACGATTTAAAATGCCAAAGCTGGACTTCATTTAACACAAAACCTACTTACAAATTGTTTAAAAGGCTTTATTTTTAAATTTTATAAATCCATTTTTAAAAAACTTATCAGCAATATTTATAAAAAAAAACTTCTCTAAAGGTTGTCTTTTATGCCAATCCGCGGGACTTATTTTAATACAGAACATAATTATAACCATTTGAAATGCCGTTTTTGCAAACTCTGCAAAGATTGTAATAGTCATAATGATAACAAATGATTATTTTATGGTCATCAACATGTTTGTGTTAGTGATAAGTAGAAAATTAAAAATGGAAGCCACAACATAACTTAGATAAACATACCAACATGCATTCTGTAAGAACAATCACATAAGTCGCCACTATATACTTAATTACTGACGTTTTTAACAAAAAGAAAACTACTGCATGTAGTGATACTTTGGGGTATCTTTCTATCATGAGAAATCTAGTGTCTCAATCGATATCGATATATGATACCAGTATGACCCTTGTTTTTGGCGTATATATTTTAAAAAGCAGTTCGTTTTGTTAGTTGCCCAAGTCGAGTACTGTTTCAGTTATATTTTTTTCTTTTAGTGAATGGTACGCTTAGAAGTAATAGTTTAGGTTATCTTGACTTTAACTATTTTCTCATTTTTTAGTTAATGTGTCTAGATGATGGTTAGTTGAGACACTTGTTGCCTTCGACAATATCAATAAAGAAAACTCGTCACATTCTTTTAACAAAATGTGTTGAAAACGACTTTTTAATCAGTTCCTAAACGCTTTAAACTTTGTATTACTTTCTATTTTTTTTTATTATAGAGCTGCTGTTTGGAGAGCAATAGAAGTAACATGTAACTTGTTGAGAAACACCATAAGGATTTGTCGAGAGCTATTACAATTGGTTAAAAATACTCAGAATGAATGCGTGTAGGTTTATGCACTAGAAATCGGAATGCCTTATTATCTTTAAATATTATTATCCTTATTATTGTCATTTTTATTATCAATAATAATGTTGGATTTGTAATCTATATAGTCAAGATTAAATTTCGTTTAAAAAACCAAGTGTGATATAACATATTGTGTACTAGTAGTTGGTACCTGTACAACGTTCTTGGCACATGTTGCCTGTAGCAAAAGCAAAAACATGAGTTTTCAATTGTTTCTACAAATTCTTCTCTTTTGACAAAAATCATCAACAATTTTTAAATTCTTTTGTTGTCAGAATCCAGGAGTTGACAAGTCAAAATACTCAAATTTACCAATGTATGGGCTATTGGACATACAATATGGCAAGGATAAAAATGGTACAAATTGATAAGAATTTCTATTTTCATACTTGTTTGTTTAAACAGATCCTGAAACAGTACTTTCTAATCGTCATTATCATAAGCTTCTTGTCAGTGTTTTGAATGGTTAATGGTTACTTCGTAGGTGTACATTCATAATCTTAGGTGAGGAGAGCCATTTAGCAATTAAAATATTAGATTAATAATGTCCATTTAAATTTCGTTCTTACAATTTGTTTTACACTGTGAAAATCTATACACGGCTGTATGTTATATCCAAATATATCATGCTTCGTCAAATCCTACTTTAAATCATGAAATAAAATGCCCAATCTACTGAACATTCATCTTATATGGTAGTCGTATTACTTTATATGACTTTTTTATATTCATGCGCGATTAAATTTATTTTAAGTCTTTTACGACATTAGAAATACCAAAACTGACAATCGTTTTCTGTCGGTTTTTCCTATATAAATAATTTAAAATCCTTGGAAAATTCACGTCTTCCTGACATTCTGGATTGATCTAGTCCAATTAATTCGAGATAAAGACACATTAAATTGCTTAAAGACTCCTATGTATCATCTTGCACACCCAATACTGGTAATACAAAGTTCAATCGGAAAAATGAAATTGCAACCTTTTCAGATATCCTAAACCGAGAATGTCGACTTTTATGTACGTGATATCTGCGCTACTTCTGATGTAGCAAAGTATTGAGAACCGATAAAATTCTGGTTTAATTTGAAGAAAATTAAGATCGTTTTCCTTAAGCCAGATCAGCTGCAAGTTTAAGTGGACATTGAAAAATGCCTACAAGAGACGAATACGTGTTTATGCCTTAAATGCCCACTGGTATTGCAATTTTGGACTCAAATTGTCCGATTTACTTTTAAGATTACTACCTGTTTGTTTCATCTCCCCAACATAAGTTCAAGAGTTCAAACTCAATTCGTGATTTTGGTCCCACATGTAATATTGGAAACATTATGTAACAACTACATACAAGTTTCTTTTACTGAAATTGATGGCGGCAGATATCACGCATATGAAAGAGACCATCGTTGTATGTAGATATGTACTATTAATTTGTCATATACCTTGCCAGGCAAAATTTTAACCAGTGTCCAGCTTCTTTTGTCGTCGACTTAAGTAAAAAGGTGATTGCATATGATGGTCTTTGTCTTGTCCGCCAATTGACATTCGAAGATCAAGTCAACGTGTTGTTGATTGATTGAATGTTTGCTTTACGTCCAGGAGTATTTCGGCAATATTCAGGACGAGAACAAGTTAACAAAAAATAAATCGGCGCAAAAAGGGATAGAATGGGACACATGAAACAAACTCTTGGCAGCTACTGGAAAATTACGGAGTATTGTGTAGGAGTGGTCTACTCTTTTTTTAAATCTACAAAAGCGTTCTTTTTATCTTGGTCAAGGAACGTGGCAGTCTCAAAAACGTCAGCGGCCAGGCTTTCTGTTTTATGACCTGACAACCACCCCATAACCCCCAAAGAGAGGATCTCCCCTGTCTGCGATTCGGCGTCTCTGTGGGTCGAGCACTGAGAATTCTCTAGTATAGATTCAGAAACGTGTTGTTGAAATTTGTCTATGAATAAAGGGGGGCTCGGTGGGCGAGTGGTTAAGATAGTTCGTCTACTATTGATCACGTGATTTCTGAACTGAGGATGCGGGTTAAGTCTCACTGCCTGCAGGGTGTACTCGACTCCAATCTTAATTGACAAGTATTGCCAGTTTTTCTACCGCAGGTCGGTGGTTTTCTCTGGGTTCTCCGCCTTATACCCCAATAAAAACTAGAAGTCATGATAAAGGTAAAAAAATTGATGAAAGTGGCGTTGAACACAATTTAAACAAAAAAAACAAATATATAAATATAAATAAATGATTTCTGTCCCAATCCATTTTGTGGTGAGTTATGTAAGAAAGATGCTTTTTCTGATTCATCTTACCACATGTAGTATTTTGTGTGATAGGAATCAGGCTAAGCATCTTGTTGACAAATCCATTACATAAACTGGATCGACACTAGACCGACAAATAACAAAATACATGCTTAGTTTGCAACGCATTTAATGTAAATAATTAATTGAGCGTCGTTTTTTGGCGTATCGTACTGGAGTTGGTGACGGATATCCATGTTTAAATGTTTCTCGCTTGAACTAGCACCGATTTTAACCAAGGTAACAAGACAGGTGTCGCTATATGCTCGTCCTTCCTAACAAAGGTTCATGTTGCTGTTATATTTGTTGTATTGTTTTGATTATTTTTTTGTTTGTGGTCGTGAGATGTCTCTTAGCCATGGCTTCCGATTAATAATGATAATGAGTAGACACATATATTTCATCGTTCTGGTTCTAGTCATTTAGTAACAATTATTTGTAAACACATTTAAAATGAAATAAATGATGTATATACATTGTACTACGTAAATCTTCAACATTATTAATGAGACAAGGAATTTGTAGTCATAGTAATTTTTATTTATGGAAAACGACCTTTTTATTCGAGGTATAACTCATAGTTTGTTTTCAAAAAAGCATTTTATCTGTAACCGCCAGCCCGGTTGTGTTTGCTTGTTTTGTAAAAATTCATCGGTATCGATATGAAAGCATATTCCTTACCTGTGGAAAATAAAGGTTATATATAAAATAATACTGTTAAAGCTATCTCAATGCAAATAATATCACGAATTAAAAATAATTAATCTGTTTTTAAATTAATAAAAATAATAGTTTGCTTCAAGTTTATTTAAGATTTTGAATTAATTTTATAAATAACGAACCATAAAGAATGCATAGCAATTCTGCCGAATTTGTGATAATAGTGTAAAGAAAGAAACATACGATCCGTTATTGTGTCAAGGACTAATATCAGTAACTTTATAACCGCGAATGGCAAGGATACATTACATTTCCAAAAGTAAAATGTGTGTTCAGTATCACCGATTGCAATAGGAATGTATACTTGCGATCTTTATAGTATTGTATGCCTTGTGATATTTATATATTACTGTATTTTACGGAAGAGGGGTGAATGTAAGGACCACTACTAAACCTGTACTCACGGTTGATACGATGTCTTATGTGGCCACCATAATGGTTTGTTCCATAACCATGGCGCCTGTGGCCTGTATATTATAGACGTCAAAATATTACGCTCTTTATATATTTATAATAACGAACTTATTTGCAAATTTAATTTAAATTTAAAAAGCAAGTTAACAATTAAATTTGAAGTATGTACACGTTATACTGTTTGTAAACCATTTAATATTCAACGATACTTCTTGCAGTGTTAACATCAATGGAACATTAACAATAGTATTAAATGTACTACAAATCAACAAACTGTAGCAACCTTACCCCCAGGTCTTACATAGGATTCTTTATATCTAAACGCCCCTTTAAATGTATCATCAAAAAGCGCAGGAAGCACCTACAAAGATACGTTAAAATATGTGTGTTCACTGCCAACAATATACTTTCTGTATTGTTCGTTGCTAGTGCTTATGTTTTTATTTACGGGTATACATGTAACGCTTACTATGCGAAACGGAGTTTCAAACAGATAGTCCATACTATTGTCATTTTTTTTAAATTAAAATCCTCGGACATAATTATTTCTCATAAAATTCTCTTAAATTATTTAAAAAAATAAACATACTCAACTTACGAGCATTAAAATACAGCCAACTATCCATTGCATTTTTTTTTTGGACTCGTATACCAATTCATGAAACGATATAAAGAACGAAATGACCAGGGCAACAGATTTTCATTACGCTGTTGTTAGTCATGTGATTTGGTAAAAAAATATTTAAATTATTTTGAAAAACCGCTGGATAATAATTTTGCTGTCTAAAACATAACAGACTGTTGTTTTTCAGCTTTAGTTGCAAAGATTCTTTTGTAAAAAATCTTCTAATCTGACATTAAAATGTGATTTTTATACTCGTGCATTTCTTGTAACAAAAGTACATTTTCTTTTTTTGCATGACTGTCCTGTAAGTGATGTTCATACACATGTTATACGAATAAAAAAATGTAAAGATTGAATGAGTTTTACGCGAAGTGCCTAGAAACCTCATTTATGTGAGATACTGTTATACGAAATATATCTACACTTTTTTCCATTAAAATGTTGCCGGTACTTTTGAATTTCGGTACCTGACAAGACAACAACAAACTGCTATTGAAGAAAAATTCTTTGACTACATAAATATATAAATATTGATAAAGGTCTTGAAATGAAAGAGGCAAAACTGACCTTATTTTATTACTGTTAGCAAATGTTGAAGATCGTATGTATACAATGTTGAAATGTGTTTAGTTTAAAAGCTACATAGATGATTGAGGAGGCTTAACTTAACATTTAATTCTTTGATTTTAGCTTTGTTCAGAAATAACTTAAAGTGGGTGCTAACGAAATTGTACTATATTTTTATCAATTTCCCACTCGAAGGTTTTCTGTTTAACAAGAAATTCAATATAACTAAAATCAATTAACCACTATTTAATATAATTGTTGTGCTGTATGACACCTAAATAAAGACAAAGAAATATCAAAGTAATGACAATTAGAATCCATTAAAAAAAATCGAAAAACAAGTATTGACTGTGAGTTAATGCCCACTAGTAATATCCCGATTTCACAACAATTTTGCACTATAGGATAAAGCACTATGCTAAATATCAGGCTTTGGCATCCTAAAGTTGATTCAAAAACTGCAACGGAAAATTTGCATGTAGGTCAACTATGTGGATCAATCTAAGTATTCGGTAGACTGGTAGTATATAACCATGATAGGATAAAGCAATATGCAAAATTTCAGGTTTCTGCATCCTATAGTTTCTTAGAAAACTGCGACAGAATTTTTTGTTTCGGACGGAGGAACAAACAGACGAACGAACGGACAGTGTAAACCTGTAACCCCCCCCCCCCCTTCCTCGAAGCACGGAATAACAATAAACTGTTTAGAACGCATTAGATATTTAATATTTACTACTAGATGCATACAAAACCACCCGTGATATTAAGCGGTTACATAATAAAATTTAGTTGTTTAAATACATCATCTAAATAGTTTAATATGTTTAAAAGTTGGTTTTAATTTTCTGCTGCATAAAACACGAGACAGTAGAAACAATTCAACAAAGTTCCATTGGTGTATGGTAATATAATTTGTTGCATTTGCATTTAACCACTTCGTTCGACGTCCACTTTACGTTGCAGGGCCAGGACACACTTAACGACTATGCGTGGTATCTCGATATTGCAGTCTCAAATTGATCTTGATGTCATAGCATAACATGCGGACGTCCGCTTGAAGGGCTTTTCTCTTCCTCGGAAACGATTTATTAACCGGGACTAAGTGAACTCCTACAAATCTACAATTAAGTTCATAAAATATGTTCTGTATATTTGTATTAAAATTGTATCATATGTTTTTCAATTATGGCATACAAAATTATTTTTAACACACTTGTATATATGAGGTTATTCTTTACACTGTAAACACAATGTGTTTATCAGTTATTATCGTTACGCTAGAGTAGACACAAATACTACTATGTTACTATAATATCTATATGAAACGGATTAATATAAATCTATGACTTGTTTCCGGATACTAATATTGTATACGATGTATTAACTATGTTCAGGATCATGAATAAAATATGTTTACACTAAAGGCACAAGCAGCGCTGCTTCGATCTAAATGCAAATGGTACGAGGACAGGAGGGAAATCATCAAAATATTTTCTACAATTAGAAAATAAAAATAACGGACATGATGAGCTATAGACTAAAATCAAATCAAGACTAAAATGACGCTGTAAAATCTGATATAGGCTATTCTCTCAGTGAGCATAATCACCCTTTTTTATCAAGTTTACTGTAATTAAATTAAAAAAAACTTCATACGCCTGATAGATGGGACAAAGGGATGATATCGCTAGTATGTACGCGTGGATAGATTACCTATAAAAAGTTAGAGGCCTTAAACAGTTCTTAAATGTGACTACAAAATTATTGTAAATACTACCAAAAATTAGCTTATACACTCAGACCAACAGGGATTTGTCAAAGGGAGAAATATTTCAGAGGCTTATAGATTATGACACGATATTATACCAAACCAGAGGACGAAGACGAGGAAGGAGCTATAATTTTCCTAGACCAACAAAAGGCGTTCGATTGTATGGAATGGGGTTGGCTTTTGGCGTGTTTAACCAAATTAATTTTGGTCCTAACTTTTGTGGGTGGGTTAAAATGTTTCTTGCAAATCCAAAAACTTGTATAGAGATAAATGGCTTTGTGTCCACAAGTATATTACCATTTCTCGCTCTGCTCCACATGGGTGCCCAATTGCGATATTATTATATGTGCTTCATGCCGAACCTATGACATGTGTTATAAGAAATCATAAGAGCCAATCCGGGAATTAACGGACTCAAATTACAAGGGAAGCAGGGTCTATATGAGGTCAAATTAAGTATGTTTGGTGATGATACTCAACTTAAAAATCATTCAAAAATCTTAAGTATTTATGAATCAGCATCGGGGGCAAGGATACATCACGATAAAAAAAGGTCTTTTCATCGGAAAATTAAAAGGAAAAAACCTTCGTTGCACTAGAATAAAATGGATAAATACAAATATTAAAACTTTGGGCGTTTTTAGTGGTTATACTATTGATGACAACATTATTATTTGAAATTCTAAAATAGATAGGTTCAAGAGTTGCTAAGCGGCATGGGAAACGAGAAATTTAACTTATATATATATATAACTGTTATCGTTAAAAGTCTGGTAATTTCCCTAATAGGGTATGTGTTGATACATGTATGCGTGGTATACCAGATATAAATAAACTTATTTGGAATTTTAGATGGGATGGAAAGGTTAATTTGATTAGCAGAAATGTATGTAGTTTTGATCACAATGAAAGTGGAATTGTTATGGTAAATTTTTTTTCATTTGTTAAAAGTCGCCAAATTTAAATTTAACATAGAATTAAGCACTCTGAGGAGGACGTTTGGAATGGATTGGGGAGAAAATGTGAATTAAGAAATATGAGAACATGAGAGGACAAGAATTCTTTGTATGAAAATGCACAAATATCAATTATTACAGAAATGCAATTTCTGCTTTGCATGAACTACGATGTAAATTTGAGCACAATTTTGCAATAAAGAAACTACGATTATCCGGAAAACCATGCGCTGTTTTTTAAATCCTTTATGAAAAGCAACATTAATCATAGAATATTTGGAATATCGAGACAAAATCTTTTCATAGCTGGAAGTTTATTTCTAGCTTATTGATAGACAAAAGAAGCTGCATTTCAGAGTATTCTAAAATAAAAACATCAATACCCCCAACTATATACGAATTTTACAAGGTAGTGAAGAAACAAAAAAACGCTGTTAAATATTCCATTATACTAAACGGATTAAATTTTTTAACGGAAATACTATAGTAAATAACAATTTAAAGCCAAAAGATATTCAAAGAATTTAAAACTTTGTACCAAAACCAAATGCAGAAGTAAAATGGGAGACTTTTAATTGTGAATTCGGTGTGTCATTCATTTAGAGGATGCTGACATAACTTGGAGTGAAAAAGAACATAAGCAATTTTCAGAGGAAGTCAATCCACAATTTTTTATATACAGAATATCGACTTAATAGTATGGGATTATCTAATGCTAATGGTTTGTGCCATTTTTGTAATACTCATTTTGAGACTCAAACTCACTCATTTTACAGTTGTAAAAGAGTACATCCTTTTATACTTGATGTTCAGAACTTGATGTTAAATTTGAATGTTTTTTGGACAATTTATTATTGAAGAAAAAATATGATACTAGGTGTTTATGAAGGTAATAGTGCTCTTGTTTTGATTATCAATTTATCCTCATTGTTGCCAAGTGGATAATTTTCAGTTCTGAAAGACAGGCTCTCAAAAGAACTGAAAACCAATATTTACCTGAAGCTTAATTATACTGTAAACAGTAAACCTTCGGTTCATAATTTATTTTAACAAATTGTTGGCAATCTTAATACGATGTAGAATTGTAATAAAATATATTAATGTTGATACAATAATTCATATTTATACAATAAGTATAATGTCATATGGATATATTCTGGGTAGTTCATTACTAGCTGTAGATATTATTTCTGACTATGTATGATATGTGTTCAGCACGATTGGCCATGCATGAGTTATTATAAATTATTAATACAGATGTAATGTAGAAAAATAACAAATGTCCTTTAATTTTCCATGGAAAAAAGGATCTGTAATAAAACAACGGCTCCGAGGATTAGTTTATCCCTGGACCACCTGGGCTGTTTATAACAGGGTATAAATAAAAACTGATTGTTGTACAAAAAAGACATGAAAATGAACTTTGCAAGCCTTATAACACGCATGCAATGTTCTCAGTTCCTGCCAACATCTGCACAATTTTCCAAAGGCATAAATGTTTTCCCGATTAACATATTACGAAAAGATTTGTTTATTTGTTTCCTTCTGGCATACAGCTGAAATACTGCTCGCTGGAAGTAAAGCAAACACCCAATCAATTACTTAAGGCATCCGACCCATAATTAAAGTTCCCAATTTTATTTTTAGACCATGAAATACGCTTTTTAAATCAATGTATTGCTAAATAATGATGCATATTAAATTTATTGTTTTACTTGTTAATGTTAACAGTTTTGGATAAACAAGTTATTACTCCAATAGTATTAAATGTACTACAAATAGACATTCAGGACACCAGCTATGACCACCTGGTTAATTGTGGTCCTGATACGTTCATTGAATTAACACGAAAGCAGTTTCTTTTCAAGTTTCTGTTTAGAACATTAGGAATGACATCTGAGCGAACATTAATTTACTAAGTATTGTGGAACTGTGTATGATGTTTTCTGTTTGGTGCTGTAAGTTTTGAATTATTTAGTTACAGATATTCATATATCATTATTATACGATTTTTACGAATGCGCGTTAACATATCCAAAGTAGACTTTACAAATGTTGTTACATTACTTGGAATATTATAAGCCTATTTTTTGTTTTCTATAAGGTTTTGTAGAAATAACATATTAAATATTTATTAAATACACTGTACACGATTATGCTGGTGGCGCTGCTGGAGTAACTTCAACTGCTGCAACGTCTCTTCCGTGCTCGTATTCATGGCTACCAGAGCTAGATCCGTAGCTGTTGGAACTTGAGCTAGATCCATAGCTGTTTGAGCTTGAGCTAGATACATAGCTACCAGAACTGTAATATGACCCATGGCTATTGCTATCCGAGTAGGAGCCCGATCCATATCCATAACTGTCAGAATCAGAGCTTGATCCATAACCGCCATGACCATAGCCGCCATGTTTATATCTGTCAAGAGTCGGAACTAGAATAGTATCCATAACCGCCATGTTTGTGACCATGTCGTTTGAAGAAATTCATTGGCATTGATATGTCAATGTACTGCTCACCTATGAACAGAGATTTATTTAACAGTTATTTATTCAAAAATTCTTTTGTTATTATTATTATTATTATTATTATTATTATTACTATTATTATTTATTAATTTATTATTATTATTGTTATTATTATTATTATTTGTAAAAATTAAATAATAAACCTCTACACTATTATAGTTATCTGTTGACTATTACGTGTTGTAACTAATTTAAAGGCAACTTGTAAATGTTTTTCATCGAGACCTTTTGAAAATCATGGCTAAAGTCAATGTTCAGGATTTACATATGTTTCTAGGTATTTGTTTATATTATCAAAAGTTATTTAAGGACTTTGCAAAAAATCAATTTTTAAATGGACTAGTGAGTGTGACAAAAAATACAATAGAAACTAAGTCAGAGCTAACTAATTCTACCAAAACAGGATTAAAGTGAACATTCTCTTACCTCTGTAAATTAGTTTAAACAAATTTATTTTCGTGGTGATACATTACTTTACAAATTTGCTGAATTATATTGTTAGTCTTACTGTGCCATAAATATGATATTCAGTGTTTTTATGTTTGCAAGTTGCAGATGGCTTTTTATTGGATTTGATATTATGTTTTAATGTAAATGATAAAAGCTCTACAAAATCATTTTGAGTTTGTGTTTAGTCTTGATTGGACGACTCGCGCGTCTGGCCACGTATTAAAAAAAGAACCAGAAATGGTTGTTTTTGTTTGTTCGAATAATGTTTAACGCCACATTCAGCAATTTTTTTCAGCTTATCATGGCGTCCAGTTTTTATTGGGAGAGGAAGCCAAAGTACCCGAAGAAATCCCGCACCTTCGGAAAACTGGCAAACCATGTCAATTAAGATTGTAGTCGAGCACACCCTGCCAGCAGTGACTCAAACCCAAAACCTCAGTGTTGACAGGCCAGGTGATGAATAGCAGACGACTACCTTAACCAGTTGGCCACCAAAATGAAGCCAGTGTTTGACTTCTAATGAGCCAATTATGAAGTATGTTCCCAAGAAGGGACCAGTTGATGAGACATTAAAGAAGGAAACATCCTGTCTATCGGGTGCAATGCAGGTGGAACCCATGTACTAAGCCATTATCAGAAATGTACATGCTGAGGAGACACGAACTTGCTTACAGCAAGTCCTTGGGCTCGTACCATTACCAACGATTTTCATTGACTGTCTTTACTCTAGCAGAACATGTTGACAATTAAGAAACCGACCAACTTACAATATTTTGCCCGACTTTTGTTCTACTACCCATGAAGCCAGGAACTACCGTTCTAATGAGAAGTTCCACTGTTAGTTCTACAAGCTTGAAGCAGTGGACTATCTCTCAGACCCGCGTGTGCAACTCTCATTTTGACCTCCTTCCTTCTAAAGAACCTTCAAATACATGTACTTCTTGGCATCATATGTGCACCAGGATACGATTCCTCCTATCATTCCGCCAACACCTGTACATTCGCCTGATATGCCTTAGAACCTATCGAGACCATACTCACATAGAGACTCAACTATCGAGGATCCTACTAACCAGTCTACTATAGTTGGCAAGTAGTTCCTACCATTATGCTTTAGCTTATATCAGACAACCAATATTTGTATCTTAAGTACCTGTCCCTGTTTACACAAGTAAAGAGGCTTGCAATACTTTTCACACATTATTTTATTCTAATTGTATTTTAGTATAATTCTACTTATGTTTTACATGTTTTCTTCCCAGGGTGCCTTGTGTTGATGAGCAAAACTTTTTTAACAGTACATCTACATGCTGTATGCGGTATAGTGTTGTTTGGCTTAATGTTTTCGATCGTAAAACATGCTTTGATAGCTCGCTTTTATATATTGATTAAATTACATACGTTGGATGTAGCGTTCCTGACCAGACGTAGCGATATGGTCAACTGACTTGTTCCCTTAAAATTTACTGAAAAGAATAGCATTCGTTCGACGTCCACTTTACGTTGCAGGGCCAGGACACACTTAACGACTATGCGTGGTATCTCGATATTGCAGTCTCAAATTGATCTTGATGTCATAGCATAACATGCGGACGTCCGCTTGAAGGGCTTTTCTCTTCCTCGGAAACGATTTATTAACCGGGACTAAGTGAACTCCTACAAATCTACAATTAAGTTCATAAAATATGTTCTGTATATTTGTATTAAAATTGTATCATATGTTTTTCAATTATGGCATACAAAATTATTTTTAACACACTTGTATATATGAGGTTATTCTTTACACTGTAAACACAATGTGTTTATCAGTTATTATCGTTACGCTAGAGTAGACACAAATACTACTATGTTACTATAATATCTATATGAAACGGATTAATATAAATCTATGACTTGTTTCCGGATACTAATATTGTATACGATGTATTAACTATGTTCAGGATCATGAATAAAATATGTTTACACTAAAGGCACAAGCAGCGCTGCTTCGATCTAAATGCAAATGGTACGAGGACAGGAGGGAAATCATCAAAATATTTTCTACAATTAGAAAATAAAAATAACGGACATGATGAGCTATAGACTAAAATCAAATCAAGACTAAAATGACGCTGTAAAATCTGATATAGGCTATTCTCTCAGTGAGCATAATCACCCTTTTTTATCAAGTTTACTGTAATTAAATTAAAAAAAACTTCATACGCCTGATAGATGGGACAAAGGGATGATATCGCTAGTATGTACGCGTGGATAGATTACCTATAAAAAGTTAGAGGCCTTAAACAGTTCTTAAATGTGACTACAAAATTATTGTAAATACTACCAAAAATTAGCTTATACACTCAGACCAACAGGGATTTGTCAAAGGGAGAAATATTTCAGAGGCTTATAGATTATGACACGATATTATACCAAACCAGAGGACGAAGACGAGGAAGGAGCTATAATTTTCCTAGACCAACAAAAGGCGTTCGATTGTATGGAATGGGGTTGGCTTTTGGCGTGTTTAACCAAATTAATTTTGGTCCTAACTTTTGTGGGTGGGTTAAAATGTTTCTTGCAAATCCAAAAACTTGTATAGAGATAAATGGCTTTGTGTCCACAAGTATATTACCATTTCTCGCTCTGCTCCACATGGGTGCACAATTGCGATATTATTATATGTGCTTCATGCCGAACCTATGACATGTGTTATAAGAAATCATAAGAGCCAATCCGGGAATTAACGGACTCAAATTACAAGGGAAGCAGGGTCTATATGAGGTCAAATTAAGTATGTTTGGTGATGATACTCAACTTAAAAATCATTCAAAAATCTTAAGTATTTATGAATCAGCATCGGGGGCAAGGATACATCACGATAAAAAAAGGTCTTTTCATCGGAAAATTAAAAGGAAAAAACCTTCGTTGCACTAGAATAAAATGGATAAATACAAATATTAAAACTTTGGGCGTTTTTAGTGGTTATACTATTGATGACAACATTATTATTTGAAATTCTAAAATAGATAGGTTCAAGAGTTGCTAAGCGGCATGGGAAACGAGAAATTTAACTTATATATATATATAACTGTTATCGTTAAAAGTCTGGTAATTTCCCTAATAGGGTATGTGTTGATACATGTATGCGTGGTATACCAGATATAAATAAACTTATTTGGAATTTTAGATGGGATGGAAAGGTTAATTTGATTAGCAGAAATGTATGTAGTTTTGATCACAATGAAAGTGGAATTGTTATGGTAAATTTTTTTTCATTTGTTAAAAGTCGCCAAATTTAAATTTAACATAGAATTAAGCACTCTGAGGAGGACGTTTGGAATGGATTGGGGAGAAAATGTGAATTAAGAAATATGAGAACATGAGAGGACAAGAATTCTTTGTATGAAAATGCACAAATATCAATTATTACAGAAATGCAATTTCTGCTTTGCATGAACTACGATGTAAATTTGAGCACAATTTTGCAATAAAGAAACTACGATTATCCGGAAAACCATGCGCTGTTTTTTAAATCCTTTATGAAAAGCAACATTAATCATAGAATATTTGGAATATCGAGACAAAATCTTTTCATAGCTGGAAGTTTATTTCTAGCTTATTGATAGACAAAAGAAGCTGCATTTCAGAGTATTCTAAAATAAAAACATCAATACCCCCAACTATATACGAATTTTACAAGGTAGTGAAGAAACAAAAAAACGCTGTTAAATATTCCATTATACTAAACGGATTAAATTTTTTAACGGAAATACTATAGTAAATAACAATTTAAAGCCAAAAGATATTCAAAGAATTTAAAACTTTGTACCAAAACCAAATGCAGAAGTAAAATGGGAGACTTTTAATTGTGAATTCGGTGTGTCATTCATTTAGAGGATGCTGACATAACTTGGAGTGAAAAAGAACATAAGCAATTTTCAGAGGAAGTCAATCCACAATTTTTTATATACAGAATATCGACTTAATAGTATGGGATTATCTAATGCTAATGGTTTGTGCCATTTTTGTAATACTCATTTTGAGACTCAAACTCACTCATTTTACAGTTGTAAAAGAGTACATCCTTTTATACTTGATGTTCAGAACTTGATGTTAAATTTGAATGTTTTTTGGACAATTTATTATTGAAGAAAAAATATGATACTAGGTGTTTATGAAGGTAATAGTGCTCTTGTTTTGATTATCAATTTATCCTCATTGTTGCCAAGTGGATAATTTTCAGTTCTGAAAGACAGGCTCTCAAAAGAACTGAAAACCAATATTTACCTGAAGCTTAATTATACTGTAAACAGTAAACCTTCGGTTCATAATTTATTTTAACAAATTGTTGGCAATCTTAATACGATGTAGAATTGTAATAAAATATATTAATGTTGATACAATAATTCATATTTATACAATAAGTATAATGTCATATGGATATATTCTGGGTAGTTCATTACTAGCTGTAGATATTATTTCTGACTATGTATGATATGTGTTCAGCACGATTGGCCATGCATGAGTTATTATAAATTATTAATACAGATGTAATGTAGAAAAATAACAAATGTCCTTTAATTTTCCATGGAAAAAAGGATCTGTAATAAAACAACGGCTCCGAGGATTAGTTTATCCCTGGACCACCTGGGCTGTTTATAACAGGGTATAAATAAAAACTGATTGTTGTACAAAAAAGACATGAAAATGAACTTTGCAAGCCTTATAACACGCATGCAATGTTCTCAGTTCCTGCCAACATCTGCACAATTTTCCAAAGGCATAAATGTTTTCCCGATTAACATATTACGAAAAGATTTGTTTATTTGTTTCCTTCTGGCATACAGCTGAAATACTGCTCGCTGGAAGTAAAGCAAACACCCAATCAATTACTTAAGGCATCCGACCCATAATTAAAGTTCCCAATTTTATTTTTAGACCATGAAATACGCTTTTTAAATCAATGTATTGCTAAATAATGATGCATATTAAATTTATTGTTTTACTTGTTAATGTTAACAGTTTTGGATAAACAAGTTATTACTCCAATAGTATTAAATGTACTACAAATAGACATTCAGGACACCAGCTATGACCACCTGGTTAATTGTGGTCCTGATACGTTCATTGAATTAACACGAAAGCAGTTTCTTTTCAAGTTTCTGTTTAGAACATTAGGAATGACATCTGAGCGAACATTAATTTCCTAAGTATTGTGGAACTGTGTATGATGTTTTCTGTTTGGTGCTGTAAGTTTTGAATTATTTAGTTACAGATATTCATATATCATTATTATACGATTTTTACGAATGCGCGTTAACATATCCAAAGTAGACTTTACAAATGTTGTTACATTACTTGGAATATTATAAGCCTATTTTTTGTTTTCTATAAGGTTTTGTAGAAATAACATATTAAATATTTATTAAATACACTGTACACGATTATGCTGGTGGCGCTGCTGGAGTAACTTCAACTGCTGCAACGTCTCTTCCGTGCTCGTATTCATGGCTACCAGAGCTAGATCCGTAGCTGTTGGAACTTGAGCTAGATCCATAGCTGTTTGAGCTTGAGCTAGATACATAGCTACCAGAACTGTAATATGACCCATGGCTATTGCTATCCGAGTAGGAGCCCGATCCATATCCATAACTGTCAGAATCAGAGCTTGATCCATAACCGCCATGACCATAGCCGCCATGTTTATATCTGTCAAGAGTCGGAACTAGAATAGTATCCATAACCGCCATGTTTGTGACCATGTCGTTTGAAGAAATTCATTGGCATTGATATGTCAATGTACTGCTCACCTATGAACAGAGATTTATTTAACAGTTATTTATTCAAAAATTCTTTTGTTATTATTATTATTATTATTATTATTATTATTACTATTATTATTTATTAATTTATTATTATTATTGTTATTATTATTATTATTTGTAAAAATTAAATAATAAACCTCTACACTATTATAGTTATCTGTTGACTATTACGTGTTGTAACTAATTTAAAGGCAACTTGTAAATGTTTTTCATCGAGACCTTTTGAAAATCATGGCTAAAGTCAATGTTCAGGATTTACATATGTTTCTAGGTATTTGTTTATATTATCAAAAGTTATTTAAGGACTTTGCAAAAAATCAATTTTTAAATGGACTAGTGAGTGTGACAAAAAATACAATAGAAACTAAGTCAGAGCTAACTAATTCTACCAAAACAGGATTAAAGTGATCATTCTCTTACCTCTGTAAATTAGTTTAAACAAATTTATTTTCGTGGTGATACATTACTTTACAAATTTGCTGAATTATATTGTTAGTCTTACTGTGCCATAAATATGATATTCAGTGTTTTTATGTTTGCAAGTTGCAGATGGCTTTTTATTGGATTTGATATTATGTTTTAATGTAAATGATAAAGCTCTACAAAATCATTTTGAGTTTGTGTTTAGTCTTGATTGGACGACTCGCGCGTCTGGCCACGTATTAAAAAAAGAACCAGAAATGGTTGTTTTTGTTTGTTCGAATAATGTTTAACGCCACATTCAGCAATTTTTTTCAGCTTATCATGGCGTCCAGTTTTTATTGGGAGAGGAAGCCAAAGTACCCGAAGAAATCCCGCACCTTCGGAAAACTGGCAAACCATGTCAATTAAGATTGTAGTCGAGCACACCCTGCCAGCAGTGACTCAAACCCAAAACCTCAGTGTTGACAGGCCAGGTGATGAATAGCAGACGACTACCTTAACCAGTTGGCCACCAAAATGAAGCCAGTGTTTGACTTCTAATGAGCCAATTATGAAGTATGTTCCCAAGAAGGGACCAGTTGATGAGACATTAAAGAAGGAAACATCCTGTCTATCGGGTGCAATGCAGGTGGAACCCATGTACTAAGCCATTATCAGAAATGTACATGCTGAGGAGACACGAACTTGCTTACAGCAAGTCCTTGGGCTCGTACCATTACCAACGATTTTCATTGACTGTCTTTACTCTAGCAGAACATGTTGACAATTAAGAAACCGACCAACTTACAATATTTTGCCCGACTTTTGTTCTACTACCCATGAAGCCAGGAACTACCGTTCTAATGAGAAGTTCCACTGTTAGTTCTACAAGCTTGAAGCAGTGGACTATCTCTCAGACCCGCGTGTGCAACTCTCATTTTGACCTCCTTCCTTCTAAAGAACCTTCAAATACATGTACTTCTTGGCATCATATGTGCACCAGGATACGATTCCTCCTATCATTCCGCCAACACCTGTACATTCGCCTGATATGCCTTAGAACCTATCGAGACCATACTCACATAGAGACTCAACTATCGAGGATCCTACTAACCAGTCTACTATAGTTGGCAAGTAGTTCCTACCATTATGCTTTAGCTTATATCAGACAACCAATATTTGTATCTTAAGTACCTGTCCCTGTTTACACAAGTAAAGAGGCTGGCAATACTTTTCACACATTATTTTATTCTAATTGTATTTTAGTATAATTCTACTTATGTTTTACATGTTTTCTTCCCAGGGTGCCTTGTGTTGATGAGCAAAACTTTTTTAACAGTACATCTACATGCTGTATGCGGTATAGTGTTGTTTGGCTTAATGTTTTCGATCGTAAAACATGCTTTGATAGCTCGCTTTTATATATTGATTAAATTACATACGTTGGATGTAGCGTTCCTGACCAGACGTAGCGATATGGTCAACTGACTTGTTCCCTTAAAATTTACTGAAAAGAATAGCATTCTCAGAGTCTAAGAATTCAAACTGTTAAAAGCAGCAGAATTAAATCTAGGCTTAGTACTCATCTTGATGCTTTAACATAAAAGTTTTTTTTAACGTACTATATATAACTTTCTTTTAGACTCGTATCAAGAACCGCACGTATGGCTTAATAAATTTTATTACAAGATTTAAAAGGGACTTATCTGTTTAGCACGTATGTATCGTATTAATATTTTGTTGTTCGGTTTGTCTTGCTTAGACTTAAATCTACACATTTGCAGATTTAATAAAATAAAGATCTATTGAATAACAACATCATTACAATATAGAAGAACGAATATGTCTTGCTGTTATGGACAAAATTTCCAAAAACATATTGAATTATATACGATCACTTATTATGCTTCTTCTTCTCGATTTGTTCAAATATTCCTATATTGCGTAAGCAGTAGTCCATTTAAAACCATTAAAATTCATCTTGGATTCGATTCCTTATTGTCCTGACTATGTATATCATATTTTCTTATGAATAGGAACACATATTCCACTTAGTATTCTAGAAAGAATCTAAATTTAAGGTTTTTCATATTTTTTAATGTTTTGGAGACAAGTTGTGTAAGTGGAAAGATACCAGTTATCTCGTGCAAACTTTAGGGTTGTGAATTATAGTTCATGTCCTGATATTAATATATTAATAATATCGATTTGCAGTTTTCATGTCAAAAGTTAGAGGTTTGCATCGGAAATTACCTCTTGTTGTTCAATAACTTTGATGGATGATATATCTGACTGACAACTAACATTTGAGAAAAACCTCAGACGAAATAAAATACAATTTTGCTTATTGTCATTGGAACAAAATATACCGGATAAATGAAATGAAATATTGCTGAGTGCTATCTTTTATTTCTTATTTTGTTTTCTTTTCCATTAAAACATTATGTTACATATGTAACTACAACAGGTTGATATCATTATCTTAGTATTACATTCTACACATCAAGGTCCTACGGTCGGATTTTACCAGAATTTATATTCCTTCTTAGGCATTTCATATATACCTAATATTATCCTTATCTCACAATTTTTTTATAACTTTTTTTCCAATGATTTCACCTTATAATTAAACATAACTGACGATTCATGCAGTATCGGATGATGGAGCTGACTTGCTAACAAAATTAATGTCACGGATGGTTAGTGGCTTAAGAAGGGAAAATCATTAGGATATATATACATAATTTAATACAACAGAATATATACACAATAATATTATTTACAACAACAATTTACAAATTTACAGACAGTGCATCATCAACACGCCATACAAGTCTACTCTTTTCACCGGTTCACCACTTTGTCACTGTTACACTGATTTCCTACTGGATACATTCCCATTCCTTGATTTACTTATACTGGTAACTACACTGATTACTATACTGATTACTGGTTACTATACTGATTACTATACTAGTTACTATACTGGTTACTGGTTACTAGTTACTCGATGTTATTTGTTTACTGGTTACTCGATGGTATTTGTTTGCGAAAGAGCAATTACTTAATATGACTTGAAACTACATATACAAAATATTTATCTGAATATATATATATATATATATATACTACATATTTACAGCATTACTGGCTTGCCCTGTCGCTATTACAATTTGTACAAATATTTTGTACTACACGAACTGAACTGTTGACTTGTTTACAACATATTATACTATCATTTGAAGAACAATATACTAATTCATGACACAATCGGCTTATCGTACTACTACATTGTCATATATGTGTATACCGCGTTTAAATATCCGACTCGAACAAAAGTTGTGAAAAGTGTTCACGAACTAACGTAATACATGAAATTATAAAACGCTTTACATTAATACAATAATTGGGCACTTAATTATACTTATACGAATGAATGTTATTTACGGTCTCACCTTCCGTGACAATTCTATACAGCGTAAAGCATTTGTGATAAGGTTTACCCATTACCTATGCTTCTGTGAATTATCAATTTACGTAAAAACAAAACAAATTTAAAACCAAAATATAGTTACACATAGTGAGAAAAATCGAATGCTTTAAACATTAAAAATATTAAATTGCATCTTACCTCGACTTCCAGTGGACACTCCTCTGCTCATTAACTGTCGTATCGCTAGGTCGTCCTTTTTATATTGACCAGGTGAGCGAAAACTCATTAAACCGGTTTCCCCTCACCGTCATACATGTGAACTAAGGACAACCTGTACACTGGAGTCTACCTGATCCGTACCAGCGATCTGAGGCACTGACGACACACCCATCACGTTCAAAAGAATGACTAGCATAATTTTCTTTAACAATTAAATTATAAAAGTCACCTCGTGACAATTAAAACTCCGAAAATTAAACTAAATGTATCAAAGTTGAAAACGAATTCTGTATGAAGTTTATTATGCACATAATGTCATTTAGAAAAAAACCTTGGACAACTCCAAAAACTTAATTTTCTGTCATGTATTGTGCAAGTGTAAGAAGTAAATGCACTTTATAGAAAAAATACAAACTATAGAGAAAGACACAGATAACGCTTATAAAAACATTAAAACATAAGTAATTAAAAATATTTTGTTCATTTTATTTCAGAAAAAAGTTGTCTGTAAAGAATTTTGTTTCAATCTAACAGCTGTTGCATTTTAGCATTGTTACTTAATGAAAATAAATGCAGAGAAATTTTATTCCTTTTACAGTGACTTGTCGAGAGGTTTGATCTAATCAGAAGGTAAGTCAGTTCTGTCGTATATTAGCTAAAACACTGAATTTGAGTTATAGGAAGCTGGTGATACTTGACACTTGTTCTTTCAAAATGTGAGCACAAAAAGATACCTTAAAAGTACCAAATACTATTGCCATTTGTCAAGTCAGTTACGTTAAAAAGGTGATGTTAACCGTATTACCTGAAATATCTCATATTAAACAAAAATATATAACAGGCAACTAATACTGGTTGTTTGAAAAAAAAAGATAAATAATATGGAAGGCGACATAATACTTTACGAATTTTATTATTAAAATTTATTATTTATTATTTTATTATTAATTACGAAACGCGCGTCTGGCGTAGTAAATTTTATTAACCTTGGTATCTTTGATGAAATTTTATTTAAAGCCATTTTGCAACTTTTATTTGCTGTCGTTTGAATATTTTACCCAAATTGTTTGTATTAAATAAGAAACATTTTTACTAATTTAAATTATTCTTGGTTTATTAAGTGTATTAAACGCTAAATCCTGTATTGTGTCTCCGTGAATATCTTGTAAATGTGCAGATATGTATGTATATTAATCAACGTTATATCGCTAATTGTTAAATAATCGTAGGAAACAATTGAAATACAAGCATTTAAAATGTAAACAAATATTTTTGTTTAAAATGAATGCAAGATTAACACTATATAGTAACACTGCAATACACAACTATTATGAAAAAACAGGGTGATAGCAGTTGTTCCGGAAATTAAAGTTAGGTCATAAAAGTAAGTTAAGAACAAATACGCCTCTTCATCTGTTTAAGATATACACCATAATGATAAACCAATTCATGATGACTATAAAATTCATGTGGGGACGACCCGACTAAGAAATTCTGGTTTCGTCTGCATTTCAGGGCATGCTGTAGATGAGTAAACATACAAACAGACCGAAAATTTTCTGTTCCCATGATACATCTATTCTTTTTCAACATCTACACAAGACGTTTATCGTGCATGGAACGTGGTACTCATCAAACAGATAACCTTCTATACGATTCGCAGACAGGCTTCACGTATTATCACCTGACAATCCCCACTCTAACAGACGGCTTCCAAACACGCCACTTAGGGACGCGCTGTTAGCTCCGTGTGTCGAGCACTGGAAACTCTCCCAGTATGGTCCTAGACGGATGCTTATTATGGTTTACTTCTGACAACCATCGTGTTGCTTATGGTCAAAATTGCGTTGAGGTTTAACGAGCAAACGTTAACCAAGAATATCCCTCAGAATTTGCTTTACGAAAACGATCATTACAACATATTAACTTTACAATATAACATCAACTTAACTGTCACACGTTTTAATTAGATAATTATTTAGCAACAATCCGCTGTTAAGGATATCCTTGTAAAAGCCGTAGTCCCGAGAATATCGTATGAGATGTGATATAAGCTGCCGCTGTAAAACGATTTTTACTAAGCAGACATTTATTCATAACATCATCAAATTGATCTGTCTTACATTTTATTTTTGTACACGGTAATCTTTCCTTTGGCATTTGTTTTCATTTATTTATATGATTTTTTTAATGTTTAAACTTGTTAATTGCATATTGATTTTTTAGCAATTTATTATTTTCAATAAATTGACTATTTCTTTCCATTTACTTTTGTTCAATGTATTACGTTAGCAAACAAAAGCTTAGACTCAGTGGATAAGGTACTTTTGCTCAATTTCAGTAAATCAATCGTGTATTCTTTAAGGTTCAACTCAACTTATGAAAATAGATGTAATGTGTCGGGCGAATTTTGTGTATAACTGGTTACATGTCTTTTTAGAATTTTGCTTTTTGACAACATCGGAAATATGAGAGGAATACTAGCAAGTATTGTAATACTTGTAAGTGTTTAATTTTCTAGTATGTATTATCTTGTACATTAAATTGCCGAATTAAAGAACTTTGCTGAACAATTGACTCGTATTATAAAAAAAGTTCAGGTTTCTAGCAAGGTTGATTGATTGATTGGATGTTTCCTTTATGTCCAGCAAGCAGTATTTCAGCTATAGTAGGACCAGAACAAGTTTACGAATCAAATTTGTGAATGCCACTGGAAAAGTATGGGGTATAGCTAGGGGCGGAAAGTTTGCCTTTTGTAGCGGCTACGACGAGCCTTCTCTCATCGACATCTATAAAACGAGTCTTTATCGTGCATAGCGTGGCACTCTCCAAAAACGTAACACACTGTATTCCGCAGTCAAGCTTTTTGTGTAATGACAATCGCCAAACGATAGGGCATCCCTTATCAGCCATCTCGTGACGCGCTGGGCAGCACTGTTGGTCAAGCACTTTGAAATCGCACAGCACTCAGTTCATATACCAAGTAATGCAATTATAAGGCATAATGCTCGTTTTGCTTTGATAAAATGGCTCGATCCACGGTATGAATATAAATTAACATGCATAATTAGACATTTTGAAAAAACATGTCGTGAAAGTAAACAATGAAAGAAATCCGTGGTAAAATCATCGGGCATAGAAAACGTATACATATAAATCTCAAATTAAAAACAAAAATGAACAGGAAATGGTAAATGAAATGCATTTTGATCCTGGCTAATGAATTGAATTATTATGCATTACAGATGAAATTTTAAAATGCGCAAATTATGTTGAAGGTCTTCCTTATGTTAGTTGATGACACATTTGCAAGATTTCGTTCTTACCGGGGTAAGTTATTCGTTCATGTTGTAGATATTTTTGACGTTATTTTTTATTTATTAGTTGTAGAACATCCTAGGTACATTTCAACAATATCACAATTCTTTCTGCCAAGCGGTTTGTAAGGAAAAGAATTTTGAAATTTAAAGTCAATCAGAACGCATTTACAGCTCCGGTTGCCAGTCTGAATTTCCTTTAAGTTCGAAAAACTCAAACTAATAAGACAAATAGCCTTCCTTCTGCAGCATTTAATTAATTGTGTAGATCAAGCCGTGTTTTTCCTATGGGGTCATTTGTTTTGCTGTGTTTACGGTGGCAGCCATCTTGGATCGGTACAAAAACTCTACTTTTTATAGGACCATTTAAGGTACATATCTGCAATATTTTGTAATTAATCTGCAAGCGTTTTTTCAGAAGAAAAATGTTAACATTCTACTTACCAGAACGCATTATTAGCCATGGCAGCCATGTTAAATTTTCCATTTACTCTTACAACTAAAAAATAAGATAACTGCCTAACCTTCATTTTTGCATAATTAAATTTAATTGTGTAGAACAGTTCGGAGAAGTAGCTGTTTGTATATTTTTTTACTTATGTTAAGCTGTTTTCCACGGTGGCGGCCATCAGGGTATTGGATCGTCACAAAAAAATAATTTTTTGTGGGAACTTCTTAGTTACATTTCTGGAACATTTCAAATCAATCTGGCAAGAAGGTTGTGAGAAGAATATTTTTTTTAAATACAGACAATCCGAAAGCATTAAGCATAACGCAATTAAACAATCAAACTTTGTTAAGAACTACCCAATTAACATTCCTGCCAAGTTTGGTTCCAAGTGGTTTTGGATAAAATGATTGAAATGTGAAAAGTTTACAGCCGACGACGGACGTCGTCGCGTGAATTAGAACAGCTCACACTGATCCTTTGAATCAGATGAGCTAAAAAAATATAAATGAGCACCAGAGTGCACCTATGTTGGTTACTCAACTTATTAAAAGAGATATAAAGGTGTGAGTCCCCTTTGTGTATAACTGATTACGTGTATTTTTTGAAAATTTGGATTTTTGCTTTTTGTTTTTTTTATTTTGGTTTCTGTGGTAAATGTTTATATTCTGTCTATAGATTTGTATTAATTCCCTGATTTCTGGCGCTTGTTGTTTGGTTGACATTGCTATTTTTATATATCACTTAGGACACGGAGGACATAATAAACATGCTGGTCACAAACATGGTGGTCATAAAGGATATGGCTACAAAAACAACTATGACAGCAGTGCAAGCCAACAAGGTATCTTCTTCTCTTATCAACTCGTGGTTACAACTTGTAAAACCCCCCGTCTAAGAACTTCATTCTAATAGAGCCTAGTTCTCAAGTAGGGATCAATGTCCAATTAATTCATATTTGCTTATGTGTAAGCAAGGCAAACTTGTTATAACTCACTTCAAAGAGGTAAATAATGATAAATACCTCAACAAACCTACACGTATCATTATTTATAGCTATTTAAAAAGTAAATCTAAACCTTGTGTTGGTTAATGGGCTTAATATAAGTAAAGGATACTAGTACTTAATCCTTCAAGTACTAATCACATTCTGAGCTTTGCATATCATTTCTTAAATGTGCATTCAGGTATTAAATTATCGTTATATCCTCATATATATGTTGTTGTGTCATTATAATATTACTTTGGGGAATTAACATCATGGCATCAATAAAACTAAATAAAGTTACTTCATTGTCCACTGCCTTATAATTCGTGATTTGTAAACTGAAGTTACACGAGATTATAAAGTATATATTTTACATTTAAACTCTTTTATAGGTAAACAGTACATTGACATATCTACGCCAATGAATTTCTTTAAAAGACATGGACACAAACATGGCGGTTATGGTTACGGATCAAGTTCCGACTCGGAGAGCTATGGAGATGGCGGTTATAGTCAAGGAGGATATGGATCCTCTGATTCTGACAGTTATGGATATGGATCGGGCTCATCCTCGGATAGCAATAGCTATGGGTCATCTTCCAGTTCTGGAAGCTATGGATCTAGCTCAGGCTCAAACAGCTATGGATCCAGCTCAATTTCCAACAGCTATGGATCTAGCTCTGGTATCCATGAATACGAGCACGGAAGTGACGTTGCAGCAGTTGAAGTTACTCCAGCAGCCCCACCAGCTTAAAAGTGTACTGTTGCTAGAAACGCATTGTTGAATAAAAATTCTTAAAGTTAAACATAATATTTTACAGTCCTACAGAATCGTTTATAATCCTGTATAAGTTTAAGTATTGTGAAACCTTCATAATACTATGTTGGAATATGTGAACTTGCTTTCCGAAAAAACAATTTAAGTATAATTTAATAATGCATACGTAGGATAATCCTTGTACAAAAAGAAACATACTCGGTTTGTAAATTGGCCACAGAGGTATTAGTATGTATATGGACAAAACAAAAATTTGCAAAACGGTCATGGTTAGCCTATTTACGCAGCAAAAGAATTTCGATGCGAGGTATGTGAACTGATTAATTGATTGATTTGATGTTCGCTCTACATCCAGTGAGCAGGGTTTAGATATATTCAGAACTAAAATAAGTTAACAAACAAAAAGTCATTTCAGGAAAGATGGATCAAAGGGGAAAAATTTTAAATGTCACTCGAAAAAGTTTGGGTATTGGTGGGAACGGAAAATTTAGCCTTGTTTAACCTACTCTTATCGACATCTACAAAACGGGTCTATAGTGTGCAATGAGATTGTGACTCTCTCTAAACGCGTTACACACTGTTGTCCGCGGTCAGGCTTTCCGTAATATGACCTAACAACCCCAACGAGAGGTCATCCTTTATCCACCTTCTGGGGACGCGCCGGGCAGCTCTGCGAGCACTTTATAGTATAGTCATTTGGACACCGATGTCATTTAAAAATACATAACCAATTACTATAGAGCGAGAAAACATAAACAATAACGGAAAGAGACCAACGGGAACAAAAATTTTGACTGTTACTGGAAAAGTATGGAACATTAGATGTGGTTGCTACAATAATGTAGCTTCTTTAAAATTTTTTTCCTCGCATTATATTATTATTTTGACACAGGATCAACGCTTTGAAAAGAATACAATGAGCCTATTCTTTTTGAAATCTAAAAAAGGTTTTATTTTGTAAGGAGCGCTCCCCAAACACGTTATACACTTGTGTCCACTTTAAGTAATATCCAATAAGAGTGTGTTTCCTATCCGCCACCTGGGACGCGCTCGGAAGCTCTGTGGGTGAACTTGCAACCCTTCTAATGTTGTCCCAGATAATAGAACATGCATAACATGCAGAACATGGAAAATTTTTGTACAGATGAGAAAACTTTTTTGTAATTCTGCATGAAAATACAATAATCAACATAAATTCTACGGTGCTTTTAACGGAATAAGTATATTTTAAGACATTATTATAGTACAAACAGCAATTAAAATACACATATGAAAGTAAGTCAAGCATGCAAATAGATATAAGCACTCTGACAAAAAAGCTGTTAAGATATGAGAACTAGGCATGCGCCAAATATAGTTACTTAAAAATCAGTTGATTAACATACAATGCCTGTTTAAATTTGTTTTTATTCTGTATGTATAAAGAGGAGAGGCACCAATCACCAAAATACAACCAATGACAAAAACACATGTGGTTGAACTTTAACCAGTGACAGAAATTCGCCACCCTTAGCTTATCTTTTATCGTAATAACATAACAACACAGACAAGCATTAACGTTTTATCGCAATAAATTCATATTACAGAATCAGTGACCCTTTGTAACAAAAACCTATACATGTGTACACACATGACACAATAAAATACAAACACATAAAAAACATAAGAAGGGAATCAAATAAAAATATAAAGAACGAAGAGCATTGAGAAAGAAACAATAAAAATCAACTGATAAAAAAACTTGGGATGAAAATACGGGGAAAAATTTGACTGGAAAAGTATGGAGTATCGGGCAGGGCGGAAACATAAGCTTTTTGTAGCGGTTACAGTTAGCCTACCTTTTTTCAAAATCTACAAAAGGGGTCTTTATCGTCCAGTGAGCGTGGCACCCTCCAAACACATTATCCACTATGGTCCGCGGCCAGGATTTTCGTATTTTTTCATGACAACCCGGTATCTGCAACACAGGGATGCGCTGGGCTGCTCTATGGGTCGAGCACTGGGATCCCTCCCATTATGGTCAAAGTTTAAACAATAGTCAATGGATGTATTGTATTGTGTGTCCTGTAATTCACTATTCCTAAACATTCTACTGCAAATTGATCATTGGGGTAAGAACACATTCAGAAACTGCGATGTACTCTTGTTTAAAAGGATCTTTATTTTTAACTAATGATCTTATTAAACTGTATAAAGTGTTGCTTAAACGATTAATTAGTGTCGTGGGTGTTAGATAGCTTCAGTGGCTACTTGCATTGAACCCATTTATCGGTTTATTGTTCTTTGTGACCATTTTTTATGCATTTTGTACATGTCTTTGGCGTTATTTAGTACCAATGTCAGGTTGCTATTTTAGATAAGAAGGGGAATTTGATCACAGTAGTAATATTGATCACGTGGGCCTTTTTTAAGCTATGGAAATTACAGCTCTATTCATCACGATAAAGAACCCCGTTTTACATTTCGAAAAGCAAGCTGAATGTAGAAGCTATAAAGGGATAAATTCTTGAACACTACCCATAACTCAATACGATTTATTGTTTGTTAACTTGTTTTCGTCAATATATGGAGATTGTTGGTCAAATGTATAAACTAATTCCAGATTGCTAAGTCATAACCAACATGCGCTTGGTTTAAATAGAAAAAAAATTCTCCACTTGTCTTGAACTGAACTGTTTGCTTGTGCTGCGGAAGGAAGAAAAAAAACCTGCAAATGCGACTCGTTTGTACCAGACTACAGCTTTAGGCGAGAATGATGTCGCTTTCATGTGTTAAAAGTACTGTTTCCTATATTGATATCATTGACAACCATCTGTATCTGTTGTTGCAAGACACTTTGCTGCAGTAAACGACTTTTTTATGAATGACAATTTTCATGTACATAAAGCGCGTATTGTTAAAAATTACACGACAGAAAACAATGTAAATACGACTATATAGCCGGCAGTACACAGATGATAATAATCAAATATGTTCAGTTACATTATAAGACAAAGTTACAAAACAGAAAAGAAGTCATCAATTCTTACGATGAACTGTAAGCGGAAGTTTGGCATATTTGGAAAATAACGGATTAAGATTTGATTCATAATCTGTATGATATTATCGCGTTTTCGGATATAGAAAGTCATTAAAATAAATAGTCATGAGACAATATTTAGGTATGGTTTTAAAAACTCAATTGACAAATAATAATGAAAGAATATAGTTTTCAAAATTTCCATCGCCATCTTGAAAGTGATGAATTATTTTCATGGACTTTAGCTCTAAAATATTGCTCGCTGAGATTTAGCAACTTTTCTTGTTATATACAACCCAATAACCAGAGAGTATTGAAAGTAGCAAAGAAAACCGACCGAACAACAAGAGCCAAAAAACAAGGGACAGTTACATATCCGAATATAGACAAACACAACACAAAAACACAGAAAGAGAGTAACCCGAACATGTATGAACTAAGACCAACATAAAGTCTTAAGGACTGTCGGATGCAGCTCAAAATTGAGTGTTGACCTAAAAATTTAGCAACTGGCTAATATTATGACTAATAACATGTACTGAGAACTATAGGTGTTCAGCGTTCGGGTATGTGTTTTGTTTTGTTCAGTTTTTGTCCATGGCTTCGATTCAGCGATTTGGTCTTTGAAATTTGATTGCCACTTTGGTAGTTCGTCGTTTATTTTAGAGCACAAGTTTTAAGCATACTTTTATGTAATGTGTGTATCTGCAACAACCGAATTTTAGAAATGTTGTTAGTCTTTTATAACGAATAAAGTATCATGTGCAATAGAATAAAAAACATTACGAAATATTCTCAATCAAATACGAGACCTAGGCATTACGTGAGACCCCGCGACTAGGCATTTTAACCGGGTTTTCACTGGCTGATGTGGCAAAAGCGCGTGTTGGTCATTAAGGCACGTCAGATTTGTGCTCAAGCAGATGGGTAATCTTTATTTAAGTATCAATTTGCTCGCTAATCATAAGACGTTGTAGTTTGTTTTTAAGTTGAAGTACGACTTACTATTCATAATTCCTAATTCAAATCTCACCTCCAGGTTTAGCTACTTATAAACGCAGTGAAAAAACTAATATTCTTTTGCTTGCTGTGGCGACGGTACTGCTGAGTTGGGTCTGTGGACCCCTCACCCATCCTGCAGAGGGCCAGGTCAACAAAGGGAAGCAGAAACGGGCTACAGTTTCAGTACCATACAAAAAGCGAAATTATTTCAATGAACAGTAATAAAACAAATAGTCCAGAACGGGATAAGTTTCGGTGCGAGATAATCTTTAATGACTCGACATCATTTTCTATGTCTAAATAATCTTGATTCAACGCCTTTACATAATAGACTTACATGTAGAATAAAGTATCTAGTAACAAAATGTATTCTACAATGTCATGAACCTATAGACAAAAAATAGGATTCAATTCTGAACTTTTCTTTGTCAAAATTTTAGTATCTAAAGTGAATCTAGATTGACATATTTTTAAGAAATTTGTTTTCAAGAGCAGGAGTTGGAACCCATTATGTGCATTCATGTAAGGTTAATGTCTTTAATGTTTGTTTTAAAAATATTGTTTAACGCCACTTTCAGTAATTTTTCAGTTATGTCATGGCGTCCAGTTTTTATTGGGGAGGAAACCGGAGTACCGGGAGAAAACCCTGACCTTCGGTTGGAAAACTGGCAGTACTTATCAATTAAGATTGGAGTCAAGTACACCCTGCCCGCAGTGAGATTCGAACCCGCAACCTCAGTGTTGACAGACCACGTGATCAATAGTAGACGAACTACCTTAACCACTCAGCCACCAAGGTCCCCCGTAACATGTCTGACCGACATTTCCTGAACGCTTATTCCAAATGGTTCTTCCTATGTTGACATGTTGCTTTACTAGTCGAAGTTTACTTTACTTGACTTTTTTAGAATTTATTACTATTTTGCATAATAAAAGTAAAGATCGTGTAACAACAACACTAATATGTTTACGGTTATTGAAACCGAGGTAAAAAATGAAAACAAGACCGGGATTACCGTAACAGTTGAAATATTTTGAAGAAAACATGTTTTTACTGAAAGATACCAGTGTTCATTACTAATACGCAGGTTTTGACTTAAATATACACTGCTTATAATAAAAAACTTGAAACTAAAAGAACCATATATGTTGAAAGTTAGTATACCTACCTTGTTTGAAGGTTTTCAAATAATCTATTTCTAATATTAGCATATTTCGAACATTCAAAGAATGAATTATTTGAATCTTCGCGGTCGGATCCACAGAGACACGATAGATCAGATATAATATTTACCCTGTATAGGTCATAATTTAATATTGATGCTGAACATCTTAATTGGGTTAAAACAATGTTAAAGTTTTTGCTGACCATATTCATACTGCTTTGGAAGTCTTTTATGTGGGTTCAAGATCTTTAATTAAGATTTAACCTTAAAAATTGAGTTAACATTACGGATTGATGATACATGTAGATCTAAACGGTTCCACTGTCGTATAGTTGATGGAATGAAGGAATCTTCACTCAGGGATAGTCTACAGAACGGAGTACTCCGGCTTCCTCCCCCAATAAAAACTGGACGCCATGATATAGCTGAAAAATTGTTGAAATTGGCGTTAAACACCATCAAACAAACAAACAAACAGAACGGAGTCATACTATTCTTACTATTACGCAAGAGATAAACTGTCGTGCTTTGTAATGTAGGCGGGATTAAGTTACAAAGATATGATGGTGCCGAGTCGTGCTGTATATTATATAACTTAATGCGTTTCCTGCGCTCATCCAAAGACTCCCACCCGATTTTCAGTATAAATATTTATTGCATTGGTAAAAATTGGTAGGCGCGTGACAATTAGAGCAGCATCAAGCTGTAATTGTTCAAGTTTATTGCAGTACCCTATCCCCGTGTTATCCTAAACTTCACGGGCAAATTCAAAAAGTGGTCTTTTAAAGACTACTTATCTGGTGGCATTATATTTGAAAATAACAGGATTAAAGTTTTTTCGGGATTAAATGACATTTACCATTTTATGACCATTGGTTTAGCTCTTTCAAATCGTGATCAATAACAGCATGAATCGGCGAAGGATCACGGATGGAATTGCTAAACGTGTTATCAATAAACAATCGACATAGGAAAACAAGATTTACAGCTATATCATTGATATATATGATAAATAATAAAGGACCTAACACCGACCTGCGCATCGTCAGCATACACATTAAAAAGCTTGGATGATGATTGTTTGATTACTACTCTATGTTGCTTATTATTCAAGTAGAATTAAATCATTTTAATAAATTTTAATTTAGTTCATATGATTTCATTTTATGTAATAAACCTTTATGCCAAACTTTATCGAAAGCATTGGAAAAATCGCAGAAAGCAAAACAATTTAGTTCCTTCTTGTCCGTCCAGTGAATTTAAAAATACAGTTGTATATTTCTAGAAGCTGGTGAACTGTTGAACAATTGGGAAGAAAGCCAGACTGGTATTGATATATTAGATTTTATCATTGCATATGGTACAAAATAACACGGTCGATGACCTTGCGGACGCAGCTATATTGGTCTATAATTATACGGTATTGAACTGTCACCCTATTGGAATATTGCAATAACATTCGCAATCTTCCAACCAGATGGGTATTTGCATTGATGTAGAGATATATTTAAGGTCTTTCCCCTTTCCAAGGGAAAGACCTTACTGTATTTCGTATGATTATAATTTTTTTTTCTTCTGCCACATATGTCAAAAAAGTGTCTTGACATATCGCTTTGAAACTTGGCACATTTAACCGACACTAGCTGGGCTCGAACTGAGTCACCCTGCGAAACCGAGCTATTTTTAGAAACGGAGTTATCTCC
This sequence comes from Limnoperna fortunei, assembly GCA_944474755.1. NCBI lineage: Eukaryota > Metazoa > Mollusca > Bivalvia > Mytilida > Modiolidae > Limnoperna > Limnoperna fortunei. Next base: position 68,948,307 of record OX104112.1, read on the forward strand.
CCAAACACTGTTTACCCTTGTTTTCAATTAAACTTTTAAACCGTAACCGATATCAAAATTCTTAGGTGTGGAAATTGTCACCTGACTCCTGACAATGATTAATCACGCAAAAAAATTTTTTCCGATCAACTTCCTGTTTACGCGATTTTCACGCGAAGTTTGTCGAAAATGTCAAAGTTGTTCGATTTCCACAAAAATTGGTTTCCAAGTAGATATGAGGGGCCTAATTACATCTATCGGATCCAAATTTTTTTTCGGTCCACCATTTTCAAAATGGCCGCCATTGAAATTTTGTTTTCAATATAACTCAAAAACAATACAAAATTGAAGCAGACAATATATGAGAAAAATGTTCCTCTCGTTGAGATCTATATTTGATATACAGGGTCGAAAACTGTGCGACAAACCGTTTTCGAGGTTATGGCCCTTGACAGGTTTCGGCTAAATTTTGTTTTCAATATAACTCAAAAACCATACAAAATTGAAGCAGACAATATATGAGAAAAATGTTCCTCTCATTGAGATCTACATTTGATATGATGGTCCAAAACAGTGCGACAAACCGTTTTCGAGGTTATGGCCCTTGACAGGTTTCGGCTAAATTTTGTTTTCAATATAACTCAAAAACCATAAAAAATTAAAGCAGACAATATATGAGAAAAATGTTCCTCTCATTGTGATCTACATTTGATATAAGGGTCCAAAACTGTGCGCCAAACCGTTTTCGAGGTTCTGGCCCTTGACAGGTTTCTGCTAAATTTTGTTTTCAATATAACTCAAAAACCATAAAAAATTGAAGCAGACAAAATATGAGAAAAATGTTCCTCTCATTGAGATCTACATTTGATATAAAGGTTCGACAACTGTGCGACAAACCGTTTTCGAGGTTATGGCCCTTCACAGGTTTCGGCTAAATTTTGTTTTCAATATAACTCAAAAACCATACAAGATTGAAGCAGACAATATATGAGAAAAATGTTCCTCCCGTTGAGATCTACATTTGATATAAGGGTCCAAAACTGTGCAACAAACCGTTTTCGAGGTTATGGCCCTTGACATGTTTCGGCTAAATTTTGTTTTTTCAATATAACTCAAAAAGCATAAAAAAATTGAAGCAGACAATATATGAGAAAAATGTTCCTCTCATTGAGATCTACATTTGATATAATGGTCGAAAACTGTGTGACAAACCGTTTTCGAGTTATGGCCCTTGACACGTTTTGGCTAATCAGTTTTTGGCGAATAACTTTTAAACCGTCAGAGATAATATAGTAAACATATGGGTTTTTTGTGACCGTCATAACAAGCCCTTCGATTTAAGTACAAAGTCGAATTGTTATGGGCAGCCATTTTCAAAATGGCCGACACCGTAAAAAGTTTTTATGGTATAACACGTAAACCGTACAAATTTGAAGCAGACAATACTAGGGAAAAATCTTCGTCATATCGAAATGTACAAAAAATGTTTCAGGCACGAACCGGAAGTGACATTTTGTCCATAGCAACCGACTGAAAGTCCTTAGGAACCATACATTTTCTCACTTGGGACCACTTGCTTGGTACACAAAAACCATAGCAACTGACTGTAAAGTCATTAGCAACCATATACCTAGACATAACACTAACAAAATGCAAGGAAAGACCTCACATTTGTTCTCAGAACAAATGCGTTTTAATAATTATTAGTATTTTTTTCGCGAGACAAGATTTATCAGCTCTATATCAGATGAGCTCGTAGAGCGAATCTGATATAGACCTGATAATCCTTGTCGAGCGAAAAAAAAATACTAATAATTTTTTTTATCGGTAATTTCTCCATTTAAATACAGCTTTTTTTATTTGTTTTCGTTTTTTCACATATTTGAGGTTATCTTGCTTTGTAATAGTGCCCTTTTTACGGCAAGAATCTGTGCACTACTTCTTTGGACAATGTTTATTCGTAATGCGGTCTGTCATGCCATGATGTCACTCCTACTTCATTCGGACGGAGAAAATTTCAAATGAATCGAGAGGAAATGTCAATCTGAAACCAATTTCAGCGTTACGAAAAAGTTTAAAAAGGTAGGTTATCATGTTTGAAAACTATGTTTAATTTTCTTCAATGAAGAAAATGATTCTGATTATGATTTATTTCACTGACCGGTTTGGTGTGCATGTCGTTTATGGTGCTACCGATCATACATATTTATAAATCAATCCATATTGATTCCGTACCACGTAAATTTTTATTGAAAATTTCTGCCTGTGTAACACCAAGTAGTTAAATGCCTGTAGTATAAAGGGCTATAGCCTATCAACTACGGTCACATACTCTTATGTTTCATTCAGCGATGTATACTAAATCCAAAACGAAGTGTACTGTTAAATATCCTGCATTTATTTCTCTAAAACCGATGATTCCTTATTAATGATAAACAGGTGTTTCAACCAAATTAAACGACGTTAAAGCGAAACACTTTCAAGATCGATTCATCTCCAAAATTCGAGGAGTGTACTGCCATACAAAAAAGGGGGGAGGGGGGATATTGTATTTACATTGTTCGTTATTCTTTTTTCAGGAGACTATACTCTCTAGATACTGATTGTGTGTTGCGTTTCATATTTTGTAACACTTCTTAGTGTCTGGACAGGTCTGATTAATTGCTTCATAGATAGATGTGTTGGTTTTTTTTCGTGATGTTTGTTTTCCTTATTTTTATGAGCTTTGGTCAGTGATGAGCGATTGGTCAAAAAGTAAGGCAGATTCTTCCGCAATGTGTTCGCGCATGACAAAAGACCAACAGCTGATAATTTCTAGTAACACTAGTCGGTGTTCTACTGAACGTTGATACTAATTTTATTGGTAGTAAAGATCAAAGGAAATTGTAACAAATTACCGATAATTATTAAACCAAAATTGAATTGGAATTGCTACTTTTTCTGGACAAAGTTTTAACATTTTGTGGCTTACTATGTCTGGCCCTGTTGCTTTGTTGGGTTCTAGAATTTTATAATGTCAACAATTTCTTCTATACTGATGTAGTTGTATATTTGTCCTGAGTTCAAAATCGGGAAGTGTTGAAATTTGACAGCTTTTTTTATTCAATAGGTCACATTTCTCGTCGTCCCCGTAGATTTAACATCTGGGGGTATATTATAACATTATATTATTATATCATTGCCAATTCAGTCCATTGGATATTTTGTATTTTGTAGATATCTTCTCCATTAATTACCGTCTGACAAGTTATTGGAGTGGACATTTGGTTTTCAGAGAACAATTGAAATAGATATTCTTACTTATCTGTGCATTTACTTACCTTCAGTTCTCCAATTTAGAACAAAACTCGGTTGTTTTCGACAACTATGAAATACTCAGGTCTGAAGGGTTACCTCCAATGAATTATATATGATGTTTGTGTCCCAAGCTTATTGATTTAAATATCTTAACTGTATGCTTATGCTATTGTATGATACATAATTACGTATAATAAACAACATACAATAACATAAGAATCTGCTAGTTGAATCAAATTAAAATAATACTTGTTATTATTTTACGTCTATCACAATTTTTAAAAGTAAAAAAAGAAAACAAAATGTGTTAAAGTGTCCTTTAAAACGAAAAAGAATTCCGGTATTATTTATCCCTTTTCTTATGTTTTGACAAATTTTACCACTAGATATTAGAGTGAAGTAATATTCTGTATGTATACGCATAGATTGCTCACTGGCTCCTTTTAAATGTCTGGTAAACGACGGAATGATTTTAAACACTTCTACAATAGAGTAGTAATATTGACCATTTCGCAAAATTGTAACTTATCAAATAAAAATGGACAAGATGTTCTTTTTTGTTCATATTGTCAATTTGGCAAAAACATAAATTGAATTATGCTTGTTACTGGCCAATGCCAAGATTTTTCTTTGTGTAGTTTAAATTAATACATGGAGAGAGATGCACTGAAGTGCAGTTTAATTTTCAATAAAACATTACGTAAGCAAAGATAATAACCACATTACATTTGTTATAACATTTGATTTTGTAATGTATTTACTGTACAAAAATCCATTAAACAGACGCTAGAATTATCATTATCTTCAATAATTAATCTTAATAACTGGCCATCATACCATTTCTAAAGACAACATGCGATTATTCACAATGTATTCATGTCTGTGTCGTCCATATATTTAAACACCAGGTAAAGTGCAGTGTAAAATTTGATTTTATCGTGCTAGAAACTGCATTTATTTGCATGGTAGTATGGACAGCTTAATTTAAGGTCTTAGTTCGATTATGGTATATTCAAGTGTTGTATTAGGCCAAGCAATTTAAAAAGAAATTGTAAAACGTTTTATTAATTCTTTTGTATTGTGTTTGCTATATGATTATTCGGTGTGGTTTCCTAAAAATTTGAATACATATATGAAGTTTAGTATTTCAGGAAGAGGAATATTACTATTTTAAAGAACAATGTAAAATCAATTTACGATTTCGAAAGAATAAAGTGCAATAAAATTAACCAAAGATCTCTGATTGCATTTCAAATGTTCTGAACTGCTGGTGCTACTGGAGCAGCTTCGACTGGTGTGTCCGCTGCGTATTGGTGGCTGTTAGAGCCGTAACTTGATCCATGGCTGTGAGAACCGTAATGTGATCGATGGCTGTGAGAACCGGAATGTGATCCATGACTGTGAGAACCGGAATGTCGTCCATAACTGTTAGAGCCAGAACTTGATCCGTGACTGTGAGAACTGGAAACTGATCCATAACTGTGAGAGCCGGAATATGATCCATAGCTGTGAGAACCGGAATCTGATCCAGAGCTGTGAGAGCCGGAATCGGATCCATAGCTGTGAGAGCCGGAATCGGATCCATAGCTGTGAGAACCGGAATCAGATCCATAGCTTCTGTGAGAGCCGGAATCGGATCCATAGCTGTGAGAACCGGAATGTGATCCATGACTTTGAGAACCGGAATGTTGTCCATATTTGTTAGAACCAGAACTTGATCCATGACTGCGAGAACTTAAATCTGATCCATAGCTGTGAGAGCCGGAATCAGATCCATAGCTGCTGTGAGAGCCAGAATCGGATCCATAGCTGTGAGAACCGGAAACAGATCCATAGCTGTGAGAACCGGAATCTGATCCATAGCTGTGAGAATCGGAATCTGATCTATAGCTGTGAGAACCGGAATCAGATCCATAACTGTGAGGACCAGAATTTGGTCCATATCCATTTCCGTGATGTCTCTTTCCATATCGTTTGAAGAAATTCATTGGCATAGAAATGTCGATATGCTGTCTTCCTACAAAGTAAGTAGAAAGATGTTTACCGTTGTATTGCGTTCTACATATTTAAAACAACAATATCACCTGTATTTGATATTTATAGAGACAAAATTACATTAACATATTAAAAAAATTAAAATGAAATAGTATTTCAATATAGTGTGTTTATTTTTGTTTTAAATTCTACATGCACAAAGTAATATATTACAAATACAAACACTTATTGATTGCAACTTTATTACCAACTCTTCTTATTCATATCATTTTATATAAATAGGTTACGTTGTCATATATTTATTGAAATATACCTCGATCGCTTGCACTACCGTAGCCATGGTTTCTCCTTTGGCCATCGCTGACATAATCTAATAGAAAAAGTATATAACAGCACAAATAATAAAGTATAATAGTAAAAAAAAATTTTAATTTTAAGTTGATAAATTAAGAAACGGCTATGACGTGGGGATTTTCTGTTTTAAATTTGGTTAAGTTATTCATGTATACAATAGCGTTCGTCTGTGTCTAATCTGATCAAACCGCACAAACAAGTGAAAAAAAATGCTTTTCCTCTCTTGTTGTATACGCTATATGAAGAAAATCAACACTAGCCGTAAATACGTCCCTAGATCAAAATGATTTGCATAAAATTATGAAGTACTAAATGACGAAGTAGCTACTAATGTAAACAATACAAAAATGAAATTTGTTTACATAGAAAGAAGCTTACCTCAACGACCTAATGCAATAGTGTTATCAACCAAAACCAAAACGACCTGTAAGTAAAATAAATTTGTGTATTACTATTATTTACCAAATATACGTCTGAATTTACAACAAACATATATGTCAAATTAAGTAACCGGATTTGTATTATCTTTTTGAATTTAACGTAAGATTTTTAGTAAATAATGTTCCGACGCTACACCACCATCCAAAGTAACCACATTACCTAATGTATGAATGTTATCGGAAATGTAGGTAGAGATCCTTGTTTGGAGTAACTTATTTAAATGTTATATTTGTTGTTCCCAAAAATATCGACTGTCGTTGTCCTATTAATGTTTTTGAAAAGCTAAATATTACTTCAAAAACTTACGAATATTGCATCACAAGATAATATTCCTTTCATCTTTATTGTTCAATTTGAACGATATCTGAAAAATATAAAAATCGTTTTTGTATCACAATGTAACAAGGAATTGGTGACGGTTCCGATGCTCGACTAATAGAGCCTCCCAGCTTGTTCTAAGTGACGGATAGTATATGTCATCTTTTGACAGCTTATGTTACGGGAAGCCTGTTCGCACATGGAAGATAGTGGCGTGTTTGGATAATGTCAAGCCTATTGCTCGGTATAATAAGTCCCCATATGTCGAAACGTCAAAATGTTTTATTTATTCCCATTCACTAGTTGATTTGTTTTTTTAACATTTTCCTGTCCTCAATGCAGCTAAGGATCTGCCTTATTTTAATCAAATAAACATATATATGCTCCAAACCAATTATGAACAACCAAAGTGTGTTCCATAGTAGCGAGTAGTGAGTAACATGTTTGGAAAGTGCGGTTCACCTGAAAATCCTAAATCATGTATTATACAAATAGAGATATTCTACGTCAGTGTAAAAGAAACAAGGCGTTCGTAAATAATGTGTACTTACCAAGAGCAATGGTCTGCTACAGCTTTGATAATCCCAGTTACGTTTCCTCTGGTATTTATTTGGATTGCTACTTCTATGTCACAGCTGTATACACATATTTTTATGAAGCTTTTTACTAGTTAGTTTTTAATATGGTATACATTTTGTATTTAACATCGCAGCGTAATAAGCATTGAGTCATTTGGTACTGTACTTTGTGAATGTTCTCTTTTTGCATAAAATTATGTCTTTTTCTTCTTTTTAATATTTGAACTGATGTAAAACCACAAAAATCTAATTTAATCAACCTATCAAAAAGTTAAACATGTTCTATATTACTTTTTCTTTATTTCGATTTGTTATTAATATGTCTTGTAGCCACAGTTTATTAGTTTAGACTTTGTCCAAGTCTTAATTTTACTTAAAGTATATTACGCATTCAGTGTTTAAAGACAAAGCGACCAAAACTACTTATTAAGAAAAGAAACATTTTGAAATGAGAACTGTCAACTTTTAGTGTGCCAATGCGAACAGTTGTTCACTAAAGATGTTAAATATTATAATCAGTATTTATTTCAAGGGCATACTGTGACATCATCACGGTCTTTAAAAATACCACAATATTAAACAGAAGTGGAAGTAAAGCATGTAAATAATGTTAAGTTTGAGAAATAATATACATATATTAATTACTGACATACTTACTGATCTTGTTTTGAGACGAATGCTATGATTGTCAAAAACATTCAATGACAGTGTGCATTCAATGAATTCATGGTCATAATACTTGGTAATTGGTAATCTTAATTTCATACTTGAAAAACAAATAATCTAAAAACAAACATCGATATGATTCTAACGATCCTCAATATAGGATGCTGTACAACCACTTTAATCAGCAAAATCAGGAAATAATGAACGACCCCTCAGCACTTTTTGTTGAAAAATATTCAAATTCAAAATATTGAAAGTATGATTGAAGATAATTCATTACACAGTGATCGTGCTGTGATGATTTTTGGATGCACATATTACTGACTAGTTGTAAATAATACATGTACCCATATATTTTTATCAACAAACAAACTCACTCAGATACCACAGTAACGGAAGTGGAAGGTTTGGTATGCCATAAAACTTAGTTTAACCCACCATTTATTTTGAAATACCTATACCAAGTCAGGACCATTGGTGTAGTTGCTATATTTTAGGTTGTTGGTTTTAACGTTTGCCAGTTTCTTAGACTTTCATTTGTAGATCATCTTTTTGTCTTTTTTGACAGTTTTTTTTGGTGTTTCGGTATTTTGTTATCACCTAAAGCACAAGAGCTACAATATTCAGTTTTGATTTATATCTAAAAATGGTGTATATTTCGTTCCTGGGTTTTCTTTTAACGTATTATGATAGTTTTCCATCTTAAAATAAGATATGAAGGAAGAAAAATGTGGGATTTAAGAAGTATGTTATTGGTAAAAATTGTTTTGTCAGTACTTGATATAAAAGAGTATGACGATTGGTGGCAATTTAAATGCTTATTGCACAAACGTAAGCCGTATCGTATTGTACTTGAAACTGAAAAGTGCCGAGCGACTACAATTAAATCGAAGTTTTAAATTCAGGAACGTTTTGTAATTTATTCTAGTCTTTACATATTCCTATAAAATGTTGGACTTCAACATTTCTATTTATGTATTACTATTAAAAAGTTTTTATCTATACAGACCTTATCAATGAACAAATCGAATCGTGAATCTTATGTACCGTTACCTTCTTTAAATTAAAACAAAACAACAGTATCCATGGCTTGTAAATTTGTACTTAGATTTTGTTCATTTGATTACGCCGATTATGTCTAAGTTTTAAATTTTGTAAAATTTACAGTATTTACCTTACACATTTATACCTATAACATCCTATGAAATAATTAGTGACTCAAATGCAATTTATAAGCAAAAAGGTTAAAATTTAAGCCAATAGTCAAAATCTAGTTTTAAACTAGTCTGGTAGTACTCTACATGAACGTATATTTTAATACATTAATATTTTAAAACTATTTGCATTCCAATAGACAAAATAAAATAATGCATTCCGATACCGTTATTTTCTCATCATCAAGTTCTTTAATCACAATATCTTTCATAACGATTTCTTTTCAGGTTTCTCACTACAACTTTGTCCGTGAACAGATGTTACATGTATATCTGATGCGTAGAAAATGTAAATTTTTATCTGATTAGGTTGTTATTGATTTACACTGTAAAATTGTATGTTTTACTTCTTGTGCAAAAATCCCCATTAAGGTAGGCTAGTTAAATATTCTTTTAAATCGCTAACGTTTTCTTTATAAACTAGCCGTGGCAACACTAAAACTGTGAAATAATTAATCTTAACTTGATGCAGCCAAAACATTCCATTGTTTTATTCATTTTATTTAAGGTATATATTTCAAACAAGAAAATATAATAAATAATAAGAACATAGTTTACTTGCTCCAGATTTTATGCATTTGTATGCTATGTGTGTGAAATCAGGTATATACACATAAGTCTCACACATTTGTAATATACATGACCAAACGTATGAATATCGAATTTATTCTTTTGTTGTAGTAACTGTATCGACTGAAAAGTATACCACGAGTTTTACTTGGCCACTTATACAAGAGAGTAAATTTACATGACATAAAAGAGAATAGAATTGGAAATCTATTAAACAACAGCAAGTACACATCCATTCGGTATCAGTGAATGAGGACCTTAATCTTACATCTTTTTACGGATACCGGGAAGGGCATATCGCAGGATTTTTGTTGAAACTGTTGGTAGATGGATATTTATGTCGGTCAAAAGCACATCAGTGCTTATGTTTTCGTGTTGTGTAATATATGCAGAATCTAAATACAAGTTATTTTTATTTATTTATTTATTTATTTATTTATTATTTATTTATTTATTTATTTATTTATTTATTTATTTCAACATATAATTGCTTGGGGCATTCCAAAGAAATCATTATCACACTTTTTTATGGAGTTGACTATTTTTTTGGAGAAGCAAGTCTGGTTTTGTGTTATAATTTTAGTCTGCGATGTTTATTATGTTCTATCAGTAAATAACAGTAAATTTACTGTCTTGCCCTCATAAATTATTTGGATTTGAAAGTTAGAGATACCACCAATAATAGTTCTGCTTTTTCTTTACACTGAGTTCCATGAATAGTTATTTAAACTAAAATCTATAACACTTAGGGGCGAATTTATTTCTTTTCTATCATTCCTTGAAATAAGTAATTTATCCTGATAAGCTATTGATAAGCTGATAATACATGTTTTAATTGACAGGTGACTCAAAGGCTTTCTCCAGTTAAATGGAATTCAATGATAGATGGATTTTGCTCTTGGAAATGAAATTACCAAGAATTATCGACAAAATGAGCGAATCGTGAATACTGCTAAATATTTTCAAAGAATTGTTTCCCATACTTAAGCAAAGATTTCAATTTTCAACAAACCTTCGGGCGGAAAATCGTGAAATCTTTAGTAAAGAATAAGAAAACGCAATAACACAAATTGAAAAGCTATTTAATGAAAAATAAAATGTCATGAAATATATCAAGTTGTTGAAATTTACTAGCTCTATAGTTCAAACACGCATTTCGTCTAAGACTCATTTTTTGCACACAAACCAAAAATATTCAAAAACCAAAACATTAAAATGTTGAAAAACTTTTATTACTAAAATTCTTAGCAAATCCGGTTAATGCCCTCTGCAAATTGAGAATAGAAGACCATTTTTGAAGATTGTATAAGAATAAACAAGTGAGGGAAAATTGCCACTCGTCTATATCAAAGTGACAAATGCGTTGTTTTGTCCCAGAACAGAAAGGTTAAGGCATATATCTTCCTATATTAAAGATAAACACAAACTCACAAGTTTTTTATAGTAACCTTAATTTTTTTCTCCGGATAAGCCTTTTTTAGAAATCTTGTTTATTAATAGCTGGTAAAGCATTTTAACCTAACTGCAATGATTTTGTTACATTGCTTTTTTTTTAAATATTGCGGACAGCATATATCTTTTAAAGAAAATTAGTTTTGAAAATTAATATCAACTGGACCTTGTTTAATTAATACCGATTTAGTCCATTGAGTATTCTGTATTGTAATAAAAAGTTTTGTCCCCTAGATATTCATTATTTTTATTTCACAGTTCTTGTCAAGTAGATAACTTTTCCATTGATTACCGTTTGACAAGTTTTTCCAATAAACATTTGGTTTCCGCTTTTGAGAATTTATAAGAGACTATTTGAAACTGATATCTTTAATTATCTGTGCATTTACTTGCTGGTAAATTACAATGAAACCTAAAATTTATTATCTTCAGTTCTCCAATTTATAACAAATTCATTATTTATGGAATACTCCGGTTTAAAGGCTTATTCAAATGATTTATATATGATGTTGTCTCCCGATATGCTTATTATTGATTTGAATATCTAAACTGCATGTCAACATAACAATTACACAAGAATAAATTTAGTCTACTTGTTTAATCAACAAATTACTCGATAGAAAGATTAAGTTATAATTTTACGTCTACCACTAAATATTTTAAGAAAAGTGAAAAAGAAAAAAATAATGTGTTAAAGTGTCTTTTTTAAAATAAAGAATTCGAGTATTTATTTATCCTTCTTCTTTTGATTGACAAATTTTACCACTAGATATTGGGACGAGGTAATTTGCTGTATATACGCAGAGATTGCTCACTGGACCCTTTTAAAAGTCTGGTAAATGACGGAATGATTTTACGCACTTCTACATTAGAGCAGCAATATTTACCATTGCGCAAAATTTGTACCTTTTTTTTATCAAATAAAAATTTACAGCAAAAGTTTTGATCTTTTTTGCTGATGTTGTCAATTTGACAAAAATCATAATACGGATTATGCTTGTCACTGGCAACTGCCGAGACTTTAACTGTAATTTAATAGACGGAAAGAGCTGCACTCAAGTGCAGTTTAATGTTCAATAAAACATTACGTAAACAAAGATGACGATCACATTACATTCGTTATGAAATGTAATTTTGTCACGCATTTATTACACAAAATTCCATTTTAAGAAAAGCTAGGATCATCATTATTATGTTTTAATAACTGAATTCAACAAATACGATCCAAATTTAATTGTGTATAATTTTCATGTTTGTTTGAATGGATTTAAACGCCACATTGTTTATTTTAGCTGTGTCATATTATATTATTAATTTATATTAAAAATGTGTAAGCCAGAGTATCCAGTGAAAATCCCAGACTTCCAAAGTAAAATTGACAATCCATGTCAATTGAAGTTGGAGCCAAACACACCTTATCCGCAGTAAGACTCGAAAACTCAGTCCATGTGATCAAAAGTAGACTATTTTAACCACTTGCCTTCCAAGGTCTATATTTCATTGCTTGTATTCGCGACCTAAGTGCTGTGTATGGCAATAAGGGTAGCTGCTATTAGTTTTCTATAGTAGAGATGTGGAACGTTAGAGGAATTTGGATGTTGTGACACCTAAATCAAGAAAACCCAAAGCACAATTTAAGACTTCTTCTTTAGCAGCCTTTTATAAATAATCTACTTTACTCGTCGTCCATATATTAAGCATAAGGTAAAGTTCACATGATAGTATGGACAGTTTAATTTTAGGTCTTTCGTGGATGATGGCATATACAAGTGTTGTTGCGGGCCAAGTGATTTTAGTAAAGAGTTTCAAAACGTTTTATTAATTCTATTTTGTAAACTAAACGATTATTCGGTTTGTTTCCTTAAGCATTGGAGAAGAATGTTAAACTTTTAAAGTTAAAATTAATTTACAATTTCGAAAGGTACAGTGCAATAAAATTACTCAAAGATCTCTGAATGCATTTCGAATGTTTTAAACTGGTGGTGCTACTGGAGCAGTTTCGACTGGTGTGTCCGCTGCGTATTGGTGGCTGTTAGAGCCGGAATTTGATCCATGGCTGTGAGAACCGTGATATGATCCATGGCTGTGAGAACCGGAATGTGATCCATGGCTGTTCGAGCTAGAACCAGAAACGTGACTGTGGGAACCGGAACTTGATCCATCGCTGTGAGAACCGGAATGTGATCCATAACTATGAGAACCGGAATCAGATCCATAGCTGTTGTGAGAGCCGGAATCTGATCCATAGCTGTGAGAACCGGAATCAGATCCATAGCTTTCAGAACCGGAATGTGATCCATAGCTGTGAGAACCGGAATGTGATCCATAATTGTGAGAACCGGAATCAGATCCATAGCTGCTGTGAGATCCTGAATTAGATCCATAGCTGTGAGAACCGGAATCAGATCCATAGTTGTGAGAACCGGAATCTGATCCATAGCTGTGAGAATCGGAATCTGATCCATAGCTGTGAGATTTGGAATCAGATCCATAACTGTGATGACCAGAATTTGATCCATATCCGTTTTCGTGATGTCTGTTTCCATATCTTTTGAAGAAATTCATTGGCATAGAAATGTCGATATGCTGTCTGCCTACAAAGTAAGTAGAAATATATTTACCGTTGTATTGCGTTCTACGTATTTAAAACAGCAATATCACCTGTATTGATATTTAGAGAGACAAAATAACATTTATATATTAAAAGAATTAAAATGAAATTGTATTTCAATATAGTGTGTAAATTTTGTTTTCAATTATACATGCAGAAAATAATATATTACAAATACAAACACTTATTGATTGTAACTTATTACCAATTTTTCTTATTCAATCATTTTATATAAATAGGTTACGTTGTCATATATTTATTGAAATATACCTCTATCGCTTGCACTACCGTAGCCATGATTTCTCCTTTGGCCATCTCCAACATAATCTAATAGAAAAAGTATATAACAGCAAAATTAATAGAGTGTAATATGCAAAAAAATAATTTTAAGTTAATATACTAAGAAACGGCTATGACGTAGGAATTTTCTGTTTTAAATTTAGTTCCGTTATTCAATAGCGTTCGTCTGTGTCTAATCTTATCAAACCGCACAAACAAGTGAAAAAATGCTTTTCCAATGTTGTTGTATACGCTATATGAAGAAAATCAAAACTAGCCGTAAATATGGCCCTAGATCAACATGATTTGCATAAAATTATGAAGTAGCTACTAATGTGAACAATACAAAAATGAAATTTTTTTACATAGAAAGGAGCTTACCTCTACGGCCTAATGCAATAGTGTTATCAACCAAAACCAAAACGATCTGTAAGTAAAATAAATTTGTGTATTACTATTATTTACCAAATATACGTCTGAATTTACAACAAACATATATGTAAAATTAAATAACCGGATTTGTATTATTAGCAATAATGTTCAGAAGCTACACCACCATCCAAAGTAACCACATTAATTAATGTATAAATATTATCGGTAATGTAGACAGAGATCCTTGTTTGGTGTGACTTATTTAAATGTTGCCTTTGTTGTTTCCGAAAATATCGGCTATCGTTGACCTATAAGTGTTATTAAAAATTCAAATATTACTTAAAAAACTTACGAATATTGCACCACAAGTTAATATTCCTCTCATCTTTATTGTTCAATATACACGATATCTAAAAATATAAAATCGTTATTATATCAATTGCATTGGTGACGTGAACGCTCGTCTAATAGAGCCTCTTAGATATTTCTAGTTGGCGGATAGTAGATGTCCTCTTGTTAGCAGCTTATGTTGCGGGAAGACTGTCCGCGCATGGAAAATAGTGGTGTGTTTGGAGTTGGAGAGTAACAAGCTTATTGCTCGGTCTAATAAGACTCAATAGGTAGAGCTCAATATAAAGTGTGTTTCGGACGCCTCAAAAGGCTAAATTTTCCATATCGTTTAATTTCTACAAAGCGTCAAAATATTTTTTTCATTTCCTTTCACCAGTTGATTTATTGTGTGTAAACATTTTCTTGTCCTCGATACAGCTAAGGCTTTGCCTTAAATCAATCAAATAAACATAAACATGCAAGAAACCAATACCAACAATGGACAGCCCAAGCATGTCTCCAAGTAGCGAGATTGTCAGGTTATAATATGGGAAGCGTGAACGTAGTGAGTAACATGTTTGGAGAGTGCGGTTCGCCTTTTCGTATTATGACCTGACAACCTCTATAACAAGAAGGCCTGCAGTATCTAACTCTTGGTGATAGGCATTTCTATCTCAATAATCAATAATATATTATACATATAGAGATATTCTACTTCAGTGTAAATGTAACAAGGTGTTCGTAAATAATGAGTACTTACCTACAGCAAAGATCTGCTACAGCGCTGATGATCCCTGTTATGTTTCCTCCGGTATTTATTTGGATAGCTACTCCTTTGTAGCAGCTGTAAATACATACTTTTAAGAAGTTTTTTACTAGTTTTTTAATATGTTGTACATTTTTTATTTAATATCGCAGCGTAATTGGCAATGAGTTATTCGGTACTGTACTTACTGCATGTTCCTTTTTTGTTCCTAAAAATTACGTCTTTTTGTTCGTTTTAATATTTGAACTGATTTAAAACCAAAAAAATAATAATAATTCAATCAACAGATCAACAAGTTGAACATGTTTTTTTAATTGTTTTTTATTGTTCTTGTTTAAGATAACTGTAGCCGACGTTTATTAATTTAGAATTGTACAAATCTTATTCCTAATTAAAATGTATGACGCATTCAATATTCGATGTGGAACCCTTTTAACAAAGACTCCAATATAACTAATTAAGAAAAGAAACAGACATTAAAATTAGAACTGTCAACTCTTACTTTGCCAATGCGAACAGTTGTTGGCTAAAGATGTTAAATATTATAAACAGTATTTATTGTCAACGGCATACTGTGATATCATCACGGTTTTTAAAAATACGACGATATTAAGTACGTGAAGCAGTAAAGCATGTAAATAATGCGTTTCTGTTCATATTAGTTTTCCAATTTAAAAGAAAACTCAATAGTATTTACATAACATATTAATGTTTACAGTTCAGTCTGAGAAATAATATACATATATTAATTACTGACATACTTATTTATGTGGCTGTTTTGAGACGAATGCTAAGGTGGTCAAAAACATTTGATGACAGCGTGCATTCAATCAATTTATAGTTATAACACTTAGTAGTTGGTAATCTTAATTTCATAATTAAAAAATATCATATGAACAAACATCAATATGATACTAACGAGCCTCAATATAGGATGTTGTACAACCACTTTAATAAAGAGATAAAATTTTTGGATCACGGAACTAGGTAAAGTAATACCTTAAGGCTTAATGATAACTTTATTATTCATATATCCGGTCCAACATGCAATGGAGTGAATGTAATGTTTTTAATACTAATTCTAGATGCAAAAGAAGTCATGGTCATAAAAAATGCAAACGCTTAACAAACAAAAAAAGTTTAAAGTGTTCATCTAATTCCTGCTCATCTTAAACAAGCATTGGGCTATCATTACATTCGTACCACTCTTTTCTCGACGCATGTCAGCTGTTTCAAACTTAATAGGAATTATGCACTTGAGATTGGAGGAATAGATGATTTACATCTAAATATATATTGACAAGCATCATTTGCAGCAAAATTTCTTTCCGTCTTTTCAAACATGTGCGGACAGTGCCTTTTCTTGATGAGAACGGAAAATTTCTTCACAAAAATTCAGAAATAAAGGAATTAATACAGTTTACATCAACAATATTCTCAATATAAAAGAAGTAAAAGATCAAGCATTGCCCATTCTCGTTCCATTTACAATCCCTCTGGTCGTGTCATTGCTGGTGATCTGAATAACCTCTCAGAACATTATTTCTCTTGGTCCAAAATTCAGACAACCTCAAACATTAGACTGGAATTTAAGTTTCAAAATTATGATGGATGCAGTCGAAGATACATTAATGATAGCCCTAAATAGGTATTTAAAGACGAGAATCTATGAGATGCTTCACTTCCGTCCATGACAAATGTGTTGTTTTCCTTGCAGACAGGGCTTCTAGCAACAACGTGTTTGTATGACATTACTATTAATGCTTTGTCAAAGAACTAAGCATCACGGACAACTCTGGTAAATGCAATGCAAACGTACCACATTTGACAAAGATGAAATCCTTGCTAACCATAAGTCCTTAAATCCAAATGATTACAAAGATGTTTTAGACCTTTTATTGCCAAAATTCCAAAACGTTATTCCAAATCCGACTAAGGCTATCTACATCTTGAAAAAAAGAAAAACCTTACAAGTAAAATAATTTCGAAATTATCGGATCAGTAAATTTAGACAATGACTACATCACTCAAAGAAACAATGATATTGCTGTAAGCACCGAAGTGCCACTACTGGGCTGGTGATAACCCGGGGCACTAACAGTTCACTAGCAGAGGCATCGACCCAGTGATTGCAAATAAAATGCCATTAAAGATACCAAAGTCAATAGAATTTACTTCGCCAGTCGCACGTATTGTCTAATTAAGACTTATCAGTGGCGCTCAAACCCATATAGTATTTAAAGTCCAAATGATTACAAACATGCTATAGACCTTTTCTTGCCAATATGTCAAAACGTTATACCAAATTCGGCTAAGGCTATCTACTTTGAAAATAGAAAAATCTTACAGTTAAAATAATTTTCGAAATTTCAGGGCAGTAAATTTAGACATTAACTACATCACTGCAAGAATCAATTTTATTCCTCTCATCACCAAAGTGTGACTTATGTGCAGGTTATACCCTCGGGGACTAACAGTTCACCAGCAGAGGCATCGATCCAGTGGTTGCAACTAATATAAACTTATAAATAAAGGTTAAAAGAAAAAAGAACTCGTCCGCGCCTTTAATAAGTTATTTCGTCCCTGGGTTTTCATTTATTTTATTATAATAGTTTTGGATCTTAAAATAAACATGGAGGAAAATAAATGTGTGATTTAAAAAGTATGTTACGGGTAAAAATTGTTTATCAGATTTGATATAAAAGAGTATAACTATTGGTGACGATTTAAATACTTATTGAACAAACTAAAACGGTGCAAGTGTAACATTCTAAGGATTCGCATAGCAGGACAGTATTTTACTTGACACTGAAATGTGCCGAGCAACTATGATAATAATCGAATATTTAAATTTCAGGAACGTTTCGTAATTTATTCAAGTAGGCTATATTTTCCCGTAAAATTTTGGAATTAAACATTATTAATTTTTTTTAAGTTTTGATCCATACAGACCTTATGAGTCAAAAAATCAAATCTTGAATCGCAGTTACTTTCACCATCTTGAAACTATAACGAAACAAACTGTTATCCCTGGCTTGTAAAATCGTACTTCAATTTTGCTCATTTGATTACGCCGATTATAACTCAGTGTATTTTTGATATACCTAGGTTTTAATTCTAAACAAATTAAAGCATATTAACCATACACACTTATACCTATAACGTCGTATGAAATAATTAGTGGCTCAAGTATAATTTATAAGTAAAAACGTCTAGTTTACGCAAAATAGTGAAAATCTAGTTTTGAGCCGTCAGGTAATAGTGTCCATGCAAGTATAATTTAATTTATTTATAACTTTTAACCAGTTGTATTCCAATTAAAACAAGAATTTACGATACATTCAGATATCCTTATTCTCTCATCTAATTAAATATGTAAAAATGGATGAGCAGTGATAGTTATCGACAACGGCATTTTTAATATTAGTAATCAGCTGTAAAAGTCCATGGGAGAATTGTATTTTTATGCTCAATTCCTCGGCTGTTAAATTTTGTATTTTTTAATTTGTATTTAAAAATATTGTATAGTAGTACGGCAGTATTTAAGAAACTACCATAAGCAACTTTTGGAGTAAATATGCAAATACTCCATTTAAAATCATTTTATGGTGATTGTATCACAATAACAACTATAATTTGTTGTTGTTCATAAAACAGTGTATACTAAAATGAAACACACCAATTTCTTTTCAGGTTTGCCACCATAACTTTAAAAGATCCTTTAACAGATGTTATACGTGATGCGTAGAAAATGTACATTTTTATCTGTTAAGTTCTTATTTATTGAAACTGTAAAAATTGTATGTTTTGCTTCTTATAGATGTGCAAAAAATTATCATTAAGGTTAGCCAGTTAAATATACTTTTACATCTCTCTCGTTTACTTTATAAGACTAGCCGCGCAATACTTGAATGGTGAAAAAATTAAATTAATTATTTTAACTAGATTGAGCCAGGAAATGCATTGGCTTGAATGAAACGAACATAGGACGCAATATATGCACAACAAACAAATGTTACATCAACAAAGCAGTAACATTGGACGCTTCGGAAGGGTAGGCTTATAAAATTTCACCTAGCTTGTGGTTCTATAATTATGATTCTCGATGACACATGAATAAATAAAATGTACAAGAGTACTTACTTTTAACTGAATAGAAAATATTTTTTATCAGAAATAATACGGATTTTGTCTTTATAATATATTACTCTATGAAAAACATATAGATTGTGTGTTGATCATTTTGTAAAAATGTAAAATAAATGCACAATTAAATTTTTGAGTTTATTTTATTATTTGAATGTATTTATAAAGTATATAAATTACAAAATATATTCTATTTATAGAGGGAAACAAAGTTGACATTGTGCAAATTTACGCGGATTATATTCAATTTTGTTATCCTTTAATCATTTAACAGTTCCGGGTGTCCCCGCGCCCTCTTACAAAGGTCTTTATGAAATAGAGTTAGGAGGAAACCTATAATTTCAAAGATAAGCTAGATTACTTAAACGTGCGACTGTGCATTGATATAAATATTTTGTAAGCTCTGACGTATGATGTTTACAGTTCAAAACTCGTACGTTCTTCTAGATTCGTCTAGTATAGACTAAACGCTGCAGTTGACCCATGGATTTGTTATACCTAGGTTGATTTCATCGATTTGTGTACTTGCCAATATCTCTGAGTAAGTAACACGACGAGTATTTAATTAAAGGAAGCATTGCTTATTTGTCCGTTTGTCTTGTGGAAGGGGGATTTATGTGAATTTTGTACAATCTGGATTTTATCACCATCCTTACGTTGACAGAAATTGTAGTACGTTAGTGATTCTTAGACACAACTTACTAATATTATATACATAATGTTCAATATAATGAAGAAAACATGCGAATTATTATATTTTACTTTTTTGTGAAAGTTTAAAAATACAAACAAATATGTCCGAACTAGCTAGCAGCTCCGAAAATTGTTAGAGTGAAGATAGAACGTCGTGTAACATATATAAACCGAATATAATTCACATTGCCTAGAGTATATTTAGTTCAATTCAATATAGCATCTGGTTTGACTTTACTATTTACAACTCTCTTCTATTATTGTTGCAAGTTAACCTTGTTATAAAATACATTTACTTATTTAAATTTGCTTTTAGAATATGATTTTTGAGGAAGCCATAGAAAACCCCCAGCCCACAGTTGCACACTAAATTACATGTATTATGACACATGTAATATGCACATGAATCTATTTTTTATTAAACAAATATTTTTGATATAACATTTTTTTTTCTTTTAACTTTGGATATAAAAACACAATGAATGTTTCAGAAGTAAATACACAGTAATTTGAAAATATTTCGAAAATAATTTTTCCCCGCCTAGTTACTTAAATCTCGCTACCTTTATTTGCTCATTCAAGGATGAATTTCCGCATTTTATTCATTACACATAATTTCGTGTTTTAAATTCACATTCTAAAAGTAATAAAATCTAAACTAATTGCTGCGTGTTGTTCACTGCGCCTGTCCTTTATTGTTTTTGGAGAGTAAAAGGCTCTAGATCATAATCAGCAAAATTTTTAGTTAGTATGTTGGTGAAATAGTTATGCGGACAATAAGAAACATTACAGTTAAAAACAATTCAGTTAGTTAGACTCTTAAAAGGTGATGTATTACTGTCACATTTAAACTGTAAAGGGCGCGGTTGTATATATTATATTAGATTCAACAAAGGGCAGATTCGACAAGAAATATTTTGAATTGTTACTTTTAGTGCACGACGCCTGTATCCAATACTCCATACTCTAACAGCCGTCCTGAATATAGCTGACATACTGCTCGTTCGATGCAAAGCAAACATCCAATCATTCAATCAATGTACTGATAACGTGTCACTTAAGGGCTTTTTTCTTTTTTTTTTTTATTTTTTATATTATTTGTATACGGAATTCAAGTCATTTTTGAGTTAATTTATCAGTTGTTCCTGTAAATAGCGTCCGCCAGAAAGGTAGACATAAGATCTATAATTTAATTTTATTCATTTTTATTGATGTAATTTGGCGTTCCATTTGTTTATTGCTGACACGGATTTACGTCCTTTTTTATGTGGTAAAAAAATGAAGAAAAATTATACGTACATACCTAGAAGTATTACAGAAACGATAAGGCAAAGATAGACAAAATGTAGAACTGCGGTACATGACAGGACTGGCTGACTTTGAGTTGTGTTCTACTTAATAAAATGTCGTCAAAGATATCAAGGTTAACAAAAAAAATTTTCTTCGTCAGACGCGCGTTTCGTCTAATCAAGACTCATCAGTGGCGCTCAAACCCAAACAATATGTAAAAATCCAAATGATTAAGATGTTGTAAAGCTTTTATTACCAAAATTCCAAAACGTTATATTAAATCCGGCTAAGGCTATCTACACCTTGAAATAGAAAAAACCTTAGAATTAAAATATTTTGGTGAAATTTCTAGTCAGTAAATTTAGACAATGACTGTATCACTGTTAGAATCAATGATTTTCCTGTCAGCACCGAAGTGTGACTACTGGGCTAGTGATACCCTCGGGGACTAACAGTCCACCAGCAGAGGCATCTACCCAGTGGTTACAAATAAAATGTCGTCAACGATACCAAGGTAAACAAAAAATTTTTCTTCGCCAGACGCGCGTTTCGTCTAATCAAGACTCATCAGTGGCGCTCAAACCCAAACAATATGTAAAAATCCAAATGATTAAGATGTTGTAGAGCTTTTATTACCGAAATTCCAAAACGTTATATCAAATCCGTCTTAGGCTATCTACACCTTGAAATAGAAAAAACCTTAGAATTAAAATATTTTGTGAAATTTCTAGTCAGTAAAGTTAGACAATGACTTTATCACTGTTAGAATAAATGATTTGCCTGTCAGCACCGAAGTGTGACTACTGGGCTGTTGATACCCTCGGGGACTAACAGTCCACCAGCAGAGCATCGACCCAGTGGTTGCAAATAAAATGTCATCAAAGATACCAAGGTTAACAAAAAAAATTTTCTTCGCAAGACGCGCGTTTCGTCTAATCAAGACTCATCAGTAGCGCTCAAACCCAAACAATATGTAAAAATCCAAATGATTAAGATGTTGTTGAGCTTTTATTACCAAAATTCCAAAACGTTATATCAAATCCGGCTAAGGCTATCTACACCTTGAAATAGAAAAAACCTTAGAATTAAAATATTTTGTGAAATTTCTAGTCAGTAAATTTAGACAATGACTGTATCACTGTTAGAATCAATGATTTTCCTGTCAGCACCGAAGTGTGACTACTGAGCTGGTGATACCCTCGGGGACTAACAGTCCACCAGCAGAGGCATCGACTCAGTGGTTGCAAATAAAATGTCGTCAAAGATACCAAGGTTAACAAAAAAAATTTTCTTCGCCAGACGCGCGTTTCGTCTAATCAAGACTCATCAGTGGCGCTCAAACCCAAACAATATGTAAAAATTCAAATGATTAAGATGTTGTAGAGCTTTTATTACCAAAATTCCAAAACGTTATATCAAATCCGGCTAAGGCTATCTACACCTTGAAATAGAAAAAAACCTTAGAATTAAAATATTTTGGTGAAATTTCTAGTCAGTAAATTTAGACAATGACTTTATCACTGTTAGAATCAATGATTTTCCTGTCAGCACCGAAGTGTGACTACTGGGCTGGTGATACCCTCGGGGACTAACAGTCCACCAGCGGAGGCATCGACCCAGTGGTTGCAAATAAAATGTCGTCAAAGATACCAAGGTTAACAAAAAATATATATGTACGCCACATAAATGTTTTACTACACTGGCCGTAATGACTAACTCAATTCAGATCATATAATGTATTAGTAGCAAAGCGTCAATAAAGGTTCACAAAAAATAAGTAATCCAAATGTAATTTCCAAAGCTTTCGTAACAGGGGTTAAGGGCAGGCTGTAGAGGATTTAAAGTATCATGCGCATTTTATACAACGTAAAACATGTCATTTGAATGTTTTAGTATAAAGAATTTAAGTCATTCTTGAGTTTTATTTATTAGTTCTTTCTGTAAATAGCATAAAAGTAGACAAAAGATCTATATTTTAATTGTATTCATTTATGGAGTAATTTGGCGTTCCATTGATTTTTTGCTGACATTGATTTACATCCTTATTTAAATCCGTGGTTAAACAAATGAGGAAGCAACAACAAAACAAAAAACACAACACACGAACCAAAATTTGAGAAACATGAACCCCAAAACCGTGAGTTTTTTGTCAGGGTTTCCGGAAGAGTAAGCAACTCTTGCTCCCCCAATTTTGTTTATATGGGGTAATCGTTAGCAGTGAGAAGTAGCGAAAGTGGTATTTGTGTAATGACTTAAATCTTGTCATTGTGAAACCCTGATGCAAAAGCTTTTCTGTAGTGCAGTAGACAGGTGTCTATCGGGAAAATGTCGATAGTAAATAGAAGCTATTGAGTACCTTATCATATGCAAGTACTACTGGAATGTCGCCACGCATAAATGGAAAACTAGCAAAAGGTCAACCGACATTCATTGTCAATTTCTAGATGTAGGACAAGGACTGAAGTGTTAATGTTCTTGTAGCAACTAATCAAACTTTTGCATTATGGACAGTAGACCGGCAAAAAGTATTTGAGAAACGAGTAAACTCATATACTGAAGAAAAAAAGAAAAAAAAGGACAAGAGGCTTGGAATATGTGTTAGTCTATGTCGTAAAATTCTCTTTCTACCAATTTTTTTATTAGATTTCCTCCGGAATGATCAATACGACTTCCTGTCTTTTATTTTATTATGTCACTTTAATACTCTGGATTAAGAGGGACATACAAGAAAAATTTCGCCGTGTCGACTTACTATCTCGCCGTGACTATTATATTTTCGAGGCATCTTACTGAACATCTCAATTTGTAGAGTTTCATTCCTCAGTAAAAGGATTTCAGGGGAAGATGATATTATATGGACACATCTGAAGTCGTTACGTTATTCAATCAAAATTGAGTAACATAACAACGTTCTTTTTTCGGGCGTTCTTATTAGATGGCGAAGACATTTAAATTTCTATTATTCGTGGAAGATCACATGAGCCTTCATAAAAACGCATGACAGTACCTATGTCTTCCGTAAAGCAACAACTTTCAAATCGCAATATCCAAAGACTCTCCATTGTTTACCAAAAAAACCTAGTATATAAAATCCTATTACATTTACTGTCACGCTGTGGTATAACGTCTTTTGTACAAAATCGACCATTTTTACCGAGGAATATCGTGGACGTGGTTCTTCCGAACACTTTCAAGATAACACTACCCAGAAACTTCTTGCTGCTTTATACGTTTTCTGGAATAAAGAGCTGTGATCACCTTGTATACACAAAACTTATGCCCACGTGAACAGTTAGAGATTTATAATACTAACGAGATGTGTGCCCCCAGTCGTGAATATTACCACAACGCAAACATTTCTGAGAAACAAATTATAACCCCGCGAAAATAACCATGTTGACAGTGTTGATATTGCTTGGTCCAAGTGTATCCGTATACCAACAAATTGTATGCTTTATAAGGTGACTGGGGTTTAATAATGGTGTTAAAGATGCGCATCCTAATTTAAGTATCTGTTTATTGAACAAATGTCTGATTTTGAAATAAAAACTTGCCAACTATCTAGAAACCATTTAAATTCCTTTTGTAATGTATCAATCTTTTTCTATCATTTTAAGGGTTAACAAACCATCTTTCTGTTTGGATAACAAAAGTCGTCACTAAAAATATTCAGCTAACAAGCATATATATCCGGAATCATAGCTGTCAGAGCCTGATCTATAATTGTGAGAGCCGAAATCTGATCCATAGCTGTGAGAACCAGAATCTGATCTATAGCTGTTATAACCAGAATCAGATCCATAACTGTTTGTAGAACC
This sequence comes from Limnoperna fortunei, assembly GCA_944474755.1. Lineage (NCBI taxonomy): Eukaryota > Metazoa > Mollusca > Bivalvia > Mytilida > Modiolidae > Limnoperna > Limnoperna fortunei. The sequence goes on from OX104112.1 coordinate 68,973,476, forward strand.
AGAATGTGATTCATATCCGTAGCCTCTATTTCCGTGATGTCTGTTTCCATGTTGTCTGTAGAAATTCATTGGCATATAAATGTCGATAAACTGCTTACCTACAAAGTAAATAGCAAGATGTTTACCATTTATTGCGTTCTACGTGTTTACAAGGCCAATATCAGATGTATTTGATATTTAAATGGAATGCATTTATATATTAAGATTTAAATGACAATTTGTTTCAATATAGTGTGTAAATATTTTTTGTTAAATGCACAAAGTAATATATTACAAATGACAACACTTATTAATTGCAACTTTATTACCAACTTTTCTTATTCATATCATTTACTATTAATATGCTACGCAGTCATATATTTATTGACAAGAATATATACCTCGTTTGCTTGCACTACCGTAGCCATGGTTTCCCCTTTGACCATGTCCATAATAACCTAATAGAAAAGTATATCATATAACAGCAAATATAATCAGTTATTATTTGTAACCACAATTAACTCTGTTTTGTTGTCAAGGTCAAAAACTAAGAAACGGATATGAAATAAGATTTTCGGTTTAAAATTGTATACTTCAGGTATTAAAGATATACAAAAGTACATTGAGGACGCACATTTAAATTATTTTTTTATCTCGAGCACCTGAGCGTTTGATTTGTTTTCTCGAGCGCTTGACTATTATCTCAAGCTATTAACTTAATATCTCGAGAGCTCGACTTATTTTCTCAAGTGCTCAACTTGTTAGCTCAAATGCTCGACTCGTTATCTCGAGCGCTCGACATACGTTAATATAAATTAGTGTGTTTGATTTTTTTCTGCTTTCGTTGCTTTTCACTAGCCTATAAGAATGGCGTGCAAGTTTTGACGAAGAGGAATGGTGCAACCATACAATTTGATTTTCATTTTATTCCATTTAAACTTCAAAACAAAAGGAGATTGTGTTGACAATTAAACTGCAATATTGAATAAATACGTAATGCTGGACCTTCTAAGTTTTCTGAAAAATATTAGCACAGTTGTAGAATAAGAACTGCGTAGACATTGTGGAATTTATATCAAATTAGCTGAACTTATCTGACAACTTCAAGGATACCGTTTGATGCATTTATGGTGAATACAATCTGGAATTTCAATATCCATGTTAGGTATCTGCTTAAAATTATTGATAAAGAGTGTGCTGAAATTAAAACGACGAAGGTACTATTCAAAATGACAAAACTAAATTTGGCACGTTGACTCTTATGATAAGTAATAAGGCATTTCAGATTGTTATTCATAAAACTTTAAATAGTGACAATCCGTCTGGGCATTTTCGATCTGGTCGATGTACTGCAGCAAATTGAAGAAGTTAAAAACTGATGGTGGAACCGATTTACACATGACTTTATATCTAAATTTAGAACATATCTATTCACTTTTTACAAAATTGTCCAAGTATTTTGAAATATGCAGAGTAACAAATAGTGATAGCTGCCTTTTTGTGTTTAATCACATAGAGACAAAATAATATGTCTGTGAACTAATCACCATTTGTAGGGGGGACCTGTAAAAGTTCACTCTGGTTTTGTAGTGAGCTTGCCTTGCTTCTTATTTTTGCTTGTCTCGTTATTTTTTTTTGCATTGTCTTGAATGTTTCGTAGTTTTGTTTGTTTTTTGGACTATTATGCAAATCTGGTATTAATTTGCTATTTTTAATTTTAAAAATTGTGTTGCAAGTGCTTCTCGCTATTGTTTTTATGCTTAGGAGATACTCTTCTTTATGTGCACATAATCATAACTGAAATTACGTATGTATACATATGATATATTAAGATGAAAAATGTACTTTATAAAGATGATCCAAGAAAATTATAGATTAAAAATATGCAACGAAGACACACTACTGAATAGCCCTCCACTTTACCCAACGTGTGCTGTCATTTTGTAATAGTTGTTGTGTAATTGGTCCATGATATGACGGACCAATAGGTCGAATAATTAATTCACAGACTTAAAAATAGAAGACCTACTTCAAGACCTGCAATATTAAACAGCAACGTGACAAGTAAAAACTGACAAATGATTAAAACGGTGATTACCAAGCTAAAATGTTCCAATGAAAAAAAACCAAAACATGTGGTGTTATTATAGTAACAATCACCTGACCTTGACATTTAAGAACGAATGGTGGGTTATAACAGTTTATTGACGTGCTTTGAATCTATATTCCATTTAAACTGTCAATTTGGTGACCCCAATATGATTTTTAATCATGTGTTTTTGTTCATGATGCATTAAGTCTGTAGTTATGACAATGTTGCTTTATTTATTTGTAGTGCTTTCCCCCTTTGTAATTAAAAACCAAAACCAATAAAACAACATGTATAAAGAAATGAATACAAATACTTATTTCAAGACAGATAATATCGTACATGACATGATGAAAAAGGTGTCTTGTTTACTTTTGAAATTAAAGAAGTCTGTTCATTCCAAAAGGCGAAGAAGTTGTAGTCTAATACGCATCGGGGACAGAGAACAATATTTCGAGACGATCATATGACAATTGATCATTTCTGTCTTTCTCATTGGATGCCTATTCCGCATGATAACGATGTTACCAAGCTCTGCCTTAAAAGAAAGATAAAAATAATATCTGGAAAAAATGTACATTACTGAAAAACAAGAGCGAAAGTCAATATACAATTGCAAATCCGGATATAGACAAACATATGGCATGCATAACAAAAGCCAAAAACAAAAAAAAAACCGAGAAAGTTAGTAACCCAAACCCAATAATAACCATGGATGCAATCATGTGCTCCGGAGGAGTAAGTAGTGCCTTTAATTAGACTACCGTCAAGTTACTTATTGTCATGTCTAGGAAAAAGTCAAATCCAGGAGTAGGAAAGACTACTTATGACGCAGCGAAAATATCCGATCAGATTTGAGAGCTTGATTTCTCCTAACAATCAATTAAGTCATGATGACGACCATCAATTTCAGGAGAGATAACGGGAACCTAGGTACTATAAAATAGAAAATTGAAAATAAGTCGAGTGCTACAGATAATAAGTCGAGCGCTCAAGATGATGAACATTACAATAACCATTTTATACGTCCGTAGATCAATTTAATTTTGAGTAGCTACTATTATAAATAATAAAAATTAAATTTGCTTACATAGAAATGATCTTACCTAAACGACAATCTTGATTTCTGACAACACTTGCAATAGTCTAATCAATAAAAACCAAAACGACCCGCAGAACAATGTGTAAAGTGCTACTTTGTATCAAAAATACGTTGTCAAATGTATATTGTTATTTCTAACACGTCTGACTTTACAAAATGAAATAACGCTTTCTAAAGATTTTTGTTTTAAATCACATTTAACATAAGATTTTTAACAAATAATTTTCCATTGATACACAACCATTCAAAGTAACAAAATTATTTATAAATGAATGAAGCCTGTAATGTAAGTAGAGATATTTTCTGTGACGACTTTTTTTCAATAATGCTTCTGTTGGTGGCAAAAATATCGGCTATTATTGTCCAATTAGTGTTATTAAAAAGCTAAACATTAATTGACTTAATTAAAAATATTAATTAACTTAATTAACTTACAAATATTGCACCACAAGATAATATTCCGCTAATCTTTATTGGTCAATGTACACGATATCTGAAAGATATTAAATCGTGATTACATGTATATGAAAACCAAAACAATTCATTGTGCTCGACTGATAGACTCCTAGCTTTTTAAAGTTGGCGGATAGTAGATGTCCTACTGTTGGAGGTTGTCGCTTTGTATTGCGGCAAGCTTTTCCACGCATTAAAGAGGGTGGAGTGTTAGAATAATGCAAATATTATGGCTCGTTCAATACCCATATGTAGATGTCAAAATAAAGTATGCTCAATGTAGACGCCTCAAAGGACTAAATACTCCATATTGATAATTTGTATAGGCCTCAAGATGTCCTATTTATTCCTTTTTCCCAGTAAATTAACTGTTGGTTAACTTTTTCGTGTCCTTAATATAGCTAAGGATACAAAAATAATATGGTTTCAGTTCAGCTTAATTCATAGAAAATTTAGCAACGAATCAATATTTGTATAAATTTGGAAGGACACAACAACACCTTGTGCTCTTTCGGTAAGGCTAATGATGAAACCATTATGCACTTATTTTAGGAATGCAATGTTGTTAACGAGTTTTTCGTCAGCTTTGAGAGATGGATATATAATAAGACATCTACTTTACTTAACATCACAAAAGTTGAATTAGTGTTTGGAAAAATTGGAAATTAGTGCATTATTGAAAACCTTCTTCTTATTTTTAAATTTTATATTTATAAACAGAGATGTAGAGATGAAATACTCTTTCTTCCGTTCTCAAGGCCGATATTTATAACTGCTACAAGCAAGAGCAATATATTTCTTTAGTCAATGGAAAAAGGTGTCCTTTGACAAAAAATGGGAGAAATACAAAAGCTTGTTCGAAGAATAGAAAAGGAATGTATAAGAAAATGTTACCATTAAATTTTATATATTATACAAGACAAATTTGTTAGAAATGCTCATGCTCTAGCAATTGTTAATACTTAAAATATAATGACTTTCCTGAATGAGTGTGAGTGTGAGAGGTTGTCTTTGTATTTCAAATATATTGTAAAAATGTCTGAAAAACAATAAAAATTATAAAAATATACATGCAACAAACCAATAGTGGAAAACTCTTTTACATATATATTCAAAATATTAAATAACAGAAGAAATGTGAATACCTCATGTAACAAAAGAATATATAAATGTTTTATTCATTCGACATACATGCGTTTTAGCATGATTTTGGTAAGTTTTGTAAAAGATGAAATTGAACACGATATTTACAATAAAATATATACTATTGTTATATATTATACAATTACTGCACTTGAACGAGATCAATATGAGGTTTTATGGAGCAGGTTAGAATAATATTGAACGAGGCGAAGACAAGTTCAATATTATTCTACCCTGCTCCATAAAACCTCATATTGATCGAGTTCGAGTGTAGTAATTGTTTTATTACATAATTTATTGAGTTATGAAATGAAATATACAAGTTTTTTTTATTACCGAAAGTGACTGTCTTTCATAATATTTATTTCTCAAAAATCGGTAAAATATCGACATAATCCATGACGAAATGTTTGCATTGATTATTTCTTGTATAATGTCCCATCCTCAGTTCTTGCTTCTGCATAAAATACTGGGAGGGTTCCCAGTGCTCGTCCCACAGAGCAGCCCAGCGCGTCCCCGGATGGCGGATAGGGGAGACCCTCTCGTTGGGGGGTTGTCAGGTCATAATACGGAAAGACTGACCGCGGACCGTAGTGGGTAACGGGTTTGGAGAGTGCCACGCTCCTTGCACGATAAACACCCCTTTTGTAGATTTCGAAAATAAGTAGGCTCATTGTAGCCGCTACAAAAGGCTAAATTGTCCGCCCCTACCCAAAACTCCATACTTTTCCAGTGGCAGTCAAAATTGTATTCCCTGTGACCCATCCCACCCCCACTTTCCGTTGATTTATTGTTTGTTAACTTGTTCCCGTCCTGAATATAGCTGAAATACTGCTCGCTGGACGTAAAGCAGACATCCAATCAATCAATCAATCTGCATAAAATATACAAAGATTTGAGTCTAATTCCTGAGGGTCCGCCATTTCCAAACTAACTGACATATCCGTTTCACGTAAATATTTGGAAAAAAAAATAATTGCTTGCTCTTTCGATTTGCGAGTGTTGACAGCATCTTTTTTCTTAATGATTTCATTAATTTCCAAAGTTAGTAATATCTGCAAATCTTCGCTTTGAACCAGAACTATCCGCATTACGTTCACTCGATGACGTTACAACGTTACCATGTTTACAAACAACAATATAATCCGAACATCAGTCAGAACGATAATTTTGATTGGTTTAGGGGATTAAAGAAAGAAGATTTGATTGGCTATCGTATTTCCGTTGGGGAAACAGCACGTGCTAGGTATTTTCATTCATAAATTTCTCACGAGAGTGCAATATGGTTTTTTATTGAGTAGAATGAGTTTTTTGCAAACCAATATGATAGGAAATGGAAAGTCACGTGTATTGGTTTAGGCCAATAGGAAAAAGGCAAAAATATATATTATGTAATAAATACGTTTATTCCCATAAAACCATGCACATTTGTATTGAAAATAAAATAGCTATATACAAATTTGTTTGTTGTTTGTTTGTTTGAATGGTGTTTAACACCTCTTTCAATACTTTGTTCAGCTATATACTGGAGTCCATTTTTTATTTATGAGAGGATGCCTAGGTACCCAAAGAAAAGCACCGACCTGCGGTGGGAATACTGCTAGTCCTTGTGAAATATTGGTTGGACTCAAGTACACCCAACCTCATTGTTGACAGACCACATCAATAGTAGTAGATGACTAACTACCTGAGGCACTGGGCAACTAGCAAATTAAAAGCATTACAAGTTCAATAGCTACGAGACTTACAGCAGCGATAATATATCTATATTGTTCATCCTGTTACTTGTGTTGTCGTGAAACTTATAAGAAATATTGTTTTATATTATGACTCATTATTCAATTTTACATCAGTTTTTTTAAATATATCGTATAGTGATTTTTAAATGTACTATGTAAACCAAATGTTGTTGAATTTCAATTAATCTAACGTAAAGACTGTGTTCTTTTGGTAATTCCGTTGTGATCATTCTGAGAGGATTCCCAGTGCTCTAACCACAAAAGCTGCCAAGCAGGCTCAGGAGGCGTTGTAAGGTTTTAATACGCAAAGGATGAAAGTTATCGATAACAAGTTTGAAGTGTGCGTATATTGACCTAACAACGTCCCCTTATAAGGCCTTCTCTACCCCCCTCTGATAAGCTAGGCAGCTCTTTGTGTTAGTAGTAATATATAATGTAAAAAGAGATAATCTGCATCAGTGTAAATCAAATGAAACAAGGTATTCGTTAATACATTATAAATATATTCCTGTACTTGCCTACAACAAAAATCTGCTTAAGCTTTGATGATCCAAGTTTTGTTTCCTCCGGTATTTACTTGGATTGCTATGTAGCAGCTGTTTTAAAGCAGCTATGTAGAAGCGTTTTTAATATGTTTATTTTTATTTATCAAATATCGCAACGTAATTAGCCTTGAGTCAGTTGGTACTTCACTGACTAAAAAAATACTTTTTTGTTTCAACAAATTTTCTTTTTTTTCTTTTTAAATATTTAAAGTTGTGAAACCGCGAAAAAAATAATTCAATCAAGACCAAAACGTTGAGCATGTTCTATATTACTGCTTCATTTTTAAACTTGTTATCAACATATTTTGAAACCAACATTCCTTAGTTTAGGATTTGTTCATACCTAAAGAGGATAACGCGTTCAATGTTCTGGTGGAATCCCCGAAAGCAAAGAAACATTAACAAATTATTAAGAAAAGAAACACACAAAAATTAGAACTGTCAACATTTAGTATGACAATGTGAACAGTTGTTGATTAAAGATGTTAAATATTATTAACAGTATTTATCAGAAATGGCATACTGTGATATTATCACGATCTTTAAAAATACGACGATATTAAATAGAAGTGGAAGTAAAGCATGTAAATAATGCATTTCTCCTCATATTAGTTTGCATATTTAAAAGAAAAACTCGAGATTACTAACATAAACATATTATAGTATTGTAATGTTTACACGTAAGTTAAAAATAATATACATATATTAATAACTAACAAACTTATTGATGTATTTGTTTTAAGACGAATTCTGTGGTGGTCAAAAAACCTTTCAATGACAGTAACTGTGAATTTTACAAAAAATCAATTAATTGTTATAATACTTAGTTATTAGGAAACTGTCATACTTTAAAATATATATCCTATTTATTATGATTTAGAACAAGTGCAGGAGTTACAATATACAGTTATACTTATATCGAAAGATTTAGGTTATTTCACGCCTTGGTTTTCTTTAAATTATTATTGATCTTAAAGTAAGATAATGAGGGAGATAACTATGTGCTTGAAGAAGTATGTTATTATTAACCACTGTTTTATCAGTACCTGATATAAAAGAGTATGACAATTGGTGACGATTGTGCTTGATCTCATCAACCAAGAATACGAATACTGAACCACTTTTCTTTTTTTATTCCATATTGTGCCTTTGTAGTGTCAAAATCCAACTTCAGTCCAAAGGTATTTGCAAAGTAACAGTACACAGTTAAGATCTTGTTTCTGTCTTTATTTGGTTACTATGTTTTTTTGTTTTGTTTGGCCTAATGGTTTTTTGGGGAATTAATTGTCGACATTGAATACGCTATCTTAGCTATTTACCGGTTCATTAAATAACTAAAATAATAATGTTATATTTCAAAGGTTTGGTTTCTTTATGTTGTAAACGATGACACTATTTGATATACATGTTTATTGTTCTACGGCCAACAGGAAACATTAGTTACTATTCCATGTTGTCGGTATACATTTAAACGAGTAGATAAGATTGACATGTGAAAGTTTTGATTAAACTCTTTATGAAGACATTAGGCATGTTTAAAGTAAACATATCAAAAACAGTCATAACTAGAGCTAATAAAATTAATTGGATTTGTCGCTTCATAGAAATATCAGATTAGAATAGCATACCAAAATGACCAAGATTGATAAGATATAGCATAAACATGACAAATTCTAGTATTTGTAAGGCGACAAGACAAGTCTTTCAGTTTTTAGCATGGCGTTTTTATATCACACGTTTCAAAATGAAAAAAACTCAGTTTGTTTGACAAAAAGGAGATTCATAGAGTACAGTATATATACCACATGTCGCCATGTTTGCTAGGCATGCGTAAATAGGCAGAGCATACGAACAATTTGATTGATTTGTAAAAAGCTCGTTTGCTGGCAGAAACACGACCGGACTCAACAAAAGCCCAATTTTGCTGAAGTAAGTACTAAAATAGTTTACTAAAATATCAACAAATATCGCTTTTGTTTATTGTATCTACATAATATGTTACAAGGTTCGGGCCAACTTACTATCTTGATAATTCTTTGTGTATAAGTTTATCTATAATTAGAAATGAAAAAATAATATTCCTTAAATGTTTGATATTCGTAATTGTTTAATAAAGTCCTGATCCAACAGAGCACTATTTGTATTAATCCAAATTAATTAAACAAATCTATTTACTTTAAACTTTTCTTTAAAAAGGACAAAACATGTTACATAAAACAACGTCTGAACTTGATAAGTTACAAAATAAGTAACAAACTGCAGTCTTGTAGTCATTAAAATTACATTATTGTATACATGTATTCTATTTTAAATACCTCAGAAAAATGAATACTTTATGCATGCATATTGAGTAACGTATTAGCTTCTCAAGTTTAATAAAATTATTACAACAAAATAAAAAAATTAAAGAATTTCCATTAGGTTCGGTGTTGTTGACAGTTGTGAATATGATCCGTAATTTGAAGTTAAAACAGCACATGCTTCGATTTGGTTACATTTTTGACTCGACCTATTCCTTACTTGCGGTAAACAAGATTTATCTCCCATTTGCAGAGTTATCTGTTCTTTAGAGCAGGTATTTTATAGTACCTACTGTGGGTAAAAAGTAGTTTTTCTACAATATTTTTTTATTCACATATAGCAAAGCATCCGGTAAAATTTATTATGATATGCAAACTAATTCTGCAGTTTTTTTTAGGTGTACTGGAAGAGTCAGTCCACAGACATTATTTAAAAAAAATAAAAACGTGATTTTTCCCTATCTGTTCAATATTAGATACCTGCTGTTATGAAAGACAACTCTTGCAAATGGGAAGTAACTCTTGTATTCCGAAAATAGGGAATTATCGATGTACTTATTACCGATGCATCTGTTTAATTCTACAATACTTTTCCATTTAGTCGCAAAAATTGACATAATGAACTGTGGAACATAAGTGTATAGCAGACTTCTTTCTTTGTCATTTGTTAGAAATATTTGCATTGGTAAATTTTCTTTTTAATCGCCAAAATGTATATTGGTTTGTCTTTTTATAATTAGAATTTATATAAACAACTGGGGATGTCTATAAGTTTTTTCCCGCACAAATCCTTGCAAAAGTTAGTCCATGTGAGCCGAGAAATAGTTGATTGATTGAATGAAGGGAAACTAAATTTAGACCGCCACTGTAAAAGGTATGGGTATTAAATATGGACAGAGAATTTCGTCTTTTATAGCTGCTATATTAAATCTACTCTTTTCCGAGATCTACAAAGGGATTTGGAGAGCACGACACTCTCCAAACGTGTTACTCAATATGGTACGCGGTTAGGCTTTCCATACCATGACATAACCACCCCACACTCGAGACAAACAAAAATAAGAAGCATGGCAAGCTCGCTACAAAACCAGAGTGAATTTTTACAGGTGCCCCCCCACCCCTACAAATTGTGATTAGTTCACAGACATATTATTTTGTCACTATGTGATTAAACACAAAAAGGCAGCTATCACTATTTCTTACTCTGCATATTTCAAAATACTTGGACAATTTTATAAAAAGTGAATAGATCTGTTCTAAATTTAGATATAAAGTCATGTGTAAATCGGTTCCACCATCAGGTTTTAACTTCTTCAATTTGCTGCAGTACATCGACCAGATCGAAAATGCCCAGACGGATTGTCACTATTTAAAGTTTTATGAATAACAATCTGAAATGCCTTATTACTTATCATAAGAGTCAACGTGCCAAATTTAGTTTTGTCATTTTGAATAGTACCTTCGTCGGATAAGCATTTTTTGTCGTTTTAATTTCAGCACACTCTTTATCAATAATTTTAAGCAGATACCTAACATGGATATTGAAATTCCAGATTGTATTCACCATAAATGCATCAAACGGTATCCTTGAAGTTGTCAGATAAGTTCAGCTAATTTGATATAAATTCCACAATGTCTATGCAGTTCTTATTCTACAACTGTGCTCATATTTTTTCAGAAAACTTAGAAGGTCCAGCATTACGTATTTATTGAATATTGCAGTTTAATTGTCAACACAATCTCCTTTTGTTTTGAAGTTTAAATGGAATAAAATGAAAATCAAATTGTATGGTTGCACCATTCCTCTTTGTCAAAACTTGCATGCCCTTCTTATAGTGAAAAGCAACGAAAGCAGAAAACAATCAAACACACTAATTTATATTAACGTATGTCGAGCGCTCGAGATAACGAGTCGAACGTTTAAGATAACAAGTTGAGCACTTGTGAAAATAAGTCGAGCTCTCGAGATATTAAGTTAATAGCTTGAGATAATAGTCAAGCGCTAGAGAAAACAAATCAAGCGCTCGCGATGATAAGTCAGGTGCTCGAGATAAAAAATTAATTTAAATGTGCGTCCTCAATGTACTTTTGTATATCTTTAATACCTGAAGTATAAAATTTTAAACCGAAAATCTTATTTCATATCCGTTTCTTAGTTTTTGACCTTGACACCAAAACAGAGTTAATTGTGGTTACAAATAATAACTTATTAAATTTGCTGTTATATGATATACTTTTCTATTAGGTTATTATGGACATGGTCAAAGGGGAAACCATGGCTACGGTAGTGCAAGCGAACGAGGTATATATTCTTGTCAATAAATATATGATTGCGTAGCATATTAATAGTAAATGATATGAATAACAAAGGTTGGTAATAAAGTTACAATTAATAAGTGTTGTAATTTGTAATATATTACTTTGTGCATTTAGAGTTAACAAAAATTATTTACACACTATATTGCAACAAAATGTCATTTAAATCTTAATATATAAATGCATTCCATTTAAATATCAAATACATCTGATATTGGCCTTGTAAACACGTAGAACGCAATAAATGGTAAACATCTTGCTATTTACTTTGTAGGTAAACAGTTTATCGACATTTATATGCCAATGAATTTCTACAGACAACATGGAAACAGACATCACGGAAACAGAGGCTACGGATATGAATCACATTCTGGTTCTAACAGCTATAGATCAGATTCTGGTTCTCACAGCTATGGATCAGATTTCGGCTCTCACAATTATAGATCAGGCTCTGACAGCTATGATTCCGGTTTAGTGACAACCACATATCCACAAAATTAGTTAATTCGTCATTATGGATAGATATATATTAATTTTAATTTATTGTATTAAGAATGTCATTTAAGATTAAAGGGATACAGGACACCATCTGCGAAATTTTTTGCAAAAAAAACCAGAAAATAAATATCAAATTTATGGTAAATTTAATAATTATTTCTTTTTTATTACCTCTTAATTGCCATTAAATGAAAAACAAGTATAATGAAAGACTTATAACTATACTATTATATCAATTTATCAATAGTTTAAATACAAAGATTTAGCTTATAAATGTTCTCTGTAGAAAGAAATATTATAATTTCTAACAAAGGGATGTAATTGTGACCAAACATACACATTTTTAAAACTTTTTATCAGTTATTTCATAATAGGCAAAAATTACTCAAAGACTTTTTGATTACTTGTCTTAAAAACCTACTCATATAGAAAGTTTAAAGAATTCAATGACAAATTAATATAATTGTAAGTGTCCTGAACCTCTTCAGTAATAAGTATCTTATTAACAAGACCTTTAGATAAATTGCAAATTATTATTTACGCTGTGTACTGTGTGTATGCAAGTATGTGCAAATATTAAATGAGATGATAGACAAAGAAATTATTCGACAGACATTTAAGGTATCCGACCCATAATTGACCACGTGATCATATTTGGTGTCCCGGATGTCCATTGTTTGTCAATGGAGCAGACCTCGGTAATGTTCGGCAAACATCGGAACTACTATTTGAGCAACTAACTTTTTTTCCTCAAAACTGTTAACATCGACTCAAAGTAAAACAATATATTTAATTTGTATCATTAATTAGTAATGTATTGATTAAAAAAAGCTGCATGTCTTGGTCTAAAAATAAAATTAAACGGTGACTTCAATTATGGGTCGGATACCTTAAACAAAAATATTTGAATTCGGAATTGTGTGAGTTAAATTAATAATGACAGTCGTTTTAAGGAACGGATTACAAAGCAGAAATCAACATAGCGACAGCTAATATGTTCCTGTTAACCTGTGTGGGTCATTCTGATAACATTAAATGTGTTTCCAATTGATGTGTATCGTCATAATCAGAAGCAGGTAATTCTGATAGTTTATATCCAGATTTGATTAAACTCTCTAACTGCGCGAGTAGACATACTACAACAATTGTAGGTTTTAACAAATCAAGCTTCATAACAAATAGGCCAGAGTTGTACTAATGTCATTTTCTAAATTTACAGCCCTGAGGTTTCGAAATAATTTGGAATTTTCAATGAAAGCTCTACATTTTAATTTGTTCGAATTTAAATATGTTGGGAGGTTTTGAGATCCACTAATAATGTGACGTAGTAAATTACATAACCTTGTATATTTGATGATATTTTATTTTTAATTAGTTATAGACATTCCAATTGAGTTTAATGTCTTGTGGGTTCTTAATAAATGTTTTAACAAATCAGTGATTTACATGTAAAGTGGAATATGTAGCTTATCATTGGTAGTATATATGCTTGCTTTACTGATGTAAAGAAGTAAAGAACTGTTTGCGCAATATATTGTTAGCTGAATATATTTAGTGACGACTTTTGTTATCCAAACAGAGAGATGGTTTGTTAATCCTTAAAATGATAGAAAAAGATTGATACATTACAAAAGGAATTTAAATGGTTTCTAGATAGTTAGCAAGTTTTTATTTCACAATCAGACATTTGTTCAATAAACAGATACTTAAATTAGGATGCGCATCTTTAACATCATTATTAAACCCCAGTCACCTTATAAAGCATACAATTTGTTGGTATACGGATACACTTGGACCAAGCAATATCAACACTGTCAACATGGTTCTTTTCGCGGGGTTATAATTTGTTTTTCAGAAATGTTTGCGTTGTGGTAATATTCACGACAGGGACACACATCTCGTTAGTATTATAAATCTCTAACCGTTCACGTGGGCATAAGTTTTGCGCATACAAGGTGATCACAGCACTTTATTCCAGAAAACGTATAAAGCAGCAAGAAGTTTCTGGGTAGTGTATGCTTGAAAGTGTTGTTCGGAAGAACCACGTCCACGATATTCCTCGGTAAAAATGGTCGATTCTGTACAAAAGACGTTATACCACAGCGTGACAGTAAATGTAATAGGTTTTTTTACATACTACGTTTTTTGGTAAACAATGGAGAGTCTTAGGCTATCGCGATTTGAAAGTTGTTGCTTTACGGAAGAAATAGGTACTGTCATGCGTTTTTACAAAGGCTCATGTGATCTTCAACGAATAATAGAAATTTAAATGTCTTCGCCATCTAATAAGAACGCCCGAAAAAAGAACGTTGTTCTGTTACTCAATTTTGATTGAATAACGCAACGAGTTCAAATGTGTCCATATAATATCATCTTCCCCAGAAATTGAGATGTTCAGTAAGATGCCTCGAAAATATAATAGTCACGGCGAGATAGTAAGTCGACACGGCGAAATTTTTCTTGTATGTCCCTCTTAATCCAGAGTATTAAAGTGACATAATAAAATAAAAGACAGGAAGTCGTATTGATCATTCCAGAGGAAATCCAATAAAAAGATTGGTAGAAAGAGAATTTTACGACCTAGACTAACACATATTCCAAGCCTCTTGTCCTTTTTTTCTTTTTTTTCTTCAGTATATGCTTCAATGAGTTTGCTCGTTTCTCAAAAATACTTTTTGCCGGTCTACAGTCCACAATGCAAAAGTTTGATTAGTTGCTACAAGAACATTAACACTTCAGTCCTTGTCCTACATCTAGAAATTGACCTTTTGTTAGTTTTCCATTTATGCGTGGCGACATTCCAGTAGTACTTGCATATGATAAGGTACTCAATTGCTTCTATTTACTATCGACATTTTCCTGATAGACACCTGTCTACTGCATTACAGAAAAGCTTTTGCATCAGGGTTTCACAATGACAAGATTTAAATCATCACACAAATACCACTTTCGCTACTTCTCACTGCTTATGATTACCCCAAATAAACAAAATTAGGAGAAAGAGTTGCTTACTCTTCCGGAAACCCTGACAAAAAACTCACGGTTTTTGGGTTCATGTTTCTCGAATTTTGGTTCGTGTTTTGTGTTTTTTTGTTTTGTTGTTGCTTCCTCATTTGTTTAACCACAGATTTAAATAAGGACGTAAATCAATGTCAGCAAAAAATCAATGGAACGCCAAATTACTCCAAAAATGAATAAAATTAAAATATAGATCTTTTGTCTACTTTTTATGCTATTTACAGAAAAAACTAATAAATAAAACTCAAGAATGACTTAAATTCTTTATACAAAAACATTCAAATGACATGTTTTACGTTGTATAAAATGCGCATGATACTTAAAATCCTCTCCAGCCTGTCCTTAACCCCTGTTACGAAAGCTTTGGAAATTACATTTGGATTACTTATTTTTTGTGAATCTTTATTGACGCTTTGCTACTAATACATTATATCATCTGAACTGAGTTAGTCATTACGGCCAGTGTAGTACAACATTTATGTGGCGTACATATATATTTTTTTGTTAACCTTGGTATCTTTGACCACATTTTATTTGCAACCACTGGGTCGATGCCTCTGCTGATGACTGTTAGTCCACGAGGGTATCACCAGCCCAGTAGTCACACTTCGGTGCTGACAGGAAAATCATTGATTCTAACAGTGATAAAGTCATTGTCTAAATTTACTGACTAGAAATTTCACAAAATATTTTAATTCTAATGTTTTTTCTATTTCAAGGTGTAGATAGCCTTAGCCGGATTGATATAACGTTTTGGAATGTTGGTAATTAAAGCTCTACAACATCTTAATCATTTGGATTTTTACATATTGTTTGGGTTTCAGCGCCACTGATGAGTCTTGATTAGACGAAACGTGCGTCTGGCGAAGAAAATTTTTTTTGTTAACCTTGGTATCTTTGACGACATTTTATTTGCAACAACTGGGTCGATGCCTCTGCTGGTGGACTGTTAGTCCCCGCGGGCATCACCAGCCCAGTAGTCACACTTCGGTGCTGACAGGAAAGTCATTGATTCTAACAGTGATAAAGTCATTGTCTAAATTTACTGAATAGAAATTTCATAAAATATTTTAATTCTAAGGTTTTTTCTATTTCAAGGTGTAGATAGCCTTAGCCGGATTTGATATAACGTTTTGGAATTTTGGTAATTAAAGCACTACAACATCTTAATCATTTGGATTTTTACATATTGTTTGGGTTTCAGCGCCACTGATGAGTCTTGATTAGACGAAACGAGTGTCTGGCGAAGAAAATTTGTTTTGTTAACCTTGATATCTTTGACGACATTTTATTAAGTAGAACACAACTCGAAGTCAGCCAGTCCTGTCATGTACCGCAGTTCTACATTTTGTCTATATCTTTACCTTATCGCTTCTGTAATACTTCTAGGTATGTACGTATCATTTTTCTTCATATTTTTTTTTACCACATAAAAAAGGACGTAAATCCGTGTCAGCAATAAACAAATGGAACGCCAAATTACATAAATAAAAATGAATAAAATTAAATTATAGATCTTATGTCTACCTTTCTGGCGGGAGTTATTTACAGGAACAAATGATAAATAAAACACAAAAATGACTTCAATTCCGTATACAAATAATATAAAAAATAAAAAAAATGAAAAAGCCCTTAAGTGACACGTTATCAGTACATTGATTGAATGATTGGATGTTTACTTTGCATCGAACGAGCAGTATTTCAGCTATATTCAGGACGGCTGTAAGCGTATGGAGTATTGGGTAAAGGCGTCGTGCACTAAATGTAACAATTCAAAATATTTCTTGTCGAATATGCCTTTGTTGAAGCTAATATAATATACAACCGCGCCCTTTGCAGTTTAAATGTGACAGTAATACATCACCTTTTAAGAGTCTAACTAACTGAATTGTTTTTAACTGTAATGTTTCTTATTGTCCGCATAACTATTTCACCAACATACTAACTAAAAATTTTGCTGATTATGATCTAGAGCATTATACTCTCCAAAAACAATAAAGGACAGTCGCAGTGAACAACACGCGGCAATTAGTTTAGATTTTACTACTTTTAGAATGTGAATTTAAAACACGAAATTATGTGTAATGAATAAAATGCGGAAATTCATCCTTGAATGAGCAAATAAAGGTAGCGAGATTTAAGTAACTATGCGGGGAAAAATTATTTTCGAACTATTTTCAAATTACTGTGTATTTACTTCTGAAACATTCATTGTGTTTTAATATCCATAGTTAAAAGAAAAAAAATGTTATATCAAAAATATTTGTTTAATAAAAAATAGATTCATGTACATATTACATGTGTCATAATACATGTAATTCAGTGTGCAACTGTGGGCTGTGGGTTTTCTATGGCTTCCTCAAAAATCATATTCTAAAAGCAAATTTAAACAAGTAAATGTATTTTATAACAAGGTTAACTTGCAACACTAATAGGAGAGAGTTGTAAATAGTAAAGTCAAACCAAATGCTATATTGAATTGACTTAAATATACTCGAGGCAATGTCAATTATATTCGGTTTATATATGTTACACGACATTCTATCTTCACTCTAACAATTTTCGGAGCTGCTAGCTAGTTCGGACATATTTGTTTGTATTTTTAAACTTTCACAAAGAAGTTAAATATAATAATTCGCATGTTTTCTTCAGTATATTGAACATTAATTATATAATATTAGTAAGTTGTGTCTAAGAATCACTAACGTACTACAATTTCTGTCAACGTAAGGATGGTGATAAAATCCAGATTGTACAAAATTCACATAAATCCCCCTTCCACAAGACAAACGGATAATTAAGCAATGCTTCCTTTAATTAAATACTCAGCGTGTTACTTACCCGCGACTCAGAGATATTGGCAAGTACACGGAACGATTAAATCCACCTAGGTATAACAAATTCATGGGTCAACTGCAGCGTTTAGTCTATACTAGACGAATCTAGAAGAACGTACGAGTTTTGAACTGTAAACATCATACGTAGAGATTACAAAATATTTATATCAATGCACAGTCGCACGTTTAAGTAATCTAGCTTATCTTTGAAATTATAGGTTTTCTCGTAACTCTATTTCACAAAGGCCTTTGTAAGAGGGCGCGGGGACACCCGGAACTGTTAAATGATTAAAGGATAACAAAATTAAATATAATCCGCGTAAATTTGCACAATGTCAACTTTGTTTCCCTCTATAAATAGAATATATTTTGTAATTTATTTACTTTATAAATACATTCAAACAATAAAATAAACTCAACAATTTAATTGTGTATTTATTTTACATTTTTACAAAATGATCAACACACTATATATATGTTTTTCATAGAGTAATATATATAAAGACAAAATCCTTATTATTTCTGATAAAAAATATTTTCTATTCAGTCAAAAGTAAGTACTCTTGTACATTTGATTTATTCAGGTGTCATCGAGAAGCTTAATTATAGAACCACAAGCTAGGTGAAATTTTATAAGCCTACCCTTCCAAAGCGTCCAATGTTACTGCTTTGTTGATGTAACATTTGTTTGTTGTGCATATATTGCGTCCTATGTTCGTTTCATTCAAGCCAATGCATTTCCTGGCTCTATCTAGTTAAAATAATTAATTTTTTCACCATTCAAGTATTGCGCGGCTAGTCTTATAAAGTAAACGAGAGAGATGTAAAAGTATATTTAACTGGCAAACCTTAATGATAATTTTTTGCACATCTATAAGAAGCAAAACATACAATTTTTACAGTTTCAATCAATAAGAACTTAACAGATAAAAATGTATATTTTCTACGCATCACGTATAACATCTGTTAAAGGATTTTTTAAAGTTATGGTGGCAAACCTGAAAAGAAATTGGTGTGTTTCATTTTAGTATACATTGTTTTATGAACAACAACAAATTATAGTTGTTATTGTGATACAATTACCATAAAATGATTCTAAATGGAGTATTTCCATATTTACTCAAAAAGTTGCTTATGGTAGTTTCTTAAACATTGCCGTACTGCTATATAATATTTTTAAATACAAATTAAAAAATACAAAATTTAACAGCCGAGGAATTGAGCATAAAAATACAATTCTCCCATGGATTGTTACAGCTGATTACTAATATTAAAAATGCCGTTGTCGATAACTATCACTGCTCATCCATTTTTACATATTTCATTAGATGAGATAATAAGGATATCTGAATGTATTTTAAATTCTTGTTTTAATTGGTAAACAACTAGTTAAAAGCTATAAATAATTAAATTATACTTGCATGGACACTATTACCTGACGGCTCAAAACTAGATTTTCACTATTTTGCTTAAACTAGACGTTTTTACTTATAAATTATACTTGAGCCACTAATTATTTCATACGATGTTATAGGCATAAGTGTGTATGGTTAATATGCCTTAATTTGTTTAGAATTAAAACCTAGGTATATCAAGAATATACTGAGTCATAATCGGCGTAATCAAATGAGCAAAATTGAAGTACGATTTTACAAGCCAGGGATAACAGCTTGTTTTGTTATAGTTTCAAGATGATGAAAGTAACTGCGATTCAAGATTTGATTTTTTTACTCATAAGGTCTGTATGGATCAAAACTTTAAAAAAAATAATAGTGTTTAATTCCAAAATTTTACGGGAAAACATAGCCTACTTATAAATTACGAAACGTTCCTGAAATTTAAATATTCGATTATTATCATAGTTGCTCGGAACCTTTCAGTGTCAAGTAAAATACTGTCCTGCTATGAGAATCCTTAGAATGTTACACTTTGCACCGTTTTAGTTTGTTCAATAAGTATTTAAATCGTCACCAATAGTTATACTCTTTTATATCAAGTCTGATAAACAATTTTTACCTGTAACATACTTTTTAAATCACACATTTATTTTCCTCCATGTTTATTTTAAGATCCAAAACTATTATAATAAAATTAATGAAAACCCAGGGACGAAATAACTTATTAAAGGCGCGGACGAGTTCTTTTTTCTTTTAACCTTTATTTATAAGTTTATATTAGTTGCAACCACTGGATCGATGCCTCTGCTGGTGAACTGTTAGTTCCCGAGGGTATAACCTGCACAGAAGTCACACTTTGGTGATGACAGGAATATAATTGGTTCTTGCTGTGATGTAGTTATTGTCTAAATTTACTGCCCTGAAATTTTGTAAATTATTTTAACTGTAAGATTTTTCTATTTTCAAAGTAGATAGCCTTAGCTGAATTTGGTATAACGTTTTGACATTTTGGCAATAAAAGGTCTATAGCATGTTTGTAATCATTTGGAATTTAAATACTATTTGGGTTTGAACGCCACTGATAAGTCTTGATTAGATAATACGTGCGCCTGGCGAAGTAAATTCTATTGACCTTGGTATCTTTGATGGCATTTTATTTGCAATGACTGGGTCGATGCCTCTGCTTGTGGACTGTTAGTGCCCCGGGTTATCACCAGCCCAGTAGTCACACTTCGGTGCTTACAGCAATATCATTGTTTCTTTGAGTGATGTAGTCATTGTCTAAATTTACTGATCCGATAATTTCGAAATTATTTTACTTGTAAGGTTTTTCTTTTTTTCAAGATGTAGATAGCCTTAGTCGGATTTGGTATAACGTTTTGGAATTTTGGCAATAAAAGGTCGAAATTATTTTACTTGTAAGGTTTTTTCTTTTTTTCAAGATGTAGATAGCCTTAGTCGGATTTGGTATAACGTTTTGGAATTTTGGCAACAAAAGGTCTAAAACATCTTTGTAATCATTTGGATTTTAAGGATTTATGGTTAGCAAGGATTTCATCTTTGTCAAATGTGGTACGTTTGCATTTGCAATTACCAGAGTTGTCCGTGATGCTTAGTTCTTTGACAAAGCATTAATAGTAATGTCATACAAACACGTTGTTGCTAGAAGCCCTGTCTGCAAGGAAAACAACAAATTTGTCATGGACGGAAGTGAAGCATCTCATAGATTCTCGTCTTTAAATACCTATTTAGGGCGATCATTAATGTATCTTCGACTGCATCCATCATAATTTTGAAACTTAAATTCCAGTCTAATGTTTGAGGTTGGACCAAGAGAAATCATGTTCTGAGAGGTTATTCAGATCACCAGCAATGACACGACCAGAGGGATTGTAAATGGAACGAGAATGAGAACAAGTGCATTTAATGGTTGCTTGAGGTATGTTTCAATGTCTAACTCCGGCAATGCTTGATCTTTTACTTCTTTTATATTGAGAATATTGTTGATGTAAACTGTATCAATTCCTTTATTTCTGAAGTTTTGTGAAGAAATTTTCTGTTCTTATCAAGAAAAGGCACTGTCCACACATGTTTGAAAAGACGGAAAGAAACTTTGCTGCAAATTTTGCTTGTCAATATATATTTAGATGTAAATCATCTATTCCTCCAACCTCAAGTGCATAATTCCTATTAAGTTTGAAACAGCTGACATGCGTCGAGAAAAGAGTGGTACGAATGTAATGATAGCCCAATGCTTGTTCAAGATGAGCAGGAATTAGATGAACACTTTAAACTTTTTTTGTTTGTTAAGCGTTTGCATTTGTTATGACCATGCCTTCTTTTGCATTTAGAATTAGTATTAAAAACATTACATTCACTCCATTGCATGTTGGACCGAATATGAATAATAAAGTTATCATTAAGCCTTAAGGTATTACTTTACCTAGTTCCGTGATCCAAAAATCTGGTCTCTTTATTAAAGTGGTTGTACAACATCCTATATTGAGGCTCGTTAGTATCATATGGATGTTTGTTCATATGATATTTTTTAAGTATGAAATTAAGATTACCAACTACTAAGTGTTATAACTATAAATTGATTGAATGCACACTGTCATTAAATGTTTTTTACCTCCTTAGCATTTGTCTCAAAACAGCCACATAAATATGTCAGTAATTAATATATGTATATTATTTCTCATAGCGAACTGTAAACAATAAAATACAATCATATGTTATGTAAATACTATTGAGTTTTCTTTTAAATTGGAAAACTAATATGAACAGAAACGCATTATTTACATGCTTTACTGCTTCACGTACTTAATATCGTCGTATTTTTAAAAACCGTGATGATATCACAGTATGCCGTTGACAATAAATACTGTTTATAATATTTAACATCTTTAGCCAACAACTGTTCGCATTGGCAAAGTAAGAGTTGACAGTTCTAATTTTAATGTCTGTTTCTTTTCTTAATTAGTTATATTGGAGTCTTTGTTTAAAGGGTTCCACATGGAACATTGAATGCGTCATACATTTTAATTATGAATAAGAAAGTAGCAAAGAAAACCGACAGAACAGCAAGAGCCAAATACCAAGGGACAGTTACAAATCCGGATATATACAAACACAACACAAAAATCAAAAACATAAAACACAGAAAGAGAGTAACCCGAACCCAATAAAAACCATGGGTGCACTCACGTTCTCCGGACGAGTAAGCAGTGCCTGCCTATAATTAGACACCCGTCGAGTTACTCATTGTCTTGTCTAGGGAAAAGTCAAATCCAGGAATAGGAAACACTACCTATGACCATAGAACTTCTGGAGAGATAACATCAACCTAGGTACAACAAACCCTTGTTTGAGTAGTTTAGCAGTCAACATCAGTGATCGGTCTAGAAAATCTGAATAACGATCGCAGGATCTAGAATAACGTATAAGTTGTGAAATGTACACAACATACGCTGGAGCTGCTGGAATGTTGCTGTCGATGAACGGGAAGTTGACAATTGGAAAGTTGAAGTCATCACGCTTGTCGTAGAGCCTAGTTTGTAGTTTTCCTGAGTCTATTTCTAGAAGTAGGTCTAAGTAAGAGGCTGATCTTAGTGTATTGGTGGTGTCTTTAATTTCAAGCTCGCTAGGGTAAATTGAATGTAAATAGCATTGTTGAGGGACAAAACATCATCAATATAGCGGAATGTGAAATTAAAGGTCTGGGCCAGAGTCTTTTCTTTCTTCTTCAGTAGGCCTTCTAGGAACTCAGCCTCATAGGAGTACAAAAAAACATGTTGAAAAACATGTCCGCCAAACATGACGAATATGTTGTCAATTAGAAAATCTAACATGTGACAGATTTGGTCTTCAGTATATTTAGTATTAGCTTTCGAGTCATTGATGACGAAGTACGATCTGTCATGACTAATTACCAGGTATTTATATCGTCTCTTTTCGTTTTTCTTGAAAAAGCAGCGTTTTATAAGATCTTTTAGCCTGGTTTTAAGCTGCGTATGAGGGATGGCCGTATAGAGTGTCGAAAAATCAAATGTTTTAATGCTGTTACAATGGGAAAGAGATCCAGACCTCAAGATGTCTATCAGGTCTTTAGAATTGTTTAATATCCACATTTCATTTATTCCACTTCTGGAGTAGAAAATGTCACTGTATTTTTGAAGTCCCGGTTTTACTGTTGTTAAAATAGTGGTCAGGATTTGCGATAGTGTTTTGGTAGTACACTTAGACGATCCTGCTATGAAACGCTGTTTCTATGGATTTTTGTGAAGTTTAGGAATCCAATACAATAAAGAGAGATCACAATCTTCGACTTTGATTTTGAGATCAAAGGATGCCAATACCGATTTGTGATTTTCAATAATCTCTTCTTTTGAAAGCGCAGTGAATGTGTAAGTAGGACTGCCTAGTGAACTGTCAATGCCTAACTCATTAATTAAACACTCTATGTAATGTTTTTTGCAGATAAAAATGATATTGTTAGGTGCCTTATCTGCTGGCACAACAACATATTTGTCAGGAATGTCGGACAAAGTTTTAAGAGCGTCAAGATTTCTGAAAATTGATGATGCTTTAGTACTCATAGACCTTCTTAAACGACTTATTCTTATTTGAATCAATTACCTCAAGGCCTTTACCCACTCGAACAAAGTATCAACCTCCTGGTCCTCTTGCTTTGCCCATTTTCTGGCATAGTCCTCTATTGAATCCATCAATAATTTAAAGTTATAATTCCACTTGATGGATTTAGGTTCACAGTACTTAGGTCCTTTGGACAAAATATTGCGGAGTCTTTCATTTTCAACAATATTAAGATCTCCAGTTATCACGTGACCTGAAGGACTATATATGAATGGGGAATTGTGGCAAGAGCAGTCGGGGGTTTGGTTTAGAAGTCTGTGATCAAAAGATCCTGCAATACACGTTTGTAATTAAAAATTCTGGGTGCAATGGGGGTAGTATAGGTATAAGATATAATAGGAATTGATTTGTTTTTGAAGTATGGTGGAATTTTGGAAGTAACAGACTTGTGATGCAAGATATTACCAAGATTGACAGCATCTATGCCTTTGTTAGCAAAAAGTAAAGAAAGAAAGGAACGAGGTTCTTCTTCATCTTTGTGTGTGTTAACCGGTTTGAACAATCTGTGTTTTCCAATGTCTAAAATAATAGCTACTAATCTATACAGAGTGGACGAAGGGTCTGTTACAGATGACTGGAGACATTCTTTGTAAAGATAATGTAGTGTTTTGAGTGGAACAGAGTACAATTTAGTGCGAATATGATGAAGTCCTAGTGGTTTTTGAAGAAACAGTAGTAAGCCATTAATAAATACATCATGTAACAAAGGTGATATATAGTGACGATGACCATGACTACGTTGTCGCCTGTGATTGTGATTAAAAAGGCCCATCACATTCACATTGCTACAACCAGGACTGGAAAGGTTACCTATACTATCGATTTTGTCATTGCACCCATACGGTATTGCAGTGCCTAATTTTCTGATCCAGTATTCTTCTTTTTGTCTACGTAGAGATGTACTTAATTCAGGATTGTTAGAATGGTGGTAGATTTTTTCAAGGATGCGGACCTTCATAGACAGAATAGAGTGGTCTGGCTGATTGAAATGTTGATATACCGCAGGAAATTTGTTGGTTGGTATTAATTCCTGAACGGTGTCCACATATACGTTTGTTGAGTCGCCGTTTCGTTTCTCCAACATAAATAAGTCCGCATATGTTGCATTCTATAATGATTTACAATTCAGATCATCAAAACTTCTGCTGTGATATGTTTTGTTTGTTAAATTACTTGTAAAGTTAGTTTCTGTTATTAAAATATTACAAGTTTTACAATTCTTCGATTTACATTTAGTTATGGTGCAATGTTGTTCATCGTCCTTATAGTTAAAGATATCATGTAACTGGACGGTACATGGGCGAATATTGATAA
Organism: Limnoperna fortunei; assembly: GCA_944474755.1. Lineage (NCBI taxonomy): Eukaryota > Metazoa > Mollusca > Bivalvia > Mytilida > Modiolidae > Limnoperna > Limnoperna fortunei. The sequence continues at coordinate 68,998,862 of OX104112.1, forward strand.
TTTGATCCGAATTTTTATACTGGAAATAAGATTAGTACAAATTTTTATACTGGATATAAGATTAGTACAAATTCTAAATTAATAAACGTCGGCTACTAAACATATAAATAACATGTCTAAAACAAGAAAACTAAAAAAATAATTTTAAAAGCATGTTCATCTTGTTGATCTGTTGAATAAATTATTTTTGTGGTTTTTTTATCAATTCAAATATTAAAAAGAACAAAAAGACGTAATTTTTAGGAACAAAAAAGATCATTCAGTAAGTACAGTACCAAATGACTCAATGCCAATTACGCTGCGATATTAAATAAAAAATGTACAACATATTAAACAACTACTAAAAAGCTTCTTAAAAGTATGTATATACAGCTGCTACAAAGGAGTAGCTATCCAAATAAATACCGGAGAAAACATAACAGGGATCATCAGCACTGTAGCAGATCTTTGCTGTAGGTAAGAAGAAATTATTTACGAACACCTTATTTCATTTTCACGGTAGTAGATTATCTCTATTTGTATAATATATTATTGATGATTGAAATAGAAATGCCTATCACGAAGAGTTGAATACTGGAGGCTTTCTTGTTAGAGAGGTTGTCATGTCATAAAAACGAAAAGGCGAACCGCCCTCTCCTAACATGTTACTCACTACGTTCATGCTTTCCATATAATAACCTGACAATCTCGCTACTTGGAGACATGCTTGGGCTGTCCATTGTTTGTATTATTTTCTTGCATGTTTATGTTTATTTGATTGATTTAAGGCAAAGCCTTAGCTGTATAGAGGACAAGAAAATGTTTACACACAATAAATCAACTGGTGAAAGGAAATGAAACACAAATGTCGACGCCTTGTAGAAATTAAACGATATGGTAAATTTAGCCTTTTGAGGCGTCGGGAACACTTTTTTGTTGAGTTCTACTTATCGGGTATTATTAGACCGAGCAATAAACTTGGTACTCTCCAACTCCAAACACGCCACTATTTCCTTGCGCGACAGGCTTCCCGCAACATAAGCTGCTAACAAGAGGACATCTACTATCCGCTAACTAGAACAAGCTCTATTAGTCAAGCATCGGAACAGTCACCAATGTATTTGATTACTTTGTGATATAATCACGATGTTTATATTTTTCAGATATCGTGCATATTGAACAATAAAGATGAAAGGAATATTATCTTGTGGTGCAATATTCGTAAGTTTTTTAATTAATATTTGGATTTTTAATAACACTTATAGGTCAACGATAGCCGATATTTTTGGAAACAACAAAAGCAACATTTTAAATGTGTTATACCAAACAAGAGTCTCTACCTACATTACCGACAACTTTTATTCATTAAGTAATGTGTTTACCTCGTATGGATGTGTAACTTCGGAACAGTATTTGTTTAAAATCTTATGTTTAATTTACAAAGATAATAAAAATTTGGTATTTAAGTGACATGTATGCTTCTTGTAAATTCAGACGTATGGGTAAAACGAAGTACTTCATATTTTTTTCTGCAGGTCGTTTTGGTTTTGGTTGACTACACTATTGCAAGTGCTCTCAGAGGTAAGCTCCTTTCTATGTAAGCAAATTTCTTTTTTGTAGTGTTTACATTAGTAGCTACTTCATCATTTTATGCAAATCATGTTGATCTAGGGATGTATTTACGAGTAGCAACGAGTTTCTTTATACAGCGCATACAATAAGATAGAGGGGCCTCGGTGGCCGAGTGGTTAGGTAGTTCGTTTACTATCGATTACGTGGTCTGTCAACACTGAGAGTATTTGATTCTCACTGCAGGCAGGGTGTACTCGACTCCAATCTTAATTGAAAAGGATTGTCAGTTTTCCTACCGCAGGTCGGGGGTTTTCTCCGGTTACTCTGGCTTCCTCCAAAATAAAAACTTAACACCATGATATAGCTTAAAAATTGCTAAAAGTGACGTTAAAACACCATTAAAAAAACAAACAGTAAAATTGTAAAAAACCACTTTTTCACTTTTGTTTGCGTGGTTTAAGGTGGATAAGATCCCAGTGTCATAGCCATTTCTTACATTATGAACTTAAAAAAGTATTTTTTACAAATTACACCTTATTAATTTTGCTGTTCTATACTTTTTCTATCAGATTATGGCAGACATGGCCACAGGGGAAACCATGGCTACGATAGCGCAAGCGATCGAGGTATATTAAATATATGATAACGTAACTTGTTTATATAAAATGATATGAATAAGAAAAGTTGGTAAAGAAGTTGCAATCAAAAAGTGTTGTATTTGTTATATATTACTTTGTGCATGTAGAATTCAAAACAATATATACACACTATATTGAAATAAAAACTGGAAATTTAATTTTAATATATATAAATGCAGATCTTTTCCTCTAAATATCAAATACAGCTGATATTGCTATTTTAAACACGTACAACGCAATGAAATGGTAAACATCTTTCTATTCACTTTGTAGGTAGACAGCATATCGACATTTCTATGCCAATGAATTTCTACAAACCACATGGAAACCGACATCACGAAAATAGAGGCTACGGATATGACTCAAATTCTGGTTCTCACAGTTATGGATCTGATTCTGACTCTCACAGTCATGGATCACATTACGGTCCTCACAGTTATGGATCAGATTCCGGTTCTCACAGTTATGGATCAGATTCTGGTTCTCACAGCCATGGATCAGATTCTAGTTCTCATAGCTATGGATCTGATTCCGGTTCTCATAGCTATGGATCAGATTCCGGTTCTCACGGCTATGGATCACATTCCGGTTCTGACAGCAATGGATCAAGTTCCGGTTCACACAGCTATGGATCAGATTCCAGTTCTGACAGTCGCGGATCAAGTTCAGGTTCTCATAGCTATGGATCAGATTCCAGTTCTGACAGTCACAGATCAAGTTCCGGTTCTCACAGCTATGGATCAGATTCCAGTTCTCACAGTCATGGATCAAGTTCCGGTTCTCACAGCTATGGATCAGATTCCAGTTCTCACAGTCACGGATCAGATTCCGGTTCTCACAGCTATGGATCAGATTCCAGTTCTCAAAGTCACGGAACAAATTCTGGCTCTAACAGCCATGGATTAAGTTCCGGTTCGCACAGCTATGGATCACATTCCGGTTCCCACAGCCATGGATCACATCACGGTTCTCACAGCCATGGATCAAGTTCCGGCTCTTACAGCCACCAATACGCAGCGGACACACCAGTCGAACCTGCTCCAGTAGCACCACCAGTTTAAAACATTAGAAATGCATTCAGAGACCTTTTTATTAATATTATTGCACTGTACTCTTTTGAAATTGTAAATTGATGTTAACATTCTTCTTTAAAAGTTTAACACTCTTCTCCAATGTTAAGGAACCAAACCGAATAATCGTTTAGCAAACAAAATAGATAAGAATTAATAAAACGTTTTGAAACTCTTTAGTAAAATCACTTGGCCCACAACAACACTTGTATATGCCATCATCCTCTCAAGACCAAAAATTAAACTGTCCATACTAACATGCGAATAAATTGAGTTTTTATTACGGTGAAATAAAATTTTACTCTGAACTTTACCTGATGCTTAATATATGGACGACATAGAAATGAATACATTGTCAATAAACCCATGTTGTCTTTAGAAATGGTATGATGGCCAGTTATATACATTATTTATAAAAGGAGAAGTCTTAAATTGTGCTTTGGGTTTTCTTGATTTAGGTATCATATTGTCCTAATACCTTTTACGTACCACATTTCCACTATAGAAAACCAATAGCAGCTACCCTTATTGCCATACACAGCACGTAAGTCCGGAATACAAGCAATGAAATAGAGACCTTGGCAGGCAAGTGGTTAAAGTAGTCTACTTTTGATCACTTGAATTACGTTTTCGAATCTTACTGCGGATAAGGTGTGTTTGGCTCCAACTTTAATTGACTTGGATTGTCAATTTTACCGTGGAAGGTCTGTGACTTTCACTGGATACTCTTGACTTACACATTTAATATAAACTTAATATTACACAGCTAAAAGATTGCAACGTCGCTCATTATTTGTATTTGTTTAGTTATTACCTGGCTTGTAGATATTTATGGTACTACAGTTCACGTTATTATTGACTTATATTTTTTTGAATTAGAGTTCTAGTTGGCCACTTTCAACTGCAATATACTATTATAAATATAAAAAATATATAAATCGTGTCCGATGCAATCAGTTATTGCATGTTGTTAAATTTGTAGCTCGAACATTGGGGTCATAATGGACATGGCTACACCAACAACCAATACAGCAGTGCAAGCCAACAAGGTATCAACTTCATCTTATTAACTCATGGCTACAACATATAAAGACCTCTCGCCTAAGCACAACTTAATATTTTCAATGTGACTTCTAATAGGGCATAATTCTGTCCAATTATTTGCTTTTATGTAGCAATGCATACTTGTTATAACTCACTTTTAAGAGGTAAATAATAATAAATACGTCAACATACCTACTACCGGTTTGTAAATGATCCTTAATGCTGAACGTACTAATCTTATTCTGAATTTGCGAATTACATATCATTACTTAACTGTAAATAAAATGTCATCAAAGATACCCTGGTTAATAGAATTTACTACGCAATACATGTGTTTCGTCTAATGAAAACTCATCAGTGGCGCTAGAGTTTTTATCACCAACATTACAAAACGTTATACCAAACACCATAGATACCAATGGTTATCTACACCTTGAAAAAAGATAAACCTTCGAATTAAGTAATTTTCTAAATTACAGGGTAATTTTCTAAATTTAGACAGTGACTATATCACAGAGAAAGATTCAGTGATGTTTCAGTGTAAATGTTACATACTAAATTATCGTAATATCCTCATATATATATATATATATATATATATATATATAGCTGTGTCATAGATTATTATATAAATTTGAAATTAACATTATGGTATGGATAAAACGGAATTAACTATTACTTAACTGCCCTAAATTGTGTAAAAGCATGAAATAGAAGGTGTAGGCGGCTACAAATAAAAACATTAGTGATTGTTATCAGAAGTAACATGACGTTATAGAGTAGACATTTTTATGTACTCAAAATAACGAAAGTAATCAATACAAGATAAATACCCGTTTATAGGAAAACAGTACATTGAAATATCTATGCCAATAAATTTCTTCAAACGACACGGAAACGAACGGTTTTGATCATGGATCACGTTCAGCATCGGACATCTATGGACATGTCGGCTATGGTCTTGGGGGATCAAGCTCTTATTCTGACAGTTATGTATATGGATCGGGCTCCTACTAGAATAGCAATAGTTATGAGACATATTCCAGATCTGGAATCTATTGATCTAGCTAAGGTTCAGAAGCTATGGATCCAGGTCAGGCTCCAACAGCTACGGATATAGCTCTGGTATTAAAGAATATGAGCACGGAAGTTACTTTGCAGCAGTTGAAGTTTCTCCAGCAGCCCAACCAGCATTGAAGTTTACTGCATTTCATGTCACATAGATTTTTTAACAAACCTGTCTAGATACGAATTGTTCTGAAATAAAAAGTCAAACAACATATTTTGCAGTCTTTCACTATTGTCTGTAGTCCTATAGAAAGTGTTAAACGTTTGTAAAGTGCATTTTTAAAATAAATGAGCGTACTTCTCGGTTAATAGGGAAAAAGTTTTTCAAAAATTGTATCCCACTATGGTAATATATACATTGGAAACTCCTTCTTCAAAAGCCGTCCTCGGCTGAAAGTGACCTCAGAGTTATTGGGGTGATTACGAAACCTATATCCGCAGCATATTTTTCTGCGAGGAAAATAGAAATCTTTAATCATTTAGCTGTACATATATTTTAAAACAACTAAAAATCATATGCTTCATTGCAATTTTTTTCTTACTAACACAAAAATTGTTTCTTGTATACAGCCTTTGAGATCACAGTGCCAACGAGCACACATTCACTCACGGAAAGTTTTTTTTTAATTTTCAAGTTAATAAAACAAAACATCAAATAATTATTTTATTGTTTATGACTTAAATAATTTAAAAGTTTTATTACATACATGTGCGTTCTTTTAACTGACCCATGACGAAAGCTGTCGCGGGATGTTCTGATAGTTATCACATTGTACAACGCCAAATTACAACAATACATAGCAACTTATTGTTTTGTCCAGACGTTTTCTCAAATTTATGAATTATTTTCATGTACGAAAGTATCGTTGCAACCAAAAAAATTAAAACCAATCTAATTTTGAGTTGATTAAATTACCTGATTGATTGAATCGTTGTCTTGCGTTTAGCGGTAGTATTTCGGCAATATTTAAAGAACATTTTAATATTTTAGAACGATTGGAAAGACCATAGACAAATGGTAACTGCTAATAGAAAAGTAAAGATTTTAAACGATAAGAAGATTTTTGTACAATGTTCTCCTTTTCTATATGTTCAAACATGACTTTTATTATAGCACCATGAGAACATGGATTTTCATATAACATCAAAAAAACCCAAGAAAGGGCCATCTCTTATCCGCCATTATATTAGAAGAGCTTGGAATTGTCAAAACAATGTGAAGCAAAATACGTATTTGAAGATAAAATGTCAATTAGTTTAAAATATACAACCAATATGTATAAAATGAGAAGACATTAACAAACAACAGAAAAAGACCAACGGGAACACAATTTTGACTGTAACTTAAAACGTTTGAAGAGTAGTTCGGGTCAACGCTTCAAAGCGAGTACAATAAGCCTGTTCTTTTTCGAAATTAAGATAAAAAAGGTGTTTTTATTGCCAGGAGCGTGGAGCTCTCTAAATGCATCATTCACATGTGTCTACTTTTCTTAATATCCAAAGAGGAGGCGTTCCCCCATCAGCCACACGGGAAGCGCTCAGTAGCTTGTGGCTTAACTTGCAACACTCTCTGTCTGTCTGCAGAATAATATATTACGTACTATTTTTTAAGATGATAATTTCTGTGCAGATAAGATAAAATAAATAAAAACAAATAAACTTTATTTGTATTCGGCTTAAAAACATAACAATCAAAATAAGCTCCTAATAGCTTTTTAACCAAATAAAAACATTTGAAGACACGAACAAAGTGCAAACGGCAACTGAAATACACCCATGAAAAAAAACAAGCAAGGAAATAGTACTGTGACAAAAACGCTGGTTAAAATATGAGAACTAAGCATGCGCCAAAATATAAAATACATTAAAATCGGCTGGTATTCATATAAGCTCTAGGGTAACAAAAACAGAAGTTAAAATAGGAAAGTAAAACTGATTTGCACATAAAAGTGTAACATTTATTGTGAAGGTACTGGCCATGTTTGGTGCTAGTCGTTCGTTGGGCCTGTGGACCTCTCCCCTATCGAGCAGTAAGCAGATAACCTATCTCTAGTTCAATAAAACACGTAAGCAAAAAACAATTGCAGTTTCATTAACATACCAAACAGAGAAATTATTTCAATGACGATAGTAATGAAGCGAATAGTTAAATGTGGGGTAATAGTTCTGGTTTGAGTTAAAATTTAATCTCTCTAAACCCTTTCTAATTAAAACAGCAATATGTTAGAGTTGAATAATCTTTATTCAAAGCTTTTACATGATAAGACTTAGGCATTTAGTAAAAATAAACATATTCAAAATATGCCACGAAAGGTACATGTATTGACAAAAAATATGCAGGTTTAAATACTGAATTTCTTTGTCACAATGTAAGTATCTAATGTGAATCTAGGTTGACATATTTAAAAAAAAATGAAGAGGAGATGAAACCGTTAGATCTATTCAAGTAATGATAAGGTCTTGAATGATCTTGGTAGTATTTTATCAGTTTCCATTGTACGCAGAGTGTAAGACAGGTGAACGTATGGACACGTCTAATGGTATCAATCTGGTAAATCTGAAGATGGTTTTCAGTTATTAATGCACATGTGAGAGTGCATCACTTAGCCACTAAACGGTTTTCTGTCATCTTTTGACTCGATACCGGAATAAGGACAGGGCCAGTGCTGGTATCTATAGATGCATAATTTAACATATAATTTGATGTTAGTGCATGCATATCAAAAGAAATAGTGGTTAAACCAGGTTTTATAGCAGGTTTTATTATAAATTGTCTTCTTCATTGTCTTCTCATCCAAATATAATGAGCAGTTTGTTGGGGATATTACCATCAATATTGGTGCATCTTTGATAAAGCCAGCAAAAGTTGTCAGAAATCTCGGAGCGTTCTTCGACTCCAGGATGAATATGGAAAGACATGTTAACTCTGTGTGTCGATCCAGCTATGCTCAATTACGTCAGATTGGCCACATAAGACAATATATAACATGTGATGCTACAAAATCTCTGGTCAATAGTCTTGTTACATCGCGACTAGACTACTGTAATTCTCTGCTATATGGACTTCCCAAAACCACTCTAAACAAGCTTCAGACCGTTCAAAACACAGCAGCGCGTATAATTACAAAAGCTTCTCGCTCCTGTCATATCACACCGATTTTGAAAGAGCTGCATTGGTTACCGATAGACAGTAGAATCAAGTACAAGATTTGTACCCTTACATACAAGGCACTTCACAACCAAGCACCAGCGTATATTAGATCTTTGCTGGAACTGTATACACCAAAGCGAACACTTAGATCTCAAGACAATACATTGATTTTAGTACAACCCAGATCTAAAACAGTGAGCTACGGAGACCGCTGTTTCTGTGTGTGTGCACCTCGGCTCTGGAATTCCTTACCACTGACACTACACCAGTCTAGCAGCTTTGCTTCTTTTAAAAAATCTCTTAAAACATACCTTTTCCTTCAGTGTTATGAAGTACAGTAGTCGTAATTTTGCTATATTACATTTATGTTTCTCGATCCGATATATGAACTATACACATAGACAATCTCTTTTATACGCAGCGCACTATGTTCTGGACGTTTTACCTACCAATATGTTGTGTAATTTTATTTCACATTTTTTAATCGTTAGGTTTCAATAACTCTATATAAAGTTTTAATTTATTATAGGAACTTATGATTCGATTAATCGTATTCTTAAAATGTATGGTTTTGTTTGTAAAGCACCTTTGAGCGTATGTATATGTATGAAAAGGGTGCTATATAAATGTGATTTATAATAATAATAATAATAATAAATAATAGTTAATTTACTGACTTCACTTCATACTTCATACAGTTTTGGAAATTAGAGAAACCACAAATAATAGATCAGCTTTTTATTCAAATTGGCATCTATGGAAAGTTATCTATACTAAATTCAATAAACCTTGGTATCTTTGATGACACTTTTTATTTGTAACTTTTTTATCAAAAGTGAAAATTGACAGCAGCAGCATAAAGTTTGTTGTCAATTTGACAAAAGTAGAGATAAAAATGAGATTATGTTTGTTACTTTGGTACTTTGGTAAAATGCAGTTTAGTTTTCAATGAAACATTACATAAACAAAGATGATGACCACATTACATTTGTTATTAAATGTAATTTTGTAACGCACTACCATTACAAAATTCATTTAATAAGAAGCCAACCATCAGAAATATGTTTTGATAACAGAATCCAACAAATGCGATCAGTTCTAGTGAAGTGTGAGCCAAACACCTTGTCCGCAATAAGACTCAAAAACGCAACCCCATTGATCACAAGTAGACTATAATCTACTTTAACCGTTCGACTGCCGAGGCTCTATTTTATTGCTGGTATTTTGTACCTATGTGTTGTGATGATTTCTATATCGTTCACATAATATATTTAAAGTTTAGAGTCGATCCATTCTCCTGAACAACGTGTCAAATGAAAGCGCTCTGGTATGAGGTTTTTAAAGTTTTATGCTGGTTTTCCTTGTACATGGAATTGTTGTGTATTTTGATACACAAAATATAAGTTTAATTGAAAAGTAAATCCGAACTCGCAAATATATTCTATTTTTTATGTCAAACGACAAACACCAAACAATCGGAAATGCTAAAAACTTCATTTGTTCGAGTAGTAGTATGGGCAGATTAATTTTTGGTTTAAGGCCGATGATGGTAAATTCAAGTGTGGGCCAAACAATTTAACGAATGAATTGTTTAAACGTTTTATTAATTCTTTTCTGTTGTGTTTGCTACATGATGATTCGGTTTGGATCCGTCAGCATTTGTATACAAAATTCAAGTTTAGTATTTTTAAATAACAATGATAAATTTGTTCAAGAACAATGTTAAAATCAATTTAAGATTTCGAAAGAATAAAATGCAATAATATTAACTAATGATCACTGAATAATTTCCAAATGTTCTAAGCTGGTATTGGTTCTGGAGCAGCTGCTTCGACCGGTGTGTTAGCTGCGTATTGAGAGCCTGAATTTGACCCATGGCTGTGAGAACCGGAATGTGATCCATAGCTGTTAGAGCCAGAACTTGATCCGTGACTGTGAGAACTGGAATCTGAACCATAACTGTGAGAACCGGAATCTGATCCATAGCTGTGAGAACCGGAACTTGATCCACTGCTATGAGAACCTGAATGTGATCCATGGCTGTGAGACCCATAGCTGTTAGAGCCAGAACTTGATCCATGACTGTGAGAACCGGAATCTGATCCTTAGCTGTGAGAACCGGAATCTGATCCATAGCTGTGTGAGACGTAATCTGATCTATAGCTGTGAGAGCTGGAATCTGATCCATAGCTGCGAGAACCGGAATCTGATCCATAGCTGTGAGAACCGGAATCTGACCCATAGCTGTGTGAGCCGGAATCTGATCCATAGCGGTGAGAGCTGGAATCTGATCCATAGCTGTGAGAACCGGAATCTGATCCATAGCTGTGTGAGCCGGAATCTGATCCGTAGCCGTGAGAACCAGAGTCTGATTCATAGCTGTGAGAGTCGGAATCAGATCCATAACTGTGAGAACCAGAATCTGATCTATACACGTAGCCTTCATGGCCGTGGTGTCTGTTTCCATGTTGTTTGTAGAAATTCATTGGCATAGAAATGTCGATATTCTGTCTACCTACAAAGTAAATAGCAAGACGTTTACCATTGTATTGCGTTTTACCTGTTTAAATCGTCAATATCAGCTGTATATGATATTAAGATGGTCAAAATTCAATTATATATAAAAATACAATTTTATTTTAATATCACGTGTAAATATTGTTTCAAACTCTAAATGCACAAATATAGAATAAATAAAACACATATTGATTGCATTTTTACCAACTTTTCTTAGTTATATCATTTCGTATATTAAATAGGTTACGTTATCATTTACTTACTGACATGATTAAATACCTCGTTCACTTGCACTACCGTAGCCATGGTGACCCATGTGGCCATGTCCACCATAACCTAATAGAAAAGTACATCATTTGACAGCAAAACTAATAAGGTAAAATTTGTAATTTTTTGGTTAAGTTCATAAACTAAAACGGACATGACAATAGAATTTTAAATGTGTTATGTTATTCATGTATACGATAGCATTCTTCTATGGTTTTTAATCTTTTTAAAACGACGCAAACAAGAGAAGCAATGGTTTTACTATCTTGTTGAATATGAAGAAGATAACTATCAACTTTAAAAACGTCCCTAGATTTGCTTAAAACGGCGGAGTAGCTACTAATGTAAACACTACACAATTAAATTTGCTTATATAGAAAGGAGCTTATCTATATGACCACCATGATGTCTGAGAACACTTGCAATAGTGTAATCAACCAGAACCAAAATGACCTGCAGAACAATGTGTGAAGTACTTTTTACCAAATATACGTTGTAAAATATACATTGTTATACCTAAAATCGTCTGAATTTATCAACAAACATACATGTCAAATTAAATGCCACATTTTATTATCTTTTTTAATCACATTGAACATAAAATTTTTAACAAACACCTGTCCGAAGCAACACAGCCATTTGAGATCAACAAATTACTAAATGTATGAATGTAAAAGTGATGTAGGTAGATATTTTTTTTATTTTACGACTTATTAAAAATGTTGCTTCTGTTGTTCTAAAAAATATCGGCTATCATTGTCCAATTATTTTTAAACAGCTAAATATTAATTAAAAAAACTTACGAATATTGCACCACAAGATAATATTCCTTTCATCGTTATTGTTCAATATACACGATATCTGAAAAATATATTATTATTATTGTATCAAAAATAAAACAATTTATTTTGATCGACTAATAGATCCACATAGCATGTTCTAAGTTGGCGGATAGTAGAGGTTTGCCGTTTACAATGCGGCCATCTTTTCCGCGCATGAAAGAGCGTTTCGTGTTAGACGAGTGTCAAGCTTAAAGACCACATCTGTAGATGTCAAAAAAGTATGCTCATTGTAGACGTTTCCAAGAATATATTATCCATATCGTCAATTTTGTATAGGCGGCAAGATGTTTTATTCATTCCGTTTTCCTAAGTTAATTGTAAATTAACTTTTTCTCGGCAATACAGCTAAGATCCTGGTCGTTGGCAAGCTTTAAATTCAATCATATATATGCATGCAACAAACCAATAGAGGACAGCTTATTTACATATCATTTCTCAAATACCTAATGTAACAATAGTATACATTTATCGTAATAACGTTTTCCACAGTATCATTTACAAAATGACCAAAAACATAATTAAATGTGTGTATGTCGAAAAAACAAAGACGTAACTCCAGCTGGTTTCATAGAAAGTTTTTATAGTTTATTTGCATGAAAGCAACCACATTTTTATTGAAAATAAATGACATAGAAAATTGTGATTTTTTATTTGAATGGTGTTTGATTCTACTTTCAGTAATTTTTGCAGCTATATCGTGGCGTCTATTATTTATTGGGGAGGATTTGGAGCAACCAATGAAAGCGCCGACCTCGGTGTGAAAACTGGTACTCCTTGTCAATATTGGTTTGTTTAAAGTACACCCCGCCGCAGTGAAACTAGAACGAACTCCTAACCTTACTGTTGACAGACCACGTGATTAAAAGTAGATGACTAACTACCTTAACGTACTGAGGCCCCAGAAAATTAAAAGCATTATAATTTAAATAGCTTCGAGACTTAGAGCAGCGATAATTTATCTATAATATTTCCTGGTACTTGTTTTAAAAATTGATAATTATTTTTTACATACTTTACTCACTTTTGTCCAGTTTTAGACAATAAATTTTAAAGTCATCATTTTTTCAATCAATTGGAATCAACAAAAGTAATGTTTTATTAGATTATGATTTCATTATGATATTTTACATATCAGTTATTTAAATATATCGTTTTTTTTTAAATGTATATGTAAACCAAAGTTGTTGTTGAATGTCAGCTACTCATGACGTTTAGACTGTATTTCTGTACGTTTGTCTCTATGTAGTCTACGATTTCTCGATCCCGGGTTATTTAAATTATATTTGCCTACTTTTTATAGCCTTCTGTGGGACCGTACTGTGGATCCTATTCCACGACACACAGAGCTAGCAAGCGCGTCTCTAGATGACGACTCATTGCGGGTTTGGTAGTTTATAATTCGGAAAGCGTGAACAAAGTAGGTAGGAGGTTTAAAGTGTGCGGTATACCTTTCCGTTTACTGACCCGACAACCACCTTGCCAACGAGGAGATCTCCATTATCCGCCTCTTGTTGACGAAATTGAAGCTCTGAGCTAGTAATAATATATAATGTAAATAGATATAATCCGCAACAGTGTAAATTAAATGAAACAAGGTATTCTGTAATATGTTATGATAAATGTATGTTGTGTACTAACCTACAGCAAAGATCTGCTTCAGCTTCGATGATACCAGTTATGTTTCCTCTGGTATTTATTTGGATGGCTACTCCTATGTAGCAGATGTATATACATGTTTTAGAAGCTTTGTATTCATTAGTTTTTAATATGTAGTACATTTTTTTAATTTATATCGCAACGTAATTAGCATTGAGCCATTTGGTACTGTACTTACTGTATATTCGTTTTTGTTCAAACAAATTATGTTTTTTTTGTTATTTTTTTTTATATGTAAAACCAAGTAACAAAAACGTTTAATAAACTAATCAAAACGTTCTAAAAAAATGTTCTAAGTTACATTTGCATTTTTAGGATTGTTATTAACATGCTTTGTAACCGACATTTATGTAGGATTTGTTTAAGTCTTGTTCATATTTAAAGAGAATAACCCATTCAATTTTCGAAGTCAAACCCCCAAAAGCAGAGCTCAAAACAACAATTAAGACACTAAACACACAACAAAACTAAAACTGTCAACTTTTAGTATTTTAATGCTAACAGTTGCCTAACATGTTAAATATTATAATCAGTATTTATTGTCAAAGTCATACTGTGATTTTTTCGTGGTCTTTTAAAATACGACGATATTAAATAGAAGTGGAACTCAAGCATGTAAATAACGCGTTTCTGTTCATATAAGTTTGCATATTTTAAAGAAAAACTCGAGAATATTTCCTTCAAGGTATTACAGAATTTTAATATTTACACATTAGTTTAAAAATAATATACATATATTAATTACTGACCTACTTATTGATATTTTTATTTTGAGACGAATGCTATGAATGTCAAAAAGCATTCTATTAAGAAATAGATTATTGGGAGCGGTATCTATGCGAAGTAGAACATGGTGAGACCTTATATTTGTCAATAGTTTAAACCGAGCGATAGCGAGGTATAAAATGAAGACAAATATAAGGTCTGAATATGTTTTAATTCGCAGAGACCTAAATTGCAATAATCTATTTAGATTCTTATCTGTCTAATAAATGTTTTAAAATTTTGAAGCTGGTCTAAGAGGACGCTTTCAATGGTAATATGGTTTTTTGAAACAAAGGATATATCCCAAAACAGCATGTTTAAGCAAATAAAATTTACATAAACATATATGCTCGGTATTTTATTGAATATATGCATATTTTAAACAAAAAATATTGAGAAATCTTAACAAAACTGCAGTTGTTCCAGTTTGAAATTTTCAGCTAGGCGTATATGACGTCGGAATTCTAATCGCGATTTCATAGCGAGCCTTATGCGTATTAGAACCCTAATGTGTTCTCAAAGAGTATGAAGGACGCCATATTAAAATGACCATTACTGTGCATTTTACAGGAGATTAATTTAAGGTTATAATACCATGTATTTGGAAAAAAAATAAATATCCTATTTATTATGTTTTATTTACTATTATAGAAGGCGAAGACTATGTCAGAGAGTGGATTTAGAGAGAAAAGGAACTAGACCCAGAACAAGAGCACTAAATGTAAAAGACCTTATAGGTCTTTGGTACAGTGTTACATTAAGAATCTTAGACATTGCATTAATGATCGACCAATATTTGTATTCATAGACGACGATGCCACATGCATGAGGCGCCTAACTTTCCTCCATGACAAATATATTGTTGTCCTTACAACATTGTGTTTTTATGTAAGTCACTATCAATGCGTCAATAAAGAGCTCAGCTTCAAGGATATTTCTGGTTATTCTACATACAAATGTTGCACATGTGACAAAGATAAAATCCTTGCTGAACATAAGCTTTTTATGACTTCTTTGAATATTCATTACGGCAAGGATTCTGAGGACTTACCATACTTGTATTGGATACCTAAACTACATAAACAACCTTAAAATAAAAGATACATAGCCGGCTAATATAAGTGCTCTTCCAAAAAGTTGTCAAAACGGTTGCTTTTGTAAAGTATTGGACAGCCAAAACACTGTGAAACTGTTTACTCGCTAAATAATATTAATCATATGTGGATTCTTAAAAAATTCTAAAACCTTTTTGAAATTTAAAATCAAGAACGACATCAAAAATGTCATCTGTTAGAACTTTTGATTTTTCCACTCTTTATACCGACTTGCCTCACGAGAAACTAATATCCCGTCTTAAAGAAGACATTTATAAAGCCTTCTCTTCCACATATGCCTACAAATATGTAGTTTTAAGTTACCAAAAATGCGTATTTTCTACTAAAGAACTGAAAGGCAAATTATTCTTCAGCGAAGAATAGGTTTATAGTATGTTCGATTTTCTGCATGCAATCAGAACTACAATGGGTACAAACTGTGCACCACTCCGATGTGTTCCTATATTCATATGAAACTGAATTTCTTCAACGTCTAGTCGAAGAATTAGCGATAAAAGAAGCTAGGTCCTTTAATTGTATATATAGATATATTGATGATGTCATTTCAATTTATAACCCTCAATTCGCTGAGTGGTTTCCATTAATATTCAACTTCATCTACATGATTTGATTACAATTCGACACCAACGGTCATCTTAGCACAATAATTTAACGAGATTTCTTATATTTTAATTTGTATTTTAAAATTTTATATAACAGAATGCAAGTTTCAGAAACTCCTATAGGCAACGGTTTGAGTCAATTTGCAGAGTCATTTAGAGTCAGTGTAACGGTGTCACAATAACAACTTTAATTTAATTTGTTCATTTCATAAAATAGTGTATACTAATCGACTTCTTTCATCACAACATCTAACGATTTTTTTCAGGTTTGCCGGTATCACTTCGTCCTTTAACAGATGTTTTGATATTTAAAAAAAAACTTTTATCTTGTTGACTGACACTGTAAAAATTGTATGTTTTACTTCTGGCCGTGACAATACTTAAACGGTGAAATAATTACCTATCTTAACTAGATACAGCCAGACGATTCCTAGATGTTATAAAATCCAAGGACGCCATTATAAAACCATTGCTTGCATGAAACAAACAAATTGTACATTTAAAAACCATTACCATTGAGTGCTTCGGAAGGGTCAGTTTCAATTAGCTAGTGGTGGTCATTTCTTTCTAAAATGTAAAATGACACAATTAATTGTTAAATGTATCATAACGTTTGAATTTACTTATAAAAAAACAAACGTTGTGCACATTTACGCAGGATATATTAAATTTTGTTATACCTCGATAGAGAAAATATTATTTGTAATCAATCAATAAACAGTTCTGGTGATCAAACTTAAATCGTAACAAGGTGTGTGTTTAATTAAAGAAAGGGTTGCTTTTTTGTCTGTTTGTCTTCTGTGTGGCTTTGTGTGTGTTTGGTACAATCTGGATTTTTTTTCCCACATGTGAAACTGTGATACGTTGGTGATTCCATAACATAACTTACCTATATTATATACATAATTTTCAAAATACAACCAATAATAATCATGGCATGATGTCCTATTAAACATGAGACATGGTATATTTTCCTTCTTTTTTGAAAGTTTAAAGACAGACTACAAAGACAGGCATTTCCACAAATGTACAGAAAAGAGTTTATTTGCCTGTGTTGTTATAAACAAGCGAAGACGAACATATATACTTGTAGTTTTGTCAGAAAATTGTTAGAGACGAACATAGAGCGTTGTTTAGTAGCAAGTTCAAAGACAATTACAATCTACGAACTGCTCTATTAAAAACATCAGTGGCAGCGCAGATGTAAGCATCTTTGTCATTTTCCTTAGTTGTCTAAATGGTCAGTGATGATGTGTTTACATTGCCTCTAGCATATTTATTGCAATTCAACATATCAGTCGGTTTGACTTCACTATTCACAACTCTCTTCTTTTAATGTTGGATGTGATTTGTTTACCAATTGTCCTTAATTCTATAATGGGTGTGCACAAGACATAAACAAAGGAAATTAAAAGAAGTCACCACTTGAAAACAATAAATTCGTTTTTTGCAGTGATATTGACTTTTTATAACAGCGGGTAATTGTAAGCCTTTATCATCCATGATGACCTTACAAAGATGACGGTCTGATATCGATGATGTTTCGATTGACGACTAGCTTATACGCGTATTGACGTTCGTATCAGTCCGTCGTCAATAATAAGTCTGTCGTCAATTGTAACATTTTTATAAACGAATTAAATGTAAAACAAATGAATGTATTTGTATGACAACGTTAAGATTGTTTTAGTTAAAATATCTGCTAAAAAGTTTATAATATTGCATTGCTCTACATCGTAACTTGTATTAGATCTCGACCCATATCAGCCCTCGAGCGAAACTCACGGGCTTGATATGAAAGCCTCGGGCTGATACTCGGGCCAACATGGAAAATGAAATGTCATATAAGTATTGACTCAGAAAAACAGGGAAATAGTATCATCAATTAAAAGTTTATGATAAAAAACATAACATGGATGATCGAGCTACTATATAAAATCACAATGTAATAATCTATAAGTATTGACTCAGAAAACCAGGGAAATTGTATCATCAATTAAAAGTTTAAAATAAAAAATATAATGTGGAAGTATCGAGCTACTATATAAAATCAAAATGTAATAATCTATAAGTATTGACTCAGAAAAACAGGGAAATTGTACTATCAATTAAAAGTTTACAATAAAAAATATAACGTGGAAGTATCGAGCTACTTTCTAAAATCCAAATGTAATAATCTACAAATATTATCTTACTTCCGTAATATTAAATGTTTTGAAATCTAAACATTAATATTTTTATACTGCTTCTTTGTCATCTACTTTCTGTTTACCGAATACTTAGATTTGTACACATAGTTACCATACATGCAAAATTTTGGGGAAAGCGGGTTATCACTAGTGAGTATTAACTCACAGTCCACACTTGTTTTTACACAAAATGATGTATTTGTTTTCGCTTCAATTGTGTTTAACGCTGCTTTCTGTAATTTTTAAGCTGTATCATGGCTACCAGGAAAAAGCCGGAGTAAACCCCCAACCCACATTTTGATGTGTAAATATTATCCCTTGCATTATTTGACATTAAAACATGAAATAGTATACGTTCTTCACAGGCCGGTGATACATGTACGATTCCTCGGGGTTATTAGACTGCCGACACACACACTGTAGTAGCAGTGTTATGCATTTTTCTTTTCACAAATGTTGTGAGATATTTTGCAAGTTTTTACCCAAAGTTGCACGCTAAGTAATATGATGTAAAGAGTTGTTGATATGCATAAATCTTTTTTTTTATTAAACAATTTTTTTTTTATTTTTGGCTTTTTTTAACTTTGATGTGAAAACAGAATTAATATATCAGAAGTTAATATACAGCAGTTTGCAAATATTTTGAAAGGATTTAATTTTTTTCCTCCTATTTACTTAAATCTCGCTACCAATAGTTGTTCATTCTTGTCTGAATTTTATGATTCTGTACGCAGAATTTTCAGTGTTTTGAAAATACACATTCTAAAACTAATAAAATATAAACTAATTGCCACGTTTTCTTCACTGCTACTGTCCTTTATTGTATTGGAGGTTCAAGATTTTGCTCCGCGAACGTTTCAGTTTAGTTTATTGATGAAATAGTTGTAAGGACAATTAAGACCATCCAAATTGAAAACAATTCAGTTAGTTTGACTCCATAAAGGTGATAGTAAAATCTGCTGTAAAGGGCACAGGTATATATCAAATAGCCGTCAATAAACGATGCTTTTATAATTAACATTTATTTGTTAAGTAATCTCTTCACAAAGACCATCATAAATTTTGCCTTGATACAGAGATTGGATTGTATTTGCTTTGATATGTATGATTTGTCAGTGCACGACCTACCTACCTAATTCAAAATTATCTGCCCAGTTGTCTTCTTCACATTTCCCCTATCATTTGATTGTCAATTTATTATCGTAATGGAAACGCCGCTCGCTAGACCCAAAGCAAAAATCCAATCAGTCAATCAATGCACTGGTAAAGTGTCATTTGAAGGGGGGGGGTGTAAAGTACACGGAATTCACGTCACTCATGGGTTTTATTCATTATAGTTGTTTCTGTAAATAGCGTTAAAAGTAGACAGAAGATCTATATTTTAATTTTATTTATTTTAATTGAAGTAATTGGCATTCCATTGATTTATTGATGGCCTGGATTTATGTCCTTATTTATATGTCGAAAAAAGTTGATATGGAAAAAATCTAGATAACTAGGAGTATTACAGAAACGATAAGGCACAGAGAGAGATAAACACATGTTTAAAATGACTCCACCAAAAACCCTGGGTTTGTTCAAGTGATCTGGAGGGGTAAGCAACTCCTTCTTTACTCGTTGTACCCGTCGTATTACTTGGATTGAAATTTTGTAATTAGTCTTATTCGGGGTAATCATTAGCAGTAAGAGGTAGCGAAAGTGGGTAATACAAACGGAAT
Organism: Limnoperna fortunei; assembly: GCA_944474755.1. NCBI lineage: Eukaryota > Metazoa > Mollusca > Bivalvia > Mytilida > Modiolidae > Limnoperna > Limnoperna fortunei. The sequence continues at coordinate 69,019,055 of OX104112.1, forward strand.
TGTTTTTGTGATAACTTCAATCTTACTTATTTGATACTCTGGTTGAAAAGCTTTTCTTTCATGCAGCAGACACCCTCAAATTTTTGTCTTGTGGACCTATAGACCTGCAAAATGGTGCAGTATTTAGAAACAAAATAAATTGCAGTTAATTCCTTGAAGCATACTAGAGAAAAATTGACAAAGATATAGGAGGTTTGGAGTATGTGTGTTAGTCTAGGTTGTTTAAAATTCCCTTTCTACTAATCTATGTATGGGATTTCCTTCGGAATAGTCAAAACGACTTCCTGTCATTCATGTAATTTTATTCCTTACTCTAAACTAACAACGAATGCGGTGGCAGTTAAAATTGTGTTTCCAGTAGGTTATGCCATTTTCCCAGATGATTTTTTTTGTTACAAGGTCATGGGGTTTTCTCCGGGTTCTCCGGCATCCTCCAATGAGAAAAACTGGAAGACACGATATAGCTGAAATTGCTGAAAGTGCTGTTATTTATCCGTTTAACAAACAAACAAAATATTGTTTTTAACATGTTTTCGTTTGGAATATGGCTAAATTACTGCTGGTCGGACTGCAATCAATCTCTTTATGATCTTCATTCTTTAGTTCTTCTCGTTTAATCCAGTTTCTTCTTATTTATAAGCAGTCACTAATATGGATTATTTTTACATCTGACAATTATATAAGAGTACAAGGGACATACAAGACACATTATTATATCGCTGTGTCGTCTAACTATCTTGACGTGACTATTATGTCGTTGAGGCATCTTATACTTTACATCTCAATGTGTGGAGTTCCTTTCTTTCTTTAATGAACGGTTTCTGTTACAGATGAGCTCACGCACACACATCTGTAGTCGTTGTGTCATCCATCAGAACGCAAGAAACAGGAATGTTGTTAAAGTAACGTAACAATGTTCTTGTTTCTGGTGTTCTGATTGGATGTTGGACACAATGGAGCCTTAAACAATGGAGAGTCTATAGGATGTCGTAATGTGAAAGTTGTAGTTCTCTCCACGCGCGAAAAAAAAACCCATAAAATTTCTATCCAGCAGATCACACAAGCTTTCCTAAAAACTCACGAAAGTACATTTTTCTTCAGTAAATCAACAACTTTCACATCGCGATATCATATAGGCTTTCCACTGTTTATCAGAAACGTATGTAGAAACCCATTAAACTTACTGTCACGCTGTGGTTAGTTTGTTAGGTGGGTATTACGCCTTAATTGCACGTCTTGGTGATTTGAGAATACATCAACAGTTAATTTATGAACGTTGAAATATACTTAACCTGAATATAATGCCAACTAAAACAATTATTAAAATAAATAAAAAGGATCAATTGAACATAATGAACTAGCTGTAAATATTGCATGTTTGTAATATCTTGTAAACAATATGTTGGTTCTTCTGAACAACACTTTCAAGCTAGCACTAGCTAAAGACCTAATGCAGCTTTATACTTAGTCTGGAATAAAGAATCAATAATCTTAAATGCAAAAAACGTGATATGTGTCTCCGTCGCAAATACAACCACGCAAAAAGTTTCTCACAAGCAAATAATTAGCCCCTTCCCCACCCCGAAAAAAATAAAATAACCGTGTTAACAGTGTTGAGATCACGTGGGTCAAATGTATTCACATACGAACAAGAAAGCTAACAAAATTATATCCTTTATAAGGTGACTGAGGTTAATTGGTGATGTTAACAATGTGCAACCTGATACAGGAATCCGTTTAAACTAGTGATTAATTTTTCAATAAAAACTTTCTAGCTATCTAGTAAACCTTTAAAAAATCACTGATTTTTTCAAACATTTATTATGAACTCACAAGAAATTGAACTCAACTGAAATGTCTTTAACTAATTAAACATAAATATAAGATAAAAATTAAGAGTTCATAAAAGAAATTATAATTAATTCTACCATAAATTTGATGGTTAATTTGTTCTTTTTTACGAAAAAATTCGCTGATAGTGTCCTGTATCCCCTTAAATATAATATCTAAAATGACGTTCTCAAAACAATAAATTACAATAAATGTTTCTATCCATAACGACAAATTAACTAATTTTGTGGGTATGTGGTTGTCACTAAACCCGAATCATGGCTGTGAGATCCGGAACCTGACCCAGATATGTCTGAGTCGGAATCTGATCCATAGCTGTTAGAACCGGAATCGAAATCTAACCCATAGCTGTTATAGCCAGAATCTGATCCATAGCTGTTAGAACCGGAATCAGATCTATAGCTGTTAGAACCGGAATCTGATCAATAGCTGTTAGAACCGGAATTTGATCCATAGCTGTTAGAACCGGAATCTGATCAATAACTGTTAGAACCGAAATCTGATCCATAGCTGTGAGAACCGGAATCAAAACCTAACCCATAGCTGTTATAGCCAGAATCTGATCCATAACTGTTAGAGACTAAACTTGATCCATAATTGTCATAATCGGAATCTGATCTATAGCTGTAAGATCGGGAACCTGATCCATAGCTGTTAGAATTGGATTCTAATCCATAGCTGTGAGAAGAAGAATCTGATGCATAACTGTTAGAACCGGAACCTGATCTATAGCTGTTAGAGCGGGATCCTGATCCATAGCTGTTAGAGCCATAATCTTTAAAGAAGTAAAAAAAAGTTCAATATTAAGGTTGAATTTTTTTTTTAATAACACGTACTTTTGGTTCATATTCATTACTATCTGTAACCGAGTACATAAATTATGCATTGCAACATCAATTTCTTTGCAGTCTATATAGACAAGTTTGTAATGTCGTCCATACATTGTTAAAAATCATGTTTTTTTAAACTAGGTTTGCTTTTTCGTGTATACGATCATGTTCGTCAGTGCTTTTAACCTTTTTATAACCTTAACCACTCAAAGAGAAGACATTTTGGTCATATTAATTTGTCGTTTTGTGCGTTAATTTGCTGCGTAAATGCGACTTATGCAGAAGTCGATAACCATAGTTAAAACTGAATAGCATCGGGTATAACCATCATATGGATTTTTATCCAGTGAAGGCGTTGCTAGTGTAAACACGACAAACATAAAGTTTGCTTACATACCTTTATGACCATTAGGAAATTTAAGAACTCTTGCAATACTGTAATCAATCAAAAACGTGACGACCTGTAGAAATATTTGTGCAGTAAGAAGTGCGTTTTTAACCAAATTACGTGGTCAGGTGCATATTATAAGCTTTATACAATTATAGGCCGAAGATATGGAGATATTAATTACCCCTAAAATACCCAAGTTCGTCCTAAGGCTGGCCGAAGAGTGCACAGGGTACTGAAGGTTTTTAAATCTCCGTGGATACTGTTCCGGAAAAATAGCAGTTTTTGTGGGATTCAATTAGATGGCTGATTTAATTATTGCGCCAAATGTCAGTATTATTCCTAACCAAGTCCCCTAGTCCCCTGGTCAGTTACACGTTTTTTGCAAAACCCATACATCTGGGCGTTGGTAAGTGATATACCAGGTTGTTACTACCGTTCTTTGCGCCATGGTACGAAAAATGCAATCATATTGTAGTTGGTTTTCATGATAAAAAAATGTTGGAAAATTATCCAATTCAACAGAAAAAGAAATGAAAGATGCTACATGACCTACATCGACGTAACACTATTTATGATGTCACTCAGAATAACATTTGGCTGGCATCTACTTGAAACAAACAAACAACTGGTATATTTCCAGAAATCTCCATATGTATACGGATATGAAAGTAAAAATCTAATAGTCTGAATAGTATACAAATATATTTACAACAAGCATGTGCCCATAAACTTTTGCGCGGACATGAATATGCGGATGGTTCCGAAAGTAAGCTCGGAAGTAAGTGTATAGATATGGCAGTCGGACCACCTAGGTTAATTTCAACCCTTGACGGAAATGGCCAAGAGATGTTCCTGTTGTGGATATGGACCAAAAATTGTCCAAATGTATTACTGTTAGCCTGTTTACACAGCAACATAATTTTAGTGCGAGGAAATAGATAACCGTTTTACCTTCAACTATACAGAACTAATCAAATGGACAATTGCAATGTTTTGAGACTTCCTTTCCCGACAACGTTATGATGTATAAGTATTTGTTTACAATATGACGTCATCAATAGAAATGACCTAACCGTCACTGACAAACCAATCAAATACCGAACGTCACAAACGACGTCCTAACAAGATTTGTTTACAATGACTGAAATTAGTTAAAAATTAACTTACATGTGTAACTCCGAGATCACTTTCCCGCCCATTAACGCAAACGACAGAACGATTGTCCGACTGTAATTAGAGGCAGGCTTTGCTTAATTCTCCAGAACAAATGAGTGAACCTATGTTTTTTTTATTGGATTCGGGTTACTCACTGTTAGTTTTTGTTGTTCTTATTTCATCTCGTGTGTCTTTGTCTCTATTTCGATTTTTCGCTGTCCTATAGTTTTTTATACTACAAATTTAACCGGTGTAAGAAGTTCTTATTTCTATGCCATACGTCATCCTTTGTTTACTGCGGTACTACATTTGTCATCAGTCCGTGATGTTTGTAAACAAAATATACAAGATCCTATTTTTTATATAGTATATTTATACATTTTTGACACGGTTTTACATTAAAAAAATACTGTGTTTGTACGAGACGCTTATCCGCCATGAAGGATATCTCCCTTGGCGTCAAGCAGAGGCGTGTCAGTGATTGTGGTTGACGTAGGATACTCAGAATCCTTTCCGTGGATATTGATCTCATTTCTGTTGCGCCTGTTGAAAAATTGGATTCTTGTAATGACGTAGAATATATGCTGCCGTTGTCCTATTTGTTTAAGTGTTATTGACAAGCTGTATATTTAAACCAAAAACTTACTAATATCGCACTAAAAGTAAATATTCTTTTCATCTTTATCGTTTAAATATAAACAATATCTAAAAAGTAAAAGAAAATGAAATTATGCAAACATAAACACCGTCAGATAAATTTAGAAACTCAAAACTATAACAGGGTACAGGGTACTGCTCACGGTTAACATAGCTCGACTTAAAAAGCTGGCCAAGATGGTGATAGTTGATGTTGGATATTGTCTTTCTATACTACGCTGAAACACCCTTAGCGTTTGTAGATGTACAAGTGTAAAAGTAAAAATGGTCATATAATAAAACATTCATCGACTTTTATATAGATTAATACCTGGTTTTATCAACCCTCAAAAATAATATCTACACTCGCCGTTGGCTCGGTGGATATAATTTTTTCAGGGTTGATAAAACCATGTATTAACCTATATCAAAGTCAATAAATGTATAGTATTAAATACAATACTTAACAACAGTGAACATTATTTTCGTCATCAGTACATACTGTTACAATATTTAACCAAGCTGTAAATAACGTATTTTTAAACAACATAGAATATAATGCATAGTCTTCAATTTATTTTTATTGTTGTTATAATTTCATTAAATAAAAAAGTTTATGCGTGAGTAGAGGACACGTAACTCAAGCTGCTTGCATAATATAGTTGTTTAAAATAGAATGCAGGTATGAAATTATAACAAGAATCGCAATGACTGTAGTTTAAGCTTGTTACTTATTTTGTACTTGTAACTTTTCAAGTAGAGAAGTTGTTTTAAATAACATGTTTATGTATTTATTATGAATTGTTTAAGGTAAATAGATTTATTTAATTGATTTGAATTAATACAAATAGTGTTCTGTCGGTCAGGACATAATTATGCAATTATAGATATCAATAATTTAATTGAAGGTTTTCCCCCTTTTTGTAACATGTAAAAAGCCATATAGTCGTCTATAATTTCAAGAGACTCAACTGAGAGGGTTCCGTGTGCTTGACCAACAGAGCTGCGAGGTTGTTCTCAGGTGGCGGTTAGGGGAGGTCCGCTAGCTCAAGAGTGGTTATATCATTGTATGGAAAGCCTAACCGCGTACCATATTGAGTAACACGTTTGGAGAGTGTCGTGCTCTCCAAAAACCTTTGTAGATCTCGGAAAAGAGTAGATTTAATATAGCAGCTATGAAAGACGAAATTCTCTGTCCATATTTAATACCCATATCTTTTGCAGTGGCAGTCTAAATTTAGTTTCCCTTCATTCAATCAATCAACTATTTCTCGGCTCTTATGAACTAACTTTTGCCGGGATTTGTGCGGAAAAACTTATAGACATCCCCAGTTGTTCATATAAATTCTAATTATAAAAAGACAAACCAAAATACCAAGAATGACAAAGATAGTAAGTTGGCCTAAACCATGTAAAATAGTATGTAAATATTTTTGAAACAGTTAAAACAAAAGCAAGATTTGTTGATATGTTAGTGAAATATTATTAGTACTTACTACAGCAAAGATGGGCTTGTGTTGAGTCCAGTTATGATTTCCTTGGCATTTTTAAGTGGTTTGCTGAAACTCCCATGTAACAGCTGTAGTTTTTCAGAAAATGAACGTTTTCCACGCACCTATTTTTCATTTGCTTTGCCCTTTTTACGCGTGGTTGGTAAACATGACGACATTTGGTATTTATACTGTACTTGATGGATCTCCTTTTTTATCAAACAAACTAACGTGTTTTTCTATATTGTGATGTAAAAACGCCATGTTAAAAACTTTAACACATGTTTTGTAGGCTACAAAAACAAAAGTTATTATTTTAGGATTTTTATTCACTTACATTTTTCGTAAATAGCGAAGATAGATCACGTATTTACTACTAAAGGTTAATTCCAACAAGCCAAGGGAAAAAAAACAAATTACCAAATCAAGAAAAAAACAAGACCACAATATTAAAACTGTATACCCTTCAATACGTCTTGGACTGAAGTTGTTTACTATAGTTTTATATCAACAAGAATACTGTGAAATTATCACTTATAAAGCACGCTGTAAAAATACGACGATGTTAAATAGAAGGAACTCATACGTTATGGATCAAGATACGTTGGCATGTTTGTATAACAAACAGTGAGAGTATTTATTTTGCTTCAATAAATCAAAAGTAAAATTAATTTTAACCTTCCTTTTTTACTATAAAAAATATATATATATACTGATTACTAGCAAATATCTTAACGCCGATGTCGGCTAGCGTGACTAGAGACGACCTCCTGTATCCTATCTTTTATGTAGCTGATTTTATACTTGACTCTATAGTATAAGTTGTTCCTTGTGCTTATGTATTAACGAACATATTGTGAATGTTAAGCCATACTTTTTGTTGAACCCTGTTATGTTCAACAGAGTTTTCTGACTGGCCTAGAACATTAAAGGAAATATATTTGCTAAAGGAGTTATAAATATGCTAAAGTTCTCAAGAAAGCAAACCCAAACAGCTATACACATTTTTTGAAAAAAATTGAATTGATACTAGGTGAAGATCAGAAGACTCATTTGCTGTTACTTTATGGAAAGAAGTAACATTTATTTATGTAATTATATTATATTATATTATATATAAAACTAACATAATAGCATTAGATTTGTTAATATCTGTTAATAAATTGAAATATTATAAAAAAAGAAGTTATATGTATATATTTAATGTTTACAGTCATACAAGATTACGAGATATATTGCTCACTTTTGACGCAAATAAAACAAACTGTGTTGTCTTATAAGGCATTAGGACTATAAAATAAGGAAATGTACTTGTATACCAGGAAAATTACTAAACCGACAAAAAAAATATTTCAATATTTTATTCAATACTTATTGATTTTTTACACATAAATTATCTCTCATTCAACAGTGTATAATACAGCTTTATATACAATCTGAGTTTATTATAAACACTTACTACACTTTAAAGTTTATTTTCCACTGAAGTTACATGTCCGCAACGACTAAACGTCGGACGCAATAACGCAATATGAAATGTTATTTAATGACTTGGTAATAAAAAACCGGCTTAAAATGTAATAGATAATGCACGTCAATACTTACCGGACTTTAACATATGTGCTAGCTTACATGTAGTTTAATTTGTTTGTTTTGTTTTTGGTGTTTAATAAAAACGCAAATGAACATAGAGACATTACAAATTCGCAATAAACTATTAAAAGATTTGTATTCTTAAAGACTTTTATTCCTGTGAGAATTTAAGAAGAGTTGTGAATGAACAAGCTACAGAGACGAATACTCAAAGATGGCAAATGATAATGTGATTCCTATGTAGCGACTGCTGTTCGGGTTAAACAAAAACAGATTGTATCCGATTCCTAATATAGAAAGGACAATCATCCTATTATATATTAACCAATGGATTATTTTCTTATCAAAAAATTCATTTCCAAGTTTATAAAGTGAACATTTTAACATGCACGTTGGACTATAAAAGTTTTATTTCGTGTCTATACCTGCAATGAGTACTGCATTCATAACATTCATATAAGTTACATATATCCATCTTCTTTAAGAAACAGTTTCCACAAATAAAAAAGAAATATTGCACTCTTCCCTTATCACAATTTATAATAAAACTGTCAATTTCAATACAATAAATACGACTATGTCACAAATAAAATAAACCAACAAATAAATAATTAAAACAACTGAAAACAGTTTAATATGGCAGTGGTTACAAAACTGACTAGAACAAAATACTATTTAAACCCTCATTGATCAGAATGGTAAAAATTATTAAATTAGTCACATTGTCTTACAATGGCTAATAAAAAATATTATGCCAATAGTAAAATTTACAATTATGATCGGTTATTTTTTACCTTTTACATCTTACAGAAAAAATTTCAAAAGTAAAATAACAAAAAAGCAAAACTATGACAAAATCAAATAAGAAAATATGCGGATATTATACATTTTAAAGTACTAGTTTTACTAGTTAAAGTTTAAATATTCATTTTCTTAAAGTAATAGGTCTTAAAGTTTTGAGGTAAACAAGATGTATATAAATAAATTTAAAAGTCGGAATACACGTGAAGAAAAAAAAATACATTGTAAACCTCTGTGCACAAAACTACTAAATACTGATATTATTTCTATCTTATGATACAGTTCGTTTTGATCTATTTAATATTAAACCACCATTTTTAGGTTTTATATACAAAGGCACACGACTTAAATATTTAAACGACAACATTAGTGTTTATCACGTACGTTAACCTAACCTTGAACGCGAGCGTTTTTTAAACTAATTTTTAGTTTATACATCACGCTACTGCAAATTATCACTCTCCTGTAGTACAGATTACTTGAAGAGATCCACAAATGTGTTCATATCCAGGACTACACATCTAGGTGTACCCATAGTTCCCATAGAATTATCTCCATCTATTTGGTGACTTCCAATACAACTGTTGTGTCATCTGCTATACTATGGTAAAATCATCCGTGTACCCTTTATCAGTGCGCTTCGATTTGTCTTTATGAATTATTTGACCAACAGCTTCTATGGGCCGATAATGTCTGCAAGTAATTTGACAACGTGAGCAAAATTGTTAACTTAATAAAATATGCTTAGCAGAGATTATTCAATCTTTATTTTCTGCATATTAATATAACTTATTGTACGGTACTACTGAAACAGGAAAAACATAAAGTCTGATATAGGTATTTTATTATTAGGCTGTATTTGGCTTAAGAGATTGACAAGTTGCTCATTTCTGTTTGTATCAGATATTATAACCAACAGTTAGTGAAATGTTTAGTGTCTCTATATTTGGGTTTACCGATAAAAGTGAATGTTGAACTAATGTAAATCTGTTCAAGATTTTATCACTCTAGGTTAACACCAATTATGTTGAAAAATTACTTGTTCTGTATGGAAAAATGGGGGTCATAATATTACATTTAGAGAAACATTTATTAACTGTAAATATGGGTTTACTAATAAAAATGAATGTTGAAAATATATATCTCTTTTCAAGATTTGACACCAATTATGATGAAAAATTGCATGTTCTGTATGGAAAGCAATGAGGTCATAATTCTATTTTACTATTTATTATGATTAATTCTATACTTCTCATTTAATATTCCAGTTGTTTATTTTTAATTGACATTACTTGTATGATGATTGAAATTTCTTTAATTGAAATTGTAATATTTGTATTGCAAAATCTTAGTCCTGTATTCTATATTGTTAATCCTCCATTCTTTGCATTGTGATTGTTGTTGGAAACTTGCATATATAGCATGTTACATCTAGATTTGTCGATATGTGCATTTGGAGATTAGAGAACTCGAACTCTTCATGGATTATATATGATAACAATTAATTATTTTAAAAAAAATTGAAGAAATGAAGGATAAACTATACGGAATGAAGGAATATGCATTTACGTGAACAAAGAAAGAATGTCAAATATTGCATAAGAATTTAATATAGCATAAATAATTTACATGGAAGAATAAATAACAAATAACAATAAAGAAATAAGAAAATCCATGGCTTTCCGTTTCAATATTTTGGATGGTCTCAATAAACACTCGGGATATTAATTGTGTATATATTTATCTATTGAATAAACATATTGTTTTACATAGTGAGACAATCCAGACTTTCTTTATTGCATACGTATTACATTGGCAGATTGGCAGCAATATATAAAAATAAAAATAATGCGCTAGTTATATCGTCTCCTGTCTTTAATACAGTGTATAGATAACTAAAACAGTTTTGTTTCTCATTTTTTTGTGCGTACAAAATCCCAAATATTGCATGCCTTCTTTGTATAATAAAGAAATTTATTATCATAAATAGGGTAACGAATTGTGTCGACTTTTTGCTTAAATTCCAACGAAGAGCGCCAATAACTTTACATTACTGCATTTTTAACAATAAATATTTGCCATAAACGATTTAAAAGTAAAGACAGACACCATACAAAAATAATTATGGAGTGCAATATGAGGAAAACGATATTATCCCGGATACTATTTATATGTGCTTGACATAAAACTAAACATCAAGTGATATCCAAATAGTTATAATTCATAGTAACATTTATTTTCACATCTAACGGTTCCTGTAGGCAAAGCAATTACGTTTTATTGACAAAATGCAAATAAAAATAAACAGTAATAAACAAAATACCTGTCTAGTAATCGGACAGATTCCTCATCTTCCTCTGTGGGACTTGTTAGTGCCTGTTGTGCCAGAGATGTAACCAATGGTTTGTTTTCATCACTTCCCGGAGTTTGTAAACAAACATCATAGCGTGACTTTGTGTGAGGTGTGCATCCTCCAACTACATAAAACATTTAACATTTTGTAAAAAAAAATTATTATGCTTTTGGTCATCACGAGTTTTTAAAATTTTACTGCTGCAATTATGTAGAGTTTTTTAAGAAAGCGTTTCTGCTTGCAATAGTCACACTGCCATTGGCGCTCTCGTTTGATTCCAGTCAGCCATTTAAACAATTTGACCTCTCAGACATTATTATTGGCAGTGTCGGATGTAGTTTTCTGTTGCTTTTATATGTTTCATACAGATTATTCTGACTCTTAGTAAAATATGTGTGAATATTAAATAAAGTGTTGTGTAACATATAACACCAATAAATGTTGCAAGCTTTTTTGCAGAAAATTATAAATGAAAGTAAAAACAAAATACCGAACACCAAAACGCTGCCAAACAAAAGACAATGCAGTTTTAAAACTATGTTTTAGATATTATATTTATGTAATATCATATTTGACATCTTCCCTATCAAGCTTGGAATTAAAGACACCACCAACACAGTTAAGTCAGCCTCTCATATACTACTGGAAATAGACTTGGGAAATCTACAAACTAGACTACAACAAACGTGATTTCAACTTTCCAATTTTCAACTTCCGTCCATCTATGGCTACATACTAGCAGCTACCTCTGTGTAAATTTCACAACTTATACTTTAAGCTATATTCTGCGATCGGTATTCAGATTTTGATACTGATCATTGTTGTTAACTTCTAAGATACTCAAACAAGGGTGAGTTGTACCTAGGTTGGGGTTATCCCTTTTGAAGTTCTATGGTCGTCACGTGAATGGTATCTAATTAGAAGCGGGCACTGCTCACCTACCCGGAGCACCTGCATTCACCCATGGTTTTTTGGGTTTGTTTTGCTCATTTCCTGTCTTGTGTTTTTGTTTTGTTTTGTTTTTTTCTTTTTTGTGTTTCGTGTTGTATACTTTTGTCTAAACTCGGATTTGTAATCATCCTTTGACTTTTAACTCTTAAGTTGATTTCGTTACTATTTTTGTTATTGTTGTTATAACAAAGACATGTTTTTACAGTAAGCATACATAAATTCTGTATCATTTAGGAAAAAGAAAACTCAGTAAATACCACTGCGTTATTTTGTAAACCCTTTATTGTTCGCTAAAGGCTCAAAGATTATAGTTAAAACAAGGGAGTAAGTAAATTAATTGAAAACTTTACCTCTTTTACTTGTGCTGTAGTCTGATTCAGGATAACTTTCGTGTGGGTATGACAAGTACCCCTCAGACGGACTATACCTAGGTGAACTATCTCTCCCGTCAAACGTGTATGTTACTTCTTCACTACTGGTCGTACTTGTCATGCTCGGTGCTCTGAAATATTTCACATAATAGCTACTTTCTCCAAACATTTTGTAAACCAGTTTAGCTTAAATGAAGATATGCCAAATATGTCAGACAAAAAACATCAAATTTATTTGTACTTGCTTGAAACAGGAAGAGAAGTGAATCATTTAAGCTTACACGAATTAAAAACATTTTCCAACACACTATTTAATTACAAAATGTATCAACTTACCTCAATCTAATAACGACATTACTTTTTAAAGTTATTCTAAAGCCATTACCTTTTTACATTTGGACCTTCATTTCGTTTCCCGGGTAACTGTCCACCTTGTTTAGATTTATGTTTTCCTCTAGTTCTCCTCGTAACAACGGTTGATTTTTCTTCAAGGTTTTTCTGTTTTGAGGCTATGCTCGTATTCTTACCTGTTAAGTACAAAAGTGTCATAAGTATATGCATTGTAAATTTTTTTTCAGATACAATAATTGTTATATATATAACACAGTTAAAAAGCAATATTTTTTGTCGTCTGTCAACACTAATAGCTACATAAAAGCTAACTTTTAAACAGATAGACTCTAAACTTGTTTAAAAAAATATTGTGATAGGTCTAATTCTATTAATTAAGAATAAACACATGATTAACCTTCATGTCCTCGAACTTGACATGTTGCTTCCCTTTGTTCATTGGGTCGAGGTGGTGACTGTGTAAATTGTAAAATACCCGGATCTCCAGGGCTTTCTGTTAGCTGCGAACTAGAGTCTTGTTGTGATTCATACAGAACCGGTGGTACAGGGTTACGCCTTGCATTTTCTAAAGCTTCCAGCAGTTCATCACGGCTAGACGATACTGTTGTAACACTAGATATAATGCTGTGTCGAAGACTTGCTGTAAAATTTTTCAAAATATTGGTAAAAAAGAATTTCAGCAATGATTTTTCAATTAATTTATTGAAATGATTGATTGTATTAATAACTTGTTTCACACACAGAAGTAAGAAACTAAGCAATAAATATTTTGAATGAAACAGGTTTAAAGAAAAATTACAGAGAACACACATTAAGTGATCTGATAATCACACTAAAGTCTTAAGGCAACTTTTCAAAGACTAACGTTATAAGTTTTCGTCAAAAAATACTGCCATAAATTTCTCTGAATGTACCCTTTTGTTGTGATGAAGTTTTATTATATATCCACTTATTTTTTAGTATTCACATTACCAAAATATTTTATTAAAATGTTTAAATTACACAAGTCCAACAAATACATATAAAAGTATTAACCCCATTAAGAAGCGTTAGTATAGCTACTCTTCAACAAGCTAGTAAACTAGACAAACTATGAACTATGCTTACTAGTTGATACCTCTGTTTCCCTTTGTCAAAGAATGGAAAAGTCCATGTTTTGCCATTGGAAAAATTACTAAATATCATTCCGATCAAAATGTTAAATATCCTGTATACATGGGCATTATGTAACAAAAATTCCGTAAAGGTTTCATTAAATTTCATACAGGGGTGTGAAAGGAGTTGGAGATAAGAAATGGGTTACCCCCCCCCCCAGGTGTAACAGGCAGACATCAATACATTACTTACATTTCAATGTGCTATAATACATTAGCTAAATATCTCAGTAAAACAAGTATCGCATTAAAGTAATTTATTCAATTTCATATTTACCTTTATCATCAGAACTGCCACGTGAATTATTTTTAACTTTGCCGTATAAAGTATGTTGTCTTCCATGCGCTGTAGTGAACAAAGCGTGTATTTGGTCCGCGCTGGCATATTTGCGTGGGCTCAGAGCCAGACCTATAAAGTATAATGGAAAAACAATTACGGCGTTAACGGCATTTAAATTAATTCAAAGTGTTAGCACATGTTTAAATATTAAGATTAAAAGAATTAATCAACCTAATTATCAACATACTAAATAGGTTCAGTTTATATTGTATTTACCTTCATTGTCATATCCGTCTGTTTTGACTGTTGGGATTTTGGTTGGGGGTATTACTGGTGGGACAGGAACCAATTTTTCTGGGTATTTTGTTTTCTGTTTATAAAACGGAACGTATGACTCGGTAAACATCTGAAAAACAACGATTTAAATGTTTAAAAAAGAAGTGAATGTACAATTGTTACTAGTACATGTTAAGCCTCTTTCTACTGTATATTTACCTCCATACTTGTTCTTATATTTGTTATAAGGTATGGTTGTCATACAATAGAAAATTTTAATGAAATAAATGTTCATGAGACTATTTGATATTACGGAAGGAAAAAGTATGATACTTACCGTTCTTTGAGCTTCAGATTTTTCTAAACTTATGTCATCCATATCTGAGGACTTATGATCTTTTAGAGCCTTTTCCATCTCTTTAAATGTAGCATAAGGATTAATGTTACCATCATCATCTATAAATACATAATTGTATATACATGTATCCTTTTTAAAAGTTACGCTATTGTAGGCGCATTTAACGCCATGCAAGACAAAACCATTTACACACTCATCTTAATTTATTGATTGGTTCCTAACGTTCTGTAATATTTTAGTATATTCATGACGACGTTACACTCATCCTACATTAACATAAGGGTAGTAGTTTTGCTATTTTTCTTAAATTTTTCTTAAAAAACGACATTTTAAATTTATTATCAATTTAAACAAACCTGATCGTTCAAATGAGCCATTTTCGCTGTTTGTTTTACTTGTGTCTGTACTGAACAACCATGATGGATTGTTCAAGTTAAGGTTGTCATCAGAGTTTAAGGACACTAAAAGGTTCACATTTCTTTTACTAAACAAATCGGAATGTCCACTACTACTGTCATAATCAAAGTTCAACCTTTTATCGAGGTCGTTCATCAGAGACGTTTCTGCAGTGATATCACGACGTAAATTTGACGACAGCTCTGAAATTAAAATACGTGTTAAGAAATGATTGCACATTAAAACATTATTTAATTTGTTGTTACAAAAAAGTTTGTGTATAAGTCGATACATAGACTAAAGAATAATAATGTTTTATTGATTAAAATCGAATAAAAATGGTCGAAATTTATTTTTTATATGAAAAGTAAAAGTGAGTCAATATGAATATTAATCAAGAAACGAAGTGGAAGTAAATCAATGTGCATTCTTTCTGAACAATATCATAAATGACACAATTGCAGCAAATGAGATTTCACGTAATGACATACAGATTAAAATCATTATTTAACAATATTACCAAAAACAAAAAGCAAGGAAATTTAGCGAACAACAAGCGCCTAAAGATAAGGGACAATTATATAGACAAACATATACAGCGCAAAACAAAATCCAAATATCATAAAAAAGAAGTTGCGTAACCTGAATACCATAAACACGACTGGTTCACTCAGGTGCCCCCAACGAGTAAGTATCTGGCTCACATTAGACACACCTTACGCTGGAACTGCTGTAATGTTGCTATCGGGAAAATGACAATTGGAAAGTAGAAGTCACGTTTGTCATAAAGTCTGATTTGTAGTTTTCCTCTAGTCTATTTCCAGAAGTAGGTCTATTTAAAGCATCGACCTAAATGTATTGGTGGTGTCTTTTTAACTTGCTAGGTAGATTCAATGCAAATAGTCTTAATTTAGCACTGTTTAGGGACAAGCATTAATTTAGCTAAATGTTAAATTAAAGGTCAGGGTCAGTGTATTTTTTCTTCTTAGGTAGGCCTTCATGTAGCACAGTCTCTAAAGAGTACGAAAACAGGTCGAGTAGAGGAACACAATTAGTACCCATAACATGACAAATATTTTGTAAATAAGACAATCTAACATTTCACAGATTTGGTCTTCAGTATATTTATTATGTGATTTAGAGACATTGATAACAAAAGAAAGCTCGGTCATGACTAATTACCAGATATTAATATCATCTCTTTCCGTTTGACTTCACAAAGCAGCGTTTAAAAAGATCATTTAAACTGGTTTTAAGCTGCATATGGGGGGATTGGCCGTGTAGAGTGTCGAAATTTCTAATCTAAGGTCTTAATGGTGTTAATTTGGGGATGAGATCCAGAATTTAAGATCAGGTTTTTTCAGATTTTTAGTATCCACATTTCCTTTATGCCACTCCTGGAATAGCAAGTGTCACTTGTATTTTTGAATCTCCTTTTTTATTGCTGTTAAAATAATGTACAGGAGATTCGATAGACGTTTGGTGGTAAACGTCATTTTATTTAAATTTAAATTTGACTACGTGCTTACTATTGTCTAGTGCATAAATGTGCTATTCTTATAACTTCGTTAATAAAATATAGAATATACATGAAATCATGTAACGTAAAAATATGTTGTTTATTTAATGTAGAACGAAAATAGCAATAGTATAGTACATAGAAAATTTGCATGTTTATCGCTTTATAACGTTATTAAAATATATGTTTACCTTTAAGCTTGATTAGCTCTCGTCGTCGTTTGCAGTAGAGTAAAACACCAACCAACAGAACACATAAAGAAACAATGCCAGCACATAATGGGATCATAACAATTTCCTTTTCGTAGAATCTACTCTCATATTTATGTGAAACGTATACAGGAGTAATCGGATCTAAAAAAACAAAAAGAAAGGCAAATGACAAAAAAAATCTGAATCGACAAACACTACAACAAAATTTTAATACACGAGTTAACACAGTTGCATTGTGAATTTGGAGAAACTCACACCTCTTCATTTTCGCAAGTCGCAAAGTATTATCTGTGCGTTAGTTTAAATTTTGATAAATACATTGATATCTGTGTGGTTCTTCTCGAGTCATTAATATAGAATTATATTATATTTTCCCTCTCAGATCGCTTAATTTTAATTCAGTGATGCAGCCGCTTTATTGGAAATTGAAAGCAAAGTAGAGTATCAATATTTTGAAACTGGTGAAAAATATTTATTCTTTAATATATATGGCTTTTGTGTTTAAATATAAACTCCAAGTTTACAAATATTTTTTACAAGTAAATATTGATCGTGTACGTAGTATATACTAGACATGTAAATATTTTAGACTATGGGGAAATAATTACCACTTCTTTAACTTATCTAGTTGTATCAGTTTAAAATTAAGCATAAAAACTTACAAAGAATCAGATCCGTGTGAGACCTCTCAAAGCTTAGAAATAAAAAGCGACAAAAAAAAAATAATTAATTACTTTTACAGCTTGACATCATGATACTAAATATGAATGTACATCGTGTTATACGCATATCATACCTCCATGATAGGTAAGGGTAGCAAATTGTAATAGTGCTTCGGTCGATCCTGCATCACTATGAGCTGTTACAACCATTTTATACCAAGAAGCTGGGTGTAGATCTAATACACGGAACAGCGTCTGTGAGAAATAATAAACTGCAAAATGTCAAGTGTGCTTGCCATTAACACAAATGTGAATTTTATATTTGATATTTGTGGAAAAACTGCAAGTGCTCATATGTTTGTGTTAAAATAAATTGTTGGCCCAAAGGTAGTTTAAAAAGATAATGACAACATTTCAAATGAAAAACTAAAACTCTTAAAATTAATAAAATATAAGAAGTAACTTACAATGTTCCAATCTATGTGATTTGCCACTTCTGTCCACTTATCATCTCCCCAGACTTGATACTTTATAGAATAAAATTTAATTGGACATCCGGAGGTCAGCCATGAGGTCATGTCAAGGTCGACTGATGTTGTATTAGTTGCTTTTAGAAGCATACTTTGTGGCGGCATAATGGGAGCTGAATCAAAATATAGCCGATTTTGATTATAGAAGCAAGTTATGTATAAAATGCGTTGATATTAGAATAATTATCTATATGAAATATCACAACAAAACCCCAAATTTTAATAAGAGAACGTTTCATAGATGAATAAAGTTTAGATATTTTACAATCTTTTTAAACATTTACATTTCTCTTTCTCTCTATTTCTAGACGTCGCGTGAAAGATCTAACGCAAGCCTGTTTAGGTCAACTTCACGTGACCTTTGTTTAGAAAACTGACCTCATAACCCTGACTTATTGCCTATTCTAATATGACGTGCTTTAAAGGCTTTGAGACCACAACTGTGGTAAAAAAAATGATTTATCTATGAGCAACACGCGCTGAGAAGGGCGTGTTTTAAATGGCTGTTCCGATTACAAAACTGTAACTTCCACCGGAAAGCTATTGCATATGACGTATAAATCTTACAAGTTTAGCTTTTCTAAAAAGCTAACCGTCTCTTAGCTGCATTACAAATTTTATGGATTTATTAAAGTATCTGGTTTTTTGTAATTTATATGTAGGATAGGTAAACAATGTACATGTACCTTGTTACGCTAAACTATTATCCAATGGTGCTTAAGAGATTTAAATGCCTGTCGTCACTTCACACGTGCTTTTTAAAAAATAATTAAACAAAAGTTGACTCCCTAAACAAATGTTGAAAATGATCGGTAAAACATGTTTTGTTAAATTTGAATCAATATCAGAACGAAAATAAAGATACAGAACATATAATTTTTTCCTAACCCAAACAGCTTTAAAAAGTAGGGAGATTTTGGTACAATGTTTACCTTTTAATTGTTCACTGACCAATGCATTGAATGAAATAGAAGTCAGTATGTGGCATGTAACATTACTACACTAAAATACTGATTAACGAAAATAAAGATATAGAACATATAATTTTTTCCAAAACAGCTTTATAAAGTATGGAGATTTTGGTACAATGTTTACCTTATAATTGTTCACTGACCAATGCATTGAATGAAATAGAAGTCAATATGTGGAACGTAACATTACTACACTAAAATACTGATTACAACCCCGATTCAACCTAAGAATATATCGAAATTTCAGTACACATACTAGTGCAATCCTGACGTAAACCAATGAAATGACAAAAATATTTATAGATTTAGTAAACCACCCAATCAAGTAACAGAGTGTCATTGACTCCGAAGACTGATCGTCATTTGACTATGTATACCGTCTCCCATGGGAGACGGTAATAAATAGCGACACGCGCTAAAATTATCCGTTGCAATATATTGTGTGTTACAGAACAGCCAGTTTATGGCGGAAATGATGTTTTCTATAGGTACGAAAATATTATAAATGTACTCGCTCGGGATAAAATAATACGACATAAATCGTCACCCCGTGGTAAAACAATGATAAACCACAGCCGCCGTGAATTATTTCTTAATTGAATACTACTAGTTTCTTCGATTTTCTTTTCTTACAATACGCAAGCCTTCGTGAAATCGGACTAACTTTCATCTGCGTTCCAATGTATAACATGCAAACTTACAGCGATTTGGTAATATTTATATCTGTTCACAATAATTCTAGGTGTCATCACATAATATCATCGTTATTTGTCACACAAAACTAATTTTAAATTTAACACAAAACTAGATAAATTAAAACAACAAAGAACCCTGACTTATGAATGTTGTAGATTCTTATAGTCAAATCAAATTATTGGCAACACTTAATTAGTATTTAGTTCATTAATTAGTCAAATTAAATTGTTCGGGAACCGCGATATTTCCATAGTTTGCTTGAAAATTTTAAAATTTACTATAACAAATTGAGATCGCATATAAGTTTTAATAACTAATTAGCAACTCGATTTATATTCTATCCTTAAACGACCTTTCTTAACCCAGAATGTTTGCAATTGGTTAATTAAGTCAGATAGGGTCATCAAATATTCTTTTTTAGAGGGGTAATGCTAACTTTTCTTCTCGCATCTACGTCAGAAAAAGTAAACGATCTTATTGAATCATATTTGATATTTTGCTGTTGTCAGTAATGTTAAAATTTTGTCTGTTTTTTTCTTATATTATAGTATTAGCTAAGATCTACAAAACCTTCAACATGAATTATAATAATACCTACTCGATCCGTTAGTTTTGATTGATATAATTTCGCTGTCTGGACTGTCTCCTATTTTGTTGTAAGCACTAATAACAAATTTATACGATGTTCCACAACGAAGTCCTGCTGCCGTGTATGATCTATTATTAGCACTGAGTGATCTCTGTGTCCAGTCTTCATGTTCCTTCTTAAATCTTAGAGAAAATCCTGTAAAGCATATTATGATTAGTTTTGTAATGAAACATTTAATATAGATTTTTAAAAATAAGTTGTAGTTTTCATTTAAAAGATAACGCTTTAACTCTGCTGCGATATTATTCATTCAACAGGAACATCCATAATTTTAAATTACATCTAAACTGTGTTGGTATCAATACAGAATACAAAAAAAAGTATACATTTGTATTACTGTAAGTACAATAAAAAAGAGGTGCATTTACGATCTATTTTATTAGCGATGAAAACATGCAATCTTTGGAAAGTAACTGTATCAGGAGGGTTGCAAGAGAAGACAATCCTTTATCGAAATTGACGTTTAGAACGTACCGTGAACTGAACATGAAGATAAGACTAAACTGCCCAGTGCATAATTTTATCTTACGTCGAGTAACCTACACAGATTCTAGCTACCAAGTTCACCAGTCGTCTAACTGGACCAGAATAAACTTACAATTATTCAAGCAACACAGTCCAGCATACTCAAACGAACCAAACAAATGTCAAACCTAGCCTACAAGTCTACCTTAACCACATGAAATCTACAATGTGTCAAACGGAGCAATTAAGGGCCTATGTATTGCACAGAGTTCAACTACCTAATTTATTCTTCTACCTGACCACGAGGAACCTATAAACAGTAAAAAAATAGGGTAGTGTTTTAATACGAAAACTGACAACTACCTGTCTTGATCAAAATACGTAAATGCTAATTTATGATACTGTGATAGTACTGCATTTTAATAATATTGTTTATATTATTGTATTTAATCTTTTATTTTTAGTTTCATATCAGAACAGATTTACCTATATCTGTCATTTGATATGTATTTAGTATATTAAGTTAGTTTTGTATCTGCCTGATTATTACTCAGATCTGTAGTCTGCTAGTTTTGTTACTTTCTCCTTGTTGTCTCATTGGTTCTTTTGGTCACATGACTTAGTAGATTTTTAGGCGGGAATCTAGTTGATTATTCACTTATTTACTCTCAGACAAAGGGTAGCCATTGATGTTAGAATTGTGTAAAATTGTATTTTGTCTCTGGAAATTTCACTTGGTTTAAGGTATGTTGTTTCAATAATATTTAACAGTCTAGTCCATAATGTCCTTGATTGAGAGATAGTATGAGAGTCCTTTATTTGAGTAAATCTGAGATTGATAGATTTATGAAAGGTCTGTTTGATTGATTGAGTACAAGTGTGAATAATTGTAAATTTTAATATAAACTATCTATAAAATCAGTTTTATAGTTAAGGTAATATTATTATGATTCATTTGCATAAAATTGACTAAATATTATGTAAATTATAGGATAAGTAATTAAAATGGGTTCAAGATATTTTAACTGTATGAATGTGAGGGCATAAATAGGTTTACACTTCATATAAACGTTTAAGGGATAAATTTCTATAAAATTGCACAAGGGAAATAACTCAATTTTGTATATAAAGCAGTCGGTAAGTAAAATATTTATAAGTGTAAATATTTGTACTTCAGGTCTGATGAATTGTTTATATTGACGTCTTTGACGCAGGAAAATGTGTAGACAGCCTTTATAAGATATTATAAGGTGGGTTATACTATTCCTTTTGTATTTTTATTATTTGCATTGTTTGTGTTATATTTTTATAGCATGACTAAAGCTTAATTGCTTAAGTTTATTATTTACCATGAATTGTATATATTTTGATATTTGGTTGCTCACAGTTATGAATCTGTGAAGTATTAAATGTGAAGTACATATTACTCACATTATTATTATAGTATTATTTGCCGTGAGATTAGTTTCATTTTGGCATTTTGAATACTCATTCAAAATGAGGTTATGTCTATGAGAATTATATTTTTAATTGCATTATACACAGAAATATATCTATTTCTGCAGATTAGCTGAATTAATATATTCATGTTTTATTTATATTGTTACGTGGAATTTATTATTCCTATTTTGTTATTGTAGGGTGTTTTCCCTGCTGTATTTTTCCTGTTTTACATATCTCAACACTTAATATGATGATGAAATAAAGAACCCAAATATTCCTGAGATTTGTTATTTACTAGCCTGGCTATACACTACTACAATACGGGGATCAGTTGATATTGTGTTGCTACCAACACTAACATATACTATATAACTATATAACACAACCATAATAACCGTCATAGCCAAATATTGTATTGTTAACAGTATAACAGGTGTCACAAGTCGAGATGCATGGCAATATTAAAACAGGATTAATGATGCATGACAAGGATTAATAAACAGATAATAACACATACAACTAACTTTAAACACATTTCTACCTTGTATAACACTTCCTCCATTGCTTCCGGATTTCCAGCTGACCTGTATTGTGGTTGAAGTACTCGCTACACCATACAAAAGAGGCGCACGTGGTGGGGCTATAAAAATGTGTTTTATTAACTGAGATAACACAAGTTAAACAATAACAGCAGTTATTAAATCCAAGTTCAGATAATGTTTAAGTATTAATTTTATTGGAACACCATTAAAAACGTTTCTGTATTATCTACTTCAAACGAAAAAATCAAACAAGCTCACAGATTCTTATATATTAACTTTATATTCCTACATATTAAACGATTGAAAGTTATTATAAAAACGTTTCTATCTGCAAAACAACAAAATTATAATGCAAATAAAAATGATCAAGAGCACATTACACACAAAAAAGAAATTAAAAATATTTTTTAGAGAATAGTAAACACAAATATGTATGGCATGTATAAATTGGTTGTCAAGTTAACACGATGATTCAGTTCTCATGAAGACGACGCAGATGATGATGATGATGCTGATGATGATGATGTAAATAAAAGGTAAACGGGTTTGGAGGGAAAATTGTAGAGTTTCATGATGAATAATGGTTCTTGCAAGAAAAATATTAGCACGTTTTGAAGATAATGAACAAATTTTGCTTAAACAATTTTCCTTGAAGAACCAATATAATACTTGTTTACTTACATCCTATAGAATCGCTGACTGATAGCAATAAAATAAAATATATATACAAGTTTTTTAATGTAAAAATCTCGTATATGTGTTTTTATTCTGACGTATACTTATAGGTTATGAAATAGGATATATCAAATGTTGCCGAATATTTTATATTTGATGTTCCAAACTGCTGCTGTGATGTCAACAAACAATTATAAAAAATGGCTAAAAAGAAAGCATGTAACAAAATTTTAGCTTAATGTATATAAATTCAATATGTCTCTATTAACATTATCGAATTAATATTTTAAAAGCTGTCAACTTCGTAAAAAACATACCTTGTACACTTATTGCATAAACTATTTCATCCGTTCCATAAACATTCTCGGCATGACACGTGTAATTTGCAGCATCTGAACCAGATATGGCATCAATATGAAGAGATCCATTTGCAAAAATAGTAATTCCTTCGGTTGGAGTGATGATTTTACCTCTGTTAAATTAATATCGTCAAAGTAAAGGAATATTATTTTTACAAAATAGCAGTAATTAAATCTTGATATGAACAAACTAGAACAACTTTACATCGTAATCTGACAAATAAGCCATAGCAACGTATATGTTTATTTACTGAAGAGAAAGCGTACATGGACGACATTAATATTCTTAAGAGTTTGTAATATTCCACAAAATACCTCTACGAAATAACTTTTCTGTTAATAGATTTTGTGTGTACTTTACATTAACTCCATACCAATAATTTATCTATGCATATAATATTTCACATATTCATGCAATTTACAAGAAATGTCAGTGTTTAATGTACAACACCACTTTAACCATCAAATTTGTAGAGCTTACCTGACTTTCCACCTTATCTGAGGCTGTGGACTCCCCACAGCTAAACAAGGTAGTGTTACTGCCTGGTGCCAAGGTATAATTAGTGTGCTGGAAAAGCTTGCAATATTAGCTGAAACTACAAAACAACTACTAGATATTTACTGCACTCACATAAACTAAAAATTAGTTGTACTGTCTCAAAAGTCAAGGAAAATTTTAAAGATATTCTAGTGACTTTACTAACTGGAATCCTGCTTACCGTTTACGTTTTTTATTTATTTAGTACATATTAATACAGTTATGAACTAATTTATTTTACCTTTTGGCTGAATTGCTGCGGCGATCATACGAGTCCTCGCTCCTTCTCCCATGACTGTGTTAGCAGATACTTGAAATTTGTAGTCAGTGTTATGCGATACATTGGTTAACAGAAATGTTGTATTATCAGCTGGTATTTCAACTTTTATTTCACCCTATTTAATCAACAATCAAAAACTTAGTTGTGTTGCCTGTAATGTCAAGTATTCATTAAAATTTTGTTTCTAACGCAGATATTCTGATACGTATTTTTCTTATCAACAATGATATGTAGATGAATAAACAAGTTAATTACTGTAAATGAAAAATATCCATATAGACTGAAAGTTATCATAAATGGCCATGAAATTGAAATAATATACTTGATTATGAAATATATCAGTTAAAACAACATACCTCCTTAATACTATTTATGATATAGACATTGTATCTAATAAGAAACCCATTGCTTTGTAGAGGTGGTTTCCATGATATCAAAATGCTGCTGTTATCAGATGGGAATGCCTTTATATCCGATGGCTGTTCGGGAACTATCAAAGATAAACCATTTTGCTTTTATGTAACGAAAATTCACCATTTAAGGCATATTGCAGAAACAATATCAGTTATAAAACAGTGATATAAATACTAATTATTCCAAATTTAATATTGTAGATTGTGAATTGTTCAAGGTTCAATGTAAGACCTTTCAACATTTTAATAAAGTGACCGTCAATAGTTTCAGATATGGCTCCACTGATTAGCTTGTATTAGACGAATCTGAAGTAGGTCATTTTATAGTCTTGGTCTCTTAAAATTTTATTTAATTTTGACATATCATTTTGAATTATTATTCAACAGTGTATAAAAATGTCTATTTGGCCAACTGAAAAAATTAAAATATCTGTAAAAATGTTATGATTGATGTTTACATACCATCCTGTTGCGTTTGCACATATATAGCAGGACTACGGACACCCTCTCCTTTCCTAGTGTACGCTAGAACTTGTAGACTGTAATTTGTGTACTTTGCTAAACCCGTTACTATTGCTTCTAAATTGGATGTTGTAAAAGTGTCAGCATTACTTTCGTCTGTAGGTTTCAAAATTATACATGAATCGTAAATATTATTAAATGTAATGTTTTTTCACAAAAGATTCATTCGCATTAATTGTGGAAACGATGCATAACTTAGTTTAGTTAACCACGTTTACAGTATGTTAACTAAGATTTAACATATATATTTTTCCATAAATATGAACAAGTTCATTGAACTGATAAATTTAACCTTCTATTAAAATATGCACATCTACCAACTTTGGGACTTATTTAGTTTTTAAATTAATAATACGTTTCTAATCGAATATTATTTGAAATAATTTTTTTTTTATTTTAGGTAAACATTTTATTGATTATGTCTGCTTCTGCGGGTTGCATAATTCGAATTATTTTGGATTTTTTAAGGCCAAAACGTATATGTTGAAATATCCAATATAATATTTGTATTTTTTTAAAATTGACAAAATGAACTAAATACCTTCATCGTTTCTGACTGGTTGATATAAAATCTTGTAACCTTGTAGTATTCCGTGCAATGTATACAGTGGTGGTGGAGACCAGATAATTTTAATACTACGGGAATTGATTGATGTTGCTTGAACTCCTTTTGGTGGCTGACTGGGAACTGGCAAAAAAACAGTAAGAAACATATAATCCGAGACAAACCATGTGTGGAAGAAGTGATGTTCACTCTTAGCTACTTAATTAGCTAAGACATAGACATGAAAAGACCTTTTATAAAGCTACTCTGTTGTTTTGTAAGCGTTCAACGTAATTGCAACTTTATAACGAAAGATAAATATACAAATGTCATAGTTATTTTACTTACCATCTTCTAATGTAAACACGTTATAATCCGGAGAAGATGGACCACGTCCCTTTGCATTGTAAGCCTGTATGTGAATTGAATATTCTGTAAATTTTTGTAGATTGTGAATGGTATACTCCGGTATAAAATCTGCTCCAACAGCTTTAGATATATAGATAAATTTAGCAGGACTACTGGTCTCCTTGTATCCTATATAATAGCCTTGTATTTTGCCATTCCTATGTTCATCTAACGGAGGCTTGAAAGAAAATAACAAAGATATCATATTTGCTATCATTGTCTGTGGAAAAAATCTAGATTTGTAGAAAATATCAAATCAAAAGATACCAAAGCTAAAAATGTACGAAATAATGAATCCATTATTCATCAGAAACTCATGAACACAGCCAATACTTACAACATGCAAGGAACAAATAAGCATCAGGAAAATCTTAGAGACAAAAGGGTCATATTAGATGTTCCGGAAGTTAAAGCATTCCACGTGTCACAACTGAAAACCGTCGTGCTATATTTGATAAAATTTGTTCTGAGTTTACAAATGAGAAATAGGACCAGTATGTTACCTAAAATAAACGTCATTATCTGCGAGGCAGATACTGTATAACGTTAAACTGGTTTTTGATGGCATTCACAATCATAGCAGTCATGGTTTTATCAGCTCATTAGTGAGCAAAACACATCGTTAAGACAAAAATGCTCGTATATGTCGGGATACCTGGTACCCTTTGATATACATCACTTTAAATGTATTCAATTATTTTATTAATAACGTAACTATATATTTAGCATATAATTTAACAATAAATCTAGTTTGTTAACATGACATATCTAAGGTTTCTTTTACACATTACATAAACAATACAAACATTTTACTCTAAGACAAAAACATACCAAAATAATTAATACTTACCATCCATGATACTTTCAGAGATTCGGAACCTATAGCTTTAACCATTATATCATCTGGTGGACCCGAAGGTGCTTCCTCCAACATTTCAATCTGTATAGGTTCACTTGGAACCCCATAGCCGACAGAATTATTTGCCTTGACCCGGACATGGTAGACAAACGACGGGTGAAGTCCAGGTATTCGCGCTGATAGGTCTGTGGCAGGTATTGTGATGTTTGCAATGCTTCCTTGCCATGTATCTTAAATTGAAAGTTAACTGTAATTTTTTAGAATGACATAAGACATTAATTTGTAAAAAAATGGAAGTATAAATTAAAACATATACATGTATAATTAAATGATAGTCTGTACTTGAAGTTTATTGTTTACATGTAAATACACATTAACCTGGCTGCACTATATTCAAATAATTACCTGTAAATTTAATGTATTCAACAACGTAAAAGATAATATCTGTATTGCCATCATATGGTTGTTTCCATGACAACAAAGCCTCACGACTGGCTGTACTCTCTAAAGTAAGATTAATTGGAGCCTCTGGAGTTTCTGCAATATTAAGCACAAGTAACTTCAACTAAATAAATTTACTATCATTCCAAATATTGTTTTACTATATTTTCGCTAATATACATAGAATTACATTTAAATTTTGATTTATTTCAAAAAATGTCAAAAAAAACTTTAAGTAATATTCGCAATTCTCTTCATTGTGTTTCGTAGCAAATAAACTGTTTCTTTCAGTTGTAAATATGCATAGGAAAAAAGTGCTGAGCTCAATGCCAACGTAACGAAGTTGAATTATTTTTTACCTAGAACAACAAGACGCATGGTAAGAATACCATGTCCAAACTGATTTCTGGCATTGCACACATAGAATCCAGTGTCCTCTCTTTCTACCGGTCGTAACGATAACCTTGATAGAATTCCTCTGTTTGTATCAATTCTCTCTATTTGCTTTCTAATAAAAAAAATACTTATAAATTATCGAATTCAGTTATCTTATGTATGTTTTTATGTGTTTTTTTTATTGTTGAATCGCAATATAGTTTTCTTAAATGCTCGTTGTTACTCCAAACCTAGTGTAAATAACATAACAATAATTGTCATAAAGACATCGGTGGGATCAAATTATGGTCAATTATCAGAAGGAAGATTATATTGCCTACTCCACTTACACGCAAGACGAGCAAAATGTGTTCAATTTGTGAGGATTTTCAGTTTGGACTCATTTTATCTTATGATTCACTACCAATAAAATGAAAATTTGAGCGTTGCGCATTGATAATGTTAGCAAGTTAAGTAATACAATACCGTAAATCCTTCAATTTTGAATTTTTTATTTTAGCATTGCTTATTGAAAAAATTGATATATTGTGGCAACAACGATGAAATCTCTTAACTTAAAATCAGAAAATCGATGCTTTAAAAATATCAAGTATATGCTACAAAAAAGTAATTTAAAAGTTTACTAATAAAAACTTTTGGAATTGTGGTCTTGGATAAAATCTTAATTTTGTTTTTGTTTCAGTTAGCTTACCTTGAAGTGACCTCCATTGATTTTCCATTGAAACTCCATGACACTGACAGTGGTTTATCGCCAATCGCTTGGCAGTCTAATGTTATATCATGTCCTTTTACAATTGTATAGTTCTTACTGCGTTCATCAAATCGTGCTGGTACTGCAATATAATTTTGTGTTATATTATCAGTAGATGATTAATATGTAATTAAATTTATTCTGCAATTCTTCAATAATTAATATAGAATCGATTGAAAACTGTAATGTGCAAATTCGTGAGCCTTTTATATTTTGTTATAAATGGCGAACATTTGTATTCTTTCCATGACATGTTCTAATACCACCACATAGATGCGCTTATTTCTGTTTTATACATAAAACAGAATGTTATGTATATTTTTGGAACTTTTTAAATAAGTAGCGGTAGAAGCACACGACCAAACTTACAGTGAACAGTTAACAATATGACTTTACTGAGAGGTATTCCAACACCATTGTCAGCATGACATAGATAATGACCGTGGTCACCCTCTACTGCGTTACGTATCACTAAAGTTCCATTACTCATCAGCTGTAATCTGCTTGTATTGGCCTTGTCGTCGTCTACATACGATAATGGTTGATATTGCCCAGGTGTGTCACCTAAAATGTACAAATCAGTTAGATAAAATATATGTAAATACAGCCGACATTTGATATAATTCGGCAATTTTTAATGAAATTTGAGTTCAATTTGATAATTAATTACTTCAATTATGCCGATCGATTCCGTAATCAATTCGAAAGACCTTTACAAATAAGCCGTTCTCGCGTTTACATAAAAGGATTTGTATCTTAATTTAATGGTTGCGTTATAAAACGTAATACAGGATTGAGGCAATTCATGAAATCGGTATACTTGATGACACACGGTGCATTATATAACAACTAATCAAATTAAAATCAAATGGGAAACATGTCATGATTGATACTCATATTTGATACGAGATACAAATGTCTATGGTCGACCTTAATCAAACATCAACTGGTTCGTCTAATAAAGAATCAGATAAATAGCCATGTTTAGGGAAGAATATAAGCTTAATACATACCTAGCGCCTTTTTCCATGATATTTTTGGCAGAGGTATACCATTTGTTAAGCAATCAAGGATAACACTTTTGTCTAAGATGACAAACGAGTCTTCAGGCTCAATTACCCATCTTGGTGGCACTGAAAATTAATTAAATATTACTATATTTCAAGTGGTTCTTTTTTAAATATATCGGTAAATAACGAAATACCAGATTATTGTGAATAAGATAAAATATTTTGAGTAAACCTATTAATTGTAAACCTGAAACGGATCAAATCAATTGCATATCTGTATTTTGTACTATTAACCGTGTTTATTGCAATTTGACAATTTTCTAACAAATAGCTAAAACCTACCATCTACATGTAATGGAGAAGTAAATGTTACTGTTGCTGCAGGATTGCTTACATGGCACGTGTAGTTCCCCGTATGTTTAGTTCCAGCATCTCCTATTATTAACATATTGGTATACGAATCTAGCAACTGAAATAATGGCAAGTGTGAACATAAAGATGTTTTAAACATTTACATTTTACGCCATTTAAAATAAGTGAACCTAGTTAAGATTTGGTAGGGATACGAGATATAAGCATATAAATTGAGACGACAATAAAAAAACAGATCCCAATAAGAATTGTCATCTAATCAATAATTAAAATTGTTTCAGGAATATGAGATGTCTGAAGAAAATGTATGCCTTTCAAATAACTGGTTTTTTTCCATATATTGTGATTCGAGTTGTTTCATCAAAATACTATAAAACGTGTTTGCTGTATAATTTACTCTACAAAAGTGCTAGACATAATTTGTAAGATATACAAACATGTATTTTAATGCCAGAATCTAGGGATAATTTGTGTTAATCGTTTGTCTATGTGATGTTGAAAGTGCTAACACTTGTTCTTCGTCTTTCGGACATGTAGTTTTGAAGAAAAGCATACAAACCTGTATTTTAATTCCCATATCAGGGGGTATTGGGTGTCCGTCCTTTGTCCATGTAATTTGAAGAGGTTGATCACCACTACTGACTGCACACGATACCACAATTCTATCTCCCTGTTTCTTAATAGGGAAATTAAAAGGATCAATCACGGGTGGCTCTGTAAAATATTTTATTTAATTCGTTTATATTATACATAGTTCATAACGTTTCATACGCTTTTCAATTGCTAGTAATAATTAAACATCATCAAGTGTGTAAGAAATAAGAGGCACAAAACAAGAACATTATTGTTATTAATTTGATGTAAAGTGTAAAATTCAACTACATCGGCATGCAAAGCTTTAAAAGTGAAAAAATCGAGTGAACAAGAGTATATAAAGACAGCACTCATTCAACTTCTTTATTATTTCCCTTTCCGCCATCAATCAGTTTTAGCACCAATTTAAAAAAGTGTTAATGAATATGTAATTAAAGTTCTATTCAACTATTGGTCACTTAAATAAGTATGAATGCAAATACAGAATTATGCCATTGATATACACATCGATCAATTAAATAATTTTAACTTTTCAAGATGTTTCAATCAAGAGTTTTTCAATAACTATTCAAAAGACGACACAATTTTAACAATAATACTCAAAAGAAAACTCATAAGTTAACATACCTACAACACTAACATACAAAGACTGATTAGATCCCTGTCCATTAACGTTTCTAGCCACACAAATGTATTCTCCTGAATCTTGTTGTTTTTGCACTTTTGCAATAGTAAGCATCCCATCAACAACATCCTGTAAGTGATTATGCGGCAATGCAATTTTATCTGAAATAATATGAGCGATTTATTAAATTCCTCAGTCGTCTAAAAGATCGCACAGCAAATAAAAAAAATAAAAAAGATAATTTTCTCATTTTATATTAAGTTTCGTCATTCTGTTATTGTGCAACTCGCTAACATAGTGTTTGATAGATTAAATGTATAAAACGACTTAAGTATACCGTGATTAGTCTATCGAGACCTCTTGACCACATACAACATATACTTTAAATTCAGTTCAATTTATGTATTTCAACAGTTGTTTTATAACATATATTACAGTTAAATGTTAGTTAATACAAACATGATTGTTATAACGGTACATAATGAAAATACAGAATTAGCCATAGACTATTAACGCCTAAAGGGAGTAAATTGCACTTTTATACCTTTGAACCATGTTATTGATGATATTGGATACCCAGCGACATAGCATTTAATTTTTAATGGTTGCTTTGCAGTGGCAGTAATGTTCTTCATTGGTTTCACTATAGGGATACCTGCAATTTAAAATAAATATACTGAACAATTTATAGCTTAAAAATTAACTTTACACATACAACTAACTAAAGAAAGCCAATACTTGTTTAGCCGTATGAGTTGAAGTCATTATAATTTTTGTTTCCATTCTAGCTGTCAACATAACTTGTTACTAAAATACAACGTTAAAGATATGTTTACGCGGGTTTCATTTATTACAATTTGTAACGATAAGTGACATATTACGGTAATAGCTAAGTGAACATTTCTCTTTAATACAAATGAACAACTGACATATGCTGATTTTTTTCTATATTTTCCTGTTAGAGAGTTGCATTTCCTATACTATACATATGCATAAGCGTTTATAAAAAATATAGCAACTTGTGCAAGTCTATCTGGTGACCTATAGTAAACAATAGAATAATTGTTCCTTCAAATACTACAATACCATTTTCATTTATTTTTGTAATATGAAGACAAACATAAATAAATAAGTAAAGTAGTTAAAATATTATGATTGTTCGATAAACATATTAAACATAGTTGGTAAGTTAAAAAATAATGCTATTGTACCTAAAGAAAAGACTTGATCAATTTCAATAACTCTTATGCTTATATATTGATATTGTTATAAACTTGCCTTCACAAAATTTTACTATAAATTTTGGTAATTAATCACATATAAGCTTTCAGTTGCAGTTTATTTATATTCAATCGATGACAACCGTTATACGCGGAATGTTCTCAAGGGTGCACATCAATTTTAGACGTTATAGTGATCTAAACATTAGGTAATTCATTTAGTTTTAATGACGGGAATCTTGTTCGATTTTTATACTTTTTTAGGATGAACTCGTAGAAAACTGTTGATGGGACATACTTTGAAAATATTCTCTAATCCAAAATCCTAGCGGGGAGTAAACTCCAGACTTCTTTAATATTTTTCTAGTTATATTATTTCACTTAACTTAAGCTTTTACTTTGTATTCATGATAAAATAAGAAAAATATTGCATTTTAAAACAATAATATGTAGTTTAAGACTTTACAATTTGAAATTTAATTGTGGTATAAACATATGCAACTCCAACGAAGCATTCAGTTTTTATGACGAAACTTGCTGATGGCTTTTGCGTTCTTGCGAAACGAAACTTTTCTTCTTATATCCAACTCTTCGTAAAACCATATTTGGGTCGTGACCAATATTGAAATTATCATGTTCAACACAATTATCTTCGATGAATTTGTTGTTCTGGCTCAACTGCATATTTTCACTGGGCCATTTATTTCATAGACTTTTATTACTCCGATTGCCTGGATATGTTCATGATTCCCAAGTTTAGACCCATAGATTTGCCCAGTACATCCATAGGGGTGGAAATAAAATTACACACTACTAAATAAATGAGGCGTTGTCAAATTATAATGCCGAATACCCACCACAGTTTGCGCCAGTTTTGGAGTTCCAAAATCCGTCCATGTTAATAACCATTTTTTTGCCATCCCGAATATAGCTAAAATACTTCTCCGTGGATTTAAAACAACCATTTAAACAATGTAATTTACTGCAACTGAATTTTAATTATAAAGACGGATATAAGTTAAAAGTGCCTTACCATAAACATTCATTCTGCTAGTATGAGAAATAACCCCAACATCGTTTGAAATTTTACATTTGTATTCTCCGCCATATTCAATACGGACGCTACTGATATTGACGTAGCTAATTACGTCTCCAAGCCCGCTAGTAAAGCTGCCATACTTAATATCTTGAGGTAAAGGATTATCATCCAACATCCAAGTCACATTAGGAGTAGGATTACCAGCAGCTATACATCTGAGTGCAGCTTTCTGTCCAATCTGTACATATTGGTCGACGAAAGTTTCAACAAAAGCTGGATGCGCCGCTAATATGAAAATTTAATATGCAATATAAAAGTATGTAAACAATTACAATATGTTTATTAATATGTAAATGAAGCATGTGTATCTAAGCTTACTATTATAATTTAAGAATTAACACACACGCACACATACACACACAGTTACTGATTTTGTTAAAACCTTGCATAGCTGTAAATAACTATAAGATGAGCATCAAGGCGAATTTTTAACACAATAACATTCGTAGTTTTGAGTTTTAAATCATTTGTATAGGCCCAAGGTCAAGGTAAAAATTGTCTGCCGAGGTGGACTGTTATTATGCCCAGCTGTTCCTAAAGGCTTATTTGTAATTCAGTAAAATGTGTTTAGGATGTTCCAAACAATGCAACGTGGCGGGTATCACTTAATGTCCAGTTAGATGCGCTAGTTTTCGTATTATTGCTACATTCATTTCCAGTATACGTGATTTAAATTATTTTTTTTTTGTAAACAAAATACGTCGGTTGTAAACGGACTGAACAATGTGACTGTAATTGGTCTAAAATATCAAATAGGTGTCACCTGACCACTTGAGAATCTTGATTTACACTTTATTTCAGGAAGTTCCCAAATTAAAAATGAACAGGAAGGTCACGTAATAGATTGAATCATTTAAGCTTATGAAGTAAATACATAGTTTTGATATTTTTGCGGGTGAAGTGTCCACTTACCACCTAATAGAAGTTGCGCAGTGCCTTGCGCTCCATCATATTCGTTTGTAGCTATACACTGATACATTGCTTGGTCTAGCCTATTGACATCATTAATGATCAAATATGTTTCAGATTGGACAGAAATTCTATTTTCTGTAACCAGAGTATGACCATTTTTATACCACTGCACAGACACAACAGGATACCCAGTCACAGTACAGTTGAAGGTTGCAGACTGTTTTGAATCAATAACTTGAAGAGGTGGTTCTATTTTGACCGATAAAGGAACTGAAAATGGCATTAAAATGATGTACGTGAACAACAACCTAGCTAGTAACACAAAGACGTTTTTCTTCCACTTCTTATATATATTACAAATACAAAAATACCTCTGTTTTATGTGCGTCTTTCTTGTCATTTTATCTTAATTTCTCTTTATGTTATTGTTTATTACTACACGAAGCCGTAAAGAGTAAGTATATGAAAATACTTTTATAAAAAGATCAGAATAAAACGCATAAATTATTAATCGTAATATAGAAGATATTTTTAACAAACTTAGCAATTTGTTTGTACCAATAAAGACAAAAACGTAAAATATCAATGGTCATGAGTTTTTGCAAATTCACGTTGAATACATCAAGAAATAAAGTTTTAATGGTCTCAACATTTTAAACAATATAATAAAGTCATCCTTATAATAATAAACATTTATTATTAGATCCCATGTATAGTGTATCATTTTTTACGAAATCTGACATCAAAGTATGGTTTTATAATAAACCCATAGGCTGAAATTATATATTTTTTTATTAAAAACGTTAATAAAATAAGTTGCAAAGTTATGACTAAAGTTGCACTAACTTACATGTAACGGTCAGCTGAGTTGCAAACGTCGCAGATCCATGATCATTTGATACGTTACATGTGTAAATACCGCTACTTTCTGTTTTTGTATTTTTAATCAGAAGATTTCCACCATTTTGACTGTATATAATATTATCAATGATAACGTTTTTTCCCATAAAACTCCATCTGTAATCAGGCAAAGGATATCCACTACCAACACATGGTAATTCAGCATTTGATCCATGTCCAACATAAACCATCTTTGTTCCGTCTTCGATTTTCGCCGATGACCAACCAGCAGGAGGCTCTATTTAAATGTAAGTTAAAAACTAATTTAACGTCATTTAGCAGAGAGAATAAATTTAATGTTTTGTCAATAAAAGCCCTTACAAGGATAATCAAACAAGATGTGGTCGTTCCTGCACATGTAAGTTTTTATATAAATCTTGTTTTCAGCATCCATTCCATGAATACATATTATATAAACTGGGGATCAAACTAGAAAGTTCTCGACACGACTGCGCAAGGGAAATTTTATACCACTGTAAGTCAAAATATATGGTTTGCGCTAAATTTATGGAAATAATGGTTTTACTACTAGAAACCCAAATATATCGAATATATCAGCCTGGAAGTCTACGAAAATTGTCAAGATACCGACGAATTATTTCTCCATGAAGAATTTAGAGATTAATTTTTTAACATTAGTTAAAAAAAATGGTGGGAAAATAATTGGCCAGCTTAATTATT
The DNA here is from genome assembly GCA_944474755.1 of Limnoperna fortunei. NCBI lineage: Eukaryota > Metazoa > Mollusca > Bivalvia > Mytilida > Modiolidae > Limnoperna > Limnoperna fortunei. Next base: position 69,055,580 of record OX104112.1, read on the forward strand.
ATCTTAAAAACTGTAAAAGATATTAAAATTCTGCTTAAGCTTATATCGCGAGAAATCCAGTGAACAAATCCTGGCAAAATGAAAATAACAGTAATAAAGTATTGACCTGATAACAATTCTACATTTTTAAACCATTATATAAAAAACCTAATATATCAAAACAAGCTGTGGACACACTGCCAAAGGCCGGTTCATAGTAAATTATATTAAAATCGGATAAAATCAACTCCATGTATTGCAAAAACTAAATCCATCAAAATTATATTTTATTATTGCAAAAATAAAATAAATGCTGAACAGCTTTTGTGTATTTTTAGCTACAACAACGATAACAGATAGAAGATTTTTAATGGCATATAACATATGCAATCATATCTCCTTCGGTTTTTTGTTTTTTGTTTTTTGTTTTTCTTTTTTTTTTAAATGTTTAATGCCACTTTCAGCTATTTTCAGCTATATCATGGCGTCCATTTTTTATTGGGGATCGAAGCCGGAATACCCGGAAAACATCCCGGACCTTCGGTAGGAAAACTGGAAATCCTTTTTAATTAAGATTGGAGTACACTCTGTCTGAAGTGAGACTCGAACCCGAGACCTCAGTGTTGAAGACCACGTGATCAATAGTAGACGAACTACCTTAACCACTTGGCCACCGAGGCCCCCTTTGTCCTTCGGAACATTATAAAAATACTGCAACTGAACAGCATAAAACAGTTAAGTCTATAAAATATGTTAAAATAAAACTTAAATACAGAAATTCCGCCCCTTTAAAAAAAACAGTATACACCATAATTATAATGCATATTATCAATCCCAACCTTCATTTTGTTCATGGGACTAAATTGCTAAACATAAACACAGTAGGTTAATAAATAAAAATTTACAGCCTGAAGCCAGCTTGTCTATCTGTTCCAGTACTCTATCGTGTCAAGAACCAAAAAGAGCAGACGATACATTTCCTGTCGAAACATCGTATTGTTTTTAAGGTAGCAGATTATCAATGACAAACGAGACAAAACTCCCATTTTATAAAAAAAAGTTAATATGAGGCTCGTTACCATGTACATGTAGATATGCAAATGAGCTGACTTTTTCTTCTCCAGTGAGTATATTACGCGCAATGCATCGGTACGTGGTGTATCTCTCTTCGTCCCTGATATCCCTTATCTGTAATTTGCCGTCTGAGAATAAGCTTACTCTTTCTCCTGCAAATAAACATTTTCGTATGGATTTGAGACAAGATAAATTGGAACAATAGTAAAGATGGTTGCAAGTACACACTAGCCTACTGGAAAGGGTTGCCGTTAAGCAATAAAGTTTTCAGAGGAACTGTTAAAAACGCTAATAAAATATATAATAATGGCCGGTTATGTTTTCTGTAACTAACTTAAAAAACGTAAACATGTCAAGATGGTAACAACAACTTTTGTAACGATTATTTACCTGCTACAATCGGTTTAGTGCCTTGTGTCCATCCTACTACTTTTATGTATTCTTTGACATACGATGGGTTTATTACACATTTAAATGTAGCAGTACTTCCCCGCATTGCCCAAACATCTGTTAGCTGTAGGTTGTACGTCTTGTAGTCATCAATCAGAACTAATCAATGTAAAGGACAAATTTACAGTAAGACAGACATTTAACGAAAGAATACAATGTATCAATTCAACAAAAATTTATCATACTTAGTAGCTAGGTTTTCTATTTAAATTGATGGGGGGAATAGAATACTGCAAAATAATGAACTAAAAAGACAAACAATACTGTTTGAGTATTGTCATGACAACGAATCAAAAATGTCCCCAACTAGTTTACTTCAGTTAAAGCTGACGTTTTCTGGACAATAGTCATAACATCATGTAATAACCACATATTCGTAATTAGTAGATATATTGTAATTCATATAAAAGTATTGTAAACCGACAATTATTCTACACAAGATATTGATAGATTATTGAATGTTCCATATTAGCCCGGGTACTAGTATGAGACCAAGACTACCATATCAATCCCGGAAAGGTTAGCTCGAGGGCGGGTATATTTTAACCAAAAACAATTTTTCTGATAAGATGGCCGATAATCTTCTTTGATAACGTCAACAGCTGATACCGGGTTAAAACTTACGGCGGTACTGCATGGACAAAAACGGTCATATCACTGCTAAATATGTGATAAATCTTTTTTTAAAACTACATGTAGTCGTGCAACCTACTTGAAAAATGTGTCTTAAATATGAAATATAGGTAAATTTATTGATAGTAATTTGCCTTTCAATAAATACATTAAATGCCCGTTTCGTGAGCGTGTCATTTCTACAAATTTTGAAGTATTATATCAATTTACATCAATAAAATTATTTCCATTACGAAAATTATGCAAATATTTCTGTCAATAGAATAACAGAAAATGAACAAAAAATAGAACAGTCAAACCGCAAATTCAAGAATGAAAGAAGCAATTAATCGATAAATCAAATAAACGTAGAATTAAACTCGTTTTACTCTGATACAAACGGAAGTAAAAGAACTCGTTAAAAGTCGGTTTAATTCTAACGGTTTCCGTCACGACACGTGTCATCTAAAGTAAGAACATGTCATAAATGTACAACACAGCTAATCCATTAAGCTTTTGTTCATCAAGGAACAAGTTTGATGTCAACTTTTCTAACAATTAATGCTAGAGAAACCGTGCACGCATTAATAATGGTGTTTAACAAAGTATGCAATTACAATTTCATTTTCAAACATTGTTTTCATGGATCATTGTTCAAATAAAAGAATATAACAGGAAGTACTTTCAAGATTAAGTACAAACTAAACCATCTAACTTTATTTAACATTGTTTACAAAAAGTAAAGTCGTGTTCAATCTAAAAATTCATTACAAGCAGGAAATAGAGTCGTATAAACAATTAGAAAATTTACATGGATCACAAAACACACATCTTAAGGCTATGAAGTTATTCAAAGAAATATTCATAATTCAACATGCAACACGAAAATCTCAACAGGTTTCATGCATTAAAAGTTACACAAATCGTATCCATGGTAATTAACACTGGTGGTAAAGTACATAACCGTGGCAGTTTAGAGCAGTTATTTAAGCAAAGGTTATATCTTCTAAATTGAGAGCTACAGCGGGTTGTATGCGTACTGGTAATTTTGTGTAACATAGCAAAGTATTGCCCTATATAGGGACAAAACAAATCAATATTTCACACTATTTTTGTTCATGTTTGTTCTTTTGGATTTTTTCTTGCTTTTTATTTTATTTTTTTGTCTGTGTGTTTGTTTTTGTTTCTTATTAATACCAGGTTGTCTGTCATTAACATGTCAAGCCAGTAAACAGCAAGGCAATCACAGATAGTGTTTCAAACTGGTACATTTACGAGCATCAAGACAACAATTATTCTGAGCATTATATCCGTTATATCTAATAAAGCAAATAGAATTCGCGGCAATAAACAAAATAGATAAACAAAATAAAAGTACCAGAGTAAGAAAGACACTTTCACCACAAAGGAAAATTTCTAGAGATTTTTGCATCAGAAGTAGCATGAGCAAGCAACAAACATGTAACTGACAAAATGATGCATGTATAACTGTTGTTTGTGTTTTAACCTCATGTTTTTTCTGTCGTACTGTTTTTACCATTTGCTAGGAAAAACAAAGTTTATATAAGGAACAAAGAAATCTGTGACGGAAGTTAAGTATAGTTATATAGTTATAAATATATTGCACCCGTCTGCTGTACAAATAAAAAAAACAGAGATATGTATTGTTCACAATGCTTTTTTACAGAGCAACTGAGTTATAATTATTGTAATTAAAATTACCTGCTTTAACTTGCATCGACCTACTGATAACAGATCCAGCGTCGTTAGTAGCCATACATCTATATATCTGTGTATGTATTTCAGTGTGGAAACTCTTATCGTCAAAAGGTAAAAACTGAAGGGTGTTATTCGATAGCACTGTTAATATACCGGGTACATCATCCACTGCTGATCCATCCTCTTTTATCCAATCCAATGCTGGGGCTGGTCGACCGAATGCGGTACAGGGGACAGATGCTCCGTAGGTATTAGCAAATACAAGAGAGGTTGGTGGTTCTGACAAAAATATTGGTCCATGTGGGCGATTTTCAGGAGGCTGTGTAGTCGTCCAACCTTAATAACAGAAATACAACTAAATTATTTACCAGGATGCATTTATAAGCTTTTATAAATATGAAAACTCGCTATAATAACAAGGAAACTCAGAATTAACAAGGCAAATAGGAACCCGCATGGAAATAAGTCACCACGGCGTACATGTATCATATGTTTAATCAATATTTGTGTTATTGTGTTGATTTTTTTCTATTATCCCGTGAGAAGTTTGTAACTTTTCACATTAAATTTTACATAAGTTCCCTACTGGCCTCGATTCCGATAAGAAAATCCCATTTCAAGTGGGTATGATCGCGTAATATCATGATTGCAACCACTTTAACACGAAGATGTACAAATCAAAACAACGGACCATCTTTGACTCTCACACTTTTGTCACTATACAGTCTAACAATTACGTAACCCACAAACTTTTTCCCCTATCCGTTTACACTTTTAACGTTGATTAAGCAGGAACTCCGATATTTGCACTGTTACAAAACACTATGACAAATAAAGATGTGGGTATAAAATTAGTTAAACGGACGTGAAAACTGCCGACTGTCACCATTTGGTTGGGCCTTTAAGTCACAGTATCTTACAAGGGTGACAGGAGCGGAATTACGTTAGATCTTCTACGTGGCCACAAAAGAAAAAGGGTCGATTTAATTTAATTAGATTGAGAGGATATCTGACTACATTCCCACGGCCAGTATAACTCAATGTTATCCGTTGTTTATCCAATCTAATTAAAATTACATCTTTCAATTGCTTCCACGTTTATTTTAACAACGCAGCGACATAGGAAAAAAAAGCTGAGCACGTGAAAGATTTACTAGTAATTTTAATTAGATTGTTGTTTTTTATTACATCACTGACCAGATTTTATGTACATACTACTCTACGTGCTACACTTGTAATGGTGCTCGAAGCTTATTTAGAGAACAGACTGCTTCATTTTACTGCGATATTTCTGGATTATTATATATCGGTCTGAGTATCACCACGAGACACTTTCATATCAAGACAGAGAGCTTGGCTCGAGGGTTAATACAAGGAACGATACAAAACAATGCAATATAATAATATCTATTTATCACATGTTTAAACCAAAAACAATATTAAACTTGTAAAATAGATAATGTTTCTGTAATTTCAATTTATTTATTAAAAAAATATAAATTTGTTGACACAACATAACATCACTTTCGTTCACCCCGACGTCACAATTGACGACAGGCTAATATAGATAACGTTACTTTAGACGAAGGAGTGATACCAGGGCCAATACGCGTATGAGTCTGTCGTCTTTGGCCATGCAATAATACAGGGTAACAACTTTTGGCTGTGTTGCATGGCCAAAAACGTCCATATCACTGCTAAATATGTGATACAAACTTGTGTCGCAGTCGGATACTCGTATATATTTCATGCTGTATATATTGCTTTTACTTAAAAAAAAATAATATCGTGATGACGTGTTAATAAAAAAAAGTCTATTCCCCTGACAACCCCCAAATTTAAAAAAAAAGATAATAACATTTAGTAGTTTGAATATATGAAACATGATCGAATTTATTGCATTCTGTGAACCGATCATAAAGGATTAAAAGGGGCCTCGGTGGCAGAGTGGTTAAGATAGTTCGTCTACTATTGATCACGTGGTCTGTCAACACTGAGATTGCGGGTTCGATTCTCACTGCAGGCAGGGTGTACTCGACTCCAATCTTAATTGACAAGGATTGCCAGTTTTCCTACTGCAGATCGGAGGTTTTCTCCGGGTACTCCGGCTTCCTTCCCCAATAAAAACTGGACGCCATGATATAGCTGAAAAATTGCTGAAAGTGGCGTTAAAACACCATCCAACAAACAAACAACAAAGATAAAAGATTAAAACATAATAATAACAATAATCAATGTATCATACATGTAAGTATTTTAAACATCTGCCACTAAATCACGTACAGTGGTACATATTGAAACAAGTTTGACGTCCAAGTAGTCAAGAGAACAATATTAGTCATACTGATAAAATCACTAAAATGTATCATTTCTACAATAATTACTATAGATTTCAGTAGATTGCTTTTCTTGCCAGCTGTTGCCAAAGGACAAACTTTATTACGCCAATTTTATGGCTATAATTATATATACTGTGATTTGAATCAAAATCATTTATTGCATTAACTAGGCTCATTCCGTTTTTGCAATTTGTATTTCAGTATTTGTCTATAGCTCTTTTTAGTTATATCTAACTTCTATCTAATGTTCTTTCTTAAAATATACAAACTTTGTAACGTGTTTGTAAAGTGCTAAAACGTCCCAATTAGAAAGAGTATTGTTTCCAAAAGTCTGTCACTATCTTACTCTCGCTATTTCTCATAGCATGGCCGTAATTGATTAGTTTTAGGAGGTTTTTTTATTATATGTGTATCTCTTTTTCTTTTTTTTTGGGGGGGGGTGGCGGGGTTTGGGAGGGGAGTGTTTTTTTGTTAAAATTATTCTTATTCCGAAACTACTGGTCGGGGGAAGTTAAGCAACCAGTCAACCACTGAATATCAACTAAACGCACATGCAAATTACTAAATGCACAATTTCGAGTGTCAAGTAACAGCACGGCACGTCCGCGGGTGGCGGACTGGGAAGCAACTATATTAAAGTTTGGGTTTAGTTGGAGTGAGAAAGTTTAAGATCTATATGTTATTACTTGTTTACGTTATTTATTTATCTTGACACTCAATGACTAAGGCCATTGGTTGGTCAGTCTGTGTCTATATTTTTGACAAGAAACACCGTCATTTGTATCGTTGCATAATCTTCTAGACTTGTATGTTGTTTTTTATGCTGTATCGTCATGTTTGTCGATCCGATACTTAATAAGTTTACTGGTTGGTACTTTCTGTAGACTTTTTATATAAATATTTTGAACTATCTGTATTGTGTATTTACACGGATTATTCCATCACCAAATGAAAAAATACTTTAAGCATTTGGACTTAAACGCCAGTGATGAGTCTTAAGTAGACGAAACGCGCATCTGGCGTAATGAATTTGTCACCTTAGTAATTTTGATTACATCGTGTTGAAATATTTTAGCAGCCAAGTAAAGTAACAGCACAGCACGTCCGCGGGTGTCGGACTGGGAAGAAACTATATAAAAGTTTGAAATCCTTTTAATTTTTGCCAGACGCAACTTAAACATAATATTGTTTATCCTGTTTCAAAACTTTTATTGTCAACACAAACAAACAAATTTTGTACCATAATTAAAAAAATCTCGGCTTGCCTACACATAGTAGTATAATGTTGCATTATTTAAGCACTTCTGGAGGAAGCATACTTATATCAAATAAATGAAAGCCAATTTATTAAAAAATAACATTTCATGAAAATGTAATCATTTTGTCGAAGTATTGTGTACAAACGAGGTTAAGGTGTGAAACCTAAAAAAAAAGATTATTGAGCATTAGACTGATGTCAAAACAGTCCATGTTTTACGTGTATTTAATTCAATCTGTACTTTATTTGTATATGTCAAAAACTACTTACACTTTGAAATAATTTCAAGTGAATTTGTTCGAAATTTTAATTATGATTCATAACGATCTGTTTTATATAGGCCAGCGCAATGTATAGTGATACTTCATTGCCAAAGAAAGACTTTCTGGTTACACACAATTAGAGCAATTTAAAAAAAAAATACTTGGTGCAGTTCTACATACTATGTGTGAAGTTTAATGAGGATTTTACCAAATGTAATCAGTTGGTACTTGGTATTGAATTATTACATCAATCACCTTATCAGCAAATCGACATTTCACCTATACATTAACTGTCTGCGGTAGGCAAATGAAAAAAAATAAAACCTTTTAATTCTGTCAAATTATCGACTTGGTATGATACTAAAAATCTTAATTTAATAGAATTAAATGTCATCCGACTCAGACGATTAGATATATATTATTATTATTACTTTTTAAAATGTGTTTTTATCCAGAAAATCATTAATAACATACATCTAAAGATTTTCACAGCATTTTTTGCTATAGCCATGGTCGTATAATGTAGCAGAAATATTTGTGTTTACTATTTACACATTTAACATGTTATAAGATTTTATGTTTTTGTGCTTTTATATTGTTAGCAGTCAAATAAAAACACACCGTTTTGTTCTATATAAATCTCAAACCTAATGCTAAGTACGAGTCTTTTTTTGATTAAATGAAAATTGCGATGTCCATTATGCATAATATGTAATTTCAGAATGATGAAGTAGTGGTGTCCTAAATGTCAAGGAAATAGAAGACTCATAAAAATTCCTGAAAACCAAAATAGGTTTTACAAAGGCATAAAGTATTGAAAGTGATTAATGGTCTAGTGACACATAAGACGGAAGAGGACAATGATATAGTTGTCTGGCAGGAAACCGTTTACAGGATGACTTACATAACATCGATACAGAATCACGAAGCAGAAGCCCTTCTATACTACTCCCTGAATATTAATCAAAGAAACAAAAGGCTTCAATAATTTAAGCCGTATACAATTTCCCTTTGGCTGGAAAATGTTTTTGAACCAATTTAACATTTTATTATACTTCTGTATATTTTAACTGTAAAATCAAACATAATAACAATTATTAATGTACTTTTCTTAAATATTTAACCGATTATTCTATTTAAAATTATTACCCCAGCAGGTACCAAACAAATCGATTTAAAAATGAGTTTAAGTTTTCACAAATAATGTTCCAGTTAAAAACTAAAAGAACGGAGACGGTGTTGTAATTTCTATGTTGTCAATTCTAGTTATTCCTATCGTTTAAAAATGCATTTTACCACGGCTTTATTGTTGTTCTTTATTATCTAGAGTATTTTGAACAGCTATATTGTTTAATGTAACAAAACAATAACACAGCGGATCTTCCGGTAATAATTGCAGGTTTACTGTCCCCTCAATACCAACTATAGTACTTGGACGTTCTGGGCAATAGTTGGTATTTTAAGTACAATAAACTAAAACTATCATCATGAACAGTCAATAAGTGTACAATGTGATATTGCTGCTGGTTATTTACAATAACGTAAATTCATCTAGTATACCGAAGGCACAATTTCATGACTTACTACAAGTAGTTATAATTGGCAGCGTTTGTACAAACTCGGAATATACATTACATTAATATATTTCAGTCGAACTGTACTTATTTAAAACAATATAAACACGTTCAAGAAACTATTACATGCATATTATTAGGTGGTAAAATGTCAATTACCGAAATTGCCATCAAATCAGGCATGGTGAGCTAGGATAATGGGTTAATCGCTGCTCGTATCATTATAGCTTGTTGGTAAATGTCACAGTAAATAGTAGTGATTATGTATAATTATCAACTGTTGATTTAATAACTGTGCATGAATGATAGTCAAGTGTCTTGACATAATGAATACATCTTCCATTTGATTTAAATAAATAAGAAAAGCCTTTACACTTGTGCTACAAATGTTTTCTGTCTCCAAATTGTTTGTAGTTAAATAAACTAGCACCTTGGAATGTGGAATGAAATTGAAACAGTGTAGAGTTTACAAATCCTTAATAAGTAATTTATTTGTTCATGTAAAACGTTTTATTATTGATTGAAAAAGTGTTTGTACATTCCAAAATGATATCATTGTTGAAAATGCATAGCATTATATAACGAATACAAAAGCTTTATTTTAATTCGGTTTTTATACAACAAACTTTCAACATGAGCTCTAATGAGATTTTCCCAAATATACAAAAAACAATAAATTCAATAGTGAAACACCATGCAAGCATACATTACGCACCGTTTATTAAACATTTAAGATGAAAAATCGTAAAAGCAGCATTAACCATAGCAAATGTGGATAGTATTGCTCAGGCAATACTAAGTCGCCTACCGGCAAATAACATTTCCTAAGTCCAAGAGCCATAATTTTGTCAAACACCATTGGACCTTAACTACGTTCAAACTTACCTATACTAATACTTTATTCTCGTAAACATAAAAGTTACAGAGAAATTATCAAACAACATTAATATAATAGTACATGTACAAATAACAATAAATAGTTAACTAACTTGATCTGTAACTCATCATGGTTGACGCATATACCAAATTCAAGGGTTTATAAAGAAGTCTGGAAAACTGTTTAGAAAGTCCAAGTGCTAAATGCGCCAAAAATCATTGCATCTGAACGATATTCAAACTTGATCTGTAACTTATCTTGGTTGACTCACATAACATAACGTTTAGAAAACTAGCAAGAGGTAACTATTATAAACAGGTTATACAAGCACACAATTAAAGAATAAAGCTATTTGCAGGCAGGTTTGTTAAAAGCTCATAACACAACAGCATAAGCATTTGAGCTATTTCCAAGCATAACTAGACCTTACAAATAGATCTTAAAGTATTTGCTAGCAAAACATCGACATTCTAAACCCTTTCAGGAATGTGCGCAACTCTGAAATTGAGAAAAAATGTTTTCAGTCCAGAAATGGTAAGGTAGTCTGATCCACACAGAACCGGCTGCAAATCTAAAAACGTTTTTACCATCATTTTTATTTTGTAATTAATCAGATTTTGTAAACGAATAGAAGACAGATAATTTAGAATTTTAAATGTTTTGATTGTTATTAGCTATTGACAAAGCTGTTCTTTTCTACTTTTCGGGGAAATTTTTTTTTCGTAAAACCATAAGCTGACAGTTTGTACACCAGAATTTCATGGGAGAGGTAAAAGTCTTTAACACACATAACAATAAGTATTATGATAATTTTAATCAAGAGCTGATGCAGAAATTTCTAGTAGGTTGTAATGAGAAGTCTGATATCAGTTACCCATACGAAAGGCGCGTAATAAAAATGAACAATAGACTTAAATATCCAAGCTGATTTTCTAATTGTTTCTCATACTACATAAAAATGATAAAACTTTTACATGTCTGTTATTTGATTTATCCATTGGGTTATTTTTCTTATATAAAAGCGTGACTTGTACCACTTTAAGTCTACAAAATTCAGTTTGTATACATGCATTTATTAACCTTCGTATATTAACGGCATTATTTCGTACCTTTGTCTGGCATGCCTTCTACAGCTGTGATTTTCTAATATATAACATATTTACGTTCGTTGTTACACTTTCTATAGTTGTTTTCTGAATATTAAAATCACTGTTAATAACACTGGTATTGGTAATATTTATAATACTACACCGAATAGATTTATTATTCTGCTGTAAATGGTCGATTTCAGGTTGAAATGAACGAAAAAACGATGAGATATCGTGCACTATACTCGTTTCGTTATTCAATCAAAACAGCAGAAACAAGAAAATAACAACTTAATTTAGATCATCCGGTTGTGCTCAAAACCTTCTTTTGCTACTCTAAGTGTCATTTACAATTTTGTTAATTTCAAATAAAACAATTTTTTTGCACCATTATTACATTTTCAGATCAAAACTGGTTTTGCAATAGACCAAACGTTTTTTTAATTCTTTTTACCACTAATATAACATTAAAAAAATTATGTATACAGGTTTTCTGTTGAAGACAATAACAAAACACCGAACACCCAGGAAACTCCTCTGGTGTAACATTATGAAAAGTAAAACTAAATTTTTGTTTGTTAAAAATATTTATTAAAGACGGAATGCACTCTATCCATAAAAATAGGTAGGTATAACAATAATTTGTGACAAGTTAAACAAATCATATATATCTACCAAAATATGGTATTGTTATTCAAAATTTCGAAATATTGAAATGTTGTTATATTGTATAATACATCGGTCCAATTTTTTGTAAATAATCTAAAATTTCTACTTTAGATAGTGGTTAATTTCTGGGAAGACTTACGTAACAAAATAGTCAACCATTAATTTAATTCTAGTAAAGCAGAAGATGCAGATGAATTTTCATAGCAAGTATTAGACTTCATTGTCCTATTTTCTTATGAGATTTAGCAGTGCACGACACAACATACACAAATAGTTGTGTATTTTTTTGTTTCTATGTTTTCATGTCACTGCACTCGTTGAATAGTTGGCCTTTTTTAAACATAACAGTACATCAAGAGCATTTGTTTTTAGTCATTGTTCTCATACCTCAAAAGCATTTTCAGAAGCGTGTACTGTAGTACAAAGTAGGCAAAACCTTAAATAGAAAGAAGACAAATCTTTGAAACATTAAGGTTCAATTTTCTAAAGCTTAGACGCCATTTGTGCTGTCTTCTATTTCAATAAAATATAACCTAAAAATACTACTCCATATCGAAAGTTTAATGTAAAAGAAGGTTTTTTAGATAAACATTTCTGGTATGTTCGTTAAGTTACATATGTACAGGACAAACACATAGTATAAGGAGAACATTGAATGGCCCTTAAATTAATGTCATTGTATCATTGTATCATTATCAATGTATCCCCTTTAAAATATATAATACCATGATACTTATTAAATCGACTACGTGGAACAATAAAAACTGATCCAACACAAAATATATTGTTCGAGTGTACACATCCGACCGCAAAGCATTCCCGTTTGTCAAAAGTGCTTAATCATGACTGTTATGATTTCCAAATCCATATTCTACGACAAACACAAATAAATTTAATAGCTTTATGATGTAAGTTAGTCTTTCTGTATAATTATTAGTATTTAGGAATTTTAATTAACTGTTAATCACTATGTCATCATTGAGAGCTATATTAATCTTGTTTTATTACTTAGTGCAAGTGGACCATATGTTGAGTTACATAGCTTATTAAATTTGCCTGGTCAATACTTGGCAGGTAATAATCTTATTGCAAAAGTAGGTTTGTTACAAATTTTAAATACTAAATACAGGAAAACAACAAACTTTCTGTAAATTGAACGTTCAACACGACAGTTTTTGTGAGTATTGTAAATGAAATCTATACAACCGCTATTAGCAGAATGATGATATTGTAGCAAAACAAATTCGTATAACATAAGAGTTTCGTTATAGGTTATATTTTTCAATATCTAGTATCTAGCCGTCATCAGTTGGGTTGTGAAGAATTACATTTTTATAAAAACTATTGATTTGATATAGAACCTTAAAACAGAAAGTGAAAAAAATATCGAAAATGCAATAAAATATTCGCAATCACCGCTTATTCATTCAATATATACAATAGGCGGCCATCAAAGAAAACACAGGAGAAATCTTGAATCTTCGGCGATATAATGGCTGTATAGTATTAATATATACAATATATTTCAATTATATCCGGTCTCCCTGGTAGTTTTTGTTCACTGTGCACTTCTAAATGTAGCACTTCCAATGTGAGTATGTGTCAAATCAAAGACAATATAAAGTCAATAATCAAATATATGCTTAAAAAATTAAACATGCGATGAAATCTATTCCGTGATCAATAAGCTTTGATCACGATCCACTTAAACAATATGATTGTAATCGATTTCTTATATCTTATCCTTTACTCTTATAGACCCCGCGAGTGCACTTAATGTCCGACGCCAATTTAGTCGATTTATTGAGGTTGAACCTTAAATCTGGAAAACCCGAACGTTGGAAATAATGAGAAATAAACTATTTCTTTAGTGATAAACCCAGCAATAAATGTGTTTGCCGTATAAATTAATCATTGTTATTTCTATAATATGGGGACTGTCGTCGACTCATCCTACACTGGCACGCTACTATGTATGCAGATTGTAACATATTATATCACTATTATGACTTGTTATATTACTGCCATTACTGAAACTAAAAAGATTGGATTCCGTCAATTAGTTTTTTGAGCTTGTTTGCAAGATTTATTCTAGCTTGACAATGGTTTTGTTTGCATTTATTATAACAGAGATTGAGGCCATTACAACTGTTCGAAAGCATTTGCTTACATGGACATTTCAGTGCAAACTACATCTTAGATGTTTAACATTAGTTTGAAAAATAAACTTTTAAATATAGGTATAATATAGTCAAAAAAGGATTGCTTATACGTTTCCGAAATCTATCATTGAATTTACCACCTTAAATAAACACTTATAACAAATGATATTTGACGATGAAGACATAATTATTTTTCTTTAAGTTTTAAATAAAAGTTTAACAAGATATTGACATTATTTTTCGCAGTGGAAATTACGTCACAACAGATACCAAAGTTTCAAAATTTACTACGCCAGGCGCGCGTTTGGCTAATCAAGGATCAATATTGGGAAGAAAAAAAATGATTGATTGATTGATTAATGGTGTTTAACGCCCGAGCAGCAATATTTCAGCTATATTCAGGCGAAAAAAAAATGCATTAAGTGTGTTTCTGTACATGAAGGAATGCAAAATATGTACTTATATAAATTATGGAGTTGACACTTCACTCAAATGTGGACGTTGTCCAATCAACATAACGTTTCAAAAATGCATTTACTTCAAAATGCATTCTTCGACTTGTATTATTAATCATATAAAATTAGCATAGGAAATGTTTTCCCTGCCTAAGAATATCACAAATGTACAGACCAAACTATTATATTGTCCTATACATGAAATTTAATATAACTTTAATGGCTTTTAAACGACAACTCTGATTTCTTTTCATCCTTATTTCATACCTTTTGTGCGTTAAATATAAGTGAACTATAATGACTATATTGAAGACAAATTTAGGTAATTGCAAAATACTAACACAGTTATTTTTAAACGTTTTGATAATTTTATTTATACGTGCCAGGTGTACTTTGTCGAAAAAGATCTATGAGATATGATGTACTGTTTAAATTGTCTGTGTATAGCCACATACATCTTAAAGCACAGAAAATAGGAACACTTAACTCTCGCGTAAGGTAAAAAAACCTACCAATTCTATTAGATATATTTGTTAACTACACAAAAATAACAACTGCGAGCAACAAAGTTTTTAGGAAGACATTTATGGCACACATGACTCAGTATAGATGAGCTCACGCTTTTACATGTATATTTTGCCTACTCCAATCAAACCTACTGAAACAAGAACGCTGGTATAGTAACTTAACAAAATTCTTGTTTAATAGAGAGTCTATAAGATATCGCGACATGAAAGTTGTTAGTTTACAGAAGAAATATGTACTTTCACGCGTTGCGACCCACTCTCAAAGAACATCAAATTTCTATCACTGGAGGAAGATCCCCATAATTATAATCGCTTTCCCATAAGTATGTAAGAACCATTGATCTTTCTTTTTAATTTCTCTTTATCTAAATTCTAAAATGTCAATATTATTTCTTATACAAAGTTGGTAGGCGTAAAATAAGCCATTCATAATTCAATTGTTGTTGCTGGAGACAAACATATTCTTGAATATATTGATACTGGCATGGACTAATACGTTTATGAATTTCTCAGGGTCCCGCATTTCCGTAATTCATGATATAACCGACAGATATTATGACAGATACAAATCTAGGCCACCATGTGTTTGCAACTTGCTCACTTTAACTTATACATACAATCAAAAGAGCAATATGAATTATCATTAGTTGCATCGTCATAGAAGACAACGCGTGTACAACATTTTCATTTAGAATAATAGCCACGTAGCTACATGTTCCCCTATAAATGGTACTTTGACATACTGAATGAGCTGATTTGTATTCAGCATACTAGCAGGTTAATAGTCTATCGTCCACGTCAATGTCGGAAAACGACGAATTTGGCTTAATGAATCATATTAGTGGTCTGAAAACTTGTTTAAATTTAAAATTTAAATCTCGCGTTAAATATGTCTTTCATATTATACTAGTACACTCTAATTCGGCGATGAAAGTGTGTCGGTTTAACGGACGTTAATTTCGTTGAAATGCACTGTATTTTATTATTTAGGAGTCATTTGGTTAGAGCAATAAATGCACGATATTTTGAAAGTAATTCAGCCTTGGATTCATTTTTTAACATTGCGAAATGAAGGAAAATCGACGAAATTTTTCGAGTGGTTCGCCATAATTTCACAGTAATTCAATTGGCTCGTATAAAAAAATTATTAAAAAAAAAACAAAGAATTCCATCTACATTTTTGTTTCTTTGTAACATTACAATGGCAATAGTAGCACGAATACGATTTGATTGCCAAACAGTCTGCATTTGTGAATTTGTAATCAGCAATATATGCACATAAAACTACAGTTTGACTAGTTCAACATTTTGTACTGCGCTCCCTCGGTCTCATGAAAAGTGCAAATGTTCTCTAGTTGTTTTCTTAACCTGACAGTAGTACTTTGTATGTCTTGAATTTCAACATTAATTCAATATTTTATTTTTGCTGTACATGTATATTGTTATTTGGAACATCCTATACAATTATCTACTTTTTCTGAGATGTTGTCGTTTGGTTTTGATAAACCAATAACAGTTTCTATTGCAGAAACTGTAAGACATATTTTCAGGATAGAAATTATTGCACCGTAGAGGAGTATATTCAGACTAAGCCAACCTTAATATTCCGCAACTGAAAATTTATTAAGATTTCAAAGAATAAAATGAGGTATTAAAAAAAGATATGTTATAAATAATTCCCTACAAAATGTATTTTAATATATTTTAATGACATAATATTGTTATTTTTGATGTATAAAAGTCACATAGTATCACAAATATAACTATTGCGATGTAGAGATTGTCGTATTGTAGGCTAGTCAAAACCTTTGTGTCTTTGTATATTTCAAAACGACATTTATAATAAGTAAGCCAGGTATGTATCCTAACACCATCGATTTGTAAAGTGTCATACAATTATTACATCAACAATGTATGTTTTAAAGGGTCGACTTTCTCCCGGCAAGAGAACTGCTAAACACGATTGAGAAGTTATATCTATTGTATTCTGAAAGAAATATTACCAGCAGGATGGTTTTATTCAAAAATAAACCCACCTATTAAAGGTTATTTAAATTATCTGTTTACTCAACATTTCAACACGTTAAGAATTGTAAAGAATGATAAATTTTTATTTTCTTTTCGAAGTCGACTTGATGTGAAATTTATTAGACTATAACATACTCACAACGTTACTGATTTCCAGTATAGTATATGAAATGTGTCTTTAAGATAGGGTTCAAAATTAAAAAAATGCACTAGATAAATGGTTTTGTAGCTGGCAGTACATAACAAAGCAAACAGAAATGAACGCTAGAAATATGTTCATAGTATTTTACACCAAAATATTTATACACTTCATTTGTCCGATTAATTATGAATATGTATAAGCGTTCTGAATTTGATAGGGAAATGTCTTTTTGAAACTATTTTGTCATACGAGTGCATATAAAGAAAAATAATAACTTTAGCAAACATTTTAAGTATTTATATGTCTGCATTTTAGCACTATCTGTACGTCGAATCATGTTGATACTGTGACATGCTGTTCAAAGTTTGTTGTTGTATACTAATCTGTAGATGTTACATGTATATACAGTAAAGCAAACACAACTTTTATCTTGTTAATGGAATTACCACTGAGTTAAGCTTTTAACTTCAGTTTAGAATATAAGAGATTTTAGAAAGTTGAACACCGAGACGCCAATCATGTATATAGAATTTACTGTTGTATTTAAATGTTTATGTTATATAAACATACATATGACATAATTTTTTAATTGTATTAACTTTTTATGCTGTTTTACGTTATGATTTCTAGTTCAATTAGCATATATATTCATTTATGCACAACGTGTAGATATAATTGTACTGATATGCATTTAATTATTCACATAAGAAGTTGCACACGAAAGGGGGCATCGTGTCATCATCAGTTAAAAATGAGCCATAACTACAGAGCTCAGAGTTATATATGTTTATCTATTCAGAACTCTATTTCGACGACGTTTCAAACGCAGAATAAAAGTAGTGTTAGTGTTCACCATGACTGGTTGCTTTTGATGGCTTCGATTTCAAGTCTTTAAAATATGAGCCAAAGTGCAACGTGAAACTTTCCTAATTACTGATGACAGTCAAAGAGCACTGACTGTGTGTGGTAAATATTAAAATACAAATCAAATATCTTTAAATTTTATTCGAAAACCTTGCTTTTAATTTTCTTTTGTTTGTTACAGTCCATGTCGAAAATGTACAGAAAGTTGAATTGATTAACTGAATTAAGGTTTAACGTCCAGTGAAGTATTGAACCTATATTTAGGACGAGAAAAGGTTAACATACAACAAAATCAATGTTAAAATAGGATGGGTAAACGGGAACAAAGTTTTGTTGTCACCGGAATAGTATAAAGTATTGACTAGGGAGGAAAATTTAGAGTTGTGAAGCGGCTACAGTGAACCTACTCTTGTTTTAAATCTACAAAAGGGGACTTTATCGTGACATTCTCCAAATACGTCACCCACTACAGTTCGCGGCGAGACTCTCCATATTATGAAAGGACAGCCCCGACCAGAAAAGTGTCCCCTATTCGCCACCCGGGAAGCGCTGGACAGCTCTGTGGGTCAAGAACTGACAACCTTCCAAGTGTGAAAGTTTGAAAGGTACTCCAAACATTATACTTTTTGACTTGTCCTTGTAATTTTGTTTAACCTCGGCTTTATATAGCTAAAATGTTTTGCGTCATACATCCATATCAAATAATTTTCTTCGTACTACAAACGTAAATAGTATACAATTATAAAACCCAAAAGAACCACATCTACAGAAAGTTATAAATAGCAAATGTCCATGGCAATAATATGGTTTTAAACGTGTCAGTCTTTAATAGAAGCATTTCTCTATTCTCGTATAGCCCTTTAACCGGTTCCCCCTATATTAGTGTTAATATTAGTCTTGAACTTTCATTATGCTGCTGTTATTTCATGTTTTGTCTTGTTTAAAGTGAAGTCTACTGTGCGGCGTTTAATATTCCATTCACTATCAACTACTCACTTTACAATAAAATTAAAGAAAAGAATTCATTAAATATCTGAGTCTGGTTTGCTCGTGACTTATTAACCCTATACTATAGAATATGCAACGTTGTTTTGAGGTATGAAAATTACAGCTATTACAAAATGGTTTCGTGATTATGAATGTGATCTCGTGATTACAAAAAACTAACCGAAGGTTAAACAGAATTACAGGTGTTAACTTAAGCCTGAACAGGTAAAACATCTCAAAAGAATTTTGTTGTAATAATAAAATTAAACTATACTTAAAACGTGAATATGAAAAGATAACATGATGCAATTGTTAAAGCAATCAAAAGCACAACAATCTGGACACGTTTTTAAGAACTACTCCTTTGGAAATCAGTAAAAAGTAAATTAGAATGAATTTATTAAGTTATAAAAGATTGCAAGGATTAATAAGAAATGAATTCGCTTTAATTGATTTAGTGGTAACAGAAAAACATACCTGTAATAATGTGACTTCCGCATATGGTAATTAATACAAATATCCGAAACTTTGTCATTATCAGGCCTTTCGCCTGTCTGTCACTCTGGCATCATTTTACGGTACTAATACATTGTTTTATTCCATGTAAGAATTATACGTGAATCTGTTCAATACATTCCAAGGTATGTTGATTTACCTTAGGGTAAAGGTAAGCGAGTTATTGTAAATCCATATACGGTAGGCTTTTACAAATCTGACAAAAATAATATTTCATTCAATATTTTCATTCAAATATAGCATGTATATTAAATTTCGTACTCTGCTTTCGCTACCTGTCGTCTGCTTCTGTCAAATGAAACGTCCAGGTAACGCAGATATGATCCATCAGATGGTAATTTTCCAAAACCACGTGCAAATATAATCAATATGTCAGTTTGAGGGATATTGAATGCAAGCACAGCCTCCAAACACACTAATGAATAGAAACTCTTGTTTTATCTGATAATTGCATTATATTGGCTCTTTCTGTAGAAATAAATGGTGATTGTACTTTTTAATGTTAATCGCGCTTAAGTGACTGATACAAGAATTTAAATAATATCATATCGAAAACTTTTAATGGATAAAAATTAAAATTTAATTAAAAGTGCAGACAATTCGTTTTTTAAATTATTTATTACTTTCGTATTAATGATTTTATAAATGCTATAAATGTGTTTGAAACAATGCTGAGCGGTTAAAGTCTTTTACCTGATATAGAGAGCAGTACTCCATTAAAACTTTATAAGATTAAAAGTTCATAATGCTAATGTTTCGCCCATGGGATAAAGAGATTCTTGATTGATTTTGGTCGTTTCGTTTTAGTTGACTAAGAAAATATATTGTGATGTGCTTTCAAATATTTTAACGGATAAAATATATTTAGACATATTTGTCGGGCCATGACAAAGTAGTTTGTAATTGTTATGAAAATAGTATATAATAAAAGACTTTAGAAATAAACTAAATGTCGTTTATATATTTTATGTTAATCAAAATCAGATTTTATCTTAACTGAATTACCGTTTATATCTAAAAACTCGTCCAACGGTTTTATTGTTTGTTTTCCATATAGTGTTAAATATTGCTTTAGACATAAAGGCGATATTTTTAAAAGACCTTGCTTTTAATTTTAGAAAACGATGGATAATTACACATAATAATCGAAACCCCAAACAATTACATTTACTCTTTAAATGTATTGAAATTTTTTTTTAACAATTTTCTCGAGCTTCACGGTTGTTTATTTCTTGTCTATATTGTATTATGTTTACACAGACATTTGCTTTATTATTTAATTTATTGTGTGTAGTAAAAGAATTTGCCTTTCATTTGAGTCAATAGCATCTGTTGATGATCTTTAGTAAACTGATATGACCACATGTGAAATCAGAGATTGAAACAGATTGACACTCCCTAGCATGATAACTACCACTGAACTAGTAGTTGACATTAATTTTTAATATTTTACATTTTGTATACAAGTGTTGTGTTAGGAGAAATATCCAGTTTCACATGAACCGTATTAGGAGACACGAAACTTGAATTTACATGTAAATCGCGCAAAATAATATATAAAAAATACGTAATTAATCCGACTAAAATGACAACACAACCTATATATTATTAATATGAATTCCTAATAGCAGTAATTCGTTTTCATATGTTTTTACAAATGGGTTTATTTTTGTGATGCCGTTTGGCTTATTGTATATTTGTTAGTAGATAAATTAAATGATTATTTGTTTCCTCATATTTTAACTATTTGTGTTGTAGTGTTCTATTGATTCACTTTTCTTTTTCTGTTCTTTCTTTGTATTTATACTGAGAACAGCACAAGAAAATTTACTTAATTATAAGCACGATCACGTTGATTGTGTGAAAGTCATTATGGGTCTTTTTATTCCTATTTGTCAATAACTTTTGAAAGTTTTATTCAAAGTGGGATTTCTTTTCATAAATAGCCCATTACTTTCACTTTATTGCATAAAATAAAATGCAGAGTCATATATTTTGTATTCTATCCAAAATATAACGTAATTGATTTTCTAATGGCATATATGCTCATTTAAATGCTTTACGGGTCTGGAACAATTGAAAATTTCGATACGCCATAATTCAACATTTACGATGATCTGAACAACAGTTCTCTTTGAAACTGTCGAATAGATTTACATATCAATTGGCAAATTTATGGTTAATTTAAACCATTACTTTGAACATACATAATATTGAAAAGATGAGATTAATATCAGAATATGAAAGAGGAAAATCTTAAAATGAGTATTGGATTGAAATAATTTATACGTTGAGTTTTGTAATAAACTGTTTCCTACTTTCGAGTTCTATTCAAAGTTGAAAACAATTGATCCTTTTCCTTGTTGTTTTTTTTTCATCAAGAATGGAATAAAAGTTTTTATTGATTATCGTTCTTTTCTTTCTAAATAGTATAATAATTTAATATGCCATTATGTTAATGTTTTTCATAACATTGTTGAAAGAGCGACGGGAAACTATATTTAAATTCCTCGCCTAATGTGCCTAAAGCGTATATATTCTCGTGATTTGTTGACTTTTACGAATATCTTAACCGCAGCATTAATGATAAAAGCGTGACGTTTCAAAACGATTAAGAATTCGACGATTTTTTTTATTATGAACGCTGTTTGGCCTTTCTAAAAGAGAAATATTATGTTTTCGTTCTTGTTCCAGTACTTTCGTTTTTAAAGTTCGTTGTTACATGCATTTGTATTATATCAATTTGTTCGTAATATTTTCCCACATGAAACCACCTGCTGTTTTTTTTATGCACATTGGATAACGTTGACACGAGACATAAACGGGTAAAATTTGATTTACAATTGATGTCTGTGACATAATTGTGTATGCAAACATTGCACAATTTACGTTTTTGTCATCTTCGAAGACCTGTTGTGCGGGATAGCGTGGCACGTGCCATGACGCAGTGAAGCGTGGAATCAAATAGACCAACCTGTTGTCAATACATAAATAAGTTCATATTTGTATAAAACTGTCTTAATTTAGAATAAATACTGTTGATGATGTTTTCAATAGAATGCCGTGTAACAGAAAGTAATGAATATTTATTATTATCTGTAAATCTTTGAAATGAAGGTGAAATGTGCTATTATATCCTACACTGACACCGATAGACAAACACCTGACCCGCGTCAAGAATCAATTATGATGCAGTGTTGAATAAATGGGGACCATAAATGCTTATAAACTAATAATTCAAGCAACAATATGCTAATCAAAATGGACCATCCTGCAATTACTGATGACTCGTGCTTAATACTATATCTGTGATTGGATCTATTATAACAGCCGTAGACAGCGTAAGTCCGGAATGTGACCACTGTCATAGCTTATTAAAGATCATTTCTATACCGTATTGTCATGTTACACACAATGTAAATCGTTCATAAAATAACTTAAAAAAATATAATATCTCTCAATTCCAAAATAACATTTATTTTATATTCAAATCTGATGTTGATTATGTCTTTTCTGATCCAGCCACTGGATATTCTGAATTTTTGATTACCATGTTAAGTCCGTCTTTGATTATCGCAACCGTTAGAGTTTCATGAAAAAATCAACAGGTAGACCTGATCTTTTCTGTTTGCAGAATACAAAAATATACATCTAGCATATAAAATATTACAACAAACAAAGAAAACGAAAAGAAATCGAGAAAATAATATGAAGTCTAGTGGTAACTTTGGATAAAATGTTATGTTTCATGTTAATTGTCACTCATTAGATGAAGGTAATAACAAAATACCTAACACCAAAGAAACTGGCAAAAAAAGACAATCACAAACTAAAGTCCAATAAGCTGGCAAACACACCAAACAAACAGGAAGCCATTAAGCAAGAAAAAGTAGGGGCTTTTTTTATTTGGATGAACAAATATCAACTCGAATCTTGTACATGTAATTTAATAAGCAAATCATGAATACTAAAAAGAGTTCTACAGTATATTGTCATGATTGTATGCTCATTGTTAATAATACTGTTATATTGTTAGTTTTGATATACATTCCGAAATGTTTTCTGACTGTTATCTACTTTTCCCTACGAGTTGTACATTACCGTTGGGTGTCTTTAAATGAAAACGAAAAAATTTAATATTGTTATTGTTGGAAAAATTAATAGCATGAAACGATGCCATCAACCTTTTTTCGATAGATATTTGCATGGAAGGCAGCAAACTGTCATGTATTGAAAAATAATATCAGAAACAAGACTAACGAGTTACACTTTTTAGAAATATGGATTGCCCTTTTATATGAAACCGTAATGTATTAATAAAATCTGAGTTTTGATTGATAAATCAATGTTCCTTTGTGTTTTAATATTTTGAAATATGAAAACCTTTTATGATTCTGTTTGAATCATAAATAGTTATAATGGAAGTTTTAATAAGCCAAATACGTTGTGAAAGGGATGTAAAATTCATGCAATTAGAAACTACCTTTTAGTCGAAGATTGCAATTGAGAAATAGCAATAAGCTTGTTATATTAACCAATATACATTTGTTAAAACGAAAATAATGGACCATTAACTTGGTGAATACTTCAAAGTTTGATTAAATGATCGTGTTCGATTCAATACTCGGATTAACCCTATCAGAGAGTTTGCGTAGCGTGAACGTTTTTCTGAACCTATTTTATCACACTCCTTTTTCGTGTTTTAATATGGAGTTATTACTGAGGCATACTAAGTATAGTCATTTAAATATAGCCAGTGTAATCATTTCCTTATTTGTACTTTATTCAAGATAGTATAGCAAAATGTTCGCATAAAATCATTCAAGCGTTACCAAAATAGATAGCCATTTTTTAAAACAGTAACATCTTCTTTATTTTATAGGGTAATTTGCGATATATTTCTATATAGTTAAAGACCTGTTGGTTTATTAATTGCATTTTTACGCGGTATAACATAAGAGATTAAACGGAAGGAATTTTTAAATCTTAATTTTTTCAGTAAATCTACTGCTTTTATCTTTACAATTGTCAACCCCCATTTAACAGAAACATGCAATATAATATAGAATGTGCCACGCGACTGAAGTGTGACACAACGACTACTGCAATCGTGGGAAATTCAGAAAGTTTAGATGGGTCTTTGTGATGATTTTGTGGGAAACTTGAGTTGTTAGGGTCACACGTTGCCAGGTGCTACTTCTCACCAAGGAACCTTATATGTACCATTAATAATGTATTTTATACACAATTGATTTTGTACTCATCGAGTTTTTAAGTAGGGACACAATAAGTATCCAGGTAGTTTTTATATTAAGTTTAATTGTTGACTAACTAAATGATGCGTATCTGGGACATTGTTGACAATATACGTAGTACTGCCTCCAATAATATGTACTTTTCGTGTAGTGCTTTTTGTGCCTTTTAAAACTAATTTAGTTTAAAGTATAAACGTTTTAATTCTGTACATGCTAAGAGAAGAAACGCAGACAATATTTACGTAAAAGTCTTGTAGGTGTTTCGGATAAATTGTTTTGCTACCATAAAAGTATTCCTTGCTCGTCTACCTTTTTAAACGTTTTATACACATAGTTGACTTCTAAAGATAAATTAGTTATTGTCATTTACTGTAGTATTTCCAGCAGAATAAAAGAGTCAAGGAGTACAAGTGTTATGCATTATCTTTATGAAAATAAAGATAGTATATCTGTCGAGAAAATATTAAAGATGGTAATAGTTAAGGGTAAACTGGAAAATTAAAATTTGAAAGAAAAGTGTTATACTCGAACTCAAACACATTTTTAGGAAAGACCGCGTGATCTTCCATGAGTGGTAGAAATTTTCTGTCTTTTCGCGAGTGGAGAAATATTCATTCTTCAATAAGTCAACTTTAATTTATTCTGAACATGTACATTAATTGCGTACATCACCACAGTATACTCTATTTACTTTCTGTTCAGAATGACATATGAAATGAGTTAACGAACAATTCTCGAGCATTTCATTTGCGCTAAACCTAATGGCTACCTTCAATTATTTGTTTATCTACAGTGAATAAAGTTTTTAATCCACTCTATCTTAGCGCACACTCAGGCGCGTAGCTAGCCTATAAAGAATGTGGATTCAAAATAATCTAGGGGGGTCAGGGGGCATGCCCCCCCCCTGAAAATTTTGAAATAAATGGTGCAATTTGGTGCGTTTTGGGGCCTCCGGAGAGCTTTCTTGACCAACGAAAATCCATTTATTTTAGCATAAAAATGGAGATGAATAGCTTTACTTTCGTTTATTTAAAAAAAAAATTTTTTTGTCAAAATAATGTGGATTCAGCTGCGTACTCGCGTATAGGCAGCTACGCGCCTGACACTCTACAAGTATTATCGGCTACATTACTCATTTAAAGCTGTTTATTCGATGTCTGAAAAGATTAAATCTTTAATTATAATAAACGTCATAATTATGTTTGTTTGGGGACGTATTGTTATGACGAAGTCAAGTTTTCCAAATGTTACATTCCCTGTACCATGTAATCCACATAAAAATGAAAGTGTGTCAATATAAGATTCATTTTTTAGTTTTAAATATGTGTGCTGTTCCGTTATATCTTTTTATTGTTACGTGTGTATATCCATAGAAGGAGGTTACATTTATGTTTTACTTCTACAATATTATATAATACTTTGATATAGGTCGCTTTCACGATTTCTCAACCAAAGAAAGAGGTTAATATAAAGTTTTGATGGTAGAAAAATACCGACAGCGGCCTCATATCAAAGTCAGTAATTGTATTGTTTTGTTGGTTTTGTGTTTAACGCCACTTTCATCAATTTTTTAGCAATGTCATGGCGTCCAGTTTTTATTGGGGGAGTAAGCCGGAGTACCCGGAGAAAACTCCCGACCTTCGGAAAATTGGCAATGCTTGTCAATTAAGATTGGAGTCGAGTGCACTCTGTCCAATCTCGAGCCCGCAATCTGAGTGTTGACAGACCGGGTGATCAATAGTAGACGAACTACCTTAACCACTCGGCCATCAACGCCTCCAGTAATAGTAAAACAAACAAAAAACTCGTCTATCGTAGTACATCTATTAGCAGCAGAGGCATCCATATTGTTGACAAGATTTGTGTGCTATAAACGTGTACACGAATCATATACATTGATTGGATTATTGGGATTAAGACGGTTATTTTCAGGGTAAAACAAGTTAATATTGGATTCCGCTTGATCGCTTGTAGTTTTTTTTTATGATAAAACTGTGCAGCGGTCAAATATAACCTCATTTTGATGCAAGGTTAGTACTGCTGCGATTTATAATAGTACAAAAATATTTTTAAACAAAAAAATACGCAAAATTCTACTCATGTAATAATTAACAATAATATTTGATATTTTAGACGCATAATAAAAAATGCGAAAGTCGCGGAGGTTTTTTTCTGTCTTGTTTTGTTTTAATTATTTTTATCTTGTATTTTTGAAACAGTAAATCAAACCGATTTGAAAATAAATCAATGTTAAAGCGTCTTAGTTATAATTTGCTCTTGAGTAGCAAATTGAGTGACAAATTATCGATATGAAATCTTGGTTACATTGAATTACTAGTAATCATGAATATTTAAAACGCCAAGTAATGAATTATTAACCACTTACAGTAGTCATATATTAATGCTATTTGTTGTTATAATTGAATCTATTCAATTATTTAAGATTTGGTCTTTAAAACGTAATCAATAGAAAAGTGAGTATTAATTGAAAAAGTGATAAATGTATTTTAATTTGTTTCATGTCAGATTAAATGTCAAAAAAACCTCTTTAAGAGTCAGATGTTATGTCAGATACTGCCTCTGCATGGGGTGCTAACACAGGCGTTACCAATAGTCGATACTGAGTGAACTCGGTGCAACATTGCAATATCCTGTTGCAATTGTTAGTAAATGAAGCATATCAAAACTTTCTGAAAGTAATGTGAAGCATAAAAACTTCTAGAAGCTTATGCTTACGAATATTATTTATGAAATGTCCATAGAATAGAGAGCAAAAGTTTTCAATGAAGTATATAACGGTGCATTTAAACTATTTTAAATGACGTCCTGGCCCCCAGTTTCATAAAACTTCTCAAATTGAGATTTGTCACAAATCCTCGAGTTTTTCCTCAAATCTGAATTTTTAAACAATCTGGTCAATTTTTGAGTTGAGGACAAGCTGAGGAAATCCTCAAATTTGAGATATTTTATGAAACCGGGCTCTGATAACGTCAAACGCTATATTACCCCATATATCACCACTTCGCACACGCGCAATGAGACGTAACGTCCCAAGAAGTTTTACGACGGCTAAATTTTGATGTTTTGATTAAAATAAAAGTCAATAAAAAAAGACATATCGAGGGCACGTTATGGTAAAATATTGCATACATGTTTTGTCAAAGTGTATTTTGTACACCGTACATTGCAAACTTTAAAGTATTTCTTGACCAACAATTTTTTCATAATGAAAAAAGCGGATAGAAAATCATGGCCTAGAGGGCCCGCTTGAATCGAACAGCACAGTAATTTTTGTCTTATTAAAATTGTAATAATTCATTCTGGGTATAATGTTGTACCCATTTACACATGGGCTGGGCCTCTATTTATTCATATTTTTTACCTCGCCATCGCTAGGTAAAAAATAATCGAATATAAAAGACCAGCCATAGTGTAATGAGTACAACATTATACGCATCATGAATTATTTCTTAAACAGAACACATCAACGATAACCCGTCATAAAGGTATAGTCTTGAATTAAATCAATCGGAACATCTCTCGGTCATTTCCGTCAAGGGTCGGGAAAGGCGGAAATAACCGTGGTGATCCGATTGGATTAAATCCGTCATAAATATACGTCATAAAGGTATAATCGTGGGTTAATCCCTTTCGTTGACCCTTTCTTTGACGTCATAGACACTTCGATACTGTGACGTCCAAAGACAAGATTTTGAATGAGCTGATGAAGTGGCCCCGCTGGCACTTAAATGTACTTAACTCTGGGTCGATGATCGGCCCTATTGCACAGATGGAGACTAAAAGATTTTCTAATGAAAACCTCTCAGATAATACAAGTATAATACGATTTTGAATCCTTTATCCATAGACAATAGGACAGCAAAGGCGCCGATTTGACAGATAAAGGTAAATGGTTTGTAGAGTTTTTTACTTTATAACAGCTCCATCTATTGAAATGGTTTAGGTCAGGAGAAAACGACATAGTAAAGTTTTTCGTAAATGAAATAGTAAAATTCAATGTTATACATTCTAACTAATAAATAAATTGATTAAACGCATATTTTGATGCGTGACTGGATGTATATGACACGGATCAAAACAAGAAATTTAAAATATTGCCAAAATATATGAATACTTGCACACACTTTTTGGATATTATAAATGATCAGAAGTAAAAATACCAACAAGACAAGAAAACACTTAAGAACTGTTTCTGAACCAACCATCACTCATTTAGAACATAACAAACACTCCCTAAACTCACAGTGCCTAAACTAGGAACAAATGTTTTTCGCGAACTTAACATAACCACCGGCAGATAATATGAACACCAAGAAATATTAAACAATATGAAAAACTGCAAAAATATAAGAAATGAAAATAAAACAAGTAAATGCGAGACCTATTTATAAGAAAGTAAAACAATGAAACTATAAAGATAGCTCATAAAACGTTAGCAGAAACTCGGACAATCATACTGGAATTATGTAGAAAAAATAATTACAGAAAGCATTAAAACAGGTGATCGCAAAAGTCTAGCTTTGTAATAGGTTTGGTCATTCGTAAAAAAAACAGCATAATTTTACAACAAGCAATAGTTTAAACTCTCAACAAAGCATTACATCACTTTTTATTTCAGCGATCAACTAATGAAGTATCAAACACATATCCCTTAAAGTTTGTTTAATGTTTACTGAAATGCCTATTTCTTAAACCAACGAATGCTTTGTATTTATCTATACTCTATACCTCATAGTGAGTTGTCACATCAGGCAGGGCCGTAACTATCATTGAGGCAACAGAGGCAACTGCCTCATCTAGGTTTAAAAAAAACAAAACATAAAGTGTGTATTTTACTTTGAAAAATCCAATATATTACACAAAGAATCAACTACAAAATAAGGAAATACTCCTAAACTGATTGTTTTAATTCAACATTCAGTTAAAATAAGGTTGGAAATGTGTAGTTGATGTTTGCAAAATTTTCTTCCAGCGGGGGCAGGTCCCCCGGACCCCCACTTCTTGGGGGCCTCATTCGGCGGCCCAAGCCCCTGCCTCCTCTATTTTCTGACCCTAGTTGCATTTAAAATCTACCAATACTTATAATTAATGCGGGTTAAATTTGCTGTTTAGCGCATTGTACTCTTTAGAAAGTAGAGAAATTGTACAACACAGAGTCATATGATGATTTTTTATGAATGCAATATCAGCTGAAGATGACGAGTTTGATAAACTTTTCAACATCGCTTGTCATATAGTTTAGTTTACGAATGCTATATCAGCTCAAGATGAAAGGTTTGATAATCTTTTGACCAGTTTAGTTTATTGTACTGTTAATTGCATTCTATCTGTCAATCTACTCCTATTGGATTTTCAGTCAGTGAGACGATAATTTAAGTTGATAATTGTTGTTTTCTATCACCAATTCCGTAAATGTGATTTGCGTCCAACGTTCTTCTTTATTAGGCACAAGACCAGAAAAGTGATATAGATTTCATCCTCTTGATATTTAAATGACAGCTTTAATTTTTCGCGTTCTTGAATCTTTGCGGCAATCTTCCACTTCAAGAAGATGTCGTTGAGGTTAATAACTTTTAATTAAAGAAAGATTTTCTCTATTAATAAATCGAAAACATATTAATGGCGTCTTGGAGAAATGGTTTGTCAATACAGATACTTCTAGGAACTTGTGTGAAAGTTTGAAAAATGTCTGAATGTAAGTAATAAACGGAGTTGTTGATTTAGATATTTCTTTTCAACTTTCCCTAACACTCAGTGCAATGGTGTACGCGCGTTTGTGTTGGTTGACACGTATGTATTCGGTATTCTATATCAACTGTGCAAAACAATCAAGATATACAATCAATACCACGAGCTGTTTAAATTTCATTAACCTGCTCAAACATGAAGTAAATTAATTGAAAATTATTTTTTCTATTACCTAATTTTATTACATACTGAATAAGAACTAGTTGAAATAGCAATTGACAACAAACACGGGTATTTGTATTGTCTTTTCCCTACAAATCGCCGTTTATCATCTCTTTAATTTGCAAACTTTTGCCTCAGATCACAATTTTTTGGTCTGTGCGTCTGTTATACATTAATGCAGAGGTGTGACTTTTGATGTATTCTTTCCAAACTGATATTTGAGATGGGTTCATCTCGTTGATCCCACTTAGTAAACATATGACGACTAAGTTGGACAAAGGCATGACATACAATATAGCAATGCTCATGATTAGATAATTATGGTATGTTGCTCAATGAACACTTTTTTATTTAAATTCAGGAGAGCAAGTTAGGAAACAAAGAAATCATTTTGGCGCTGGGATGGACCAAAGGACAGTGGCGTTTGTAAGTGAAAGTAAATTCAGCAGTCTGTAACGGCTTAAAGAAAACGCATTCTTTTTTGTACCTTCAACGTACAAGGAGCGTGGCTTTATCTACTACGGTCAACATGCAGGCTATCCGTATTTAAACCCGATAACTAAACGAGAAAGGGCAACCCTATCTGCCAACCGGCGACGCTGGTACCAGCTTGTGGATACTGGAACCAATCATTGGTTAATTAAATAAAAGTCCTGTCATTTTGTAATGAAACTGTTTCCATATTTAGATAAGTACAGCATCGCCTGATGAGCATTTTGACCATATTTAAATTAACCAAAGATTGATTTATTTTTTGCCTTCATGATTCGACTGTTTACTTTTGTACGTTTATGTGTCAATTAACTCCATTGATATGTCATTCTAAAATTTTCGGATAATATCAATCATTATTATAACTGGCAGTAAATTGTTATAATGAGGGAACATCTGTAAAAACTCATCTGACAGGATCAAACATCTACAAAGAATATCAATAATTGTACATATAGGCCAGTGAACAAAGTTAGTTTGATACCAAGGTCTGCTGAAAAGAAGTGTATCAATTGACCAAGATCAGAGTGCTAAACTGCATACATCTTGGAATCTGTTCTCAACTTTATCCAAAGAAAATATATCAATCGAAGCTTTGATGAACATTTTAATAAATAAATAATAACTTTTTCACACATAATACAAATATAAAGTTCTTAATGATGTATAAGATTGGAATAACAAAGATCACTGGTGAATTGGACGGAATTATGTCAATTATCTCAAAACAGATTTAAGTGCACCACATCAACATCATTACCAAGTAGCCAGTACCCTTGTAGTTCTAAATTGTTTGAGATTTGTTAGTATAAGTTGCATATCCTGCAAAAGCATACATTTTTTTACATCCAACATATATACAGTTCAAATTTCCCCCATTATGCTAAAACAAAAAAATATATATATTTCAGCAATTATAGAAACTTTCTGTGCATTTTTGATATGTGCAATTTATAGAACTAAGTAACAATTTCGAAAGGAGAACTTATAAGAATGGATTCGAGAAAATGTTATGAAGAAGGCTGCCAAGTAACGACAATACCTCACATGGACTGTGGTACAAGTATCCTAAACAAAAAAAACCAAAATTAACTCTCTAATGCAAGAAACAAACAGTTTGGAAGAGCAGACATAAATGAAACCAAGAGCCTGAAACACTCACCTGACTTAATTGGCAAAAAACTTTTCAGTTTTATTTGAAATGAATAATTCAAATAGTTTCTGAAAAGATGTTTGTATGCATTTCCCACAAGGTCTGACATTTTTCACATAGGATCCTATGTGAAGCTATTTTTTAATGGGGCTGCCATCTTGAATTGGCACAACATGCTCAACATTATTTAAGATGTTTTGTTACTAAAACAATTCCTTATTATTTAACCTTGTGTCAGGTGAGCTAAAAAGTATAAAAGTGCTGTCTGTCCATTTTTCACTTAATAAAAGATATTATGGAGTGGAATTCCGGTTGAACATTCATTTTGTGTGTGTAAATAGTGATATATTCAACACATGAGAAACAAACATCTCAAAAAATAAAGAAACAATAAGATGTGTCTTGGCGAACCATGACATCCACTTGGCACATATTGGTTAACACCCTCGCCCCACCCCTTATTCTGAGTTCACATCATGTTGTAACTGTGTACCAAGTTCAAGGAGAAAATGTTATGAAGAAGGCTGCCGAGTAACGACAATACCTCACATGGACTGTGGTACAAGTATCCTAAACAAAAAAAACCAAAATTAACTCTCTAATGCAAGAAACAAACAGTTTGGAAGAGCAGACATAAATGAAACCAAGAGCCTGAAACACTCACCTGACTTAATTGGCAAAAAACTTTTCAGTTTTATTTGAAATGAATAATTCAAATGGTTTCTGAAAAGATGTTTGTATGCATTTCCCACAAGGTCTGACATTTTTCACATAGGATCCTATGTGAAGCTATTTTTTAATGGGGCTGCCATCTTGAATTGGCACAACATGCTCAACATTATTTAAGATGTTTTGTTACTAAAACAATTCCTTATTATTTAACCTTGTGTCAGGTGAGCTAAAAAGTATAAAAGTGCTGTCTGTCCATTTTTCACTTAATAAAAGATATTATGGAGTGGAATTTCGGTTGAACATTCATTTTTTGTGTGTAAATAGTGATATATTCAACACATGAGAAACAAACATCTCAAAAAATAAAGAAACAATAAGATGTGTCTTGGCGAACCATGACATCCACTTGGCACATATTGGTTAACACCCTCGCCCCACCCCTTATTCTGAGTTCACATCATGTTGTAACTGTGTACCAAGTTTAATGATGTGAAGTCATCTTTATATTAAAAGCTCATTGCAAAGGTAAACCTGAGGTGGGACACAGGAATGAACAGACAAACAGACAGACAGAAAATCTTTATGTCCCCAACTTTCTTTGGAAAGACATAAAAATGAAATAGATTGTACAGGAAATATCAAAGCTACTTTCTGAAAAATATAGCAATACATCAAACGGTAACAGATTTTAAGCGACAAACTCAAACTGTTATACCTGAATTGGAACATCTATCCAGTAATATTTCAATATTAATTACAAGTAAAACTAAAGTACAAAATAGATATGTTTGTGAGATATCTGAATACACTACCATCATAAGTAAATCAGATATCTTATAATACCATTATATCTGTCTAACAAAACCTGCATGTTGAATCAATAATGAACATTTTTTATCATTCTAGTACAGACAGTATAATGGTTTTTTTTACAGATTTATAGACATTTAGTTTTATTTCAAACAAAAACAAGAAAAACTGTTTTCAGATGATTGTCAACAGTTAATGATTTAGTAGTATCATAAGATATAATGCCATTCCCACATTGGGTAATAAACCATCATTACTACTTACAATCCTTTATTCTGTTTTTAACACTGGACCTTCAGAAGTTACTGAACAATTATTTATTGTTAAACTGCAGGTTAAGTACTTACTTTTTTCAAAACAAACAAAAGAACAAAACAATTTTTAAACAACTCAATCAATTAGTGCAATTTAGGTAATGCTATTACAGTGGTTCATTAAATCAACAAATATAACACCGAAGTTGAATGTTTTTGTACAATAATGTTTACATCAAACATCAACATAATTTCATCAACATTGTGAAAATGGTATATGGTCCCTGTCAGCACATAAACCATTAAGATTGTTAATTATAAATAATAGATTTGGTGTCCTCGGTAAAACTATCTTTCAAAGTCTGTCAATATAAGCTAAAATTATTGGAAAAAGTCAGTCTTTGCTGCACAATGAACAATTTATCTGGTCTTGTTTTCTTGTTTTTTTTTTAGAGCTGTTGATAAAATATTTGAGATTTGACCAACAAGTCATGTTACCCAAACAAAAACGTGTGATAGCGTAAAGAAGGAAAGACCATATTTGGTATATAACAAATACATAGCATCATTTATAATGAAACCTGTACCATTTTTGTTTTTTATTTCTTAACCAAAGGTCTAGTTGAAAATTAAATTTTTAAAAGCAGGCATATTTACACAAAATTATTTGTACATATCACAGATAAATACAAATGTAAGTAAACAAGAAATTTAAAACATATATACTGAAACACAAATATAAAAAATCTACTGATCACATATATTTGTGATTTTTCCTCATAGGAAAAAATTAAGATTCATGACATTTCTGTCATAAAGAAATGTTGAGAAATGAAAAGAACACAATGGTGTTTCCTATCTCGTAATGACAGAACACAGATAAATGTCATCTACCTTGTACAACTTAGTTCATAAGGCTGCTTTGTATGAGAACAAAGATGGTTGCATGGAATTTATGATTTCTTTATTACCAAAGTTGTACAGTCAATATAATATATTACTTTTATATTAATTTTGTGTATTATTTTCTTGCTACTAGAAATGCTTTCTTTTGAGAAACAATATATATTTTAAGATTCAAAACTGAAAATGATTGTACTGTTTTTGATGTAACTGATTAAAGAGATTCGGCCTCTAATAATCTATGGCTTCCTCAAACAATAAATCTGGTTGATGTGAGAAAAAAATTCTGAAAGCTGCACAACAACCATATATATATAATGACAAATGCAATACTGTGTTCTGAAATACAGAACTGTGCTTTGTTAACAAGATATACGAATAGGACTTTACTACTACATAATGAACACCATAAAGTTTCTTAAATGCCATTTGATGGAATTAAGAAAAATGTTAAATAAATTAAGCTGAGGTCCAATGGCTGAGATGGATCGTTTTTATAATGATAAACAATGACAGGTAAGCATCACAAAATGCATTACATATTTTATGTACTTTGTCTAATTCTCTGTTGTACAATACACTCAGAAAAAGGTTGTGTGATAACTATAAAAAATATACTGAAATATGGGTTCCAAAATAACATATGAACTCGCGATATACTAGAAAAGTATGCAGGGGTTCATAACATTAATAAACCTCAAATTTTTTGTCTGAGATTAATTAAGAATTCACATTTAATTTTAATCATTTAAAATTTTTGTTTATGTCATCAAGCAAAAGGGATTGGGTTCTATTGTGTTAAAAATATACAAGATAAACCATCCAACGAACATTTTAACCATGCTGCTTCAGGTGTTCAAGGCAGATGCAATAAATCATCTGATTATCCAAAAAAAAAATCAGACATAAATAACTTAAACAAGCCTATAATGGTATTGAAATATATCCCCATGGTGTGTCACCACTTATGACCTTTTAATACTATCATCTCTTATTTACTGTCCAGAAAGGAATGTTTACAAACAAATAGTGCATCTTTCAAATTAAAAACAAAAAAGCAAAAATATAAAACTGTAAAATCAATAACAATTATGCATAGAATTATATATTATTCACAACCAAGCAATCACTTAAGATTTAAATAAGGTTATGTAACACAACTGTCATATATTTCATCTGTAACAACTGATGTCAATTACAGATTTAACATCTTCTACTGGATCTTCATGTCAACTTTAGAACTGATCTCACACTGTCCACCTGGTACCAGTTTGTCGAAGAAAAACATCAGCATTTTGTGTGCCTAATAAATAATTTTGGAATAATAAAATATACATTTTTTATTTTTAATGGCCCTTTGTTAAACTTAAACATTTCTCGAAGCAAAAAAAAGGCAATAATTGATGTTGAATATACACGACCTTGCTCCCAAATGACACAAAATAGTTCCCAATAGTTTAGCTTCAGTTTGCGTGATCATATTATCATACATTGACAGATAGATGCAAGTCAACAGCCAAATGTTGATAAATATATTTGCACAGGAACCCTTAAATCACATTACACTTAAAAAGTCTAAAATGTAATAGGAAACTCAATAATGTCTGTATCTTGTATAAAACACATTATATTAAATGCAGTGGTCATTTGGATTTTTATCTCAACTATGACTGTAAAAATCTTTTATTACAATTATAAACAAATGTCTGATACAGTAAAGTAAAAGCAAACTGCATAAAATAATACAAGCATTAATATTTATCACATTGTCATCCTTTGTTATTATTTTGATTGACAGACATGAAAACTATCATTGTATCAGATGAGCAAGATGATTATGTTGATTTTGCTGCATCTGTGAGATGTTAAAACTGTAAATTCTGTCATATAAACTAGATGTTGTCACACAAGGGACTAATAACAGAAGCCTTTCCATACAAAATAACATTAAACAGACATCACATACAATATATTATTAAATTCATGCCTCGTCACTTGCATTTGTACAACATCCAATTATTTTTTTTCAAAATATTGGACAGAAACTTACAAATGAATATGACAAGTTTAACAAGGTTACAATTAGGAAGATTAGTAATTGGATTTAAAATACATGCTTATATAATCTTTTGAACATTGACATCCTGCTTTTCTAAGACAATTAAGGTTTTTTTTTCAAATGGAATATCTGATTGCACTTTATTTACAAAGTAAAAAAAATCAAATAAACTGAGTTTTCCCATTTAGGTACATATAGGGTACATATTAAAGAAATTGATAAAAAAAATGACAGAACTCTATTTTAGCTACTTTTTCTGGGCTGAAAATTTGAGATTTTATGATGGAGATATGTATTACCTCAAATTATAATCATTATATTTACATGTATTGACAAAGACTAAACAATGTTTACTGCACAACTAATTTCTTAGGGTTCATCCATAAGTGTCATTTTGCACAAGTTTGCAAAGCACTTGATAGGGGAAGGGGGTTTCCATTTCAACATTTTTTTCTGTACATTTTTTGTTAACTAATGCCAGTAATGCAGGGGTCTGGAAGTTTTCCCTGCCCATTTCGGTCATTTTTTCCCCTAAGAAATTACCAAATTCCATGGTAGTGAATATTGGTCTCGGGTCGTTTCCTACCGAAACTTGTTAGCACGTCGGGTCGATTCGCCACGATAATGTGAATAAGCGGGTTATACCATGGAATTTGAGATGGCTCCTACGATGTATACATCGTTTGAAAAAGAAAATATATGTAGCGACACATTCTCCTGCCTAAAAAGTCTTTATTGTAAAATGACGTTGTCTATGCAGCAAAATAATGGGAAACGGCGTTATTTTGATTAATATAATTTTCGGCGAGTTTTTCATTAACCGGAAATAGGAAGTTGTCACCTAATTGCCACAAGTTCGGACCGGAATTGAACTTATGCGTTATTCTGCGATGGAGGCTCTTTACAAGTTTTTATTACTAAATGAAATAATCATTTTTGTTCTCATTACTTTCAATGAATTTTTATTCAAATTGGTTTTCTCTTGATTCATGTAACATTTAGTCACATTGGCGCTTGCGTAGTGTACAATTTTGACCGCACATGTTTTTCATTAAAGTTGCACGTGTACTGTAAAGTTGTCTTTTATTTTTAGCAATGTGGTATAGAAACAATCTATTATATTCAATCTTTGTTGGTTCAAAATGTAGTATGTTTACGATATGGATGAAACAGATCTGTCACCTGTTGACCTTATTACGTAATCACCGGTCGGTGGTCAATATACACATGTCAGCGATAGGAAAATAGCCTTAGGGTTGATTTTTAATACAAATATTTCTGCATAGCACAAATTGAAGGGATTAAATCCAACAAATGATTATTGCATGTAAAATATTACTTTTTAGATGTCCGATTTGAGCAAATTTTAGTCGGACATTTTAGTGTAAATTTCAGTCATGTCCGGCAAATATGACCGTTTCCAGACCCCTGCAGTAATGGTAATACCTGAAAAGTTGTCGACTGCGAGTTAATGCTCACTGATGATATCCTCGCTTCTCACAAATATGACAATCAAGTATTCGGTAAACAGGAAATAGATGACCAAGGAGCATGAATTGCTATACAACATATTGTACTATAGGATAAAGCAATATTCAAAATATTGGGCTTCTACATCCCTCAGTTGCTTAGAAAACTGCTACAGAAATTTTTGTTACAGATGGACAGACGAATGGACAAGGGTAAAACAGTACACCCTCTTTTCAAAGTAAATTAAAAAAATGTCCACCTTTGCATTTGGAATGGCATTTGGTGGTCTGAAACTACCATACCACTTCCACAATATATAATAACAAGTGTGGACTGTGAGCATGCTCACAAAGGGATACCCCCGTTTCGCTTTCAAGTCCAATTATCTCCCCTTAATGATATCCGAGGTCAATAAAAATCCTTCATGCACATCTAATGCACATATAATGTACTTCCTTTATGCTAAGTTTCATTAAATTTCATCAAGCAGTTTAGGAGGAGTTGCGCTTTCAAGGGATGTGAACAAACGGACAGACAGACAGGGTGATTCCTATATACCCCCCATAACAAGTTTGCAGGGGGTATAAAAATTACTAAAATTGATCACACCTAACCCTTTTAAAGCTCTGGAAACATCACTATCTTCAGGGATGATGTCAGAGAGACTCTGAAAACAGGAAATTTGCATTTTTTTAACACTAGACCAAAGTACTCCTAATCCATTATATTTCATTAAATTTTCAAAATAAAATTGTTATACACCATATGGTACTATAAAGGATAAAGCAATATTCACAATATCAGGTTTCTGCATCCTATAGTTGCTTAGAAAGCTGAGACAGAAATTTTTGTTACTGACGACATACGAACAGCGGAATGGACAATCAAGGGTAAAACAGTATACCCCTCTTTTTCTAAGCGGGATAATTAAAAAAAACAAAGAAATACTCTAATTAATTGGGAACTAAATTCGTAAAATAAAATAAGAGGGGCATTACTTAAGGTGTTAAAATGCATGGCCCTATCAAAAACAAAGATAATTCAAATCTAAGATTTAGGATATAACATCCAAGGACTGTGTATGAAGTCAAACAATGAAGGATTGCTTGCCCTCTTGATTAGGGCATCTCTTGGTTGGCTGTTACAAGTTTGACAGTTAAACTAATTGAAAGAATGTCCCTGGATGTTTGTAAATATGTTTTATATCCTCAAAATAAAGACCTGCTTTTGAAGCACCAAAACCAGGAAAACCATAAACTTAAAAGGAATTTTTTTTTTGGGGGGGGGGGGGTGTGATGGGGTGTCTGTCCACTTCACCTACTCTTAGTTGCAACTTCACCTACACCACTGAATGGAATTGAAACTTTTAAAGAATCTTTGATACTTAGTGCCACTGTACACATGATAGTTGACATTTTGATCAGAATGATATTTGGGGCCTCCCATAGAAAAAATGTTTTTGTCATTGACACAAGGGGGTACCCATCTCTTCTATATCCACAACTCCACTAATGAATATAATTTTATTGAACTTTAACAGAATCTTTGTCACATAGTGCCAATGTCTACCATATATATATTTAACATTTGATTAAAATGATATTTGTGGTTTCCCATAGAAAAACATGTTTTTTTATTTTTGGGAAGATGGGGTATCAATAAGTGAGCATTGCACAGTTTTTCAAGTTTTATTTCTTTCTGATTGTGTTATTAATACTTTTCCACTTTGACTGCTGACAGAGGCAAACTGCCACAATATGTGGAGTTTGAAAGAAAGACACTTTCCAAAGGAGATTGTTATGCACGTACACCCCAATGGTTGGTTTGACGATTGTATTAACAGAGATTGGTTGAACAGAGTATGGGGAAGAGGACCATTTGCTGGAGTTAACTGTGGTTTGCTGGTTTTGAATTCGTTTAGATGCAATAGTTCAGAAGTAATCAAATCCATTCTGATAAAAGAACATTGAACTGACATAATGATCATACCAGGAGGTATAACATGTATGCTACAACCACTGTATGTTAGCATCAACAAACCAATGAAAATTGCTATATTTATTAAATTACAATAACAGTTTCCAACAACACATACACTTAAATAATACTCCTTGTCATAGCAAGTTTACAGTTTTAACATCAGTTATTTATGAATACACAAACAATCAGGAAAAAATAAAACAAGTACAATAGCACTCTATTGAATGTAGCAATAAATAACTGATATTAAAACTATAAACTTGCAATGACAAGGAGTATGATTTGATTTTATGTGTTGTCTGTCTTGTTTTAGATTGAAAAAAAATAATAAATGTTTTCTAAATTTAAACTGCACAATAAATATAATGTTTCTTTGTGTTGAACTAGAAGTAGAAAATGACATCATTGCATAACATGTATATTCAATGGCTACTAAAAAATCTTCAACAAATTGTAATTGATATGTTATTGTAATTTAATTAATATGTTAAAAATTTCTTCCAAAATACTTATTATTATTATTGTGTTTTAATCCTTACAGTTGTAGTTTCAAACAGGAACATTGTATTTGAAATGGCATCGAATTCATATCTACTTCCGTGATTTCTGTATTTTATTTGCTTTGTACTGGTTTCCGCCAGTATTTGACTCCATGTTATACATTCAAAGTTAAAGTCAGTTGGGAACCAGCTGACACTGTTTTGATTATTCCCCTTTGAAAACAAGTGTGGACACAGAAAAACGTCTTGCCTGCATTCCGCATCAGTAACGAAAATACATTTCGTCATAAGCATTAGTTATTAGCAGCAGTATGTATACCAAATATTGTCACAATACCATGCATAGTTACAGAGGAACTGTCCTAATACTAAAACTTGAACGCAGTCGCTGGAACGTGAAATTGAGGTCAAGGTCAGGTGACACCTACCAGACAGTCATGTACTATTCATCAGCAACCTATATACCAAATATTGTCATCCTACCATGCATGGTTACAGAGGAACAGCCGTAACCCAAAAACTTTAATGTAGTCGCTGGACCATGAAATTGAGGTCAAGGTCAGGTGACACCTACCAGACAGTCATGTACTATTCATCAGCAACCTATATACCAAATATTGTCATCCTACCATGCATGGTTACAGAGGAACAGCCGTAACCCAAAAACTTTATGTAGTCGCTGGACCGTGAAATTGAGGTCAAGGTCAGGTGACACCTACCAGACAGTCATGTACTAGTCATCAGCAACCTATATATCAAATATTGTCATCCTACCATGCGTAGTTACAGAGGAACTGCCGTAACAAAAAAACTTTAACGTAGTCGCTGGACCGTGAAATTGAGGTCAAGGTCAGGTGACAAGTGACTGACTGGCAAGAACCATCATAAGCTACCTCTGGACCAAATTAGATGGACCTAGGGCTTGGGCTTACAAATATATGAAGCAAGATGTCCAAGTGTTTATGCCGCCGCCGGATTCCCATACATATGTCTTGCCTCCAGCGACTTTCGTCACATGCGAGACAAAAATTTCACGTTAAACATTTCAAGACGATTTCTGATGCAAATGTCAATTAAACTGTTCTATCTATTCCCGATCTGAATTATAATTATGCCACTTCACTAAATATCATACACATGCAAAATTTTGCTAGTAACAACATTTTTAAGGGACAAAACTTTCAAAAATGCGTTTTAGCGTTCGTTGGTCAGTGCATCATTGTACTACACTTGTTACGTTTGCCTACTTGGCTATCTAGAAACAGGCATTTGGTAGCCCACCAGAAATTCTACATGCATTGGCAACTGTTAATTTTAATCCCTGCGCCTTCAATTGCTAACTTAAGTCAATGACAAAAAACAGCATTTAGACACAAAATATTATTAATCACTCACTTTAAATTTTAGCAGTTTTTGCTTAAACACAAGGATTTTAAATAAAGATATGTTTTAAGTCCTATTAATAAGGAATATCTAAAAAGAAGACAGACTTTGCTTCTATCTTGCAAAGTGGATTTAAACATTATTTTTATTTTTCAATTAATCATAAATAGGAATCTCATAATGTGGCTATCATGTTTTAGAATGATAAACAGAAGATGATGAATTATTTTTCCTTTGTTTTGCATTTTTATCTACTAAACCTCTATATAAAGGCAGCTAATTAAAGAACCTTAGTGAGCATGCTCACATACCCCATGCTCCCACATACTTATCAAGTTCCATAAAATTGTGATCAGTAGTTTCTGAGTATACAAGTTGTTTCATACAAATATTCATACATGTATCTATTTTC
The DNA here is from genome assembly GCA_944474755.1 of Limnoperna fortunei. NCBI lineage: Eukaryota > Metazoa > Mollusca > Bivalvia > Mytilida > Modiolidae > Limnoperna > Limnoperna fortunei. The sequence goes on from OX104112.1 coordinate 69,098,437, forward strand.
AGAAATTTAAAATTTAAAAGTGGAATAACTACTACAAAAAATATTGTGTAATTATTTTCTGTCCATATGCACAACACATTGTTTCCTTCATTCCTACAAAGTTTAACTAGTAAAACTTTTCCTAAATTTTGTGAAATTTCATTAAGAATGGAAAGAGTTTCACGAAAATCCATGAAAAATGAAAGCGCTATCCATAGGACAACATTGAACATACATGTACATGAAAGTTGACCAAATCCCCCTCACAAAAATATGGTCCCCCTTGACAAATTTCCCTAAAAATCTATCCCATCCAAGCACCTACCATAAGTAACAATTCCCAGTTTCATGAAAATCCATGAAGAAATGAAAGCTCTATCCAGGCACAACATTGAATATACATGTACAAGAAATTTGATGAAGTCCCTGTCCCAAAATATAGTCCCCCTTGTCGAATTTCCCTGAAAATCAATCCTATCCTACTATAAGTAACAATGTCCTAAAGTTTCATGAAAATCTATGAAGAAATGAAAGTGCTATCCAGGTGACAACATTGAATATACATGAACATGAAAGTTGACCAAGTCCCCCTCCCAAAAATATGGTCCCTTGAAGAATTTCCCTGAAAATCATTCCAATCCAAGCACCTACTATAAGTAACAATTTCCAAAAGTTTTGTAAAAAATCCATTAAGAAATGAGAGCACAATCCAGGCGACCTGCAGCATGACACACAGAAGGAATGATGGACGGATGGATGGGTCAATAACATTAAACCCCTAGCAACTTCGTTGCATGGGGTATAAAAATATATGTTTTCATCACAAAGCACAGACAACAAGTGCACAGTTATTATTTACAACTAAATACCTGTTTACTGTCTGTTGGTCTAAATATCATGTCTCCATATTTTCCTATCAACGACTCTGACCCATAATCGCTGTAAAATGTTCAAAAATATCTTATAGTTAAATCTAAATATAGAGGATACACAATGTTTATTCCTACCTTATCGTACAGAATTTATAGCAATACAGATTAATTCTTGACAAACCAAATGCAACTTGAAGCTGATTACATATCTATAGTAATATTGGAGTGTTTTGGTTGAGGTTTTTTAACCTAAGACTTAAAACTGCTAACTGGGTATGGTTGAAATGCAGCCTTTTTTTATTTTGATAGAATGATAGTCCATAGTAAGTCAAGCATTTTTGTTTCTTAAGGGATCTAATATTGTTTACAAATGTTCCTCTGCTTTCGTGACTTACAATGGTATTCTATCAAAATGAAAAAGCATTGCATTTCTAAATGATAAATATTTTGAGGAAATAATTGATTTCAAAATATAATTTTGGGATCTACAAAAGGTGTATAAGCTCTACCATACTCGGTAAGCAGTTTTTAATTGTGAAGCAAAAAACCTCCACCAAAACACACAGACGTTTACTATAGTTGTTTTACAGGTCTTAATTCATAGAAAACTTCACATCTGGGTTCTAGATAGCAAAAATCTGGCCTTCATGGATAGTAATCCCAGAATGGAACCATGTTAGTTTATCTATGTTGTTTGAAATTAAACAAGTTTGCTTATGTGTATAGAAACTTACAACATGACAGAAATTACAAAACTTACCTGCCCATAATTGCATTAAAAGCTAGCACAGCATTGTCTCTCTGTAAACTAATTACAATGCATGGTCCAGAGGTAATCAATGGTACCTGAAATGTTTTAATTATAAATTGCATCACTGAACATAATTATCATGCATATATGTACAAAATACAAAAGATCTTCAATGAAAAGTATTTTGTGTGAAAGATCTAAAAATGCACTTATAAGAGTACCCATTGCAATTTTTTTTACTGAAATTAGGTCAAAAGGTAAAGATACACTCTAAAATGTATTTCCCCTGATGCTTATTGTTGCACATTCTTACTTTATTTGCATGTTATATACATTTAATAGAGGTGTGATGAATTATTTAAGCATCTCTATAAATTAAATGAACCTGTGATTATTTTTAAGCAAATAATCTGCATGAAAATACACTCATATTAGAGGGATTAGAGATACTTAGTAGGCTTAAGGTTGCATTTGTTTAAAAAAACACATTATGCACAACATAACAAATACATGAAATAAAAAAATTAACCTGTTTGAAACTGCCAGCATCTATAACATGTAAGAATTGTTGAGCTTGTTCTTGTGTAAACCATACCATTCTACAGCCTAACACTTCAAATCTACAAAATATGAAGTAACATTAAGACCTTAGGAATAATAACTTGAGAAAATTCTAGCTAAATTGTTCATTTAAAATATGCATCTTTTAAGCTAACTTATGTTTGTTAGCCAAAAAATTCTAACTAGACAGTCGATCTAGCGATCACTGATACCCCAACTTTCATAAAAATTTCTAACGTTTTTCGTGGAATCTGACGGATTTCCCCCAAAAACGATAGTCTTCTTACCAACATAATATATAACAATATCCCACCGTTTCATTCAAATCAGATGCAAACTTTTTGAGTTATTGTCCAGAAACAACTTTTTTGGTAAAAATTTCTAACGTTTTTCGTAGACTGCAACCTTGAAATTTGATGGATTTCCCCCCAAATCGATAGGCTTCTCACCAACCTGATATATAACAATATCACAAAGTTTCATTGAAATCCGATGTAAACTTTTTGAATTATCATCCGGAAACCAAATGTGGACGGACGGACGGAAGGACGGACATGAGGACCACAATATACCCCAGATTGTCGAGCGGGGGAATAAATATTTTGATGCAAATAAATCATTTAAACAATTCTAAAATGTATAAATAATGGAAAGAATAAATTTGTAACATAAACAAGTGTGGACTGTGAGCACACTTACAAAGGGATACCCCTCCCCACCCCGGCTTCGCTTTCAAGTCTAATTATCTCCCCTGAATAATATCTGACAGCAACGAAAATTCTTCATGCACATCTACATATGATGTACTTCCTTCATGTAAAGTTTCATCAAAATATGTCGAACAGTTTAGGAGGAGTTGCGCTTACAAGGTCTCCCACTGAATACTATATTTAAAAAGTCCAAGTCCAATTATCTCCCCTGAATAATATCCGACAGCAATGAAAATTCTTCATGCACACCTACATCTGATGTACTTCTTCATGTAAAGTTTCATCAAAATCTGTCAGGCGGTTTGTGGACAAGGGATGTGGACAGACGGACAGACAGACAGACAGACACAGACAGGGTGATTCCTATATACCCCCCCCCCCCTAAATCTCTGCTAAATTGACTGAACAACACAACTTTTTTAAATAAAAAGATGCATTTTTCTTGATATACAAGACAACAAAAATTATAATATATTGGACTATTTCTCAGTCAAAAAGGCCATATGAATATCAACATAAAAATCCAAAATGTACCTGTACCATTTAATTAGATCATTTTTGATTGTTTGAATGGAGTTTAAATCACTTTTTAAAAATGTTTTTGCAATATCATGGTGTCCAGTTTTTATTGACAGTAAGGCTACAAGATCAGTGTCGACAAGCTAATGATCATTGGTAGATTGCTAACTTTACTATCTTAACTGCTCAACCACAAGCTTCCGTCATTTAGATTTATGTAGCCAAAGATACAGAGCCAGACTCATAATTAACTACACCTTTAATTAGATCCAAATATCATAGATACCTACCCATGGTTAATTAAACCTTCAATTAGTTCTACATAGCCATATACTCCATCTTTTTTCAGGGTAACAAGTGGTGGCTTTAATACAAGGCAAGTTGTTTCCATTAAAATATTTTCTGCTGAATCTGGAAAAAAAATTTTTTTTGTTATTGCTTATTTTGCAATAAACTGTATTCTGCACATCAACAATGTTTGATATGTATTATAGATACCACACCTTTTACAAGATAACATATTTGAACAATACTGCTGTTAGACGAGTGTTTTTAAATATATAAAAGAGTAAGGCGAGGTATGTTTTGTAACAATTCAATCAATAGAACATTATAGTTGTGAGACGATACTTTGCCAGATGGTCAGGCTAGACGATCTATGCAATTCATTAGTATTTTGAATAATGGCAAGAGGTGAGGCTTGATGTCAAATAATGACTTCTTGCACAACACACAGATTTAATGTGATTAATACATAATGTGATCAAAGGAAAAATGCCATAACATGTTACAAGCGGAATTAAAACCATAAATATGTATCTTCAAACTGAAGATAATACCTAATAAACCAGTGTTTTGAAACAAGCACAGGCAACTGGCAAAATCAAAATATCATCCAATTTCATCATCTAATGAACTGAAGAGAAGGGTAACAAACTGATTGTAATATGAGCATGTTTACTTCATATGAATCTATTTTAAGTTTATTTTCAATTCACTTAAGACATGCAAATTAATAAATGTGTACATTTCAAATTAAAATAAATAATATTTTGTAACATAAGTAGAAAAAATTGATTTAAAGCATTTAGAGCAGTTCTTGAAAATGTGGCGATGTTGAATTTCCAACCAGCACAAAAAAATCTCAAAACTAGCAGAGAACTTCTCGCACATCATTTCTGCACAATTTTGTTTACATGGGTACCATTCAACAAGATTTATAACGAGCTGTTGTAAAAAAAAAATAAAATAAAAAAAAATAAAATAAAATAAAATAAAATAAAATAAATGAAGTTCACTTTAAAAGAAGTCAAGTTTTTTATCATTAGACCATTGACCACTTTTGTGCAGTTGAAAACTCTTTAAAGTAGCTTTGTTATAGAAATAATCTGAACAGATATGGGCTGCTTCAAAAAATATGACCCCAAGATGTGAAAAAAATGTCAAATTTAAACATGAGCATATCAAGTTTTTGTTCATAATTTCCAAATGTGCATACGTTGAAGTTAATAAATCAAAAATGAAATTAACGAAAAGGTAAGAAATAAAGTTTTTATAATATTTTATTGAACAAATTTTGAAATATAAAACACTCTTAACATTTATACATTTTACTTCAGTTTAACAATGTTATGTTTCATATAACTTGTTGCTGTTTTCTTAAATAATGTAACAAATACTAATGACTTCCTGTGCAAGATTTTGAACAATATGCAATTGTACTTTTTTCAAAAAAATAATTTTTTTCAAGAATTTTTGAAAATTCTTTTGTTATCTACCTCTTAAAATTTTTATTAAGTCAAAAGTAGTATGTATTTTTGCATATGGCAACAAAATTATTAAATTGTAATTATAAGTCATCCATTGAGAAAAAAAATTTCATGATAAAGTTAAATCATTTGAAAATGATAGGTTGTAGAAAAAGTACTATGTTTAGTCTGATTTTGTTGCACTCCTGACACTCCAGGTTAAAACAAATAAAAGAAGGAAATACATTCTTTAAAAAGTACTGAGGTAATTTTGTGATATTGCTGGGAACAAATTTCATATATCTTAACATTTTCAATAGGATATTTGAGAAAGAACAAAATTAATATATAAGCTGTTTAAAAAAAAAAGACCCCAACAGATTATGGTCCTCTAATTTTGTCAAATTAATAGATATATTATTTCTATATAGTTAAAAATGTATGTCTAGTTGTGGGGAACATGTCTGCAAAAAGTCTTGAAGATATCTCAGAAAACAAAAAAGTTATGCCAAAAAAAACATGCCAAAATTGTCAGGAGTGCAACACTTTTTTGTGGCACCCAAATATGTCATTTTTTAAAAGGTCACAAAATTGTCAAATCTAGCAATATGTGCATAATTCTTTTTTTATTACACAGTTTCATGTGTTAACTAATTGAGATATCAAAAGAAAGTATGTTGCATTTTAAAAAGTATGAAAATATTGTTCTGAAAAAACTACCCTGTCATGAGTGCAAAACAAATTTAAGCAATGTTGCATTTAGTTCTTGGTAGAAATTTTTTCCTTTTATTATCAATGATTAAACCAAAATAAAATCATAAATATACCTTTGCTGCATCAGAGCAGTCACAGCAAGATACCCTTAAACTGGTAATCTGATAAGGGACACCAAGTAAAACAGAGCACCCTCAACTGTCAGGAGTGCAACAAATGACATGTTCTTACATTGGAGATATGTTCTTACATTGGAGATATGTTTTTCTTTAAAAGTTCTCTTATTTTGTGTTTTCTCTTTATTTTTCAGCAGAAGCTACACAGAAGCATTGAATAAATATTTCAGATGGATGATAATACCTTTCACATTCGTTGTTTAATGTCAAGAGTGAAGCAGTTTAAAATTGAGCTTCAGATTTTATAAAAATTCATATATTGTGTACAATTTAGTTGGCTCTCATATTGATACCAACTGTTTTTATAATCGAAAGACACCATTCCCAATCTTTAGTCTTTGTTCCATCCATATGGAGAACCACAATTTTTCAGTATAGTTGCAATCATCTATTCATTTAAATATTGTGTCAGGATTGCAACATTTACATGGATGACATTTAAAACAGGACATCTTAGATAAATGAACAGTATGTTTTTTTAATGCTAACTGAAAAATGAACATATAAAACAATTAGCTGTTGGAATATGTCTCTAGATTCTAAAAAAACAGTTGGTATCAATATGAGAGACAACTAAATTGTACACAAAATATTAATTTTTATCAAATTTTAAGCTCATAAACTGCTATTGTAACAATTAATTTCTAAGAAAAGTTTCCTTAACTTAAATTAAAATAATTATAATGAATAAATCTTCATAAAATATTTCATATTATGATACAATTGAAGATCAATAAAAAAAACTGCTGCACTCCTGACATAAAAAAAATTAATGTAAAAGGTATTTTTCAGCCATCTGAAATACTTATTCAACGATTCTGTATAGCTTCTGCTAAAACGTAAAGAAATACACAAAATAAGTCACATTACAAAGAAAATATATTTAAAAACATGTCATTTGTTGCACTCCTGACAGTTGAGGGTGCTCTGTTTTATTTGTTGTCCCTGTTCAGATGACCAGTTTTAGGGTATATTGCAGTGACTGTTTTGATGCAGCAAAGGTATATTTATGATTTTGTTTTGGTTTAATTATTGAAAACAAAAGGAAAAAATTTCTATCAAGAACTTAATGCAAAATAACTTAAATTTGTGTTGCACTCCTGACAGGGTATATCTTTTTTTCAAAACAATATTTTCATACTTTTTAAAATGCGACATACTTTCTTTTTATATCTCTCAATAAGTTAACACCTGAAACTTTGTAATAAAACTAGAGTAAAAAAACCTGTGAGCAATGCTCACCATTGATACCCCGCGCTTCACAATTACTTTGAAAATTCAGGGTTTTTTAATTATGAAATTGAAACTTTATCTAGTTAAACGTGAAGGCGAAGTTGCAGATAAAACACGTAACCCTCCCCAATCCCCCAAAGAATGGCATCCCCTATGTCAATGACAAAGTCCATGTTTTTCTATGGGAAACCTCCAATAATATTCTGATCAAAATGTTTAATATCCAGTGCACAATGGCAATATGTGACCAAGATTCTGTGTAAGTTTCAACAAATTCCATTCAGTGGTGTAGGAGGAATTGCAAATAAAAGATGGGTATCCCCTTATGTCCATGACAAAGTCCATGCTTTTCTATGGGAAACCCCAAATATCATTCCGATCAAAATGTTAAATATCTCCTGCACAATGGCACTATGTGACATGGATTCTGTGTAAGTTTCATCAAATTCCATTCAGTGGTGTAGGAGGAGTTGCACATAAGAGATGAGTATCCCCTTATGTCAATGACAGTCCATGTTTTTCTATGGGAAACCCCAAGTATCATTCCGATCAAAATGTTCAATATCTCCTGCACAATGGCACCATGTGACATGGATTCTGTGTAAGTTTCAACAAATTCCATTCAGTGGTGTAGGAATGAGTTGCACATAAGAGATGGGTATCCCTTATGTCCATGACAAAGTCCATGTTTTTCTATGGGAAACCCCAAATATTATTCCAATCGAAATGTTTAATATCTAGTGCACAATGGCAATATGTGACAACATTCTGTGTAAGTTTCATCGAATTCCATTTAGTGGTGTTGGAGGAGTCTCACATAGGAAATGGGTATCCCCTTATGTCAATGACAGTCCATGCTTTTCTATAGGAAACCCCAAATATCATTCCGATCAAAATAATAAATATCTCCTGCACAATGGCACTATGTGACAAGGATTCTGTGTAAGTTTCAACAAATTCCATTCAGTGGTGTAGGAGGAGTTGCACATAAGAGATGAGGACCCCCTTAGGTCAATAACAATGTCCATGTTTTTCTATGGGAAACCCCAAATATCATTCCGATCAAAATGTTTAATAACTCCTGCACAATGGCACTATGTGACAAGGATTCTGTGTAAGTTTCATTAAATTCCATTCAGTGGTGTAGGAGGAGTTGCACATAAGAGATAGGGACCCCCTTAGGTCAATGACAAAGTCCATGTTTTTGTATGGGAAACCCCAAATATCATTCCGATCAAAATGTTAAATATCTCCTGCACAATGTGACAAAGATTCTGTGTAAGTTTCATCAAATTCCATTCGGTGGTGTAGGAGGAGTTGCACATAAGAGAAAGTGTAACGGACGGACGGACAGACGGACGGACACCATGAACACTATATACCCCCCGCTTTTCAAGCGGGGGGTATAAAAAGAATTATGCACATATTGCTAGATTTGACAATTTGGTGACCTTTTAAAAAATGACATTTTTTTAAAGTGTCACAAAAAAGTGTTGCACTCCTGACAATTTTGGCATGTTTTTTTGGCATAACTTTTTTGTTTTCTGAGATATCTTCAAGATTTTTTGCAGACATGTTCCCCACAACTAGACATACATTTTTAACTATTTAGAAATAATATATCTATTAATTTGACAAAATTAGAGGACCATAACCAGTTGGGGTAATTTTTTTTGAAACCGCCCATTCAAATGTTTATCACTGAAAACATTTGAACAGATGACAATTAGAATTGGATAAAGAATTAAAAAGCAGACAAATTAGACATTTCTCATGTTTAGAAATTCCTTAATAGAATAAGTGGTACAAGACAATAAATCTATCAAGTCCTTTCTGTATACTAGTATTGTCTGCAGTGAAAGAAGGACAGCAAAAATACTGTGAAACTGTTTATTCGCGCAGTAATATTAATCATATGTGGATTCTCTCTTAAAAATTCAAAAGTACTTTTAGAAAATTTAAAATCAAGGTTCTAAAAGTTAATGTTAGAAACTTTGATTTTTCAACTCTTTATAGTTATACCACGTTGCAACAAGAAAAACTAAAATCCTATCTTGAGGAAATCAAACATAATTCCTTCAATTCCACATATGCCTACAAATATGTAGTAAAAGAAGGCAAATTATCCTACAGCGAAGAACAGGTTTATAGTATGCTAGATTTTCTAATCGACAACATATTTGTAGCTTTTGGAGGATGTGTTTTTCAACAGACAATGGGAATTCCAATGGGTAAAAACAGTGCTCCACTCCATGCCATTTTGTTTCTGTTTTTTTATGATACTGACTTTCTTCTACATCTTAAATACAGTTAAATTACAATTAAATACAAGAAGACAGCAGAGGGTAGGTTCTTTAATTTCAATTAACAAACATAAATTTGCTGAGTGGTTTACATTAATATATTCTTCAGAACTGGAAATTAAAGAAACCACAGACACAGCTTCAGCTACATCATTGTTAGACTAACACCTCCAAAATGACACCAATAGTCACCTTAACACAAAAATTTATGACAAACAAGATGATTTTAATTTCAAAATTATAAATTTTCCTCACTTATGCAGCAATATTCCAGCTTCTCCTGCATGTGGTGTCTATAGTTCTCAATTGATCAGGTATGCAAGAACTTGCAGCAAGTATACTGATTTTTGCAAATGTCACCAAATTCTACGGGATAAACTTATAAACCATGGTTACAAGAAAAACAACTCGTTCATGCCTTTAATAAGTTTTACTATAGATACCACTTCCTAGTCGAAAAATATTCTAATTTGAAAATATGGTCCCCAATTTTTTAATTCAGTGTATAGTGAGTGTGCTACGATGATTGTTGGATACACTAATTGTGGTATATGATAACCATCTATTTCTATTAACAAACTAATATCCTTCAGAAATGGAAGCAGTAGGTTTGGCATGTGATAAAACCTGCTTAAACCCAACTCTTTTGAAATGCCTGTACCAAGTTAGGACCATTGCAGTAGTTACTATATTTTCTGGAGTTTGCCGGTGTCTCAGATTTTGATTTGTGGATTGTATATTTGACAGTTTTCTTAGTGTTCTGTATTTTGTTAATACCTTCATTCAATTGCAATACAAGTGAAACATTAAAAATATTTTACCCCAATATTACACAAATCAGAACAGCACATTATGACCATATTTAAAGTGCAGAATACATACTGAATACCAGTAGAAAAAAAGAGACTAATTTTGTAAACAAAAAGACCTATACAAATGAAACCTTCAATTAATATATGTCAAGAAAAGTTTACCTGGTTGGTCTGATAGATGAACTGTCAATACCCTGTGCTCATGGAAACGAATGTCTATAGTACTGTCGACTGCTGGGCACAATATCTGAAATAATAATCCTATTAAAAAAATTGGCTTGATAATTCTTGAAATCAGAAACTAATAGATTGCAATCATGCCCTGTAGAATAACCATATGCACATTGGAACATGAATTATTTCATATCAGTAAAATTATGTTTGTTTCAATTGGATAAAACAAGGTCAGCTGGTACCAATTAATCTGCAGTAATTTGACACGAGGGCTTTATCATGCCGTGATAATGCCCTGTCCTTGATTTAGAGTTAAACTTAGCATTTGTGATCAAAGGAGAATAAATGATTGATACACGCATAAAAATCGTACATACTAAACAAAAATTCTATATTTTTTTCAATATACTTGTAGATTATATAAATATTGATCAACAAAAACAGAATTTGAAAACCAAACACAAGCAACACAAACTGTTTTTGAATTCTTCCATGAAATAAATATAATAGTTGCCTATATAGAGGGCAATGTCATGATACTTAACAGCATTAGGGAGAGTGGTATTGCCTTCAACATGGATAATACCCTCACCTTCGGCTCGGGCATTATCAATGTTTCAGGCAATACCACTCTCCCTTGTGCAGTCAAGATATCATGACAATGCCCTTTATATAGGCAACTTTTGTATTGTATAATCTTATTTTTAATTTTTAGGTATTGAATTTCCTAACAAATTTTCTATATGAATTGTTTTATGGTGTAGATAAACTTCATTGATGACAAATACTTAAACATATGCACTATAAAAATTATCATCTTACCACAAAAAATACTTTAGAAATAAGGCATAGTACAAAATGTTAACCAAGCTATCAACAATAACATGATGATTCAGAGTTGTAAAAACAGACATATACCTGTTCACTTTCTAAATACTCATTGGATTGACAACAAAGTCCATCAGGGAAAAACATTTTTTGTTCCTCCACTGCCTTGACATAATTTGAAGAACCTAGAATAAAATATTCACACATTACTTTTTCTCAAATAAAGTTCATATCATAAGCAATTAATAATTTATTAGCTTGGACAAAGATCACACTAAAAAGTCATAAATGATCATCACAAAACATGGTTTAATTATTATAGTGCTAGTTTGTGTACACATCAATTTTTACTTATAAGGGCCTCCACATGACTTAAAACTATGTATTAAATGATTTCCAGTTTCTTCAGTGATTTATGACAGGTAAGTTTTATAACTGGTCGGTAAAGTGGAGTGAAATTTATTTGTTTAATTAAAGCACAACTTTTAAAAAAGTGGCTGGTGTCCGGTTTGTAGAGGCGACCGGTTTTGTGAAGATAATTCACATTGACTTTAGTGGATAATGACCGGGACTTTTTTAACAGCCAGTTTGAAGGGGAAGCTGGTTTTCTGAGGGTCCAGTTTGGAGAAGTTTCACTGTATTACATATTTAATCAAAAAGTGGAAGTCTGAGCAAACAAGTAACATCTACGCCACTTTAGGTAGAATGTCAAAATAACAAGGATTCTTAAAATTTCCCTTACCTATAACAATGTCAGACTTGAAGATTAACAGAAAACGATTTTTTATAGGTCCAAACATTATATAAGTTTTGTCAGTTGGACCAACAAATTCTGTAAAGACTGAAAACTGGTAACAAAAATGATAAATTTAACCATATAGTATCAGTCTGAATGATAATTATACTGTATTGTAAGATTTGCCTGAATCAACTGGTAATTTTGTGCAGGAAAATCTCCCAATATATTACCTTCATCCTTACACAATGGCAATAAAATCTGACTTAAATCATGACTACAGTTATTTATTTACCTGACATTACAAGCGTGTTAACATCTGACAGAGGAATTCAATGAAATTAATAATATTGTCTATTCAGAATTCATGCTCAATCCAGTTTTGCATTACAATTATGAAAAATTGCATTTCAGAATTTGTCTTAAAATCTGACTAAATCTAAATCGTGCAATCATACTTAAAAACTGAAAATTTAAAAACAACTTGGTTAGCTGTTAGACCAGGCAGTAAGTGAGGTCTACCTAGAGTTCACTCTCCTTTAGTATCATTAAGATGTTATATTGTGAATGGCTAAGTACAAACACAAACTGGATGGTTTTTACAATTATAGATTATAGATAAAACAACAGCTGAAGTTAAAGTTTGTTTTTGCATACAAAACGATGTCTCTACCGTTCCCCCATGTGGATTTTTTGCACCAAAAGTTAAAAGTCCTATAACTACCACAAAAAATGTCCTGGTAATATGCACAACTAAATATGGTGTACTTGCTAAATACCAAGTTTCGTAATATTTGGTTGAGTAGTTTCATAGGAGTTGAGTGGAATAACTTTGTGACAGAAAAACAGACATACCAACAGACAGACGTACAGGACAAAAACAATATGTCTCCCAAGGAAGTGGGGGAGACATAATAATATTATAATCTGTCATGCCATCAAATCTTGAAATGAGACAAAACAGGTTGTGTATAGTCACTTGATTATTTACCATGAAATGCATTGGTTACTATATCTACACCAAAAGTTCCTCGCCACAGGAACTGACTTTGTCTTCTAGCATTCAGTGGGTCAACTGGTCCAAGCAAATCTAACAACTTTTTGACTCCATTTTCTCTTTGTAACACTAAACAAAAACTTGGTCCAGATTTCAAATAATCCAGAGTTTTCTCTACAATCTCTGAGTCCTGAAATAATAGTTCTAAAGTCTTAAATCAAGAAAGATATGTACATGCGACGTTTCATACTACTTTAGTTATAAATATTGCTATTTTTGGACTAGACTGGATAGACAGATAAAACTAAGGATTGGCAAAATTCGTTATGACCAGTTCCTTCGCAAACTATATGCCTATGGATTAGGAAAAACTTTTACACAACCATAACATAGTTGATAGAAAACTGGGAAAAGTATGCATTAGTATTGCATTTGTGACACATTTGCTTTAAATTTTTAAACCATAAAAATTTAATCGGGGAAACACCTATGATAAAAAAAACTTTATAAAATCATTCAGGAAACCAGTTTATCTTACTGTTTACATAAAAACAAAACAATAACTATAGCACACTATGATTTCAAATGAATGTTCCTTGTAATAATTAAATTATTTGAGACAGAGATACTAATGTCAACTATCTTCTCAGGAGTCTACTGTGTAAAAATTGTGTAAAAGTTCAAATGGATGTAATTTGGGGATTATCTATGGACCAGAATGCCCTACTAATGAATCTTTATTTTAAGATCTTACAATTATCAAATTTTATGAACATTTGATGAAGCAGAAGTCTACAAAGTGTACAATGAATATCAAATATTTTCAAAGTTGTGGAAATAACAAATGAATAAAAAAATTTCTTTGTGCTGGAAAGTTGTAACATATCTGTACTTGTAAAGTTTTGTAAAAGTTTTGGTTTAAATTGAAAAAAGGTCAAAAGTTTGTTTGGACTGATTTCTGTATAATTACCTGATTATCATTAGTCATGATAAGATAATGAATCTGTTCCTCTGTTAAAATCTGTAATCTCATTGCCACAATTTTGAAGCCCTCTTGAACAATTTTCTTAATAATCTTAGGAAGATGACGCTTTACAGCTCTAGGTTTGATTATCAGCAGTGTAGTTACTAACTGTGGACCAGATGTCATCACATTAAAAATTGACTCCTTCAGTGCCTCAGATCTTGTCAATATACTATCTTTTTCCTCTCTGAAAAAATGATTATAGTGTACTGTTTTTATAGGCAAATAAACAGTTATTTTTGTATTACATCTCCTTGTACATAAATATTGCAACTACATTGTACGCAAATGCTTTGACAAAAATTCATTCTCTAGTATCTCATTTATTCATTTACAAAAATGAAAATTTCTTCAGCAACATCACTTCCTAGAATTAATGCTTAAATACTTAAAGATAATTCTTTCTTTCAACTCACTTGGAATGAACCACTTTACTTAAAGGTAAGTAAGGTAAAAGAGGTCGACACTGAGGATCACCATGAAGTTCCCTGTCTGTGAAAAAAGCTCTGGTAAAGGCATAAGCCTCTTCTGCTGTCCGTGACATGATGTAATCCATGTGTCCCGACTTTGGATCTGGCCTTGGAATAATTTGCTCCAATCTTTTAAAACCATTAATACCCCTAAGTATCAATACTAGAGCTGGTTCTAAAACAAAGTGATCTGGATTAATGCTTAAACAAAATATTAGTTAAATTATTTAATTAAAACAAAGCCAAACTTATTTGTTGGTCATTGAATAAAGAATCTAAAGTTAACATCCCAAAAGCCAAACTTATGGTGAAAAGGCAGGCACTGTCACAGGCTGACAATAGAATTACAACAACAGCTACTGTGTTAGCATTAAATTTCTGTACTGAAAACATATTGAAATTTATTTACCATGGAAAGTTGACAGTCTTGAATTCAATACATGGGTTTTGCATTGTTAGCAACTCAATATTTCTTAAATTTTGTTAAATATTTATATTTGTCACAGCTTTTTGTACATAATCAACAATATTTATACATATATATATATATATACCAGTGGTGAGAGTATGAAGATTCTCCTTCCAACCTTTATCGCCTACTTCATATGGTGTTATATCTTTAGCCTGTGAAATAGTCAGTGAGGGTACCCACTTTATACCAAGTAATTCAAAGCCTTCTTTCAAAGGTAATACTGTAATGGTTTTACTATATGGCACCATGTGGAGTATCTTTCCTGTAAGAAATGAACAATATATAACATTTTGTAACTTAACAGTCATGGCTGAAAAAAGTACTGTATGACAGAAGAAAATGATGGATTTCACAGTTGAAAAGAAATTGTTTTATAACAACGAAAATGTAAAGGCAATTACAAATAAAACATGCCCCAGAAATACTCTTTACAAACTAAGTAGCAAAACACTTATGTATTTTAGCCCTTCAGTATGTTGTAGTATCAAGACAAAAAATGCATCATTCAATTATTTTAACGTGCCTCACCAAATACCAAACATGTAAATGTTATACTGGAATATTAAAACTATTCTTACAAAACAAATACAAAGATGTTCTAAAACATCACAGAAACGCATGATATTTGAGCACTATTTTTATTTATCATGCACTATAAAATACAGTCGAACCTCTTTTTCTCTAACTTGGTTGACTCGATACCCCAGTTATGTCGATATCATTTTAAGTCCCAGCATTTTTCCCATATCAACAATGAATTTCTATCTCAGATGTGTCCATCTCGGTTCTTTAGATATTTCGCTTAACTCGATGGATTTTTGTAGTCCAGACAATATTAATCAGTGTAATTTTAACCTTGTTGTCTCAAAGTTAATTTTGCTATCAATATCGATGTCAAAACTAACAATTTCATTTGTATTTTGTATTGTAACTTAATTTGCGTCCGTTTATTTTAAACACCTTTCATAGAATAAACACGATTTTTGATTGGCTATTACAATTTGGATTGGCAATTTAATAAAACGAATTGGTTATCAAACCGCAGTACATGCATTATTAAGTTTAATTGATGATCTGCTAATTACTGTAAATTATTTTGTCATGTTTAATTAAAAATGATAATTATTGAAAATTTCTTTTGATCTGATCAATGATGTATGTGGTCGAGTTTTGTTTCTTTAAAGGGAAACTTCGCGAAAAAATGAAAATTTGATATGTTATTCTTCAAATAAAAAGAAATATAATTGCCTTTTGATGTTTTATTGTATTCTTTACCGTTACGCTTCTAGAGTGGATTAAAGGTGGTAAAATTTTGTGTATGGGGGCCGCCATATTGACAGTATTTTATCACGTGACTGCGTTTGTGACGTGATAAATGTAATTATCCAGTAAATATGATAAATAATCCAGTTTAAAAATATGTTTTTCTGCCTTAGCTCTTTAAAGAATATATAAACTGTGGCGATGACTAATGACTGGCTGACAACATAAGATTACAAAACACGTTTTAATGTTTAATGATCTTTGTTTTAATACAAGTATTTTTAGACACAAATTTTAACCTGTCTTTATTTAACTCAAATATAATTTACCTAAATAATAATTGTAATAAAAGATATATTTATATGATTATTTTTATATATAAAATAAAATTCCGTGGATAATTTTGCACGTCTTGAAACGGCAGTTGTACCTGGACGTAAAAATGTTAGAGGTAAATCATTACGCGTTTATGAAGGGTAATTAACAGAATTAGCAGGTAAACAAACAGGATGTTTATTGCAATTACTAGATCATTTGACGCCGACTTTGAAGTATGAATATTCTGACTTTTTCAAAAGCTAACCAGATTAAAGGTTAATCATGTAATTCGAAATTAGAAAGGCACACCCCCTCCTGCCAAGGACAGGTATGATTTGAATACACCAACGTGTCAGAACACAGGATGTATATAAGATTTCGAATACCTTTAGATGTCAGAGTAACGTAAAACTTTAACTCAAATATACACAACATGTAAAATTTTGGAAACTGTGTTACGCACACGCACAATAAATGTTACCAGTAATAATAATTATAATAATAACAATAATAATAATTATAAATGTACTAAACGTGAAGTGAAATTTTGATGCGCGAAAACCAGAGTATTTAAAAATATTTCATTTAATGACCGCTATTTCTCAAATAGTCAATAATATTTCAATAAGTTGCTTAATCTGATTAAGTTGAAAATAATAATACGAATAATTTTCAATGTAATTAATATTTATGGACTTTTTTTCCTATCAAAACTGTGACTTTTTTCCTGTGACTTTCTTTCCGTTTACCGTTGTTGCTGCTGTGGAAATAATCTTAAGTAGAAGTCTTTAAATTGGTTAACTACTTGTTACACAAGTCGGTTTTTTTGCTTATATATAGATCAGGAATACGAAACGTAATCTTTCCACAACTTTGTCTTATAGTACAACCTTCTGTTATTGACCGTTTCGCGTTATTATCATTCGACGACTTTTAAGGTACTTGGATGTCTAGTATCGCCATCTAGTGACGAGATGGTGACAAGATGGCGGACCTCCATAAGTGCATTTTTTACACGATAAATTCCATGCAGAAACTTAACTACTGAAAATATAATAAAACATCAAGAGGCAAATTTGTTTCTTTTTAGTTGAAGAATAACATATAAAATTTTCATTTTTTTCGCGAAGTTTCCCTTTAAAGACAATCTGTTATTTTTGTTGACTTGTGTGTTGTCAATTATGTCAAAAACAATTTGTATTGTTTCATTAGTTCTTTCGAACTGTCAGTGTAAGTGTTTTCCTGAAATGTTTTTCTATAATTTCGTAATAAAGTGTATAAATGTGATTACACTATTTATTAATTATTGTCGATTAATTGAATGGATAAAATACCTCATATATCACAGGCTACAAATACCATGACAAAACAAGCAATGCCAAAATACATGAAATAAATACAGTTAAATTTTTTTAAATCACATAATAAAAATGACGTCATACCCTAAACTCGGTTTACTCGAACTTCAGATAAATCAATATATTTTTTACGGTCCCGCAAACTTGGACTTATCGAGGTTTGACTGTATTGATATTCTGCATATGTGATAGAAAGAGTGAAGATATAAAAATCAATAACAGCCTGGCAGGCTGTTATCATCAACATTCCATTAGAAACCCGTTTTTGATGACATCCTACATAGCAGACCAACATCCCCATAGAAAATATGTAACACCCCTGATCATTTGTCTATGAATGACTGCTGTAATCAATGTGGAATGTAACGACGGATGCTATGGAAATCTATACAGAAATTTTACTTGATCAATGTCTGCTATACTGAAATATATGATTAACTTATTTTGATATGAAACACTCATATTATTCTAAAAATATAAACATTGTGTATCTTTCATTGTAACAAATCAAAATTATAAATTGTCACATGCAATAAAATAAATACCAATATTTAGACAAAACAAAGCAAATGTAAAGCTTACCAATAAACAATCCACATGACTTTAATATTTGGTTTCCAAGCAGTAATAATGCCACAATCTGTTCAACTTCTGGATTAGTGTAGAGTTTGGGAAGAATAATACTGGGGTTAACTTGTACATCAAAATCAAAACACTGGAAAAGAAATAACAACAGAATGTGTATTGGGGAATATGAAAAAGACACTCAAGTGCAAGGGTCTGGAAATGGTCATATTTGCCGGACATATCCGACATTTACATTAAAATGTCTAACGTTTAGTCAAATCGGACATCTAAAAAAGTTATATTTTACTTGGTCAATAATATAAATATCTTTTAGTTGGTTTTAATACCTTTAATTTCCGCTAGATATAAATATTTTATTAAAAAATCAACCATAAGGCTATTTCCTGTCACTGACACATGTGTTTATTAAGTTATCATTCACTCCAGTCAATTGTTAATTACGTAATATGGTTAACACAACAGGTGATAACCTAATTATGAGTACAGATCTGTTTCATCCATTTCGTAGAATATGTTATTGCAACAGTATTTTGAAACAATAGGAATGAATTGTTTGTATGTTATATTGCTTAGAAAATATGCAACATGATGGAAAAACACATGTGGTCAGAATTGTACATCTCACATGCCCCAATGTACCTGACGTACATAAATCTGGGGAAAATCAATTCAAATTAAATTTGATTGAAATGATGAGAACAAAAATGAATATTTAATTCTATAAATAATAACTTGTAAAAAACGTGGTCCATTGCAGAATGTCGTATACATTAGATTCTGTTCCGAACTTGTTGTAATTTTGTAACAACTTCCTACTTCTGGTTAATGAAAATGTCTCCCGAATGTTCATAAAAAAAATGTTGTTTGTCATTACTTTGTTGAATAGACAACATGTCATTTTATAATAAAGACATTTTAGGAAGCAGAATGTTTTCCTACATATATTTCCTTTCTTGCACGATGCATATATCACAGGAAGCCATCACAAAACAACAAATATCTACTACGGTCTTGAAAAAAATTTAAAAGACCTTAATTCTGAACTTTAAGGAAAAGCACATACACATCCCAGCTTAAGCAAACACAATAAAAAGTACTTTGTACTTTTATATGATGACCGGTAAAATGTCCCACATGACTCAGGAAAATTTCCAGGGCCTTGCTCAAGTGTCCTAAACAATTAAAGGAATCTTTGTTGGAAAAGGTCATTCTGCAACTACACAGACCAACAGATGGATACTAAAGTGTTGGAAATCTTTAATATAGTTTTTATAATTATCACAAACATTAAAAAATCGAAGAATGTGTCCAAGGGACACAGATGCGCCTGATAAATGAAGTCAAAACAGGAAGTGGTTGTCCGACAGGTCTGAAAGTCGCTTAGGATGCACAACTTGTGATACGGAACCAACCTGCCAAATTTTAAATTGTTCTCATGTACAATTTCTGAGAAAAGCTTGACGGAAATTTGTAGGGACGGACAAACATATGTATGTACAAATGAAATCCTAAACAGGAAGTAGTTTTCCGACAGGTCTGAAAGTCGCTTAGGACATACAACTTGTAATACTGAACCACCCTGCCAAATTTCAAATTGTTCTCATGTACGGTTTCTGAGAAAAGCTTGACGGACATTTGTACAGACGGACGTACGTACGGATGGACGGACACGAATAAAACTTGACAATGCCCCCGACCTGACTACTACAATGTATGTTTATATGTTTCTGCATCAATACAAATAGACATGGAAAGCAATCTCCAAGTTGTCAAGCTTCAATCAGCTGTCTGTCTCAATAATTACCTTTGAAAAATCTCCACCTAAATGTGTCAACAATGTATCTGAATATCTAGCTGCATGAAACATATGTTTGGATGACAAATAAATATCAGCAAGCTGTTGAATAGTACCTGAAAAGACATATGCAAATTTGAAGGTGAAATAATCCAAGGCTTCCTGCAATAAATGAGAAATGCTTGGCATCATGTATCATATATTTCAGCTCTTCAACATATCTGCATACTCAAACACTAGTTGTACTAACGGTGCATAGCTTTTTGTTGTCATTTAAAAGTATAACCCATAACCTTGTGCAAGAAACATTTAACTAAAATTTCTAAACCAGAAAAATTATCAAAAATGTAGTTCAAAGAAGGCCTTACTTTTACTATAAAAATGCAAGTATGTTTTTACTGATATAAACATAGAATGAAGTAAACCTTGTTTTCACATATATTTCCAGTTTATTTGATAAAATAGTGTTTTTAAAAGGATAAAAGCTTGCATTGATGCAGTTTATTTTGTTGTTTTTCTACTGTGATACATTGGTCATTTCATTTGTAATATAAACAGGGATTAATCTCAAAAATAGAATAATATAAGACTTTTAATCCCATAACAGTGCACTGGGATCTGGTAGCTATATTCATTTTTTCTGCCATAATAATGATAAATAGTCTTGTGTGAACATATACATTTATTAGTATTGTATAGTTTTTCTATATATTTAAGTCTGTAAAGTTATACCAAATAAAATTATTTTGTAAACAACACAAAACTTTTTTGGTTACCTTTTGTTCTAAATTTATAGTAGAGTTACCTACCCATAATGCCCTGTAATGTAAGCTGTACCATACAAGCTTCTATCAGACTAGCCACTCCATGTGTAGCGTTTTCCTTCTGTAGTAAGAGTAGTGTGCATGGATAGACAGATTCTGTGTGCTTTGTGTGGTCTGTAACTACATCAGACTGGACTGTTCCAGGACAGAAAGTTCCTACACTATCACTGTTTATACCTGACAACAATATGTTTTTATCTTTAACAAAGTTGATGAAGTGTTTAAAACGAGGCTGCAGTAAAATATATCCACTAGGCCTAAAAACTGTACATTGAGCAAAGAAACCATTAGTTACAAATGGTGAAGTTTGTCTTGCCTAAAAAAATAATTGCATGTAAGAAAATGAAATTAACATAATACAATTACTGGCTTTGATATATAGATGTCAATATTGGGATTTTGCAACCAGAAAAAATGAATACCGTATAGCGGGTTTTTTTCGCGGGCCCCAAATTTCGCGATTTCAGTCAAAAAGGGGGGTATTTAATTTTAGCGGTCATTAATTTTCGCGATGTCTAGAAGTTGCCAAAAAATATAATTGTGAAGGAAAACCTCCATTGAAATCCATGATCGAAAAAGTTTCAGTTGTTTTAATCGGAAATGAAATGTCAGAGATAGTATAATGTGAGTTCCGGTTATGAAAACGATATAAATCCGGATTATCAAATTGACTTCGTGAACTAAATCGAATGAATATATGAGTGTTGTTAAATAATACAAAAATCTACAATAACATTTTAATTCAGGAAAACATAATTAAAATTACAAGTTTATTGAAACACAGTTAAAATAAAAATAACGTTAGGATTTTATGTCACATGGATTGACAATTATTCTCGATCCCGGTTCTCAATACTTCACACGGTAATTCCTGCTGATTTAAACCCATTTCGGATGATATCAGAGTTCGATCCAAGATAGTCATACAAACTAACAATCCACTTGGCTTATATGACCAAATTTTAGCGAGTTTTAATTTTCGCGTTCTCATAATGGTCGCGAAAATAGCGAAAATTAGAACCTCGCGAAAAAAACCCGCTATACGGTATATACATTTTAGAAGGGTTCAAAAATATACTGATAGAGGCTGCATATAAGTCAGTAATTATTTTATTACATAAAAAAGATCTTTGAGTTGCAGACACATGTATCAGACATATTGGGATTATTAAGATTAAGATGGCTATTCGGATCAGTTATACTGTTATTGTAAAACAAGTTAAAATTGGATTTTTGCTTGACTGCTGGGATTCTAATTTTGGTTTAAGTTCACTGCAGGCAGGGTGTGCTCAACTCCAATCTTAATTGACAAGGATTGTCAGTTTTTCTACTGTAGGTCGGGAGTTTTCTCCTGGTACTCCGACTTCCTCCCCAATAAAATCTGGATGCCATGATATAGCTGAAAAATTGCTGAACAACATTCAAACAAACAAACAAACAATAATTGCCAGTGTTCCTACCAACATTGGGGGTTTTCTTCTGGTACTACAGCCTCTTCCCCAAGAAAAACTGATGCCATGATATAGCTGAAAAATTGCTAAAGTGGCATTAAATACCATTCAAATATTCAAACAAACTAACAACATTATTTAGGTAATCATCACTTCTACTTCATTCTTTTTTTAAATGTTGCATCAGGAGTCAACTGAATTTACCTTCTTAATTATGTTTAAAGATTTTAACTGTTCTATAAAATATACATGCAGGTTACAAGAGAAAGCAAAAGAAACAGCATATATACCCCAAGCAGTGTCAACAAGGTAGAAGATTTGCCCCAACTTTGTTACTCCCACCATGGATCAGTGGAGAAAGATAATTCCACCTGACCTGTAGTATAGATAATAAAGTAACTGATTGAAATTTAAGGCCAATTGCAATTATTGACTGCCGTTTTCATAATTAATTACTAAAGTAGACTACACAGCTAATTCAATATTTGGGTAACTTCACATAACTTTTAAGTCAATAATGTAATTTACCTAGCAGATTGGCTTTCTTTGTGTTCAGCTTACTTCTCCTTATTCCTCTGATCTGGTACCCTCGTCTTTGACAAGTCGACAGTACAATACCCATACATTTAGGTGGCACATGAGGTGAAAGCACTAAAATAATGTCATTTTTGGTGGTAGCAGTCAATGCAGCTGGAGGCCTGTGTATTGTAGTATTGATGTCATTATCCTTTGTGTCTGAAAGTGAGGACTTACGACCACGTCTTCCTTTTGGACTGCCACTGCGATAAGAATCCTTACGTGTGTATGGTGTTCCTACATCGACACTACCACCTGGTGGCACACGCCCACCAAACCAACGACTAAGTTCAGTCTGAACACGAGAAGAATTTCGAGGACAAAACAGTAAACATTCATCCCTTGATTCACCACCAAATAATGCACACAGTGAATTAGGATCCGTCCTTCTAGCAAGTACAGGATCTGATGGTCCTACAGCATCTAGCCAGATAGTCCTGGCAAATGTTCCCCTTAAAGCTATAGCTAATACAGGTCCAATACTATTTAATACATCTGTCTGAGAATTGTCACTTGGGACACTTGGTCCCGAGGCAAGACTGATTTGTTCTGAGGTTGGATATAAGAGACGAACTCCAGCCAAGTCCAATCCTTCCTGTAAAATCCTATTAAATATACCCATCATTGCTCTGGGATCATAGAATATCTTCCTGTATATTAAGGACATTGTTACTTGTGTGTCATAAAAATCTTCCCCAACATTCTGATCACAAAATGCCTCTTCACTGTCTATAGTTTGCCAAAAGAAACCAACAGAGGAATTAAACACTTTTTGAGCAGCCTGTGGATCAGGATTTACTTGTACAAATGTTGACAGAGGCTTTGTGGTAATATTAGGAAGTGGTGGATGATACACATATGTAGGTTCATTGGAGACTGGGTCTACCTGGGTGCAAGGTACTTCTACTGAGACCATGTCTTGCAGCCATGGACAGACAGAAAGTAGAGTATTTGTAGACAGGTACTTGGTAACAAATTGATGGAAAGCAGAACTGCCTTTCATTTCATCCTTCATCTGAAAACAATAATAGGAGAAATATTTTTTTTTAACTTATCAAATACAATATTAATGTAAAAAACTGATATTCATGGTATATCAATAAAAGCACAGATTAGTGGTATTACTAAATGAACAATTTGAGAAATCTAAATAACAGAATTTTTAATTTAAAACAATAAATAGATCATTAATGTGGTTTAAATTATGTTGAAAAAGAAGATATTGTGTTAACAAATATAATATAAATCAAGAAATTGGGAGTAAAAATGAGCTTTTAGTAAAGAGTTCACACTGGTAAGCAACCTAAATCATGACAGGAACATTTTGGTCAAACCATCTACTTTAAACAAACTGGCTAACAACGACGCCATTTGCATTTTACGCACACAGAAAAACATCCCCTTTTTGTGTTCTACTGATTATTAATATCATATTAAAAAAAGTTGTTTTATACCAATTAACATCTATATAAAATATAGAAGTTGTAAAAGAATCATGATATTATATTACAAAAATGACCAAAAACAACAAAACACCAAAATGGCAACAGCCAGTGGTAACAATCAATGCTTTGATAAAAAACTCTTTGGAGTCCATAGTTATATAAAATCTGCATCGCTCCATATCTAATAAGAAAAAAAAGAAAATAAGGCAGACAACACATACCTCTTATGATGGAAGGTATGTATTATTAAATAAAAAAAAGGTAACCATCCATTAATACATTTATGATTTTACACAATGCAGAACCAGCATAAAACAGTTTTGAACTACTCACCACTTTAAACATGCCTTTTCACATCTTTTATATATTATAATTCATTCAAACTGATATTTTGCAAAAGTGAAAATATCACTTCTACTGTCAATTATGAATTAAAATGACAGTATTACGGTAAAATTACTCTGAACTTCCTACCTGTGATTTTTTAGTTTTTATATTAAACTGTTTGTCATAATCCCTAGGAGCAGCAACAGCTACTTGTAAACATAACTGTTCATCCATACACTCTTGTTGTAATCCAAGAATATAGAATGGAGGGGCAGAGTCACCTTCCTCTTCTGTCTTCTGAAGGAAGGAAAAGTCATGTGGAACCAGTGACAGAAGCCAAGCCAACAATACTGTATAACTGGCAGATAATCCTACACCTGTTAATGAGAGATATATTTCATACAGAATGTATTTCATAGATTACATCTACATGATTTGTATATAATCATTTTCAGTTACCACTAAAGCAACTTTATTTCAGACAAGTAAATAGGGTTTTTTTACATTCAATCAACATATACCGTAATTAGGGTCATATTGTCCGTGGCCTTTTTCTTTTGATCTTAGTTGGAAAGGAATGGTGCGGATTATACGTAAATACAGACTCGATAGAGTTTTTTCCGCCCAGTTTTATGTTGTCAATTGCACTCGCCATTCTGTTGTAGTGTTATATGCGGTATGTTCGTACTATCCTAACATTATTCTTTTACAAACAATCATATGTATACGTTGTAATGATATTAATTTTTACTTAAATTATTTTTAGTAATATTATATTAATTATATAGAACAAATAAAAATTAAAATGGATACGAAAATAGCGGATCTGAAACCTGTATTGCGTAAAATGCAAATGGCATCGTTTTGTAACCTCAAGTGTTTGAAGATCGATGTTTTGAATGCAATCATTAAGGGATTAAAATAAAACATGTAATCTTTTTGTTTCTTTGTTTTCGTTGATGAATGAAAGTTGACAAATTGTTTTGGTTTTGAAATGTGGATTCTCTGTTTTAACAACGATCAAAATAGACAATATGAGAATGCACTATTTTTTATTTAATTTATTACAATCACTAGAAATTAATAAAAGTATAAACATAAATTATATTTTAAAGGAGAATAAATTACAAATTACAGTAAAAACTTGTTAAAAATCGTGGCCAAGTCAGACTCGGATGTTTTCATCTTGAGACATTTTTTGAGACAACTTATCAATACAATGCTATAATCCAAATTTCCAATAATTTCAAACATCATTTTGACGACAGAAAGATGAATGAAACAACGACACAGAAGGATTAACAGGGAGAACCAGTATACTCCTAATTAGGTATCTCACATTTACCACATAGAAATAATGTGTTGTTTGTTTTCCCAAAATAAATCATAAGTTCGTGTATTAAGCTTAAATAAAAAAATTTTAATTATCCACCGTTAATTGTAAGTAAATTACTTGCTCTTTATTAAAGACTTAAATAGTAATTAAAATTTTACCTGTATCAGCACTTCTACTTTTTCCACGATGTAAAATGATCTCTCCATTACTTGACATATGTACTGTTAACAGCAAACATTTATGATCTTGTCCAAGTGTGGATGGTAGAGTACGTGGAGCAGGTTCATAGGAAGCATCCTGTAAATCAACATTCACTTTAGCAAAACATGACAAGGATGCAAGATAACAACTTAAAATTATACCATGACTTCATAAAAGAAAACTGTTTGGAATAGAGTGTACAATAAAATATCAAATATTCAAATCAATGATTGTTATTCACTAGATTTGTACATGTATTATTACAATGTTTAGTTCATATAAGTCTGAGACAGTTTTTTTAAATCCATCTATGTCAGCTGTACTGCATCTAACAATGAAATACATGTACACTACACATGCCGTGCTATAAAATTTTGTAGTAGCATAGTTTTATTTCAACATGTATTTAAGGTATTTAATTTAATTAAACTTTAACAAAATGTGTTAAGAGCAGATAGATCCACTTTTTAAAATATAAATTGACAATAATGAACATCAATATTTACATTTTTATTTCTTTGAGGTTATTTCATAACAATTTTTCCAAGTGATGACTTTTAATTTTAAACTGTGAATCCTTGGTTAAAAAGCTTTTCTTTTAGCAGACACATTCATATTAATAAAATATGGAGGGGAAATACAGGCTCTTGAATACTTGATCAATTGGGAGTTGTATGCAGGTGCAGATGGATGTTGCCAGTTAAAAATGGAAAATTTACAGCAGGAAAATTAAAATGACCTCTATTGTAATAAATTTTGGATCTCAACCGACCTTCCTTGTCAATTTCTAGATAAAATTGTGTTACAGTATAGAATCAGTTATAAAAACACATATTTGTGTCAGATGCAAATTAGTGATAATTCTCACGTGATAAATTAATAAACCTACGAAAGACAGCAGTTGATAAAATAAATACCTTTACAACATTTTAGAAAGTACAATATTCATCTGGATATTTGCAATAAAATGTCTGAATACTTACAATGTCAAATACAACAGGGGTTGTCTCAGCACTGTCTTGTTTTCCACTAACAGATGCTGAAGGACGTAATGCTTCCAAACGTTTAGATAACCTTAGTCTGGCTTGTCTTTCAGATTCTTTCTGTTCTCTTAGCTTTCTGTTTAAGTTAACAAAGATACATAATGTTTTTTGACAGTTTTAAAATAACAAGGTTTCCCAATGGTTGAACAGGTTAGTATGGGATAAGTGTGCTTTTGAGATTAAAACGAATAATTTGGTAGGACATATAGAATCTATCACTTTTAACAATACAAGATAAGAAAATCTGAGACATACAAGAACAAGATTTGACCAATTCTCTGACAAGGTCCAGACAGTTCAGACATGTCAAATTTTAACTAAAGGAGTCTCAAATTTTCTTAATCTGGTACTGGCATGTGTGTTCTTTTTCTTATCCTCAAACACAGCTATGTAAGGTTTCATTGACAATTACTTAATGGCTAATGACTACTCATGAGATGACATATTGCAGAATAAATGGACTTGTGTTCAGGTTCACAAAAAAAAATTTCCAGGATAGGCAACAACTCAAATAAAATTTAATGAAACTAGACAAAGTCAATCTAGCAATCACCTATACCCAGCTTTTGTAAAAATTTCGTGGACTCTGACCTTGAAATTTGATGGGTTTCCCCCCAAATCGCTAAGCTTCATACCAACATAATATATAACAATATCCCACAGTTTCATTCAAAACGGATGCAAACTTTTTGAGTTATTGTACGGAAACTTTTTTTTTTAATTTCTAAAGTTTTTCGTGGACTGCGATATCGAAATTTGACGGATTTCCCCCAAAATCGATTGGCTTCTTACTAACCTGATATAAAACAATATCCCAAAGTTTCATTCAAATCAGATGCAAACTTTGAGTTATTGTCCTGAAACAACTTTTTTGTAAAAATTTCTAACGTTTTTCGTAGACTGCGACCATGAAATTTGACCCATTTACCCCAAAATCAATAGGCTTCGATATATAACAATATCCCAAAGTTTCATTCAAGTCGGATGTACACTTTTTGAATTATCATTCCGAAACCAAATGTGGATGGACGAACGGATGGACAAGAGGACCACTATATACCCCCTACTCTGTTGAGTGGGGGTATAAAAAAGTGGGGGGAAAAGGCATGTAGTTTGTAATGTACCAATGTAAAACAAGAGGAACAAAATGAATAAATCTGTACACAAGTTTTAAAATGGGTCTCATTTCTATTGTTTTATGTGACAAAAAATTGAAGAATGTGTCCATGGGACACGGATGCCCCCGCTAAAGGAAGTCCCAAACAAGAGGTAGTTGTCCAACAGGTCTGAAAGTCGCTTAGGACGTACAACTTGTGATACTTAACCACCCTGCCAAATTTCAAATTGTTCTAATGTACGGTTTCTAAGTAAAGCTTGACGAAAATTTTCATACTAGTGATAACACATTTTCAAATCGACCCAGTCGAAAACAGGAAGTAGTTGTCCGACAGGTCTGAAAGTCGCTTAGGATGTACAACTTGTGATACTGAACCACCTGCCAAATTTCAAATTGTTCTTGTCTACGGTTTCTGAGAAAAGCTTGACGGAAATTTCATACTCATGTTAACACATTTTCATATCGGCCCAGTCGCAAATAGGAAGTAGTTGTCCGACAGGTCTGAAAGTCGCTTAGGATGTACAACTTGTGATACTGAACCACCCTGCCAAATTTCAAATTGTTCTTGTGTACGGTTTCTGAGAAAAGCTTGACGGAAATTTTCATACTCATGTTAACACATTTTCATATCGGCCCAGTCGCAAATAGGAAGTAGTTGTCCGACAGGTCTGAAAGTTGCTTAGGAGGTACAACTTGTGATACTGAACCACCCTGCCAAATTTCAAATTGTTCTCATGTGCAGTTTCTGAGAAAAGCTTGACGGAAATTTTCATACTCATGTTAACACATTTTTATATCGGCCCAGTCACAAACAGGAAGTAGTTGTCCGACAGGTCTGAAAGTCGCTTAGGATGTACAACTTGTGATACTGAACCACCCTGCCAAATTTCAAATTGTTCTGATGTACGGTTTCTGAGAAAAGCTTGACGGAAATTTTCATTCTCATATTAACACATTTTCATATCGGCCCAGTCCCAAACAGGAAGTAGTTGTCCGACAGGTCTGAAAGTCGCTTAGGACGTACAACTTGTGATACTGAACCACCCTGTCAAATTTCAAATTGTTCTGATGTACGGTTTCTGAGAAAAGCTTGACGGAAATTTGTACGGATGTACAGAAGGACGGACGGACGGACATGAGTAAAACTTAATGCCCCCCGACATGTCCTCGCGGGGGCATAAAAATGCCAATTGAGATATGATAAATTTAAATATAAAGAGTTTATTTCACCAATTCACTGAAGTAACATCAATTGATTACATGAAAAACCTAGGAAAAAAAGACATGTATTGTATTAAGAAGCACTTTCTTAATTTCTTTCACAGCTGTAGATGTGGGCAGAAATAAGCAACACAACATGTTGATTCTATGCATTTATAATGGAAATGGAAAGCTTTGGACAGATGATGAAATCAAAATCTTGTTAAAAGTTATGTATTGAACCATCAAAAACCAATCTAAAATGTGTGAACCTTCCCTGGTATAAATATGTGTACATTTGGCAGGGATGGGAAGCATGATCATTTCAATTGTCTTTATTAGAAGAAATTGACTATGGGTTACCGTAGATGCTCCCTTAAAAGTCGGTCCGAATATAAGTCGGGGGGTCTTTTTGGGCCTAAAAATCTGGTATTTTGCTGTTGACCCTCGTATAAGTCGGTCGGAAGACAGACGTGTTGACATGAGGTCAGAATCAAATAAAAAAAAAAATTTGTGAATAAAAATCATTATATCAGTAAGACTTCTTGTTTATTATTTGTTTCTCGTGTTTTATGAGTTAAATATCGCTTGTCATTTATCCTAAATGGTTTGTTTATAGTGAACACGTGTTTTGAAAATGTAAACATAATTATCTCCCTAAATTTGCTATGACTAAAAACCATAAAAAAGACAAACACAAGTAAATATACAAAAATTCATTTTCGTAATTACTTAATAGTTAAAGTAGAGTTTTTAAAATAAATGAAAGCTAAAATACAAAATATAAAGGAATATGGTTTGTAAATTAAAATACTAATTGATGAAAAAACGAATTCTGTAGCATATATGTATTTGTTAGTTTATCTTGATTTTCGGTTTTTAGTTGTATCATGACATCACCGGATGTATTATGCAATACATGCAAATAAATCGATACTTGTGTAAACAGTGGTAAATACGAATGGAAATATGGAAACTGGATAAAATAAACAATACACAAGTAAAAACAATCTTTATTAATGTCTTAAATATACTTTATTTAGCATAACTAATCAAGTATCTGTCTATTTTCGTCTTTATAGTTGGCGATCTATGAACGGCTTTCAAACTTCGACCGGAATTCTTTCCTCTTGTGGTATGACCGCTTAAAAGTCGGAACCCTTCTCTAAAACCAAATTTTAACTCCCAATTTCCCGACTTATGTGCGAGTATGTACGGTAATTAATCCATCTTACTGTGTAAACAAGCAATTATGCTCAGATAATGACACAGTCAAACAAACTTAATTTCAGTAATTAATCCTTGCTTTGTGCCAATATGATTTGCTCATTTTTCTCAAAACGATCGTCATGTCCTGATAATAACTGAAATATTGCTTGCTGGTTGTAAATAAAACATCAATAAATAAATAGTGGTTGTTCAGTGTAATGCTTTATTTTGAATATTAATGTTGCATTCATACAAGATGGTTCTTTCTGGTGGCAAACCCATTTGAAACATAAAAAATTATGATCTAACAAAAAGACAAATTACAAAAAAAAAATTATCATGTTAAATATTTTGTAATCTTGGAATGTGGTCTTTTGCACATATGAAAATAGGTATATGTCACTACTTCTACAGTTTGTAATAAAATGTTTTAGTTAATTTTTTTGTAAAGTAAAACAGCAACGGAACCAATCCATGTCTCAAATCACAAAAAGTTATATGAATTTATTATTCACCATATTTAATGCATAAGATTATAATTCAGATGAACATATTTTACATGTTTTGAATTGTTTTGAACTATGTTATCAAACATTAATTAAAACATCATCATCACACATTGTTCTTTTGAAAATCTAATTTGAAAAAGGTTAATAGATTTTAAAATCTATCATAGACAGAAATGGCAGGATTTCGTTAAACAGGAAGTAGGTGAGCGACAGACCTGAAATCCAATCCCACGTTATGGGAGGCCATGCTGATGCTGCATACCAAATTTCAAGAGAATGTGATTAGTAGTTGCTGAGAAAAATGTTAAGAAAATTTTCTACCATTGAACATTAATGTTAAAAATTAACTAAGTCGGTTAACAAGAAGTAGGTGAGCGACAGACCTGAAATCGAACCCCACATTATGGGAGGCCATGCTGATGCTGCATACAAAATTTCAAGAGGCAGTGATTAGTAGTTGCTGAGAAA
Source organism: Limnoperna fortunei (assembly GCA_944474755.1). Classification (NCBI taxonomy): domain Eukaryota; kingdom Metazoa; phylum Mollusca; class Bivalvia; order Mytilida; family Modiolidae; genus Limnoperna; species Limnoperna fortunei. The sequence goes on from OX104112.1 coordinate 69,130,544, forward strand.
ACTGTTACGAAAATATTTTCCCCGTCCGCATGCTGCCGTGAAATCCGGCCTAAAATTACACTTTCTACCCACTGTGGACCTCAGTAAGGATCATGTGATTATGTGCACTGTGATATCCACTGTATAGACTGGGCACAAGGTCCACTGTGACACAGAGTGGGCAGCTCACAGCGGGCATTTTAGAAGCAGAGAATCCACACAATTTGAAGTTTATATAGAGAAAATATTACAAGAAAACTAGAGATAAATGGATTCATAAATAATACTTTAAAGAGCATAAAACCAGAAAAAATTTGTTTAAAAATCTGACAAAAATTTGAAAAATGTTCATCCTTGACTTTTAAAAAGTTTTGACACCAATTTTGGCATAGGAAAAAATTTCTAACTGAATAATGCCATGTAACTTTTTACCTTAACTTGTACACTTTGTAAAGATGATGAAAGCATTGATAAGTGATTTAGCAATTACTCCTGGAAGTCAAGTATCTAGTCTTGATACAAGGAACACATTTAGGCTCAAGGTTATAAATTGCCTCCCTAAAGATCAACAGAACCTGTACTGATTTTGTTTTATTCTTTATCAGCACAGTTCCTTCTATTGTTCAAGATACCTTGCTTCTTCTTGTCTTCTTTGTTTTTCTTTTTCTTCCTGTTCAGCCCTAAGTTGTTCATCACGATCAACTGTTGAGCTTTCCACTGTTTCTACTTCCTGCTGCTGCTGTTGCTGTTGTGGTATTCTTGTACGACTATCTATGACGTGGTCAAGGTTGATAACTCTAGGAGGCTGTTTTATGGGTCTAAAAAATGCAAGATAACAAAGCTGTATTGTATTCTTATTAAAAAAAATAAGAGATGAAACAAGAAATGTGCCTCGATGATACTGATATCCGGCTTGGAACGTATTGGTAAAAAACAACTTTTTCACTCTAGGGTACTTATTTAAAAAATAACTAATTTGCAATGTAATAACTGGTTATCAAATTTCATGAATACGTAAAGTCATCTTAAAAAAAAGAAGCTAAAACACAATGATGAAATAAAATAAATAAAAAGGTGGGACAGATGGATGAACAGGCCAAAAATCTATATGTGCCCCAACTTTCCTTGGCAAGACATAAACATGTAAAGTGATCTGAAGACTATAAAGAATTCCATAATAGCAGGTAAATATCTTCAAAACAAGTGCAATCTGTGAAGTTTCAAAGATCTTGGTTGAAAACTGTGAGTTGATTAAATAAATTAGGTACCATCTTCTGCACATTTCAGAAAAATGACTACATTTCAAAGTCTAGAAAGTGAGGAAAAAATCCTCAAAGAATTCCATAATAGCATGTGCACAACTTCAAAACATGTGCAGTCTTTCGTGAAGTTTCAGAGAACTGGATTGAAAACTATAGGAGGAGTTGATTTCACAACATAAGTAACCATTATGTCAAAGTCCATGTTTTTCTATGGAAAACACTACAAATCATTCAGATCAAAAATATATAGGGCAAAATGGCACTATGTGACAAAGATTCTGTGAAAAATTCTTCAATTTCCATTTAGTGAACATGGAGTTGTGGATAAGAGATGGTTGCCCCTTATGTCAATGACAAAGTGCATGTTTTTCTAAGGGAAACCCCAAATATTATTCCGATTAAAATGTTAACATCAGGTGCACAATGGTACTATGTGACAAAGATTCTGTGAAAGTTTCATTTTATTCCATACTGTAGTGTAGGTGAAGTTGTGGATAGGTACCGCAAACTGTAACAGACACTGCTATCATAATATACCCTAAGCTTCTCAGGTATAAAAGAGCAAACTCTAATATGAGTAAGGAGAAAACCTGCACTTCATCAAATGAACACACGATTCAAATATTTTAATACTTATTCAGTAAGGCCACACCAAATCAATTTCTTGTTGGACAGACCCGACCCCCCATACTTTAATGAAATTTTTAAAAAATTTCATTCTGCTACCTGCACAAGGAAAGTTGTCTGAATTTTTTGAAATTTTACTCTTTCAAATCGTAAACAAAAATATTGATGTAATTTGAAAAAGGAAAACAACTGTTTTAGTAGTGATTGTACAAGACGTAAAGGGAGGCATGTTTGTCCAAAATGTAGAGATTTCTTTCAGTGGCGTAGCATACCTTTTTCCAAAGATGTGACAAAGTCAAGTGTCAAGTGTGGACTAAACAATATTTTTGAACCTACTAAAGAAGTACCTTCACTGGGTACTGTGTGTTTTTGTTAAATCCTAAGCATGCAAATTATACACCAGATTTTGAATATAAAAGAGAGCTCATAGAACACTTACCTGTGAGGTTTAGGTTTATCTGGTAAAGCATCAGCATGAAATCCTTTTGATTTAAGTGCTTCCTTTATTTTCTGTCGCTGTTTATGCCATGAATCAACATCATCATCTGAATCTGAATCACTTGAATCTCTAAAACATTGCCAAAAGAGAACTTTTATAAGAACTGTTGCTTGGTTCTTCTGTGCTTTTAACAATAAAATTTAATATTTTACTCTAAATAAGGTAATACATATTTTTTTTCAATTAAAGAAAGCTGGGTAGAAATAAAGATTACTGGCATTTGTAGTAATTAAATTAAAACTAGAGGCTCCCAGGAGCCTGTATCGCTCACCTGAACCTGAAACCAAACAACCCTTTTTTATCCAGCTTTTCGTTGCTATAAGGAATTGCCCAACACTTCTGCAAAAATCATTAATTTTGACCTTTTAAGGGAAATAACTCCTATAAGGAGGACTTTTGATGCTTAGAGGGAGAAGGGAGGTTCACTTCAAATTTGCTGTACCTGTTATACTTTTTTAACTATCAGTCGAAAACTCTCTCGACTCCCACCCCCCCCCCCCCCCCCCCCCCTTTTTTCATTTGTTCTATTTTAAGCCAACGTAGCTATGTAGGTAGTCAGGTGTCATGATTTGCAAAATTTTGGTAGAGGACGTCCTAAAGATGATGTGTGCAATGTTTAAAAGCAGTCCTTTCATTGGTTAAAGAGGAGAAGATTTTTTAAAATCAAGTAAAATTGATTAAAAAAATGTTCAAGGAGAATAATTCCTAAACGGTTCATCAGACAATCTTGACCCTAAAGTCATTTTTGTAGCCCTCATAGAGCAGAACAATTAAGCAATACTAACTTTTTCTCTAGTTCTAATAATTTTTAAGATTTTGAGGCAAAAATGTCAAAAATAATCAATTTGGACAATTAAAGGGCAATAACTCCTATAAGGAGTCATCATACAACTTCAACCCAATGGAGTGTTTCGTAGAGCTTTTGATGCAGATGAAGGCATGTCTCTTCGGTTTTCCTGTATCTGTTACACTTTTTTAAATATAAGCCAAAAACTGTGTTTAACCCCCCCCCCCTCCGTCCTATTTTTAGCCATGGTGGCCATGTTGGTTAATCTGCAGCCATGGTTGGTACAAACTTGGTTGAGGACATTTGACGGATGATGTGTACAAAGTTTCAAAGCAGTACTTTCAGTTGTTTCAGAGGAGAAGATTTTTAAAAATCAATTAAAACCGATTAAAAAAAACAGTTCAAGGGGAATAACTCTTAAACGGTTAATCAGACAATCTTGACCCTTAAGTCATTTTTGTAGCCCTCATAGAGCAGAACAATTAAGCAATGCTAACTTTTTCTCTAGTTCTAATAATTTTCAAGATTTTGAGGCAAAAATGGCAAAAATCATCAATTTTGACAATTAAAGGACAATAACTCCTACAAGGAGTCATCATACAACTTTGACCCAATGGAGTGTTTTCAGATCTGTTTACCCCATTTAAACCACTATAGTAGTTTCAAGCCAGAAAAATAGCAATTTTGCCCATGAAATAGTAGTTTTTCATAGTTGCCCTTAAATTGTGTATTAAGGTTATATATATTGATTTTTGGTGCTCAAAACGTCCATTGACATATTTTTATCTCACATTATCCTTATGTTTTTGTGTTTCAATATGGGTTTACAGCAGGTCGGGGGTTTTCTCCGGCTTCCTCCCCCAATAAAAACTGGATGCCATGATATAGCTGAAATATTGCTAAAAGTGGCGTTAAACACCATCAAACAAACAATCAATATGGGTTCTACAATCATTGAGTACACCATGTGCACAAGAAAAGTCAGATATACACACTTTACACCTTACATAGGTTGCCCCCTTCATAGATGGTTTCAGACATTTCCATGTTTCTGAATATTCACGTTTATATAGTTGACATGCCTTTTTTTAAGACTTGGACCATCGTTTTCTTCCTCCGAGTCGGACATCCTGACATTCCGCAAAGGAAGCTTCAAACCCACGAGGCGGCGATCAGTCGAGCACTTGAAAGAATGGCAGTCATCGGAACGATTCAAAGCGTTTGTAAGAGCAACCACTCGGGATCCTCTAATCTTTTCATTAGTCATAGACAAGCATCAGATAGGTTCCGAACAAAAGGAGTGTTCGAAATTTGAACTAAAAAATTTTTTCCCCGTTATCGCCACAAATCGTAGTAAACTGTAGTAAAATCGTAGAGCGTAATTTCATGTCAAAAATCGTAGAAATTACGGTAAAATCGTAGGGGTAAACAGGTCTGTGTTTTGTAGAGCTTTAGATGCTGAAGAAGGAAGGTCTGTTCGGTTTTCCTGTATCTGTTATACTTTTTGAACTATAAGCAAAAAACTGTATTTTGACCCCCCTGTTCTATTTTTAGCCATGGCGGCCATGTTGGTTGGTCTGAGGCCATGATTTGGGCAAACTTGGTAGAGGACATTTTACTGATGATGTGTGCAAAGTTTCAAAGCAATCCCTTAAGTGGTTTTGGAGAAGAAGATTTTTGAAGAAAAGTTAACGACGATGGACGCCAAGTGATGGCAATAGCTCACGTGACCCTTCCGGTCAGGTGAGCTAAAAATTATATATATATAAAATATGTCTCGTCCATTTCATTTATCACACTGTCTAATAATTGTTATATGTTTAAACACTCTTGATCTATTGCTCCATGAAGTGGATAACAACTCATTTCTGTAATAGTAATATTGTCAGTGTCCTTTTATTTAACTATAAGACTAGAGATATACCTGTCAGCAGATATATTTAGTATTTTTTGTACTCTTTCTATACTTTGTTGTTGTTCCTGTCTTGTTTTGTCGAAGTCCCTCAGATCAATATATACTGTACTTTTGCTCTTTTCTTCTTTCTGAGCTGGAAATAACATAGCTAAGCTATAATTGAAAACTAGTTAACCTGTGAGCAATGCTCACTACCAACTTCTTCCCTTTGTCACAGAATGGCAAAATCCAGGTTTTGCTAATGGAAACCTTAAACATCATCCTGATTAAAATGTAAGATATCAGATGCACAATAGCATTATGTGACAAAAATTTTGTTAAAATTTCATCAAATTCTATTCATTGGTGAGAGGTGGAAGTGTTGATAAGAGATGGATACCCACCAAAAATGAAGTTTTTCTATGAGAAACCCCATATATCATTCCTAACAAAATTTAAAATATCAGGTGCACAAAGGCAATATTTTACAGATTCTGTGAAAGTTTCATAAAATTCAATTTGAAGCAAGGGATGTAATTAAGGGCAACACTCCTCAAGAAATACATGTACATGTATACAATACGAAAAATGAAATGACCAAAATTTGAAAACATAAACAGAAAAAATAGATAAAAATAGAATATAATTTTTTTGGTGAATTTTCACACATTTGCAACATTACATTGATATGTCTATTTGTAGGGCTGGATTATTTCAACGTTTATTATTTCTATATATAAAATTAACACTATATAAACTGTTAACCTGGTAGTTTAACTGTTGGAGTAATAATTCTAACAGGTAAGTCACTAGTGTTTGTTCCACAACACGCTGTCTCTTTCTTCTCCAGTTCTAAAAGTAAAAATAAACATGTAATGTAATAAATGATGAAACCTTCATTTCTTAATAAACATTATTAAGTTTATTTTTAACCATAATAGATCACATTCAATTCTTCCTTAATTTTCCTTTTTCAGGACATGTATTAAGTATAGAGAGAATTAATAATTTTTAGAAAGGGCTTTACCAGTTTTATTTAAATGAGAAACCTGATGGGAAGCCATAATACATGTAGAAACAAGTAATGATTAACATTATCATTAACTGTTCACTTCGTTTTACCCTTTTTTGAAATTTGCTGTTAGTTTCATAACTCACTTGTGATTGGCTTTATAAGGATCCAGATGTGCTGCTTAATATTACAATATTTTGCATATATTGTGTTCATACATTATAGGCGAGTACCATATTTTCCGTACGATAAGTTGACACTTTTTTTCTTGGGAGTCATATCCTCGACCTATCGTCTGAGTCGACTTATCTAAGGCTTGAATCAGAAAAAGTCTGATGTGGAAATTTTTTTTTCGTGTACTGATAATTTCAGTTTTCTTTTGTAGGATTCTAAGGACACTGTATGCAATGTTACTGCATTCATTTTTTTATAAATAAACAAAATAAATTATGCTTGTGCATGTTTTGTTTATCTTTATTTTTCTGTGATTTTGGTTGCAGGAAGTTTATTGTGCTTTATAATGAAGGAAAACGAAACTGGAGACACTATGTTCCGGATGTCGTTAAAATTTATAAATTAAATGAATTGGTTAATAAAGTGTTCTGATTTCAGTTTAAAAACAAAAATTTGATAATCAGAGAAACTTCCCAACAAACAAGAACGAAGAAACCTAATGAGAACAATTGAACTTTCCCGATTGTTATGAATTTTAGTGCTCCTTTGAATGGAGTTATGATACAGGCACATAAACATCAGGAACATGCGCGTTGGTTTATATTTCTTCAAAAATGGTGGCATATATTACGGCATGGTTTTCGTGTATTTATATGGGTCTTTCATTTCAAATCAATGTTGAATTGGGCAATTAAAGGAACAAATGTTGATTATTATCTTCACACGTTCATTGAAGCCAGGTTTTAATTTGAAAATGAGATAATTAGCTAGGGACTTTCTGTTGGTTAGGGCTGTTTGGATTGATCACCTGTTCAGGTGACATGTGTTCAGCAAGGTATGCATAATACTTTAAATTAATAAAATAATTGACAGGAAATGATTGTTTTGAGGAGATAATAACCCACATGACATCAATCAATCTGCACTTTTCTCCTTCACATTACAGACGCTGACATTTTAAAGCGATGTTTTGTACACATTTTATAACAATTTACCCTTCAACAAAATTTATTAAACAATTTTTTTCTAAATATTAACTACTTGCAAATATATTGTTGTTGGCTTATATACTTACCAAAGTTAATGTGCACAGATACCTCAACTTATGAACCCAATTAGACTTATCTATGTTTTTTTACCAGAATTTTACCAAAAATCGTCTTTTTCGACTTATCGTCCACAACAACTAAAAGTGCGGAAAGTACGGTATATGTTTCATCAATGATTGTGATTAAGATCATTTTAGCCAGAATATAGTACTTTTTGTGAAACTTTAACAGACATGTTAGGGTTCTTCTGTAATTTTCTGGTCAAAGATTTTACAGATCTAACTTTACATGATACAATGACAAATGACAACATGCTGCTATTCTTTCAGCTATTCATACCTGGCTGACTCACTTGACCTTGTTTCCACTTATTTACAACTGTAGGCACCTCATGTATTACTGGTTGTCGTTTGACACCTGTCATCGGACAGACATCTGTCAAATCCTCACCACATACCTCTGTAGATATCAATGCTAATCTTTGAATCAATGACAGTGACTGATTTTGTTCTGAAAAAACAATTGTCAAGTGTTTTTGCAGATTGTAAATGGGCATTTAGCACAATAAAAATGTCTTATATTGAAGACTGCACATTCAACATTTATGTCACAGGCTGAGGGTTTTAACTTGAGCATTTTGGCTTGGTAGCCCACAACTAAATTTGAGTTCTATACAAAAAAGGTAAACGTTCTAGTAGCCCACAGCAAATTTTAGGTGCCATTGGCCAGTGGGCCAGTGCTCATTTCAAACCCTAATGTCAAGAAGATTAAATATCATACTTTCCTAAATATTAATAATGTTTTAATGATTTTACGGTCATTGGTATAATGGTAAACACAATTTTATATTTAGGCAAAAAAATTTGTCACTATTTTAGTGGACTTGAGATCCAATGCTTTTATTCCATTATTGCTCTGAATCAGCAACCTATATACCAAATATTGTCCCCTACCATACGTGGTAACAGTCATGTATTAGTCATCAGCAACCTATATACCAAATATTGTCACCCTACCATACGTGGTAACAGAGGAACTGCTGTAACCCAAAAAACTTTAACGTAGTCACTGGACCGTGAAATTGAGGTCAAGGTCAGGTGACTCGTACCGGACAGTCATGTAAAAGTCATCAGCAACCTATACACCAAATATTGTCATCCTACCATGCGTGATTACAGAGGAACTGTTGTAACCCAAAAACTTTAACATAGTCGCTGGACCATGAAATTAAGGTCAAGGTCAGGTGACACCTACCAGACAGTCATGTACTAGTCATCAGCAACCTATATACCAAAAATTGTCATCCTACCATAAGTAGTTACAGAGGAACTGTCATAACCCAAAAACTTTAACGTAGTCACTGGACCATGAAATTGAGGTCAAGGTCAGGTGACAGACTGGCAAGTACTCATCATAAGCTACCTCTGGACCAAATTTGATGGACCTAGGGTTTGGGCTTACAAATATATGAAGCAATATGTCCAAGTGTTTACGCCACCGTCGCCTGATTCCCATACATATGTCTTGCCTCCAGCGACTTTCGTCGCAGGCGAGACAAAAATTGCCCAGTGTAAAATCACCCCACCATTGGATAAATCTTCATCATTACCAAAACTCCCACTTTCAAAATCGCCCCCACTTTAAGCAAAATAGCCACACATGCCAAAATCACTAAAGTGTCAAGGTATTTCCTGCTTAATAAAGTAACTAGTAAATATTTAATTATATTGCTTAAGGCAAGTTGGGGCGTTTTTTTTATGTGGGGCAATTGTGTTAAAGGTGGGGTGTTTTCTCAGTGTGAACAATTTATCAAAAAAGTGGGGGCATATTTGATGGGGGCAATTTTTGTTTGGGGCAATTCAACTTGAATTCATACATTATAGTGTATGTTTCTTACTACATGTATGACAGCTATTTTATCTTTGCAAGAGCATCGCTGAGTCTCAGATTAAATTTAACCTGTTGATAATCCTTAAATATTTTATAAACCTGCATTCTAAATTTAGTTTCCATACAATGTAAATGACTTTTTAAAAAATGCCACATTTCAAAGTAATGACTTTATTAAACAGTACTGACTATATATTATAGACATTCTTAGTGACCAGCACCAACATTGTTCTAATGTTTAGTTTTGTAGTAAACTAAACTTTATGCAGGAAAGTTTCCCCTATAAATCTGCTTTCCCACAAAGTTCTGATTATGTGTTATTTTTGAATTATTTTAAAATGTAGTTACAAATTGATAAATTTTCTTCATTCACTAACATATTTATATATAGAAACAGTGAAGTGCAATTCTTGCTAAGTTTCTTGCTGTAGATATAACCAAACAAATAAGTTCAAAATATCTTGTAAGCATATTTGTACATTTCAAAATTTATAAATTTTCATCCTTTTAAGGGTTAGTAATATTTATTTTTGTATTTACTAAAATTATAAAACAATGATATTTCTCATTTGTATCGAATTTGTTTTGGTATTTATTGAGTTCATAACTTGATACTAAAAATGTTTTGCATCAGCCATGTAAACTCACTCCAATATAGCAATGATCGAATAAAAACAAACTTTTTTTCTTGATTTTACAAATGCTTCTTTTAAATAAATTTGAATTTTCTTTCTATCATGATAGGGAAAGTATGAACTTTCTTTTCAACAATCCCAAACAGGACTTAAAATGGTCTATCTTGTGCTGAAAATTTTCTTGACCTGGGTGATAGGAGATGCAAATCCTAGAACACTGGACTAGACTAATTGTAACTGGCAAGAATAGGTGTTGTAATAGGCATCTGTAAATACCTGCAAAGCAAAGATATAGCCGAAAACAAAAATAAAACCAATCAAAGACAAAAAACAATAAATGCAGCAATGGTCAATCAATTTTTGGGGGTCGCAGGGATTATTTTTTGGATAGGCAAATTTCTTAGGCATTTAGTGTATACTACTTTAATACAGTTTTGCCATTAAGGTTATTACTTTAGCATTTAAAAATGTTAATTTCTCATTTGTCTCAAAAGAATAAGTTACCATTATTGGCATTTCGGCCTTCTCCAGATGCATACAAAGCCTCTAGTCGTTGTTGGTTAGCCCTGCTTATTGGTGGAGCCAATTGGTTGTCTTCGTTTAAGTGGTTCAACAGATCATCTACAACAAAATAGAAAAGGAAAAAAACTTAGTAAATACAGACTAAATATTTGGAAATTTTATTATTCTTTATACTTCAGTTAACGTAATCTACAGAAGTAAATTAGCTATGTGTGTATACAATAAACTCTACTCAACAGTAACTCACACCAAGTATGTCCTTGTAACTGATCAATCTTTATAAAATGTAACCTTGTAAAACCCTATTAAAAATAAACAAATCACAGACGGTGACACAGACCTATGTTAGAAGGGTCAAACCCTGGAGGAATTAAGGTAGGTGCCCTTGGTGACAATATACTATGAGCTAATTCTCTCTCTTCATCTCTTCTTATTTCTTTTCTCAAAATTTTATTCATCTTTTTATCTCCCACGTCTATTTTTTCCCAAGTGGAACTCTTCTTTTTCTCTGTTTCAGATGTAGATTCTTTTTCATGTTTCTCATTGGATTCTATAGTTTTAAACCCTTGATTCATCAATTCATTCTCCATGTTCATTAAGGCCTCATCAATGTTTAAATATTCTCCTTCATCAGGCCCACAACCCATGTCATGAACTGCTTGTTCATCATTTTTAACTGTCTGTCTGTTAGGGGAGGAACGTTCAGGTCGATTTTCAGCCTCCATAACAATTTCTGTCCAGCTTGTAATATTTCTGGTAGAGACAGGTTTAGGTGAAGATTTAAATGAAGGTAGAGAGTTTTGCTGAAGTTGATAGGCCAAGTCATTGTCATAAACAGCATCTGCTAAATCTGAGGTCTCAAATGTAACTCCACTCAATGACAGACCATCAGGGTCATCACATAGACTTGTATCTAGATCTTTATCATCATCAAACACAGAAGATTTCAGATTTCTGTGGAATATTATTGGTTCTTCACTATCAGAGCTCACCTAAAATAAACATACATCTATTTTATCAGCAACTAGGGAAACTAGGGAAGCAAAATATTTATAAAAAAACAAAATAACTAGTATTAACCAACAAACATTTCTTAATTATAAAAAAACCAGTTTTATTAAAATAAAAAGAATGAAGTATTATGTAAATGCTCTTTATTTACTAAGTAAAAAAATGCAAATATTTTTTTCAGTGCTAAAAGTCTGGTCAATTTGAAACATACAATAAATTGTAGGGACAAACATCTATCATAAAAGGGAAAGTAATAATCTTACATCTGATAGGTCAAAATCAATATTGGGAAGATTCTTTTCTACTTCTGCAAAGATGTCATCAAGTTTTGGCTTAAGTTGTGACTGTCCAAGGATTGATGGCAATCTTACATCATTGTCACCTCCACCATCATCACTTAGCTCCATTATTGTCTATATAGTTTTAACTCTAGCAAAAAAAATTATAAAGTACATATATTATAATTCCAGACTTACATGTTAATGTTTAAATAAGATTACTGAAATCATTTATTAAAGATAAAGCATCAGATCACAGAAGCATATACAAGTTTAAATTTTGTCTATTATTTTGAAATTATAATACAAGCAATTCTTTTGTTGAAAACATATGTATTTTATGCAACTGTTCTTATTCCAAATAAAACATGCAAAACATGTTTTAGTCTGGAAAAACACATGATCAACAACAATGTACATGTATTTACCTTCATGATCTAAATGAATTTTTAGCAAGAACTTCCTTTAATTAAACATAAAAATACATATGTTGACCTCCACTTTAAAAGTACAATGTATTGAATTTTGTCCCGGTAATTTTTGGAAATGTGCCAGTTACAATGCAGATCTGCATAAGAATGACAAGCTAGTTTAAAAGGAATATTGACATTTACATGTTTGTTGATAAATATTAATACTTAAATATCTACAATCCCAAGGGATAAATTTATAACATCTTGAGCATGTACCCAAATTTGCTTTTTCAGTTCATTCACACAAAATACATTCTATACTATTACTGTGTACTATGTTAGTATGTATCCTCTTTGTATTTTTTATCAAATGGTAATTGTACTGCATGTCTAAATATTATGATATATGTGGTTAATCATGTAGCAGTAACACATAACAAAAAAAATTAATCTGCCAAGTTACTACAAATTGGATTGCACAGGCAGACGGACTGAAACTTCTATTGAAACAGATGGTACCACATGTGTGGTCGGGTATATAATGTAAAGATGTCATTACTAAAACCCAAGACTTTGAAATAAAAAAGTTTTTACTAGTATCCAGTTCTTTTTAAAGTTAAATCTAGATAAGGATAAACTAAATATCAGTGAGATAGTATCCATCTCTGTAATTCCCTCTGCCCTTGAGGTAAAGGTAAACAATCATGGTATGAGACACATCATCTTGACATAATCTACTCACATACCAAATATCAAAAGCAAATCTCCAAAGACAAAAAAGTTCTGGGTGAGACAAAATTTGGACAGAAAGATACCAAATATCAAAAGCAAATCTCCAAAGACAAAAAAGTTCTGGGTGAGACAAAATTTGGACAGAAAGGAACTAAAAGGAGAAAATACATACAACATGTACAAAATATCCTCTGAAAGTCATAAATCGACATGTATAAGCAAAGTCTTTGTATGGGCAATAAACTTGCTAGTTTCTTCTTATGCCACCAATAAAATCGTGTAAGAAGCAATTAAAAATTTAACTGGATTTAACACATTTATAAACATTTTTGCACAGTGTAAAAAAAAATCAACCAGACTAGTTAATGAATCTAACTGTAACTGGCTGTTTTACCTCTTCAGCCATCTTATCAACTGATCATGATTACACCTGTTTGGGTAAACATTATCTGATTCTAAGGTATTAATAAATGAAATGTATTGCTCACAGCTTTAATCAGTAGATTAAACAATAAAACCAACAAGTGTGGACTGTGAGCACGCTCACAAAGGGATACCCCCACTTCCCTTCAAGTCCAATTACATCCCCTGAATAATATCCAACAGCGACGAAAATTCTTTATGCACATCTACATATGATGTACTTCCTTCATGTAAAGTTTCATCAAAATCTGTCAAACGGTTTAGAAGGAGTTGCGCTTACGAGGTCTCGCACTGAATGCTATAGTTTAAAAGTCTAAGTCCAAATATGCCAACAAAGACATCGAAGCAATTTTAACATTGATTATATAGGGAAAGTTCCGTACATTGATAACTGTTCGAGAAATCTCGGGTGTTAGAGTGATCCGAGTTTGAGCTACTGAAGTTCGACTGTATATATTTATCAAAGTCAATAATTAATATAAAATATATTTTAAAAGATACTTTTGAGTTTCAAACCCATTTAAAAGTTTGTTTATTGAACAGTTACGATTTTTCATTAAAGGCTGTTGTAGTCTACTTTTTCATTTCTCACTGTATGTAATTAGATGTCTCTGAAATAAACAAATGGTGCGTAATCCATTTGCAAAACGAAAAACGTTTCAAAAAGGAGATAACTATGCAAGATCTTTGCAATTTTTATTGGTTTTACATATTAACTCAAAAGGTGGAAGTCAGTGTGAATCATTATGACAGATATATATATAAGTATTTTCTGTGAACGAACCATCAGAGTGAATTGAACTTCGATAACAACAATGGCAAACTCCCACACCAATGAAGAACGATTTTTTGCTGGTTCAAGCATTATCATATAGGTTTGTCCATCGGACTGACGCATTTCATGAAGACTGGTCGCCCTATCAAAATGAAAAAACAGCTGCACTTCAAAAGGCTTCATATTCTGAGGAAATAATAGTGGATTTAAAAATATAATTTCTGGAATGTACAAAATCACCATAAGTTTGACCAGGCAAAAAACCTCCACCACAAAAAGCCGACTTTTACTATAGCTTGATTTGAAGTTAAGATGATTATATTCATGAAGAAAATGAACTAAAGAAAGAAGCAATTTATATATAGTTGAACCACATCTAAAATAAATTTTTAACATCGATTTAGTATTATAAACTATCCTGTAGAATGTAATTAATTGTTTTTAAAAGAAAATTCTTTTTGAATGGCACCACTGGGCAGAATATCTTATGCCATCAAACCCTTTTTTAGACTTTGATGTGAGCATGGGTCTGAGTCAGCACATTTCACAATCTCACAGTCTTCTAACGGGACATGTCAATCCTATTTAAATCTATATTACACTTACAGTCCGATATTTCTGTGCCATTCCGTTTTGTTTCAGGAAATAACATTCTGCCATTTTGTTTATGGTGTAATTGGAATTGTTTCTCTCTCAAAATTGGTTATTTCACGAAAATAAAGTAAAATAAGAGCAAGTATTTACTTTCTATAGGTAAATTTCACTTATGTGTTTTGATTTTGTTAAATCTCATACTGTCATTTCACATTGAGCCAGAAAACTGTTTAAAAAAAAGTTGCGGTCCATCATGTGCATAATAGCGTAATGGACCCCACTTGTACATGTCATCACTTCATCACCGGTGGTGTGATCACAACCAACCTTGGTTTTTATGAAAATTCATATAGTCCTGTGCATTAGACTGCTTAAAAGTATGTTTTGTTGTTTGGATGCATTTGGTAAACTTCACTTATGTGTTTTGATTTTGTTAAATCTCATACTGTCATTTCACATTGAGCCGGCTGAATTTTCATTTTGATAGATCGAATTTCCATAGGAAGTCAGCCATTTTTGTTTCTAAAGGGGTCTAATGTTGTTTACAAACGTTAGTCTGCTTTCGTAACGAACAATGGTATTCTGACAAACCGCAAGACTTTTCCCGCCTTAACTGCAGACGACATTACCCGAAGGGTTTCAAATAGACAACAATGGAATTTTGCTAACGTACACTTCCATTCAAAACAAGGTCAAAATTTAGTATGGAAAATCGATGTCTCAAAATGAAAATTCAGCCGCATTTCACAACACCGTTTAGCTGTGGAAAATAATTGTTGATTTCAAAAAGTGTAATAAAAGATTTACAAAAGGACCATAAACTCGATCAAATGCGGTAGCAGTTTTTAATTTTGACAGGCAAATTCCCGTCGGAATGACACGGTAAAGTTTAGTATATAGTTGCTTTGGACTGCTTAAAAGTATGTTTTATGTGTTTTTTGCATGAATTAGGAGAATTTAGAAACTTGTTAATATTTGGGAACACCTGTGCATTAGTAGATGGTCCCTGGTCTTCTAATTTCATTACAGTCACTACTGACATACTGTTAAAGTTTTTGCAAGATATCACAAAGTCTACTGTATACAGTCCAGTAATTCAGTAATTTTTGACCTTAAATTTATAAAACAAAAATAATTCTCATAAATCATATTTACAGTGTTAAATAATATAATTTTTGTAAAAATTGTATGAATTGATTTTTCAAAAACGTTCTATTCAATACACCAGTAAAACGTGTTTTTTCAGAATCCATGGTAATTGTGTCAACTATGAATAATTTTGCAGACGCTTCATGGATCATAACCGATAAAAATGTTCAAAGTAATTGCTACATAGCTAAATCATACCATAAATTCACTGAATATTATCAATTTTTACTAACACTATGTTGAACGTGTCTTTAAAAACCAGTGCATGGCTTAAATTAAATTCAAAACAAGATTGTTCGTGCCTGGCGTTCTACATTCCTCGCCATTAGAGATTCCCGGATGTAAAATTACGTTTCCTTAAGCTCTTGCTTGAAATAATACACTGAAAAGTAGAAACCAGTCCACCGGATGTCTCAGAACTGATTTATATACCTGTATTGCGAGAAAGGGTAGCAGTCAATAATTAAGAAAAGAATGAGCTCAAAGAATACGATTCAATATTCGTTTAAATGAGGCAAGTAATGGTTACTTGTAAATAAAATGTTGAAAAAACACACGAAAATTGTCACAAATTTCCCCCTTTGGGTACAGTAAATTATCGTAGAAATCAAATGTGAAACAAATCTATGAAGAAAACTTTTACTTTTTGTAAATTGATTGGATGTCTGCTCTACGTCCAGCGAGCAGTATTTTAGCTATATTCAGGACGGGAACAGTTAACAAACAATAAATCAACGGAAAATTGGCCTGGAGTCTTGGGTAGGGGCGGAAAATTTAGCCTTTTGTAGCGGCTACAATGAGCCTACTCTTTTTTGAAACCTACAAAAGGGGTCTTTATCATGCAAGGAGCGTGGCATTCTCCAAACACGGTACCCACTACAGTCCGCTGTCAGGCTTTCCGTATAATGACCTGACAACCCCCCCCCCAACGAGAGAGTCTCCCCTATCCGCCAGCCTTGGATGCGCTGGGCTGCTCTGTGGGTCGAGCACTGGGAACCCTCCCAGTATGGTCCCAGTCCTTTTTGTACAAGAAATTCTATTAAAAACGTTCAAACTCATGGTAGTACTTAAAATACCCCTGGTATAATAAATGTATGTCTGCTGTAAAAAAAAATTTAACCTGGCCATCTTATTTATGCATTATATTTACTGTAGTTTTTTTATGTAATATGCTGTGAAAAACGTGTTATAAAAGAATATACATGATTTTTCACTAGTTTTTCAATTTTGAATAAGCCAATTCAGTGTAAAATTTTAATGCTTCGTGTTAATTACAGGTGTCAAAATCTGAGTGAGGATGTTATTAATCCCCTGATGTGTGGTCATGATTGTTAATTAATTAACCAATGTTTATTCCCCATTTACCTGATGCTAATCTAAAGTAAAACTCCAGCTGTTTTATAGCTTGATTAAACAAGCTTACCAGTGACATCCATGTTTCGATGTTCAAACTCACCTGTTGTCTATGTCTATAGTAACATCTACTAATGAGGTTAATTAGATGATAACTGAATTGGCATTGTAAAACAATTCCAAATCTTAATTTCAACATCATAGTCTTTTAGTGATGATAGCTGTAATTTTTTAACTAGAAGTAAAAAGGGAGATAAATCATGTAAAACTGGAAATGTGTCAGTTGCCAACAACATGGGATAACTTGTGCAAGTATAGTCACTTGGAAAATAGGTTTGGTTGTAAACCAACATATACCTGTTTATGACAGACCTACAGTTTAATACTAGAAAATTTAATCTGCCAAATAATCAAAATTGCCATCCTTGTCCAAAAGGCAACATATGTAAAAAGTCAGGTTTTGCATAAAATCATATCTTATTTATATAGGTCCATATTATTCTAATTAACTTCAAGTTCTTGTAAACAAAAATCATAACCTGTCATTTTAATTGGATTAGTGGTAATTTAACAATTGTTAATTATGGTGAGTAAAATCAAGCATGGCAATTAACGATTATGGTTAATTGGATTGTGCAACCATTTAAAATATCAGTTTCATACACATTCATGTAAATCAGTTAACTTGATTTTAGAATTAGGGTAAGTTAAATTGTGTATAATCTGTAGATTTATTGTGAAAAAAAAGACATAAATTTATTATTAAAATACTTTGCTGTACATACTTTTTTCATTGCATTCTATGCATAGATGCGAAGACTTTCTAACTATTTTATTACAACAAAAGTTAATTATTGTACAATAAATTAATAAATAAATAAATTGCCAAAATGGGGGACTACATACAAATATTTCTAATATTATATGTTGTTCAGTATAAAATCAGGTATATACGTGTGTCGGACCATAGAGATGTTATAGATAACATTAGCCATTAGCTGAAAAAAGCTAAATAAAATAAATAAAAAAATACTTTTCTGGATTCTAAATGATGTGTTTTACTCTTCAAAGTTGTTTTTTGATTAAATAAGGCAAAGTTGCTGGCCAAACCATGTAAACTTGGTAAGCTTGTGCTATGCAAAGACAAGGTGTTTTTACTAACAAAAAAAACTTAACCACTATGGAAATTAATTCTTTCTAGTATTAACGACGGGTGTGACTTTTTACCCAAACACACATTAAACTAACATTTTTTGCATTTCTTTTATGATTAAACATTTTATATACTATATTTTTTATGTAAATGTTATAAAAGTGAAGTTAACATGACAATTTTCACTGTTAAAAATCGATCTTTTGAAGCCCCTTATGATCGTGAAAAATGTATTACCCAAACTCATTAAAATGACATTATAAATTAACAACAACAAAATTTAAATGCACATTTATTCCATATTAAATTTCAGTTTTAAAAAACATCGTAAATATAACACATGACAATCACGTATAAATATCACAGAAAATAGTAAAAATGAAAAAAGGTTATGTCCAACCAGACATGCCACAATCCACAATACTGTTATATCACTTTTGCAGCGCACGTGCGATTATAGCTCTTTTTACAATAGAATCCTATAATAAGGTAAACATGGAGTGTGAAAATAGCAGTGGCGGGTCGGGGGGGGTTACTGAACACTATGAAAACCTTGTGTTAAATAAATTCATTGTGATGCTTGGAAATTGCGAGAATGCAGGATTTTGCACCATTTTTTTGGAGAGTTTCTGGGCCCTTGCCGTAAATGCACCTCTGCGTGGCGTGGGAGGACCACTCCCCCCCCTTTTCCAAAATCCTGTATCCGCCCCTGAATAGAAATGATTTTTAAAATAATGTGCACATACACAATTATTTATATGAATTCATATATTACTCAATTTGAGTAATTTATCAATGGTAACAAAGGTGTAGTTGCTTCATTAAATTTTTAAGGCACAATATCCCACCTAAAAGTTTTTTAAAACAAAACAAAATAAAGTCGTATATCAAACAATATTTCAAAGTCAACCAGTTACTACTTAAATGTTTATTTAGTAATAATTGTTAATCAATAAGATCACCTGTCACAAGTGTATATATAATATGCATTTGTTCGCACTCTAAAATCAAGAAATCAAAGGACTGCAGTGCGTGGTCATACAATTCTTTCGATCTCTAATTTGGGTAATTTTGTTTTTAAATTGCAATTTTTACTAAATATTTATTATTTAATATAAAAAATGTGATTTTAATGAATGTTTGGGTATACATTTTTCAGGATCATTAGGGGCTCCTTAAGATTGACTTTTACAGCGAAAATTGTCATGTTAACTTCACTTTTATAACATTTTCCATCAAAAATATAGTAAATAAAATGTTTAAACATAATAGAAATGCAAAAAATGTTATATTAATGTGTGTTTGGGTATAGTTTGGATATGTTTGGGTAAGTTTGGGTAACAAGTCACACCGATTTACGACCTCAGTATATCCATGCGGTATCTGGACGTTTTGGACATTCTCCATTTCATCCATAGTACATTTCCTCCATACTTTATAGAGAGCGACCCAGATTGAAGAAGTCTTATAATTGTGTGGTCCTGTCATTTTGAACAGTCGCTCAATGCCCTCTTAATTTTATTCCAATTTTTGTACTAGGCTTGTCTGACAGAATCTAATCATTCTAATGTAAGAGTATGGATAGACAGTCAAATCATGAATACTTGATTTTTATTGATGACTAGATCTTTATTGATTTAAATTTACTTCAGAATCAGTATTATCAGTTTTTTTAATTAAAACATAACTACATGTACTTCAAGGTAAGACAATTATTTTAATTCATCCTATTTCTGTAGAAATAAGTATATACATACAAAATATTTAAAAAATGAAATGAAAATGCCTAGTTACTTACCCTGATTTTTTACTATCATGTACCCCTAAACAGACATATTCTGTATGGTCTAATTATTTCATTAATTGCAATTACAAACAATGTTATTAACATAAAAGCATTGTTTACTTTATTATTAAAGGTGGAAACATTTTTAAACATTGTTTAATTTAAACTTTTCTTTTTTACCAATATACATTAAAAATATAGTTACATAAAACCATGACCCAAAGCTCTTATTAAAGTACTAGGATGGTCCTAATGGCTATGGATGATGTGGTACTATGGCCTCAATTTCCTAAAAGTATCATTGCCAACTATCATGGATTAGATCTCTACTCCTGGATTCGACTTTTCCCAAAACATGACAGTGAGCAACTCGACAGGTGTCTAATTAGAGGCAGGCACTGCTTACTCATCATGGTTTTTGTTGGGTTTGGGTTACTTTCTTTCTGTTTTCTTTTGTGTTTTTGGTTGTTGTGTTGCGTTTGTCTGTATACTAGTAGAGATTTGTAACTGTCCCTTGACTTTTGTCTCTTGTTGTTCGGTCGGGTTTCTTTGCTATTTTTTTTCTATGTAATAGTTTATACTTTAGTCTTGGGCACATAGACAATATATTTAGACAATAAGCTTTTAATTAAAGCAGGGGGGTTCGACCCAATAAAAACTACTACTAGATGCCATGATATAGCTGAAAATTGAAAAATTGAAAGTTGTTGAGTTTGGCATTACAATACCATTCAAACAAACAAACAAAAAAGAAAAGGTGAACACATTGGTTTTTTTATTCCAGATGACAGCATGGCAACAGAGGATTCCCATTATGAAGCATCAGATGAATCTTCAGAAAATGAATTGTTGGAACGCAGTCTATCAGTTTGGCATGGCAGGGATGTCAAAGATGAGTCATCTATTCCATTAGATCTACATACTGCCTCCAGTATAGGTCACTATGATAGTGTCAGATCATTTATATCAAGGTAAAGGCTTGTCTGAAAATAACTGTATAGTAGAGTACTTAAATATCAGAATAAGCAATGTATTGAGAATACTATATGGCAAATTTGGTTCCACAGAACAATATCAGCCCAAAGAATGATCTTGGTTGTTAGGTGATCCTGCATGTGGTATGGATTTTGGCATTTATAAACATTTAAGGATTGTTTTCAATTGCTGGTTAGATTATTGGATATAGACGACTTTGGGTCTGTTTACACCAATCAACCGCAAATATTATGCAAAAAAATAATGAAAACAATATTTAACAATTAGTCAAATAAAATTTTCAATTTACAATTTTTAGTGTCATCGCTTGTTGTTTGCAGAGGAATTCATGTATCAACGTAATCAATACATATAATTATGACATCCACAATCAGTCACATGCTCAAATACCAAGTTAGGTTATACGAAATGGACAATTTTGCTGAGCTGTTGAGTATTGAAAGGAAATTAAAATATTGTCATATACTTTATCTTGGTTCTAAATACAAAAGAAGGAAAGTTCCTGATAATAATTTTAGACAAGTTCTGGGTATCCATGGGTGTAATTAAGGTTATGTTATAGTGGTGTGTCATTGGTTTGGACTAAGGATTAATGATGCATAGAACAAATTGCAGTATCTTAGACAAATGTACATCTACACAAAGTTTTGTTTTATGTTTAAGACTGATTATTGTGGTAGTTTTATGTTTAAGACTGATTATTGTGGTCGTGAACATAGTCAATTGCAGCAGTCTATTTTACAATATACATGTACTAGTAACAGATTCCAATATCTTTTAAAAAATAAATGAATTTGAATTAATATGTAAATGGTACTTTTTGCAAAATTTGATCGTGCTGAAAATTATGTTCTGTGACTATATTGCTATATACTTGTTAATTTTTCAGAAAAGTAGACTTAGATAAGAAGAACCGTGGAGGATGGACGCCACTTATGTATGCTTGTTATATTGGACATGATAATATTGTCAACCTGTTATTAGATGCATCAGTTAATGTAAATGTACAAAACAATAAAGGACAGACACCTTTAATGTTGGCAGCAAGCTGTGGAAATGAAAGTGTTGCTTATTTTATTTATCAGGTGAGTATTGACAGTCAAATTTACATGTATATTTTCAAAAAAACTTAACATGCATGCTGATATACCTGTATCTCACAACTTGTTTCAAACACTTACCTTAAGGTATCCGACCCATAATTGAAGTTACAGTTTAATTTTATTGTTCGACCTAGAAGTACAGCGTTATTAAATCAGTGGATTGCTAAATAATGATACAAACGAATTATCTTTTTCACTTTGTGTCAATGTTAACATTTTTTATTAAAAAAAGTTAGTTACTCAAATAGTTTTTCAGATGTTTGCAGAACATTACCAAGGTCTGCTCCATTTAATAACAATTGACATCCGGGACATCAAATATGATCACGTGGTCAATTATGGTCCGGATACCTTAAATATAAAACCCTGTTGACTACATGCAGGTCTTACTTTTATTATTACCATGTATTGTATAAAAATTAATGTGACTATATTTTCATATCTCTTTTTCATATCAAATATTTGGCCATTGTATACATTTTCCAAGTCAAGTGTTAGATAAACAATGGCAAAAATAAGAGAATTTTTTTTTCTATATTTCTAAACAGTAATTATGTATAACATTTGCAGCAAGGTGCAGATTTAGAAGCAAGAGACAGGAAAGGATGGACAGCTTTGTTCCATGCCACTTATGCTGGACATCAAAATGTTGTCAAATTTCTTCTAGAACAAGGTGCAAATATTAATGCAGTGTAAGTATTGTGGTACAAATAGATTAAACAGAACCAAGAGTATACATGTATTAGCAGTGATTTAGCTAGCTCTTGCCACTTTCGAAATTGGCGAATCCTTATCAGAAATGACGAAAATATTTTGAACTTAATTCGCCACTTAAAATTTTAAAATTTCAAAATTTTCATCGTCAAAATCGCCATTCTCAGCACAGATAAATCCAAATATCCTACCCAAGGTACAAGTTTATGACCCAAAGCAATTAAAGTAATTATGTAATAGACATGCCACTAGATATTATTTGATAATTAATCATTTAATTACTGTGTACACATCGTCACACGCGATAAAGCATAGCCAGTTGGATAGCAATTCGGGCGATCTTTTTGTGGTCCCACATCGCCTTGTTCATCATTGCTCTGTCATTTTGAGAAAGTTGTCTTAAATTTTCTTTTAACTTTATTGCTATTATCGTCAGAAATCGTCATATTTGTATTATAGCGTCATGTTTATCTTGTACACGCCATTTGTTTATGCTGGTTCCAGCGTGCTTTTACTTTGTATATATAGCGTAGGTTAAAATATCGGAAACCAGTTCAAAGCAAAGATAATACCGACGGTTTTTGGACCGGATGTGAATATGGTGCCGGAGATTGAAAAATACGATGCTTCTAGAATTTAAATGACTTGAAAAATTTAAACATAAACACAAATGAATATTTTGGCAATCACTTTTTAAAAGTTGTTCATTTAAATCTGCTCAAATAAATGTTCTATGGCAATATTACATTGAATACATAAAATATATTATAAAATGGTGCTAGGAAATATTTAATTTTTATTGATGTTTATTGTATTCATTAATTAAGGATCTTGCATGCATTTATACATATAAATAAATATACATAGATGTAAGGTCTTAAAAATCGTCGCACGCAAAAGTGACTAATGGTGTATTAGGGTTGATTATTTTATCCTGAAAACTTTACCGATATACAGTACAACTTCAAACTTAGATGGCTTAAATGCCACCGATTTTTAAAACTATTTTTAAAGTCCTGTCATTTATTTCGAAATATGTTTGTACAAAAAACCCTGGTTTTTCAAACACAGATTTCTCGAAAACTCTAAACTTATTTATAGGTCCCTTTGATAGTAAATACATATAAGTCAATATCAATAATTAGAATTAAAATTATAAGCGTTTGTTAGAAGCAATTAACTTCAGGTACAAGGGACGTGGATAACAGAAGCCATAACAATTGGTACAGGTATGTAAGTTTAAAAAAATAACAGATAATAATTATGTCATGACTGGTGATTAGTTTTAACAGGCAAATATACAATAATTGTAATTCAAAATATGAATGGTACCAAGCGGAATATAAAATAAAACAAAAATATTCCAATTATAAATTATTTAAAACTTTTGTTGACAATTAGTGTTTAATTTATATTAAAAACCAAATGTTATAGCAAAGATAATTTTAAGAAAAAAAGTGTCGGCAATAAATAATGGGGAAATTATTTACTTAATTTAATTGTGATGGTGTGGTGTACAGACTAGATTTTGCACAATCAACAGAAGTAAAAAATAACTGATGTAGAAATTTCAAATTTCATAAACTATTAAACCTAAAATAACTATTAGTGTCAAAATTCATGAAATAAATATCTATATACATTCAAACGAATATTACTTCCCTAAACAAGCATACCCCATATAGGAAATTAACGAGCAACCTAAAAACAAAAACAGTTGCAGTACAGAACAGTTAAATTTTATAATTTGTCCAACTTTCGTGGCTTGAACCCCCAATAGCTTGACCTGTTTTTGGTGACCCAAGCGAGTTCGAGTTATCAAAGTTCTACTGTATATGTATTACAATATATCACTATGTTTACTTTCTCTATATGGCTTTAATAAAATCTCATATCTATCTGTATCTGCTTTCAAATGCTGTGTACATTTTTCTTATAATTGTATATTTAAACATGACAGGTTAACATCTCCATAAATTGTAAATATATGGTGTTTGAGCAGCCTTGGTCCATGTTGGTCATTATTAAAATAGACACATAGGTATTTTTTTACGCTGTAGTATTTATTCTGTATCTACTGCTGTATTCCAGTGAACCCATCAATGGATTAACACCATTTATGGAGGCTGCTGCAGAGGGCCACGAGAAAATAGTCCAACTGTTCTTACAACATGTAAGTATTGATACATTCACGATTACCCCTGCTTCCTCTCCTAATAAAAATTAGATGCCAAAATATAGCTGAAAAATTGCTGAAAGTGGTATTAAACATCATTTAAACAAAATATTTTAAAAAATGTGTTGTGTGGCCAATCCAAGTTATATCATACTCTGCATTGCTCCAATTAGATTAGCCAATCAGATTTCAGCTTACAAAGTAAATAATATTATTTGAAATTAATCTTCAGTATGCAGCTATTAAGCTTATAGGTGAGTCTTTAACCATGTTTGACTAATGATTATTTTAGTTAATATTACATGTACTTTCATTTTTCATTTCAGAGAGTTAATGTGAATGCCAGGTCATACAAAAATGAAACAGCTAGATCTTTGGCTATAGTATATAAACATGTGGCTATAGTAAATCTAATTGATAACTTCATCTCACCTGGTGTAGCATTGCGGTCTGAAGCAGGTAAGAGTCTAGAGTGAACCATGCTGAAAATTTTATCTCACCTGGTGTAGCATTAAGGTCTGAAGCAGGTAAGCATCTAGAGTGAACCATGTTGATAACTTCATCTCACTTGGTGTAGCATTAAGGTCTGAAGCAGGTAAGCATCTAGAGTGAACCATGTTGATAACTTCATCTCTCCTGTTGTAGCATTACGGTCTGAAGCAAGTAAGCATCTAGAGTGAACCATGTTGATAACTTCATCTCACTTGGTGTAGCATTAAGGTCTGAAGCAGGTAAGCATCTAGAGTGAACCATGTTGATAACTTCGTTTCACCTGTTGTAGCATTACGGTCTGAAGCAGGTAAGCATCTAGAGTGAACCTGTTAATAACTTTAAATCAACATTTGTAGGGTAAGTTGGGTAAGCATGGGATTCATACCAGGTGTAGCATTACGCTCTGATGCAGGTAAGTTTCTGTGGTTAATCTTATTATGGTATTAACTAGCAATAGTCTAGTATTAAAATCGGAGCCAGGTAAACACCTGTATTGAATTGTATGGTTTTTGTATGTATTTTTAACAATTTATGGGCAGGTGAGCATGTATAGTACTTCATCTCAGCTCTCAGCTAGCATTCTTTTTTCATCAGGGTTATCATTAAAACCTGAGCAGGTAACAGATGACCTTACACCTTGTTTATACCTGCACCTCACAAGGATTTTAATGGACCTATCTGACATTGATATCTCATCAGATTAAGCACATAGTATAACTATAACTTCATTTTACCAGTGATTATCATTCTTTATGTCTACCAAATTTAAACCCTATATTCGTGTTTTCACTACCTTACTTTAATATTTAAAATTTAATTTCTCAATTTTTAGGGTTAGATGGAGATTTAAGTTCATCTGATGATAATCTTCCACAGAAAAGAAGACACCAGTCAAAGAGGTCCAACAACAAAGGAGGGCCTAGCATAAGAGATGGACCTGATGCAATAGCAAGACTTATAGATAGGTCTCGACATCCAAGCAGTAATACAGGAGGTAGCTAGTAGTTTGAAATCGTTAAAATGATTATGTGGAAGTAGTCGCTTTTACATCACCTGATTGACCAATTAATTGTCACACCTTTTCTCCTATCTAATCACGAGTTTTAAATGCAAAAATTATCATAAAATACTTATATTTAATTAAATGTATTACAATTCTGCATTCTGAGTTTTCAATCATGTATACAATAAATATAAAAGACGCTTGATTGCATTCATGAACAATCAGGTAGCAAGCAGGGATGATTTTAGACTTTTCAAATGGGCCCCCCACCACACAAATTTGGAAATTTGATACGTAAAAGCTGTGTATTGGGAAAATATCATTTTACATTATTAAAAGTTAAAACTTGAGGTAATCCTTGTGTTTTACTTATTTTATGCCACTAAAATGTACTACTACTCAGCTGCGTTGTAATGATCATCATGGATTTATAAGTCTGAAAAAAGAAAAACTCAGTCATAATATTACATGATATAAAACTTATTGAAACAATAAGTCTAAAAGGCATAGAAGTAGTTATCCCATGAAATTTATAAATTTCCACTTCAACCCAACAACTTTCGGTATCAAACATAACAAACCAAAACTTCAAATTGACAAAACATATTAGTTTTATTTCTGAATCACTCAATTTTATTCAGAAAACAAACAATATGAAATGATATTCATATCACAAAACATGAAACTTGACAGCATCAGACTTGAAGACAATTTCTTAGCTTTGACTCAAAGAGCCATGGGGTGCGAAACGGAAGTATAACTTCCTAAGTACTTCTGGTAAAAAAGTGGAAAATCGTTACAGTTAACAGACCCAAAAAAATCTGGATTTTTTATTTACGATTTCTGCAATTGGATTTTCAACCCTAGGGGAATGGGGCAGCTAGAAGGAGAATGAGGCTGAAAAACGACCCCAAATACTATAGTAGCGTCATCCCTGGCAAGATTAATATAATGTAAAAGAATTTCTTATAAATGTTGTTTTTAAAGAGAAAAAATGTACATATTTTGTTATTTGATTCTAGAAAGCAGTAGAAGAAAAAATATTTTGTATTTAAAATTGTTATTCAATATAATAAAGGCATTAAGTATGATTACAGAAACCTGTGTGCCAAAAGGATACGTGACATTTCCACAATCTGCTGAAGAAACCACTCCTCAGTTATCCTACAGAGATGTTACTTCTCCAATCAACATGCAGGATTATGCATTAGATAGTTCTGGTGGTAGAGGTAAGGGTCAGACCACAGGATTATGCATTAGATAGCTCTGGTGTTAGAGGTAAGGGTCACGCTACAGGATTATGCATTTGGTATTTCTGGTGGCAGAGGTAAGGGTCAGGCTAAAGGGTTATGCATTAGAAAGCTATGGTGGTACATGTATATGTAAGGGTCAGACTCCTTGATTTTTTGCATAAGATTGCTCTGATGGTGGAACTTAGGGAAAGATACAGGATTATGCATTTGATAGTTTATGTGGTAGATGTAAAGGTCAGACTACAGGATTATGCATTAAATAATTCTAGTAATATAGGTAAGGGTCAGACCACAGGATTATGCATTAGATAGTTCTGGTGGTATAGGTAAGATATGTTGTATTAACACTGTTAATTCAACAGGAGCAGTGTTCTAGGATTTCCATTTCCCGTCACCCATGGAAAGTGATTTCTCAGCACGGGAAAGCCCATTTTTTTGTCCTGGTCACCCGTGGGCAAGTACACATTAAAAGTCGGGATTCTTGAAAAAATGTTCATACTTGCCCTGTCAAGATACAAAAATACATAAATTTTGTTCAACATTTTAATTTTGTAAAATCAAGATAAAAAAAATCAAGTGTGGATGATTGTTTTCGTTTTTTATTTGATCAATGTTATACAGGTGCTTGTAATTTGAGTTTTCACCACTGCTGCAAACATTTTTGAGATCAAGTATGAATGCAATAAGTACCACATCAAACCCGGACAAAGCAGCAAAATCCGGTTTTGGGGAAAACAATTTTTCTTTTTCTTTTAATATTTATTTTTGTTTTTAATTTTTTAAATTTGGAAGTGAATTAAATAATATAATATTGAAGTCTTTCTTACTAACATTGACTTGTATAAAAATATACAAGGATGAAAATTTATGAACGTTTGTTATGTACAAATATGTGTACATTAAAAAATATACAAGGATGAAAATTTATGAACGTTTGTTATGTACAAATATGTGTACATTATAGTTTGAGATGTATGGGGGTTTTGTACTATTTGTTTGTAAAAAAACAACAAGAAACCTAAGCCAGCTTCTTACACAGAATTGCACAATAGTCATTGTTTCCAAATATAAATGTACTGTAAGTACAAGAAAAAAATCTTCAATTGGTATCTGTATATTTTTCATTCAAAAATTAACATGTCGTTAAAACTTTGTGGGAAAGTTTACTTGAGATGTGGGAAAGCCAGTTTATTGATGACACTTTCCCGTGTAAAGTTCAGTTTGCAAAAAAATCCTAGAACACTGAGGAGAATCCTTTTATTTAGATCCATTTATTTTTAATGCTATTTTCAGGTCAGGTAATGTAGGTTGTTTAGTTTGTAAGATATTTTACATACCGGTTTACACTGTGGAATTATTTTTATTGAAGAAACATTTTAACTCAAATAAAAAAAATGTGATTTATGGAAGCATTCAGTATTCAACACATACCATAAACTTTTACTACATGTAAAGTTAATCAATGTAACGAAACTCAACTTATTACTAATACATTTTTGTTTTGTTGACAGACTCTTGTGACAATGATCCTGATGATGATGGCAATGCATTCTCCAAAACTGGTGCCCTGACAATAAAGAGTAGTTCTGGTTCCTCTGGAGGACTAATTACTGCTCTAGGTCTCAGTCGGGATAACAGTGTTGACAGTGATGACTACCAACCTCATAGTAGTATATCCTCTCATGATGGCAGTGTAGGGGGTGCAATGGGTAATCTATCACTAGGTGGCAGCACCGGTAGTCTAAATGGAAGTGCTTTATCACCAGCAACCAGTATTAATTTTGAACTCCATCAGAATAAGGACATGAAAAATACCAACAAACCTCAAGGAAGCAATGCATTTATAGCTACACCTGGTGATATTCTCATAAATCAAGGAATGACAACTACTGAAAATAGAAACAATGTCAAACAAAGTGATGTAGGTGTAAATTACAGTGTAATAAACAATGGTGCTACTTTAGATGATTATAATACAAAAGGATTTCCTAACATGGGTGCAGACTTTGGCACTCAGTTAGGGCAGTTATTCCCACAGAATCCTGCCATGTCTGACCAACCATTTTTCCAGCAAACGAAGGTTTGTATTAAATTATCAAATTATTGGTTAATTTTAAAAGAACCAAAAAATAAAAAGTAAATAATGTAAACAAAAATATCACACCCCATGAAGTGCAGTTTTTTGCTTGCAATTTTTATTATTCCATATTACATACAATATGGAAGTAACTTTTTATAATGAAAATTATGCAGTAGAAAAAATTAATACACATTTATATTTCATACTTTGTCTGTTTTTAATGTCACAAATCGTCCTCAAATTTTGCATCAGAAATTTTATATTGTTAGTCAGCCATTTTTGTCTCTAAAAGGGATCTAATATTATCTGCTTTTATGACTTAATAATGGTATTCAGACAAGCTGCAAGACTTTTCCTGCTTCAATTACAAAAGACAAAGAACAAAGGGCTATAATCATAAAATTGACTGCACCTAGGTTAAACTTTCCTTCATAATAAGGTCAAAATTTAGAATGGAAAATTGTTAAATCAAAATGAAAAACTGCTGCATTTTAGAACACTGAATAAGCTCGACCATATGCAGTCAAGTTTTTATTTGTCACACAAAAAACTCCACTAAAACACTCTGACTTCTACTATAGATTTATGTTAAATGAACTCTGATAATAAAACTTTATGCTCTTTTAAATACAAAATTTTTTATGTAAATGCCAACTAGAGCAGTTTTATTGTGTGTGATGATAAATGAAGTTTACATTATGATATCATTTCTTTCCACTTAGAATTATCAAAAAGTTTGAAAGGTCTTACTAAAAAATTAAATAGTTATCTGCATTAAAGATATCTTATTTCTTTTAGAACAGCAATACAGACAACCCATCTGATTTACCAACATTACTGGAACAATTAAGTCTCACAAAATATTTACCTGTGTTTGAGGAGCAAGATATAGACTTGCAGGTTTTTCTGTCCCTTACTGATAATGATCTCAAAGAAATAGGTATACAGTAAGTACATCATAATTGTTTTTGTTTATTGGAAACGGTACTTTATTGGGTATCAGTATATTTAAGGATTGTTTTCAATTGCTGGTTAGATTATTGGATATACAAGACTTTGGGTTGGTTTATGCCAATAAACCGCGAAGCGATTTATGTACAGTAAACCCACCCAAAGTTGTCTATATCCAATAATCTAACCAACAATTTAAAACAATTCTTATATTTTAAATTCAATATTATGAAAAGAAATAACAAAAGTAATATTTAACAAATAGTCAAGTAATATTTGTAATTCCCAATTTTTAGTGTTGTTGCTTGATGTTTGCGGAAGACTTCAGGTATAGTCAACATCATCAATACATATAATTATGACATCA
Organism: Limnoperna fortunei; assembly: GCA_944474755.1. NCBI lineage: Eukaryota > Metazoa > Mollusca > Bivalvia > Mytilida > Modiolidae > Limnoperna > Limnoperna fortunei. Next base: position 69,161,676 of record OX104112.1, read on the forward strand.
ACAATCAGTTCGTGCTGAAATACCAAGTTGGGTTATATGAAATGGACAATGTTGCTCAGCTGTTGAGTATTTAACAGAAATATAAATATTTGCAAATGATATATTGGGAATTAGTCTTTTTACTATGAACCTGTCCAATTCCCCACAAAGACCTTGTCATATCAGTCTTCACGAAATGCGTCGGTCCGACGGACAAAACTGATATAATAACCCTTGGATCGGTAAAAAATCGTGTTTCGTCGGTCCGAAAGTCCGACATTGTTATTATCAAAGTTCAAGTTGCCCTGATGGTTCATTCACAGAAAATACTTATATATCTGGTAGTACTGATTTACACAGACTTCCAACTTTTGAGTAAATATGTAAAACCAATAAAAATTGCAAAGATCCTGCGTATTTAACTCATTTTTGAAACATTTTAGTTTGGCAAATGGATTACGCGCCATTTGTTTATTTCCGGGATATGTCTAATTACCAACAGCGAGAAATGAGAAAAAAGTAGACTACAACGGCCTTTAATGAAAAATCGTAACTGTTTGATAAACAAACACTTTAAAATGGGTTGAAACTCAAAAGTTCATTTAAAACATATTTTATTTTAATCATTGGCTTTGATAATATATAAAATATATACTAGTAAGCTGAAATTGAAGAATAAAGATAACTAGTTATCAATGACCACATGATAATTTCTGTAGATGGGTGTCCCATTGAGCAGTTGCTTTCAGCTTTGTGAAGTATTTCTGTGTATAATAAATGTTATTTTATTTATATTCTTTAGACACATTTGTCCAGATATACACAGCTTGTTTATAACAGTTATGAATAGTATGATGTTTACAATAACTTTTATGTATGAGATTTATGCCTGTATCTACATGCATATAAGGTAGCTAGTTAAATGTAAACAATGGCAACATCAGACAAATTTGGTCGGGCAAAAGCTGCTTTGGTCCAGCATTTCTGGGGACGTTGGTGGACCGAATGTCCACCATTCTTTGGAAAGATTTCGTGAAGACTGTCATATATACATACTAGCATGACAGAACATGCTTGCTATTGATCATTTAAATCTCCATTGGCAGTTAGAGTTTTGGTTATACTTCTAACTGAATTTCACTTCTTCAAACCAAATGGGAAAATCTAGATATATACTAAGATTGATCATATTATAATCTGCTATAGCTGAAAAATTTATTCAGTCAAACAAGTAAGCATTTCATGTCTTTGTATAGCTTAGAAGTATTAAAACACATGTATATATTTATATGTATAATCATCTTCAGCATGAACAAAAAGTGTTAAATAGGAAAACAAAATTATAACATACATAGTTATATAACTAGAAATTTTCAGGTTATTTGGACCAAGGAAGAAACTAACAAATGCCATAGCAAGATGGCACAGTCAAGCTCCGACTGCTATAAGTAACAAGTTAGAACAGGCTTATGCTGACCGACTGGAAGGACAGCTGCAGGAAATGGCTGTACAGTTACACAAGGTATGTACATACATGTATGTAAATTGTTGTACACAATCGGTACAGTATATGCAACTGTAAACATAACAATTTGACCGATTGAAAACTGATTGCTGAATCCATTATCACCTTGTAACCTTAGTGATCAGTATGATCATTCTAATTAAAAATCCATCACTAAATATGTTCAATTTTATATTTAAGGTATCCGGACCACAGTTGACCACATGATCATATTTGGTGTCCCGGATGTCTATTGTTTTTCAATACAGCAGACCTCGGTAATGTTCTGCAAACATTGAAAATAGTATTTGAGTTACTAACTTTTTTTGCTCAAAACTGTAAACATTGACTGAAAGTAAAACAATTTTTAAATTTGTATATCATAAATAAGCAATACATTGATTTAATAAAGCTGTATTTCTTGGTCGAAAAAGCATATTTAATGGTGACTTCAATTATGGGTCGGATACCTTAATTTATCAGTAATTCATTCTAAATCAAAGGCGAGTACAACCAATTCAAGTTTGCAGCAATAAATGGTAAAGTTTTTTTTACATATTTAATTTGAATAATTAGGCATGTCTACTATGTGCAGGTATTTAATACAGTAAATTATATTTATTAATGAATACACATACTTTATCACAGTGTTTTATGGTATCTATCTAATTTATGCATATTAAGTTAAGACTAAGTGATATTAAAATTATAAGTATGTGGATCAGAAAAAATCTTAACTATTTTATTTTTATAAGTACCATAATAAGCAGTATATAGTCCTCATTGACATATCACTCCTCACCATTTCTGGGACCAAAAAATTGCAGAAAAAATGCTTATATGCATGTACAAGTTTGCACAAAACATCCTAAAATAAAGATGTCCGAGTCCAACTTTTTGGTGCTTTTTAACAGTTTTAACTGGAATATGTAATTTATTCTCCCTTGAAACACTAATTATGTTTATAGCTTTATTTATTTCTTGAGCTGGTAATAAATAAAATAATAAATATTGCATTGTCACATCATCTATTATGATCCTTGTGAAAACGAATACTTACTGTTCAATAAACACATTTTGAAACCAAACCAATTTGTCAACTTTTTTTATAATCAACAAAAGCAAAGAAACAAAAATGATCGCACATTTGATTTTTATCCCTCCATGATTGCAATCAAAACATTAATCTTCAAGGACTAAGTTTACTCTCACTGGATAGTTACAATGCCATTTTCATTTTATGCATCCAGGTTTAACATCCGCTATTTTTTTATTTGTGTTAATTTTTAATCGTCCAATATAATTTATATGTTATTATTAAAACCTTTTTTTTTAAATTAATATCCAAACAAAGTATACTATGTTAATTGATACAAGAATCATGTTATAATGTTTTGAAAATGCCACACATAACACAACAACAAAATGGCAACTGCTATAGAAAACAATTGATGGGTGAAAAACTCTACCAAGTCTTTATCTAGGTATAATCTGCACCCTTCCTTTCCAAGTAAGATTGAAAAAAAAGAACATGGACAATAAACAACTTTATACAGTAATATATACTGCTAGCTTAAAAATGTCTTGCAGATTGCTTAAAATGATAACATGTACATGCCAACAACTACATCACAGCAGTTGTTAAGGAACAAATTGACATAGCACCACATTTAACTGATTAATTATATATGTGAACGTTATCTGCTTTAAATATGCAGATTTCATATAGTATTTAAATTTATGAATAATTTAAGTTTTTTTTAAATAGAATTATCAGTTTATTTTGCAGTAAAAAGATAATGAGATTTCAATAATTAAATTAATTAATAAATGTGAACGATAGGTTAAATAACTGTTGATTTAACTATACTTCTAATATTTACGAGTGAAACAAAATTTTAAATTTTGAAATAATTACCTATCGATCAATTTGTCAACTTCACTGACTGGAAGTTGAATAGACCAATTCAAGAGAAATCCATCAAATTAATCTATCAGATCTTTTTATATCAGGAGTGATCTGACAGATTCGGAATGATTTGGACTAATCTGACTGATTGGTAATTGATTGCTAATTGATTAAAGTGTTGTTTCTTCAATCTCAAGTACTGTATGTACATATATTTATATATCTATAAAACTGCCAATAATGATGCAGGGCAAAACTGTCTGACCAAAAGTTGTTTCTATGGCGACTAGTAATTCATTTGAGATATATTTTATAATTTAAGTCCTTTTTAAATGTCAACATGAAATAGCATATTTATGTATCATTTTCATGTTCCGAACACTTAACAATGCTACTACTGTTAAGTTGAGTTCTGTTAAACTATTTAAGTTTTAATTATGTGTGAAACTGAATTGTTTTTGTCTCGCCTGCGACGAAAGTCGCTGGAGGCGAGACATATGTATGGGAATCCGGCGGCGGCGGCGGCAGCGTAAACACTTGACATCTTGCTTCATATATTTGTAAGCCCAAGCCCTAGGTCCATCAAATTTGGTCCAGAGGTAGCTTATGATGAGTACTTGCCAGTCAGTCACCTGTCACCTGACCTTGACCTCAATTTCACGGTCCAGCGACTACGTTAAAGTTTTTGGGTTACGACAGTTCCTCTGTAACTACGCATGGTAGGATGACAATATTTGGTGTATAGGTTGCTGATGACTAGTACATGACTGTCTGGTAGGTGTCACCTGACCTTGACCTCAATTTCACGGTCCAGTGACTACGTTAAAGTTTTTGGGTTACGACAGTTCCTCTGTAACTACGCATGGTAGGATGACAATATTTGGTGTATAGGTTGCTGATGACTAGTACATGACTGTCTGGTAGGTGTCACCTGACCTTGACCTCAATTTCACGGTCCAGCGACTACGTTAAAGTTTTTGGGTTACGACAGTTCATCTGTAACTACGCATGGTAGGATGACAATATTTGGTGTATAGGTTGCTGATGACTAGTACATGACTGTCTGGTAGGTGTCACCTGACCTTGACCTCAATTTCACGGTCCAGCGACTACGTTAAAGTTTTTGGCTTACGACATTTCCTCTGTAACTATGCATGGTAGGATGACAATATTTGGTGTATAGGTTGCTGATGACTAGTGCATGACTGTCTGGTAGGTGTCACCTGACCTTGACCTCAATTTCACGGTCCAGCGACTACGTTAAAGTTTTTGGGTTACGACAGGTCCTCTGTAACTACGCATGGTAGGATGACAATATTTGGTGTATAGGTTGCTGATGACTAGTACATGACTGTCTGGTAGGTGTCACTTGACCTTGACCTCAATTTCACAGTCCAGCGACTACGTTAAAGTTTTTGGGTTACGACAGTTCCTCTGTAACTACGCATGGTAGGATAACAATATTTGGTGTATAGGTTGCTGATGACTAGTACATGACTGTCTGGGAGGTGTCACCTGACCTTGACCTCAATTTCACGGTCCAGCGACTGCGTTTAAGTTTTTGGGTTACGGCTGTTCCCCTGTAACTATGCATGGTATGGTGACAATATTTTGTATACAGGCTGCTGCTGATATTTAATGCTATTTACTTAATGCTTATGACGAAATTTATTTTCGTTACTGATGCGGAATGCAGGCGAGATGTTTTTCTGTGTCCACACTTGTTTTGTTTTATTTCATATCTGAAAAATTTCAGGAAGATATACAATGTTTTTGTTGTTTTGTCCATTACAAAATCATTTAAATTTCATAGCCCAGTACAAATCATTAAACTTAAAAGTGTAGATTAGTGATTGTTTTATTTCTACACTTGTGTGACGAAATATTTACTTTATCAAATGTGCCACAAAACATACAGTTGATTTCTTACAGGCGTATGAACAAGTTGAAACAGTTAAGGCCCAGGTATTACAGGAGCAGCAAATACGAAGTGTTACCGAGGCTTGTCTGACTGAGGAGCGAGGCGTATGGCAACATGTACAACGCTTGATCGTAGATACCAGAAAGAAATGTGAAGAAATGAAAGATTCTTTACGCAAACTTAAGTGAGTTTACATATATTTATTCCTCATATTTCTTATATTTTTCTGTTTTTACTAAAAATTAAGAAACTAGTGATATTCCGAGTGTTGTTTCCAAAACTGTACTTTCTTTTTACATAGCTAGGAAGAAATATTTCTAGCTCATGGTAAAATTGAATAAAGTAAAGACAGAAAACAAACTTGTCATTATTGAAAGCATAAAAAATTCTAAAATGTAATATTACATAACAATAACTGCATATAACTGTGTTCCTCATGACTTTGACCTACTTGACAATAACAACATACACAATTATGTTCTTGATGACAATTGATGACCTACTTTTTTTTTTCTTAACTAATTATACCCCCTCTTGGAAGGAGAGAGGATATACTGGATTACTTCTGTCCGTCAGTCCTTCTCTTTCCTTCCCTTCAAAACATAACTTTCGTAACAGTTTTCTCAGCAACTACATATCACAACCACTTGAAATTTTATATGTGGCCTTACCATGTGCTCCTATAATACCAGTACTGATTTCAGGTCTGTCGCATATCTACTTCCTGTTGACCAACCGTCAACTTTCCACCTTAGTGGTCAATAGATGAAAATTTTTATAACAGTTTTCGCAGCAACTACTTATTCTAACCACTCGAAATGTTATATGTGGTCCTATATTGGGAGTACCGATTTCAGGTCTGTTGCACATCTACTTCCTGTTTACCAACTTAATCAATGCAATGATGTCAATAAACGGGGCATTGAGAGTGAGCAAATGCTCATAAGTTCCTACTGGAGATTGTATTAAAAAGATTATAGCGAGCACAGCTCTACGGAAATTACCTGTCATGTGATCAAAATGAAATCACGTGATCAAAATCTGCTTAATGCTGATATTTATTTTTTCGTCCGGAAGTTGATATCGTCAAAAAACTAACAAAGTGAATGAAGAAAAGTACTAAAAATAATTTTAAGAAAGACTTGAAAATAAGTTGACATCGATAAAAAAATAAATGTTATATTTAAAATTAACAACAAAAATTTCATACTATTTTTTTGCAATCTCTAAATCGATCTTTAAAAACTGACAATCAAATTACATTTCAAGTGAGGCACCGTTACAAAGAAAGACGTCACGTGACTATTGGAATTTAGTGGCACTTTCAGGGTGTTTGGAAGTAAGGTCAATTATGAAATGCACATTATATATTGATAAAGGACTATATTGTATGTGCTCGCATTTTGGCAATGCCTACTCCATATTACCGGTACATTGAAGACAACTGTCATGTCTGTATTTATTAAGGTTACACTTCTAGTAAGTGTATACAATGCAATGTCACCTGAACTCTTTATTTGATCTACCGTGTACAAAATTCAAAAAGCTTGTGTTTGCACATCAAAAGAAGAACATTGTTGTGACTTATGTGGAAGTAGTGTGTACATGTACTATAATATTCCTAATACCTGTATACAATATTTACAGGCATGTTCAGGCTGATATCAAATCCAAACTATTACCTGATTTGAGAGATGATAAAAAATCTCAACCAACAGGAAAAGGTGACACAAATTCCAGTGATCAGAATGCAATAAGAGAAAACATTTCATTAACCAGTGACAGGGCAAATACAGAATTGTTAATTAAGAGAACAGAACAGTTCACAAAAGAACTTCAGAAGAGTATATCCTCAGTTATTATGACAACAGATCGACTACTTGGGCGGTCAAGTTCTACACAGAATAGAGAAGGCGGATACACATGATAGGATCAGAGCATAAGTTATATATTAAACTACTAGTAATAAGGGGAAAGGTTTACAGGTGTCCTGCACACTTCTTAATATCTACATTTTTACTAGTAATTCACAAAGAATTGTTACACTGAAGCATAAAGCCTCAGATTCTCTGTGGTTTGTTTTAAGCTGTGTATTTGTATTCTGTAGAAATACATAACTTGAGTCTTGAGATACAACATACAAATCTTTTACCAGAATTATGTGTTATTAAAAATGCACCCTCAGAGGGATCTACTTTTATGAGGATGTCAAATTAGAAAATGCACCCTCAGAGGGATCTACTTTTACTTTTATGAGGATGTCAAATTAGAAAATCCACCCTCAGAGAGATCTACTTTTATGAGGATATCAAATTATAAAATCCACACTGTACAGTAACACTGTAAATTACTAAATTTACCTGAAGAACACATCTATCAGTTATTTAATTTTTCAGAAATTGAAAAAACAGAAAATTTATACAAGCAGAACACACTTTTTACTACTTATCTATGTGTATTAAATGTATTCAAATCTAAAATTATGTAAGCCACTTTTTAGTAAACAAAGTAAAATAAATTTGTAATTAGTTTGGGTTTTTTTTTAAATACAAATTTTGAGAAATAAAATATTTGAAATATTTATATACCATGTAATAGTCACCAAAGAATTAAATATAAAATCATCGATAGACAGTCTTCTTAATGTTGTATGTTTTAATTTGTATCAGTGTTACTAACATAGATAAATGTTCTAGATTGAAGGAATAGGATTTAATCAAAATAGCCGTCCATGACCTTTTCGTTTTTGTTTATTATAGATTTATTGGAGTTTGTGTTCATATATTTGTGACTATGACAAACATTGTAACCAGTATATGTTCTATGGACCCATATTGATACTTGTATGCATTTCTTATTTAAAACAATAGCACAAACATGTGTTCATTGTGTTATCAAAATGGGTATGCTATACTGGGGAGACCTATGTATGTGCATTTTTGTAATGGTTATTTTACTGTAACAAGAAATATTTTACTACAAGTGACATATCATAAGTTTTTATCATTTAGACATTTGAACTGTGCAATATTCTACTGTAACTACAACACATTTTAGAGAAGTCTTTTGAGGGAACTAAAGAATTATTTGCTTTTAATATACTAATTTCATATTTAATACTGTTCTAATTTCCTACAGATGCTGTATAACTTGTTCTTTTTTTTTTAATATAATTACCGTATAGTCCGCATTTATGTATTGTCCGCCCTCTTTCTTGGACCAGAAAAATGCTTATATGCAACAAGGCCTGAGATGAAGACTTCCAAGTCTGACTTTGCCATGCTTTTTTAAAGTTTTAACTGGAATATGTATAGTCCCGTAAGGTGTTTTCAATGGAAAGGTGTTTTCAGTTGCTGGTTTATTTTTAGTTCTGCTGGTCATATGCATTACTATTTCCGTGTTTATATATAAAACCAAAACCCAAATCTGGCCAGGTTGACATATGTAGTACAACTTTAAATCATAATGCCTTAAAATCAAGTACACTTTTCTTTTTTTACATGTCATTTTTGGCCATTTATCTTATGCCCTTTCAAGTGATTAAATATTATCATGATTAATCACTCCAAGATTATAACTTTAATTGTCGTCTGCACTTCCTGGTAGCCATTTAAGTGTTTTGCTAAAGCATCATTATGTGACATTTAAAGTTACAATTGGAATTTGAGAGTCTAAAGAGGAGGTATTTTTATTAAAAATAAATAACAGGAGAAGTTTATTACAGTCAAAATGGCCATTAACTTATTTCAATTTAAAGAGGCTCTTAGTAGTATTTTTGTGCAATTCTCTTGGTTGGTTGCATAAATTTGCAGAAAATAATATTTGTTATTTATTTATTTTATAATTTTCTTAGTTGTTAGACTCACTACAAACGTATGAAATACAGACAGTGGTATCCCACACAAAAAATTAATGCTCTTCAGTGTAAAATATACAACCCTATTATAAGGTTACTTAAATAAAATTCAAAGCAGATTTTTCTCTCATGTTCAATTAATGGTGTATTTTACATTATAAAGCCTCAAATTGTTGTCTACTATGTCATCACATTAGTCATCAAAAACACCTTATGTTTATTTTGAGCACGCTATTAACACTATGTTCAATCAAGGGTACTATAAAAAGTAGATGGATTTATAAAAACTTGGCAAAAACATGACCTGGGTAATTATTGAATTCAATATTTAATAATTAATTTGGTTTGTTTATCTACCAATGCATTGTTTAATAAAAATGAATATCCATACAATGTACACTTATGGAGTTTATTTAAGAATTGTGTTATAATACTACAAAAATAACTGCAGTAACAAAATGTTGACTGCCAGTGATAGCAATCAACGGGTATGTAAAATTTTCTGCAGAGTCCTTATTTGCGTATAGTCAGCACCCTTACTTTCCAAATAAGCCCACAGACAATACACAACATTTTATGGTATAAGAAATTTACACACATCAAAATTGTATTTTAGAAAGAAGTTATGGCCTTGTCTTATACAAGTAGTATTAAAAATCAGTAAAATTTGTTGTGATAAAATTAATCCTGTGCTGTCTAAAGATTTAATGTTATCGTCAGCAATCTATAAGTACATCTTTGTTAAAATTGTGTCAAAAACAAAACTTCAAAACAAAAGTTGCAACAGGAATCTTACTCTATAATTTGTATCATAATTTGATTGTTTGTTGCACAGATGGAACAACATTGCATACCACTGCATACCTGTTATGATAAGGGGTAATCCCTCTTTACCATGACACTATGGTATTACTAACTAGATTACTCTGTGTAATCTTTATTTTAAATGTCTTCTCATGTTAAAACTGTAGTCGCATTAATGAAGCAATTCTACAGCATATAAAACTTAGATGGATACAACTTTGATATCTTTTTTTCAATGACAGATCATTGTTGCTATCAAAATCATTATAATCAGTCATTATGTGGGGTGGTTTTATTTTATGTACATTTATTGCCAATAAACTGCAACTTTATAATGAAGTTAAAAAGATTATTAAAGAAATAGTTTTTTACATGGTAAAACTGATGCAATTTTAAGTAATATACAACTTTGACATCTTTGTTCAATAACAGATCATTGTTGCCATCAGAATCATGATATCATTGTTACGTGACTTTGTAAGTTAAGTTTATGTTACAGTAGAAAATGTTGTAGGTTGCATTTTGAAACCAGTGTTTTGTTAAAGTATTATTGTTGATGCATAGAATGTTGAGTAAAAATAATAGATAAAGTGTTGATCTTTGATCTATTTTATCACACCTATCCAAAGTGTCATATTAGTCATGACTTGGCATTCAATTAACATTCCAGTCTTCAAAGCACCAGCTCTATTAAACCAAAACTAGTCATAAAGTTTATTAGGTTGTCCTCTACAAAATTTGCTCACCTGAAACTGATGACACAGCTGAGGATTGATTAACATAAGATGCAATCAGAAAAGTTTTAATGACTTTTTCTCAGAAACAACAAATCAAATTAACACCACACTGTACAAAATTTGCTTATTGTTTCAATCAAAAGGTCACCATGACAACCACTTTCTTTACCATTAGTCTGAAACCTCTAAAGAATTAAAAAGCAAACTTTCCAGCAATATTCATTAAATTTTCTTAACAAAGTTTTGTTTTTATGCCAATTCAAAACCCTTGATGGCCATCTAGACACTGTATATCTTAGATTATGAAAAGAAATTACAAATTCAAAACAGATAATAGCCATATCGGTTTTTGTCTCGCCTGCGACGAAAGTTGCTGGAGGCGAGACATAGGTATGGGAATCCGGTGGGCGCGGCGGCGTAAACACTTGACATCTTGCTTCAAATATTTGTAAGCCCAAGCCCTAGGTCCATCAAATTTGGTCCAGAGGTAGCTTATGATGAGTACTTGCCAGTCAGTCACCTGTCATCTGACCTTGACCTCAATTTCACGGTCCAGCGACTACGTTAATGTTTTTGGGTTACGACAGTTCCTCTGTAACTACGCATGGTAGGTTGACAATATTTGGTGTATAGGTTGCTGATGACTAGTACGTGACTGTCTGGTAGGTGTCACCTGACCTTGACCTCAATTTCACGGTCCAGTGACTACGTTAAAGTTTTTGGGTTACGAAAAGTTCCTATGTAACTAGCATGGTAGGATGACAATATTTGGTAAATAGGTTGCAGATGACTAGTACATGACTGTCTGGGAGGTGTCACCTGACCTTGACCTCAATTTCATGGTCCAGCGACTGCGTTAAAGTTTTTGGGTTACGGCGGTTCCCCTGTAACTATGCATGGTGTGGTGACAATATTTTGTATACAGGCCGCTGCTGATATTTAATGCTATTTACGTAATGCTTATGACGAAATTTATTTTCGTTACTGATGTGGAATGCAGGCGAGACGTTTTTCTGTGTCCACACTAGTTTTAAATGTTCACAGATTTACCTCAAAATCCTATAGTGAAGTACCTCATAGACCATATTGGGAGAAAATAGCGTGCTGCAGGCCTTTTTGTAAAGACCCATTTTGTAGACGTGAAAAAAGTTATCTCTATAAAAAGCAAAAGTCTTCATAATAAACACTATACCTTTCTCATGGCAGTCAACATTTTCTTTGCATTGGTCTGTCCTATTTCACTTAATATTTCTTATTAACTTGTCAAGAATATGGCTGAAGTACTCTTTGTTGGACATGAAGCAACTATTCAGCCAATGCATGACAATGGCTGGTACCATGCAACTTGGATAAACATCGGGTAACATATTTTTTCCTATGCAGTGTTTGTAGTTTCAAATCCAAGATGGCTGGATCTATATCTACAATAATGTAACTAGCTGGGTCTGCCTGCAGATCTAGCTATTTGTTTAACATATTTGATGGCTGTTTGTTTGGATGAATTTAATGCCACTTTCAGCAAGTTTTCACCTTTATATGATGGTGCAGGAAACCATGTTAAGAGGAAAAAAACCAGACATTCTGTAGGAAAACAGGTCATCCTTGGCAATTAAGATTGCAGTATAGTTCACCCTACCAGTACAACATATTTGAAAAGTTTCTTTCATCAAGTTGAACACAAACGTTGTAGTAACAAAATCCACAATGGCCTATAATACAGGATTTTGTTTTACATTGTATTGAATTGTAAAAATGTGTACCAGTCAAGCTATCTCATGTAAAGCATTACAAAATATGAGTTGTGCACGCCAAATGGAACTCTATTATATCCAGCTATACTACAAGACAAATTGTGACATATTAGGAATCTTTTCCTATATTTTACTGCAAAACAACAAAACTTTTGACTACAGAATATACAAGTAATGGGCATTGTATTCTGGTGTCAAGACACTAAAGGGGACCAATCAAATTTGGAACATAAAAGAAAATAGTACTTAACAACAAAATAGTCCTGTTTATCTTAGTGTATATTAAAAACTACTAACTGGATTTTAATGAATGAAAGTTTTTCTGAAAGGTTAATATATTAGAAAAATTTTGAGTCCTAACTTGCTCTGTTCTAATAGTGTTTAGTATGTTTTATGTCACATGCACTACATGACCTATAAACCAAGATTTCTGAAAAGAAAGAGCTATTTTTATAGTGGGGTTTACCCCGGAAGCTGGTTTTCTCTTGGAAGGTTTTAAATAGGTCATGAAATTTTGAGAGAACATAGGCCTGTCACGTACGATTCAGGATATATATGATGTCGGTCAAGTTGCACTTAAGGTAAAAGAGCTGCTCTAATTAAAAAAATAACAAATTTAGTAGAAAATCTTAAAGAATTGAATTAGTATTTACACACCTAAATACTTGTTTCAGAGTGATGTCACTTCTCATACATAGTTTTGGGTAATACTAACTGTAACGTCTAAATTGTATACTGCTGGGCACGTTCAATTAGAAGCAATACTGGCTTTAAATAAAATTGCAACTATATATGCTATACTCATCTGGTATGTTATTTTGTGACTCTTCTGAGATGCATGCTATTTTATATGATTAAGATACTTGTTTAATTTCCAAACTGAGTTACACAGGATTTAGTACACCCTGTCTCAATTATATATTTCCTTTTTATAAAACGGACTTGATTTTAAAATTTTATGTGGTTCAGGCAGTTAGTAGTCTATTCTTGTTCACATCTGTGCCAACACGCAGGCTGTGGCTTCAAGTCTCGCTGAGGCATGGTATGCTTGGCTCGAAACTTAACTGACAAGGATTCCTAGTTTTCGTACCAAATTTATGAGGTTTTATACCGGGTTCCTCTGCATATTAAAATTAGGCGCACATATAAAATTGAAAAATTGCTGAAATTGGCGTTAAACACCTTTCAAACAAACTAAATTTATCAGTCATTGTTTCTTTAGTTAAAACACATTCAACACAACAGTGTCAATCAAGCAAGGTAATAGATGCAATAGACCTTGGAGAACTAAATGTCTGTACCGGAGCTTTGGAAGTAATGATCTCTCCCAAAGGTATACCAGACTGTTTAAATTTTGTTGTAAACTTTGTTTTGGCTGGTCCTAGTGGAGCGTTGCCATAGTTTCCTACTGCTGATAGCACGGTCGGTATCTGAGCACTCGTCTTCCTGAAATAAAAGCAATGAAATACATATAGCAAGCACCAAATTATGGAATTGCTTCCTTATATGATTCCTTCAGAGGTGGTTATAATTTTGTCAAATTGTGCATATACTTTAAATGGCTTAATTTTATCACAGTTTATTTCTTTACTCTTAACAAAAGATCATATTGATGTCATATTTTTCATCAACATGATCAACAAGCCAAGTTGCCTTAAATGATCTAACCCGTAGTTGTATGGAATAAATATGATCGTTTTACATTGTTTGAAGTGCACTTTCTCGGTTTATTGTGTACAATGGTGCCAAATAAAACGGTGGTAAGAATCCCAAAGTCATTTTATTTCATTTCAGCAAATACCACTGAGTCCCAATTTTCAAAGAAAAACTCTTTTTAGACGATTAAGAACCCCGACCTTCGGCAATAAAAACAAGAAGCAAGTTCTTGCCAGACAAACACATCTTGTTCAGAACTACAACTCAAGGTTGACTCTCTGGGGATCTAGACGATATGACTAATTCTACATATCATTTACCTAAAAAATACACCTTAACAAACACTTAATATTAACTTAAATCACAATCGTTCTATGTTTCACCTACATCAAGTATGGATATCATTTGTTTGTTTTATTATTCTATTTGAATGATACCTTTACTTATATTTATGTTTCTACACTCAATATTATTGTGTTCTATTGCTATTATTACTACAAACCTTGCTCTGTATCAGTATTTAAACTTTAAATTCAAAAATGTGCATTTAATAATTTTATAGTTCAGATGATTTTACAGTTATTTAGGTTAACAGATCGACATAGTAACACGTTTGCCTATCCTCATCGCTCCTGTGAGAATTGATTTGTATATACATTTGTCGGATATTTACAACAACGGGAGGATATAACGTTCTAATGTTACCAGAAACTTTCATCACTGCAAATCTATGTATAACATTATAAAATTGGTGAATCTGAATCCTTGTTCAGGATGATTGCGCACAATTACTTGTTCCCTAACTGACAAAACGTGTCATTGTTTAAAATTCCCTAAACTGACAAAACGTGTCATTGTTTACAATCGGCATATTCCCGTGGCGATGCACACATTTGGTTTTATGTAAAAATGTCATTTGCAGTGACTACAGTGTTTCCTAGTTAAAACCTTTGTATTGCAAAAAACTGGTTTATTCTTATATTCCCGAGGCGATGCATACCAAACTGATGCATATGGACAATTAAAAACAAGGATGATTTTATAAAAAAAACTATGGAGTGACTATACAATTTCACAGTTTAATCCTTTGTAGTGTAATAATAAACAAAAACAAAAAATAAATAAACAAATGTGTTACATAACATTGCTGGAGATGAAATATAAAAGCAATATACATTAAGATGTAAATAACATCCTGTCACAGCTGGAACTTGATCATCTGTGTTCAATGGTATTATCAACATGTCGAAAATATAATTGTTCAATTAATTTTTGAAATAAAACCACGATATTGTAATGATCCACCCCACACCTTAAAAATTTTATAAGGATTAAAACGACAAAATTTGTTTAGTTTGTCTTAAATATATTTGTAAATTAGGAGTATACAAAATATGCTTCCCCAAATTATATCTGTAGTTATTATTTAAAGAGGCAATTCCCATCTAAAACATCCTTTATTTTAAAACAAAGGTCTTACACAAATCTAGGAAATTTACAAAGTATTGTGGAATAAATATCTTCTGGTATCCAAAAGGCGCATGTCCAACAATTATGTTGGTCTAGAGGATATGATGATTGATTGATTGAATGATCAATTGATTGATTGATCGACTGATTGGATATTTGCTTAACATCCAGCGAGCATAATTTCAGCTTTATTCGGGACGAGAACATGTTAACAAACAATTAATTTGGGAATGATGGACCAAAAGAACAAAAATATTGAATGCCACTGGAAAAGTATGGGGTTTAGGTAGGGCGAGCGGAAAACTTTTGTGGCGGATACAACGAGATCTACAAATATTTTTGGCTTTGGCACTAGGAAAAAAATTGATTTGTGGGGTTAATTGGACACATTTCCTATTTTATATCTATTAAACTCACATTTAATCAAGTCTTCACTCTTGGTCTTTGTTTACAAATGACTATATATAGAATGGTATAGAAGAGAAAGTATAATATCTGTCAAGGACTGCTACAGTGAACATCAGTCATACTAAATCAAGGTAAGAACTGATAATGACTGACAAGGACTGCTACAGTGAACATCAGTCATTCTAAATCAAGGTAGGAACTGATAATGACTGACAAGAACTGCTACAGTGATTATCAGTCATTCTAAATACAGGTAAATATTGATAATCACTGTGAAGGACTGTTACAGTGAATGTCAGTCTTTTTCAATCCAGGTAAAAATTTAAAAGTACTGTCACGATCTGATGCAGTGACTAACAGTTCTTTTCGATTCAACAAAATTACTGTTCTTAACTGTCATGAACTGTTTCAGTTCAGGACAGACACAATCAGTAAAAGATAATAATTGTAAATGACTGACGTGAACTGTATGAATTGTATACAGTAATTTACAGACCGTGAACAGTAAATTTACAGTCATTATCAGTTTCTACCAATCAAATTTGAACTGTGTATGGTAATGTCAGTCCTTATTTGGGTTCATAGTGTATTTAGCGTTGAAAAAGTAAATTAATATAGAAGTATTTTGTCGAAGTGTGCCAAACTATATTTAAAATTGCACGCTTTCAAATCTTTACAGACAACAAGAGGAGAATCGCAGACCCTAGTTAAGTACCGTACAATCTTGAATTTGAATCAAGTGCACCATTTCTTTTCACAATGCAAAGTCAAGCACAAAGCAATACCTCCGAATATATAAGAGAGAAATTAGAAAAACATATCGGATGCTCCTCCACTCTTGAAAAGTAACAATAATATACAAGGATTCAAATGAGACGAAAATTGAAAAAACATGTAAAGATTGCAATAATTCTCCGAATCAAACGTAAGTCATATTTCCAAACGACAAAAAATGAACAATTTAACGTGATGCTAATACACGTAACACATTATTTACACTAAAGTTTACCATGAGTTAAGATATTTTATTATTTGGAAAAAAATGTTTTCTTGTTTGAAGTTATACGCCAATGTTAGCATTTTTTCGTCCAATTTTTAATGGAAAAATAAGTCAGAGAACTAGTGAGAGCTCATAAATACAACTTTTCGGCAAGAAAACAGATAAAGAAAAGAGATGAAGTCGAGCATGCCCTTAAAGCTATTTAAGTCGTAATATAGCTTTTAGGTCCTGTAGCTTGTTTTGACATTGAAGAGAAAGTTTTTTTGCACGGTATTTGTATAAATTCTTCACTGGCCGCTGGCTATTTTATTTAATTACACATTGAATGTGTCTTGTATTTCAATGATATATTTTTAATATAAATTAAAAGAAATTAAATAAGCAGGAGACCTTTGCACTAGAAACTTCGTTGGAAATGCGGAACAGTAATTTTATTGAAGTGTTATTAAGTATAAAATTGGTTTCCGTTTTAAGTACATGTATCTGACAGGTGTTTGAAAATATGTGTATGTTTATCTACCTGGGGTGCAAAGGTAAACTAGAGATGTTGATTGTTAATTTGTTTATTGCACACGCAAATGATGATAACGTGTTACTTTGAAGTGATTTTAGTAAAATTTGTAACAAATTTATATCTTGATAATTAAGTAACGATGTCGTATACGGGAATGTTAATATTTGAATGATGGAAAGGTCCAGATACATGTACATGTATTTCTTTAGTTTAATAGTAAATTGTTAGGGAAGACAATTTAAAACAAGTCCGATGTTCACATTTTGATAGTTAATATTCTGGATAAAAGTTATAATTTCAAATCATTTTGAATGCACACGGTCATATTGAAAATTCTTTAAAAAATATATAAAGTTGTGGTTTTATTACCAATAAACATATATAAACAAATAAAAATGTCTCCTTTTTTTAGAAATACATGTATGCACACATATTTATCCCATCGCCTTAAAATCATACATTACATTGGTACAGTCCCTCGTTCATGAAATTGCATACAAATGTAGCTGTTAATGTTTTTTTATATCTGTATCTTCTACTATGAATATTTTTCCATAATTTGTATATACATTATAACAAAGGGCGAATATATATCTGTTTAGTGATCAGGGGCCTCCATGGCTAAGTGGTTAAGGTAGTTCGTCTACTATTGATCACGTGGTCGGTCCATACTGAGGTTGCAGGCTTCATTCTGCGGGCAGGTTGCGCTCGACTCCAATCTTAATTGACAATGATTGCCAGTTTTCCTACCGAAGATCGGGAGTTTTCTCCGGGTATTCCGGTTTCTTCCCCAAATATAAAAACTGACGCCATGATATAGCTGAAATATTTCTGAAAATGGCGTAAAATAACATTCAAACAAACAAAACCAAACTATCAAGTGTTCTATTTTATTATTTATTTCAATTCAGCCTATATATATATGTATATACTGCTCATATATGAACATGTTCTCAATGAAGATGTCATTAAAAAGCTCATGAAAGAGATTTACTTTGCTTATAACCACACAAATATTGAAAAAACTTCTGTTTACCTTCCCGATGTATTCATAGTGAATTGAAGGGACCGAGTGGTTAAGATAGTTCCTCTACTATTGTTCACGTGGTCAGTGAAGACTGAGATTTTGGGTTCGAGTCTCACTGCGGGCAGGTGCTCTCAACTCCAATCTTAATTGACAAGGATTGCCAGTTTCCTACTGAAGGTCGGGATTTTTCTCCGAGTACTCCGGCTTCTTCCCCCATAAAACTCGAACGCCATTATAAAGATGAAAAATTGCAGAAAGTGGCTTTAAATACCATTCAAACAAACAAACAAACATATTGACTTGAAAAAATATTCTGACTTTTAAAAAAATACACCCTCTAACGCAATATTAGTGTTAATGTTTATATGAAAAGCTGAATACTTTGATGCATTTTTCAACAACTTTTATAAAAACAAGGCTAAAATTTAAAAAAGCTCAAATATCAGTTATTCTAAATCAAGGTAAATATTGCCAATCCCTGTTAAGGACTGCTACAGTGAAATCAGTCATACTAAATCAAGGTAAGAACAGATGATGACTGACAAGGACTGCTACATGTACATCAGTCATACTAAATCAAGGTTACAACTGATAATAACTGACAAGAACTAATGCAGCGATTATCAGTCATTCTAAATCGAAGTGAATATTGATGATCACTGCCAAGGACTGCTACAGTGAACATCAGTCATTCTTAATCAAGGTAATAACTGATAATGACTGACAAGAACTGCTACAGTGATTATCAGTCATTCTAAATACAGGTAAATATTGATAATCACTGTGAAGGACTGTTACAGTGAATGTCAGTCTTTTTCAATCCAGGTAAAAATTTAAAAGTACTGTCACGATCTGATGCAGTGACTAACAGTTCTTTTCGATTCTACAAAATTACTGTTCTTAACTGTCATGAACTGTTTCAGTTCAGGAGAGACACAATCAGTAAAAGATAAAAATTGTAAATGACTGACGTGAACTGGATGAATTGTATATAGTGATTTACAGACGGTGAACAGTAAATTTACAGTCACTATCAGTTTCTATCAATCAAATTTGAACTGTGTATGGTAATGTCAGTTCTTATTTTGGTTCATAGTGTATGCTAGTGTTGACAAACACTCCCGAAAAACGGTTTTCATTTTCTCCGCCTAACAGTTGCTTACCTAATTCTTATACATGGTGCACATCGTAACAGTTTAGTATTTACATTCCAAAGTCTTGCTTTTTGCTTTTTGTTATTGGAGGGAAGGGGAAAGCAAGTGAAAGATTTATAATTTTAATTGGATTGTATTGAACTCCACGACGCGTTAGTTTTTTCACATTTCCTAGACGAGTTAAATTTTAAATTACAAGAGGAGTCCAAAAATAAATATCTATATTCAAATCCCCAAGACGAGTTATATATTTACATCCAAAGACAAATTACTAGTAGATAATCATATTACAAAAGCGAGCTTGATATTCACAATCCAAAGACGAATTAGATATTCATAAACCCAAGACTAGTTAGATTTACACAATCCCCAAGACGAATTAGAGATATTCATAATCCCAAGACTAGTTGGATTTTCCCAATCCCCAGCAGGAAGCATACTGGGAGGGTTCCCAGTGCTCGACCTACAGAGCAGTCCAGCGCGTCCCTGGGTGGTAGATAGGGGAGACCCTCTTGTTGGGGATTGTCAAGTCATACTACGGAATTCTGGCCGCAGACCGTAGTGGGTAACGTGTTTGGAGAGTGCCACGCTTCTTGCACGATAAAGACTCCTTTTGTAGATTTCGACAAAGGGGATCATTGTAGCCACTACAAATTCTCTGCCCCTATCCCAAGCCCCATACTTTTCCAGTGGTAGTCTAAATTATCTTCCATTCTTCCCATCCCATTTTTTCCGCTTGACGTGAAGCAAACATTCATTCAATCAACCATCCCCCAAGACTAGTTGGATTTTTACGATTCGCAAGACGAATTTAATATTCATAATCCCCAGACTAGTTAGATATTCACAATCCCCAAG
This sequence comes from Limnoperna fortunei, assembly GCA_944474755.1. NCBI lineage: Eukaryota > Metazoa > Mollusca > Bivalvia > Mytilida > Modiolidae > Limnoperna > Limnoperna fortunei. The sequence goes on from OX104112.1 coordinate 69,182,224, forward strand.
ACGAATTAGATATTGATAATACCAAGACTAGCTGGATTTTCCCAATTCCCAAAACGAATTGGATATTGATAATCCCAAGACAAGTTAGATATTCCCAATCCAAAGACGATTTAAATATTTACAATTTTAAGACGAGTTAGATAGGCACATCCCAAAGAATCGTTAGATGTTCAATACACAAGACGAGTTGGATATTCCCAATTCTCACTCTTTGCACGGATGTGAAGTTAGCAGTGGGTTCGATATTCGACATTCGAATATCGAACTCGCACTTAAGTAATTTTTTACCATTTAGATATTCAAATTTGATGCTGTTGGGCTCCCTTACATACCGAACCCGTCCAGATGCCTTAAATTCCTTTTGACAGCATCTAAGGCTATATAATGCCAAGTGTTTTGCCAAGTTTCATGAAGATTGAAAGAGGATGAAGGGTGGTCCCGATGTTCGCATATTCGCACTTAAGTGATTTTTTACCATTTCGCTGTTCAGATTTGATGCTGTAGGGCTCCCTTACATACCAAACCCGTCCAGATGTCTTGAATTCCTTTTTACAGCATCTAAAGCAATATAATGCCAAGTGTTCTGCCAAGTTTCATGAAGATTGAAAGAGGATGAAGGGGTGTTCCCGAGGTTCGCATATTCGCACCTAAGTGATTTTTTACCATTTCGATATTCAAATTTGATTCTGTTGGGCTCCCTTACATACCGAACCCGTCCAGACTTAAATTCCTTTTGACAGGATCTAAACCAATATACTGCCAAGAGTTTTGCCAAGTTTCATGAAGATTGAAAGAGGATGAAGGGGTGGTCCCGAGGTTCGCATATTCGCACTTAAGTGATTTTTACCATTTCGATATTCAAATTTGATGCTGTTGGGCTCCCTTACATACCGAAGGCGTCCAGAGGCCTTAAATTCCTTTTGACAGCATGTACAACTATATAATGCCACGTGTTCTGCCAAGTTTCATGAAGATTGAAAGAGGATGAAGGGGTGGTCCCGAGGTTCGCATATTCGCACTTAAGTGATTTTTTACCATTTCGATATTCAAATTTGATGCTGTTAGGCTCCCTTATATACCGAACCCGTCCAGATGCCTTAAATTCCTTTTTACAGCATCTAAAGCTATATAATGCCAAGTGTTTTGCCATGTTTCATGAAGATTGAAAGAGGATGAAGGGGTGGTCCCGATGTTCGCATATTCGCACTTAAGTGATTTTTTTACCATTTCGATGTTCAAATTTGATGCTGCAGGGCTCCCTTACATACCGAACCCGTCCAGATGCCTTAAATTCCTTTTGACAGCATCTAAAGCAATATACTGCCAAGAGTTTTGCCAAGTTTCATGAAGATTGAAACAGGATGAAGGGGTGGTCCCGAGGTTCGCATATTCGCACTTAAGTGATTTTTTACCATTTCGATATTTAAATTTGATGCTGTTGGGCTCCCTTACATACCGTACCCGTCCAGATGTATAAATTCCCCTTGGTAGTACGTATAGCAATATTATACATTTTGTTATCTAGTATTTGATAATATATTTCTTAATATCGAATATCGAACCCACTGCTAGCAGCGAGTTCGATATTCGAATGTCGAACCCACTGCTAACTTCACACCCGTACTCTTTTCGTATTTCTCTTTAATCCTATTTACAGCGTGTCTTTAGGTTTACACTATTGTAGCTCCGAAATGCGTGACACACACACCTTAACCCCTCAGAGGAGGTAATACTTACGCTACTTCTATGATACTTACAACAAGGCCAACGCTTTAGCTATGCCTATACCTATCCCTACTACTCCTGCTACAGCAGCCACCGATGCAACTGCGGCTATGACGGGAGTATTACCTGAAAGAGATTCAAGAAAACGGTCTTCATAGCAAATACATCTTTAGAGAATACTCTGTCTTGTTCTTTTTAATTTATTTTCTGTCTTATATTTAACAAATAAAAAGACGGTCAAGCTTAGAAATGAAGCGGGTATTTTTGTATCCCGAGAAAACAGTTAGTAAAGAGTTTAATTACCATTAATGTTAAACAAGTGTCAACTTTTAAACATTTATAAATATTTTTATATGTTCATTCGATTGGCAAAAAAGACAATTAAAGATGCTTGTAAACAAATAACTCGCGAAACAAACCAACCTGCTGTAACGCCACCAGCTGCTGTCGCGTTGTAAACTCCACACCTGTCTATTGCAGATTTCACCACGTCCACGTCTGTAAGTAAACAATTAATTGTTTAGTAGTTAACAATTTGTTAAAATTGTCCGTTAGAGAACAAGTTTCAAAACATGGGGCAGTCCACTTACGTTCCATTTAGCTTTATCATTCGTATTTAAGAAACATGGAAAACAAGCAAACCAGTATTGGAATAACTCTCTTTAATTTTACATTTGATAATCTATTATAGGAGAGATTGCTATTCAATCATTAATAGCTAAACATCATAAATTTAAAAATAGTATCTCTGGGCACAGAATTGTAATAATCATAGGTTGTTAGACGCGGTCTGTAGCTTCTGTGGTATAGACATGTAAAATATTTATAATGAACCAATAGCATAGAAAACATGCATTTTCAGGCTTACCAAGCTTAGGCACTAGTTCTGGAACCAGTAAACACAAATTAGAAAAGGTTCCAACAGTATTCAAATAATAGGAATCGGGATCAGACGCAATCGATTGTAGTTCTGACATCGATGACGTTACGACTGAACCTATACCAATTGCGTACACTTCAATTCCTGCATTATGTAGAATGTTACCCTGTTGTCGAGTCATAGTGGGATACGTAGATATTCCATCTGTTAACACAACTACAGCCTTGGGAACGCCACTACGGGAACCGTGACTCGTTGAAAATGAAATCTGATAGCAATACTGGAGGGCATCGTGCGTGTAGGTTTGTCCACTAGGCGTTATCGACTTTACACCTTCAATCGCAGTTAAGAGATTAGTTTTTGATGTATAAGCATCGAGATCAAATTCTTCAGTTACTGTAGTTGAAAACGTTACCACGGAAACCTGGAGATTTCCAGTCGTCTTTCCGATGTTCAGCCATTTCGTGACGTTGTAGATAAAATCAACAGCTTGGTAAAAATCCTCATAGTAAATGCTACCAGATCTGTCCAGTACAAAAACAACGTCTACAAATACAGGAAGAAATGTTTCAATAGCTGTGTTTCATTGTCGTCGTTAAACGGCATCCACACAAGTCAGGGATTCTGATTTCATGTTCGCTCCATCGTGATAATGTGGTCTCAGAACCCTTGACTTGGGAGGATGGTTAAACGGAGTAATATTACTTTCTATGTATAGACGATTGTAAACAACTTACATACATTTTGAATCCGAAATTATTCATATTTACTTATCTTTTATTGTACTTAATTGTTCATATAATTGTATATCATTATTTAAACATATACGAAAGATACATTGGTGATGAATGAGTGGTTGTTTATGTGATAAACTTTAGGAAGCCATTTAGTAATAAGCTTGTCCGTTTGTTCGTTGGACGTCGTTTCCCCTTGGAGTAGTCAAAACCTTGCAAAATTATGCAGCACCCATAGAGAGGGGATCGTGGATGATGGAGTGTGAAATTCCGTTGGTTATGTAATCAGCGTACAATGCTTTCGGCTTGGATGTCAGATATTTATCCACATATCATTAGGACTTACTATTTGAGCATACATTAATAAAACATGGTGTAAGAACACACATAACACAATGGGTGTTGACTGGACACTATAACAAAATGCGTACATTAGTCAAGATGATTGCCACCCCTGTTTATATATTCAAAACCGTTTCCACTTGTTTACTGTTAAACCCCACTAGTTCAAGGATGAATCTTAGCATTAGTATAAGTACTTCAGAAGGTATGAAGAACTCTTACGTAACTTAGCCATTTATGTGCATATGTCCAAAAATCCTTTTGTTATCTATTGCGCAAATACAGAGAACGAACTATTAACTATACGTACCTCTTGTTGTTTCTGCACTTATTACAGGTAGTAGTCCCGTTCTAATCCACAGAGAGAGAATGACCAAGGAAACAATAGATGTTTCTTTCATTCCTAGTTATATCATGATTTTATCATTTTTGAATCAAACATATCATAATATTATGATGTATCAATCAATCGAAGGATTTTACAACGTATTCTATAAGTAAATGTTTTTAATCTTTTAATCTTGACTAAAACTTTGTTCATGACAAATTAAATTATAAGTATCAATCATTAAGGGTTAATGGGTTAATTTAGGGTCATATTAGGAAAGTGAATGTTAAATTCCAAAACTAGACCATATAATTGGTATCAGATTAATTTTTCTTACTTTCTTTGTGTGAGTGTGTTTATTTTTCGTAATGTTATAATAACCAATGAAGTTATTTAAAGGCCGGTTAAACGCAAGAAGAAAATTGTATATTGACGTACGCAGTTTTTCTTATAAAACTATGGCACGCCGTTCTCCTAAAAAGTATGATTCGAAATATCATCACAAATTACACACTCAAAATTTTAAATTACGTACTTAAAATTAAAATATGCACTCAAAATTTTAAATTTCGCATTCAAAATTAAAATATGCACTCAAAATTTAACGAAAACGCACTCAAAAGTTAGACTGAAATTACACACTCAAAATTTTAATACATTCACTAAAAACTGAAAATTACGCACTCAAACCAGAAAACCTATACACTCAAAATTGTGCGCACCTTTTTACTAACATAATGTCTCTAGGAAGTCCTATTTTATACCATAATTCAACAGCTTTATAAGAGGTTTTAGAATGAATAAATAATTCTCCTGGTTAGCAAACAAAAAAGGTGGTTTCCGATACAAAAAATACTTAGAAAGATAATTGGGAAACTTTATTAATATCAAAAATTTCATTATTCCAAAATAAATTTCAGGTACCATCCTATGGCATCTTTACGAAAACCTTACACGCCAAAAATAATACATTACCGATAACTTAAAACTTTCAAAAACGAACTTTTTCTGACAAGTACACAACAAAGAGGAGTGCTTACAGACCTATGTGGACCACTGGGTCCACTTCTATTAAAATTATGCTAAGCAAACATGCAATAGGAAGAGAAATTTATTCCCATCCTAGTAAACCAGAGAAAAAGTAGTTTATGCTGGTGCTACTGCGTTATTTCACGCTCTACCGTTACACACGCTTAGAAATCGTGGACAAAGATATTCTTTAAAATATAACAAAAGATCACAACTCGAGAGACTTTTAAAACAAGCATGACATACCTACAGAATGCGGAATGGCTTAGTTCTAATAACAGAAAAATCTTACCAATGGTATAAATGCAGAAATGTATTCAACATATAACACATGCTGGTGCTAAGCTGGTGCTATAGACGATGACTAAGTGTTAAAAAGACTCAAACTACAGACCAGTTGTTGAATTATCGCTTCAAAAGTTTATTCCAAAACACATTTTAATGAGGAAAAATAAAAATCCTTAGTCCAAATAGTTGATCCTTAAAATAAAGTGAGGTTATGATACTCAATATTAGTATTTATTGTACATAAATAAAAGTAATTTAACGTCTATTTATAACAACATGTCGTTAGAGTTGTACTTATATGTATGTATTATTTTACAATATAAGCCTTCCTTAACAATAATTGCGTGTGTACAAAACATGTATTTGAATATGGCAAGGCAACCCAACAATAAGAGCCGAAATTCGACTTTGGACACCATGAAAACTCTAATACAGAAAAGCATACTAATACATACAACAGGAAAACAATCCAAAAAACACGAAGTTAGGAAGTAAGAATACCGAACCTAAAAAACATCGGTGCACTCAGATCCTCCGGAATAGTTAGCGTCCGCCTCTAACTATAAAACACCCGTTGAGTTACTTATTCCTTAGTCCGAGAATCCTCTGCCGTCCAACGCCTTTATTTGCGTGGCACTCAAAACACACTATCACCACTAGCAGATAACAGTCCAATCGGCACTGGTAACTGAACACTTGTTCTCGTTCTGAATATAGATGAAATACTGCTCGAAGGACGCAAAGCAAAGATCAATAAATAAATCAATCAATCAATCGATTACTAAAAAAAAGTAGAGAACTACCTTTGCATCATTTCTGCCAGATTTGGTTTAAATATGTGACCTCTATGTTAAGCTTTGTATCACAGTGGCGGCGAATCTTGATTTAGAATTGACAGAAAAAACTCAAGCATTATTATTTAAGATTACTGCTATCTAAACCTCCCATGCCAAGAATGCACACTTAACTAACGTTAGACTTATAAGTAATGTAAAGTGAAATAAAAATCAGATACATGCTAGTGTAACAGGAGGCTTATCTGCGTTCTGGCAGTAAATATATAGCCAATCAAAATCGACTTCGCTAACGAGGTCACGTGACGGTGGTTAGATGGCTGGCAATCTTGATACCCGTGTTCGTTCCCCGGAGGTAACTGCGTTATTTCACACTCTACCGTTACACACGCTTAGAAATAGCGGACAAAGATATTCTATAAAATATAACAAGAGATCACAACTCGGGAGACTTTTAAAACAAGCATGACATACCTACAGAATGCGGAATGGCTTAGTTCTAATAACAGAAAAATCTTACCAATGGTATAGATGCAGAAATGTATTCAACATATAACACATGGGGTCATAACTCATTTAAAATCTAGCCTGTCACGACGTGCAATATGCACAACTAGGCTTGATACTTATAAATCTTGTGAAGATAAATTAAAATTCGACCAATCGTAACAAAAAAAAAATAGTGCAGAAAAAATATATTTAATAAATACAACAAATAACCAAAACTTGTTTAAAATCAAGCTGGTCATGATGGTAGCCGTTATGTATCACTTTAATTGGTTCGCCGAGTTTTTAGAATATTGTTTTTAATGATTCATTTCAGGGTTCAATGATAGTCTTGCGGTAGTGGTCATTTTTGCATTTCTGTTATAAAAACAACACAGAACTTCCATATAATAAACATCAACATATGACATGCCTTCAGCCAGCTTTGCAGTTTCTGTGAAGTGTGTAATTTCCCTATGGTGTTATGTTGAACTAAGTCCGGCGTTGGTGGCAATTTTTAAGATTTTTTTAAATCAAAAGCGTTAAATTCCAAATCAAAATCTCACCAGAGGTAGGCGAGAAACAGCGCGGGAATGTGTTTGTACGTTTTTCCCATAAGGCTGTTCCACTGATGTGGCAACATTGGATCTTTGATGTTGGTTTGGCACCAGAAACTCGTATATGGTAGAGGATCATCTAAGGAATGCGTCTGCATTATCACAATTTAATCTGCTAACCAGTTTGCCAGAAGTTTTTTTAATTGAGGCCAATCAAAAAGCATTAACAATCCTGCCAGACATGGTGAATTAATAGGATACATTTCTGTATGATTTAGTTTAAATGTGTCTGAGGGTATCTGAGAAGAAGCTGATAGTATGTGTTTCCTATATGCCCAATGTTAAAATAAGGTTTGTGGTGGCCACCATCTTGGATTTAGGATCAGCATAAAAAAACTCAACTTTGTAGAGGACCATATCAGGTATGTTTCAGAAATATCAGTCTAACAATGGATTAATTTATAAAAATATTAATGGAACAGGCAGCAAATGTTCAATATTTGCTCAGAACAAAAAGTTATGAAACACCCAGAAATGCTAGATGAACATCATTCCTGTCAACTTGAATTCCCAGTGATTTAGGCAAAAATGTTAAAGTTGTATGGGCGATTACTGAAGCTAATTGATAAAACCAGGTCACATGACCCTTTGGTCAGTTGAGCAAACATTGGTTAACATGTGACAATAAATGTGTAGGCTTCAAAATACATAATTGTGTTTTATCATTTTAATATCTAAGTTTAGCTACAATATAAATACAAATAATAAGTAATTAAAACACTATTTTCTTTCAAAACAAAAAAGAAATAAATCTACACACAGAAATAAAAAAAGAAGAAAGAAGTGTAAAACAACATTTAAAAATAGTATATTATCTGCATCATTGTAAAAAAAAGTCAAAAGAAAAATAGAAAATGTAATGGAAATGACATCACTCTTGTCTACTGACATTTTGTAATAGCTTCTTATTTCCTTCAACATCTGGGTGCCGTTTCATAAAGTGATTGTTAGGTTAACATGCATGTTCTCCCATTTAAATAGCATGGAATAACAAGCCTGTTAATTAGCAATCGCTTTATGAAACCGTACCCTGTTTTGTTTAAATAAGGTTGTAATAGGTGGTTTTTATTTAGCTGTAAAATGTCATTAAATATTTAATCATGGAGGAAGCTAAAGTACTAGCTATGACCACCTGGCAACTATTGATAAATATCAATTATGGATTTGTGGAAGCCTTGCCACAATTTGAAGTCTAAATTCTTAATGTCTAGTACCATTACACATATTTAATGATTCAATTATTATTATTATTATTGTTTTCAAGTAACATAACATCTTTAAGTTAAGGGCACTAAAGTGAATATTAATGCTTGTACTGAGACAAATACAGATTATCCATACAATTTTATTTTCTGTAGTGTGTCAACTTCCAGAATAATTTGCTTTCATAATAACATGACTGAATGATTGATTGATATTTTGATTGATTGATCTTAATTCTAATATGACATGCTTTAAAGGCTTTGAGACCACAACCGTGGTAAAAAAAAATTTATCTATGAGCAACACGCGCTGAGTAGGGCGTGTTTTAAATGGCTGTTCCAATTACAAAACTGTAACTCCCACCAGAAAGCTATTGCTATCGCTCAGGATAAAATAATATGACATAAATGGTCACCCGGTTGTAAAACAATAATAAACCACAGCCTGCGTGAATTATTTCTTAAATATACAGCAAGCAATATTTTATTTACATTTATGAGGTATTTTGTGAGGTATACAAATGTATATGTTAAATATATAAGGAGGTAGATAAGATACTCTTATGTAAAAGATGTGTTAATGGGGTTACATGCCATTTTATGAAATTGTTCAGTTATATAAAGACATCCAGTATTTTTGGAGGGAGGAAGCCAGACTACACAGTGTGAAGCCTATATTTATGGCAAGAATGCTGACAACTCTTATCTATAAAGAATGGAGTCGAGCACACCTTGCTCCAAACTCAACCAGAACTCACAATAACAATGTTTGTTTAAAAATAAAACTTTAGTAAATTAGTAAACACCCATTTTTTGCAACCTTTGTGGATAATTAATTGATAAATTTACAGGCAATTTAAATAAAAGCATAATCACTCTGTGTTAAATTTGTTTAAACAGAATTAAGCAACTACTCTTTTTTGGGACTTGGGTTTAAACAAATTTATTAAAGTATTAATATGAAAACAATATTGATGCAAGCAACTAGCAATGTGGTTAGTTTGAAGGTGGATAACTTAACTTTTTTAAAACACAAACAAATATCAAGTTTAATCAATATAAGCAATTATTTATGAGTGGGTTTGTAATAGAAACCACAACCAAATAGAAAATAGTTATAAAAACTTTGGTATTCAATGAAGATTTTTGGCACTTACAATAAATTACTATCATATCCTATCCTTGGTTATAATTTTCACATAATATGTAATATTTGGTTTTGTTGTATTAATTTCTTACAAATAAACAATATTTATTTCAATTCACTTGGTTTTTTTTTTAGACTTTTCTGCACTTTAAATGAAAACTGGATTCAATTAATGTTAAAGAATATTATTCAAGAACATAAATTGTTTGGGGCCTAGAAAATATTATTTCAACTCCTTTGTTTTCAGAAACTTGTTGACACTTTGATGTAACTAAGGCATCTGGTATTTATGTCCTATACTACTAAGCTGACAAACAACACCATTGTGTTATTTTGCAACTACAATGTAATTATTATATTTTTATTTTAGAAAAATTTCAAATATCACTAATAAAATAGTTAAAATTAAAAAAAAATGTTTTGAACATCAATTCAATATTAAAACCTGACTATTACAACAAAAAACTGAACAATCCTTAATGTCAATAATAAATCTGCTTTAAAATTTCAAAAAATAAATATTAACCTAAAAGGAGAAAATGAGTCATCATATCTACAAATAAAGTTGATACAAACAAATATTTGTTCCAGACAACTTGCATTTGATTTTACAATTTAATTATTGTTGGAAACTTATTTATTGTCACCTCTAACTTCTCAATCTAAAAAAGTTTCATAGATATTTCATACATTAACATCTATTGCATGTATAATATAAGCTATAAATGTACTGTATAGAGTAACTAAATTAGCACCTTCTATAATAAAATAAAAAATGTAGTAAGTATTTTAACTGCACCATCAACAAACAAAACAATACCAAATTGGTTATAATAAAAATGAGACAGCAAGTCAAGATTTGACTACAACATCCTCTGGTCCATGACTACCTGTTCGGATCTCTATTTTCTCATTTTCCTCATCCAGATAGTTGTAAAGAGGAAATTCACAACAACACAGACATTTGAGGAAGTTTGGACATGCTCTATAACACGGAGGCGGTGTTGGAACCAATGGACTTGTTTTTGTCTTGTATTCTATATATAGCTCATTTCTGAAAAGACAGTTATTAATCATTTAGTATCAAACTCAAAGCTAGCATTATCTAGATAATATTTTAGGTAACGATGGATGATTGTTTTATCTTTTCTTCAAGTATGAGGTTCATAAGCCAACAAAACTGGCATTTCTCTATGCCTATATCATTCTGATTCAGTTGAAAATGACAATATGATGTCAGAAAAGTTGACCAGGCATATTCAGAAGCAGACCCTAGCTTCTCGCTCATGTCATTCATAATGGTTGACCTGATGATAGTCTAACCCAAAATTATCAACACATTCTCAAATGTCCATGGAAACTCATTTAATTTAATGAACCTATTTAATCAATCAGTCTATTAATTAACATTTCCTCAAATTTAATATTTCTAGCAATCTGATAGTCAATATTTCTGAGGAAAAATTGCAGAAATCTTATATTGGAGATGTTTTATAAATCAAGGCCATGGTATTGCAAGGGCACATGCAAAAGTTCAGAATCATTACAAGTAACCAAAAACTTCCAAATAATATCTATTTTGGTATCTGCTATTGTAGCTTTGTAGCTTGAATTGTATATCTTTAATCCTATACAAAGAACAATAGAATCTGATGTCAATACACACAGCCTTGTTAAGACTTTAGTACTTACTTCCTAAATCTTTCATCTGATTTTTTCTCTAAAAGTGGAATGCCACTAAGAAACAAAAGAATTGCCATTGTGAAGATTGGACTAAGGACTGCTGTCCACTGGCCATAGGTCAATATGCTGGAACTTGTTATAAATACACCCCACCATATCACAATTTCTCCAAAGTAATTTGGATGTCTGGTGTATTTCCAAAGTCCTGAAAAGAATTGACATTAAAAGGTGTTATATGTCATTTAAATAGTACTGAAAAGGTAAGAAAACTGATACACTAACAAGACTCAAAAACCAAGGGACAGTGAAAATTCTGAAGCAATTCTTGATATAACAACTTTTCTTAATGTTAACATGAATAATTTCATGGCATCAATTCCAGGATTGATGCCATCAGAAGTTAACACAAGTGCCGACATAATATCAGGAAATATAAAAAAAAACTCCCATGTTTTTCAGTTTATTTAGTTTCTTTTACTGCCGGAGCATTAGAATGGAGATAACCTTATGTACATATATCTGAAGATTTGCCAGTATGAATTGGTGATTTGATGTTAGGCAATATGTGTCGCCAGTAAACCCTATTCCAACCATCAAATTCATTATTGATGCAGACAAATCTTCAAATACAATACAGTTATCTCCTCAATCTGGGTAGATAATGACATGGGACAATAGTTAAAACCAAAAAAGTGAGTAAACGGACCCCAATAAAAAACGATAAGTGCACTCTTATACTCAGGGCAAGTAAGCAATGTTTGCCTCTTATAAGACACCAGATGAGTTACTCATAATCAGGTCAGGAAAAAATCAAAACAGTTTATCATGTTATCAATAGTAGATTACAAGGATTGCTGGTTTTCCTGCTGATGGTCAGGGGTTTCCACCAATTACTCATGGCTCTTTCAAGGACTAGGAATACAAGTTTTACTTGAAAGTCATGTGTTCTCACTTGGTAGTCTGGCTTCCCACCTCCCCCTACCCCCGATGATAACTAGATACAAAGACAATAGTGTTACATATTATACAGAAAAAGTCATTTTTAATTTATAACAGCACTATCAAATTAATTAAAATAATCGAATTTTTATATATAAGAAGTTAAAATAAACTAAATGCAAACCTTACAATTTAATTGATCACTTAAATATAGGACAACAAATCACCAAAACTTCACAAAAAACAAACAACTGTATAGAACAGTCACATAAAACAAACAACTGTATAGAACAGTCACATAAAGCATGACCAGTATGTACCTATATCACACCATTTTCCCTTATTTGCAGGATTGTTGCGGAAGTTGAACTTTTGGATATCTGCAAATGACTCACACAGCAGACCGACAACAAAGAAGATAGCTCCCACTATATCTTGCGGTTTCCAATCATCAAGAGGGTTTAGTTTAGTAGCACTATCTGGAGCATTTACAAATATGACTGGAAGACTTACTGTAAACACCCAAAATGCCTGACAAAGACACATGTAGAATTAATTTTAATTAATGTAGCAAATTAATATGAATAATGTAAATAAAATAAGCCTAACTTAATTAAGTTTTAATTCATAATAGCAATATGTTTCGTAGAATTTGTTTTTGAACTAAATAACTTTTCAATATATAATAAATTTGTGTTGGCTCATTGTATAATCACATGTGCTACCGGTATGAAATTCCTTAATTAGTTTTTTTCTTCAATGAGAAATAGAAAGGAATTAATAATTTCTTTAAGGATTAATTTCAATTGCTGGTTAGATTACTGGATATAGACAACTTTGTGTCAATTTACACTAATAAACCATGAAGCGATTTATGCACAGCCTTAACCAACCAAAGTGGTCTATATCCAATAATCTAACCGGCAATTAAAAACAATCCTTATATTATATAAGAAATAAAAAAACTATTTACAAAAAAAATATTTAACCAGTAATCAAATATTATTTGCAATGTTGACACTTGTTGTTTATGGAAAAATACATTCAACGTCAGTCATATAGTCAACGTAATCAATCAGTCACGTGCTAGGGGCATGGCTAAATTACCAAGTTAGGTTATACAAAAAGGACAATGTTGCTCCGCTAATGAGTATTTAATTAAAAGAAATTAAAATATTTATAATCAAACAATTAGGCTACTAAACACAGTTTAATGCTATCAGTATGTTAGATCATGGAACTTAAATGTGTAAAAAGAAAAAACAAATGTTAAGCTTAAACAATATACATGTACAGTCAGATATTGGATATAACAAAACTTACAAATTTACAAAACATTTAAACATAGATTGAATTGATCTGCATCTATATGCAGAGAGTTTAAATAACCAAACTAGAGGCTCACCTGGAACACAAATGACATAAACTATATTTTAATGGTTGCAATTTGCAGTTTCAGGCCATCAGACCAAGGCTTTAGGTTGTCTGTATAAGATATTAAAAATTCCCCCAAGTCAAGTCAGTTTCAGTCTAGTTTTGTTCTAGTTTTTAAGTTACTGGGGAAAAGCATTTCTTCAAAAATTTTGGTTAAGTACAGAAACTTCAATAAGGTGCCATCAAACAATTTCTAAAAACTATTGTAGGGCTTGTCCTTTAGGTAAGTTTTACTGTAGGTATTGTAGATTTAAATTTATAACACAAAAACTGATTATTTTGTCCAAATTCGTAATTAAAGAGCAATAACTCCTATAAAGAGATCTTACAATTTTGGACTAAGCAATGATTTGTAGGCCATGCTTAGCTGATCATTTGTGCAATTTACAGTTTCAATCTAGCTGTTATGGCATTTAAGTTACATAGCAAAAACCACACATTTTTAAGAAAGGGCAATAACTCCTATAAGATGTCATCTGACAACTTCAGACCAATAAAGTGAATTCTATGGCTTGTATTGCTGATTATTTTTTGTCAAGCTGCTATAGTATTTAAGTTACATTACAAAAACAGAAAATTTCAGGGGAATAAATCACTTTAGGAGTCATCTTACAATTTTAGACCATTCAAGTGAATTGTAGGACTTTTATTGCTGATCTTTTTTGCCATTTCCAGTTTCACTCTAGCTCTTACAGTTTCCAAAATTTAAGGGCAATAACTCCATTACACAACTTCACACTGATAGCAACTGTTGTATACCTAAATGTGCTGATTAATTTGAAGTAATGGTTTTCTCCATAATTTTTTGAAACCAGGAACCCAAAGGGACAGATCATTTAACTTGGAGGGGGGGCCATGGTTTTTTGTTTTGGTTATAAAATTTTTTCATATGGTGCAGAAAAAATATATATTTTTTGAAGGCGTTGCTACATAATATATATTTTTTCAATATTAGAATTATTTTATACAGCAGAAATCCTTCTTCAGAATATTTTTTTTCTAACCCTCTGCTTCCAAAATATTTTTTCATCAAAAGTCATTTTAAAATATTTTTTTAGGAAAAAACAAAGGCCCCCCCCCTGCAAGTTAAATGGTTGGTCCCTAAGGATGACTTTGATCAAGTTTGAAATATTGTACCAGTGGTTTTTATAGTAGAAGATTTTTTTTAAAGTTAGATGTCAAGTGATGAAAAAAAGCTCACATGGATCTTTGATCCAGCTGGCTAAAAAGAAGTAATCAGAAACTACATGAAAATACATTATTGCCATTTTTCCTGCCCATCATTTGATGCAGGTTTTATCACAAATTTTCAGTTTCTTCCAATTATTACCTGAAATGTCCAGAACCCAGCAAATGCCAGACAATTTTCCCGTTTATCATCAAATCTTTTGTCTTCTCCTATTTTTATAATTCTGTACAGTAAATAACCCGACAATCGAAGTCCCCATATAATAATAAATACTGTCACCATTATCTGTCTCCAGTTCCACGTCTATAAGAAATTCCAAATTAATTTATATAAAGGTCTCTTTTATATGCAGGATGAAAGTTTTCTTGTGATATAGTCTTAAAGTGCTTTACCACAAGTTACTAATTATATAATTACAAGGAACTATCAAAATACATGCCTCCTTAATATTTAGTCAGAAATTATTTCTAATCTGTGTTATGACCAAAAATTATTTTTTGGCACCCTCAAAATAAAAGAGTATCAAAATAGTGAAAATTACAAACAAACAAGCACATATTGTACAAGAACTGGCAATATATGATTGTTTTTAATTTTGTATTTAATCTTTAAGCAAGCTAGAGTTAAGATTTAAACATCTCTGGAAACTCAATACAAAAAAAATGCATTTGTATGGGAAGTGTGTTGTTTCGAAGTAATAAGGAGTTACTTACTGCTGCCAAACAAAATGTCAAAACTGCTAAGACAACAAAATTTGTTCCACCAGCAAAATCTGTAACTTTATCAAATTTACAAGAGCAGGCAATCAAGAAGAAAATAAACTGCATGGCAACTGTAACAATGGCACATATTGCCAGGTTGTTTTCATCCACATCAAAAATAATCATTCTGAACCTGTAAAATATTAGATTTGAAAGAACAAGTTAGTTATAACAAGCATTATAAAAAGGTGGCTACATACTCAGTATGTGTGAATAATTTTGCTAGTGTAGAGATCAGGTTGTAACTGTGTACGAAGTTTTATAAAGATGTGAAGTCAACTTCATTAAAAACAGCTTCATTGAAAATGTAAACCTGAGGCAAAAACTCCCCTTTTTCTAAGTCAAGTGTGAATTATTAGGCGCAGGTTAACCTGAGGTGGGATGGAAAGACAGACAAACAAATGAACAGACCAAAAAGCTATATATTCCCCAATTTTCTTTTGTGGGAAATAAAAAAAGACCAGCAACAGCCTACATTGGCTCAACTTGGGGTGGTTAATGAGTATTACATGTATGTATTAAAATGATCTGTTGCTTAATTTATATTGTTATTAACTGTGCTCATTTTGAATTGGCTGATTGATGTTCAGCATGTTTAGGGGTAGTAACTTGTTTTGAAGTTGTTTAGTATACATGTTCACGTACCATTTCTAGTTTACAAGTACATGCAAGATATATCTAGCATTATCTGTGAAAACTTACCAACAAAATATAGGAGTGTTTTAATTACTTAATGATGTTAAACATTATGAAGAAGTTATGTAGTAAGTGTGGACAAAATAATTTACAGCTTTTTAGCCTAGGTTAATTTGAAAACTAAATTGGATCAACTTGAAGGACCTTTTTATCTAATCTGAAAACATATATTACAATTAAAGTACAAATGTAGGTAAAATCTGACATATATAATCATCCAAAACTAGTGCAAATACCTTGTTTTGAGCAAAGAAATATACATTGTTTAGATTGCCATACATTCCCTAACCCTTTAAATAACAACAGTATTTCCTAGGTCTTGCAAATTGCCATTATTACATACCATGTACATGTACATGTAAATAAAACATTATCATGTGCAGATCCAATATGTCATGTTAAGGGCACACTTATTTGGAGATGGTTCTTGAGGTCTAGGCCCCCAGAAAGTTCAAGGCAGTGCCATGCTGTGTGAAAAAAGGAGCAAAAGCCAACCCAACCCCCCTTTTTATTAAACTTAATTTCTTAAGTTATTATGGACAAAATGTGCAGATTTTAGCTATACTAGTAGCACAAAACATACTTTGGCAGACCACCAATGCTACTGACGACATCTTCTGATCCCCCAATAATAAACTTGTCATTGAATCATAAAGTTATTTACATCTTACAATGACCACTTATCCAAGCATGTGTTTACTAAATGTACACACTTGTAAGAAAGAAACTGGATTTATTACATCTTTACATTACTCCCTGACTGTTATAAATTCATGAAGTAAATTGTCTGATACAAGTTAGAATTTAAACTGTATCAAATTTGAAAATCAACATAAATTAAATCAAAAATGTGTCAGTTTAACAGTAATTTACAAAATTTGTTAAACAATTTTATTGTAAATATTAACTACTTGCCAATATATAGTTGTTGACATAGAATCTTTCTAGAGCTTATATACTTACAAAAGTTAATAGTCACCGATACCTCAGTTTATGGACCGAATTAGACTTATCTGTGCCTTTAAACCAGAATTTTACCAGAATTTTAGTAAATGTGTAGAAAATATGGTACAATATTATCCAATTTACAAAATACATGTAACTACTAGTAGCTAGCTACATGTGTCTTGAATCCACCAGTGACCTGTTAATCTGAAGCGTGTTTTTCAGTTTTATCCAAGTGAGAACAAGACTTGTGTTATGTATACTCTTTAAATGTCTGCTAGACTCCAGGCTAGAATTCTAGTGCCACCATCAAGAGTTCAACAAATATTTAATGCTGAATCTAACACATTCTTGCTCTAGCTAGATACCCTTATTCTTTATGCTTATCTCTCAATCAAATACTAAATGTACATGTATAAGTTTTGTGTGACTGGAAATTATTCTCAAGATCATGATTAGATCTCTTACATACACTCCACAAAGTTCACATACATGACAAAAAATTAGACCAGAAAATTTCTAAAGGCATGTTATATATATGTAATTGCTGATTATCACACCTTATTATCAAATAAAGACACAAATGCATTTATTTATAAAATCAATGTTTAGCTTTTTTATACTGGCTTTGTAACAAGTATCCACAAGCCCCTAAGAAATATTTAGACCAATTTCTAACTAATACTAAGCTCCATGGCCATGTATGTATATCCTTGCCAAGAAGTTTGCAGGTAGAAAACACCATAGTTTGGATTTAATATACTGTAGATCAATGTTCAATTCATATAGTTACATGTACTTGAAAACTAAGTTAAAACGCAAGGCCAAAATAAAATCTATGTTTGTTTCCTTATTTCATGCTAGAAAGGGGTAGGTAAGGAAATTATTTTATTTTTCCCAAATTTTGTACATTGGCTTAATAGGGAATCAATGCAGACTCGACTAGTGCTTGAGCTAAAATGACCATAAAATGTTTAGGGTAGGCCAAAAATAAGGGTAGGTAGGGTAATAGGCAATACATAGTGATACATTTTATTTTGACCTAATTGATATGCTGGTAACACATAACCATTTCATACCCTCATTTAAAACACTAAAATATGTACATTTATGGCTACAATATAATGCCATAAATTTGTTTATCTCGGCAGAGCTACAATGTTGTTCTGTTACTTGTAATGGAAGAAAAACATGCACCCATGGATTTTATACTTATCACTCAGCTACATTATTGCAGCTACATGCAGTAGTAGATGCAATATTTGAATGTGTTTGTACATGTATAATTATATGATATATGTGAAAACTTTTGTTGTAGTTGACTCACTTAAGAAACCTTTGATGTTTCAAACTTGAAGACTAAATTCAGAAGAAAAAAAATGTATGTGTTACCTTTGATGTTTAAAACTTTAAAATAAATCCACTAAATTAAGAAAATTAGATATGTCCAGAAATGTATCCTAAATTTGACACCTGAGCATTTGTAACCTTGACTAAGAGATGGTTACATAGGGTTACAATGGTAACATTGAGCAAAATATTATAGCTATAGAACATTTACAAAGTAGAATGTATTTCAAGAACTTTTAACCAAATAATAATAAAAAAAATCATCAGGTTACATGGGTTACAATGGTTACATAGGTAACATTTACTCTATATTTATTACTGCTTTTAACAAAAAAATTATTCATTTCCAGATCTAGTTACATGGTTACATAGGTAACTCTTTGGTAAACAAAAGGTTACACAATTGAATTAGAAATTTCAAAATCCACAGGTTACATGGGTTACATTGGTAACTCTTTGGTACACAAGGTTACACATAAAATTTGAACTTTTAAAATCATTAGGTTACATGTGTTACATTGGTAACCCTTCGGTAACACAAGGTTACGCATAAAATTTGAACTTTTAAAATTATCAGGTTACATGGGTTACTAGTGCAATGGTTACATCGGTTCATTCATTCTTCAGTGGCGGATCCAGGGCGGGGCGTAGGGGCATACGCCCCCCCCCCCCCTTTAAAAAAAGGAAAGGAAAAAAAAAAGAGAACAAGGAGGGTAACAACCAGCGCCAAATGCATTAACGGTACTAATTCGTTTATTGTACCAAATAAAGGTTACTGAACACTATAAAAACCTTGTTCGTGGCCTTCCTTTTCCGATATCCCCTTTTACGCCCCCCCTTTCGAAAATCCTGTATCCGCCCCTGTTCTTTATATTTATTTTAATTTAAGTACTTTTTTCAAAACAGGCTTCATTTCCAGTTTCAGTTACATGGATACATAAGTAACTTTTTGCACATAAAATAAGAAAATTTTGAAATCATCAGGTTACATGGGTTACAATGGTTACACAATTTATGACACAATTCTGGACATATATGAAGAAAATAATTAACATTGTTGTTTTACTTACCACTGATTTTGGTTTAAATTGCCCTCGGCTAGTTGTGTTCTTTAAAAAATTCTCATAGCACTTATTGCTCTGTCGTTTATATGTAATGTTCCCAAACAACAAGTTGTATAATATTTACACGTGACAAAAAGCATGACCAATGTTTACAAAGTTTAAACTGGTCCTAGAATATATAACATATAAACTAAAATAGTAAATGATACTGAATCCAGTTTATTTATTTTTTAACCAGTTATTACACACGTGTCTCCAATAATCGTTGGTAACCCACGACAGGATCCATCTATATAGAAGCGAAATGTAATCAGTCGTGGTTAACCAACTATGGTATCAAATCAGGAAACCTTTAAATCAATAGTAATACTAGTCCCAGATCAAATCAAATGGCAATATATGACACGTCGTTCGAATTCACTGAGTATTCCAATTTGCCACAGCAACCTAAAACACTACCCGGCTGCAACTTAGGTGATACACCCTATATTGTAATCAACTCACCCAAAAGAAGTGTAGAGAGGCATACAACTCTTATATAAACACCATTGTTTGCGGCGACGATGCAAGCCCAAAGATGTTCCGGAACTACATCAAGAACAAGAAAAACGACAGATGCGGAGTTGCCCCACTGAACGGCTGAACGGTGTCACCTTCAGCGATAGCACTAAACTCCCAGTTTTCTTCTGTTTTTACCACTGAAGATATGACCAACCTACCAAGCCTACGCAAGAGCACCACACCACTACTATTTCTAGCTTATATAAACGACATGCCAAGTTACGGCAAATCTCAGACTCGCCTCTTTGCCGACGACTGCCTCATGTACAGGAAGGTCAGCACCACTGATGACTGCAAACTACTTCAAGAAGATCTGGACAACCTGATCAAATGGGAACAACAATGGCAGGTGAGTTGAAGTCCATTCCACCACATCTATACCATTCATGGTCACTCACTCCAGGATGTAGGAAATATTTAGGCCTCATCATCTTCAAAGACCTGTCCTGGAACACTCACATCGATGCTGTCACCAAGAAGGCGAACAACACCCTAGCCTTCTTAGGCAGAAACATCAGCTCTTGTCTCCAGTCAGCCAAGGAACGTGCCTTTACCACCTTTTGTACGTCCCACAGTCGAACACGCTGCTGCAGTCTGGGACCCACTTTACCCAGAGGAACATCACTGCCGAGAGTTCAGTGGAGGGGCGCAAGATTTGTAACGAACGATTATAGGCAAACCAGCAGCGTCTCTACCATGATGTCCAATCTTGGATGGGAAGACTTACCGTGAAACTAGAAGAGCCAGAATGAAAGGCTATCCTTCTATTTTAGATTGTTAACCACCTAGTCGACATTCCTCCTGACCAATTCCTGATCCCAACCGGTGCTATCACTCGAGGCCACAACATCAGATTCCTCCAACCTCACACGGTGTCACCCGTACTAGAACCATGCAGTATTCATTCTTCCCATCAGCAATAAAGATCTGGAACACTACCTCAGCAGCTGGCCAGCATGGACTCCCTGGAAGGCTTCCGCCAGGGTCTGGCCAACACCACCATCTCCGCTTAAATTGTCTCCAACCTGTTTTTAACTGTAAAATACGGAATGTTTTAGCTGTATATAGTGGAACTGTTTTATTGGGTCATTGACCAGTGCGAATATAATCAAATCTGAGTCCGACACTCACAGAAGAAGAAAAAGTTATGTAAGACCAACACTTAAATATTGATTAAATATCTGAGACAGCTATACAAACACTTAAACAGGTTCAGGAATGCTGATGGTCATACCGATTTTTCCATAACAAAAGACAATCCGACAAGTCACCAAATATGTACCGGATTGTGTAATTTACATTTTCCTTAATGTTTTTTGTTTTGTTTGAATGGTGTTTAACGCCAATGTCAGCAATTTTTCAGATATATCGTGGCGTCCAGTTTTTATTTGGAAGAAAGCCGTGGTACACGGAGAAAACCCCCGACCTGCGGGAGGAAAACTGGATATCCTTGTCAATTAAGATTGGAGTCGCGTACACCATGCCTGCATTGAGAATCGAACCACGTCGTCAGTTGCACACGGCGTGTCGAACAAAACCCATCACCTCACGGTATAATGTAACTAAACGTGTAGTAGAAAGTCCTCCACCAGTAGTTGCATTTTCTTTCATCGGTTACACCATATATTATGTTTATGCGGAATACTTACAATTTAGGCTAGTTAGTAGTAGCACATATATACACGGCTTTAATTGTAAGGCACAATTTTTTTCTCAGTATTGTGTTAAAATCTAAAACGAGCCCTTGTGTACATTGCATCGTACTTTCTCTTAACAGTCCATGCACGTAAAAACACACAATTAGTATAGGTTTAAAAACTATGGTCGCATTAAGATAATAAAATGCAGCACAGTTCTTGACCAAGTTTTATTTTCACAATTTACACAGTTAAAACTTTCACAACGAATTAAAATAGTATCTTTAACTAGCAAGAACAATTCTGACTAGTTCTGCACGCTTCCTTGGCACATCTTGTTTAAGAGGTAAAATAGTAGAAGTTAAAAGATAAAATTCGTTTTTTAGCCCTAACACAATCTATGTTTAAAATTGTCACTTAAAATTAGTCTGATACCTTCGTCATAAGTCTAACTTACTACGAGAGCTTGTGGAGTCTTCGGTGGCAAGTGCAGATTATACTGCTACATGTATATAGTGAACAGACCAAAATTATGGCTACCCTACTACAGTGAAGATTCCAACACTTCTGCAGAAACAATACATTTTGATATTTTAATGGGTATATCTCCCTTAGTCTTCCAACACATGCACCGAAAATCATTTTTTAAGATCTCGATAAGCTGAATAATTTTGTAAGGAAAACACTTTTTCCAAGTCTTGCGGTTTTCAAGATATTGATAAAAAAATGACAGAGTCGACAATAAAATTTTGACGATTAACTACTTAATACTATAAATCGTTATCATACAACTTTAACTCAACGGAAAGTTTTGTAAAGCTTTTGATGATAGGAAGGAGTTTCACTTCGGGTTCCTGTATCTTTTATAATTTTTTATCTACAAGCTAAAAACTTTATCTTGACCCCCTGTTCTATTTTTAATGATGATGTGTGCAACGTTTCAAAGCAATTCTATCAGTTGTTTTCTCTTGTAGTGCTTATAATTTTAAGATTTAGAAAAAAGACTAAAAAATCATCAATTTGTGAATATTAAGAGGCAATAACTCCTACAAAAAGTTGTACAGCTTCAAATTAATGAAGTTTTGTAGAGGTTTGATGCTGATGAAGGAGTTTCACAGGTTTTCCTGCATTTGTTTTACTTTTTAAACTATGAGCAAAAAACTATATCTTGACCTTTGTTCTATTTTTGCCATAATGGCCAAGTTGTCTTTTCGGCTGCAATTCTTTGCCCAGATCTTGGTAGATGACATCCTTTAAAATCATCAATTTTGATGATTAAGCGGCAATAACTCCTACACGGGGCGATAGTACATCTTAAGACTCAACAGAGGGTTTTTTAGGGTGCAGGTCAAAACGCCCCCGTTTTCCGCTAATACAAATTCAAATAAATATAAATAAGGATTGTTTTCAATTGCTGGTTAGATTATTGGATATAGACGACTTTGGGTAGGTTTACGCCAAGTTCAGCGTAAACCCACCAAAAGTCGTCTATATCCAATAATCTAACCAACAATTGAAAACAATTCTTATATTTTGACGTCAATACTATGAAAAGAAATAACAAAAACAATATACGATATAGTAAGTTAGGTTATACGAAATGGACAATGTTGCTCAACTGTTGAATATTTAATACATTTGTTAATATATTATACATTATAATAGTAAATATCAGATTCCGAGATGAATGAAACATCTTCTTAATGTAATTTAAACAAGCATTCAAGCTTGTATTATCAGGCTTTCAAGCACCTTTTGACAAAAAATAAGGGATAAATTTAGGGCACTTTTCCGCCAAAATAAGGGCAATTTTAAGGATTTTTTAGGGCATTTTGTTGAAAATAAGGGATGTTAGTTCCATTAAATTATCACAAATGCACTATAGGTTGATATATATACTCACCTACAGGGACAAAACACATACAAAATGAACTTCTTACCAACAACACCAACTCATCAGCCATCAACAGACACATTCAGCAACAGATGATCCAATTTTATTCCTGCAATTTGTTCTTTTGGATATCTGATGAATGTAGATCTGTTCATGTCTGTTGAGATGGCATTTGGTAATAACACAAGTTCCTGGAAGTATACCAACACTAGAAAGTGAGTTAACTGCATTCTAAAACATGTAAATACTTGACCTTTTACAATAAATTATAGCTTAAAAATTTTTTTAATATATTAATTTCAAAATTTAGGATTTTTCATGATTTATAAGGGCTTTTTAGGGCTTTTCCGAAAAAATAAGGAAATTTAGGGATGATGATAAAAAATAAGTAAATTAGGAATATTTAGGGCCGCTTGAAAGCCTGTATTATGTAACCTCAAAGTAGTATTGTTTATATTACTGTTCCGTGTTTCCTTATGAAGAACACCGATTGCTCATCAACAAAACAAAAGATTACTTAATCAGGTATTTCATTGCTTTGATGATGATAACACAACGGTATGCATCTATAAAATAATGTATGCATAACAGATTGTGTTTTACTCTAGCCATACTGGAATACAAATAAGACAATAACAGAGTAGATTCTTAAAACAAATAGAAATGTTATTAAAACTTTGGAGGTTGGGAATATCTGTAAGACATTTTTTTATAGGTTAAATCATAAGTATTCCAATTGAAATCAATAATTATGATCGAAAACATGATGATATAAGACAGTCCGTTTTCACTTCTATATCTAAAATCACGGATTCTTCGTGTACTATATGTGAACGCTCTGTTCCGACTCGAACACACGCTGAAATATTCTCTTACCGTTATAAATGTATATATTTTGTATTATATGCTATACATGTATATTCTCTTACTGACTATTAACACATTCGGTAATGCTTGCACACAATAATTTGAACTGTACATTCTTTGTAAGTTAATATTCTTATCCTCAATAAAAGTATTCAATTTATCTTAGTGTTTTTCTTTTTAATTTGCATTTTTTTAATTGGGGCGTTTTAGTGGGGGCGTTTTGACTCGAATTCTTTTTTTATAGCTTTTAATGTGAAGGATGGCAGCTTTGATTTTACTCTATTTGTTATACTTTTGGAAATATACGCCATTTCACCCATTCTATTTTTATTCATGGTGGCCATGATTTGGGTAGATTTGATAATCTTGGTAGAGGACACTTTAATGATGATGTGTGCAAAGTTTCAAAGCAATCTCTACAGTGATTTTGGAGATTTTTAAAGGAAGGTTAAGGGATGGATAACGGATGCTCGCATGGCCCTTTTAGTCAAGTTAGCTAAAAATAAGAATAATAAGAAACTGGACAAAAAGATACATGTCTTCCATAACGTCGTTTGACAGACATTATTATTATATTTTGATAAGTATTAAAATTATACAGTTCTTCAACCAAGCAATTCCTTTTTGTAATGTTTGTTTGAATATGGTTTAATGCCACTTTCAGAAATTTTGCAGCTATATTATGGCATCCAGTTTTTAGAAGAAACCAGAGTACCTGGTGAAAACCCTAACCTTCGGCAGGAAAACAGGTATTCCTTGTCAATTATGATTGGCATCAAGCACAACATCAGTGTTCACAGACATATGATCAATACTAGATGACAAACTCCTTTAACCTATTGGCCACCTTCATCCAAATATAAATGTGACTTATTTTGAATTTGATCAGATTTATTGTGTACTTTTTCTCATCCCGAATATGTCGGAAATACATGTCATTGGAAGCAAACATTAAAATCAATAAATTTTTCTGGAATAAAGATCAACAGGCAGAAAATATTTGGCTTTTATTGGAAATGTATGAAGTATTTGGTGGGGGGACAATTAAGCTTCTTGGAGCAGCTATTTACCTTATATAGAAACTAGTTTACTACGGTGGTAAAGTATGTAAAGCTTTGAATGTGCATTGTGTTCCAATGTAACACCAGGATATAACAAATAAATATTCTAATCAATTATTAGTGCATGTTGTTGTTTAGTGGGCAATTTTATTAGCCATAAGAAGTTTTAGTATAGTTTTGTTGTACTTCTGAATTATATGTTTGATTGAATTGTCAATTCTGGGTATAAAATTTAAGGTGCTAGCACTTAACAGAAACAATTGGTAGTTAATGTTTTGAATGAGGATTTACAACACTTTCAGCTGAACTATGGTGTCTAGTTAATGGTAAGAAGCTGGAGAACTAGTACCACTGAGCTTGGATGGAAAACTGGCAAACCTTGTCAATTATGTTTGGAGGCGAGCACAAAAAATACAAACAAACTGTACTTGAATGACATGTGTACAAACAACTGACCCAATTTTATTTTAATATTAGTAACAATATATCAAGCACTATGATAGTTTCAATCAATTTACAAAGATCATTGTCATTTTAACTTTATTGCCACAAAACATGAATAAGGAATGCATAGATAAGTCTATAGTTAATCACCCCAGAACAAAAATATTTTTTAACTTAAAAAACAAGGTTGACTTTAGTTTAAAAAAAAAATTGTACTCCACAATTTTGATTATCTGGTCTAAGAATGGAAATAAGTTGCCCCTAAACAAAGTGTTATGCTTCATTAAAAGTAAAACAGAAACTTCACTAACAGTCAAAAATGCATGCTTTCTTATTAAACAACACTGTGATGGAATTAAAATTTTAAAACCATACAAAATATATTATAAAAAGGAAAAGCTAAACAGAAATTGTTATTAACCAAAAGTAAACTTTTTAAACAAACTTTGATACCATTTTTCCTCACAAAATTGTCCACTTTATGGTAATCTCATCTTTAATGGCTGTGGAGTCATGATGGCCATGAATTTCATCAGTTAAAAAACATCTCACATAAAAAATAACATTAGAACTACTGCATCAAATTAAGATAATAAAAAGATGCTGGCCAAGATATGCTCCACTGCTATTTGTTAGATGTTAGACTGTTAATACAGCTATTAGCTAAAAATCACTAACAGGAGTATTTCTTGTCAAATGCCAGCGCCAGTGGTATAGAAATTCACTCAAAAAAAAGACAAAATAATAAATATTTTTAATACATACATAAAAGACAAACAAAACACAAGCCTGTCAAATTACCCCACTGCAAAACAATCAATATTTAATTTAAACAATTTAGTTTTATCTGTGAATTGATACTGTTTACATGCATGTACATGTACAAATATGTACATTGCATTGTTCATGTCCAATTACAAACTTTTTTCTAATTATGAGTTCTAATTATTATTCATGGTATGTGGGTTTCTATGGCAACAGGCAAACCACAAATTTCAGTACTCAATACAGTACAATTTCCAGATTGGTCCAATAGAAGCAATTATATGATATCATGTATCACAAAAACATTAACTTGTCTCAAACCACAAAAATTGGTTACTATTGGTTACCACAAAATTAAAAAAATCCACAGATCCCTAAATCCTAATTCTAATGAATACCAGAAATATTAAGCTATGCATGAATAACCTTTTGACCTGCAGGATATTTAAATGTTTTTGAAATGTGATTAGATAATACATTAAACGAATATCCTACATGACTAGAAAACTTTTAACAATGAAACTGACTCTAACAAACAATTGTACAAAACAAAGAAAAGATGTTTAAAAAGCGAATAAATATCTGGCCAACTCGATAAAGAAAAATCTATTGCATTTAAGTAATCTTAAGGTTATACCATTGCAGCAATATGTTGCACTGTGAGTCATAGTATGTAAATTTGTTGAAATTCATGCAATTTGAGTTTTAGACTATCCCATATAAAAAGATATGTTAGAAGGTATTTCAATATAATAATTGTTAGTTGTGATATTAGATATTGCTTTTTTTAAGAGAACATATTAAATCAATTATAATATAATTTGATGGGTAGTTAAAAAAAGTGCCTTAACATACTGTAAATACCACTAGTGATGATATGTTTATAAGAAAGATAATATATCTATCAATATCTATCAATGTGCAATATGCCACATTGAAACCACCAAACTGCCATCAAGTGCACCCTAACAAAACAAGGCACAAATTTGGACATAATATGTGATAATCTTCAGAAATCTTTACAGACAGAGGAAATCAATTAAGTAGATGAAAAACTTCTGAAAGGAGAAAGCTAAAGACAGCAGAAACAAGGAACTAAAACTTTCCAAAGCCGAAGTCATCCTTAAAATTTTTTTAAATGGGCAGGTACATAGGTAGGCAATTAGTTTCTTCCAAAAAAAAAAGAAGATAATTGCGTAATAAAAACATGCTCATCCTAATGGTGGGTTGATAGTAAACAGCAAACCAATCCATAATGGGTGGTCCAACACAAAACAAAGCAGATATTTCTTTAACAATCTTTGCATAAGCTGATATGCATGAGTCTTTCTTAGAGCCAGTTTATACTACTTTGTTTAAAAAATAATTTGGTGGTTATTATATAATCTCACATGGTTATTAAAACTGACAGTGATGTAAATACAATGTTTACACAAATATAAATACTACAACATTCATTAATTATTCAAACATTAAAAGCAATCTATTGTTTTTTTAAATATTATTTTTAGCTGGCTCCGTTTGTCATATGAAGACAAGATTCTAACTTGTTAACATTTTCTTCTGGTAAACTATTTCTTATTGCTTGAAAATCTTCTGGATAGCTGACTGATACATCTTTTACAAAATGGACCAAAGTAGCTTGTAACTCTGAAAGATCAAATGACAAATCCTCAGTACTAAGAAAATCTACCCTCAAGTAGCCAACAAATTAGCTACCAGGTACTTTTTATAAGTAATACAACAGGGTATTTGAGTTTTGCATTCTTCAAAATTGATATACTGCAATCAGTTCTAAAAATACAAGCTGGGCTAGTCAATGCCATTGCAAAGCCTAACTGGAAAATAAATTTTAATTTTTGTCCTGGTACTTAACGATCCACCCATAAAACCCCACATTTATTACATTAAAAATTGAGGCGATTCCAGTTATCAGATGGGCATAAACTGTTTCAGCAACAATGCAAAACATTGTGCAGGCAAGATTTAATATTTTTTAAGAGATTTCTGTGAACTGACAGTTTTTACCTACCAGGCTTAACATGTTCTGTTCCTAAAACTTGCGAGATTGATCCTATGATCCTTGGTATATGAACTTTGACCTAAAATCACAATCCAAAACCTCCATACAGTCAAACAATATTAGAATATTAGTAAAAATATTAAAGACTTAAATTATAACAAGGAAAATGTACTCGCATCAGTCAGGCATTCATCACAATATAAGCTAAGTACAACTTCATTACAACAGAGAAATTTAAAAAAAATGTGATCAGGTAGAAAAAGAGCTGTGATGTGGTGATCAATGGTCATTAGTCTAATTCTGTCTTTTAAAATTCTCAGTTTATAGGGCTGTAATTTAACTTTAGTAATATCCTCCATAAATAACTTTATGAATGTGTACAGTACGCCCATAGTGTGTGGTCACTCAAACACTCAAATAAGAGAAATTTCTCGGTGTTACACGGTGTATCACCGAAATTTTCTCGGAGAATCACAGTGTTTCAGAGTGTTGTTATCTATCACCACCTTAAAATTAATCCCCTTGATGTACTGACTTTTGGGTGTAACACGGTGTGACACTGTGTTTTTTTCGGATTTTCAGGGCAAGGCCCTGGAAATTTTCCTGAGTCATGTCGGACATTTTACCGGTCATCATATAAAAAATATTGTGTTTGCTAAAGCTGGGATGTGTATGTGCTTTTCCTTAAAGTCCAGAATTCAGGTCTTTTAAATTTTTTTCAAGACTATCGACCAGTAAGCGTGTTACCCATTTTCTCTAAAAATTATTAAAAAGTAATAGAATGTCAATTATCAGATTTTTTTGATAATATATTTAATCCATATCTTTGTGCTTTTAGGCGTGGGCATGGTTGCCAGACCACACTACTCAGGTTATTAGAGGACTGGCGTGAAGCTTTGGACAGAAACCAGTATATAGCTGCCATCTTAATGGATCTGTCCAAAGCCTTTGACTGCCTACCTCACTGTATATTGTTGGATAAGCTGCTGGCTTACGGAGTGTCAACACAATCAGTTTCTCTTCTAAAATCGTATTTGTCAAACAGAAAACAACAAATAAAAGTCAATAATGTACTGAGTAGTTGGGCTGACATCCATAAAGGTGTCCCACAAGGATCTATACTCCGACCCCTACTATTTAATATTTTCCTGAACGACATTTTCTTTTTTGTCAAGAACAGCTCACTTTACAATTACAGATGATAACACACTATCATTTTGCAGTCCTGACTTTGATAAAAATATCTCCACTCTGGAAACAGACTCAAACAGGCTTATAGAATGGTTTAAAATTAATAAAATGCAGACCAATCCAGATAAATTTCAGGTTCTGGCAGTGGGTAAGAAAACAAATGAAAAGAAGCCAATTCTTCATATTCAAGACTTTGATCTTTCCTGTGAAAATACTGTAAGATTACTTGGTATTGATGTAGATTACCAACTTAACTTTGATATGCATATAAGTACAATCTGTAGGAAGGCTTCCCAGCAACTAAATATCCTTAAACGTTTGGGTTCATATTTAAACAGGTTAAGTAAACTTACTATTTTCCATACTTTTATTTTAAGTAATTTTAATTTTTGCCCTTTGGTATGGCATTTCTGTACAGAAAAGAATTGAAGAAAAAATGAAAAAGTGCAAGAAAGAGCACTCCGTTTTATTTATAATGACTTCAGTAGTTCCTATAATGAACTGTTATTAAAAGCAAACGTGCCTTCCTTACAGATTAGAAGAATGCGAACTATGGCTTTAGAAACGTTTAAAATTGTAAATAAGTTATCTCCCTCTTGAATTCATAACCTTGTTAATTTAAAAAACTCGAAATATTCTTTCAGATATAGCAACATTTTGGATGTCCCCATGGTAAAAACCACAAGGTATGGTAAAAAATCATTCAAATTTGCTACTGCTATGCTTTGGAATAATCTTCCCGATCACTTCAGGACTGAAAACAGTTTCTCAATTTAAAAGTTTAATTCAGTCCTGGAGTGGTAAAGAATGTCGCTGTTCCATTTGCAAATAACCATATATGCTTTCTGAATTTTGACAATATCCTCCTTTTAATCAAATTCATCTGATTGTTGCCATTGCTTTTATATTTCAGTAAATGCTTTGTACTTTGTGTTGTTTTACATATCACATGTTAACATGTAAAAAATCATTTTAATTATGTACTATAATTTTTTATTCATGCCAGTGCTTATATGGTAATCAGCTGATTTTACATATTACATATTATGTGCAAAGCAGTTTTACTACTTTTAATTCTATATCCTTTTTAGTTGTGCTTATACGTAAACCAGCTGATTTTATGTAACTTTATACTGTGATTGTATCTGGTAACTTGTGCTTAGTCCTCATATCTTAACCAGGGGCCTCGGTGGCCGAGTGGTCAAGGTAGTTCGTCTACTATTGATCACGTGGTCTGTCAACACTGAGATTGCGGGTTCGATTCTCACTGCAGGCAGGGTGTACTCGACTCCAATCTTAATTGACAAGGATTGCCAGTTTTCCTACCGCAGGTCGGGGGTTCTCTCCGGGTACTCCGGCTTCCTCCCCCAATAAAAACTGGACGCCATGAAATAGCTGAAAAATTTGCTGAAAGTGGCGTTAAAACACCATTCAAACAAACAAACAAACATATCTTAACCTGCTTATTTTATGTCATAGTGCTTATAACCACTAACTTGCTTGTTTTATTTTGCTGATTGTATCTTAATTGCTGTTTGTATTGTTGTAATGTCTTATAATGTATTTATTCGGTCAAAAGCTCTGTAGAGCTTATGTTATTTGTTAGTAATGTCATGCCGAATTCAAATAAAGTTTTCTTATCTTATCTTATCTTATCTTAAGACCGTGGTAGATATTAGTTGTTTTGTATGGGTTCCTATGATATATGCACCGTGCAAGAAAGGAAATATACGTAGGAAAACATTCTGCTTCCTAAAATGTCTTTATTATAAGATGACATGTTGTCTATTCAACAAAGTAATAGCAAACAACGTTTTTTATGAACATTCGTGAGACATTTTCATTGACCGGAAGTAGGAAGTTGTTTCAAAATTACAAGAAGTTCGGAACAGAATTGAATTTTATACAATACTCTGCGATGGACCATGTTTTTTACAAGTTATTATTTATTGAATTAAATATTTATTTTTGTTTTCATCATTTCAATAGAATTTAATTTGAATTGATTTTCCCAAGATTTATGTACGTCAGGTACATTGGCGCATGCGTGATGTACAATTTTGACCACACGTGTTTTTCCATCAATAAGTCATATTTTCTAAGCAATATAACATACAACCACTTCGTTCTTATTGTTTCAAAATACTGTTGCAATAACATATTCTACCAAATGGATGAAACAGATCTGTACTCATAATTAGGATATCACCTGTTGTGTTAACCATATTACGTAATTAACACTTGACTGGAGTGAATGATTACTCAATAAACACATGTGTCAGTGACGGGAAATAGCCTTAGGGTTGATTTTTTAATAAAATATTTATATCTAGCGGAAATTAAAGGTATTGAAACCAACTAAAAGATATTTATATTATTGATCAAGTTAAATATCACTTTTTTGGATGTCCGATTTGACTAAACCTTAGTCGGACATTTTAATGTAAATGTCGGACATGTCCGGCAAATATGACCGTTTCCAGCCCCTTGTTTCAGGGTGAAGAAAATATATTGTATCGATTGTTTATTGCAAGCAAAGAACCAACTAATGTTTTGCTTTTCTCATTACTACAAAATTAAAATGTGTTCAATCTTCGAACTTCACAATTTTTCTTTTGTTTTTTTCGCATGTAGAAATAACTTGTCGGTCTTTATCTATATGTCTATCTATATTTAAAAATTAATTATAAATAATTAGCGTCTTTAGTGGTTTCAACAACGTTAACAATTTGATTTATTGCAATCCTGGAAGTATGAGGAGAGTGAGCTGTGCTAGTACAATTCACAGTTCAGCTTCTTTCACTTCGCGAATTTATGCAAATCGTGCACATGCCTGGAAACCTATTTTTATTTATTTCTTTTTCGGTCAGCATTGTATTTTCAAAACTATTTTACGTGAATAAGAATTTTTATCAAACAGAACTTACTTTTTTTTAATTTCGGCAATACTGAAGTTAAATGTAAAGCTTTTATCCCGAATTATACTTTAGTTTATGCAAAGCACACGGTTTAACAGGTCAGTTGTGTATTTATGTACATGTTACACGTGGCTTTAGTCTAGAGTAGGGAGAAAAATATTTTAAGTGTATGCCTATTGTCAATTTTTTGGACAAACAAAACTAAATTCGCATATTATTTCAGTGAAAACATAATGAAACTAGAACGATAAAAACAACAATCATCCTTATACCGGTAACATTTACTTGGCACATAAACCAATCGATTTATTTTTATCTCTAATATGGGTCAAATTCCGTGTAAAAAAATTGACAGCTTTAATGTGTATACGGATAATGTTTTTTAAATGAAAATTCTATTTTTATTTCATGGTTTTGGTTCATTAAAGATGTAAATGTATATTTGACCTCGATTACTTTCTGCTGACCGCGTGGTTAAACAGTTGTGTATTTATTTTTGTCACGTGCACATTGTCTAGAGAAAACGTTAACATTAGTGTATTGCCGAAAAAACGAATTGATATGATGTATATGAAATAATAAGGACAAAACACATCATCACTGGTATACCGTTTGTTGTTACTTGAACTAAGGACTGTATATTGTTTTTTTTCTTTAATTACCGTATAAAAAGTTGTTCTTAAAAAAATCAGTGCTAGTGCAAGTTCCGATTTATTTACGAAAATTATTAAAAATTTTAAAGTTCTAAATTCTTCGTATTGTCATTACTTTACCAGTCTATAGCTGTTGGTAATGCAAGAGTGACTAACAACAAATTGAATAAACAATTATTTTTTGCAATAAGGGGTAGAGATAAGTTGTGGGTGATTTTGAGTGTCTACACTCAAAATTTTCGGTGTAACACCGTGAAACACTCTACACTGTGTGGAGTGTTTGAGTGACCATACACTCTGGGCGTACTGTACCAACAAATTTAGGCACATTCTAATACAGTATAATATCTGTAGGACAAAAGTTTATTCAAATGATATTTACCATAAATTAACTGTTTATTATTTCAAGAGCTATTTAATTTATTAAAATATAATTCTTATAACATTTACATATCAGAAAACAGTCCATATGATTCGTTAAAATGATTTCCGGTAGATATTTTAAAACTTTTTTTTTAGAGGGGACGATAACTAAACTATTTTCCAAATCAAGATAGTGTAATAATCTGGTGCAAAATAAATGTATGATTTGGATTAAAACTATAATTAAATGCAGTTTCAACATTTAAAAGAGTTATAAGGATTAAACACGATTATAAAGGGATTTATTATAAACAAGGCCAATTCACGTGTCGAAAAAGGCCTTCAGACTTGTATTTTTTTTGGGAGTGATTTGGTCTTGTTTATACATTCATAAATACCTTTACAATGGTGTTTAATCCTAAAATATACACACACATAAATTTCTGATGTTTGTAGTATTATATTTGTCACAATTTTTTCCCCAGAATGTAATTTTTTTATAACCTCTAAAATTTAAAAATAGTGGAATAACAAGTTTCTTTATGACAACGAAACATAGGCCATGTTCTGATACTAAGCCAACATAATATCTGATATAATGACTTACTGCCTGTATATCTGTACTATATAGATGTAGTAAACAGTTAAACACATTCTCATTCTCCTCAAAATCCTCCTTCAATGGTAGACATTGGACAATCACAGGCAACACCTGGTTATATATTTTACAAAAATTTAGGCACATGAAAATAAAAACTGTACACATGTTCAATTTCCAGATTAACACATATCAGAGCCATTTAAAAAAAATTGTATGGTTAAATTGGGATCCCAAAAACCTGTAATGGAGTCTTAACATGATTTGTTGTGTTTCTTTGTTTGTTTAAATGTGGTTTAACACCACTTTTAGCAATTTTTAGTTATATCACCAGTTTTTAGGGGGTGAGGAAGCAGGAATACTTGTTGGAAACCCCCAACTTTTAGCAGGAAAACTGGAAATCTTGTAAATTAAGGGTGGTAGAGCACACTCTGCCTGCAGTAAGGCTTGAACAAAAAACTTAGTGTTGAAAGGCATGTGATCAAACATTGATGACTAGACTTGTACACTAGGCCCCCATCATGTAATTTGTACTACAAGTACCATAGTGGAACATACCATGTTCTTTATGAAATATTAATTTTGTGTTTGCTTGAATTCTATTCAACGCTACTTTCATCAAATTTTTAGCTATATCATGGCAACCAGCTTTATTTGCGAGGAAGCCAGAATATCCAGAGAAACCCACTGACCTTCGGTGGGAAAACTTGCAATCCTTCTCAACTAAGTTTGGAGTTGAGTACACCCTTCCCACAATGAGACTTAAAACAGCAAGATATTTAAAAAGATAGTATTCCTTATTAACCACAAAGTACTTTAATGACATTTTTAATAAACAAACAGTTACACATATTCATAAGATTGCACATTTCTTCTTTCTACACATTACATTCTTTAATAAATTTTAACCTATAATGTCTTTGAATTTGTTTCCAAAAGCCAATATACAAAATGTTAAATATATTATAAGGAATCAGAGTGATCATTCTATTTGCTATCTTTGGAGATCTTGTAAAGAAAGCAGATACAATTTTTTTTACCTCTGGATGGAGAAACATAAAGGAAACTAGATATCAGTGAGATGGTATCCATCTGTGTGGACCATTTGACCTTTAGGTCAAAGGTCATCAACCATGGTATGTGACATCACCTTGATATTATCAACCCACATACCAGATATCAAAAGCCTAACTAAAAAAAAACAAAAAGAGACTGTATAGACCAGTGGTATCACCAGCAAGCATTAGCTCACAGTATTACTTGTTTCCAAAGCATTGATAATGAAATGGTGTAATACGCTTATCAAAGCAACAGTACCTGTTCCAGTGGTAATGCCGACTTGTTTGTCATTATCATTCTACATGTAGCAGCACATATGTTGTCCATCACTCGAGGGTTGCTTTCCTTGCTCAATATGGCAAACAGGACTTTCAATACTTCTGTATAATGTCTAATATTGTTAAAGACTTTGCCAATGGATTAAAAATGTATATTTGTTTACATTAATTATTAAATTAAACTTTTATGCTGGTCAAATTCTGAAAAAGATGTTTTAGTTCACATATGTAAACATGTATAGTTGCCATACTTTTGAATCTTAAACATACATGTCATAAAATGTGCTTAGCTTGTAATTGAGACTACCAGATGGATATAAATAATTAACAGGACCTAACTGAGGACAAAGTTTAACTGCAACATACAAACGGTTTGTTTTTGCTTGTTTGTTTGAATATTGTTTAACACTACCTTCAGCAATTTTTCAGCTATATCACAGCATCCATTTTTTATTGGTGAAGGAAGCTGGAGTACCTGGAGAAAACCCTGACCTTTTGTAGGAAAATTGACCATCCTTGTCAATCAAGATTTGAGCCTAGCACACACTGTCCACAGTGAGACTCGTACCCTCAGAGTTGACAGACCACATGATCAATAATAATTTAACCACCTTAACCACTCTGCCAACAAGGCCCCTCATACAAATAGCTTTCCTTGCCACTTAACATACAACTTTTTATTAACGATATAAACGTCAGACTTATTCACTCTCTTTTACCTAAATGAATGTAAAAACTGCTCATAGTTCTATATGGTAAGTACATTAAACTGGGGTATCTAGCATGTTGTTTAAATAAATATTTTATCTGGATAATACTACAAAAGGATACTGAAACAACTTGTCTCCACTGTTAGCAAGTAAGACACCTAAAGCAAAAACAGAATTACTGCGGACTTCCTCATCTTCATCTTTAATCATCTTCATAAACAGTGGATACAGTGGGTCAATAAAGTTGACAGAAACCTGTCCACAAGCCAACAAAATCTCTGCTAATGTTCCTACAGCAAACGACCTTTCTGCTACTGAACTGGTCTCTTTCTGTCAAATTTAAAGATAAATTAAAGGCTAAGGTGAGAAAAGGACTGTTTATGGCCCCTGTTTGGACAGTCATTTTTCAAAGAAGAATCAAATTTCCAGTTAATATGAAAATAAGTTATTTGTCTCTATTCTTGGTAAAATTTTGTAAAAAGAACATGCAGTAAACAGTACTATTAAAGAAACTGTAGACGTTGAAGCTTAATGGATATGTAAAATTGAAACTGCAGCAAAAATTTTGAGTTAAATATTTTTCATCACTTTTAACACTGAACAATTATAGCCTTGAAGGTACAAAATTCAAAAATGTAATATTATGTAGTATTATGTAATATCCTTAATTATCAAATACAGAAAGGGTTATTTTTCCCAGAGGTTTGCAAGACAGAGCAAAAATAACTCTTTCAAGATTTAATAAGTTGGATATTACCTCAAGTCGATTAAAGGCCATAATTATATAATTATACCAAACTAAACACAAACAAGAACATGTGAATACTGTATTGATAATTCAGTAACCCTTGGATTTAACTTTTTGCTTTAATTGGAGCACTTTATTTCCCCTTTCAAATTTGGCATGCCAAACAAATAACTAGCTATTTTGTCTACTTGCAAATTCCCAAACAGTTATTTTACCCACCTTTAAGATCATGAAAAAAATATTAAAAACATCTAATTTATTTTATTATTGATGCCCATAGTAAAGTATAATAATGAAAATTATCACAAGTTTATAACAACTACACATAGATAATTATCAAAATCCATATAATTATTAAATAACAAACTTACTAATCGTTTTAATAGATCTACAAGAAAACTTCTAAAGAATGGAAGAAACATTTCTCCTCCTAATATCTTAGCCATTGCAGGAAGTACGTCTCCTGCCGACTCAATTAACATTAAGTCAAACTCTGCCTGCTCTTCATCTTCTTCTGATGTATCTCCATCTTGACATGCTAACTATAATAATAAGTTATAAATTCTCATAACAATGCACTCTAAAGTGTGGAATGTTTTGTACAATATTTTTAACAAGATATACTTCTAAATATTATAAATTGGTAATATTTCTATATATATGTGTATTTTTTTTTCTAATTCTTTGAAATATTTAAGATTAAAAATACTAAACAGAAAATATGGACAGTTACTTTATACAAATTCAATAAAAACTATGATATTATTATTGAATAAAACATTATAGATCAAATGAGTGAATGGACTATATGTAAATTTATATAATTATTTATACTTTATGGGTGAATGCTTCTTTCATCCTTGCAAGAATTGCTCCTGTTGAACCTTGAACTTCTAACACAGGTCGTCCAATCGTTTCTAGCATTTCAAATAAAGAATCAATGGCTGCCATGACTACAGTCCTATCTGTATCTTCTTTAACTATTTCTAAATATTTTGTTACTACTGAGTTTAACATACTGGTCAGAACTGAAAAAGAAGAAAATTACTGAAGTGTAAAACTTCTGTTTTTTCTCTTTAAATATCTTTTTTTCCAAATTTCCTGTTGTAATCAGATAACTTCAATAACCACAAAAAATTTTTGTTAACCAGGTCAATTACACAAAAATACCATTAAAAGCTTCTTAAATTGAGATGATAAGTTATTGGCCATTTTGAATGTGATAAAATTCTCTTGTGATTTTTAAAATATACTGCCTCTATAGACTACCAATTAAGGAATACTTCAAATATCTGAACAGGTTATACGATATAACATGGCTTGGGTCTGTTTAAGCCTAATAAACCATGAAGCTAAGTGAAACTAGCAATGATGTCATGGCACTATTTAAATTTTAACGGTGCAAGAATAGGTCACGTGGCGAATGCAAGTTATATCGTATAATATGGGTATCTTCATTTGAATTGGCCAATCAGATTTCAGCTTAGAAAGCAAATTAAATTATATTCCAAAGATAAATCTTAACATCACACTCAATGATGTTATGCAAGACATGGCACATGGCTAACAGGAAGTGCAGACAACAAATCAATTTAAGTTTAGAGTGATTTATAATGAGAACGATTAAATCTGAAGAAAAGGGTTAAAGGGCACAGCAAAATGGCTGAAAATAACATGGGATAAAAGTAATGTGTACTAATTTTATTAGAAGGCATTATTTTTTGCACCACACAGGCCAAACGTGACATGTTTGGGTTTTTGTTCTATATATAAACACAGAAGTAGTTATGTGCATCACAAGAAGAACTAAAAAACAAACCAGTTATTGAAAAAAACCTGACAGGGCCATACTACCTACCTTTCAGAAAACTAGCCCCAGCTAAACAAGATTTCTAATTTCTGGACATATAACCAGATGCTATGTTGTCAAAAAATATGATTTTAAGACACTGTTAGCTAACTATTGTAACATCCTACATATTTACCTTGTGTAGTCTCTGCGGCATTGGATTCCGACTTAGCTTTATGAACACATATACACATGTTGCCAATGGCTACCAATGATGCTTTTTTAACACCTGGTGTTGGATAATCTGCCATTTCTAATACAACCCCAAAACTTTGTTCTAGGTAGGGGAAAAATATTGCACTGGAAAAATACAACAAAAATATAGGTTTATTTCCATGAAAACTGCAGTGGCATAGTTACAGAGGGTCTACAATGTTTGATTGTGATCTTTAATATAACCATCGGTTGTTCTTAAGGCAACAAAAAATTAATTTTAAGGTTTTCAGGCCAAATTTTTCTTAACTTGATGAGGGAGGAAGGCTTTAATTTTATCTTTTTTATTGGTCAAAAATCAGACAAGAAAGATGCTTTTTTTAAAATCTTGATCTTGCTAAAATTGTAACTGGTAAAGCTTCAGTTCAATTCAAACAAGGGGGCCTCGGTGGCCTAGTGGTTAAGGTGGTTGGTCTACAATTGATCACATGGTCTGTCAACACTGAAATTGCGGGTTCAAGTTTCACTGCAGGTAGGGTGTGCTGGACTCCAATGTTAATCGACAAGGATTGACAGTTTTCCTACTAAAGGTAGGGGATTTTCTCTGGCTTCCTCCCTCAATAAAACTGGATGCCATAATATAGCTGAAAAATCGCTGAAAGTGGCATTAAACAACATTCAAACAAACAAATAAACAATTCAAACAATGAACAATGTTCATATTAAACAGTTACATTTGAACTGTATTTTAAGGTTATAAAATTTAATGAACTTTCAAATTGTGACTTCGTTCATTTATTGGTTTGTGGTGAAGTTGGTAGGCAGAAAGAAATGGTAAATATTTTTTGTAATAAACTCCCTCTACGACTTACCCAGACCCCTAAAACTTCAAGGAAAGATTGCACACATAGTGAAGTTGTGTACTTTCTATTATGAAATAGTTTCAGGAATTTTTTCCATTTTTTCAAGACTTACTCATTTGAGTATTTTTCAACAAATTTAACAACATAGGATACCTATTTTGAGTAATGAAACCTCTCACAGCTCCCTACCCAGATCCCTGAACGTTGACAGAAAGATTGCACACATATTAAAGTTGTGCACCTGATCTCATAATGCTTAATTGTTCAAGGAACCTTTTCCAATTTTTCTAGACACGGAACCTCTTTCAGTTGTACCTTTGTTCTCCTACATTTGCTGGCACGGAGTCAAAATTTAGTCCAACCAAATGTAAACAACTCCCCATTTAATAAAGGCACTTGCTTTGCAGCCCTGCCATTTCAGACCTGCAAATTTTTGTTTATTTTTCCAGGTTAGCTTTCAATGTTTCAGAATTCCCTTTACCATAAAATGTTTGTCTGACCAATATACTTTTGGAAGTTATCATGCATTATCATACAAGTAAGCCAAGTTATCCAATTCACGTCTTTCCATATGCGCGCCACCTACCGGTAACATGTTCGGTAACTCTAGTTTACATGTAAGACTGTAGGTGGTATACAAGCCATAACATAAATGTGTAACACTATACCTTCAATAAACAATTAATTGGCACCTACGTAGGTGAAACCCCCGTTAAATTAAACGGTGTATTAAAATATGTATCAGATATACAAACTTTGCAAACTTTTGTCGAATAAAAGTGTGCAGTTAAAAACTTTAAAATTTATACACAATAAGTGTTAACAATGAACTGTGGTTAATAAGTTTTTAATAAATTGTTAGAAATTTATTTTCCCACTTTGTGCCCCAAGGAAATTAATTACCTGTTCAGCGGATGCAAGATACTACATACACCTGGCTGCCGGTTAGATAAAGGTGATTGTTATTGTGGTGTCAACAAATATACATGCAATATAAATGACATAAATGTATATAATTACTAGTACATGTAATTATTATGTCTCTGATGTATGTGAGCATGGCTTTCAATACATATACCTATCATTAAAAAATGTCCCACTGAGAAGCTTCCTTTACAGGTGACTGGTGTTAATTGGGAAAGGTACATGTGCAATCTGTGTAATAATTACCATGGGAAAATGTGTTGCTTGTTTCGGATACGACCTTCCAAGGAATATTTTACCCACCTGTTTTAGGATAAGCATTTTCCAAATTGCAGTCGTAGGTTTAGGGAAAAATATCGAAAATAAAATAGCTTAAGATTATTTCGTTTTTTATTTTGTTGAAGGAAATTATTGCAACCCAGAAAGATGCATCGTTTCATTGCAGTGATGTAGAAGATGTATTAACACGTGTTTTCAAGTGCATGAAGGAATGCTCCTCCCATCGTGAAGTTTTTCCCGCCACACCTATTGATTGGATTGTAATAGATGTGTTGCTTTTGATACACAGGACCACCCACCTGTCAATTAAGTCAATCACATCAGGTGTTCAAAAGAATGACAATTGACGCTGAATACTCGAATTGTTCACGTCCGATTGTTGTTGAATTTCCAGACAATAATATTATTTGACAAATGAACAATTCACGTGGAACAATTGTCTGAACCCAAAAATAAAACTGGAACGTCACAATAACGAGGTCAAAATATGTTGCAAAACATTGTTTTTATGGTTTCAAATGCATTGGAAATAAGTATTTTCTCACTGAAAGTTAGTGGTAAGCATATACTGCATGTGATAGTCATACATGTAAATCGCGGTTACCCGCCCCTTTAAGGGAGGTAACACCACTTAATTCGCAATCGGCGAATTATTCAAAATGCAGTGGAGGGAAATGAAATGGATCGGACACTAT
This sequence comes from Limnoperna fortunei, assembly GCA_944474755.1. NCBI lineage: Eukaryota > Metazoa > Mollusca > Bivalvia > Mytilida > Modiolidae > Limnoperna > Limnoperna fortunei. The sequence continues at coordinate 69,224,390 of OX104112.1, forward strand.
TCATTTTTAATGGAAACGGCACCGCATTTCCAGATTTTTATTTTATTGAACACAATATAATATCACAATGTGGAGGGGTGAAAATGGATGCACATGGACCGGAGAACCTTAAATCTAATAAAATATGGTATAATTTCATATAAAATGGTAATATAGATCATTAAATCAATTTTTTTTAAAATAGATCGAAAAATATAATTGTTTAGTAAACAATCACAAAAGCCGTCTTAAACTCAATCCAATCAATGTATCCTATGGATGTATAGTGTGCACATTTGTAGCACGAAAATTTTATCAACGACAATGGACGCAGAAGCTGCTAATAGATTTGCTATGACAGACGAGATATGTTCATTTTATTAATAAAATAAAACAATTACTATCAGTATTTCTCAACCCTTAAAAAATGTCTATTCACATCCCCTAATGGCTCTGTATATTACATTTTCTTTAGTTGAGAAATCTCGATAGCATCCTACATCAAAGTCATTAATAGTACAATATTTGATGAGTCTATCTGTGAGCTAATGCTAACTAGTGATACCCGGCCAAAATGTATTCAGTAAACTGGAAGTAGATGACCAAGGAGCATGAAATCGCTTTACAACAAATGGTACTATAGGATAAAGTTGTGCACCTGATCTCATGTTAGCTTAATTGTTCAAGGAACATTTTCCCATTTTTCTACACACAGAACTTCTTCCAGTTGTACCTTTGTTCTCGTACATTTGCTGGCACAGAGTCAAACTTTAGTCCAACAAAATGTAAACAACTCCCGATTTAATAAAGTCACTTGCTTTGCAACCCTGCCATTTCAGACTTGCAAATTTTTGTTTATTTTTCCAGGTTAGCTTTCAATGTTTCAGAATTCCCTTTACGATAAAATGTTTGTCTGACCAATATACTTTTGGAAGTTATCATGCATTATCATACAAGTAAGCCAAGTTATCCAATAATTCAAAATGCAGTGGAGGGAAATGAAATGGATTGGACACTATTCATTTTTAATGGAAACGGCACCGCATTTCCAGATTTTTATTTTATTGAACACAATATAATATCACAATGTGGAGGGGTGAAAATGGATGCACATGGACCGGAGAACCTTAAATCTAAAAAAAATATGGTATAATTTCATATAAAATGGTAATATAGATCATTAAATTAATTTTTTTTAAATAGAATGAAAACAAAAATTGTTTAGTAAACAATCACAAAAGCCGTCTTAAACTCAATCCAATCAATGTATCCTATGGATGTATAGTGTGCACATTTGTAGCACGAAAATCTTATCAACGACAATGGACGCAGAAGCTGCTAATAGATTTGCTATGACAGACGAGATATGTTCATTTTATTAATAAAATAAAACAATTACTATCAGTATTTCTCAACCCTTAAAAAATGTCTATTCACATCCCCTAATGGCTCTGTATATTACATTTTCTTTAGTTGAGAAATCTCGATAGCAACCTACATCAAAGTCATTAATAGTACAATATTTGATGAGTCTATCTGTGAGCTAATGCTAACTAGTGATACCCGGCCAAAATGTATTCAGTAAACTGGAAGTAGATGACCAAGGAGCATGAAATCGCTTTACAAAAAATGGTACTATAGGATAAAGCAATATGCAAAAATTAGGCCTATGCATGCTATACTTGCTTAGAAAACTGTGACCAATATTTATTTTTTTACGGGCAGAGGAATGGACAAGGGAAAAATAGTATACCCCTCTTCTTCGAAGCAGAGGTATAAATATTTTGCTGGCATGACCAAATCAAATTAGATATTCTTAATAATCTCTTTTCTAATTATTATCCTTACCCTGCATGACCAGCCAATTCTCCTAGAGCACAACAAGCATCTTCTTTCTCATCCAAATATGCATTTTCTACACTTATTCTGAAAACAGAAATATTCAGTGTTTACAAATACATGCAAATGTCTGCTGTTTACTATATATTAATATCAGACTACAGAATACATTCCAATGTACTTCCTTGTCATTACACCGTGCCTAAAAATATATGATCAATATCTTTCTTTCAATTCTTAATCAGTATATCTCTGCATTTCGGAGTCATTATGTAGTTTCTCACAGAACCTTAGAGTAGCCTCACTTTTCACAGCCCAGTGAATTTCAATAACAGTATGTCACCTGACAATCACTTTGTCTACCTATATAAAAGACAGCTTGTGCAACTTGCCTCAATTTTTCGCAGTGCCACGTTTAGAGTCGCTTTACTTTGGATATTTGAGTTATTTTACTTAAGTGTTCTTTTATTCTTTTTACTTACGGGTAATAAAAAAGGTAAGGAAAAGGATAAGAAACAGAAGGTCATCATGGTTGACGACCACCGGCTTTTCAGTGATATAAGCGATAATGAAATTGACAATTTACAATATACACTTGAATTTGAATCTGTTGTAGGAAAATATGTCAAATATAAAAATGTAAAATTACATTGGTTCTGTCTAAAAATCAAACTTGTACCAAGGGGTGTTTAAAAAAAATGTTAAAAAAAAATGTAAATGTATACTTCAATTTACCTTTAGATTAAGTTTTCTTGTCATAAACAATTTTTAGTGAGATTTTCTTAATCTGGTTTATACCATTAAAATATATTTTTTGTATTCACAACTTTCTATTGTGGTGGGTATTACTAGACAAGTAAACATATTTGATAACCAGTTCCTCCTGTTTATTGCCCTTCTTCAGATTTATTTATCTTTCAGCAGCAGACTTTTTTAAGTACCTGACTTACCCTAGGCATACTAGACTCTTCCACTTCACTGACTTTACTTGACTTACCCATGTATATTTGATTCTTCTTCCTCATCATCATCCTCCTCGGCAGTAAGATCTTCTTCATCACAAAAATCTGCATCATTAAATACACTCACTTGTTCTTCCTCATCTTTATAATGTGCCTGTAAAATTACACAATATATATATTCATATAACCATGGCTTGACCCAATAAACTGCCCTGAATGACCCATGGTGGTAGAAAGAGGTTTGGTAGTTATGGAGTTACAATGTGGACAGGACTACCACATAACATAGTTGGTGACGTATTTGTAGCCACTACAAAAGGCTAAATTTTCTTACCCTTAAAAAGTCTTAAATTTACATTGGCAGTCAAAATGTATAACCCATTAGACTAACCTATTTTCCTTATTGATTTATTGTTATTTCTTGTCTCAAATATAGCTAAGGTATATCCCTGGATATTAACTAACCAATCAGGTGATTAAGCAGGCTTAGGACTTCATAAAATATGCAATATTTTGGCAATAGTAATTATGCATGGTTGGCTACTCTTTGAAAAAAAAGAAGTCCATATAGTTAACCATAAAGGAATCATGTATATACATTAAAATTCTTCTTCCCTGGTTTATACCATTTATTCTTGAATCTGAGATCCCTTAAAAGGATACAGGACATTTTCAAAGATAATTTTCTTTAAAATCGCCATATAGTTAGTTTTTAATTCAAGTTATCATAATTCAAAATAAAAAATAGGGTTTCAGAGCTTATTTTCCCGGGGTTGATCATTGAAATTTTAAATATTCTAATAGATTATACAGAGAAGAGAATAAAAAAGCACTAAAATACAAGATTACAAAAATTCAGTTCAATGAAATTTTGTGAATTTTTGATATAATGTCAAGCAATCTTTGCCAAAGCTTTTTATTTCAACCATTAATAAATTGAAGTAATAATATAGGTATAAGACTTTCATTATTAAATTTACAATTAATGTTCAATCTATTTTGAAACTTTCACAAAAAATGGCAGATGGTGTTTTGCATGCCCTTATTACATTTCACAGGAAAACAAATATTAAGAAAAAGTAGATAGTTTCCTGCAATTTAAGATCAACAGAATTCATAACATTTCCTATGGTCTGATTTGACTTATTTCCTAAGTACTTTTGATTGTGTAATAAATTTTCCTAGCCTGCTCTGACCCTGCAAGTTCTATCATGATACATTGTATAAACAAAACATATACAAGACATTATAACTAACCTTTACTCCCTCAGTTGACTTGATAGAATTTATCATATATGTTACTAATTTCTCCATATATGGCACAATTTCCTGTTTTAATAAAGAGGACAAGGCTGCAAACAACGAGTATCTGAAAAACATTTTCAAATTTAAATACATGTATCTTAAATTTTTCTACTATATTAACATAAATACTGTTGGATTCACTGGATAACATGTAGGTAAATTAATATTATCTAAAAATATATAGTCAAGTTCACTTAATTGCAAAATGCTTAACAGCATTTATTTGTTTATTTGTGAAATGTTTGAAAAAACAGAACAATTTGCCTTAAAAACAATGTTATATCAAGTGGCTAACAGCAAAGTAGTTTATAGCAAAATTAAGATTGTTTCAAGAAAATCCCAGACTAATTGCCATTAAAACAAATTAGTCATACTGTTTAAAACAAAGTAGTGTGTTTATCATACTTTAAAGAACTGTTTTCCATGTCAGTAATAATCAGGACTACAAGTTTTAATAATTAGTTGGTTTTATTAAATAAAATGTTATAAAAAGTTCATGTATACATTTTGTTCTTTTCTTAATCATTTAAATCCTTAAAACAATGTTTTGTGTACATTTATTTTGTATTCTCCGCATGTAACAATGTATGCAATTGTGTAATTTATCTGTGAGATGTGGTATACACTTTACAGATGCAATATAAATACAATACCCTAAAATTTCAAGAAAAACAAGAAGTCCATCAAGTTAAAAATGTCCCTCACCCACTTCATGAACAAAGTTTTATAACTCGATAACCAAAAAATTAATAATAATTTTACCAAAAAACATAAAGCTCACATCTAACAAAATAAACAATGACCGTAAATTTCAAGAAAATCAATCAAAGACAGAAATGGCCAGATTTTGTTTAACAGGAAGTGACAGACCTGAAATTGCATCCCACATTATGGAAGGCCATGCTAATGCTGCATACCAAATTTCAAGAGAATGTGATTAGTAGTTGCTGAGAAAACTGTTAAAAAAAAAAAATTTCCCTGCCCGCCCGCTCAACATTCACCATTTTAATACCAGGATTTTCACTCTGTGAAATCCGGCCCAAAATTGTTGAAAGCATTTTTGGGTTCAAGTCCGAAAACAAAAAAATTCCTCACTTTTTTCACGATCAAAGACTCACAACTCTATAAGGATACATCAGAAATTTACCAACAGTACATGTGTACAGACCATAAGGCTAACATAACATAACACCTGTGTGCAGTTCGAATAAATCTATGAAGGCATTCAGATAAAGTGTGACAAGTGGACGAAGGACAGACTTTTAAACCATAATACATCCATAACAAACGGGCATATGAAAATACTGCAAATTTGTATGTCCCCCATTATTTACATATTTAATAAAAGATCTGCTGGGTATATAAATAATTCAATAAATTTTCACCCTTTCTTTCAATAGCAAAAGCTGCTTCATAGCAAAATTTCCCCTGACAAATAGGCTTTGCAATTAAACAGATTCTACTGTACATTGTTCTAAATCAAGAGTAACTTGATTATTTTAAATAAATATCAGCTGTTTTTATATTTAAACATAATATCTGTATTTAGGCTGTTTTGTAACAGACATAAATGTAAAATAAAGACTGATTACCCAATTTAACCATGTAAAGGGGATCTGCTTGTCAGTTGGAATAGGGGTTTTGGGTCTTTAAATCTGGTAATTTGGTCCTACTATGTTGATCAGTAGATTGCTAGTGATGCCATCAATGTAAGAATCATGTAAACATTGTATTTTTAAGAACAAATAATAAGTAGGAATTATGATTATTTATTATACTCAAATTTGATGGTAAACTGTAATTTAATTAGATTAGCTTGACTCAATTGTAAGTCAGAACATTTCCTATAGAAACACATTTTACTCAAAAATCTACATGTGTGTGATACAGAATTTGGTTTTTTGATGAATCTTTTTAAAATAATCACCACCCATTTAATTTAACTAGAGGTGTTTTCAACACCCCTCACAGTTTACCCCTTCTGAATAATGTCGGTATTCTAGAATTGAGATATCAGTATTTTGAGCAGTTTGTCAGATGAATATAAGATTTATCCTGCAATCAGTTTTATTAGACAAATACAGGTGTCAAATAAGACCAACCTGTATGTTTTGTAAATGTATATTTTTTGCTGATCTGTGATCAGTCTTGTGGAGGCATGGACAAAGCACTTCATACAAGCCCTTAAAACTTTCGGGAATTTAATTCTCTCTTTTTTTATCATATGAATCTGTTTGATCTCTTTTCCGTTTGGATGTTGCATTCTCGTCATTCTAATATCAGCCATCTATGCTCTTTGAAGTTTGAAATGATTCAGCATCAATTGAGATATTCATATATATATATATATATATATATGTAGTTGATGCCAGTATTTTAATTAAATGATACTGATATATACAGTAACTTACACACATCTTCTTAGATCCGGATCATCTACTGTTTCTAATAAACTGATACCCAGCAGAGCACAATCCTGGGCTAATGGCATGAATGTTTCATTTCCAATACATCTAGCTATAACTGCAAGGGTGTCTGAAATTATAATACTAAAAATATAGAAAAAATATCATTTTTTGTTTGTTTCTTTTAATAGCCACTTTCAGCAATTTTCTGCTATAGGGCATCTTTTTTATTTGGAGAGGAAGACCGAGTACCAGGAAAAAACCCCAACCTTTGATGGAAAATCTTGTCAATTAAGATTGGAGTCGAGCACAGTAGTAGACTATTTACATTAATCACTCTGTCAATGATGTCCTTTAAAATATTTGAGAACAGAAGACAAAATAAAGGTTTTATTCACTATCAATATTAACTTTATTAATATTTTATATTCACAATAAACAGATTCTTGGACAGAGTTTGTGTTTCAATAATTTTCTCTATGAACTTAAAGGACAATATTTAAACCTACTTGATTACCTTGTCAGCTGACATGACATGACATGATAAAGATTGTGCTAAATTTAATGCAAAACTTTAAGTTCTACACACAAAACACCAGTATCTGTGATTTAAATACAAAAACTAGATTTTTTAATACCATGCATAAAAGTGAATATCATAGATTTCAAACATACCTAAAACTTGGATCTGCAACTTTCTCATGTGTTCATCATCACCAGCTGCTAAGTATCCTTTGAACTGTTCTATAATTTCTTGGAAATATGGCTTCATTAATATCTTGGCTGCATTTGCTTTAAAAGAAGGCATAAACTGTAAAATCATACTTATTAGTTCCAACAACTTAAAAATAAACAATTTATGTACATGATCACAACATAGGCTGGTACTATCACTGTAGCCAAAACAAAGGCAAGTACATCTCGATCCTTGTACTATCACTGTGGCCAAAACAAAGGCGAGTTCATGCCAATTCTTGTACTATCACTGTAGCCAAAACAAAGGCGAGTACATGCAGATCCTTGTACTATCACTGTAGCCAAAACAAAGGCGAGTACATGCAGATCCTTGTACTATCACTGTGGCCAAAACAAAGGCGAGTTCATGCCAATCCTTGTACTATCACTGTAGCCAAAACAAAGGCGAGTTCATGCCCATCCTTGTACTATCACTGTAGCCAAAACAAAGGTGAGTACATGCCAATCCTTGTACTATCACTGTAACCCTAATATAGGGGAGTACATGCCGATACTTGTACTATCACTGTAGCCCCAAGATAGGGGAGTACATGCCGATCCTTGTACTATCACTGTAGCCAAAAAAAAGGCGAGTACATGCCAATCCTTGTACTATCACTGTAGCCAAAACAAAGGCGAGTACATGCAGATCCTTGTACTATCACTGTGGCCAAAACAAAGGCGAGTTCATGCCAATCCTTGTACTATCACTGTAGCCAAAACAAAGGCGAGTTCATGCCCATCCTTGTACTATCACTGTAGCCAAAACAAAGGTGAATACATGCCCATCCTTGTACTATCACTGTAGCCAAAACAAAGGCGAGTTCATGCCAATTCTTGTACTATCACTGTAGCCAATACAAAGGCGAGTACATGCAGATCCTTGTACTATCACTGTAGCCAAAACAAAGGCGAGTACATGCAGATCCTTGTACTATCACTGTGGCCAAAACAAAGGCGAGTTCATGCCAATCCATCCTTGTACTATCACTGTAGCCAAAACAAAGGCGAGTACATGCCGATACTTGTACTATCACTGTAGCCCCAATATAGGGGAGTACATGCCGATCCTTGTACTATCACTGTAGCCAAAAAAAAGGCGAGTACATGCCAATCCTTGCACTATCACTGTAGCCAAAACAAAGGCGAATACATGCCCATCCTTGTACTATCACTGTAGCCAAAACAAAGGCGAGTTCATGCCCATCCTTGTACTATCACTGTAGCCAAAAAAAAGGCGAGTACATGCCAATCCTTGTACTATCACTGTAGCCAAAACAAAGGCGAATACATGCCCATCCTTGTACTATCACTGTAGCCAAAACAAAGGTGAGTACATGCCGATCCTTGTACTATCACTGTAGCCAAAATATAGGTGAGTACATGCCCATCCTTGTACTATCACTGTAGCCACAAAATAGGTGAGTACATGCCAATCCTTGTTCTATCACTGTAGCCACAAAATAGGCGAGTTCATGCAGATGCTTGTACTATCGCTGTAGCCACAAAAAAGGCCATTACATGTCCATCCTTGTACTATCGCTGTAGCCACAAAAAAAGACCATAACATGCCCATCCTTGTACTATCACTGTAGCCACAATATAGGCGAATACATGCCCATCCTTGTACTATCACTGTAGCCAAAACATAGGCGAGTACATGCACAACCTTGTACTATCACTGTAGCTTATCACAACATAGGCAGGTACATGCACAACTTGTGTGAATTCATAACCATTGATTGATTGCTTGGATGTTTGCTTTACGTTCAGCAGTATTTCAGCTATATTCAGGACGGTAACAAGTTAACAAATAATGAATCCATGGAAAAAATTGTGGAATAGGACAAATTGAACACAATTTTGACTGCCATTGGAAAAGAATGGATTATTGGGTACAGAGAATTTAGCCTTTTGTAGAGGCTATAATGAGCCTACTCTTTTTCAAAATCTACAAAAGGGGTCTTTATCGTGCAAGGAGCGTGGCACTCCCTAAACATGTTACCCCCTATGGTCTGCTGCCAGGCTTTCCATATTATGACCAGACAACCCCCAAACAAGTGGGTCTCCCCTATCTGCTACCAGGGGCTGCTCTGTTGGTCAAGCTCTGGAAACACTCCCAGTATGGTCTCATAGAGTTCATGACGATTTTGAAACTATTATGAAAATATGTCATTAAGAAACCTTATGTGTTAACCAGTTATTTGTCTTGAGTCATTGATTCCTATGTTATACTCCATACTGTTTCTGCCAATAAATCAGATCATAATAACATAGCTAAAAACATACTAAATATTACCTCAAACATTGAATCGAAAGCTTAAAATTCTGTCAGAAGTAGTAATATAATATTATAGATCAATCATTTTTATTAGTCAGCAAGAGGTAGGAGACTTCATTGGCCATGTGGCTAAGGAAGTAATCTTTGATTATCATAATCACTGGCATTTCAACACTGAAGTTGCAAGTTTTAGCATCACTTGAGAAGGATGTGCTCCACTTCCACCTTGTCTGACAAAGAAATCTAGTTTTCCTGTCAAAGACCAGGGGTTTTCACTGGATATTCTAAATAATGGAAGCCATGATTTAGCTGAGCTGAAAAGTTGCTGAAAAGTGATACTAAACCTCTATAAAAAAACACCAAATCAATCACCAGTAATCCTATTGTTTACAACCCAATACTCAATATACAAAGAAATGAAAAATCAAAACAGGCTTCACCAATATTAAACTGATTCATTTGATGTAAATCAAACAAGGTTCAATGCATGAAATAAGTCAAATAAACAAAATATAATGAATGTACCTGTAGCACCTATAGCACTAATAGCCAGCTGTTTCTGTTTGACTGAAGTGGTTGGTACCTTCAGTACACTTAACAAGTGTTCCATTAATGGCTGTAAATAAGGCTGTATTCCTTCACCTATAAAGATATTATTATACTTCTCATTGTCCATAGAATTTTTGTATTGTACTTTTTATAACAATTACAATCAATTATTGCCTCGCCAGCAAAGTCTTTAAACTAGAAAAAATGTGAGCAATGCTCACTAATTGATACACCCAGCTTACCTTATGTCAATGACAAAGTCAACATTTTTCTATGGAAAACCCCAAATATCATTCTGATCAAAATGTTAAATATCAGGTCACAATGGCACTATGTGGCAAAAATTCTGTGTAAGTGTCATCAAATTCCATTCAGCAGGGTAAGAGGACTTGAGAAAAAGCAGGGGGTATAAAAAGATACTAAATAACAAATATTTCCAAATATTTGTTTTTGATGATTAAGAGTAAAACTTTTCTCATACATCGACATGAATTTTAAATACAAGCTGATTATTTCAAACTTTTTTTATCTGCCAGAAATTCATAGCTCTAAGAATATAGATGAAATGATAATTTGAACAATCATTTCAAAAATCTAAAAACCTAAAAATGTGCTTTGTCTATTTTCTTACACTTACAAACAGACTTAGTCTATTATTTATTACACAAGACTTACATGTAGGTTAAAATGACATATACCAAACAACACACTTAAAGTAAACAAATAAATTGTTTAAAGTAATCAAAGAAAAATGATATATAACTGTACCTAAATTTTCACAAAACATCTCTAAAGCATAGTAGCTTTTAACTAAGCCCTTTGGATTCTTGTCCACTTCATTTGTGGCTCTTCCCAAGTATTGGAATATAAGAGGCAATATCTCCGAGGCATATTTACTGATATCGGGCTAAATAAAGAAAAATATCATTTTTAATGTATAATAATATAACAAAACACCATACATGTTGCCTAAATTTATTTCTTATACCACAAAAAAATCATACATCTAATTTTATTTCCTTATTATGCTTATTTAGCCAAGTTTGATGTATAAAATCCATTTAGACTGTGACTACATGTAGTCAATTTAAACTAGATATCAGTGAAATTGTATCCATCTCTGTGAGCATCTGTGTTTGCTCCTTTTTTCCTTAATAAACTATGCAAAACTCATTACAAAAAGTTGATCTAGCCATCACTGGTACCCCCGCTTAATTTTGCAGAACTTTTAATTTCTAACTATTTTGTTGACTCTGACCTTTGCAATTAATGGATTACCCAAAATTGATAGGGGGATCCGTCAACCTGATATGTAACAATATTCCAAAGTTTCATTTAAATTGGATGCAAGATTTTTGGATTATCATCCGGTAACCAAATTTAGACAGATGAACTGACAGACATGAGGACCACTAAATACCCCTGACTCTGTTGAGCAGGGAATATAAAAACTGATTTGAATCAGACAATCTTTTAACAGTTACTTAACTTTGCTTTGACAAACCTGTAAATGTTCTGAAAATTGACCCAAGGCAAACAAAGCAGCATTTCTGACTCCATGGTCTACATCATTCAACCCAGCTACTACACAGTGTAACAGTGCCTTCAGATGTCTACAACAGAAATTTAATAGTAGCTTTACTGTATTCATTACATTTTATCATGGCATCATTAAAATTAACAATTTGCAATATCACCATATACTATTTAACTCTAAATATCAACTTACTTGTTCTACTAACAATGTTATTGGCGCATCATGCATTCACCACAGCTAATGACAGTTACTTAAGAAATAGATTATTGCCAGCGGGATCTATGCGAATTAGAACATGGTCAGACCTTATATTTGTCAATATTTTAGACCGAGCGATAGCGAGGTATAAAACGAGGATGAATATAAGGTCTGACCATGTTCTTATTCACATAGGGCCCAATTCCAATAATCTTATTTTGATTCTAATATGTCTAACAATTGTTTTAAAATTTCGAAACAGCTCTAAGAGGATGCTTTCAATGTTAATACTGTTTTTTTAAACTAATAAGATATATCCAGAAACAGTAAGTTAAATCAAATAAAATTGACATAAACATGTATTCTCCACGTTTTATTGAATATATGTACCCTTTAAACAAAAAAAGTTGAGAAATCTTCACGAAATTGCATTGTTCCAGTTTGGAATTTTCAGTTGAGCGTAATATGACATCGGAATTCTAATTGTGACGTCATATTAATTCGAATGTAGAATTGTTAAAAAAATAATGTATTGAGAGTAGTTTAAATCATATAAATCTCAGAATTCAGACTAAAAATAACTGCATTATTAACAATAACGATAATTATGGATAACACATAAACTTACTTACTGTTTAACAACATAATCAGCACATCCTTCAGCCATCACAGCTAATGAGTTACTTACTGTTTAACAACGTAATCAGCACATCCTTCAGCCACCACAGCTAATGAGTTACTTACTGTTTAACAATGTAATCAGCACATCCTTCAGCCATCACAGCTAATGACAGTTACTTACTGTTTAACAACGTAGTCAGCACATCCTTCAGCCACCACAACTAATGAGTTACTTACTGTTTAACAACGCAATCAGCACATCCTTCAGCCACCACAACTAATGACAGTTACTTACTGTTTAACAACGTAATCAGCACATCCTTCAGCCACCACAACTAATGAGTTACTTACTGTTTAACAACATAATTGGCACATCCTTCAGCCACCACAACTAATGAGCTACATACTGTTTAACAACATAATCAGCACATCCTTCAGCCACCGCAACTAATGACAGTTACTTACTGTTTAACAACATAATTGGCACATCCTTCAGCCACCACAGCTAATGACCGTTACTTACTGTTTAACAACTAATCGACACATCCTTCAGCCACCACAGCTAATGACAGTTACTTACTGTTTAACAACATAATAGGCACATTCAGCCACCACAGCTAATGACAGTTACTTACTGTTTAACAACGTAATCGGCACATCCTTCAGCCACCACAGCTAATGACAGTTACTTACTGTTTAACAACATAATCAGTACATCCTTCAGCCACCACAGCTAATGACAGTTACTTACTGTTTAACAACATAATAGGCACATTCAGCCACCACAGCTAATGACAGTTACTTACTGTTTAACAACGTAATCGGCACATCCTTCAGCCACCACAGCTAATGACAGTTACTTACTGTTTAACAACATAATCAGTACATCCTTCAGCCACCTCAGCTAATGACAGTTACTTACTGTTTAACAACGTAATCGACACATCCTTCAGCCACCACAACTAATGACAGTTACTTACTGTTTAACAACATAATCAGTACATCCTTCAGCCACCTCAGCTAATGACAGTTACTTACTGTTTAACAACGTAATCGACACATCCTTCAGCCACCACAACTAATGACAGTTACTTACTGTTTAACAACATAATCAGTACATCCTTCAGCCACCACAACTAATGACAGTTACTTACTGTTTAACAACATAATAGGCACATTCAGCCACCACAGCTAATGACAGTTACTTACTGTTTAACAACGTAATCGGCACATCCTTCAGCCACCACAGCTAATGACAGTTACTTACTGTTTAACAACATAATCAGTACATCCTTCAGCCACCTCAGCTAATGACAGTTACTTACTGTTTAACAACGTAATCGACACATCCTTCAGCCACCACAACTAATGACAGAAAACATGCTGTTTAACAACATAATCGGCACATCCTTCAGCCACCACAGTTAACGAGTTACTTACTGTTTAACAACGTAATCAGTACATCCTTCAGCCACCACAACTAATGACAGTTACTTACTGTTTAACAACATAATCGGCACATCCTTCAGCCACCACAGCTAATGACAGTTACTTACTGTTTAACAACTAATCGACACATCCTTCAGCCACCACAGCTAATGACAGTTACTTACTGTTTAACAACGTAATCGGCACATCCGTCAGCCACCACAGCTAATGACAGTTACTTACTGTTTAACAACGTAATCGGCACATCCTTCAGCCACTGCAGCTAATGACAGTTACTTTAACAACATAATCAGTACATCCTTCAGCCACTGCAGCTAATGACAGTTACTTACTGTTTAACAATGTAATCGGCACATCCTTCAGCCACCACAGCTAATGACAGTTACTTACTGTTTAACAACATAATCAGCACATCCTTCAGCCACCACAGCCAATGACAGTTACTTACTGTTTAACAACGTAATCGGCACATCCTTCAACCACTGCAGCTAATGACAGTTACTTTAACAACATAATCAGTACATCCTTCAGCCATCACAGCTAATTAGTTACTTACTGTTTAACAATGTAATCGGCACATCCTTCAGCCACCACAGCCAATGACAAGTTACTTACTGTTTAACAACTTAATCGGCACATCCTTCAGCCACCACAGCTAATGACAGTTACTTTAACAACATAATCAGCACATCCTTCAGCCATCACAGCTAATGAGTTACATACTGTTTAACAACGTAGTCAGCACATCCTTCAGCCACCACAGCTAATGAGTTACTTACTGTTTAACAACGTAATCAGCACATCCTTCAGCCACCACAGCTAATGAGTTACTTACTGTTTAACAACGTAATCAGCACATCCTTCAGCCACCACAACTAATGAGTTACTTACTGTTTAACAACGCAATCAGCACATCCTTCAGCCACCACAACTAATGAGTTACTTACTGTTTAACAACGTAATCAGCACATCCTTCAGCCATCACAGCTAATGAGTTACTTACTGTTTAACAAAGTAATCGGCACATCCTTCAGCCATCACAGCTAATGAGTTACTTACTGTTTAACAACGTAATCAGCACATCCTTCAGCCACCACAACTAATGACAGTTACTTACTGTTTAACAACGTAATCGGCACATCCTTCAGCCATCACAGCTAATGAGTTACTTACTGTTTAACAAAGTAATCGGCACATCCTTCAGCCATCACAGCTAATGAGTTACTTACTGTTTAACAACGTAATCAGCACATCCTTCAGCCACCACAACTAATGACAGTTACTTACTGTTTAACAACGTAATCGGCACATCCTTCAGCCACCACAACTAATGAGTTACTTACTGTTTAACAACATAATCAGCACATCCTATTGACAGTTACTTACTGTTTAACAACATAATCAGCACATCCTTCAGCCACCACAGCTATTGACAGTTACTTACTGTTTAACAACGTAATCAGCACATCCTTCTGCTACCACAGCTAATGACAGTTACTTACTGTTTAACAACATAATCAGCACATCTTTCAGCCACCACAGCTAATGAGTTACTTACTGTTTAACAACGTAGTCAGCACATCCTTCAGCCACCACAGCTAATGATAGAAAACATGCTCGTCTTATCAGTGGTTTATCACTTGTCAACAATGGTTCTACCAATTTCATCTGAAACATTAAAAATAAGGTGATAACTGAAATAACCAAGTTCTTACATAAAATAGTCAATGTGACTACAATATTTTTTGTAGTTCACATTTGTTTGCTGTCACATGAGTTCGTATCCCCATGGTGCACCCTCATGTGATAATTTATTACACATAGTTACAGATAAATGCAGCATACATAAACAGAAAGCTTGGTCTAACTATTGCATTCATGATAATCTACTAGGATTGTAGCTATAAAACTTTACGATAATAGGGTCCAAATCAAGATACATGTACTCAGGTCACAATCCATTATGTCTCACGATACTTGTAACCCATGGCAACTGTTTTTTTTATTAGAGTATTACAGAATCTTGTACACTATAATGTTTCTGTGATGATATTTGTTATTTCTATTACTTTATAATGAAATAATAAAACTATTATTTCAGCATTTATATCAATTTAGAATTTGTGGCCATGTTTTATTGGACATTTACTACCTCAACTGTGGAAAACTTAATTTTTGTGTTCTTAAAAAAATAAACCTGTATCAGATTGGAATAATTCTGGTGGATGTATCAATGGGGAGATCAAAAGAAAATTTGTTGTTATGCATCTGTGCACTAGTGGTTCCGTACATGCTTAATTTTTACCTCATTTAACATATTATTGAGGCTTACTTCAACAAGTTTTTTTCTCAAAAACATGAAATATTTTCACTGGAAAAGAAACCATAAAAACTTCTACTTGTGTTCTTGATCAAGTGAAGCTTGCACCAGTAATGAATACAGATTATTTCTCAAATGGATACCTGAATGCACCTATACCAAAAGTTACACCGAGCTGCGCTGAGTGTTTTGCTTGCATTTTTTTATTATTCCATATTGTACCTTTGTAGTGTTAAAATCCAATTAAAAACATTTCTACATGATAACACGTCCATATTTTATATTATGCCTTTGTTGTTGACAAGTTCCAAATCGTCCTTGACATTTACTATGGGAACTTTACATAGGAAGTCAGCCATTTGAGTTTCTACAGGGACCTCGCATTGTTTTCAAAAAGATCGTCTGCTTTCGTAATGTTCAGTGGTATTCTGACAAACCATGAGGATTTTCCCACCTTAACTGCAGACGATATTACCCGAAGGATTTCGAACAGACGACAATGGACTCTTCCAAACATACACTTCAGTTGTAATTTAGGTCAAACTTTACTATAGAAAATTGCTCTATCACAATGAAAAATCCGCCGCATTTCAAAAGGCTAAATAACTGTGGAAAATAAAGTGACGAATTCAATTTACACATTTTGTTATCTACAAAAGGAGCATAAACTGGACCAAACGCAGTAAGCAGTTTTTATTTTTCAGCCAAACAAGTGTGGACACAGAAAAACGTCTCGCCTGCATTCCGCATCAGTAACGAAAATAAATTTCGTCATAAGCATTACGTAAATAGCATTAAATATCAGCAGCGGCCTGTATACAAAATATTGTCACCATACCCTGCATAGTTACAGGGGAACAGCCGTAACCCAAAAACTTTAACGTAGTCGCTGGACCGTGAAATTGAGGTCAAGGTCAGGTGGAACCTACCAGACAGTCATGTACTATTCATCAGCAACCTATATACCAAATATTGTCATCCTACCATGCATAGTTACAGAGGAACTATCGTAACCCAAAAACTTTAATGTAGTCGCTGGACTGCGAAATTGAGGTCAAGGTCAGGTGACACCTACCAGACAGTCATGTACTAGTCATCAGCAACCTATACACCAAATATTGTCATCCTACCATGCATAGTTACAGAGGAACTGTCGTAACCCCAAAACTTTAACGTAGTCGCTGGACCGTGAAATTGAGGTCAAGGTCAGGTGACACCTACCAGACAGTCATGTACTAGTCATCAGCAACCTATATACCAAATATTGTCATCCTACCATGCGTAGTTACAGAGGAACTGTCGTAACCCAAAAACTTTAACGTAGTCGCTGGACCGTGAAATTGAGGTCAAGGTCAGGTGACACCTACCAGACAGTCATGTA
The DNA here is from genome assembly GCA_944474755.1 of Limnoperna fortunei. Lineage (NCBI taxonomy): Eukaryota > Metazoa > Mollusca > Bivalvia > Mytilida > Modiolidae > Limnoperna > Limnoperna fortunei. Next base: position 69,241,951 of record OX104112.1, read on the forward strand.
CTAGTCATCAGCAACCTATACACCAAATATTGTCATCCTACCATGCGTAGTTACAGAGGAACTGTCGTAACCCAAAAACTTTTACGTAGTCGCTGGACCGTGAAATTGAGGTCAAGGTCAGGTGACACCTACCAGACAGTCATGTACTAGTCATCAGCAACCTATACACCAAATATTGTCATCCTACCATGCGTAGTTACAGAGGAACTGTCGTAACCCAAAAACTTTAACGTAGTCGCTGGACCGTGAAATTGAGGTCAAGGTCAGGTGACACCTACCAGACAGTCATGTACTAGTCATCAGCAACCTATACACCAAATATTGTCATCCTACCATGCGTAGTTACAGAGGAACTGTCGTAACCCAAAAACTTTAACGTAGTCGCTGGACCGTGAAATTGAGGTCAAGGTCAGGTGACACCTACCAGACAGTCATGTACTAGTCATCAGCAACCTATACACCAAATATTGTCATCCTACCATGCGTAGTTACAGAGGAACTGTCGTAACCCAAAAACTTTAACGTAGTCACTGGACCGTGAAATTGAGGTCAAGGTCAGGTGACAGGTGACTGACTGGCAAGTACTCATCATAAGCTACCTCTGGACCAAATTTGATGGACCTAGGGCTTGGGCTTACAAAGATATGAAGCAAGATGTCAAGTGTTTACGCCGCCGCCGCCGCCGCCGGATTCCCATACATATGTCTCGCCTCCAGCGACTTTCGTCGCAGGCGAGACAAAAACCGCCTAAAGATTCCATAACATTGAGTTTAATTATAATTTTATCAACCATGAAATAAAAACTGTATGCATCATTCATCAACTAAGACATTCTTGCAATAAAACATGCTGGCAAGGCATTTTACCCCTTTTTGAAGCTTTCAGTAATTCTCATGAATTTTGTCAGGAATTAGGACCATTTGTCTGTAATCTCAAATTTTGAACATAAAATTTTATTTTAGACTTAATTTTACACACAAAACATCCTGAAATGTGTTTAATCAGATCATTACAGTGAAAAGTTAATTAATTGGTTGCCAATGTATGACATCATATAACTCAAGGAAGTCTAGAGAATAATGGAATGCATAATTAATTGCATTCATACTACATCAAAATATTATGCAAAGCACTTGAATGATCTACATACAAAATTTTGTTGGCACAAATCCAGAAAAGAAATTCCCGATAGTAAACACACAAGGTGATATGTAAAACAAAAGGATCACCACAAAAATTGGCTACAATGATATTAAACTACAAGTATAATACTTACAACTTTAGGTATAAGTTTATGAGGTGGTAGATGTAAAGCCATAATGTCTAAAACCTACAATGTAAAATCAAAAGGACTCAATTTTTTTAATACCTTCCACCTCAATTTCATCAATAACCAAGTACATCTATAAAACATGTATACAGCTAATTACAATAAATTAAAAATTAAATCGGTTACAAGTAAAATTTTCAGTAAAGGACCATTAACTGTATTTGAAAATGTAGCTACAATACTAAGATTGAGCATTTACATAGTTTAGATTCACACCTTAGAGTTGATATTTCAAATTTATGTATTTAAACATATTAACACATACAATATCTTTAAGTATACTATTGTATCATAGCAATTTATGGTAAGTCAGCAATGGTTGTTTTCTAAACATTGATACATGTAGTAAGAAATTATAAGCAACATTTTATTGGAAAATATTACAAATGTAATAAATCTTCAATAAACAGGTTCAAGTATAATGTAAAGTAAATCAGAAAGTGTCTTTCTATTTGTTTGAATGGAGTAATGCCACTTTCAGCAATTTTTCAGCTATATCATGTCGTCCAGTTTTTATTGGAGGAGGAATCTGGAGTACCCGGAAAAAAAACCCAGACCTTCAGTAGGAAAACTGGAAATTATTGTCAATCAAGATTGGAGTCAAGTGCACCCTGCCTGCAATGAGACTCGAACCCCCAACCTCTGTGTTGACACACCATGTGATGAATAATAGACGAACTACCTTAACCACTCAGCCACAGATGTCCCTACAAAAGCTGGTAGGTAAGCCTGTAAAGCTTCATGACTTCATACCTGTGGAGCATACTGAGCTGGTTTATATGTCTCCAAGTCTTCTTCATCATCTTCATCAGGCTCATCCTCCTCTCCATTAGCACACATCACAGTAAATAAAACATGCAGTACAGGGTCTAACAGCTTCATCTTTAAAAATGCCTAAAATTAGTAAATAATACTAATTATAATTATCTGTATTAGAAAACAGAACTGAATGCTTTACTAGTTATGGTCATGTGACAACACAAGGCCTATCGCTTACCTTTTTCTTTAACTTTATCAAGGTGGCAATGAATGACATCCCTTTAACCCTCACTTTATCATCTAAGTCTTTGTTTGCTGCTACCTACAAAACAAGGCACAAATAGCGATCAAATTTACATAACTTTTGTTTGTTAAACTTGTCTATGATAGTTATTATTTAAGGGTATAAAATATCAATAAATCTATTTACTTTTAGTCCAATCATAAGAAATGTATAGAAGTTTTATTTAAAATGAGGTGTAATATTTGATTCTTCAACCTCTATAACAATCTATGACAAGTCACAAGTCACATCATATATATTAAACTTACCCCCCTCCCCCCCAAATAAAAACTGGATGCCTTGAAACAGGTAAATAATTGCTGAAAAAGGCACTAAACACCAATCAAACAAACAAATCAATCATTAAAAATCATGTTTTTCTTTCAGCATTCAATAACTTAAAAACAAAAAAAGGCACACACAAAATCCACTAGCAATATTTTAACTATTTCAATTTGTTTATTTAATATGTATTTGTAAATATGACAATATTGATATTAACCTCTAAACAAAAATCAACAACAGTTTTCATATGAGGAACAAGAATGGCTACTTCACACTCCAACATTTCATCAAATACTTCTAAAACTTCACAAGCTTGATCCTAAAAAAGAACTTTTTTACTGGAGTTATTGCATGAACAACAAAGTCAGAAATATTTCTGGTACAAGACCAAAGGAATTTTTTCTGTTGTATAAAAGTACATTGACATAAAAACGAGATACAGATTTTGTCACTTTACTTTAGTTTCAACACTTGCTAAACTTTTGTTTTTCTTACATTTTACTTCAATTGTATAAACTTACATAATGTGACAGTATTTACATAAAGCAAACCAGTTTTCCTACCAAAGGTAAAAGGTTTTCTCTGGCTTCCCCCTCCCCCTCCCCCCAACCTCCCAACAAAAACTGGACGCCATGATACAGCTAAAAAATTGCTGGTTGTATTGAAACAGACAAAAACATAACTAAAGCAAAGCATCCATGTTTTCTTACTTCAGACCATATTGGTAAAGACCTTCACATTTGTTCTCAGATTAAATGTCTTTTTAATTATTTATTTTTGTCTACATAAAGAAAACATATTGTCATAATGTCAAACAATGTGTATATATATGTATGTTAATTATAAAAATATTTGCACTAAGAAATAATAATTGTTACACATTTAAAAATGCAATGCAGACATAAAAAATATATGTTTTACCTCATCAACTGGAATAAGTGCTTTTGCCACTTCAATTATTCTTGGTAGTATACCCTGTACATATTTCTGTAGAGAATAAAACAAAAAGTGCTTTAAATATTTGTTGATAGTTACAGCAATAGTTAGATAGAATAGCTCCATTGCCTAAAGAAGATCATCTGATCAGCCTGAATATGGATTATACACAAAAAGTTGAATATGGCTAATTTTTTTTTAAAGCTTGTTGAAAGAACATTAGACTGGGTGTGTATAATACATAAATGTGTTTACCATGCAGCTATTTACTGGAAATTTCACCTGAAGCAAAAATCACTTTAGATGTTAAGGCAAAAAAAAAAAGGGTTTCCGGTTACCTGATCCTACCTATTTTTTTGAAGCCAAAATCCCGACCCTAAAGTTTTTTTTGGTGTTTTTAACGGAGGTTACTTCGAACTGGAAAACTCCCGGTATTGTTCCAGGTTTAAGTTCCATTTTCATACTTCTGCCCCAACATGGAGGCTTTGATGCAGGCATGAAGCCTGTTGGCGTTTAGATATAAGATAAGAAATGTAAACATATGAACACTTGTAGCTCGTTCAATGATTGTATACTTTTAAAGGCTTTATAGGAAATTCTTGAAACTTACAAGCTTTACACCTACAAAGGTATAAAAGATAAAGGTCAACATTAAATTACTAATTTAACCAAACGATTCAAAAGGAAAACCTTATACTAAACCTTATAGCCTATGCTATTATATTTTTAAAATCAGCCATTTGTAACCCCCCCCCCCCCCCCCACAAGAAAAAATCAACCTACCTACCTATTTTATAACTAGAAACACAAACACACATATTTTTTTTGGCCTAACTATGGTATTTTGATTGATTGATTGTTGTTTTACATCCAGAAAGTAATATTTCAAGATGTTTATGGTATTTTGGTACTATATCACTGAAAGACCGCTGAAAGTGACACAAATCTGTTCCAGCTTAAGAATTCTAATAAAAGTTTTGACATTGTTGTATAATTACATGTATATTAAAAATAAAATTTTAAAATTTTAATCAAATAAAATAACCACCAAAACAAACAACCATCCAAGGAACATAACATTATGTTTTTGTTTATATTTTGCAGACATGTATTTAGCATAAAATAGACATACAGAATGCTTAGGTTAGTTTAAAAACAACATAGATTATTTTAAAAAAAAAAGAACAAAATAAACAAAACCAAAAAAAAAATTTTTCTTTAAACAAATCATTATTACTCTGTCTTCAATGTTATGCTGAAAAAGATTAACATCTTTCGACTCTAAATTGAATACAATTTAATTTCAATATATTTTTAATAGCATTAGGTCACAAATGTCAAATGTATACTTTCATGATGAGAAGTTAAATGCCATTGCTCAAATATAGATCTATTTAAAATATGTAAAATAATGAGTCAAAATTAAATTACTAAATTAACCAACACGATTCAAAAGGAAAACCTTAAGGGTCATAGCCTATGCTATTATATTTTTAAAATCCGTAAAATAATGAGTAAAATTAAAATAGACCTTGTTTTTCAAAATTCATGATTTATGATGCAAAGATCAAGAAAGAAATCATGCCATAATTCTAATAAAAAATATTGCATTGCAAAACAACTGAGATTTGGTCTCAACATAGATATTACAACTACATGCAGGGGTGTAGCTGTCTATATCCTATCATGCCTTTGTATGCACATGATAAAAAACAAATAAAACTGTTACTTTACGCTGACAAAATTTACAATTAATGTTGTATTAGACTAATTTAAGTTTCTTGTATGATTTAAGAATTCAAGAATTCCAGAACATTTCAGATTCTTCATGCAAGTGAGTACAATTTCAAAATTCAAGCTATCCCCATGACATATACTTTTTAACTTTCAGGATGTTTAGTGTTAAATGCCATAACATTTAATTACGACAGACTAAAAACTTACCACTTCATCATCTCCAATGAAAAATATCAGTTCTGTTATTGTCCTGGAAAAATAAAATATCCCAAAACTTGTTCACATTATCATTATGGTTATTCTATTATAAAACAACTAGATTCATAATTTGATATTAAATTCACTTGTTAGAATATTCATAAACACTAAATCACCAATCTATGATAAAAATGTGATAATATAAGAAAATATTTTAAAGAATTTCTTGACTGGATTAATATTGTAATGATTAAAACAAGACAAGATAACTGCATTTTTATTTCTGATGATAAAAAATACTAACTTGACAGCATAAAAGGGCACCGATTGGTTAACATTATCATTGATGACCTCTGAAAGTAACTGCAGGAGTGACACCAGGTGGGGCTTTAACTGTTCGGCAGCAGATGATGATACAGTGTACAGCACATACATTCCAGTCTGTAAACAATTAAAATTTATTTTGTTCACAAGTTTTGTCATTAAAATACAGAACTTAAAAAATACATGTCACAGGGGTTTCACTAGCTTTTTATGTAATAGGTACTATTGAAAATTTAGGAGGTATCCAAAAAAAAGACAAGGGATCTGGAGGCTGCTTAAGGCCCACAGTGGGTCCAGGGCAAAACCCTGGTGGGAGTGGCCCAGCCCATCTTAAGCTCCTGGATTTTAGGGTTTTTGAGTGAATACATTACAGATAATATTTGGTTTATCTTACTGATTTGCGAAAGCATGGAATTCAACATTTTAAGCTTTTTTTGTCTTGGAGCTTGAAATATGGAATTTATTCTCCTCTTTTATTAAGTCGCCCAAAAAAAATTTTTTTGGGAGACTTATTGTGTTTGCACCGTTTCTTATTATTATTATTATTATTATTATTATTATTATTATTATTATGTCGCCCCAGACTTTGTCGGGGCGACATATTGTTATTCTACTGTTTCTTTTTCACTATTATTATTATTATTATTATTATTATTATTATTATTATTATTATTATTATTATTATTATTATTCTTCCTCACTTTTTGTCCGGCTGATAACTCAGAGATAGCTGATTGGATTAGAACATCACATGGCATAAAGTAGAACCACTATCTGAAGTTGTGCCATCAACTTTAAAAATGGTGATATGTGGAACCATCTCCATGGAAACCAGAAAGTTATGCATGAGTGATTTTGGGCATTTTCCTTAATTTTTCGGAAACCTAGAAGCACAGAGGGACCAAACTTGGTATGATGGAAGACCATAATGAGATACAGGTTTGAGATGATTTTGGGGCGGAACGGAAAAACAAGATGGCCGCCATGGCTAAAAATAGATTTAACATGGGGCCTATGGGAAAATGATTTTTCTACAATAGCTTCACCATGGTTTGAGATATTCCAAAGATTTTTTATAGGAAGTTGGACCTCATCAACCTCGAGAAGACAGGAAAGTTTGAAAAAAAAATTTCACACCGTGTGGCCGCAGCCACAACCGTTACGTTTGCATAGAAGCCTATGGGGAAATGGAGGTTTTTTGTCACCTCCATTTCTCTGCTATGCATTGATGGATTCCAATCAAACTTTACACAAAGCACCGTCATCATTACATCTTGGAATTCACATATCAAAAAATTCTAAAATGTCCACCTTTTACAAGATGGCCGCCACGTTACATTTGCATAGAAGCCTATGGGGAAATGGAGGTTTTTTGTCGCCTCCATTTCTCCGCTATGCATTGATGGATTCCAATCAAACTTTACACAAAGCACCGTCACCATTACATCTTTGAAATTCAAATTATGAAAAATTTCAAAATGGCGGCCATTTTTAAGATGGCTGCCGAGTTACGTTAAAAAATACAACATTATCGGAATTCCATGAAAATCAACTTCTAGAGATATTTTGATGTGGGGAGCAACATGGAATCATCGATTTTGGAATTCACATGACGGAAAGAAAAAAAATTTCGGGGCGACATCTGCTATTGCTCGCAATGGCAATTCTAGTTATTATTATTATTATTCTTTTCCACACATTTTTCTTAATCATGAACTTGTCCGACACATTTTTTGAAAACGCTTTGACCAATCAAGATAAAACCTGCTGAGGTGGGTGGAGGGTCACTCAGAGGGGTGCCATCCACTTTTGAAATTTTCAAAATGGCCGCCATTTTCAAAATGGCCGCCGTTAAAGATTTTTGGCCCCCTCTCAGATCTCGGAGATGGCTGGATGGATTTTAATGAAAATTGGTACACTGGTAGAGTTAACCATCCTGAGCAGTTTTTCGAAAAAAAATTTGATGCGAACGCCGCCATTTTAAAATGGCCGCCGTTTTACCACACCCGCCCCCCAAAAACGTCAACTTTGTCCGATTTCAACGAAATTTGATTTCTAGACGTATTTTGATGTACTGAACCTGCTGAGGTGGGTGGAGGGTCACTCAGAGGTGTGCCATCCACTTTTGAAATTTTGAAAATGGCCGCCATTTTCAAAATGGCCGCCGTTAAAGATTTTTGGCCCCCTCTCAGATCTCGGAGATGGCTGGATGGATTTTAATGAAAATTGGTACACTGGTAGAGTTAACCATCCTGAGCAGTATGGCGAAAACAAATTGGATGCAAAAGCCGCCATTTTAAAATGGCCGCCGTTTTACCACACCCGCCCCCAAAAACATCAACTTTGTCCGATTTTAACGAAATTTGATTTCTAGAGGTATTTTGATGTACTGATTTGAATGGAATACTATCCATGGGGATTTGGGCGACTTCTGTGTTGGCATCCCAACACAATCATGTTTAATTTATAATTTTTTTAACTTTGTATATTAGATGAGCTTGAATGTCTTTGTCCACAGTAGTAATATATATAGTAAAATGGCAATAGCTTCAATAAATGTAAATACATAATTCATTCTTGTTATTTGCCCTAAAAGTCCTCTGTATAATAAGTACTTGGCGTAATTGCATGGTGCTCCACCGATAACGGAGGAATCTACAAGAGATAACCAATGACGGGGACCTGGCCAAAAACAAAACACTGGAGTAAACATCAATTACGATACGCAAAATGAGGAAGTTAGACACTGACAGATTTACATCTCTTACAGAAAAATAGTATGAGAATTTTTGTGAATTTAATTGAAATTTGAACATTTTCAACTGGGACGAAACGTAACTGCCACCGGGTAAAAGTACAGGGTATTGGCACCTAATGAAACCACTGTTTAATTTAATTTATGCATCTTTTAATTTTTTTAAGTTTCAAATACAAATAAAGGCACATTTAATAAAAGTACATTGTACTTCTGATTTATAAATGTTCTTTGGTGGTAGCTAATTTCAATTTATGATTGGCATAAAACCATAAACTTTCCAGTGGATGCTCTTAAGTGTATTGCTATAGGTTGCAACCAGTTCAATGATTTCATACAAGAATCCACTTAAAATATTCTAATAAGTCTTTTTAACTTACTCTTGCAGTACTAGTGAACTTGGATTTCCGAACAGAATGAAACCATAAACTTTTACAGGACCATCAAATAATATTTTTTTATATGCAGTATAGCTACAATCAGCTCTAAGCAGCTTCTAAGAAGAACTCATTCTCCTATAGAATTCTATGTTAATCTAGTCCTGAAGTCATTTTGAATTAAATGATTAGCATAAAAACATCAGTTTTGTATAGGACCATTATATCGCTCATAAGTTTGCTTTCAACTGGTTTAACATTTTCAAAAAAGAAACCTTTTAAACCTTTTTCTAGGTGCTATGGTGGCAGTTATTTTGGAACAAAAAAACATAAACTTTGTAGTGAACAATTAATAAACATTCATATACACTATGGCTTCAATCAGCTTTTCAGTTTCTAAGAAAAAGGCATCTAAACACTTTCTCAAAGAGTACTATGCCAAGTTCTGCTGTGGAGGCCATTTGAACTTTTGGCTGACATAAATCAAAAAGTTTGGAAGAATAATAATGAATCAATAATAATTCAAGGATCAAGGATCAGTTGAGCTTAAAATAGTAATTGCCTACCTACATGCACACTGTACAGGGATATGATTTTACTTTTAATAGAATATCGTTTAATTATAGAAAACATCTGCATTAGGGGAGACTGGTGCAAATTCGACCGGCCTGGAAAGTTCGACCAGTCAAAAAAATTTTCAAAATTCATTTGTTATAAAACCTTTGTGATTTATAATACTGTAAAGGTAAACCAACACATCTTTTGCAGATAATTCTTTATTTTTTTGCTAATTGATGTCTGGTCGAACTTTCCCTATGCCAAAATTTATATAGGTCGAACTTCCCCGGACTACAGTCGAACTTGCACTTGGGTTACACTACAGTCTTTTTTAAAACACTATGGGAATATCTTTGGATTTATCTATGTAGATATCTAGAAATCCAAGAATTACTGTAATTTCGTACAAGAGCACAGCATTGGTAGGCATTTCCCAGGGAACCAGTACGAAAGAAACAGAAAATTTGCCGACCAAATCCTCCATCGGTCGAACTTCGACCAGTCTCCCCTAGAATAATTCCCCTATCCACACTACTGAACGAAATACCTCTCTTTCTGCGGGATTAACGCTCTTTGTGTACACAGTAATAAACTGAAAAAGTTGTGGCCATTGATTCTTTGGTACATCATGTTTGGCTACTGCAGCAACAACTTGAGCGATAGCATTTCTGGCACTCTTTCTGTAAGTAAAGACATCATATACATCTCAAGTGCTTAAGACATTTCTCTTCATCTTTATTTCAAATATTGAAATTTAATGCAACCATTTTGAATTATTTCGAAATGTAAAATGCTCGTCTTTTTAAATTTTTTTAAAATGACATATACTGTGAAATACTTTTTATTCATGGGGTATCAATTTTAGTTGTTTTCGTGGAGGCCTCGGACCACGAAATTAAAAATCCAACGAAGAATAAAACTATTAACAGATCAGAACTTGGGAACAATGATCTGAAAATATCCGAGATTGGTAATTTATTTGTAATGTAATATACGATTTTTGTGGTTCGATCCATACCTAATTTTTAGTTCAATATCCATCTAAAATGATTATGTAAACCTGTTTTCATGTTCGAATGGTGTTTTTATTAAATGTCAGTATCATTTAGTTGTAAAAAGTAAGAAGAAACATTGACTTCCGATCAAATATGGGAGATATAAGGTGTTCATTTTCGATGTTAAAAGGTAACAAATTATTATCGGAATTATGAGTTTGGTTGCTCCTTTGAACATAAATTAAAATAATAAAATAAAATATTTAAAGAGATAAGCTTTTAACACTGTATCAAATGGATGTTGTGATAATACCGATAATGGCACAAATGACATTAAATTACAACTTTGTAACAGTTGTTTATTGCTACTCGACGCTTATAGTGACAAATGACAATTCAGCTAGGATAACAATTACAGAATTAAATAGACTCTAAGTATTTTTAATTGCAATTAATCAATTAATACATTTCCGAGTTTATAATAAGATATTGATTTCCGTATTGTTAAGGGTAATATTCATACAAATAATTAACTTTCTTTTTTATAAATATGATGATTTCTAATTACAAAATGAATACAACCATGACCACCAATCAGCACTAATGAACACTTTAGTTTACAATCGTAACCACGTGCGTAAACAACAGCTTGTTCAGAAATTGTTTTGTCTTGTTTATATGTTAATATTTAGTATCAACAGTGAAAAGGATTCTGCCATAATCATTTATTTTGGTCGCTACTTCACTTTTTTTCCGTTTTCGGAAACCGTCAGTCCACGAATTTAAGAACCCACGAACATGTAAAATTTCACCAAACCACGAAATTTGATGCCCATGATGAAAAGTACTTTCACAGTATGCTTTAATTTCAAGATGTGAAATCTACATTCAACTGCATAAACATTGGACAGTTCCAGTTCAGAAAAATTAATTTATGCCTCTTTCAGGTATTTAAATAGAACTATGCTAATTTCTTTCTGTTTGAATAAGAATACACTTCAGCATCACCTGCAATCCTCAAACATTGATTGGACCAACCTAAATAATAAACAACTTGGGCAGGAGTGCATGATATGGCCTAATGATAAGGACAAGAGGTATCCACTTCAAGGATGCATAATTTTATCTGCACTAAAGAGACATATATACATCTATCAATATTAACAAGTGTGGACTGTGAGCACGCTCACAAAGCGATACCACCCGTTTCGCTTTCAAGTCCAATTATCTCCCCTTAATGATATCCAAGGTCAATAAAAATCCTTCATGCACATCTACATATAATGTACTTCCTTTCATTAAATTTCATCAAGCGGTTTAGGAGGAGTTGCGCTTACAAGGGATGTGGACAGACGGACGGACAGACAGGCTGATTCCTATATACCCCCCCAAACAAATTTGCGGGGGGTATAATAACCAAAATTTCAGGAAAATCGATACTAACTTTTTTTAGCTGGAGTCTGAAAACTAAAAAATCTCACCACCCATCCCCTCTTCTTTGTTTTCACACCCCCTTCTTTGTTTTCACAAAGTCCCATAACTCTGTACCAAAAATCTTAATTTTAGCAAAAAAACATAAAGAAGCTCACATCTATCAAAATACACAATGACCATAAATTTCAAGAAAATTGATGAAAGCATTTTTGAGTTCAAGTCTGAAAACTAAAAAATCACCCATTTTTTAATGAACAAAGTCCTAAATCTACATGATGAAAAATCAGAAATTTACCAAAAAGTATACAGACCATAAAGCTAACAAAATAAACAAATTTGTGCTGTTCGAAGAAAACCTGTGCAGGCATTCTCAGGATACAATGCAAAATGTTGACAACAGATGAATGTACATTTGTATCCCATAATGTCTGTCATAGACTTAACTCTGCACACGTTTTAACCATGCATTGCTTAAATTATGTTGACATTCAAAGTATGTTTTTAAAATTTAGGGAAAAATTTTTAAAGATACATTTGGTAAATATCCTTGAGAAGTTTTAGTTTTTTTTTGACACCATAGTTATCTTTTCATTTTACTATTGTGATATTCTGTAACAAGTACAATTTTTATTCATGATTAAGTTGCAGAACTTACTCAGGTTCTTGAAGCAGAATCTGCAAAATGTTTTCTCTGATGCTACAAAAAAAAGCAGATTTTGATTTTACTTATTCTAAATAATAATTTCTAATGATTTTTTCTTTGCCAATTTATACCAATAGATTAAGATTTTTACAGTTCTCCGAATGGCCAATACTTCTATTTCCTCCGGATTTTCTACAGCAGCAATACAGTCACAGAACTACTTTTTCACATAAAAAATATAATGCATGTTCTTGGGGCTTCAGTGGTCGAGTGGTTAAGGTAGTTTGTCTACTATTGATGATGTGGTCTGTTAACACTGAGATTGTGAGTTTGAGTCTCACTGCAGGCAGGGTGAGCTCGACTCCAATTTTAATTGACAAGGATTGCCAGTTTTCCTACCTAAGGTAAGGGTTTCCTCCTGGTTCTCCGGCTTCCTCCGCCAATAAAAACTTGACACCATGATAAGGCTGAAAAATAGCTGAAATGGCTTTACACAACAAACAAACAAACAATAATACAATTCTTACCAGTGTATACACACATGCATATTAAATCAACACTATACTTAAATAAAACAACATGACTATCAGAAAAAACCCGAACAACATACTTGTGCTGGATTTCTGCAGATAACGCCGACCAGTGTCTAGACTTTTGTATCTTCCTCCTTAGCAGTACAGCAGCATACTGTCTGACCTTAAATACAAATAGAATCTATCATATGACTGTAATTACTATCATTACAAACAAAACATTGTAACCTAAAGGATAATACAAAACATGACATAAAACTTGTGTTAACTACTAAAATGCTTGTACATACATGTTGCACTAATTTGGAAACAAAAAATGATTGATTTAATAGAAAGACATCGTCGAAAACCCTAGTCCTGTGCATTCTCGCTTTGCTACCACTTACCAACTGTGGGCACAATTGTAGATATTTTCTTGTTTTCATGAATATTAATTAAATTAAATTACCCAATGGGAACAACGTTTATTGGATAAAATATTTATTAACTGAAACTATGTATGTTATGTCTTTTTTGAGTAGTTGTCACGCTTGGCCGGAAGTACAAGCGACCATTAAATTTTCATAAAAACGAGAAAATATCTACAAGTGTGCCCATGGTCGGTAAGTGGTGGCAAAGCGAGAACGCGACCAGACATGGGTTTCTGACGATGTCTTTCTATTAATTCAATCATTTTCTGTTGTCAATGTTTCGTCGTACTTGGAACAACAGTTTTTTCTTGTGTAGAATGTGGCTCGTACATGATACTGTCAATATAAAGTTTATCTCGAACCATTACTACATGTCTTTTGTCGGGTTTTGTGTAGAATGTGGCTCATACATGATGCTGTCAATATAAAGGTTATCTCGAACCATTACTACATGTCTTTTGTCGGGTTTTGTGTAGAATGTGGCTCGTACATGATACTGTCAATATAAAGGTTATCTCGAACCATTACTACATGTCTTTTGTCGAATTTTGTGTAGAATGTGGCTCGTACATGATACTGTCAATATAAAGGTTATCTCGAACCATTACTACATGTCTTTTGTCGGGTTTTGTGTAGAATGTGGCTCATACATGATGCTGTCAATATAAAGGTTATCTCGAACCATTACTACATGTCTTTTGTCGGGTTTTGTGTAGAATGTGGCTCGTACATGATACTGTCAATATAAAGGTTATCTCGAACCATTACTACATGTCTTTTGTCGGGTTTTGTGTAGAATGTGGCTCGTACATGATACTGTCAATATAAAGGTTATCTCGAACCATTACTACATGTCTTTTGTCGGGTTTTGTGTAGAATGTGGCTCGTACATGATACTGTCAATATAAAGGTTATCTCGAACCATTACTACATGTCTTTTGTCGGGTTTTGTGTAGAATGTGGCTCGTACATGATGCTGTCAATATAAAGGTTATCTCGAACCATTACTACATGTCTTTTGTCTGGTTTTGTGTAGAATGTGGCTCGTACATGATGCTGTCAATATAAAGTTTATCTCATACCATTACTACATGTCTTTTGTCGGGTTTTGCCTGTTTCATAATGGGGTAAAGCTGCTTTCTATGTTGTTCAATTTCATAGGGAAACTGTTCATTGATGCCGTTGGGTTTGCCTTTAAGCCTGTGGGCGCAGCTAAGGGCGAATTCTAAGTCTTCACAATAGGAAATCGTGCCGCTATAGGAGGTCTCCTACTATCATTATTCGGCATTCTAAATCTATGCATGTTCCCAAATTCAAGATGATGGGTAATACAAAGCTTGTTGGGGATAAAATAACGTAGTAATTCTTCAGTATCCTCATCCCTCACACGGTTCAGTCAGGTGAATATTAAGTTATATTTCATCAATCAACACTTTAGATTGAGTGCTGCATCTTTAAGCTTTGTTATTTCATCGGACTGATCCGTTCTCTAACCGTAATATTCGGGCATCATGCTGAAATATGTTGGAAGTGTTAAGTTTAATTTGGCTTTCAGCGCATTGTAATTGTTTTTCCGCAGTTCCTAATAGTTTTTCAATTTTATCCAACAAGTTGCTGACACCCTGACAGCTTGTTAATTCACATTCAGATAATTTCTTACGTACATCTTTAACAAAATTTCGAAGTGTTCTTACTCTCGCAGAGACTTCCAAAAAATCCTGTTTCAATGACTCTATCTTTCTTTCATGTTGATTTCCATTGTCTTAATACATTTTTTCAATATTTGTTACTACATTAAGTATCATATTAAGAATAGGGTTTGCAGCACTGTCATCAGTGGCCTCCACTATCTTTCTACTTTCCGCTAGCAATCGTGACGTATCTGAGAGAGACATATTGTACTGTCTGTATGGCAATATGATTACTACTTCGTTACTACTTTATTTACAATATTGATATTAAAATCATCAATGAAAGTCCCAAGTCCAATCTTACACAATGTGTTGTGAATTGGCTCTATACTAGCCACCTTAGAGCCCCGGGCACAAGACAGGTCTCTATGAAATTTGAAACCATATTTTAAAACAATGTCCGTAAAATATACAAATATAAAAAGGGCTTCAAAGACCCAAATCCATAATATTTTTGTTAATTAACACTTTCGGAGGATAAAACATACATCAATATTTACAATTACCGGAGTTTATGACCATAATCACAATGCAACTATCAAAATCCATAGTTTTTATGAGCGAAAAACAAACACATCTACAAATGTTCTATGTGAAAAAAGACAAAACTTTGTATTTGACAAACTAATAAAAATGTAAAATCTGCATAATTATTTTGAACATGAATAAAAATGACACTTTTATTAACAGAGACAATTGTAACCAATGGGTGGTAAAGATAAACCCTTATGTTGAAAAGATTACAAATATATATTACACCTGTGGAACCTGAGATGCTCCAAGCACCTGACATAATCCTGGAACAATGTTAGGATCTTTGAATAATTCTTTTAACTGCTGTGTTGCCTGAAAAAAATCAAATACATGTAAATGCATTTCAATCAAGGAATTATAGTCTCTCATCAATGTAACAAACATATTATTTCATATGGCCCAAAATTTTTCTTACTTTTGAAGAAAACTACTTTTGCTTCATTGTACAGATCTATTTTGTTTATTTTCTGTTTTATTCCATGAATGTTTGGAACAGTTTTGTTAAGTTTACATCTGTAAATATATTTTTTTATGTGCTAACACATATCACAATTTAATACCCACTAAACATTTCTCCTGTCCAGGATTAAAATTTAAAAAAATTAACTGTTTTCAAATGATAAAAAAACACTAGTAAAAATTGTCTTGTACTAGTATATACATCTACACATTCAGAAAACACATGTTCAATGGCCTCATCCAAGGTTTTACAAAAGCTACACAATTTTGAATCAATGTGTATAATATTATTTTGTGCAAAAAATGTATTTGTTTGTATGTATTTATAACTCTATGCAATAACTTCAATTGGAAATTTTTCAGATAAGAGTTTTTACAACATTTTTGAACTATAATAAAATAACATTTCCACTCAAAATTTCCATACTTGCATGCTTTTGTCATATATCAATTTTATGATCAGGCAAAACATATACATCTTAAATCAATATTTGATAATTATTACTATTTTTTCACTAAAATTGTTACACACTCTTGTATTTTAGGTTGTAATTTCATTCAAAGATTGTTTAAGTTGGAATAATATGAGAGTATAATATTTCAGAAAGTTTTTGGTATTACATTTCAGGCTCATTTGATCAAAGTGATAACATGTTTTTGTGTTTCTATCAATCACATCAACCAGATTATCAATGCCTAATTAAAGTATTGGAAATCATACAAGGGTACAGAAGTTTAAAATGTCAAGACTTGGTGCATCCTGAACATTCACCATTACAGATGGTTTAACACAATGTAACCCATTCATCACATGTCTACAGAAAGGATTTGTTATTTTACTATTTTACTTTCAGTTTTTCTTTTTCTAGGTTAAGTATTTTAAACCCCTTAAGTTGCATGAGCTGTTGTTCTGTTGATTATAACAGCAGTAAAATTCGGCCTTGTTACCGGTCATTAAAACCATGATCTCAGTCATGGGAAGTATGTTGCAAACTTTGTCGTTACGGAGTTATCTCCCCAAATACTGGAATGGAAAGCTTATATGCGCTTCTCCTCTGATACAGTAAAAGATATCACTTCACAACCTTTTCAAAAGTCGTCAGGGGGCCCTGGTGGCAAAGTGGGTAAGGTAGTTCCTCTACTATTGATCACGTGGTCTGTCAACACTGAGGTTGCGGGTTCAAGTCTCACTGCGGGCAGGGTATTCTCGACTCCAAATTTAATTGACAAGGAATGCCAGATTTCCTACAGCAGGTCGGGGTTTTCTCCTAGTACTCCTGCTTCCTCCCTCATTAAAAACTGAACGCCATGATATAGCTGAAAAATTGCTGAAAGTGGCGTTAAACAATATTCAAACAAACAAACAAAAAAAACTTTGTCACCTGTTGCAAATGGAATTTCACATCTAATGGTAGTTTTCTCCCTTTATATATTGGTTATAAGAGACATGCCAAGAAATCTCAGGAACTAGAAGAGATACAGACCTGGGGTCTTCACCATAGACCCTCATGACCTATGACCTTGAAATGGTCACATGGTCAAAGGTCAAGGTCACATTTTAATATTTTGACCTTTGCTTGTATTCACTACTCCTCATGTACTATAAAAGATAGAGAAAAACCAAAGAGTGCAAAATTCTGATCTCTTAAAGGAGCAACTTTGTCACATTTGCAGGAAAAGGATTTGAAGTCATCTTATAAGGGTTATCTCCCATTATAAATGTAAATTATTGGTTTTTCACATATTACTTATAAAGACCCTCATGACCTTTGACCTTGAAAATGGTCAATGGTCAAGGTCACATTCTAAATTTTGACCTCTTCTTATGTACACTACTCCTCCTGTACTATAAAAGATAGAGGGAACTCAAATAGTGCAAAATGTTGATCTCTTAAAGGAGGATCTTTGTCACATTTGCAGGAAAAGGATTTTAAGTCATCTTATAGGAGTTATCACCCATTATAAATGTAATTTATTTATTTTTCACATGTAACTCTTGAACTATTATTGATAGAGGCAGGGGGTCTTCATCAGTGAGTCATGACATTTGACCTTGAAAACAGGCACAAGGTCAAAGGTCAAGGTCACATTCTTACTTTGTTCCTGTTGGTGTGCATTGCTTGGCAACATATTGGGAATTAATCTGATCATTGTGAAATCAATTCCAAAGGTAACCAAAGTGCGTGAAAGCCCTCAATTGTTCTTGGAACAATTGGATCTTTTCATTCTTAAAATTTTTCTATCTTTCGACCCAGGATAAGTGTATAATAACAATAATGCATTTATGAATTTATCAATGAAAAAGAAGTGGAAAAAATATGAAAATTAATGTTTGGAGGATGTCAACAGAGAGGTTTAGATAGCTTTAGAGAGAATGCTCAGGATGATTGAATGAATGTTCTGAGGCTGTTTGACATCAAAGGAGTGGTTACACTGGTTGAAGTGGAAGGTAATATCAATTCTGAGAAATATATTTCAGTTATTGATGAAAATGTATGGCCTGTAGTGTTGATAAAAAGTTCCCCAAATGGCCCTGGCTTATCAAGAGGACAACTATCAATCTTACATTTGGCTAAGTGAATTCTCTTCTTGGCAAACATACAGTATACACAAAGTGTGGTACATATATGCTTGATCGTGTGTGATGGTTTATAACATTAAAATTTGCCTTTTAAACCATTTTATTGTAAGAAGTAAATAATATAACAGGTGCTGTTTTTGGTGCAGAAGTTGATGCCGATGTGACTCTTCCGAGGTGATGAATTGACTTTTTTTGTAGGTTTCAATTTGACCATGTGCCAATTTGACTGGGTGTGACTTTTTACCACACGACACCACAGGTTACCACAGGCTACCACATGCACCATTAAAATACCACAATATACACTTTCTTTACAGTTTTATAGGGGTTTTACTTTATTTTATGTAGAAATAATTTCTTTCATGCGTTTTGTAACTTTATTCTAAATAGCAGAATCAGTATTTAATCGGTTTCGTGTACCATTGAAAATGAGCCACTTATGATCATGAAAAAACAACCACAGGAACTTACAAAACTGAATATCGGTGTAGGGTCCCGCAAAATTACATGTGATAAAAATGCATAGAACAAATTAATTCATTTAAAAATAACAAATTAAGTAATGATAGAAATAAAAAAAACATCATGCAGTTTTGTAAATTACTGTGGTTGTCTTTTCATGATCACAAGTGACTCATCATCAATGATACTCGAAATGGACTTAATGTTTATTCTGCTATTTAAAAAGATGCTATAAAAAGCACTAAAGACATTATTTCTACAAAAAAATAAAGTAAAAAAACATATAAAACTAAAGAAAGTGTATATTGTGGTATTTTGATGGTGCATGTGGTGGCCTGTGGTAACCTGTGGTGTCGTGTGGTAAAAAGTCACACCGAATTTGACTTGCACCCCCAAATTCCTGTGGTCACAATGTGTAAACTCCTCCCCATCTTATAAAGTAACAAGTTTTAGCACAACTAACAATGTTTAATTATTAACTCCATTGATTTAAACAGCAACTGAAAGAGTATGTCAAGTTATGAAAAAAGATTCAATAAACGTATAAGTATGTACCGAAAATATATTAATATTTAATTAGCACGTGGACATTCCTAAAATTTTCAGCGCTGAATTCAAATAAATTAAACATAAACGTGATAAATCCACATTTTACCTGTTGTATTGTGTTGTTATCAGGGACAAGCAATTTAGCGAGTGTCTCTTCAAGTTGCTGGGCCATTATTATTGACAAATAAATAAAAAATTCATCAACTGGATTTTTCCCTCCAGAACTTCAAGTTCGTAGTTGTCTCCCTTATTACAGGTCCAGTTTTTTAAGTTCGACCCTTTAATTCGTCGATATATACCATTTCCTTCATAAATTAACAATGTTTTGGCTTAAAACATTATTTTTATATTTTATATTCTAAGAAAAAAACGATTAACTGAAACCGAAATAAAAAAAAATCGTTCGTATCGTCAACACATCGTATCCGTCAAACAACAAATATTATAATGAATTTAAAGCGCAAACATGATTTCGACCGTTTGACAGGCTGGAGAAATTTATAAAAAGTAACTATGAGTGATTCAAATCAGAGGAGGCAAAAAGAAGCCGAGGAACACATAACAAAAGCCGAAAAATAGTACGACTTAACATTTTTCTTTAAACATTATAAGACTAAGGCCCTAATCGGTTTAATGTCTTGGTTACAATCATTTATCATTTCATTTAACAGCCTGTTACACCCCTTGGCTTAAGTCTTTTTTTGATACCACACTAATTCCTTACCACTTGAAGATTCATTTACCATATTCAGTAGGAATTTCAGCTAACACCAGACAGAGCTGTATTGGGAAAATTGTAGTTTCAGGAATAAATAAATCTAACCAGTAGGGGATTCATTAGTTCCATTAATAAAAAACCTCTCATTTCATTTTCAACATTTTTTATCAGATATTGATATTTTATGTTTTTAGTCAAATGGAGGTTTCATCTTAAAACGCATTTTTCTGTGTGCAAATTCCACAAGAAAATCGTTCTGAATGTTTCAGTTATGTTTACAAGTTTGTACACCTATACAACTATGCTAAACTTAAAGAAAAATGTCTAAATTGACCCATTTCCAGTTTTACATGATTTATCTCCCCTTTGACTTCCTGTTAAAAAAAAAATGCGGCTGTCATCACTAAAGGACTATGAAATGCATTATTCTTTATTGTTTTTCTAAGCCAATTAAATTTTCATCTAATTAACATCATGGCAGAATGTTACTATAGCCATAGGCAACAGGTGAGTTTGAATCTTAGAACACGGATGTCACTGGTAAATTTGTTTAATTGAGCTATAAAACAGCTGGGGTTCTACCTTTGACTAGCATCAGGTAAACATCGGTTAATTAATTAACTATCATGTTTACCCAGCAGGGTGTTGGAATAACATCCTCACTCAGATATTGACACCTGTCATTCACCTGAAGCGTGAAAATTTATCAAAGACAATTGCCCATTTCAAAAGTTTTCAACAGGACCAACTGCGGCTATAGCCGCAGTTTTTAGTAACGGGAGTGGACAATAGGTGGCATTTATTTAATTGGAAAGTGGTCAATTTTCTAAAAATTGTCTTACCTTAGTATATCAAGGATGTTTAAAGTCTTGTTTGAAGCTTTATTTGAGATACCCCTTCACTCTCCTTTACATTGAATGGTCAACACCATTTAAATCTATCTTATGAATTTGTTTTTAATGAAACAAATTTTTCATTTGTTACAATTACAACAAATTGTATTCGTTCCAACATTAAATGTAACTTGATTCCATTTCCTTAATTTTGATTTACCGTTTATTCAAAATGTCAACTCCTAGCAAAATTTCGCCTGGATATTTTAAACATGGATTACTTAAGTGAACATAGTTTTATTTATTGAAAACAAGTATAGTCTTCGAGTTTGTTTTAGTTTCATTATATTTCACATGTCAAAACATACAGAACTTCTGAAAAAATTTTCTCAGAGAAAATTCAACTGAAAGATAAAACCTCACATTTCAAATAATAATAAAAAATGTAAAAGACAGATGAAAAAGATAAATATAAACTTGAAATGGGAGGTTTTATGGTATAGAACTAGGGAATCATTAACAGAAAAAAAAGTCAACACTATGCAGTAGCCAAATGAATATTAGTCAGATCTGCACTTGGTCATTTACCAATAGAAACTGGAAGATGGAAAAATACTGAAAGAGAAAATCGTCTTTGTCATTTATGTAACTGTAACAAATTAGGAGATGAATACCATTACATGTTTGAATGCACTGCTTTCACAGAACAACGTAAAAAATTCGTCCCAAATTACTATGTGAAAAACCACAATGTTTATAAGTACTCAGAATTCATGTCCAGCAACAGAAAATCTCTGCTAAGAAATCTTTGCAGGTTTATTAATATTATTAATGATAATGTTAGCGCCCCTGGCTTACCTGTTGTGTAAGCATAACCTTATTATTGTTTGTATATATTGTATATAGCTGTTGTTTTGTTTGTTTATTTGTTACTTTCTCTGTACCAATTGTATTATTGGCTGTGTGAGAAAAAAACTATATATGTTATATATGTCAATTAAGCACCTGCTATAGTCAATTTGGCACCTGGTATAGTTAATTCAGCGCTTGGTATAGTCGAATTCTGCACTTGATATAGTCAATTTGGCACCTGTTTTTAGCTCACCTGACCCGAAGGGTCATGTGAGCTATTGCCATCACTTGGCGTCCGTTGTCGTCCGTCGTCGTCGTCGTCATCGTTAACTTTTCTTCAAAAATCTTCTCCTCCAAAACCACTGAAGGGATTGCTTTGAAACTTTGCATACATCATCAGTAAAATGCCCTCTACCAAGTTTGCCCAAATCATGGCCTCAGACCAACCAACATGGCCGCCATGGCTAAAAATAGAACAGAGGGGTCAAAATACAGTTTTTAGCTCACCTGACCCGAAGGGTCATGTGAGCTATTGCCATCACTTGGCGTCCGTCGTCGTCGTCGTCGTCGTTAACTTTTCTTCAAAAATCTTCTCCTCCAAAACCACTGAAGGGATTGCTTTGAAACTTTGCATACATCATCAGTAAAATGCCCTCTACCAAGTTTGCCCAAATCATGGCCTCAGACCAACCAACATGGCCACCATGGCTAAAAATAGAACAGAGGGGTCAAAATACAGTTTTTTGCTTATAGTTCAAAAAGTATAACAGAAACCGGAAAACCGAAGAGACCTTCCTTCTTCAGCATCTAAAGCTCTACAAAACACTCCATTGGGTCAAAGTTGTATGATGACTCCTTGTAGGAGTTATTGCCCTTTAATTGTCAAAATTGATGATTTTTGCCATTTTTGCCTCAAAATCTTGAAAATTATTAGAACTAGAGAAAAAGTTAGCATTGCTTAATTGTTCTGCTCTATAAGGGCTACAAAAATGACTAAAGGGTCAAGATTGTCTGATTAACCGTTTAAGAGTTATTCCCCTTGAACTGTTTTTTTTAATCAGTTTTAATTGATTTTTTAAAATCTTCTCCTCTGAAACAACTGAAAGTACTGCTTTGAAACTTTGTACACATCATCTGTCAAATGTCCTCAACCAAGTTTGCACCAACCATGGCTGCAGATTAACCAACATGGCCACCATGGCTAAAAATAGGATTGGGGGGGGGGGGCGGGTAAAATACAGTTTTTGGCTTATATTTAAAAAAGTGTAACAGATACAGGAAAACCGAAGAGACATGCCTTCATCTGCATCAAAAGCTCTATGAAACACTCCATTGGGTTGAAGTTGTATGATGACTCCTTATAGGAGTTATTGCCCTTTAATTGTCGAAATTGATTATTTTTGACATTTTTGCCTCAAAATCTTGAAAATTATTAGAACTAGAGAAAAAGTTAGCATTGCTTAATTGTTCTGCTCTATGAGGGCTACAAAAATGACTTAATGGGTCAATATTGTCTGATAAACCGTTTAAGAATTATTCTCCTTGAACATTTTTTTAATCAATTTTACTTGATTTTAAAAAATCTTCTCCTCTTAAACCAATGAAAGGACTGCTTTGAAACATTGCACACATCATCTTTAGGATGTCCTCTACCAAAATTGTGCAAATCATGACACCTGACTACCTACATAGCTACGTTGGATTAAAATAGAAAAAATGAAAAAGGGGGGGGGGGGGGGGGGGGGGGGGGTCGAGAGAGTTTTCGACTGATAGTTAAAAAAGTATAACAGGTACAGCAAATTTGAAGTGAACCTCCCTTCTCCCTCTAACCATCAAAAGATCCTCCTTATAGGAATTATTTCCCTTAAAAGGTCAAAATTAATGATTTTTGCAGAAGTGTTGGGCAATTCCTTATAGCAAAGAAAAGCTGGATAAAAAAGGGTTGTTTGGTTTCAGGTTCAGGTGAGCGATACAGGCTCCTGGGAGCCTCTAGTTTGCTTATAGTTCAGAAAGTATAACAGATACAGGAAAACCGAAGAGACCTTCCTTCTTCAGCATCTAAAGCTCTACAAAACATTCCATAGGGTCAAAAATGTATGATGACTCCTTGTAGGAGTTATTGCCCTTTAATTGTCAAAATTGATGATTTTTGCCATTTTTGCCTCAAAATCTTGAAAACTATTAGAACTAGAGAAAAAGTTAGCATTGCTTAATTGTTCTGCTCTATGAGAGCTACAAAAATGACTAAAGGGTCAAGATTGTCTGATTAACCGTTTAAGAGTTATTCCCCTTGAACTGTTTTTTTTAATCAGTTTTAATTGATTTTTTAAAATCTTCTCCTCTGAAACAACTGAAAGTACTGCTTTGAAACTTTGTACACGTCATCCGTCAAATGTCCTCAACCAAGTTTGCACCAACCATGGCTGCAGATTAACCAACATGGCCACCATGGCTAAAAATAGGATGGGGGGGGGGGGGGGCGGTAAAATACAGTTTTTGGCTTATATTTAAAAAAGTGTAACAGATACATGTAAACCGAAGAGACATGCCTTCATCTGCATCAAAAGCTCTACGAAACACTCCATTGGGTTGAAGTTGTATGATGACTCCTTATAGGAGTTATTGCCCTGTAATTGTCGAAATTGATTATTTTTGACATTTTTGCCTCAAAATCTTGACAATTATTAGAACTAGAGAAAAAGCTAGCATTGCTTTATTGTTTTGCTCTATGAGGTCTACAAAAATGACTTTAGGGTCAAGATTGTCTGATGAACCGTTTAGGAATTATTCTCCTTGAACATTTTTTTAATCAATTTTACTTGATTTTAAAAAATCTTCTCCTCTTAAACCAATGAAAGGACTGCTTTGAAACATTGCACACATCATCTTTAGGATGTCCTCTACCAAAATTGTGCAAATCATGACACCTGACTACCTACATAGCTACATTGGATTAAAATAGAAAAAATGAAAAAAGGGGGGGGGGGTTGAGAGAGTTTTCGACTGATAGTAAAAAAAAGTATAACAGGTACAGCAAATTTGAAGTGAACCTCCCTTCTCCCTCTAACCATCAAAAGATCCTCCTTATAGGAGTTATTTCCCTTAAAAGGTAAAAATTAATGATTTTTGCAGAAGTGTTGGGCAATTCCTTATAGCAAAGAAAAGCTGGATAAGAAAGGGTTGTTTGGTTTCAGGTTCAGGTGAGCGATACAGGCTCATGGGAGCCTCTAGTTCTATTTATAATTGAACTGTTTTATTTCAGAATATATTATAATATTCAGTTAAAGAAAATAATATTTATTTTCTATCCTTTAAAATCAAGTAAATTTAACAGTATACTATATTAAATGCTACCAGCATTAAAAAATCATAAGCAAAAGTCATAATCAAGTTAATCAGCTTTTTCTACTGAGCAGGTCTTTGACATACTGTTTGACTGCACTTTATGCAACTGTCATCTGACATTGTGGAAATGATACTAGTAGTTATAATGATAATAACTTCTTTATAGCTCACGGTGAGCTATTGCCATCTTTTAGCGTCCATCGTCGTCCGTTGTCATCTTAGTGGTTAACATTTCTTTAAAAATCTTCTCCTCCAAAACCACTGAAGGGATTGCTTTGAAACTTTGCACACATCATCAGTAAAATGTCTCCTACCAAGTTTGTACAAATCATGGCCTCAGACCAACCAACATGGCCACCATGGCTAAAAATAGAAAAGGGGGGTCAAAATACAGTTTTAGGCTTATAGTTCCAAAAGTATAACAGATACAGGGAAACCGAAGAGACTTTCCTTCTTCAGCATCAAAAGCTCTACAAAACACTCCATTGGGTCAAAGTTGTATGATGACTCCTTGTAGGAGTTATTGCCCTTTAATTGTCGAAATTGAAGATTTTTGCCATTTTTGCCTCAAAATCTTGAAAATTATTAGAACTAGAGAAAAAGTTAGCATTGCTTAATTGTTCTGCTCTATGAGAGCTACAAAAATAGCTTTGAGTCAAGATTGTCTGATTAACCGTTTAAGAGTTATTCTTCTTGAACTGTTTTTTTTTAATCGGTTTTAATTGATTTTTAAAAATCTTCTCTGAAACCACTGAAAGTACTGCTTTGAATCTTTGTACACATCATTTGTCAAATGTCCTCAACCAAGTTTGCACAAACTATGGCCGCAGATTAACCAACATGGCGGCCATGGCTAAAAATAGAACGGGGTGGGTGGGGGGTCAAAATACAGTTTTTGGCTTATAGTTCAAAAAGTATAACAGATACAGGAAAACTGAAGAGACATGCCCTTATCAGCATCGAAAGCTCTACGAAACACTCCATTGGGTCGAAGTTGTATGATGACTCCTTATAGGAGTTATTGCCCTTTAATTGTCGAAATTGATTATTTTTGACATTTTTGCCTCAAAATCTTGAAAATTATTAGAACTAGAGAAAAAGTTAGCATTGCTTTATTGTTTTGCTCTATGAGGTCTACAAAAATGACTTTAGGGTCAAGATTGTCTGATGAACCGTTTAGGAATTATTCTCCTTGAACATTTTTTAATCAATTTTAATTGATTTTAAAAATTTTCTCCTCTTTAACCAATGAAAGGACTGCTTTGAAACATTGCACACATCATTTTTAGGATGTCATTAACCAAAATTGTGCAAATCATGACAGCTGACTACCTACATAGCTACGTTGGCTTAAAATAGAAAGGGGGGGGGGGGTCCAGAGAGTTTTCAGCTTTTAGTTAAAAAAGTATAACAGATACAGCAATTCAGGTTCAGGTGAGCGATACAGGCTCCTGGGAGCCTCCAGTTATTATTTTCCATTTTTCTCAAATTTCTCACTTATTTAACACCTTTTAATCTTTATTTAAAAATCAATTTGGATATACTTGTATAGACATAAAACACTTTCAAAGTCATTACTACAATAACAAACAATATAATTATACAAATATCAAATTATCAAAAATAATTACAGTTGTAAATTTCAAAGAAACCCAAATCAACATATATAATTTGTAATTATTTGATTTTAAATTATAATTTTAAGATTTAAAAATTTGCCTTGTAAACCATTTCATTAAGAAGTAAATAATTTAACAGGTGCCGTTGTTGGTGCCTAAGTGGATGGCACTTTGACTCTTCCAAAGTGCCTAATTGACTAATACCAGGTGCCAAATCTTTTTTGGGGGGGGGGGGGGGCCGATTTGACCAAGTGCCAATTAAACTTAGCCAAATCACATATAGGGCTCACATTGGAGGGCAACTTAGACAAGAAGTTGCCTTATGGTAATAGCCACTTAGCCTTGTTGATCTTCAAAAGTGAGGTTGATTTGACATCATTTGAAAAATGACAAAATTTAAATGGCACAATATATATTTCAGAATCGTACTGATAAAAAATGGTATATTGCGCAAGGAATACAACTAAAATAATCAAGAATTTCTTTTTTTTCAATGAATCATTCAGAAATTACATGGCCACAATTCAAACTATTATCAGAAAGCCATGATTACGAATAAAGTGTTTAAACTAATGAATTAGGAGTTGTAAATATGGAAATTAGACGGCAGAAACATAAATAAGTAGCTGATAATATGGATAAAACACTCGGTTGTGAATCGATCCTGTTTTAATACATAGTTCATCCACCGATATAAAATAAATATATCAAAGGAGCCACATTATTGTAGCTAAGTGACAATGTGTTCTAATTTAAAATGTATAGTCTCGTGGGTGTGTATATATTACTTAAACAAAGTATATTTGATATCACTGTGCCCAGGGGTGATTAATAGATGCCACATTATCCACTCTTTGTTGCTGAAGATGTGACATGCCCAACATAAACTGATTTTGCTATACATGTACCATGACCATTTTGTACTATACATGTACAAGTACATACAGGTATATATATTATTATGGACATTGGTAAAAGCTAGATGGGGCAGTGAGAAAAGGGTACATGTACCTATTTGTGTAATCAACTCCTCCTACAGTGTTCCCAGTTCTCTCACACTTACAGAATGATTGCACACATATTAAAGTTTTGCACCTACTATTATGGAATTGTTCGGGGAAATGTTTGTCTTTTTTTTCCAGATATTGTCATTTTTTAGCAAATTTTACATTAGAGGGTAACTATTTTGTGTAATCAACACCTCTTATAGATAGCTTTAAACCCAGTTCCCTGAAACTTTTGATAACATTTGGAAATATATTAAATTCACGAAATTGTTTGAAGAATTTTTTTTCAATTTTTCAAACTTGGAAATTGATGAATTATCTGATTTTACAGAAGACAATTTTGTGTTATAAACTCCTCCTCTGGTTTTTGGCATAGACCCCTTAATTTTGCATGTCCATCCAACGAAAGTTGGGGACATAGCTTTTTGGTCAGTTTGTTTGTTCATCCATTCACTCATCTGTACCACCTCTGGTTAACCTTTAAATTGATGCTTTATTTATTAAGATGACTTCACATCTTCATGAAACTTCTTAAACAGTTACAACATGATTATATCTCTTGACTGGCAAAATTCTGTAGGGCTGTGCCTAATATTTCACGACCTAGAGAACAGGTGGTGTATACCAATATGTGCAAAGTAGGACATCAGTGCCTTTAAAAAACAGTTTCTTGTCTCCAACTAATTTTAAACCATTCCCCATTTATTAAGGCACTTGCTTTGCAACCCGACCATTCAGTCCTTTGCAATTTTCTAACCTTTTTTTTTACCATCCCAGTTTAAAGAAGATTAACAATATTGCAAGATATGTCATGAAAATAGCAAACAACTCAGTAAATGTATACAATGGTCATAACATGCAACATCTAATTTGACACTGTTCACTGGTGCATAGTTCTTTATTATTATTTTATTTTTAATAAATTATTAGTTTTTCAGAGTTGTTAATTTTGATTAATTGAGTGAATAGTTGCTTAATGTTCAGTTTCATTAAATATAATAAAGCTCCCTGGTTGTGATTACAGTTTAAAGACATCTCTTTTTAAATGGAGCCCAGACCTAGATGGAGCAGCATCTGAATATTCACAAGCAGGTATATATATTTCATCAAACAGTATTTACTAATTAAAAAAACCCTTCTTTTTCTACACTAAAATTAAATTTATATACAATTTGTGCTATTTTTGTGTAATTTCATAAAATAAAAGAATTCTTGGTAAAAAAATTTTATTTATACAGTAAACATTTGGTGCTCATTGTCTAGTCTTTGATGTGATTTCTAATTTATTTCTCATTTCATCAGTGTTAGTGACAAGTCCATGTTTTATCTGAATAACTATTATAAATGTACTATTTTACATGAGAATAAAACATCTTTAAAACAAAAGTACTTTAAAAGGGTTTGATATTTATGGTTATGGTACATGTATGTTAGTTAACCATGATGAATTCAAGTCTGAATATTGTCCAGTCCAATGATTTTATGATGAAATTATTGACTATTTTTGGCTGTATAAGTATTGCACCTGGGCAATACTATCCACACTTGTTTTTTTATATGACACAATCATAGTTGTGGCCATATTTATATTTCATTCCTCTAGATTAATATCAGTTTATGAAAATCTATAAATATATGTTTATACAATATGTAGTGGATTTGGCTGTGGCCTAGAGCACTGAACCTAGGTTGGACAAATAGTAACCACCATATAGTTTTATGGAAACTGTACTGTAGACAAAGACTGACAAATTTTGTTATATGTTTCAGCTACATGCTACAGGAATGCTAAAATGTTGACAGAGGCAAAAAATGCTTTCATCAAAACAGCAGAGATTCAAATCAAGATGAATTCGTATCCTTTTCTTATGGAAAAACAATTTTTTGTCAAGCTACCGTTTCTAATCATGGTGATCTGCAACATATATGTTTTGCATGCCAACGATGCTTTATTCGGGGTGTGGGGTAAACTTTAATGTAAAGTAAAACATAGTCTTTGATCATAAACTTCAATTTAACTACTTTCTCTTAGATTTTCATTTAACTTAGTGAGTTATAATCATTACATGGAAAGCAATATCTTCTGTTCAACTTTTGAAATTTACGAAATAAATGTATGGTTTTAAAAAGAAATTGAAAGCAAAAACTTCTTGTAGCAGTTAATAATATCTAAATGTCAACTTTTGATTTCTTGTTTTATAAAATGTCTAGACATTAAATAAAGAAATGAAGAATGTATGTTTTATGTACAAATTCTGTAAAGTACATGTACAACCTTAACATATGTTCAGACCATTTCATGCTGGAAAGTAAGTAAATATCAATCATAAGTAGAAAATACATGTATATCAACTATTAAATGGTCAGATGAAACAAAATTAGGTTTTTTCAATTTAAAGCCTTCTGTGTTATAAAGACACATAACTATTTAAAGTACAGTTTTTGGTTGTCACCTGCTTACACAACAGGTTGTTTAAGGGGTTGCATTTAGAAGAGTTCAAGTAAAACACCTAAACAAATCGGGTCCATTCCCAGTTTTACAAAAATGTGTGATAATGATATGTTGCTGTTTGTTTTCCCTTCACCAGTTTCTATTGTCTTGTAATGCATGTGAACAGATCTAGACTAAAGTGTATATGTTGGCATAACAATGGAATCAGTTGTAAAATATTCTCATTATCTTCTATTCCTAGATTTTAAAGTTTTTTATGCCCCCGCGATGACATGTCAGGGGGGCATTATCAGTTACCTACCAACATATTACCCGGTTGTATGGAAATTGTACCACTTGAAAGTACTTCTGGACAGCCTTCGGCTCCCCCTCAGGCTGAACAGAAGTACTTTCAAGTGGTACAATTTCCATACACCCAGGTTATAAAGTAAGTAACGGATTTATCTCCGGCTTACAAGTCTAAAAGGCGGACAAATAGGTTATTTTGTCGTCAGAAATAAGCTAATTGTGTAATGTCATCAAAGTTGCTCACAAATTTTTTTACGTTTTTCAAGCAGAAAATGTCAATTTTACCAGGTCAAGGATGGTACCTTAGGTGCCAACCTTACACTTAAAAGGTTTTATTACTTTTAATTCTGTTTTCCATTGTTTTTCTACTTTCGGTATTTTGGCGGCTCAAGTCATGTTATCATAACGTCAAGAGACAATGACGTCAAGTTCCGATTTCATTCATATTTATGTGTGTCTGTGTGATCGTAGTGCATTTGCAGTGTTTGAAATGCAGTACAAATACAAATATAAAATACAGAAGTATTCCTTTGTGGAATAACATACACTGATTACTCGAGAACATACATTAGCAATGCACAAACAATACACCCTTTAGACGTTTGCAACAAAGCCATTCCTCATACAGTTGCATGTGTGTACATCTAGTTAAATGTTACATGTATTTATTGCGATTTTGGGACAAGACTGCTGTAGAGAATGAAATAATTCATGTGATTCAAGTACTCTTTAACAGCAGTGTTTTTTGTAAACAATATAGTTGAAGTAAATAAGGGAATAAATAAAAAAAACATCATTTATTAAGCAATTCACATGGCTGTTGTATGATGGTTTTTTAAATTTCAGGTCTTTTGAACAAGCTGGACTAATTGCTAAAGACAATAAAGAAATAGAAGATTGTGTCAATTTGTTAACTAAGGCAGCTAGGATGTTCCAAGAGAATGGTACACCAGATACAGCAGCACTTACTTTAGAAAAAGCTGCCAAGTAAGAAAAGCATTGTATTATCACGCATCATAAATATATCACATAACAGCATCATCGGAAATCCATGATTGATCACGTTCTCGCTTTTCTATTGTATTATCACACATCATAAATATATCACATAACAGCATCATCGGAAACCCACGATCGATCACGTTCTCACTTTACTACCACTTACAGATCGTGGGCACACTTGTAGATATTTTCTCGTTTTCATGAACATTTAATGCCCTATTTTTATTGGTCACTTGTACTTCTGGCAAAGCATTTAAACTATCAAATAGTTTTATGCAGTAAGTGGTAGCAAAACAAGAACATGATCGGACGTGGGTTTCTGACGATTATAATATTGTATAAATCAAAAGATTTCATTAGTCATAACATGTCACATGATTAAACTGTAAAACAGTAGACAGACTAACTACTTCTAAAAATATAATTTTGGAAAACTAAGCCTTTCCAACAATAGATTTTTATTTTCTGTATCTTTGTTTTGATTGGTTTTCTATTTTGGAATTGGCTAATTGGAATGACTTTTTCACATGCAGTTTGATTAATCTAGTGTTTTTTGTGCAGTTGTAAAGATATTAAGTATCATTTGTGTTATTATGATTGTTGATTTAGATCTGTAGAAGTATCCCATCCTGGAAAGTCTGCTGAACTATACAAACATGCCTGTGATGTAGCTGAGGTAAGATTAATTTAATGGTCAGAAATTGTCTTTAAATCATGAAGAATTTTCCTTTCACTTTTAGTTTGATTTGGGGTTTTAATGTCAATTTCAGCAATTCATCAGCTATATTATAGCATCTGTTTTATTGGGGAGGAAGCTGGAGTACCTGGTAAAAACTCCATACCATCAATAATAAAAACTTGCAATCCTTGATACAATTGAAGTCCAGCACACCCTGTCTACAGTGAGACTGGAACTTTCCTCTTAGTGTTGACATGCATGTGATCAACAGTAGATGATTGACTACCTTAACCACCCAGCTACCAAAGCCTCCTTTTACTTTTAATATACACTGTATATATGTTACCCTAAAAAGATGCAAATATACAGAAGACAATTATTTATGGTGCTTCCCAAACAATGCAAATTATAAACTTGGGCAAAATGACTAATATTTGACTTCAAATGTATCATTAATAGAATTCCTACTTTGTGTAAACTGGAAATACAAAGTCACTCTCAACGTAAGACTTGTGCAGTGACAGGAAAAAACATTAATTCAGGATAATGACTAAGATTGAGTCATATGATGACATATCACAGCTTTTACTCTACAACATGGTATCTGATCACATGTTTTGATGTTCATAGCTTGAAGATAATCCAAGAAGATGTGCAGAATTTATTGGAAAATCAGCTTTATTATTGGTCAGAGAGCAAAGGTATTGTTATCAACCATTTCAGTAATATAAAAGGTTGCATTTTTGATTGGCATTTTTGATTCAGCATCAGACTTTTTAGTTAATCTGATACAAAGGGTGGTGTAAGCTTATGTCATGACTTTGAATCAGCCTTCATCAATGTCTGTAGTTTTTTTACATTCAATATTCTTCTCTGAAACCATTATTCCAATTGATACCAAAATTTGTCACCATGTTGATTGAATGGAACTTAACAAAGTTTGTTTTTCTAATTAGGAAAACCAAAATGTCTGCCACCGCACTGTGGGAAAAAGTTTTAAAAGGTTTCTTCTCTGAAAGCACTTAACCAATTAAAACAAAACTTAGAACAGTATTCATTTAATTATTTAAAGTTTAAAAAGGCATCTCTGAAATCACTTAAACAATTAATCACAAGTATTCAGTGGATGGTCCTCATTATCATTTATATTTTAATGCCAATTGGATTCAAAATGGCCAACACCAGAGGACATAGTTCAACACAGGAACCAAAACATTTTTTAATGAATCTTCGAAACCAGTTAAAAAACTTATCAGGTATATTTATTGGATGGTCCTCTACAAAAATTTATTTAGGCAAATACAGTAATAATTGCCACCATTCACATTACAGACTTAGTTTAACATAGGACTCTATAGGAAGAATTTTTAAATGCCTTCTTTCAAATCTTTTCTGGGGCCTTGGTGGCCAAGAGGTTAAGGTAGTTCCTCTACTATTAATCACATGGTCTGTCAACGCT
Source organism: Limnoperna fortunei (assembly GCA_944474755.1). Taxonomy (NCBI): domain Eukaryota; kingdom Metazoa; phylum Mollusca; class Bivalvia; order Mytilida; family Modiolidae; genus Limnoperna; species Limnoperna fortunei. The sequence continues at coordinate 69,276,038 of OX104112.1, forward strand.
GAGATTGCTGGTTCAAGTCTCACTGCAAACAGGGTTTGCTCGACTCGTATCTTAATTCACAAGGATTGCCAGTTTTCCTACCGAAGGTCTGTGTTTTTCTCTGGGTAATCCGCCTTTCTCCACCAATAAAAACTTGACGCCATGATATAGTTGAAAAATTAATGAAAGTGGCGTTAAAACACCATTCAAACAAACAAACAAACACAAAAATACTTGCTATGTTGTGAATAAACAGGATTTTTATGTTACAGAGATTAATGTAATTCAAAGTGTCATCCCATTGTCAACCAGTTTATACAGTGTAATACAGAGTTATACACTACAGCAACAATCATTGTTTAGAACATGTAAGGTTTAGTTTTATAATAAACACCTTGGAGGTTATTGTTTGCTATATATCTAGATTTACATGTTTTGCTGAAAATTATACTTGCAGATATGACGAAGCTCTGATTGCATTGAAAAAGGAAATAGATTTTCATGCCCAAAGTGAGAACTATGCTAAAATCAACAGGTGTGCTGTTGGAGTGGTTCTGGTTTATCTATACAATGGGGATCCAGTTGAAGCAGGGAAGTTCTTTCAGCAATCAATGAAGTAAGAATTGTCTTCAAACAAAGCTCCACTTTTCACATATTTGTCCTATCTGCCTTGTCTGCCAAGGCAGTATTTTGGATTCCATTGTAACAGCATAGACATATTTCATTTATCAACTCATAATGTATGTGCAGTCATATTCATATTCATATTTAATAAACCAAACACATATTTTCTGGTCCATTTAATAACTAAGGGAGATAACTACAAATCATGAAAGTTTACCAAAAACAAATAACAAAAAGGAGATTTATTAAGATATACAAACACAAATGAGATGAATGCTGAAACAAGTACATCTACTCATATTCCAGATTTGATACATTATGAAAAAAATGTATACTTGATTAAATATTAAAGGGTTATTCACATAATTTTTTCACTTAATTCTCTGGCTTTTTTGCCTTTATGCTCAAGGTGTAAAATTCCATAGTTACCTTTAACATAATTTTCAACATAAAGGCAAGTAATACACACTTAATCTAATTGCAATTACACTGTTACCAATATATGATTGCCAATCTCCTGTTACCTGACTTTTTAACCATTTTTTTACAATTCAGTTAATTTGTAGGATTGAATTTCTGTGACTGATCCAAAGTCTATAACTTAATTCCAGCATGTACTTTTATGATCACTTTGCATAAATAAATATTTCACATTTCAATCTTCTCAAAAAACCACTTCTTTTTTTTTGCAAAAATAAACTTAAGATAGTTGAAATGAAAGTTGATATCAGTTTCTATAGCAAATTTGGCTATTTAGAAAAAAAATGACAGGCACATGAGAACCAATTCTGTTAACTGCTTATATCTATATATGATTTTTTATTAGAATTTAAAAAAAAGATATTTGACCAATCAGTTAGACTTCAATCTTTCTTAAATGATTTGTTTTTCCCCAGTTTTGTATCTGATAGCAGCATTTTGGTCATTATGTATGATGTTAAGAGGTGAAATTCTTTTAGTTGATATCAGTAAGTTTCATTATTATAAGCAATCAAGTTGGTAACATTAACACAACACAACAAAACAAGGTAAGGTCCATACAGCAGGGGCTCTTTCCAAATAAAAATATTTATCTTGAAACATGAATGTGATATTTTTAACATTAAAACTCTTCTTGTTTTTGTGTATTTCTAGCTATGGTACTTTTGGTGGATCGGAGGAAGCCGGTCTGATAGATGAACTGTTAAGTGCTTATAATGATGGTGATGAAGAGGCTGCCACAGCAGTATTAACTAGACCCTATATTAAATTTATGGATAATTGTGTAAGTTGTATAAATACTGGTAGGAAATAACTACACACAAACATTATAACTGTGTAAGTTGTATAAATACTGGTAGGAAATAACTACACACAAACATTATAACTGTGTAAGTTGTATAAATACTGGTAGAAAATAGCTACACACAAATATCACAACTGTGTAAGTTGTATACATACTGGTAGGAAATAACTACACACAAACATTATAACTGTGTAAGTTGTATACACACTGGTAGGAAATAACTACACACAAACATTATAACTGTGTAAGTTGTATACACACTGGTAGGAAATAACTACACACAAACATTATAACTGTAAGTTGTATACATACTGGTAGGAAATAACTACACACAAACATTATAACTGTGTAAGTTGTATACATACTGGTAGGAAATAACTACACACAAACATTATAACTGTAAGTTGTATACATACTGGTAGGAAATAACTACACACAAACATTATAACTGTGTAAGTTGTATACATACTGGTAGGAAATAACTACACACAAACATTATAACTGTGTAAGTTGTATAAATACTGGTAGGAAATAACTACACACAAACATTATAACTGTGTAAGTTGTATAAATACTGGTAGGAAATAACTACACACAAACATTATAACTGTGTAAGTTGTATAAATACTGGTAGGAAATAACTACACACAAACATTATAACTGTGTAAGTTGTATACATACTGGTAGGAAATAACTACACACAAACATTATAACTGTAAGTTGTATACATACTGGTAGGAAATAACTACACACAAACATTATAACTGTGTAAGTTGTATACATACTGGTAGGAAATAACTACACACAAACATTATAACTGTGTAAGTTGTATAAATACTGGTAGGAAATAACTACACACAAACATTATAACTGTGTAAGTTGTATACATACTGGTAGGAAATAACTACACACAAACATTATAACTGTGTAAGTTGTATAAATACTGGTAGGAAATAACTACACACAAACATTATAACTGTGTAAGTTGTATAAATACTGGTAGGAAATAACTACACACAAACATTATAACTGTAAGTTGTATACATACTGGTAGGAAATAACTACACACAAACATTATAACTGTGTAAGTTGTATACATACTGGTAGGAAATAACTACACACAAACATTATAACTGTGTAAGTTGTATACATACTGGTAGGAAATAACTACACACAAACATTATAACTGTGTACGTTGTATACATACTGGTAGGAAATAACTACACACAAACATTATAACTGTGTAAGTTGTATACATACTGGTAGGAAATAACTATACACAAACATCATAACTGTAAGTTGTATACATACTGGTAGGAAATAACTACACACAAACATTATAACTGTGTACGTTGTATACATACTGGTAGGAAATAAATACACACAAACATTATAACTGTGTAAGTTGTATAAATACTGGTAGGCAATAACTACACACAAACATTATAACTGTGTAAGTTGTATACATACTGGTAGGAAATAACTACACACAAACATTATAACTGTGTAAGTTGTATAAATACTGGTAGGAAATAACTACACACAAACATTATAACTGTGTAAGTTGTATAAATACTGGTAGGAAATAACTACACACAAACATTATAACTGTGTAAGTTGTATAAATACTGGTAGGAAATAGCTACACACAAACATTATAACTGTGCAAGTTGTATAAATACTGGTAGGAAATAACTACACACAAACATTATAACTGTAAGTTGTATAAATACTGGTAGGAAATAACTACACACAAACATTATAACTGTGTAAGTTGTATAAATACTGGTAGAAAATAGCTACACACAAACATTATAACTGTGTAAGTTGTATACATACTGGTAGGAAATAACTACACACAAACATTATAACTGTGTAAGTTGTATACATACTGGTAGGAAATAACTACACACAAACATTATAACTGTGTAAGTTGTATACATACTGGTAGGAAATAACTACACACAAACATTATAACTGTGTAAGTTGTATACATACTGGTAGGAAATAACTACACACAAACATTATAACTGTAAGTTGTATAAATACTGGTAGGAAATAACTACACACAAACATTATAACTGTGTAAGTTGTATAAATACTGGTAGGAAATAACTACACACAAACATTATAACTGTGTAAGTTGTATACATACTGGTAGGAAATAACTACACACAAACATTATAACTGTGTAAGTTGTATACATACTGGTAGGAAATAACTACACACAAACATTATAACTGTGTAAGTTGTATACATACTGGTAGGAAATAACTACACACAAACATTATAACTGTGTAAGTTGTATACATACTGGTAGGAAATAACTACACACAAACATTATAACTGTGTAAGTTGTATAAATACTGGTAGGAAATAACTACACACAAACATTATAACTGTGTAAGTTGTATACATACTGGTAGGAAATAACTACACACAAACATTATAACTGTGTAAGTTGTATACATACTGGTAGGAAATAACTACACACAAACATTATAACTGTGTAAGTTGTATAAATACTGGTAGGAAATAACTACACACAAACATTATAACTGTGTAAGTTGTATACATACTGGTAGGAAATAACTACACACAAACATTATAACTGTGTAAGTTGTATACATACTGGTAGGAAATAACTACACACAAACATTATAACTGTGTAAGTTGTATAAATACTGGTAGGAAATAACTACACACAAACATTATAACTGTGTAAGTTGTATAAATACTGGTAGGAAATAACTACACACAAACATTATAACTGTGTAAGTTGTATACATACTGGTAGGAAATAACTACACACAAACATTATAACTGTGTAAGTTGTATACATACTGGTAGGAAATAACTACACACAAACATTATAACTGTAAGTTGTATACATACTGGTAGGAAATAACTACACACAAACATTATAACTGTGTAAGTTGTATAAATACTGGTAGGAAATAACTACACACAAACATTATAACTGTGTAAGTTGTATACATACTGGTAGGAAATAACTACACACAAACATTATAACTGTGTAAGTTGTATACATACTGGTAGGAAATAACTACACACAAACATTATAACTGTGTAAGTTGTATACATACTGGTAGGAAATAACTACACACAAACATTATAACTGTGTAAGTTGTATACATACTGGTAGGAAATAGCTACACACAAACATTATAACTGTGTAAGTTGTATAAATACTGGTAGGAAATAACTATACACAAACATTATAACTGTGTAAGTTGTATACATACTGGTAGGAAATAACTACACACAAACATTATAACTGTGTAAGTTGTATAAATACTGGTAGGAAATAACTACACACAAACATTATAACTGTAAGTTGTATACATACTGGTAGGAAATAACTACACACAAACATTATAACTGTGTAAGTTGTATACATACTGGTAGGAAATAACTATACACAAACATTATAACTGTGTAAGTTGTATAAATACTGGTAGGAAATAACTACACACAAACATTATAACTGTGTAAGTTGCCTGAAATAGACAGTCGCCCACTCGCCAGTGGCGATTTAAACCTTGTCTGGGCGATTGAAAGGTGCTCAAAGTAGATGAAAAGCTGGCCCAAAGAAAAACGTCTGGGCGATTGAAAAAAAAATCGTCAACAAAATATTTTAATCGTCATTACACGCCGTGTCAATATTTATGGTACCCAAATGATCTGATAAAACGGCCACGCTGATTGGTTGAAGTTCCAAACTTCAACCAACGAAAATTCAGTTAATATAAATAATCAGAAGACCTCGGATTTAATCGTAACGATAACATTGAGTAATCGGGTTTTATCCTCATCGCTATATATTCCACGGTAAAGATGGCCACATCGTGGTCGTTTTTGAAGAGAACATCGACTGCCGATGAAAAGAAACCGTCAAAATATGCCAAGTAAGAACCGTACATATATTTGCATTGTGAATTTGAGCGTTCTGAGTGTCCACACCATTCAATGATGTGTACTCGGCGCCGTGTAGTGTACATGACATGAGTAACCAACCCTGTTCAGTAATTTTGTTTTTTGCCTTTATTCTGTACTCATTGCTTGTCAACAAAAAATTGGGCAAGTCATAATCATTTTGGGCCAGTGATTTCAAATTTCTACTCGCCCAAAAAATTTTTTTCGGGCCAGCCTTCGGCTGGCCCTCATTTCAGGCACTGTAAATACTGGTAGGAAATAACTACACACAAACATTATAACTGTGTAAGTTGTATACATACTGGTAGGAAATAACTACACACAAACATTATAACTGTAAGTTGTATAAATACTGGTAGGAAATAACTACACACAAACATTATAACTGTAAGTTGTATAAATACTGGTAGGAAATAACTACACACAAACATTATAACTGTGTAAGTTGTATACATACTGGTAGGAAATAACTACACACAAACATTATAACTGTGTAAGTTGTATACATACTGGTAGGAAATAACTACACACAAACATTATAACTGTGTAAGTTGTATACATACTGGTAGGAAATAACTACACACAAACATTATAACTGTGTAAGTTGTATAAATACTGGTAGGAAATAACTACACACAAACATTATAACTGTGTAAGTTGTATACATACTGGTAGGAAATAACTACACACAAACATTATAACTGTGTAAGTTGTATACATACTGGTAGGAAATAACTACACACAAACATCATAACTGTAAGTTGTATACATACTGGTAGGAAATAACTACACACAAACATTATAACTGTGTAAGTTGTATAAATACTGGTAGGAAATAACTACACACAAACATTATAACTGTGTAAGTTGTATACATACTGGTAGGAAATAACTACACACAAACATTATAACTGTGTAAGTTGTATAAATACTGGTAGGAAATAACTACACACAAACATTATAACTGTGTAAGTTGTATACATACTGGTAGGAAATAACTACACACAAACATTATAACTGTGTAAGTTGTATACATACTGGTAGGAAATAACTACACACAAACATTATAACTGTGTAAGTTGTATACATACTGGTAGGAAATAACTACACACAAACATTATAACTGTGTAAGTTGTATACATACTGGTAGGAAATAACTACACACAAACATTATAACTGTGTAAGTTGTATACATACTGGTAGGAAATAACTACACACAAACATCATAACTGTAAGTTGTATACATACTGGTAGGAAATAACTACACACAAACATTATAACTGTGTAAGTTGTATAAATACTGGTAGGAAATAACTACACACAAACATTATAACTGTGTAAGTTGTATACATACTGGTAGGAAATAACTACACACAAACATTATAACTGTAAGTTGTATAAATACTGGTAGGAAATAACTACACACAAACATTATAACTGTGTAAGTTGTATACATACTGGTAGGAAATAACTACACACAAACATTATAACTGTGTAAGTTGTATACATACTGGTAGGAAATAACTACACACAAACATTATAACTGTGTAAGTTGTATAAATACTGGTAGGAAATAACTACACACAAACATTATAACTGTGTAAGTTGTATAAATACTGGTAGGAAATAACTACACACAAACATTATAACTGTGTAAGTTGTATACATACTGGTAGGAAATAACTACACACAAACATTATAACTGTGTAAGTTGTATACATACTGGTAGGAAATAACTACACACAAACATTATAACTGTGTAAGTTGTATACATACTGGTAGGAAATAACTACACACAAACATTATAACTGTGTAAGTTGTATACATACTGGTAGGAAATAACTATACACAAACATTATAACTGTGTAAGTTGTATAAATACTGGTAGGAAATAACTACACACAAACATTATAACTGTGTAAGTTGTATAAATACTGGTAGGAAATAACTACACACAAACATTATAACTGTGTAAGTTGTATAAATACTGGTAGGAAATAACTACACACAAACATTATAACTGTGTAAGTTGTATACATACTGGTAGGAAATAACTACACACAAACATTATAACTGTGTAAGTTGTATACATACTGGTAGGAAATAACTACACACAAACATTATAACTGTGTAAGTTGTATACATACTGGTAGGAAATAACTACACACAAACATTATAACTGTGTAAGTTGTATAAATACTGGTAGGAAATAACTACACACAAACATTATAACTGTGTGAGTTGTATAAATACTGGTAGGAAATAACTACACACAAACATTATAACTGTAAGTTGTATAAATACTGGTAGGAAATAACTATACACAAACATTATAACTGTGTAAGTTGTATAAATACTGGTAGGAAATAACTACACACAAACATTATAACTGTGTAAGTTGTATAAATACTGGTAGGAAATAACTACACACAAACATTATAACTGTGTAAGTTGTATACATACTGGTAGGAAATAACTACACACAAACATTATAACTGTGTAAGTTGTATAAATACTGGTAGGAAATAACTACACACAAACATTATAACTGTGTAAGTTGTATACATACTGGTAGGAAATAACTATACACAAACATTATAACTGTGTAAGTTGTATAAATACTGGTAGGAAATAACTACACACAAACATTATAACTGTGTAAGTTGTATACATACTGGTAGGAAATAACTACACACAAACATTATAACTGTGTAAGTTGTATACATACTGGTAGGAAATAACTACACACAAACATTATAACTGTGTAAGTTGTATACATACTGGTAGGAAATAACTACACACAAACATTATAACTGTGTAAGTTGTATACATACTGGTAGGAAATAACTACACACAAACATTATAACTGTGTAAGTTGTATACATACTGGTAGGAAATAACTACACACAAACATTATAACTGTGTAAGTTGTATACATACTGGTAGGAAATAACTACACACAAACATTATAACTGTAAGTTGTATAAATACTGGTAGGAAATACAGTACAAATCATTACACTTGCAACACCAGACTCCATGTAATTTTTTCAGTGACCTTTAGTAATAAATCATTTAAAAACACATGTAATTGTACCATTCATTACATGTAAAGTTTGAAGTAAGATAAGGCAGTATTACATGTGAACAGTAGAAATATTTTATGGCTATCTACATTCTTATCAGTTTTATGGAAGTGGTTTTATAATAAAACTTTCAGTAACCACTTGTTAATGAATCATCAGATAAGATGAGGTGTACCCTGTAATAGCAGTAGAAAATAATGTTTATATTCTTTAACAGCTGTATTAAGTTTCTTCTGCAATAGTGAATAAATAAATTGAAACTAATCATCACTGTTTCTTTTTTAATTGTATTTTTTGTCCCTCCTCAGTGTTACTGAAGTTGAAAAATATGCAAGGGAATCTGTCTTTAACAGTGGTGGTCGCTTTAAAACTTTGTTCCACAGTACTTTTAAGCACCTAAGGTACTGAGGTGATAACCAAAACACTGAACTTTGTCATTATCACTTAAATGTTCTATTTTGAATGTTTATTCGAGATACTAAAGTTTTGGAAAATAGTTGCTGATAATTAATACCTGTACAGTGATCAGCTGAAGTGAGATCAATAAAAAATGACCAGTACCAATTAATCACACCGATTCATTAACTATCCTGATTAATTTATCAATACAACTGTATGCTAACATTTTATGCAAAAATTAACAAGATGGATAATTTACTTTTTTTAAACATAAAATTTAGACCATAATATTGAAAAGTTGAATAGATTTTTTTTTAAATCTATTATTTATGTCATATAAATAAATTTTGCGAGAATACCGACTTTTGATTGGCTGGAAAATATTTTCTATCAGAGGATGGAAAACAATTTGATCGTCATGGAGACAGGAGCCATTTGACGTCATATATTACTCCATGGGAAACTAACAGTTTTTGTGTTGAGCTCTTTTTTAAAAAATGTCCAGTTACAAAAATAAAATTTTTGAGTTTATTCTATTGTTTGAATTTATTTATAAGGATTAACTACAAAAAAATTTTTTTTTCTCCATCAAGGGATAACAAAATTTCTGTTTTGCACATAATTTTTGTAGTTAATCCTTAAATATTATATAATTATATAATGAATATTTATAATAAATTATCAAAATGGTGTTGATTTGAAAATCTAGGGTGCAAAAATCTTATCTCCCCTTTTTATTAACAGTATCATCTTTGGTATTGAATCAATCTAATTAAAATTTAATCTTTCACAAGCTCCCCCCCCCCCCCCAACCCCCCCCCTCCAGTTTTTGTTATTGTGGATGTTAAGGGACAATAACAAAAAGGGGAGCTTGTGAAAGATTTAATTTTAATAAGATTGGTATTGAATGTAAAATAAAGATTTTCATAATAATTACATCTTTTTGATATCAACAAAACAGGGGTGGAGTTAAGTGCTTTTTGTTCCATTACAACTTGGAAATTAGTCAACTAGAATGCCAAACAGTCATTTTAATATTCTGAATAAATGTTACTGCAATCAAGTAATGACAGAAACAGAATTGACAAATAGACCAACATTTAAAATCTCAGTTAATTTTACAAAGCAGACTTATGTAGTTTTGGAGTTTAAACTATATTACACTGTAAAACACTGAAATTGTCTTTATTTAATAAAATTGACAGGACAATCATTATACATCATTTGTACATCTTTGTTATTAATTTCAAATGGTCCTATATACATGCATACAATTCCATGGTATGGTAAGAACTAACATGAAATAAGTATCATTTTCATGTATTTCCTTTTTAAGTAATGAGGCATTAAATAATGCTTAAAGATGTATATGTGGAAAATTGAATGACTGAACTATTCATTTAACACTGATCAATATCTTCAGCTTTCAAACTATACCTTACTGACCTCAATAGCCCCATCCCATGCAATGCAATTACTGAAACAAAGTTTATTTTACCCAACTTTGGGTTTGCTTTTAGTAGAAACAATTTCTTTATTTCTCACATTGCTACAGTTGCAATTTTGCACTGTGCCGAAGTCCAATGACTGATAATCTAATACATAATTTTGAACAACATTTGCCCATAATTAAGTCTTATAGTCCCACAAATCACCAAGATTACTGTTTATTATTACCAAATTAAATTAACCCTTCCCCACCATCATTTTTAGGTCACACACACCATTTATAATAACATGCATGATTTTTTATTCCCCCATATTTTTACTTTTACAGTCTTCAATGTACTAATATCATCAGTTTATTTTCTCTTTCATACACACACAACATATTTTTTATGTTGATCATTCTGCATTAACAAATTGTTGAAAGTTCTTGAAACTAAATATTGTACTGAATGTTTAATATGAGTCTGTCCATATTCTAACCAGTTTTTAGTTACTTTTACTGCCACTTGAACAGACATCTTGGTTTTTGTTATCAATGGTTTTGTAGTATCACTATGGAGTATGGACAAGTTAAAGATGTCTGAAACATTAACATATCTGAACAGGTCATTGGTCAATAAACACTTCTTTGTTCTGTCAAAAATGATATTAAACAAACACTGTCACAACTAAGAT